>OX422218.1:289094995-291494995 GCA_949130495.1 Sambucus nigra | reverse complement strand
TTTTGCATATTATCGTCATAATGTCAAATCAGGAGACCCAAGACTATGCGGTCATTTCCTACAAGTTACATTGGTCCCGTGTGAGGTGTTCTTGCCTCTTACGCGGTCATTTGGCGGCTAGTTTTTGTTTTCACCCTTTAATGACCTATTTTTATGTCTAAGTTTTAATTTTTGCAACTTATCATTATATTCTCAAATCGGGAGACCCGAGAGTACGTGGTCAGTTCCTACAAGTTACATTGGTCACGTGCGAGGTGTTCGTGCCTCTTATGGGATCGTTTGGGGAGTGGTGTGGATTTTCACCCTTTAACGGCCTATTTTTAAGTGTAAGTGTGGATTTTTGTAAATTATCGTCATATTCTCAAATCAAGAGATCCGAGACTACGCGGTCAGTTCCTACAAGTTACAATGGTCTTGTACGAGGTGTTCGTGCCTCCTATGGGGACGTTGGGTGGTTGGTTTAGGTTTTCACCCTTTCACGGCCTGTTTTTAAGTAAGTGTTGAATTTTGAAAATTATTATCATATTCTCAAAACCGGGAGATCGGGGACTACGCGGTTAGTTTATGCAATTTACATTGGTCCCGTTCAAGGTGTTCGTGCCTTTTTCGGGGTCGTTTGGGGACTGGTTTGGGTTTTCACCCTTTAACGACTTGTTTTTAAGTCTAAGAGTTGATTTCTGCAAATTATTGTCAAAATCTCACACCGGGAGGCCCAGGACTACACGGGAAGTTCCTATAAGTTACATTAGTCCCGCGCGAGGTGTTCGTTGCTCTAACGGGGTCATTTGGGGACTGGTTTGGGTTTTCATCCTTTAACGGCCTGTTTTTAAGTCTGTGTGCTAATTTTTGAAAATTATTGTCGTATTATTAAATAGGAAGACCCGGGACTACGCGGTCAGTTCCTACAAGTTACTTTGGTCTCGTGCGAGGTGTTCGTGCCACCTACGGGGACGTCGGGTGGTTGGTTTAGGTTTTCACCCTTTAACAGCCTATTTTTAACTAAGTGTTGAATTTTGCAAATTATCATCATATTCTGAAATCGGGAGACCCGGGACTACACGGTCAGTTCCTACAAGAAACATTAGTCCCGTGCAAGGTGTTCGTGCCTCTTACGGGTTTGTTTGGGGGCAAATTTTAGTTTTCACCCTTTAACGATCTATTTTAAAGTTTAACTGTTGATTTTTACAAATTATCCTCATATTCTCAAATCGGGAAACTCGGAACTACACGCTGAGTTTCTACATGTTACAATGGTCCTGTGTGAGGTGTGCGTGCCTCTTACGGTGTCGTTTGGGGGGGGGGTAGTGTTGGTTTTCACCCTTTAACAGTCTGTTTTTAAGTCTAAGTGTTATTTTTGCAAATTATCGTCATATTCTCAAACCGGGAGACCAGATCCTACGTGGTCAATTCCTTCAACTTACATTGGTCCCGTGCGAGATGTTTGTGCCTCTTATAGTGTCATTTTGGGGCTGGTTTGGGTTTTCACCCTTTAACGGCCTATTTTTAAGTATACGTTTGGGGGATGGTTTAGGTTTTCACACTTCAACGGCCTATTTTTAAGTCTAACTGTTAATTTTTGCAAATTATGAGTATATTCTCAGACCGAGAGAACCGGGAGTACGCGGTTTGTTCCTATAAGTTTCATTATTCCCGTGCGAGGTGTTAGTGCCTCTTACGGGGTCGTTTGGGGGCTGGTTTGGTCTTCACCCTTTAACGGCCTATTTTTAAATCTAAGTGTTAATTTTTGCAAATTTTCATCATATTCCCAAATCGGGAGACCCGGAACTACGCGGTCACTTCCAATAAGTTACATTGGTCCCGTGCGAGGTGTTCGTGCCTCTCACGGGGTCGTTTGGGGGTTGATTTGGGTTTTCACCCTTTAACGGCCTGTTTTTAAGTGAGTGTCGATTTTTGCAAATTATCATCATATTCTCAAATTGGGAGACCCGGGATTACGCGATCAGTTCCTACAAGTTACATTGGTCCCTTGCGAAGTGTTTGTGCCTCTTACGGGGTCGTTTGTGGACTGGTTTTCGTTTTTACCTTTTAACGGCTTATTTTTATGTCTGAGTGTTGATTTTTTCATATTATCATCATAATCTCAAATCGGGAGACCCAAGACTATGCGGTCATTTCCTACGAGTTACATTGGTCCTGTGCGAGGTGTTCTTGCCTCTTACGGGGTCATTTGGGGTCTAGTTTTAGTTTTCACCCTTTAACGGCCTATTTTTAAGTCTAAGTGTTAATTTTTGCAAATTATCGTTATATTCTCAATTCGGGAGACCCGGGACTACGTGGTCAGTTCCTACAAGTTACATTGGTCCCATGCGAGGTGTCCGTGCCTCTTATGGGGTCATTTTGGGGTTGGTATTGGTTTTCACCCTTTAACGGCTTATTTTTAAGTCTAAGTGTTATTTTTTGCAAATTATCATCATATTCTCAAATCGGGAGACACGGGACTACGCGATCTGTTCCTACAAGTTGCATTGGTCCCGTGCGAGGTGTCCGTGCCTCTTCCGGTCTCGTTTGGGGACTCGTTTGGGTTTTCACCCTTTCACGGCATGTTTTTAAGTAAGTGTTGATTTTTGTAAATTATCATCATATTCTCAAATCGGGATACTCAGGACTACACGGTCAGTTCCTACAAGTTACATTGATCCCGTGCGAGGTGTTCGTGCCTCTCACGGGGTCTTTTGGGGCTAGTTTTGGTTTTCACCCTTTAACGGCCTGTTTTTAAGTCTATGTGTTTTTTTTACAAATTTTGTCATATTCTCAAGACGGGATACCCGGGACTATGTGGGCAGTTCCTACAAGTGACATTGGTCCGTTTCGAGGTGGTCGTACCTCTAACGGGGTCGTTTGGGGGCTGGTTTGGGTTTTCACCCTTTAACGGCCTATTTTTAAGTATAAGTGTTGATTTTAGCAAATTATCATCATATTCTCAAACTGGGAAACTCGGGACTACATGGTCAGTTTCTACAAGTTACGTTGGTCCCGTGCGAGGTGTTCGTGCCTCTTACGGGGTCGTTTGTGGGCTGGTTTCGGTTTTCACCCTTCAACGGCATGTGTTTAAGTCTAAGTGTTATTTTTTTTAAATTATTGTCATATTTTTAAATTGGGAGACCCTGGATTACGCGATCAGTTCCTACAAGTTACATTAGTCCAGTGCGAGATGTTCATGCCTCTTATGGGATCGTTTGGGGACTGGTTTGGGTTTTCAACCTTTAACAACTTTTTTTTAGTCTAAGTGTTGATATTTGCAATTTATCCTCAAGGTCTCAAATCGAGAGACCCGGAACTATGCGGTCAGTTCCTACAAGTTACATTGGTCCTGTACGAGATGTTCGTGCCTCCCACGGGGTCATTTGGGGGCTAGTTTCGATTTTCACACTTTAACAGCCTGTTTTTAAGTCTAAGTGTTGATTTTTGCAAATTATCGTCATATTCGCAAATCAGGAGACTCGGGACTATGCGTTCAGTTCCTACAAGTTACATTGGTCCCGTGTGAGGTGTTCGTGCCTCTTACGGGGAAGTTGGGTTGTTGGTTTGGGTTTTCACCCTTTAACGGCCTATTTTTAAGTAACTGTTCAATTTTGCAAATTATCATCATATTTTTCAATCGGGAGACCTGGGACTATACGGTCAATTCCTACAAGTTACATTGGACCCGTGCGAGGTGTTCGTGCCTCTTATATGGTCGTTTGGGGGTTGGTTTGGGTTCTCACCCTTTAACGGCCTATTTTTAAGTTTAAGTGTTGATTTTAACAAATTTTTGTCACATTCCCTAACCGGGAGACCCAGGACTACGCAGTCACTTCCTACAAGTTACATTGGTCCCATACGAGGTGTTCATGCCTCTTCCGGGATCATTTGGGGGCTGGTTTTGGTTTTCACCCTTTAATTACTTATTTTTAAGTCTAAGTGTTAATTTTTGCATAATATAGTCATAATCTCAAATCGGGAGACCTGAGACTATGCGATCAGTTCCTACAAGTTACATTGGTCCCGTGCGAGGTGTTCGCGCCTCTTATAGGGTCATTTGGGGGATGCAATTGTTTTTTGCCCTTTAACGGGCTGTTTTTAAGTCTAAGTGTTAATTTTTGCAAATTATCATCATATTCTCAAGTCGAGAGACTCGAGACTACACGGTCAGTTCCTACAAGTTACGTGGATCCCGTGCATGGTGTTCGTGCCTCTTACGGGGTCATTTGGTGGTTGGTTTTGGTTTTCACCCTTTAACGGCCTGTTTTAAAGTCTAAGTGTTAATTTTTGCAAATTATCATCATATTATTAAATCGGGAGACCCAAAACAACGCGATCAGTTCCTATAAGTTACAGTGGTCCCATGCGAGGTGTTCGTGCCTCTTTCATGGTCGTTTCGGGCCTAGTTTTGGATTTCATCCTTTAACGGCCTGTTTTTAAGTCTAAGTGTTATTTTTACAAATTATCGTCATATGCTCAAACCGAGATTCTCGGGACTATACGGTCAGTTCCAACAAGTTACATTGGTCCCGTGCGAGGTGTTCGTGCCTCTTAAGTGGGTCGTTTGGGGGTTGGTTTGGGTTTTCACCCTTTAACGGCCTATTTTTAAGTCTAAGTGTTGATTTTTTCAAATTACCATCATATTCTCAAACTGGGAGACCCGAGACTACGCGATCAGTTCCTACAAGTTACATTAGTCCCGTGCGAGGTGTTCGTGCCTCTTAAGTGGGTCGTTTGGGGGCTGGTTTGGGTTTTCACCCTTTAACGGCCTATTTTTAAGTCTAAGTGTCTATTTTTTCAAATTATCATCATATTCTCAAACTGGTAGACCCGGGACTACGTGATTAGTTCCTACAAGTTACATTAGTCCCGTTCGAGGTGTTCATGCCTCTTACTGGATCGTTTGGGGACCGATTTGGGTTTTCACCCTTTAACGGGTTATTTTTAAGCCTAAGTGTTGATTTTTGCAAATTATCATCATAATCTCAAATCGGGAGACCCGAGACTTTGCGTTCAGTTCCTATAAAATACATTGGTCTCATGCGAGATGTTCGTGCCTTTTATAGTGTCATTTTGGGGCTGGTTTGGGTTTTCACCCTTTAACGGCCTGTTTTTATGTATAAGTGTTGATTTTTGCAAATTTTCATCATATTTTCAAATCGAGAGACCCGGGACTACGCGGTCAGTTCCTCGAGTTACATTGGTCCCATGCGAGGTGTGTGTGCCTCTTATGGGATCGTTCGGGGATTGGTTTGGGTTTTCACCCTTTCACGGTCTATTTTTAAGTGTAAGTATTGATTTTTGAAACATATCGTCATATTCTCAAATCGGGATACCCGAGACTACGCGGTCAGTTCTTACAATCTACATTGGTCTCGTACGAGGTGTTCATGCTTCCTACGGGGACGTTGGGTGGTTGGTTTAAGTTTTCACCCTTTAACGGCCTATTTTTAAGTAAGTGTTGAATTTTGCAAATTATTGTCATATTCTCAAACCGGGAGACCCGGGACTACGCGGTTAGTTCCTACAATTTACATTGGTCCCGTGCAAGGTGTTCGTGCCTTTTTCGGGGTATTTTGAGTACTAGTTTGTGATTTAAACCTTTAACGGCTTATTTTTAAGTCTAAGTGTTTATTTTTTCAAATTATTGTCATAATCTCAAACTGGGAGACCTAGGACAACGTGGTCAAATCCTACAAGTTACATTGGTCCCGTGCGAGGTGTTCGTGGCTCTAACGGGGTCATTTGGGGGCTGGTTTGGGTGTTCACCCTTTACCGGTCTATTTTTAAGTTTGCGTGTTGATCATTGAAAATTATCGTCATATTCTTAAATAGGGAGACCCGGGACTACGCGGTTAGTTCTTACATGTTACATTGGTCCCTTGCGATGTGGTCGTGCCTCTTACGGGGTTGTTTGGGGGCTGGTTTGGGTTTTCACCCTTTATTGGCATATTTTTAAGTCTAAGTGTTGATTTTTGCAAGTTATCATCATATTCTCAAACCGAGATACCCGGGACTACACGGTCAGTTTCTACAAGTTACATTGGTCCCGTGCGAGGTGTTCATGCCTCTTAAGTGGGTCGTTTGGGGGCTGACTTGGGTTTCCACCCTTTAACGGCCTATTTTTAAGTCTAAGTGTTGATTTTTTCAAATTATCATCATATTCTCAAACTGGGAGACCCGGGACTACACGATCAGTTCCTACAAGTTACATTAGTGCCGTACGAGGTGTTCATGCCTCTTACTGGATCGTTTGGGGGCTGGTTTGGGTTTTCACCCTTTACCTTGTTATTTTTATGTCTAAGTGTTGATTTTTGCAAATTATTATCACAATCACAAACTGGGAGACCCGAGACTATGCATTCAGTTCCTATAAATTACTTTGGTCCCGTGCGAGATGTTCGTGCCTCTTATAGTGTCATTTTGGGACTGGTTTTGGGTTTTCACCATTGAACGGCCTGTTTTTAAGTATAAGTGTTGATTTTGGTAAATTATCGTCATATTATAAAATCGAGAGACCCAGGACTACGCGGTCAGTTCCTACAATTTACATTGGTCCCGTGCAAGGTGTTCGTGCCTTTTCCGGGGTCATTTGGGGACTGTTTTGGGTTTTCACCCTTTAACGGCTTATTTTTAAGTCTAAGTGTTAATTTTTGCAAAGTATTGTCATAATCTCAAATTGGGAGACCTAGGACTACGTAGTCAAATCCTACAAGTTATATTGGTCCCGTGCGAGGTGTTCGTAGCTATAACGGGGTCATTTGGGGGCTGGTTTGGGTGTTCACCCTTTAACAGCCTGTTTTTAAGTCAGTGTGTTGATCTTTGAAAATTATCGTCATATTCTTAAATAGGGAGACCCGGGACTACTCGATCAGTTCCTACAAGTTACATTGCTCTCGTGCGAGGTGTTTGTGCAACCTAAGGGGACGTTGGGTGGTTGTTTTAGGTTTTCACCCTTTAATGACATGTTTTTAAGTAAGTGTTGAATTTTGGAAATTATCATCATATTCTCAAACCGGGAGACCCGGGACTACGTGGTCAGTTCCTACGAGTTACATTGGTCCGTGCGAGGTGTTTGTGCCTCTTACGGGGTCGTTTAGGGGCTAGTTTTGGTTTCCACCCTTTAACGGCCTGTTTTTAAGTCTAAGTGTTATTTTTGCAAATTATCATCATATTCTTAAATCGGGAGACCCATGACTAAGCGGTCAGTTCCTACAAGTTTCATTGGTCCCGTGCGAGGTGTTCGTGCCTCTTACGGGGTCGTTTGGGGCCTGGTTTTGGTTTTCACCCTTTAACGGCCTGTTTTTATGTTTAAGTGTTGATTTTTGCACATTATCATCTTATTCTCAAACCGGGAACCCGGGACTACGCGGTCAATTCCTATAAGTTTCATTGTTCCCGTGTGAGGTGTTAGTGCCTCTTACGGGGTCGTTTGGGGGTTGGTTTTTATTTTCACCTTTTAACGACCTATTTTTAAGTCTAAGTATTGATTTTTTTGAAATTATCATCATATTCTCAAATCGGGAGACCCGGGACTACGCGGTCAGTTCCTATAAGTTACATTGGTCTCGTGCGAGGTGTTCGTGCCTCTTACAGTCGTTTGGGGACTGGTTTGGGTTTTCACCTTTTAACGTCTTGCTTTTAAGTCTAAGAGTTGATTTTTGCATGTTATCGTCATAATCTCAAATCGGGAGACCCAAGACTATGTGGTCATTTCTTATAGGTTACATTGGTCCCGTGCGAGGTGTTCTTGCCTCTTACGGAGTCATTTGGGGGCTACCTTTAGTTTTCACCCTTTAACGACCTGTTTTTAACTCTAAGTGTTAATTTTTGCAACATATCATTATATTCTCAAATCGGGAGCCCCGGGAGTACGTGGTCAGTTCCTACAAGTTACATTCGTCCCGTGCGAGGTGTTCGTGCCTCTTATGGGATCGTTTGGGGACTGGTTTGGGTTTTCACCCATTAACGACCTATTTTTAAGTGTAAGTGTGGATTTTTGCAAATTATCATCATATTCTCAAATCAAGAGACCCGGGACTACGCGGTCAGTTCCTTCAAGGTACATTGGTCTCGTACGAGGTGTTCGTGCCTCCTATGGGGACGTTGGGTTGTTGGTTTAGGTTTTTTCCCTTTAACGGCCAATTTTTAAATAAGTGTTGAATTTTGCAAATGATTGTCATATTCTCAAACCGGGAGACCCGGGACTATGCGGTTAGTTTATGAAATTTACATTGGTCCCGTTCAAGGTGTTCGTGCCTATTCTGGGGTCATTTGGGGACTAGTTTGGGTTTTCATCCTTTAACGGCTTGTTTTTAAGTCTAAGAGTTGATTTCTGCAAATTATTGTCATAATCTCAAACCAGGAGACCCAGGTCTACACGAGCAGTTCCTACAAGTTACATTGGTCCCGTGCGAGGTGTTCGTGGCTCTAACGGGGTCATTTGGGGACTGGTTTGGGTTTTCACCCATTACCAGCCTATTTTTAAGTCTAAGTGTTAATTTTTGCAAATTATCATTATATTCTCAAACCGAGAGACCCGGGACTTCGCGGTCAGTTCCTATAAGTTTCATTGTTCCCGTACGAGGTGTTAGTGCCTCTTACGAGGTCGTTTGGGAGATGGCTTTGCTTTCACCCTTTAACGACATATTTTTAAGTCTAGGTGTTAATTTTTGCAAATTATCATCATATTCTCAAATCGGGAGACCCAGGACTACGCGGTCAGTTCCTATAAGTTACATTGGTCCCGTGCGAGGTGTTCGTGCCTCTCACGGGGTCGTTTGGGGGCTGGTTTGGGTTTTCACCCTTTAACGACCTGTTTTTAACTGAGTGTTGATTTTTTCAAATTATCATCATATTCTCAAACTGGGAGACCCGGGATTACGTGATCAGTTCCTACAAGTTACATTGGTCCCCTACGAGGTGTCTGTGCCTCTTACGGGGTTGTTTGTGGACTGGTTTGGGTTTTCACCTTTTAACGACTTTTTTTTCAGTCTAAGTGTTAATTTTTGCATATTATTGTCATAATCTCAAATCGGGAGACCCAAGACTATGAGGTCATTTCCTACGAGTTACATTGGTCCCATGCGAGGTGTTCTTGCCTCTTACGGGGTCATTTGGGGGCCAGTTTGGGTTTTCACCCTTTAACGGCCTGTTCTTAAGTCTAAGTGTTATTTTTTACAAATTATCATTATATTCTCAAATCGGGAGACCCGGGACTATGTGGTTAGTTCCTACAAGTTACATTGGTTCCGTGCGAGGTGTTCGTGCCTCTTACGAGGTCATTTTGGGGTTGGTTTCAGTTTTCACCCTTTAACGGCTTATTTTTAAGTCTAAGTGTTAATTTTTGCAAATTATCACCATATTCTCAAACCAGGATATTCAGGACTACACAGTCAGTTCCTACAAATTACATTGATCCCGTGCTAGGTGTCCGTGCCTCTCACGGGGTCGTTTTGGGGCTAGTTTTGGTTTTCACCCTTTAACGGCCTATTTTTAAATCTAAGTGTTATTTTTACAAATTATGTCATATTCTCAAGTCGGGAGACTCGGGACTACGCGGGCAGTTCCTACAAGTGGCATTGGTCCCTTTCGAGGTGGTCGTACCTCTAACGGGGTCGTTTGGGGGCTAGGTTGGGTTTTCACCCTTTAACGACCTATTTTTAAGTATAAGTGTTGATTTAGCAAATTATCATCGTATTCTCAAATCGGGATACTCGGGACTATGCGGTCAGTTTCTAAAAGTTACATTGGTCCCGTGTGAGGTGCTCGTGCCTCTTACGGGGTCGTTTGTGGGCTGGTTTTGGTTTTTAACCTTTAACGGCCTGTTTTTAAGTCTAAGTGTTTATTTTTTTTAAATTATCGTCATATTTTTAAACTGAGAGACGCGGGACTACGCGATCAGTTCCTACAAGTTACATTAGTCCCTTGCGAGATGTTCGTGCCTCTTACGGGATCGTCTTGGGACTAGTTTGGGTTTTCACCCTTTAACAGCTTATTTTTTAGTCTGAGTGTTGATATTTGCTAATTATCGTCAAGGTCTCAAATCGAGAGACCTGGGACTATGCGGTCAGTTCCTACAAGTTACATTGGTCATGTGCGAGTTGTTCGTGCCTCTCACGGGATCATTTGGGGGCTAGTTTCGGTTTTCACACTTTAACCGCCTATTTTTAAGTCTAAGTGTTGATTTTTGCAACTTATCGTCATATTCTCAAATCGGGAGACCCGGGACTATGCGTTGAGTTCCTACAAGTTACACTAGTCCCGTGTGAGGTGTTCGTGCCTCCTACGGGGAAGTCGGGTTGTTGGTTTAGGTTTTCACCCTTTAACGGCCTATTTTTAAGTAAGTGTTGAATTTTGCAAATTATCATCATATTCTTAAACCGAGAGACCTGGAACTACGCGGTTAGTTCCTACAAGTTACATTGGTCCCGTGCGAGGTGTTTGTGCCTCTTACGGTGTCGTTTGGGTGCAGGTTTGGGTTTTCACCCTTTAACGGACTATTTTTAAGTTTAAGTGTTAATTTTTGCAAATTATCATCATATTATCAAACTGGGAGACCCGGGACTACGTGGTCAGTTCCTACAAGTTACATTGGTCCCGTGCGATAAGCTCGTGCCTCTTACGGGTCTGTTTGGGGGTTGGTTTTGGTTTTCACCCATTAATGTCTTATTTTTACGTCTAAGTGTTGATCTTTTAAAATTATCATCATATTCTCAAATCGAGAGACCCGGGACTATGCGGTCAGTTCCTATATGTTACATTGGTACCGTACATTGTGTTCGTCCCTCTGACGGGGTCGTTTGGGGGCTGGTTTGGGTTTTCACCCTTTAACGGCCTATTTAAAAGTGTAAGTGTTAATTTTTGCAAATTATCATCATATTCTCAAATCGGGAGACCCGGAACTACGCGGTCAGTTCCTACAAGTTACTGTGGTCCCATGCGAGATGTTCGTGCTTCTTACGTGGTCATTTCGGGCCTAGTTTTGGATTTCATCCTTTAAAGGCCTGTTTTTATGTCTAAGTGTTATTTCTACAAATTATCATCATATTCTCAAACCGGGAGACCCGAGACTGCGCGATCAGTTCCTACAAGTTACATTAGTCCCGTGCGAGGAGTTCATGCCTCTTACTAGATCGTTTGGGGACTGGTTTGGGTTTCACCCCTTAACGGGTTATTTTTAAGTCTAAGTGTTGATATTTGTAAATTATCATCATAATCTCAAATCGGGAGACCCGAGACTATGCGTTCAGTTCCTATAAATTACATTGGTCCCGTGCCAGATGTTCATGCCTCTTATAGTGTCATTTTGGGGCTAGTTTGGGTTTTCACCCTTTAACGGCCTGTTTTTAAGTATAAGTGTTGATTTTTGCAAACTATCATCATATTTTCAAACCAAGAGACCATGGACTACGCGGTCAGTTCCTACAAGTTACATTGGTCCCGTGCGAGGTGTTCGTGCCTCTTATGGGATCGTTTGGGGATTGGTTTGGATTTTCACCCTTTAACGACCTATTTTTAAGTGTAAGTATTGATTTTTTCAACTTATCATCATATTCTCAAATCGGGAGACCCGAGACTATGCTGTCAGTTCTTACAAGTTACATTGGTCTCGTACGAGGTGTTCGTGCTTCCTACAGGGACGTTGGGTGGTTGGTTTAGGTTTTCACCCTTTAACGGCCTATTTTTAAGTAAGTGTTGAATTTTACAAATTATTGTCATATTCACAAATCGGGAGACCCAGGACTACGCGGTTAGTTCCTACAATTTATATTGGTCCCGTGCAAGGTGTTCGTGCCTTTTTCGGGGTCGTTTGGGGACTAGTTTGGGTTTTCACCCTTTAACGGTTATTTTTAAGTCTAAGTGTTGATTTCTGCAAATTTTTGTCATAATCTCAAACTGGGAGACCTAGGACTACGTGGTCAAATCCTACAAGTTATATTGGTCCCGTACGAGGTGTTCATGGCTCTCACGGGGTCATTTGGGGGCTAGTTTGGGTATTCTCCCTTTAACGGGCTATTTTTTAGTCTGTGTGTTAATCTTTTAAAATTATCATCATATTCTTAAATAGGGAGACCCGGGACTACGCGGTCAGTTCCTACATGCTACATTGGTCCCTTGCGATGTGGTCGTGCCTCTTACGGGGTCGTTTGGGGGTTGGTTTGGGTTTTCACCCTTTAATGGCATATTTTTAAGTCTAAGTGTTGATTTTTGCAGGTTATCATCATATTCTCAAACTGGGATACCCGGGACTACGCGGTCAGTTCCTACAAGTTACATTAGTCCCGTGCGAGGTGTTCGTGCCTCTTATGTGGGTCGTTTTGGTGCTGGTTTGGGTTTTCACCCTTTAACGGCCTATTTTTAAGTCTAAGTGTTGATTTTTTTCAAATTATCGTCATATTCTCAAACTGGGAGACCCGGGACTACACGATCAGTTCCTAGAAGCTACATTAGTCCCGTACGAGGTGTTCATGCCTCTTACTGGATCGTTTGGGGACTGGTTTGGGTTTTCAACCTTTAACGGGTTATTTTTAAGTCTAAGTGTTGATATTTGCAAATTATCTTCATGATCTCAAACCGAGAGACCCGAGACTAAGCGCTCAGTTCCTATAAATTATATTGGTCCCGTGCGAGATGTTCGTGTCTCTTATAGTGTCATTTTGGGGCTGGTTTGGGTTTTCACCCTTTAACGGCCTGTTTTTAAGTATAAGTGTTGATTTTTGCAAATTATCGTCATATTTTCAAACCGAGAGACCCGAGACTACGCGGCCAGTTTCTACAAGTTACATTGGTCCCGTGCGAGGTGTTCGTGCCTCTTATGGGATCGTTTGGGGATTGGTTTTGATTTTCACCCTTTAACGACCTATTTTTAAGTGTAAGTATTGATTTTTTCAACTTATCATCATATTCTCAAATCGGGAGACCCGAGACTACGCGGTCAGTTCTTACAAGTTACATTGGTCTCGTACGAGGTGTTCGTGCTTCCTATGGGGACGTTGGGTGGTTTGTTTAGGTTTTCACCCTTCAACGGCCTATTTTTAAGTAAGTGTTGAATTTTACAAATTATTGTCATATTCACAAATCAGGAGACCCAGGACTACGCGGTTAGTTCCTACAATTTATATTGGTTCCGTGCAAGGTGTTCGTGCCTTTTTCGGGGTCGTTTGGGGACTAGTTTGGGTTTTCACCCTTTAACGGTTATTTTTAAGTCTAAGTGTTGATTTCTTCAAATTTTTGTCATAATCTCAAACTGGGAGACCTAGGACTACGTGGTCAAATCCTACAAGTTATATTGGTCCCGTACGAGGTGTTCGTGGCTCTCACGGGGTCATTTGGGGGCTAGTTTGGGTATTCTCCCTTTAACGGGATGTTTTTTAGTCTGTGTGTTGATCTTTTAAAATTATCATCATATTCTTAAATAGGGAGACCCGGGACTACGCGGTCAGTTCCTACATGCTACATTGGTCCCTTGCGATGTGGTCATGCCTCTAACGGGGTCGTTTGGGGGTTGGTTTGGGTTTTCACCCTTTAGCGGCATATTTTTAAGTCTAAGTGTTGATTTTTGCAGGTTATCATCATATTCTCAAACTGGGATACACGGAACTATGCTGTCAGTTCCTACAAGTTACATTAGTCCCGTGCGAGGTGTTCGTACCTCTTATGTGGGTCGTTTTGGTGCTGGTTTGGGTTTTCACCCTTTAACGGCCTATTTTTAAGTCTAAGTGTTGATTTTTTTCAAATTATCGTCATATTCTCAAACTGGGAGACCCGGGACTACACGATCAATTCCTAGAAGCTACAGTAGTCCCGTGCGAGGTGTTCATGCCTCTTACTGGATCGTTTGGGGACTGGTTTGGGTTTTCAACCTTTAACGGGTTATTTTTAAGTCTAAGTGTTGATTTTTGCAAATTATCATCATAATCTCAGACCAGGAGATCCAAGACTATGCGTTCAGTTCCTATAAATTACGTTGGTCCCATATGAGATGTTCGTGCCTCTTTTAGTGTCATTTTGGGGCTGGTTTGGGTTTTCACCCTTTAACGGCCTGTTTTTAAGTATAAGTGTTGATTTTTGCAAATTATCGTCATATTTTCAAAACCAAGAGACCCGAGACTACGCGGCCAGTTCCTACAAGTTACATTGGTCCCGTGCGAGGTGTTCGTGCCTCTAATGGGATCGTTTAGGGACTGGTTTGAGTTTTCACCCTTTAACGGCCTATTTTTAAGTGTAAGTATTGATTTTTGCAACTTATCATCATAT
Source organism: Sambucus nigra (assembly GCA_949130495.1). Lineage (NCBI taxonomy): Eukaryota > Viridiplantae > Streptophyta > Magnoliopsida > Dipsacales > Adoxaceae > Sambucus > Sambucus nigra. Next base: position 291,480,754 of record OX422218.1, on the reverse strand, counting down.
TCTCAAATCGGGAGACCCGAGAGTACGCGGTCAGTTCCTACAAGTTACATTGGTCTCGTACGAGGTGTTCGTGCTTCCTATGAGGACGTTGGGTGGTTGGTTTAGGTTTTCACCCTTTAACGGCCTATTTTTAAGTAAGTGTTGAATTTTGCAAATTATTTTCATATTCTCAAACCGGGAGACCCAGAACTACGCGGTTAGTTCCTATAATTTACATTGGTCCCGTGTAAGGTGTTCGTGCCTTTTTCGGGGTCGTTTGGGGACTAGTTTGGGTTTTCACCCTTTAACGACTTATTTTTAAGTCAAAGTGTTGATTTTTGCAAATTTCTGTCATAATCTCAATTTGGGAGACCTAGGACTACGTGGTGAAATCCTACAAGTTACATTGGTCCCCTGCGAGGTGTTCGTGGCTCTAACGGGGTCATTTGGGGGCTGGTTTGGGTGTTCACCCTTTAACGGCCTGTTTTTAAGTCTGTGTGTTGATCTTTGAAAATTATCATCATATTCTTAAATAGCGAGACCCGGGACTACGCGGTCAGTTCCTACATGTTACAATGGTCCCTTGCGACGTGGTCGTGCCTCTTACGGGGTCGTTTGGGTGCTGGTTTGGGTTTTCACCCTTTAACGGCATATTTTTAAGTCTAAGTGTTGATTTTTGAAAGTTATCATCATATTCTCAAACCGAGATACCCGGGACTACGTGGTCAGTTCCTACAAGTTACATTGGTTCCGTGCGAGGTGTTCGTGCCTCTTAAGTGGGTCGTTTGGGGGCTGGTTTGGGCTTTCACCCTTTGACAGCCTATTTTCATGTCTAAGTATTGATTTTTTCAAATTATCGTCATATTCTCAAACTGGGAGACCCGGGACTACGCGATCAAATCCTATAAGTTACATTAGTCCCGTGCGAGGTGTTCATGCCTCTTACTGGATCGTTTGGGGACTGGTTTGGGTTTTCACCCTTTAACTGGTTGTTTTTATTCTAAGTGTTGTTTTTTGCAAATTATCATCATAATCTCAAATCGGGAGACCCGAGACTATGCGTTCAGTTCCTATAAATTACATTGGTCCCGTTCGAGATGTCCGAGCCTCTAATAGTGTCATTTTGGAGCTGGTTTGAGTTTTCACCCTTTAACGGCCTGTTTTTAAGTATAAGTGTTGATTTTTGCAAATTATCGTCATTTTTTCAAACCAAGAGACCCGGGACTACGCGGCCAGTTCCTACAAGTTACATTGGTCCCGTTCGAGGTGTTCGTGCCTCTTATGAGATCGTTTGGGGACTGGTTTGGGTTTTCACTCTTTAACGGCCTATTTTTAAGTGTAAGTATTGATTTTTGAAACTTATCGTCATATTCTCAAATCGGGAGACCCGAGACTACGCAGTCAGTTCCTACAAGTTACATTGGTCTCGTACGAGGTGTTCGTGCTTCCTACGGGACGTTGGGTGGTTGGTTTTGGTGTTCACCCTTTAACGGCCTATTTTTAAGTAAGTGTTGAATTTTACAAATTATTGTCATATTCTCAGACCGGGAGACCCAGAACTACGCGGTTAGTTCCTAGCCTTTACATTGGTCCGGGTCAAGGTGTTCGTGCCCTTTTCGGGGTCATTTTAGTTTTCACCCTTTAACAGCTTATTTTTAAGTTTAAGTGTTGATTTTTGTAAATTATTGTCATAATCTCAAATCGGGAGACCCAGGACTGCGCGGTGAGTTCTTTCAAGTTACATTGGTGCCGTGCGAGGTGTTCGTGCCTCTAACGGCGTCATTTGGGGGCTGGTTTGGGTTTTCACCCTTTAACGTCCTGTTTTTAAGTCTGTGTGTCGATTTTTGAAAATTATCATCATATTCTTAAATAGGGAGACCCGGGACTACGCGGTCAGTTCCTATAAGTTACATTGGTCACGTGTGAGGTGTTCGTACCTCTTACGGGGTCATTTGGCAGTTGCTTTGAGTTTTCACCCTTTAACGGCCTATTTTTAAGTTTAAGTGTTTTTTGCAAATTATCATCGTATTCTCAAACGGGAAGACCCGAGACTATGCAGTCAGTTCCTACAAGTTACCTTGGTCCCGTGCGAGGTGCGAGTGCCTCCTATGGGGATGTTGGGGGTTTGGTTTGGGTTTTCACCCTTTAACGGCCTATTTTTATGTCTAAGTGTTGATTTTTACAAATTGTCTTCATATTCTCAAACCGGGAGACTCGGGGCTACGCGACCAGTTCCTACAAGTTACATTGGTCCCGTGCGAGGTGTTCGTGCCTCTTACGGGGTCGTTTGGGGGCTGGTTCGGGTTTTTACCCTTTAACAGCCCGTTTATAAGTCTAAGTGTTGTTTTTTTGCAAATTATCATCATATTTTTAAACTGGGAAACTCGGGACTACGCGGTCAGTTCCTACAAGTTATATTGATCCCATGTGAGGTGTTCGTGCCTCTTACGAGATCGTTTGGGGACTAGTTTCGATTTTCACCCTTTAATGGCCTGTTTTTAAGTCTAAGTGTTGATTTCAGCAAATTATTGTCATATTCTCAACTCAGGAGTCCCGGGACTACGCGATCAGTTCCTACAAGTTACATTGGTCCCGTGCGAGGTGTTCGTGCCTTTTACGGGATCGTTTGGGGACTGGTTTGGGTTTTCACCCATTAACGTCCCATTTTTAAATGTAAGTGTTGATTTTTGCAAATTATCATCATATTCTCTAATCGGGAGACCCAGGACTACGCGCTCAGTTCCTGCAAGTTACATTGGTCTCGTACAAGGTGTTCGTGCCTCCAACGGGGACGTTGGGTGGTTGGTTAAGGCTTTCACCATTTAAGTGACTATTTTTAAGTACGTGTTGAATTTTGCAAACTATTTTCATATTCTCAAACTGGGAGACCCGGGACTACGTGGTCAGTTCCTATAATTTATATTTGTCCCGTGCAAGGTGTTCGTGCCTTTTCTGGGGTTGTTTTAGTTTTCACCCTTCAACGGCTTGTTTTTAAGTCAAAGTGTTGCTTTTTGCAAATTATTGTCATAATCTCAAACCGGGAGACCCAGGACTATGCGGTCAGTTCCTACAAGTTACATTGGTGCCGTGCGAGGTGTTCGTGCTCTAACGGGGTCATTTGGGGGATGGTTTGGGTTCTCACCCTTTAACGGCCTGTTTTTAAGTCTGTGTATTGATTTTTGAAAATTATCGTCATATTCTTAAATAAGGAGACCCGGGACTACGCGGTCAATTCCTATAAGTTACATTGGTCCCGTGTGAGGTGTTCGTACCTCTTACGGGGTCGTTTGGGGGCTGGTTTGAGTTTTCAACGTTTAACGGCCTATTTTTGAGTTTAAGTGTTGATTTTTGCAAATTATCAACATATTTTCAAGCTGGGAGACCCGAGACTACGCAGTCAGTTCCTACAAGTTACATTGGTCTCGTGCGAGGTGTTCGTGCCTCCTACGGGAACGTTGGGTGGTTGGTTTGGGTTTTCACCCATTAACGACCTATTTTTATGTCTAAGTGTTCATTTTTGCAAATTATTGTCATATTCTCAAACAGGGAGACTCGGGGCTATGCGATCAGTTCCTATAAGTTACATTGGTCCCGTGCGAGGTGTTCGTGCCTCTAACGGGGTCGTTTAGGAGCTGGTTTGGGTTTTTACCCTTTAACAGCCTGTTTATAAATCTAAGTGTTGTTTTTTGCAAATTATAATCATATTTTTAAATCGGGAGACCCGGGACTACGCGGTCAGTTCCTACAAGTTACATTGATCCCGTGTGAGGTGCTCGTGCCTCTTACGGGATCGTTTGGGGACTAGTTTTGATTTTCACCCTTTAACGACCTGTTTTTAAGTCTATATGTTGATTTTTGCAAAATATTGTCATATTCTCAACTCAGGAGACCCGGGACTACGCGGTCAGTTCCTACAAGTTACATTGGTCTCGTGCGAGGTGTTCGTGCCTCCTATGGGGACGCTGGGTGGTTGGTTTAGGGTTTCAACCTATAATTGCCTATTTTTAAGTAAGTGTTGAATTTGGCAAATTATTGTCATATTCTCAAACTGGGAGACCCGGTACTACGCGATTAGTTCCTTCAATTTACATTGGTCCCGTGTGAGGTGTTCGTGCCTTTTACGGGGTCATTTGGGGACTGGTTTGGATTTTCACCCTTTAACGGCTTGTTTTTAGATCTAAGGGTACGTTTGATACATATTGGGCAAAAGTGTTGGCATGGCCAAATTTGCCAGGAAAAATTTTGCCTAGGCAAATTTTGCCTAGACAAATATTTTTTTCTCACATTAGACTATCAAACACCAAATAAGGTAAAACAAGTTTTTTAGGCAAAACATTTTAATAACACATTTTTCGTCCATATTAACATATATAATAATAAAAAATATGTTTTTTTTAAAATATTCGTCCCAAGTCTTATTTAATACAAAAACAGTTTTTTCTTTTCTTTTTTACTTCCTGTTTTTATTTATTAAAAAAGTAACAAACTATATATAAAAAACAATTACGCCAAAACTAATTACTAAAAACAGTTTTTACATTAAAACAGTTTTTAATTTTTTTTACATTAAAATTGTTTTTATATTAAAGTAATTTTTTGCATTTAAACAGTTTTTACATTAAAACATTTTTAAATTTTTTACATTAAAACAATTTTTACATTAAAACAATTTTTTACATTAAAACAGTTTTTACAAAAAAACAGTTTTTACATTAAAATAATTTTTTACATTAAAACAATTTTTTATATTAAAACAGTTTTCTCATCAAAACAATTTTTAATTTTTGACATTAAAACGTTTTTTTACATTAAAACAGTTTTTTACATTAAAACGGTTTTTATTAAAAAACAGTTTTTAAACATATTTTAATTTAAAACCGTTTTTTTAACTATTTAAAACAATTTTTAAAATATTCATAACAATTTTTAAAATATTCATAACAGTTTTTTTTAATTATTTAAAATAGTTTTTAAATTATTTTTTAAAATATTAAAAGCGTTTAAGAAGTTAGCAAATGTGTTGGCAAATATTTCTCACCCATATAGCAAAGCAAAATTTGCCAACATGTTATGCATAAGAGGTGTTGTACATTGAAAAATAGCTTGTAGGCAAATTTTGCTATCAAATACACCAAATTGTAGGCAAATGTCATATTTGCCAACTTAGTTGCCATTTGCCATGGCAAATAATGCTATCAAACGGACCCTAAGTGTTGATATTTGCAAATTATTGTCATATTATTAAAACTAAGAGACCAGGAACTACGCGGTCAGTTCCTACAAGTTACATTGGTCCCGTGCGAGGTGTTCGTGCCTCTTACGGGGTCATTTGGGGGTGGTTTGGGTTTTCACCCTTTAACAACCTGTTTTTAAGTCTAAGTGTTGATTTTTTCAAATTATCGGCATATTCTGAAACCAAGACACCCGGGACTACGCGGTCTGTTCCTACAAGTTAGATTGGTCCCGTGCGATGTGTTCGTGCCTCCCATGGGGACGTTGGGTGGTTGGTTTGGGTTTTCACCCTTTAACGGCCTAGTTTTAAGTAAGTGTTGAATTTTTCAAATTATCATCATATTCTCAAACCGGGAGACCTGGGACTACGCGATCAGTTTCTACAAGTTACATTAGTCCCGTGCGAGGTGTGCGTGCCTCTTACGGGGATGTTTGGGTGCTAGTTTGGGTTTTTACCCTTTAACGGCCTGTTTTTATGTTTAAGTGTTGGTTTTTTCAAATTATTATCACATTCTCGAACTGGGAGACCCAGGACTACGCGGTCAGTTCCTACAAGTTAGATTGGTCCCGTGCGATGTGTCCGTGCCTCATATGGGGACGTTGGGTGGTTGGTTTGGGTTTTCACCCTTTAACGGCCTGGTTTTAAGCAAGTGTTGAATTTTGCAAATTATCATCATATTCTCAAACCGGGAGACCTGAGACTACGCGATCAATTCCTACAAGTTACATTAGTCCCGTGCGAGGTGTGTGTGCCTCTTACGGGGACGTTTGGGTGCTAGTTTGGGTTTTTACCCTTTAACGGCCTGTTTTTATGTTTAAGTGTCGGTTTTTTAAAATTATTTTCATATTGTCAAACTGAGAGACACGGGACAACACGGTCAGTTCCTACAAGTTACAATAGTCCGGTGCGAGGTGATCGTGCCTCTCACACGATCGTTGGGGGACTAGTTTTGGTTTTAACCCTTTAACGGCTTACTTTTAAGTCTAAGTGTTTATATTTGCAAATTATCATCATATTCTTAAATCAGGAGACCCGGGACTATGCGATCCGTTTTGACAAGTTACATTGGTCTCGTGCGAGATGTTCGTGCCTCTTGCGGGGTCATTTGGGGGCTGGTTTGGGTTTTCACACTTTAACGGCCTTTTTTTAAGTCTAAGTGTTGATTTTTGCAAATTATCATCATATTCTCAAACCGGGAGACCCGGGACTACGCGGTCTATTCCTACTAGTTAGATTGGTCCCGTGCGATGTGTCCGTGCCTCCCATGGGGACGTTGGGTGGTTGGTTTGGGTTTTCACCCTTTTACGGCCTGGTTTTAAGTAAGTGTTGAATTTTTCAAATTATCATCTTATTCTCAAACCGGGAGACCTGGGACAACGCGATCAGTTCCTACAAGTTACATTAGTCCCGTGCGAGGTGTGCATGCCTCTTACGGGGACGTTTGGGTGCTAGTTTGGGTTTTTACGCTTTAACGGCCTATTTTTATGCTTAAGTGTTGGTTTTTTCAAATTATTATCATATTCTCAAACTGGGAGACCCGGGACTACGCGGTCAGTTCCTACAAGTAACATTCGTCCCGTGCGAGGTGTTCGTGCCTCTTACGGGGTCATTTGGGGGTTGGTTTAGGTTTTCACACTTTAACGGCCTATTTTTATGTCTAAGTGTTGATTTGTGCAAATTATCATCACATTCTCAAACCAGGAGACCTGGGGCTACGCGGTGAGTTCCTACAAGTTACATTGGTCCCGTGTGGGACGTTCATGCCTCTAACGGGGCCGTTTGGGGGCTGGTTTGAGTTTTCACACTTTAGCGTCCTCTTTTTAAGTAAGAGTTCATTTTTGTAAATTATCATCATATTCTCAAATCGGGAGACCCGGGACTACGCCCTCAGTTCCTACAAATTACATTGGTCCCGTGCGAGTTGTTCGTGCCTCTTACGGGGTCGTTTCGGGGCTAGTTTTTGTTTTCACCCTTTAACGGACTGTTTGTAAGTCTAAGTGTTATTTTCACAAATTATCGTCATATTCTCAAATCGAGAGACCCCCGGGACTACGCGGTCAATTCCTACAAGTTACATTGGTCCCGTGCGAGGTGTTCGTGCCTCTCACGGGGTCGTTTGGGGGCTGGTTTGGGTTTTCACCTTTTAACGGTTTGTTTTTAAGTTTAAATGGTGTTATTTGCAAATTATTGTCATATTCTCAAACCGAAAGACCAGGGACTACGCGGTCAGTTCCTACAAGTTACATTGGTCCCTTGCGATGTGGTCGTACCTCTTACGGGGTCGTTTGAGGGCTGGTTTGGGTTTTCACCCTTTAAAGGCATATTTTTTATTCTAAGTGATGATTTTTGCAAATTATCAATATATTCTCCGATCGGGATACGCGGGACTATACGCGGTCAATTCCTACAAGTAACATTGGTCCCATGCAAGGTGTTCGTGCATCTTACGGGGTCGTTTGGGGGGTTGGTTTGGGTTTTCACCCTTTAATGGCCTGTTTTTAAGTCTAAATGTGGATTTTTGTAAATTATCATCATATTCTCAAACTGGGAGATCCGGGACTGCGCGATCAGTTCCTACAAGTTACATTAGTCCCGTGGGCGGTGCTCGTGTCTCTTATGGGATCGTTTGGGGACTGGTTTGGATTTTCACTCTTTAACGGGTTGTTTTTAAGTCTAAATGTTGATTTTTGCAAATTATCATCATAGTCTTAAATCAGGAGACCCGGGACTATGCGATCCGTTCTTACAAGTTACATTGGTCCCGTGCGAGATGTTCGCGCCTCTTATAGTGTCATTTTGGGGCTGGTTTGGGTTTTCACGGTTTAACGGCCTATTTTTAAGTATAAGTGTTAATTTTTACAAATTATCGCCATATTTTCAAACCGGGAGACCCGGGACTACGCGATCAGTTCCTATAAGTTACATTAGCCCCGTGCGAGGTGTTCGTGCCTTTTACGGGATCGTTTGGGGACTGGTTTGGATTTTCACTCTTTAACGGGTTATTTTTAAGTCTTAGTGTTGATTTTTGAAAATTATCATCATAATCTCAAACCGGGAGACCCGATACTATGCGTTCAGTTCCTATAAATTACATTGGTCCCGTGCGAGATGTTCGTGACTCTTACAGGGTCATTTTGGGACTGGTTTGCGTTTTCACCCTTTAACATCCTATTTTTAAGTGTAAGTGTTGATTTTTACAAATTATCATCATATTCGCAAATCGGGAGACTCGGGACTACGCAGTCAGTTCCTACAAGTTACATTGATCTCGTACAAGGTATTCGTGCCTCCTAAGGGGAGGTTGGGTGGTTGGTTTAGGCTTTCACCCTTCAACTGCCTGTGTTTTAAGTGTTGAATTTTGCAAATTATTGTCATATTCTCCAACTGGGAGACCTGGCACTACGCGGTCAGTTCCTACAATTTATATTTGTCTCGTGCAAGGTGTTCGTGCCTTTTCCGGGGTTGTTTTAGTTTTCACACTTTAACGACCTGTTTTTCAGTCTAAGTGTTGATTTTTGCAAATTATTATCATATTCTCAACTCGGGAGACCCAGGACTATGCGGTCAGTTCCTGTAAGTTACATTGGTCTCGTGCGAGGTGTTCGTGCCTCCTATGGGGATGTTGGGTGGTTGGTTTAGATTTTCACCCTATAATGGTCTATTTTTAAGTAAGTGTTGAATTTTGCAAATTATTGTCATATTCTCAAACCGAGAGACCCGGGACTACGCGATCAGTTCCTTCAATTTACATTGGTCTCGTGCGAGGTGTTCGTGCCTTTTACGGGGTTGTTTGGGGACTGGTTTGGGTTTTCACCCTTTAACGGCTTGTTTTTAAGTCTAAGTGTTGATTCTTGCAAATTATAGTCATAATCACAAATCAAGAGACCCAGGACTACGCGGTCAGGTCCTACAAGTTACATTGGTCCCGTGCGAGGTGTTTGTGCCTCTTACGGGGTCATTTGGGGGATGGTTTGGGTTTTCACCCTCTAACAACCTTTTTCTAAGTCTAAGTGTTTATTTTTTTAAATTATTCGCATATTCTCAAACTGGGAGACCCGGGACTATGCAGTGAGTTCATACAAGTTACATTAGTCCCGTGCGAGGTGTTCGTGCCTCCTACGGGGTCATTTTTGGGGCTAGTTTGGGTTTTCAGCCTTTAACGGGTTATTTTAAAGTCTAAGTGTTCATTTTTACAAATTATCTACATAATCTAAAATCGGGAGACCCGGGACTATGCGGTTAGTTCCTACAAGTTATATTGGTCCCATGCAAGGTGTTCGTGCCTCATACGAGGTCATTTGGTGGTTGGTTTGGGTTTTCACCCTTTAACATAGTGTTTTTAAGTTTAAGTGTTGATTTTTATAAATTATCATCATATTCTCAAACTAGGAGATTGGGACTACACGATCAGTTCCTACAAGTAACATTGGTCCCGTGTGAGGTGTTCCTTCCTCTTACGGGGTCGTTTGGGGGATGGTTTGGGTTTTCACCCTTTAACGGCTTATTTTTAATCTAAGTGTTGATTTTTGCAAATTATCATCATATACTCAAACTAGGAGGCCCGGGACTATGCGGTCAGTTCCTACAAGATACATTGGTCCCGTGCGAGGTGTTCGTGCCTCCTATGGGGACGTTGGGTGGTTGGTTTGGGTTTTCACCCTTTAATGGCCTGTTTTTAAGTAAGTGTTGAATTTTGGAAATTATCATCATATTATCAAACCGGGAGACCTGGGACTACGCATTCAGTTCCTACAAGTTATATTGGTCCCGTGCGAGGTGTCCGTGCCTCTTACAGGGTCATTTGGGGGTTGGTTTGGGTTTTCACTCTTTAATGGCCTATTTTTAAATGTAAGTGTTGATTTTTTTAAATTATCATCATATTTTCAAATCGAGAGACCCGAGACTACGCGGTCAGTTCCTACAAGTTACATGGGTCCCGTGAGAGGTGCTCGTGCCTCTTACGGGGTCGTTTGAGGATTGGTTTGGGTTTTAATCCTTTATAGGCTTATTTTAAAATTAGGTGACCCGGGACTACGCGGTCAGTTCCTATAAGTTACAATAGTCCGGTGCGAGGTGATCGTGCCTCTCACAGGATCGTTTGGGGACTAGTTTTGGTTTTAACCCTTTAACGGCTTATTTTTATGTCTAAGTGTTTATATTTGCAAATTATCATCATAGTCTTAAATCAGGAGACCCGGGACTATGCGATCCGTTCTTACAAGTTACATTGGTCCCGTGCGAGATGTTCGTGCCTCTTGCGGGGTCATTTGGTGGCTGGTTTGGGTTTTCACACTTTAACGGCCTTTTTTTAAGTCTAAGTGTTTATTTTTGCAAATTATCATCATATTCTCAAACCGGGAGACTCGGGACTACGCGGTCTGTTCCTACAAGTTAGATTCGTCCCGTGCGATGTGTCCGTACATCCCATGGGGACGTTGGGTGGTTGGTTTGGGTTTTCACCCTTTAACGACCTGGTTTTAAGTAAGGGTTGAATTTTGCAAATTATCATCATATTCTCAAACTGGGAGACCTGGGACTACGCGATCAGTTCCTACAAGTTACATTAGTCCCGTGCGAGGTGTGCGTGCCTCTTACGGGGACGTTTGGGTGCTAGTTTGGGTTTTTACCCTTTAACCGCCTATTTTTATGTTTAAGTGTTGGTTTTTTCAAATTATTATCATATTCTCAAACTGGGAGACCTGGGACTACGCGGTCAGTTCCTACAAGTTACATTCGTCCCGTGCGAGGTGTTCGTGCCTCTTACGGGGGCATTTGGGGGTTGGTTTTGGTTTTCACCCTTTAACGACCTATTTTTATGTCTAAGTTTTGATTTGTGCAAATTATCGTCACATTATCAAACCAGGAGACCCGGGGCTACGCGATGAGTTCCTACAAGTTACATTGGTCCCGTGTGGGGTGTTCATGCCTCATACGGGGTCGTTTGGGGGCTGGTTTGAGTTTTCACCCTTTAGCGTCCTCTTTTTAAGTAAGAGTTGATTTTTGTAAATTATCATCATATTCTCAAATCGGGAGATCCGGGACTACGCGGTCAGTTCCTACAAGTTACATTGGTCCCGTGCGAGATGTTCGTGCCTCTTACGGGGTCGTTTCGGGCCTAGTATTTATTTTCACCCTTTAACGGCCTGTTTTTAAGTCTAAGTGTTATTTTCACAAATTATCGTCATATTCTCAAATCGAGAGACCCTGAACTACGCGGTAAATTCCTACAAGTTACATTGGTCCCGTGCCAGGTGTCCGTGCCTCTCACGGGGTCGTTTGGGGGCTGGTTTGGGTTTTCACCTTTTAACGATTTGTTTTTAAGTCAAAGTGGTGTTATTTGCAAATTATTGTCATATTCTCAAACCGAAAGACCAGGGACTATGCGGTCAGTTCCTACAAGTTACATTGGTCCCTTGTGATGTGGTCGTACCTCTTACGGGGTCGTTTGAGGGCTAGTTTGGGTTTTCACCCTTTAACGACATATTTTTTATTCTAAGTGATGATTTTTTCAAATTATCAATATATTCTCCAATCGGGAAACGCGGGACTATACGCGGTCACTTCCTACAAGTAACATTGGTCCCATGCAAGGTGTTCGTGCATCTTACGGGGTCGTTTGGGGGGTTGGTTTGGGTTTTCACCCTTTAATGGCTTGTTTTTAAGTCTAAATGTGGATTTTTGTAAATTATCATCATATTCTCAAACTGGGAGATCTGGGACTGCGCAATCAGTTCCTACAAGTTACATTAGTCCCGTGGGCGGTGCTCGTGTCTCTTAGGGGATCGTTTGGGGACTGGTTTGGATTTTCACTCTTTAACGGGTTATTTTTAAGTCTAAATGTTGATTTTTGGAAATTATCATCATAATCTCAAACTGGGAGACCCGAGACTATGTGTTCAATTCCTATAAATTACATTGGTCCAGTGCGAGATGTTCGCGCCTCTTATAGTGTCATTTTGGGGTTGGTTTGGGTTTTCACTCTTTAACGGCCTGTTTTTAAGTATAAGTGTTGATTTTTACAAATTATCGCCATATTTTCAAACCGGGAGACTCGGGACTACGCGATCAGTTCCTATAAGTTACATTGTCCCCGTGCGAGGTGTTCGTGCCTTTTACTGGATCGTTTGGGGACTGGTTTGGATTTTCACTCTTTAACGGGTTATTTTTAAGTCTAAGTGTTGATTTTTTGAAATTATCATCATAATCTCAAACCGGGAGACCCGATACTATGCGTTCAGTTCCTATAAATTACATTGGTCCCGTGCGAGATGTTCGCGACTCTTACAGGGTCATTTTGTGACTGGTTTGGGTTTTCACCCTTTAACATCCTATTTTTAAGTGTAAGTGTTGATTTTTGCAAATTATCATCATATTCGCAAATCGGGAGACTCGGGACTACGCAGTCAGTTCCTACAAGTTACATTGATCTCGTACAAGGTGTTCGTGCCTCCTACGGGGAAGTTGGGTGGTTGGTTTAGGCTTTCACCCTTTAACTGCCTGTGTTTTAAGTAAGTGTTGAATTTTGCAAATTATTGTCATATTCTCAAACTGGGAGACCTGGCACTACGCGGTCAGTTCCTACAATTTATATTTGTCTCGTGCAAGGTGTTCGTGCCTTTTCCGGGGTTGTTTTAGTTTTAACCCTTTAACGGCCTGTTTTTCAGTCTAAGTGTTGATTTTTGCAAATTATTATCATATTCTCATCTCGGGAGACCCGAGACTATGCGGTCAGTTCCTATAAGTTACATTGGTCTCGTGCGAGGTGTTCGTGCCTCCTATGGGGACGTTGGGTGGTTGGTTTAGATTTTCACCCTATAACGGCCTATTTTTAAGTAAGTGTTTAATTTTACAAATTATTGTCATATTCTCAAACCGAGAGACCCGGGACTACGTGATCAGTTCCTTCAATTTACATTGGTCCTGTGCGAGGTGTTCGTGCCTTTTACGGGGTTGTTTGGGGACTGGTTTGGGCTTTCACCCTTTAACGGCTTGTTTTTAAGTCTAAGTGTTTATTTTTTCAAATTATCCGCATATTCTCAAAACTGGGAGACCCGAAACTATGCGGCGAGTTCATACAAGTTACATTGGTCTCGTGCGAGGTGTTCGTGCCCCTTACGGGGTCATTTTTGGGAATACTGTGGGTTTTTAGCCTTTAACGGCTTATTTTCAAGTCTAAGTGTTCATTTTTACAAATTATCATCATAATCTGAAATCGGGAGATTCGGGACTACGCGGTTAGTTCCTACAAGTTATATTGGTCCCATGCAAGGTGTTCGTGCCTCATACGAGGTCATTTGGTGGTTGGTTTGGGTTTTCACCCTTTAACATAGTGTTTTTAAGTTTAAGTGTTGATTTCTACAAATTATCATCATATTCTCAAACTAGGAGATCAGGACTACGCGATCAGTTCCTACAAGTAACATTGGTCCCGTGTGAGGTGTTCGTTCCTCTTACGGGGTCGTTTGGGGGATGGTTTGGGTTTTCACCCTTTAACGGCTTGTTTTTAATCTAAGTGTTGATTTTTCCAAATAATCATCATATACTCAAACTAGGAGACCGGGGACTATGCGGTCAGTTCCTACAAGTTACATTTGTCCCGTGCGAGGTGTTCGTGCCTCCTATGTGCACGTTGGGTGGTTGGTTTGGGTTTTCACCCTTTAATGGCCTATTTTTAAGTAAGTGTTGAATTTTGGAAATTATCTTCATATTCTCAAATCGGGAGACCTGGGACTACGCATTCAGTTCCTACAAGTTACATTGGTCCCTGCGAGGTGTTCGTGCCTCTTACGGGGTCATTTGGAGGTTGGTTTGGGTTTTCGCCCTTTAATGTCCTATTTTTAAATGCAAGTGTTCATTTTTTCAAATTATCATCATATTCTCAAACCGAGAGACCCGGGACTATGCGGTCAGTTCCTACAAGTTACATGGGTCCCGTGCGAGGTGCTCGTGCCTCTTACGGGGTCGTTTGAGGATTGGTTTGGGTTTTCAACCTTTAACGACTTATTTTAAAGTCTAAGTGTTGATTTTGCAAATTATTGACATAATCTCAAATCGGAAGACCCAGGACAACGCGATCAGTTCATACCAGTTACGTGGGTCCCGCGCGAGGTGGTCGTACCTCTTACGGGGTCATTTGGGGGCTGATTTGGGTTTTCATCCTTTAACAGCCTATTTTTAAGTCAATGTGTTGATTTTAGAAAATTATCGTCATATTCTCAAATCGGGAGACCCGAGACTACGCAGTGAGTTCCTACAAGATACATTGGTCTCATGCGAGGTATTCGTGCCTCTTACGGGGACATTGGAAGGTTGGTTTATGTTTTCACCCCTTAACGACCTATTTTTAAGTAAGTGTGAAATTTTGAAAATTATCATCATATTCCCAAATGTGGAGACTCGGGAATTCGCAGTCAGTTCCTACAAGTTATTTGGGTCCCGTGCGAGGTGTTCGTGTCTCTTACGGGGTCGTTTGGGGGCTGGTTTGAGTTTTCACCCTTTAACGGCCTATTTTTAAGTCAAAGTGTTGATTTTTTTAAATTATCATCAGATTCTTAAATAGGGAGACCAGGGACAACACGATCAGTTCCTATAAGTTACATTGGTCTTGTATGAGGTGTTTGTACCTCTTACGGGGTCGTTTGGGGGCTGGTTTGAGTTTTCACTCTTTAAGGGCCTATTTTTATATTTAAGTGTTAATTTTTGCAAATTATCATCATATTCTCAAACTGGGAGACCCGAGACTACGCGGTTAGTTCTTACAAGTTACATTGGTCCCGTATGAAGTGTTCGTGCCTCCTACGGGGACGTTGGGTGGTTGGTTTGGGATTTCACCCTTTAACAGCCTATTTTTATGTCTAAGTGTTGATTTTTGCAAATTTTCATTATATTCTCAAATCGGGAGACTTGGGACTACGCGGTCAGTTCCTACAAGTTACATTGGTCCCGTGCAAGGTGTTCGTGTCTCTTACGGGTCCGTTTGGGGACTGGTATCCATTTTCCCCCTTTAACGGCCTGTTTTTAAGTTTAAGTATTGATCTTTGCAAATTATTGTCATAGTCTCAAAACAGGTTACCCGGGACTACACGGTCAGTTCCTTCAAGTTACATTGGTCTCGTACGAGGTGTTCGTGCCTCTTACGGGGTCGTTTGGGAGATAGTTTTAGTTTTCACCCTTTGATGACCTGTTTCTAAGTCAAAGTGTTGATTTTTACAAATTATCATCATATTTTCAAACCGGGGGAGTCGGGACTACGGGATCTGTTCCTATAAGTTACATTGGTCCCATGTGAGGTGTACGTGCCTCTTACGGGGTCATTTGGGGGCTGGTTTGGGTTTCACCCTTTAACGACCTCTTTTTAAGTAAGAGTTGGTTTTTTTAAATTATCCTCATATTCTAAAATCGGGAGACCCGGGACTACGCGGTCAGTTCCTACAAGTTACATTGGTCCCGTGCGAGGTGTTCGTGCCTCTCACGGGGTCGTTTCGGGGCTTTTTTTGGTTTTCACCCTTTAACGGCCTGTTTTTATGTCTAAGTGTTATTTTTACAAATTATTGTCATATTCTCAAACCAGGAGACCCGTGACTAGGCGGTCAGTTCCTATAAGTTACATTGGTCCCGTGCGAAGTGTTCGTGCCATTTACGGGCCCGTTTGGGGGCTAGTTTAGGTTTTCACCCCTCAACGGCCTTTTTTTAATTTTAAATGTTGATTTTTGAAAATTATCATTATATTCTCAAACTGGGAGACTCGAGACTACGCGATCTATTCCTACAAGGTACTTTGGTTCCGTGCAAGGTGTTCCTTCCTCTTACGGGGTCGTTTGGGGGTTGGTTTGGGTTTTCACCCTTTAACGGTCTGTTTTTAAGTCTAAGCCTTGATATTTACAAATTACTGTCATATTCTCAAACTAGGAGACTCGGGACTTTGCGGTCAGTTCCTATTTGTTACATTGGTCCCGTGCGAGGAGTTCCTGCCTCTTCCGGGGTCGTTTGGGGGCTGTTTTGGGTATTCACCCTTTAACGGCCTATTTTTAATTCTAAGTGCTGATTTTTTCAAATTATCATCATCGCCTCAAATCGAGAGACCCGAGTCTATGCAGTCATTTCCTACAAGTTATATTGGTCCCCTGCGAGTTGTTCGAGCCTCTTACGGGGTCGTTTAGGGACTGGTTTGGGTTTTCACCCTTTAACGGCTTATTTTTAAGTCTAAGTGTTGATTTTTGAAAATTATCATCACATTTTAAAATTAGGTGACCCGGGACTACGCGATCAGTTCCCACAAGTTACAATAGTCCAGTGCGAGGTGATCGTGCCTCTCACAGGATCGTTTGGGGACTAGTTTTGGTTTTAACCCTTTAACGGCTTATTTTTAAGTCTAAGTGTTTATATTTGCAAATTATCATCATAGTCTTAAATCAGGAGACCCGGGACTATGCGATCCGTTCTTACAAGTTACATTGGTCTCGTGCGAGATGTTCGTGCCTCTTGCGGGGTCATTTGGGGCTGGTTTGGGTTTTCACACTTTAACGGCCTTTTTTTAAGTCTAAGTGTTGATTTTTACAAATTATCGTGATATTCTCAAATCGGGAGACCCGGTACTACGCGGTCTGTTCCTACAAGTTAGATTGGTCCCGTGCGATGTGTCCGTGCCTCCCATGGGAACGTTGGGTGGTTGGTTTGGGTTTTCACCCTTTAACGGCCTGGTTTTAAGTAACTGTTGAATTTTGCAAATTATCATTATATTCTCAAACCGGGAGACCTGGGACTATGCGATCAGTTCCTACAACTTACATTAGTACCGTGCGAGGTGTGTGTGCGTCTTACGGGGACGTTTGGGTGCTAGTTTGGGTTTTTAACCTTTAACGGCCTGTTTTTATGTTTAAGTGTTGGTTTTTTCAAATTATTATCATATTCTCAAACTGGGAGACCCGGGACTACGCGGTCAGTTCCTACAAGTTACATTCGTCCCGTGCGAGGTGTACGTGCCTCTTACGGGGTCGTTTGAGGTCTCGTTTGGGTTTTCACCCTTTAACGACCTATTTTCAAGTAAGTGTTGATTTTTCCAAATTATCATCATATTCTCAAATCGGGAGACCAAGGACTACGCGGTCAGTTCCTACAAGTTACATTGTTCCCGTGCGAGGTGTTCGTGCCTCTTACGGGGTCGTTTGAGGTCTGGTTTGGGTTTTCACCCTTTAACGACCTATTTTTAAGTAAGTGTTGATTTTTGCAAATTATCATCATATTCTCAAATCGAGAGACCCAGGACTACGCGGTCAGTTCCTACAAGTTACACTGGTCCCCGACGAGCTGTTCATGCGTCTTAGGGGATTGTTTGGGGACAAGTTTGGGTTTTCACCCTTTAATGGCCTATTTTAAGCCTAAGTGTTAATTTATGCAAATTATCATCATATTCTCAATCCGAGAGACCCGGGATTATGCGATCAGTTCCTACAAGTTACATTGGTCCCGTGCGAGCTATTCCTGCCTCTTACGGGGTCGTTTCGGGGCTGGTTTGGGTTTTCACCCTCTAACGGACTATTTTTAAGTAAGTGTTTATTTTTCCAAATTATCATCATATTCTCAAATTGGGAGAGCGAGGACTATGCGGTCATCCTTCAAGTTACACTGGTCTCGTGCGAGGTGTTCGTGCCTCTTACGGGATCGTTTGGGGACTAGTTTGGGTTTTCACCCTTTAACGGCCTGTTTTTAAGTATAAGTGTTGATTTTTGCAAATTAACATCATATTCTCAAATTGGGAGACCCGGGACTATGCGGTCAGTTCCTACAACTTATATTAGTCCCGTGCGAGGTGTTTGTGCCTCCTACGGGCGTTTGGGGGCTAGTTTTAGTTTTTACCCTATAACGACTTTTAAGTCTAAGTGTTGATTTTTTAAAATTATAATCATATTCTCAAATCGGGAGACCCGGGACTACGCGATCAGTTCCTATAAGTTACATCGGTACCATGTGTGGTGTTCGTGCCACTTACGGGGTCGTTTGGGGGCTAGTTTGGGTTTTCACACTTTAACGGTTTGTTTGAAAGTCGAAGTGTTGATGTTTTAAAATTATCTTCATATTCTCAAACCGAGAGACTCGGGACTACACGATCAGTTCCTATAAGTTACATTGGTACCGTGCGCGGTGTTCGTGCCTCTTACGGGGTCATTTGGGAGCTGGTTTGGGTTTTCACCCTTTAACGGTCTGTTTTAAAGTCTAAGTGTTGATATTTGTAAATTTATGTAATATTCTCATATCGGGAGACCCGGGACTACGCGGTTAGTTCCTACAAATTACATTGGTCCCGTGCGAGGTGTTCATGCCTCTTACGGGGTCGTTTGAGGGCTGGTTTGGGTTTTCACCCTTTAACGGTCTATTTTTAAGTCTAAGTTTTGATATTTTCAAATTATTGTCATATTCTCAAATCAGGAGACCCAGGACTACACGGTTAGTTCCTACAAATTACATTGGTCCTGTGCGAGGTGTTCATGCCTCTTACGGGGTCGTTTGGGGGCTGGTTTGGGTTTTCACCCTTTAACGGTCTGTTTTTAAGTCTAAGTGTTGATATTTGTAAATTATCATTATATTTTAAAATTGGGAGACCCGGGACTACGCGGTCAGTTCCTACAAGTTACATTAGTCTGGTGCGAGGTGATCGTGCCTCTTACTGGATCGTTTGGGGACTATTTTGGGTTTTCACCCTTTAACGGCTTATTTTAAAGTCTAAGTGTTGATATTTACAAATTATCATCGTAGTCTCAAATTGGGAGACCCCGGACTGTGTGGTCAGTTCCTACAAGTTACATTAGTCCCGTGTGAGATGTGCATGCCTCTCACGGGGTCATTTGGGGGCTAGTTTGCGTTGTCACACTTTAACGACCTGTTTTTAAGTCTAAGGGTTGATTTTTCCAAATTATCATCATATTCTCAAATCGGGTGACCCGGGACAACGCGATCAGTTCCTACAAGTTACATTGGTCCCGTGCGAGGTGTTCGTGCCTCCAACGGGGACGTTGGTGGTTGGTTTGGGTATTCACCCTTTAACGTCCTGTTTTTAAGTAAGTGTTGAATTTTACAAATTATCATCATATTCTCAAATCGGGAGACCTGGGACTACGCGGTCAGTACGTATAAATTACATTGTTCCCGTACGAGGTGTTCATGACTCTAACGAGGTCGTTTGGTGGTTGGTTTGGGGTTTCACCCATTAATGGCCTATTTTTAAGTTTAAGTGTTGATTTTGACAAATTATCATCAAATTCTCAAATCGGGAGACTCGGGACTACGCGGTCTGTTCCTACAAGTTACATTGGTCCCGTGAGAGGTGTTTGTGCCTCCTACGGGGACGTTGGGTGGTTGGTTTGGGTTTTCACCCTTTAACGGCTTGTTTTTAAGTAAGTGTTAAATTTATCAAATTATCATCATATTCTCAAACTGGGAGAACTGGGACAACGAGGTCAATTCCAACAAGTTACATTGGTCCCGTGCGAGGTGTTCGTGCCTCTTACTGGGTCGTTTGGGTGGTGGTTTGAGTTTTCACCCTTTAACGGCCTGTTTTTAAGTTTGATTGTTTATTTTTGCAAATTATCGTTATATTCTCAATTCGGGATACCCAGTACAACGTCGTCAGTTCCTACAAGTTACATTGGTCCCGTACGACTGGTTCGTGCCTCTTACGGGGTCGTTTGGGGACTGGTTTGGGTTTCCACCCTCTAATGACCTGTTTTTATGTATGTGTGTTAATTTTTTTGAAATTATCATCATATTCTTAAATAAGGAGACCCGAGACTACGCGGTCAGTTCCAATAAGTTACATTGGTCCCGTGTGAGGTGTTCGTACCTCTTACGGGGTCGTTTGGGGCTGGTTTGAGTTTTCACCCTTTAACGCCGTATTTTTATGTTTAAGTGTTGATTTTTGCAAATTATCATCATATTCTCAACCTGGGAGACCCGAGACTACGCTGTTAGTTCTTACAAGTTACATTGGTTCCCTGCGAAGTGTTCGTGCCTCCAACAAAGACGTTGGGTGGTTGGTTTGGGTTTTCACCCTTTAATGGCCTATTTTTATGTCTAAGTGTTGATTTTTGCAAATTATCATTATATTATCAAATCGGGAGACCTGGGACTACGCAGTCAGTTCCTACAAGTTACGTTGGTCCCGTGCGAGGTGTTCGTGCCTCTTACGGGTCCGTTTGTGATATGGTTTTAGTTTTCACCCTTTGAAGGTCTGTTTTTAAGTCTAAGTGTTTATTTTTGCAAATTATCATCATATTTTCAAACCGGGAGATCCGGGACTACACGAACTGTTCCTATAAGTTACATTGGTCCCGTGTGAGGTCTACGTGCCTCTTAGGGTGTCGTTTGGAGGCTAGTTTGGGTTTTCACCCTTTAATGACCTCTTTTTAAGTAAGAGTTGTTTTTTGTAAATTATCATCTTATTCTCAAATCGGGAGACCCAGGACTACGTGGTCTATTCCTACAAGTTACATTGGTCCCGTGCGAGGTGTTCGGGCCTCTTACGGGGTCGTTTCGGGGTTAGTTTTGGTTTTCACACTTTAACGGCCAGTTTTTAAGTCTAAATGTTATTTTTGCAATTTATTGTCATATTCTCAAACCAGGAAACCCATGACTACGCGGTCAATTCCTATAAGTTACCTTGGTCCCGTGCGAGTTGTTCGTGCCATTTACGGGTCCGTTTGGGGGCTAGTTTAGGTTTCCACCCCTCAACGGCCTTTTTTTAAGTTTAAATGTTGACTTTCACAAATTATCATTATATTCTAAAATCGAGAGACACGGGACTACGCGATCTATTCCTAAAAGGTACTTTGGTCCCGTGCGAGCTGTTCCTTCCTCTTACGGGGTCGTTTGGGGGTTGGTTTGGGTTTTCACCCTTTAACGGTCTATTTTTAAGTCTAAGTTTTGATATTTGCAAATTACTGTCATATTCTCAAACCGAGAGACCCGGGACTACGTGGTCAGTTCCTATTTGTTACATTGGTCCCGTGTGAGGAGTTCCTGCTTCTTACCGGGTCGTTTGGGGGTTGTTTTGGGTTTTCACCCTTTAACGGCCTATTTTTAATTCTAAGTGCTGATTTTTGCAAATTATCATCATCGTCTCAAATCGGGAGTCCCGTGAATACGCGGTCAGTTACTACAAGTTACATTTGTTCCGTGCAAGGTGGTCGTGCCTCTTATGGGAACGTTTGGGGACTGGTTTGGGTTTTCACCCTTCAACAGCTTGGTTTTAAGTCTAAGTGTTGATATTTACAAATTACCGTCATTGTCTCAAATCGGGAGACTCGGGACTTTGCGATCAATTTGTACAAGTTACATTGGTCCCGTGTAGGATATTTGTGCCTCTCACGGGGTCATTTGGGGGTTGGCTTGGGTTTTCACACTTTAACGGCCTGTTTTTAAGTCTAAGTGTTGATTTTTGAAAATTATCGTCATATTCTCAAACCGGGACTACGCAATCAGTTCCTACAGGTTACATTGGTCTCGTGCGAGGTGTTCGTGCCTCCTACGGGGACGTTGGGTGGTTGATTTGGGTTTTACACTCGGGACTACGCAGTCAGTTTCTACAAGTTACATTGGTCCCGTGAGAGGTGTTCATGCCTCCTACGGGGACATTAGGTGGTTGGTTTGGGTTTTCACCCTTTAACGGCCTATTTTTAAGTAAGTGTTGAATTTTGTAAATTATCATCATATTCTCAAACCGAGACACCTGGGACTACGCGGTCAGTTCCTACAAGTTGTATTGGTCCGGTGGGAGGTGTTACTGCCTCTAACGGGGTTGTTTCGGGGCCGGTTTGTGTTTTCACCCTTTAACGGCCTATTGTTAAGTCTAAGTGTTGATTTTTTCAAATTATCATCTAATTCTCAAATCGGGAGACCCGGGACTACGTGATCAGTTCCTATAAGTCACATTAATCTCGTGCGAGGTGTTCAGGCCTCTTACGGGTTGTTTGGGGATTGTTTTGGGTTTTCACCCTTTTACGACTTATTTTAAGTCTAAGTGTTGATTTTTGCAAATTATCATCATATTTTAAAATTGGGAGACCCGGGACTACGTGGTCAGTTCCTACAAGTTACAGTAGTCCGGTGCGAGGTGACCGTGCCTCTTACAGGATCGTTTAGGGACTAGTTTTGGTTTTAACCCTTTAACGGCTTATTTTTAAGTCTAAGTGTTTATATTTGCAAATTATCATCATAGTCTCAAATCAGGAGACCCGAGACTATGCGGTCTGTTCCTACAAGTTACATTGGACCCGTGCGAGATGTTCGTGACTCTTGCGGGGTCATTTGGGGGATGGTTTGGGTTTTCACACTTTAACGGCTTGCTTTTAAGTCTAAGTGTTGATTTTTGCAAATTATTGTCATATTCTCAAATCAGGAGACCCGGGACTACACAGTCTGTTCTTACAAGTTAGATTGGTCCCGTGCGAGGTGTTCGTGCCTCCCACGGGGACGTTGGGTGGTTGGTTTGGGTTTTCACCCTTCAATGGCCTGGTTTTAAGTAAGTGCTAAATTTAGCAAATTATCTTCATATTCTCAATCTGAGAGACCTGGGACAAAGCGGTCAATTCCTACAAGTTACATTGGTCCCGTGCGAGGTGTTCGTACCTCTTACGGGATCATTTGGGAGATGGTTTGGTTTTCACCATTTAACGATCTGTTTTTAAGTCTAAGTGTTGATATTTTCCAATTTTTTTCATATTCTAAAATCGGGAGTCCCGTGACTATGTGGTCAGTTCCTACAAGTTATATTGGTCCCGTGTGAGGTGTCCGTGCCTCTTACGGGGTCGTTTGGTGGCAGGTTTGGGATTTCACCCTTTAACGGACTATTTTTAAGTCTAAGTGTTGATTTTGCAAATTATCATCATATTTTAAAAATGAGAGACCCGGGACTACGCGGTCAGCTCCTACAAGTTACATCTGTCCGGAGCGAGGTGATGGTGCCTCTTACGGGATCATTTCGAGACTATTTTCGGGTTTAACCCTTTAAAGACTTATTTTTAAGTCTAAGTGTTGATATTTTTAAATTATCGTCATAGTCTCAAATCGGGAGACCCGGGACTATGCGGTCAGTTCCAAGAACTTACATTGGTCCCGTGCGAGATGTTCGTGCCTCTCACGGGGTCATTCGAGGGCTAGTTTGCGTTTTCACACTTTAGCGGCCTGTTTTTAAGTCTAAGGGTTGATTTTCAAATTATCCTAATATTCTCAAACCGAGAGACCCGGGACTACGCGATCAGTTCCTACAAGTTAAAATCACCCCGTGCGAGGTATCCGTGCCTCCAACGGGGACGTTTGTGGTTGGTTTAGGTTTTTACCCTTTAACGGCCTATTTTTAAGTAATTGTTGAATTTTGCAAATTAGCACCAGATTATCAAACCGGGAGACCTAGGACTATGCGGCCAGTTCCTATAAGTTACGTTGGTCCTGTGCGAGGTGTTCGTGCCTCTAACGGGGTCGTTTGGGGGTTGGTTTGGGTTTTCACCCTTTAATGGCCTGTTTTTCAGTTTAAGTGTTGATTTTGGCGAATTATCATCACATTCTGAAACCGGGAGACCCAGGACTACGCGATCTATTCCAACAAGTTACATTGGTCCCGTGCGAGCTGTCTGTGCCTCCTATGGGGACGTTGGGTGGTTGGTTTGGGTTTTCACCCTTTAACGGCCTGTTTTTAAGTAATTGTTAAATTTAGCAAATTATCATCACATTCTCAAACCGGGAGACCTTGGACAACGCGGTCAGTTCCAACAAGTTACATTGATCCAGTGCGAGGTTTTCGTGCCTCTTATGGGGTCGTTTGGGGGTTGGTTTTGGTTTTCACCCTTTAACGCCCTATTTTTAAGTTTAAGTGTTGATTTTGTAAAATTATCATCATATTCCCAAACGAGGAGATCGGGGACTACGCGGTCAGTTCGTACAAGTTACATTGGTCTTGTGCGAGGTGTTCGTGCCTCTTACGGGGTCATTTGGGGGATGGTTTAAGTGTTGATTTTTTAAAATTATCATCATATTCTCAAACTGGAAGACCCGGGACTACGCGGTCAGTTCCAATAAATTACATTGGTCCCGTGCGAGGTGTTTGTGCCGCTTACGAGGTCGTTTCGGGGCTGGTTTTGATTTTCACCATTTAACGGTCTGTTTTTAAGTCTAAGTGTTGATATTTGCCAGTTAATTTCATATTCTGAAATCGGGAGGCCCGAGACTACGCGATCAGTTCCTACAAGTTTCATTGGTCCCGTGCGAGGTGTTCGTGCCTCTTACGGGGTCGTTTGGGGGCTGGTTTGGGGTTTCACACTTTAATGACCTGTTTTTAAGTCTAAGTGTTGATTTTTGCAAATTATCATCATATTCTTAAACCGGGAGACCCGGGACTACGCGGTCAGTTCCTACAAGCTACATTGGTCCCATACGAGGTGTTCGTTCCTCCTACGGGAACTTTGGGTGGCTGGTTTGGGTTTTCAACCTTTAACAGCCTTTTTTTTAGTATGTGTTAAATTTTACAAATTATCATCATATTCTCAAACCGGGAGACCTGGGACTACATGGTCAGTTCCTACAAGCTACATTGGTCCCGTGCGAGGTGTTCGTACCTCTTGAGGGGTCGTTTTGGGGGTTGGTTTGGGTTTTCACCCTTTAACGGCCAATTTTGAAGTCTAAGGGTGTATTTTTGAAAATTATCGTCATATTCTCAAACTGGGAGACCCGGGACTACCTGGTCTGTTCCTACAAGTTACATTGGTCCCGTGCGAGGTGTTTGTCCCTCTTATGGGGTCGTTTGGGGGCTGGTTTGGGTTTTCACACTTTATCAGCCTATTTTTATGTAAGTGTTGATTTTTGTAAATTATCATCATATTCTCAAATCGAGAGACTCGAGACTACGCGATCAGTTCCTACAACTTACATTGGTCCCGTGCGAGGTGCCCGTGCCTCTTACGGGATCATTTGGGGACTGGTTTGGGTTTTCACCCTTTAAAGGCCTGTTTTTAAGTCTAAGTGCTTATTTTTGCAAATTATCGTCATATTCTCAAATGGGGAGATCGGGGACTACGCGGTCAGTTCCAACAAGTTACATTGGTTCCGTACGAGGTGTTCGTGTCACTTACAGGGTCATTTGGTGGCTAGTTTTGGTTTTCACCCTCTAACGGTCTATTTTTAAGTCTAAGTGTTGTTTTTTTAAAATTACCATCATATTCTCAAACCGGGAGACTCGGGACTACGCCGTCAGTTCCTATAAACTACATTGGTCCCGTGCGAGGTGTTCGTTCCTCTTACGGGGTTGTTTGGGGGTTGGTTTGGGTTTTCACCCTATAAGGGCCTATTTTTAAGTCTAAGTGTTTATTTTTTTCAAATTATTGTCATATTTTCAAATCGGGAGACCCGGGACTACGCGGTCAGTTCCTACATGTTACATTGGTCCCGTGCGAGGTGTTCGTGCCTCTTACTGGATCGTTTTGGTACAAGTTTGGGTTTTCACCCTTTAACGGCCTATTTTGGGGGCTGGTTTTGGTTTTCACCCTTTGATGGCCTGTTTTTAAGTCTAAGTGTTGATTTTTACATATTTTTGTCGTATTCTCAAATCGGGATACCCTGGACTTCGCGGTCAGTTCCCGTAAGTTACATTTGTGTCGTGCGAGGTGTTTGTGCCTCTTATGGGGTCGTTTGGGGGCTGGTTTGGGTTTTCACCCTTTAACGGCCTATTTTCAAGTCCATGTGTTATTTTTTGAAATTTATCATCATATTCTCAAATCGGGAGACTCGGGACTACGTAGTCAGTTCCTATAAGTTACATTGGTCTAGTGTGAGGTGTTCGTGCCTCCAATGGGGACGTTCGGTGGTTGGTTTAGGTTTTCACCCTTTAATGGCCAATTTTTAAGTAAGTGTTGAATTTCGTACATTATTGTCATACTCTCAAACCGAGAGACCCAGGACTACGCAATCAGTTCCTACAATTTACATTGGTCCCCTGCGAGTTGTTTGTGCCTTTTACAAGGTCGTTTGGGGACTGGTTTGGGTTTTCCCCCTTTAAAGGCTTATTTTTAAGTCTAAGTGTTGATTTTTGCAATTTATAGTCATATTCTCAAATCGGGAGACCCAAGACTACGCAGTCAGTTCCTACAAATTACATTTGTCCCGTACGAGGTGTTCGTGCCTCTTACGGAGTCATTTGGGGGCTAGTTTTGATTTTCACCCTTTAATGGCCTATTTTTAAGTCTAAGTGTTAATTTTTACATATTTTCATCATATTCTCAAACCGGGAGACCCCAAACCTCGCGGTCAGTTCCCGTAAGTTACATTGGTATCGTGCGAGGTGTTCGTGCCTCTCACGGGGTCGTTTGGGGGCTAGTTTGGATTTTCACTATTTAACGATCTATTTTTAATTCTAAGTGTTGATATTTGCCAATTTCTATCATATTCTAAAATCGAGAGTCCCGTGACTACGTGGTCAGTTCCTACAAGTTACATTGGTCCCGTTCGAGGTGTTCGTGCCTCTTACGGGGTCGTTTGGGGGCTAGTTTGGGTTTTCACCCTTTAATGGCCTAATTTTAAGTCTAAGTGTTGATTTTTTTGAAATTATAGTCATATTCTCAAATCGGGAGACCCAAGACTACGCAGTTCATTCCTACAAATTACATTTGTCTCGTACGAGGTGTTCGTGCCTCTTACGGAGTCATTTGGGGGCAGGTTTTTGTTTTCACCCTTTAATGGCCTATTTTTAAGTCTAAGTGTTGATTTTTACATATTTTCATCATATTCTCAAATCGGGAGACCCCGAACTTCGCGGTCAGTTCCCATAAGTTACATTGGTGCCGTGCGAGGTGTTCGTGCCTCTCACGGGGTCGTTTGGGGGCTTGTTTGTGTTTTCACACTTTAACGACCTGTTTTTAAGTAAGTATTGATTTTTGCAAATTATCGTCATATTGTCAAACCGGGAGACCCGGGACTACTTGGTCAGTCCCTACAAGTTACATTGCTCCCGTGCGAGGTGTTCGTACCTCTTACGGTGTCGTTTGGGGGCTGGTTAGAGTGTTCACCCTTTAACTGCCTATTTTTATGTTTATGTGTTGATTTTTTGAAATTATCATCATATTCTCAAACTGGGAGACCCGGTACTACGTGGTCAGTTCCTACAAGTTACATTGGTCCCATGCGAGGTGTTCGTGCCTCTTACGGTGTCGTTTGGGGGCTGGTTAGAGTTTTCACCCTTTAACGGCCTAATTTTAAGTTTATGTGCTGATTTTTGCAAATTATCATCATATTCTCAAACTGGGAGACCCAATACTACGCGGTCAGTTCTTACAAGTTACATTGGTCCCATGCTAGTTGTTCGTGCCTCTTACGGGGTCATTTGGGTTTTCACCCCTTAACGGCCTATTTTTAGGTCAAAGTGTTGATTTTTCAAATTATCATCATATTCTCAAACTGGGAGACCCGGGACTAAGCGGTACGTTTCTACAAGTTACATTGGTACCGTGGGAGGTGTTTGTTCCTCTTACGGGGTCGTTTGGAGGCTGGTTTGGGTTTTCACTCTTTAAGGGCCTATTTTTAAGTCTAAGTATTTATTTTTTGCAAAATATTGTCATATTTTCAAATTGGTACACCCAGGACTACGCGGTCAGTTCCTATATGTTACATTGGTCCCGTACGAGGTGTTCGTGCCTCTTACAGGATCGTTTTGGTACAAGTTTGGGTTTTCACCCTTTAACGGCCTATTTTTGGGGGCTGGTTTGGGTTTTCACCCTTTAACGGTCTGTTTTGAAATATAAGTGTTGATATTTGCAAATTTATCTCATATTCTCAAATCGGGAGAGCGGGATCTACGAGGTCAGTTCCTACAAGTTACATTGGTCCCGTGCGAGGTGTTCGTGCCTCTTACGTGGTCGTTTGGAGGCTGGTTTGAGTTTTCTCCCTTTAATGGCCTATTTTCAAGTCCATGTGCTATTTTTTGAAAATTATCATCCTATTCTCAAATCGGGAGACTCGGGACTACGTTATCAGTTCCTATAAGTTACATTGGTCTCGTGTGAGGTGTTCGTGCCTCCAATGGGGACGTTTGGTGGTTGGTCATGGTTTTCACCCTTTAATGGCATGTTTTTAAGTAAGTGTTGAATGTCGTACATTATTGCCAATTCTGAAACCTAGAGACTCGGGACTACGCAATCAGTTCCTACAATTTACATTGGTCCCCTGCGAGTTGTTTGTGCCTTTTACAAGGTTGTTTGGGGACTGGTATGGGTTTTCTCCCTTTAAAGGCTTATTTTTAAGTCAAAGTGTTGATTTTTGCAAATTATAGTCATATTCTCAAATCGGGAGACCCGAGACTACGCGGTCAGTTCCTACAAATTACATTTGTCCCGTACGAGGTGTTCGTGCCTCTTACGGAGTCATTTGGGGGATGGTTTTGGTTTTCACCCATTAATGGCCTATTTTTAAGTCTAAGTGTTGATTTTTACATATTTTCATCATATTCTCAAATCGGGAGACCCCGGACCTCGCGGTCAGTTCCCATAAGTTACATTGGTGCCGTGCGAGGTGTTCGTGCCTCTCATGGGGTTGTTTGGGGGTTGGTTTGGATTTTCACCATTTAACGATCTATTTTTAAGTCTAAGTGTTGATATTTGCCAATTTCTATCATATTCTAAAATCGAGAGTCTCGTGACTACGTGGTCAGTTCCTACAAGTTACATTGGTCCCGTTCGAGGTGTTCGTGCCTCTTACGGGGTCGTTTGGGTGCTAGTTTGGGTTTTCACCTTTGAATGGCCTATGTTTAAGTCTAAGTGTTGATTTTTTTGAAATTATAGTCATATTCTCAAATCCGGAGACCCGAGACTACGCGGTCTGTTCCTACAAATTACATTTGTCCCGTACGAGGTGTTCGTGCCTCTTACGGAGTCATTTGGGGGCTGGTTTTGATTTTCACCCTTTAATGGCCTATTTTTAAGTCTAAGTGTTGATTTTTACATATTTTCATCATATTCTCAAACCGGGAGACCCCGGACCTCGCGGTCAGTTCCCGTAAGTTACATTGGTGCCGTGCGAGGTGTTCGTGCCTCTCACGTGGTCGTTTGGGGGCTGGTTTGGATTTTCACGATTTAACGATCTATTTTTAAGTCTAAGTGTTGATATTTGCCAATTTCTATCATATTCTAAAATCGAGATTCCCGTGACTACGTGGTCAGTTCCTACAAGTTACATTGGTCCCGTTCGAGGTGTTCGTGCCTCTTACGGGGTCGTTTGGGGCCTAGTTTGGGTTTTCACCCTTTAATGGCCTATTTTTATGTCTAAGTGTTGATTTTTTTGAAATTATAGTCATATTCTCAAATCGGGAGACCCGGTACTACGCGGTCAGTTCCTATATGTTACATTGGTCCCATGCGAGGTGTTCATGCCTCTTACGGTGTCGTTTGGGGGCTGGTTAGATTTTTCACCCTTTAACTGCCTATTTTTAAGTTTATGTGCTGATTTTTGCAAATTATCATCATATTCTCAAACTGGGAGACCCGGAACCACGCGGTCAGTTCTTACAAGTTACATTGGTCCCATGCGAGGTGTTCGTGCCTCTTACGGGGTCGTTTGGGGGTTGGCTTTGGTTTTCACCTTTTAAGGGCCTATTTCTAAGTCTAAGTGTTTATTTTTTGCAAATTATTGTCCTATTTTAAAATCGGTAGACCCGGGACTACGCGGTCAGTTCCTACATGTTACATTGGTCCCGTGCGAGGTGTTCATTCCTCTTACGAGATCGTTTTGGTACAAGTTTGGGTTTTCACCCTTTAACGGCCTGTTTTTGGGGGTTGGTTTGGGTTTTCACCCTTTAACGGTCTGTTTTGAAGTCTATGTGTTGATATTTGCAAATTTATGTCATATTCTCAAACCGGGAGACCGGGATCTACGCGGTCAGTTCCTACAAGTTACATTGGTCCCGTGCGAGGTGTTCGTGCCTCTTACGTGGTCGTTTGGGGGTTGATTTGGGTTTTCTCCCTTTAAGGGCCTATTTTCAAGTTCATGTGCTGTTTTTTGAAAATTATCGTCATATTCTCAAATCGGGAGACTCGGGACTACGTTGTCAGTTCCTATCAGTTACATTGGTCTCGTGTGAGATGTGCGTGCCTCCAATGGGGACATTTGGTGGTTGGTCTTGGTTTTCACCCTTAAATGGCATGTTTTTAAGTAAGTGTCGAATTTCGTACATTATTGTCATATTCTCAAACCGAGAGACTCAGGACTACGCAATCAGTTCCTACAATTTACTTTGGTCCCCTACGAGTTATTTGTGACTTTTACAAGGTTGTTTGGGGACTGGTTTGGGTTTTCCACCTTTAAAGGCTTATTTTTAAGTCTAAGTGTTGATTTTTGCAAATTATTGTCTTATTCTCAAACCGGGAGACCCGGGACTACGCGGTCAGTTCCTACAAATTACATTGGTCCCGTGCGAGGTGTTCATGCCTCTTACGGGGTCGTTTGGGGGCTAGTTTGGGTTTTCATCCTTTAACGGTCTATTTTTAAGTCTAAGTGTTGATATTTGCAAATTTTTGTCATATTCTCAAATCGCGAGACCCGGGACTACGTGGTCAGTTCCTACAAGTTACATTGGTCTCGTGCGAGGTGTTCGTGCCTCTTACGGGGTTGTTTGGGGGTTGGTTTGGGTTTTCACCCTTTAACGGCCTATTTTTAAGTCTAAGTGTTGATTTTTGCAAATTATGATCATATTTTAAAATTGGGAGGCCCAATACTACGCGGTCAGTTCCTATAAGTTACAATAGTCCAGAGCGAAGTGATCGTGCCTCTTAGGGGGTTGTTTCGGGACTAGTTTGGGGTTTCACCCGTTAACGGCTTATTTCTAAGTCTGAGTTTTGATATTTGTAAATTATCGGTTTAGTCTCAAATCGGGAGACCCGGGACTATGCGGTCAGTTCCTAAAAGTTACATTGGTCCCGTGCGAGATGTTCGTGCCTCTCACGGGTTCATTTGGGGGCTAGTTTATTTTCAAACTTTAATGGCCTGTTTTTAAGTCTAAGGGTTAATTTTTGCAAATTATCATTATATTCTCAAACCGGGAGAACTGGGACTACCTGATCATTTCCTACAAGTTAAAATCATCCCGTGCGAGGTATCCGTGCCTCCAATGGGGACGTTGGTGGTTGATTTGCGTTTTCACCTTTTAACGGCCTATTTTTAAGTAAATGTTGAATTTTACTAATTATCACCATATTCTCAAACCCCAAGACCTTGGACTACGCGGTCAGTTCCTATAAGTTACATTGGTCTCGTACGAGGTGTTCGTGCCTGTAACGGGGTCGTTTGGGGGTTGGTTTGGGTTTTCACCCTTTGATGGCCAATTTTTCAGTTTAAGTGTTGATTTTGGCAAATTATCATCACATTCTGAAACCGGGAGACCCGGGACTACGCGGTCTGTTCCTACAAGTTACACGGGACCAATGTAACTTGTTGGGTGGTTGGTTTGGGTTTTCACCCGTTAACATCTTATTTTTAAGTAATTGTTAAATTTAGTAAATTATCATCATATTCTCAAACCGGGATACCTTGGACTACGCGGTCAGTTCCAACAAGTTACATTGGTCCCGTGCGAGGTGTTCGTGCCTCTTATGGGTTCTTTAGGGGGCTGGTTTGGGTTTTCACCCTTTAACGACCTATTTTTAAGTTTAAGTGTTGATTTTTGTCAATTATCATCATATTCTCAAATCGAGAGACTCAGGACTACGCGATCAGTTCCTACAAGTTACATTGGTCCCGTGCGAGGTGTTCGTGCCTCTTACTGGATCGTTTTGGTACAAGTTTGGGTTTTCACCCTTTAACGGCCTATTTTTGGGGGCTGGTTTTGGTTTTCACCCTTTAATGGCTTGTTTTTAAGTCTAAGTGTTGATTTTTACATATTTTTGTCATATTCTCAAATCGGGATACCCCGGACTTCACGGTCAGTTCCCGTAAGTTACATCGGTGTCGTGCGAGGTGTTCGTGCCTCTCACGGGGTTGTTTGGGGGCTGGTTTGGGTTTTCACCCTTTAACGGCCTATTTATAAGTCTAAGTGTTGATTTTTGCAAATTATCGTCATATTCTCAAATGTGGAGATCGGAGACTACGCGACCAGTTCCAACAAGTTACAATGGTCCCGTACGAGGTGTTCGTGCCTCTTATGGGGTCGTTTGGGGACTGGTTTTTGTTTTCACCCTATAACGGCCTGTGTTTTAAGTCTAAGTGTTGATTTTTTAAAATTATCATCATATTCTCAAATTGGGAGATCCAGGACTATGCGGTGAGTTCCTACAAATTACATTGGTCCCGTGCGAGGTGTTCGTGCCTCTAACGGGGTTGTTTGGGGGCTGGTTTGGATTTTCACCCTTTAACGGCCTATTTATAAGTCTGAGTGTTGATTTTTTTGAAATTATAGTCATATTCTCAATTCAAGAGACCCGGGACTACGCGGTCAGTTCCTACAAGTTACATTTGTCCCGTACGAGGTGTTCGTGCCTCTTACGGAGTCATTTGGGGGATGGTTTTGGTTTTCACCCTTTAATGGCCTATTTTTAAGTTTAAGTGTTGATTTTTACACATTATCATCATATTCCCAAACGGGGAGATCGAGGACTACGCGGTCAGTTCCTACAAGTTACATTGGCCCTGTGCGTGGTGTTCGTGCCTCTTGTGGGGTTGTTTGGGGGATGGTTTTTATTTTCACCCTATAATGACCTGTTTTTAAGTTTAAGTGTTGATTTATTAAAATTATCATCATATTCTCAAACTGGAAGACCCAGGACTACGCGGTCAGTTCCAACAAATTACATTGGTCTCGTGCGAGGTGTTTGTGCCTCTTATGGGGTCGTTTGGGGGCTGGTTTGGATTTTCACCATTTACCGGTCTGTTTTTAAGTCTAAGGGTTGATGTTTGCCAATTATTTTAATATTCTCAAATCGGGAGACCCGGGACTATGCAATCAGTTCCTACAAGTTACGTTGGTCCCGTACGAGGTGTTCGTGCCTCTTACGGGGTCGTTTGGGGGCTCATTTGGGTTTTCACACTTTAAAGACCTGTTTTTAAGTCTAAGTGACGATTTTTACAAATTATCATCATATTCTCAAACCAGGAGATCCGGGACTATGCGATCAGTTCCTACAAGCTACATTGGTCCCGTGCGAGGTATCCTTACCTCCAACGGGGATGTTGGTGGTTGATTTGGGTTTTCAACCTTTAACGGCCTATTTTTAAGTAAATGTTGAATTTTGCAAATTATCACCATATTCTCTAACCGCGAGACCTAGGACTACGCGGTCAGTTCCTACAAGTTACTTTGGTCCCGTGCGAGGTGTTCGTGCCTGTAACGGGGTCGTTTGGGGGTTGGTTTGGATTTTCACCCTTTAATGGCCTATTTTTCAGTTTAAGTGTTGATTTTGGAAAATTAACGTCACATTCTGAAACTGGGAGACCCGGGACTACGCGTTATGTTCCTACAAGTTACATTGGTCCCGTGCGAGCTGTCCGTGCCTCCTACGGGGACGTTGGGTGGTTGCTTTGGGTTTTCACCCTTTAACGGCCTATTTTTAAGTAATTGTCAAATTTACTAAATTATTATCATATTCTCAAATCGGGAGACCTGGGACTACGCGATCAGTTCCAACAAGTTACATTGGTCCCGTGCGAGGTGTTCGTGCCTCTTATGGGGTCGTTTGGGGGCTGGTTTGGGTTTTCACCCTTTAACGGCCTATTTTTAAGTTTAAGTGTTGATTTTTGTAAATTATCATCATGTTCTCAAATCGAGAGACTCAGGACTACGCGATCAGTTCCTACAAGTTACATTGGTCCCGTGCGAGGGGTTCGTGCCTCTTACGGGATCATTTAGGAACTAGTTTGGGTTTTCACCCTTTAAAGGCCTATTTTTAAGTCTAAGTGTTGATTTTTGCAAATTATCTTCATATTCTCAAATGTGCAGATCGGCGACTACGTGGCCAGTTCCAACAAGTTACATTGGTCCTGTGCGAGGTGTTCCTACCCCTTACGGGGTCGTTTGGGGGCTGGTTTTAGTTTTCACCCTATAACGGCCTATTTTAAAGTCTAAGTGATGATTTTTTTAAAATTATAATCATATTCTCAAATCGGGAGACCCGGGACCATGCAGTCAGTTCCAACAAATTACATTGGTCCCGTGCGAGGTGTTCGTGCCTCTAACGGGGTTGTTTGGGGGCTGGTTTGGGTTTTCACCTTTTAACGACCTATTTTTAAGTCTAAGTGTTGATTTTTTTGAAATTATAGTCATAATCTCAATTCGAGAGACCCGGGACTCCCGGTCAGTTCCTAAAAGTTACATTTGTCCCGTACGAGTTGTTCGTGCCTCTTACGGAGTCATTTGGGGGTTGGTTTTGGTTTTCACCCTATAATGGCCTATTTTTAAGTCTAAGTGTTGATTTTTACATATTTTCATCATATTCTAAAACCGGGAGACCCCGGACTTCGCGGTCAGTTCCTATAAGTTACATTGGTGTCGTGCGAGGTGTTCGTGCCTCTCACGGGGTCGTTTGGGGGCTGGTTTGGGTTTTCACCCTTTAACGACCTGTTTTTTAGTTAGTATTGATTTTTGCAAATTATCATCATATTGTCAAACCGAGAGACCTGGGACTACTCAGTCAGTTCCTACAAGTTACATTGGTCCCGTGCGAGGTGTTCATACCTTTTACGGTGTCGTTTTGGGGCTGGTTCAAGTTTTCACCCTTTAACGGCCTATTTTTATGTTTATGTGTCAATTTTTTCTAATTATCATCATATTCACAAACTGGGAGATGCGGTACTACGCGATCAGTTCCTACAAGTTACATTGGTCCTATGCGAGGTGTTCGTGCCTCTTACGGTGTCGTTTGGGGGATGGTTAGAGTTTTCACCCTTTAACGGCCTATTTTTAAGTTTATATGTTGATTTTTCAAATTATCATCATATTCTCAAACTGGGAGACCCGGAACTACACGATCAGTTCCTACAACTTACATTGTGCCCATGCGAGGTGTTCGTGCCTCTTACGGGGTCTTTAGGGGGTTGGTTTGGGTTTTCACCCGTTATAGGCCTATTTTTAGGTCAAAGTGTTGATTTTTCAAATTATCATCATATTCTCAAATCGGGAGACCCGGGACTACGCGGTAAGTTTCTACAAGTTACATTGGTACCGTGCGAGGTGTTCGTTCCTCTTAGGGGGTCGTTTGAGGGCTGGTTTGGGTTTTCACCCTTTAAGGGCCTATTTTTAAGTCTAAGTGTTTATTTTTGCAAATTATTGTCATATTTTCAAATCGGGAGACCCGGGACTACGCGGTCAGTTCCTACATGTTACATTGGTCCCGTACGAGGTGTTCGTGCCTCTTACGGGATTGTTTTGGTACAAGTTTTGGTTTTCACCCTTTAACGGCCTGGTTTTGGGGGCTGGTTTGGGTTTTCACCCTTTAACGGTCTGTTTTAAAGTCTAAGTGTTGATATTTGCAAATTTATGTCATATTCTCAAATCGGGAGACCCGAATCTACGCAGTCAGTTCCTATAAGTTACATTGGTCCCGTACGAGGTGTTCGTTCCTCTTACGTGGTCGTTTGGAGGCTGGTTTTGGTTTTCACCCTTTAATGCCCTATTTTTAAGTCCAAGTGTTGTTTTTTGAAAATTATCGTCATATTCTCAAATCGGGAGACCTGGGACTATGTAGTCAGTTCCTATAAGTTACATTGGTCTCGTGTGAGGTCTTTGCGCCTCCTATGGGGACGTTGGGTGGTTGGTTTAGGTTTTCACCCTTTAACGGCCTATTTTTAAGTAAGTGTTGAATTTCATACATTATTGTCATATTCTCAAACCGAGAGACCCGGGACTATGCAATATGTTCCTACAATTTACATTGGTCCCCTGCGAGTTGTTTGTGCCTTTTACAAGGTCGTTTGTGGACTGGTTTGGGTTTTCCCCCTTTAAATTCTTATTTTTAAGTCTAAGTGTTGATTTATGCAGATTATTCTCTTATTCTCAAACCGGGAGACCCGGGACTATGAGGTCAGTTCCTACAAATTACATTGGTCCCGTGCGAGGTGTTCATGCCTCTTACGGGGTCGTTTGGGGGCTGGTTTGGGTTTTCATCCTTTAACGGTCTATTTTTAACTCTAAGTGTTGATATTTGTAAATTTTTGTCATATTCTCTAATCAGGAGACCCAAGACTACGTGGTCAGTTCCTATAAGTTACATTGGTCCCGTGCGAGGTGTTCGTGCCTCTTACGGGGTCGTTTGGGGGCTGGTTTGGGGTTTCACCCTTTAACGGATTATTTCTATGTCTAAGTGTTGATATTTGCAAATTATCATCATAGTCTCAAATCGGGAGACCCGGGACTATACGGTCAGTTCCCAGAAGTTACATTGGTTCCGTGCGAGATGTTCGTGCCTCTCACGGCGTCATTTGGAGGCTAGTTTGTTTTCACACTTTAGCGGCCTATTTTTAAGTCTAAGTGTTGATTTTTACAAATTATCATCATATTCTCAAGCCCGAAGACCCGGGACTATGCAATCAGTTCCTACAAGCTACATTGGTCCCGTGCGAGGTATCCTTACCTCCAACGGGGACGTTGGTGGTTGATTTGTATTTTCACCCTTTAACGACCTGTTTTTAAGTGAGTGTTGAATTTTGCAAATCATCACCATATTATCAAACCGTGAGACCTAGGGCTACGTGGTCAGTTCCTATAAGTTACATTGGTCCCGTGCAAGGTGTTCGTGCCTATAACGGGGTCGTTTGGGGGTTGGTTTGGGTTTTCAGCCTTTAATGGCCTATTTTTCAGTTTAAGTGTTGATTTTGGTAAATTATCATCACATTCGGAAATCGGGAGACCTAGGACTACGCGGTCTATTCCTACAAGTTACATTGGTCCCGTTCGAGCTGTTCGGGCCTCCTAGGGGGACGTTGGGTGGTTGGTTTGGGTTTTCTCCCTTTAACGGCCTGTTTTTAAGTAATTGTTAAATTTAGTAAATTATCATCATATTCTCAAACCGGGAGACCTTGGACTACGCGGTCAGTTCCAACAAGTTACATTGGTCCCGTGCGAGGTGTTCGTGCCTCTTACGGGGTCGTTTGGGGGCTGGTTTGGGTTTTCACCCTTTAACGGCCTATTTTTAAGTTTAAGTGATGATTTTTGTAAATTATCATCATATTCTCAAATCGAGAGACTCAGGACTACCCGATCAGTTCCTACAAGTTACATTGGTCCCGTGCGAGGTGTTCGTGCCTCTTACGGGAGCATTTGGCGACTGATATGGGTTTTCACCCTTTAAAGGCCTATTTTTAAGTCTAAGTGTTGATTTTTGCAAAATATCATCATATTCTCAAATGTGGAGATCGGAGACTACACGACTAGTTCCAACAAGTTACATTGGTCCCGTGCGAGGTGTTCATGCCTCTTACGGGGTCGTTTGGGGGCTGGTTTTGGTTTTGACCCTATAACGGCCTATTTTTAAGTCTAAGTGTTGATTTTTTAAAATTATCATCATATTCTCAAATCGGGAGACCCAGGACTATGCGGTCAATTCCTACAAATTACATTGGTCCCGTGCGAGGTGTTCGTACCTCTAACGGGGTTGTTTGGGGGATGGTTTGGGTTTTCACCCTTTAACGACCTATTTTTATGTCTAAGTGTTGATTTTTTTGAAATTATAGTCATATTGTCAATTCGAGAGACCCGGGACTACGCGGTCAGTTCCTGGAAGTTACATTTGTCCCGTACGAGGTGTTCGTGCCTCTTACGGAGTCATTTGGGGGCTGCTTTTGGTTTTCATCCTTTAATGGCCTATTTTTAAGTCTAAGTGTTGATTTTTACACATTATCATCATATTCCCAAACGGGGAGATTGGGGACTACGCGGTCAGTTCCTACAAGTTACATTGGTCCTGTGCGAGGTGTTCGTGCCTCTTACAGGGTCGTTTGGGGGATGGTTTTAATTTTCACCCTATAACGACCTATTTTTAAGTCTAAGTGTTGATTTATTAAAATTATCATCATATTCTCAAACTGGAAGACCCGGGACTACGCGGTCAGTTCCAACAAATTACATTGGTCTCGTGCGAGGTGTTTGTGCCTCTTACGGGGTCATTTGGGGGCTGGTTTGGAGTTTCACCATTTAACGGTCTATTTTTAAGTCCAAGGGTTGATATTTGCCAATTATTTTAATATTCTCAAATCGGGAGACTCGGGACTACGCGATCAGTTCCTACAAGTTACATTGGTCCCGTGCGAGGTGTTCGTGCCTCATACGGGGTCGGTTGGGGGCTGGTTTGGGTTTTCACTCTTTAAAGACCTGTTTTTAAGTCTAAGTGTTGATTTTTAAAAATTATCATCATATTCTCAAACCGGGAGACCCGGGACTACGCAATCAGTTCCTACAGGCAACATTGGTCCCGTGCGAGGTGTTCGTTCCTCCTACGGGAACTTTCGGTGTCTGGTTTTTGGTTTTCACCCTTTAATAGCCTATTTTTTAGTATTTGTTAAAATTTTCAAATTATCATCATATTCTCAAACTGGGAGACCTCGGACTACATGGTCAGTTCCTACAAGTTACATTGGTCCCATGCGAGGTGTTCATGCCTCTTACGGGGGCGTTTTGGCGGTTGGTTTGGGTTTTCACCCTTTAAAGGCCTATTTTTAAGTCTAAGGGTGTATTTTTGCAAATTATCGTCATATTCCCAAACTGGGAGACCCGAGACTACGTGGTCAGTTCCTATAAGTTACATTGGTCCCGTGTGAGGTGCTCGTGCCTCTTATGGGGTCGTTTGGGGGTTGGTTTGGGTTTTCACCCTTTAACGGCCTATTTTTAAGTAAGTGTTGATTTTTCTAAATTATCATCATATTCTCAAATCGAGAGACTCGGGACTACGCAATCAGTTCCTACAAGTTACATTGGTCCCGTGCGAGGTGTTCGTGCCTCTGAAGGGATCATTTGGGGACTGGTTTGGGTTTTCACCCTTTAAAGGCCTATTTTTAAGTCTAAGTGTTTATTTTTGTAAATTATCGTCATATTCTCAAATGTGGAGATCGGGGACTACACGGTCAGTTCCAACAAGTTACATTGGTCCAGTGCGAGGTGCTCGTGCCTATTACGGGGTCGTTTTGGGGAAGGTTTTGGTTTTCACCTTATAACGGCCTGTTTTTAATTCTAAGTGTTAATTTTTTAAAATTATCATCATATTCTCAAATCGGGAGACCCAGGACTATGCGGTCAATTCCTACAAATTACATTGGTCCCGTGCGAGGTGTTCGTACCTCTAACGGGGTTGTTTGGGGGATGGTTTGGGTTTTCACCCTTTAACGACCTATTTTTATGTCTAAGTGTTGATTTTTTTGAAATTATAGTCATATTGTCAATTCGAGAGACCCGGGACTACGCGGTTAGTTCCTGGAAGTTACATTTGTCCCGTACGAGGTGTTCGTGCCTCTTACGGAGTCATTTGGGGGCTGCTTTTGGTTTTCATCCTTTAATGGCCTATTTTTAAGTCTAAGTGTTGATTTTTACACATTATCATCATATTCCCAAACGGGGAGATTGGGGACTACGCGGTCAGTTCCTACAAGTTACATTGGTCCTGTGCGAGGTGTTCGTGCCTCTTACAGGGTCGTTTGGGGGATGGTTTTAATTTTCACCCTATAACGACCTATTTTTAAGTCTAAGTGTTGATTTATTAAAATTATCATCATATTCTCAAACTGGAAGACCCGGGACTACGCGGTCAGTTCCAACAAATTACATTGGTCTCGTGCGAGGTGTTTGTGCCTCTTACGGGGTCATTTGGGGGCTGGTTTGGAGTTTCACCATTTAACGGTCTATTTTTAAGTCCAAGGGTTGATATTTGCCAATTATTTTAATATTCTCAAATCGGGAGACTCGGGACTACGCGATCAGTTCCTACAAGTTACATTGGTCCCGTGCGAGGTGTTCGTGCCTCATACGGGGTCGGTTGGGGGCTGGTTTGGGTTTTCACTCTTTAAAGACCTGTTTTTAAGTCTAAGTGTTGATTTTTAAAAATTATCATCATATTCTCAAACCGGGAGACTCGGGACTACGCAATCAGTTCCTACAGGCAACATTGGTCCCGTGCGAGGTGTTCGTTCCTCCTACGGGAACTTTCGGTGTCTGGTTTTTGGTTTTCACCCTTTAATAGCCTATTTTTTAGTATTTGTTAAAATTTTCAAATTATCATCATATTCTCAAACTGGGAGACCTCGGACTACATGGTCAGTTCCTACAAGTTACATTGGTCCCATGCGAGGTGTTCATGCCTCTTACGGGGGCGTTTTGGCGGTTGGTTTGGGTTTTCACCCTTTAAAGGCCTATTTTTAAGTCTAAGGGTGTATTTTTGCAAATTATCGTCATATTCCCAAACTGGGAGACCCGAGACTACGTGGTCAGTTCCTATAAGTTACATTGGTCCCGTGCGAGGTGCTCGTGCCTCTTATGGGGTCGTTTGGGGGTTGGTTTGGGTTTTCACCCTTTAACGGCCTATTTTTAAGTAAGTGTTGATTTTTCTAAATTATCATCATATTCTCAAATCGAGAGACTCGGGACTACGCAATCAGTTCCTACAAGTTACATTGGTCCCGTGCGAGGTGTTCGTGCCTCTGAAGGGATCATTTGGGGACTGGTTTGGGTTTTCACCCTTTAAAGGCCTATTTTTAAGTCTAAGTGTTTATTTTTGTAAATTATCGTCATATTCTCAAATGTGGAGATCGGGGACTACACGGTCAGTTCCAACAAGTTACATTGGTCCAGTGCGAGGTGCTCGTGCCTATTACGGGGTCGTTTTGGGGAAGGTTTTGGTTTTCACCTTATAACGGCCTGTTTTTAATTCTAAGTGTTAATTTTTTAAAATTATCATCATATTCTCAAATCGGGAGTCCCGGGACTACGCGGTCAGTTC
Organism: Sambucus nigra; assembly: GCA_949130495.1. Classification (NCBI taxonomy): domain Eukaryota; kingdom Viridiplantae; phylum Streptophyta; class Magnoliopsida; order Dipsacales; family Adoxaceae; genus Sambucus; species Sambucus nigra. Next base: position 291,439,612 of record OX422218.1, on the reverse strand, counting down.
CAACAAATTACATTGGTCCCGTGCGAGGTGTTCATGCCTCTAACGGGGTTGTTTGGTGGCTGGTTTGCGTTTTCACCCTTTAATGGCCTATTTTTAAGTCTAAGTGTTGATTTTTTGAAATTATAGTCATATTCTCAATTAGAGAGACCAGGGACTACGCGGTTAGTTCCTACAAGTTGCATTTGTCCCGTATGAAGTGTTCGTGCCTCTTACTTAGTCATTTGGGGGCTGGTTTTGGTTTTCACATTTTATTGGCCTGTTTTTAATCTAAGTGTTGATTTTTACACACTATCATCATATTCGAAAATCGGGAGACCCCAACTACGCGGTCAGTACCTATAAGTTACATTGGTGTCGTTCGAGGTGTTCGTGCCTCCCACAGGGTCGTTTGGGGGTTGGTTTGGGTTTTCACCCTTTAACAACCTGTATTTAAGTAAGTATTGATTTTTTCAAATTATCATCATATTGTCAAACCGGGAGACTCGGGACTACTCGGTCCGTTCTTACAAGTTACATTTGTCTCGTGCGAGGTGTCCGTACCTCTTACGGTGTCGTTTGGGTGATGGTTCAAGTTTTCACCCTTTAACGGCCTATTTTTATATTTATGTGTTGATATTTGCAAATTAACATCATATTCTCAAACTGGGAGACCCGAGAGTATGCGGTCAGTTCCTACAAGTTACATTGGTCTCATGCGAGGTGTCCGTGCCTCTTACGGTGTTGTTTTGGGCCTGGTTAGAGTTTTCACCCTTTAATGGCCTATTTTTAAGTTTATGTGTTGATTTTTGCAAATTATCATCATATTCTCAAATTGGGAGACCCAGAACTACGCGGTCAGTTCCTACAAGTTACATTGGTCCCATGCGAGGTGTTCGTGCCTCTTATGCGATCGTTTGCGGGTTGGTTTGGGTTTTCACTTTTTAACGACCTATTTTTAGGTCTAAGTGTTGATTTTTCAAATTATCATCATATTCTCAAACCGAGAGACCCGGGACTACGCGGTAAGTTTCTAAAAGTTACATTGGTACCGTGCGAGGTGTTCGTTCCTCTTACGGGGTCGTTTGAGGGCTGGTTTGGGTTTTCACCCTTTAAGGGCCTATTTTTACGTCTAAGTGTTGATTTTGGCAAATTATTGTCATATTTTCAAATCGAGAGACCTGGGACTACGCGGTCAGTTCCTACAAGTTACATTGGTCCCGTGCGAGGTGTTCGTGCCTCTTACGGGTTCGTTTTGGGACAAGTTTTGGTTTTCACCCTTTAACGGCCTGTTTTTAAGTCTAAGTGTTAATTTTTAAAAATTATCATCATATTCTCAAACCGGGAGACCCGGGACTACGTAGTCAGTTCCTATAAGTTACATTGGTCTCGTGTGAGTTGTTCGTGCCTCCTATGGGGACGTTGGGTGGTTGGTTTAGGTTTTCTCCCTTTAACGGCCTGTTTTTAAGCAAGTGTTGAATTTCGTACATTATTTTCATATTCTCAAACCGAAAGACCCGGGACTATGCAATCAGTTCCTAAGATTTACATTGGTCCCCTGCGAGTTGTTTGTGCCTTTTACAAGGTCATTTGGGGACTCGTTTGGTTTTTCTCCCTTTAAAGGCTTATTTTTAAGTCTAATTGTTGATTTTTACAAATTATCATCATAATCTCAAATCGGGATACCCGGGACTACGCGGTCAGTTCCTATATGTTACATTGGTACCGTGCGCTGTGTTCGTGCCTCTTACGGGGTCGTTTGGGGGCTGATTTGGGTTTTCACCCTTTAACGATCTATTTTTAAGTCTAAGTGCTGATATTTGCAAATTATTGTCATATTCTCAAATCGGTAGAGCCAGGTCTACGCGCACAGTTCCTACATGTTACACTGGTCATGTGTGAGGTGTTCATAACTCTTACGGGGTTATTTGGGAGCTGGTTTGGGTTTTCACCCTTTAACGGCTTATTTTAAGTCTAAGTGTTAATTTTTGCCAATTATGATCATATTCACAAACCGGGAGACCCGAGACTACGAGGTCAGTTCCTACAAGTTCATGGGTCCCGTGTGAGGTGTTCGAGCCTCTCACGGGGTCGTTTGGGGGTTGGTTTGGGTTTTCACCCTTTAACGGCCTATTTTTAAGGCTAAATTTTGATTTTTGCAAATTATCATCCTATTCACAAACCGGGAGACCCGAGACTACGCGGTCAGTTACTACAAGTTACATGGGTCCTATGCGAGGTGTTCGTGCCTCTTACGGGATCGTTTGGGGACTGATTTGGGTTTTCACCCTTCAACGGCTTATTTTTAAGTCTAAGTGTTGATATTTCCATATTATCGTCATAGTCTCAAATTGGGAGACCTGGGACTATCCAGTTAGTTCCTACAAGTTACATTGGTCCCCTATGAGATGTTCATGCCCCTTACGGTGTCATTTGGGGGCTGGTTTTGGTATTCACACTTTAATGTCCTATTTTTAAGTCTAAATGTTATTTTTGCCAATTATCGTCCTATTCTCAAACTGGGAGACCCAGGACTACGTGGTCAGTTCCTGCAAGTTACATTGGTCCCGTGCGAGGTGTTCGTACCTCTTATGGGATCATTTGGGGGTTGGTTTTGGTTTTCACCCTATAATGACCTGTTTTTAAGTCTAAGAATTGATTTTTTAAAATTATCATCATATTCTCAAACCGGGAGACCCGGGACTACGCGGTCAGTTCTAATAAATTTCATTGGTCCCATACGAGGTGTATGTGCCTCTTACCGGGTCGTTTGGGGGATGGTTTGGATTTTCACCATTTAACGATCTGTTTTTAAGTCTAAGTGTTGATATTTGCCAATTATTTTCATATTCTCAAATAGGTACCCCGGGGACTACCCGGTCACTTCCTACAAGTTACATTGGTCCCGTGCGAAGGATTCGTGCCTCTTACGGGGTCGTTTGGGGGCTGGTTTTGGTTTTCACACTTTAATGACTTGTTTTTAAGTCTAAGTGTTGATTTTTGCAAATTATCATCATATTCTCAAATCGGGAGACTCGGGACTACGCGGTGAGTTCCTACAAGCTACATTGGTCCCGTGCGAGGTGTTCGTTCCTCCTACGGGAACTTTGGTTGGCTGGTTTGGGTTTTCACCCTTTAACGGTCTCTTTTCTAGTAAGTGTTAAATTTTGCAAATTATCATCATATTCTCAAATCGGGAGACCTGGGACTACGTGGTGAGTTCCTACAAGTTACATTTGTCCCGTGCCAGGTGTTCGTGCTTCTTACGGGGTCGTTTTGGGGGGTGGTTTGTGTTTTCATCCTTTAACTGCCTATTATTAAGTCAAAGGTTGTATTTTCACAAATTATCATCATATTCTCAAACTGGGAGACCGAGGACTACGTGGTCAGTTCCTACAACTTACATTGGTCCCGTGCGAGGTGTTCGTACCTCTTATGGGGACGTTTTGGAGTTGGTTTGGGTTTTCACCCTTTAACGACCTATTTTTAAGTAAGTGTTGATTTTTACAAATTATCATCATATTCTCAAATCGAGAGACTCGGAACTACGCGATCAGTTCCTACAATTTACATTGGTCCCGTGCCTGGTGTTCGTGCCTCTTACGGGATCATTTGGGGGCTGGTTTGGGTTTTCACTCTTTAGTGGCTTGTTTTTAAGTCTAAGTATTGATTTTTAAAAATTATCATCATATTCTCAAATCGGGAGACCTGGGACTACGCAGTCAGTTCCAACAAGTTACATTGGTCCCGTGCGAGGTGTTCCTGCCTCTTACGGGGTTGTTCGGGGGTTGGTTTTGGTTTTCACCCTTTAACGGCCTATTTTTAAGTCTAAGTGTTCCTTTTTGCAAATTATTATCATATTCTCAAACCGGGAGACCCGGGACTACGCGGTCAGTTCCTATAAATTAAATTGGTCCCGTGCGAGGTGTTCGTGCCTCTTACAGGGTCATTTGGGGGTTGGTTTGGGTTTTCACCCTTTAAAGGCCTATTTTTAAGTCTAAGTGTTGATTTTTTAAAATTATAGTCATATTCTCAAATCGGGAGACCCGGGACTACGCAATCAATTCCTACAAGTTACATTTGTCTCGTACGAGGTGCACGTGCCTCTTACGGTGTCATTTGGGGGCTAGTTTTGGTTTTCACACTTTAACGGTTATTTTTAAGTCTAAGTGTTGATTTTTACATATTATCATCATATTCTCAGATCGGGAGACCCAGGACTACGCGGTCAGTTCCTATAATTTACATTGGTCCCGTGCGAGGTGTTCATGCCTCTCACGGGGTCGTTTGGGGGATGGTTTGGGGTTTCACCCTTTAACGACCTGTTTTTAAGTAAGTATTGATTTTTGCAAATTATTGTCATATTGTGAAATCGGGAGACCCGGGACTACTCGGTCAGTTCCTACAAGTTCCATTGGTCCCGTGTGAGGTGTGCGTACCTCTTACAGTGTCGTTTGGGGGTACTTCCAGTTTTCACCCTTTAACGGCCTATTTTAATGTTTATGTGTTGATTTTTGTAAATTATCATCATATTCCCAAACTGGGAAACCCGGGACAAGACGATCAGTTCCTACAAGTTACATTGGTCCCATGCGAGGTGTTCGCGCCTCTTACGGTGTCATTTGGGGGCTGGTTAGAGTTTTCACCCTTTAATGGCCTATTTTTAAGTTTATGTGTTTTTTTTGCAAATTATCATCATATTCTCAAAATGGGAGACCCGTAACTACACGGTTAGTTCCTACAAGTTACAATGGTCCCATGCGAGGTGTTCGTGCCTCTTACGAGGTCGTTTGGGGGTTGGTTTGGGTTTTCACCCTTTAACGGCCTATTTTTAGGTCTAAGTGTTGATTTTTCAAATTATCATCACATTCTCAAATCGGGAAACCCGGGACTACGCGGTAAGTTTCTACAAGTTACATTGGTACCGTGCGAGGTGTTCGTTCCTCTTACAAGGTCATTTGGTGGTTGGTTTCGGTTTTCACCCTTTAAGGGCCTATTTTTAAGTCTAAGTGTTGATTTCTTCAAATTATTGTCATATTTTCAAATCGGGAGACCCAGGACTACGCAGTCAGTTCCTACAAGTTACATTGGTCCCGTACGAGGTGTGCGTGCCTCTTACGGGATCGTTTGGGGACACGTTTGGGTTTTCACCCTTTAACAGCCTGTTTTCATGTCAAAGTGATGATGTTTGCAAATTATCATCACAGTCTCAAACCGAGAGACTCGAGACTACACGGTTAGTTCCTATATGTTATAATGGTCCCATGCGAGTTGTTCGTGCCTCTTACGGGTTCGTTTGGTGGATGGTTTGGGTTTTCACCCTTTAATGGCCTATTTTTAAATCTAAGTGTTGATTTTTACATATTTTCATCATATTCTCAAACTGGGAGACCCCGGACTTCGCGGTCAGTTCCTATAAGTTACATTGGTGCCGTCCGAGGTGTTTGTGCCTCTCACGGGGTCGTTTGGGGGCTGGTTTGGGTTTTCACCCTTTAACGACCTATTTTTAAGTAAGTATTGATTATTGCAAATTATCGTCATATTGTCAAACCAGGAGACCCGAGACTACTTGGTCAGTTCCTATAAGTTACATTGGTCCCGTGCGAGGTGTTCGTACCTCTTACGGTGTCGTTTGGGGGATGGTTCGAGTTTTCACCCTTTAACGGCATATTTTTATATTTATGTGTTGATTTTTGCAAATTAACATCATATTCTCAAACTGGGAGACCCGGGACTATGCGGTCAGTTCTTACAAGTTACATTGGGCCATTGCGAGGTGTCCGTGCCTCTTACAGTATCGTTTGGGGGCTGGTTAGAGTTTTCACCCTTTAATGGCCTATTTTTAAGTTTATGTTTTGATTTTTGCAAAATATCATCATATTCTCAAACTGGGAGACCCGAAACTACGCGGTCAGTTCCTACAAGTTACATTGGTCCCATGCGAGGTGTTCGTGCCTCTTACGGGGTCGTTTGGGGATTGGTTTGGGTTTTCACCCTTTAACGGCCTATTTTTAGGTCTAAGTGTAGATTTTTCAAATTATCATCATATTCTCAAACCGGGGGACCCGGGACTATGCGGTAAGTTTTTACAAGTTACGTTGGTACCGTGCGAGGTGTTCGTTCCTCTTACGGGGTCGTTTGAGGGCTGGTTTGGGTTTTCACCCTTTAAGGGCGTATTTTTAAGTCTAAGTGTTGATTTTTGCAAATTATTGTCATATTTTCAAATAGAGAGAGACGGGACTACACGATCAGTTGCTACAAGTTACATTGGTCCAGTGCGAGGTGTTCGTGCCTCTTACGGGTTTGTTTTTTGACAGGTTTGGGTTTTCACCCTTTAACAGCCTGTTTTTAAGTCTAAGTGTTGATTTTTGAAAATTATCATCATATTCTCAAATCGGGAGATCCGGGACTACGTAGTCAGTTCCTATAAATTACATTTGTCTTGTGTGAGGTGTTCGTGCCTCCTATGGAGACGGTGGGTGGTTGGTTTTGGTTTTCACCCTTTAACGACTTGTTTTTAAGCAAGTGTTGAATTTCGTACATTATTGTCATATTAACAAACCAAGAGACCCGGGACTACGCAATCAGTTTCTACAATTTACATTGGTCCCCTGCGAGTTGTTTGTGCCTTTTACACGGTCGTTTGGGGACTGGTTTGGGTTTTCCCCCTATAAAGGCTTATTTTTAAGTGTAAGTGTTGATTTTTGTAAATTATCATCATAATATCAAATCGGGATACCCAGGACTACGCGGTCAGTTCCTACAAGTTACATTGGTCCCGTACGAGGTGTTCGTGCCTCTTACGGGGTCATTTGGGGGTTGGTTTGGATTTTCACCTTTTAATGACCTATTTTTAAGTCTAAGTGTTGATTGTTGCAAATTATCGTCATCTTCTCAAATCGGGAGACCCGGGACTACGCGGTCAGTTCCTATAAGTTACATTGGTCCCGTGCGAGGTGATCGCGTCTTCGATGGGGACGTCGACTGGTTGGTTTATGTTTTCACCCTTTAACGGCCTATTTTTAAGTAAGTGTTGAATTTTTCAAGTTATCATCATATTCTCAAATCGAGAGACCTAGAACTATGCGATCAGTTCCTATAAGTTACATTGGTCCCGTGTGAGGTGTTAGTGCCTCTTATGGGGTCGTTTGGGGTTTGGTTTGGGTTTTCACCCTTTAACGGACTATTTTTATGTTTAAGCGTTAATTTTTACAAATTATAATCATATTGTCAAACTGGGAGACTCCGTACTACGTGGTCAGTTCCTATAAGTTACGTTCGTCCCGTGAAACAAGCTCGTGCCTCTTACGGGTCCGTTTGGTGGTTGGTTTTGGTTTTCACCCTTTAACGGATTGTTTTTATGTCTCAGTGTTGATCTTTTAAAATTATCATCATATTCTCAAATCGGGAGACCCGAGACTACGCGGTCAGTTCCTATATGTTACATTGTTACCGTGTGCTGTGTTCGTTCCTCTTACGGGGTCATTTGGGGGCTGGTTTGGGTTTTCACCCTTTAACGGTCTATTTTTAAGTCTAAGTGTTGATATTTGCAAATTATTGTCATATTCTCAAATCGGGAGAGCCAGGACTACACGCACAGTTCCTACATGTTACACTTGTCCTGTGTGAGGTGTTCGTGCTTCTTATGGCGTTGTTTGGGGGTTGGTTTGGGTTTTCACCCTTTAACGGCCTTTTTTTAAGTCTAAGTGTTGATTTTTGCAAATTATGATCATATTGACCCGAGACTACGCGATCAGTTCCTACAAGTTCATGGGTCCTGTATGAGGTGTTCGTGCCACTCACGGGGTCGTTTTGGGGCTGGTTTGGGTTTTGACCCTTTAACGGCCTATTTTTAAGGCTAAATTTTGATTTTTGCAAATTATCATCCTATTCACAAATCGGGAGACCCGAGACTACGCAGTCAGCTACTACAAGTTACATGGGTCTTGTGCGAGGTGTTCATGCCTCTTACGGGATCATTTGGGGACTGATTTGGGTTTTCACCCTTTAACAGCTTATTTTTAAGTCTAAGTGTTGATATTTGCATATTATCGTCATAATCTCAAATTGGGAGACCCGGGACTATACGATCAGTTCCTACAAGTTACAATGGTCCCGTACGAGTGTTCGTGCCTCTTACGGGGACATTTGGGAGCTGGTTTGGGTATTCACACTTTAACGTCCTATTTTTAAGTCTAAATATTATTTTTGCCAATTATCGTCATATTCTCAAACTGGGAGACCCGGGACTACGTGGTCAGTTCCTGCAAGTTACATTGGTCCCGTACGAGGTGTTCGTACCTCTTATAGGATCGTTTGGGGGCTGGTTCACCCTATAACGACCTGTTTTTAAGTCCAAGTATTGATTTTTTAAAGTTATCAGCATATTTTCAAATCGGGAGACCCGGGACTACGCGGTCAGTTCCAACAAATTACATTGGTTCCGTGCGAGGTATTCGTGCCTCTTACAGGGTCGTTTGGGGGATGGTTTGGATTTTCACCATTTAACGATCTCTTTTTAAGTCTAAGTGTTGATATTTGGCAATTATTTTCATATTCTCAAATCTGTAGACCGGGGGCTACGCGGTCAGTTCCTACAAGTTACATTCGTCCCGTGCGAGGTGTTCGTGCCACTTACGGGGTCGTTTGGGGGATGGTTTTGGTTTTCACACTTTAGTGACCTGTTTTTAAGTCTAAGTGTTGATTTTTGCAAATTATCATCATATTCTCAAATCGGGAGACCCGGGACTACGCGGTCAGTTCTTACAAGCTACATTGGTCCCGTAGGAGGTGTTCGTTCCTCCTACAGGAACTTTGGGTGGCTGGTTTGGGTTTTCACCCTTTAACGGTCTATTTTATTGTAAGTGTTTAATTTTGCAAATGATCATCGTATTCTCAAATCGGGAGACCTGTGCGAGGTGTTCGTACCTCTTACGGGGTCGTTTGGGGGGTTGGTTTGGGTTTTCACCCTTTAACGGCCTATTATTAAGTCTAAGTTTGTATTTTTACAAATTATCATCAGATTCTCAAACTAGGAGACCCGGGACTACGTGGTCAGTTCCTACAACTTACATTGGTCCCGTGCGAGGTGTTCGTGCCTCTTATGGGGTCGTTTGGGGGTTGGTTTGGGTTTTCACCCTTTAACGGCCTATTTTTAAGTAAGTGTTGATTTTTACAAATTATCATCATATTCTCAAATCGAGAGACTCGGGACTACGCGATCAGTTCCTACAATTTACATTGGTCCCGTGCCTGGTGTTCGTGCCTCTTACTGTATCATTTGGGGACTGGTTTGGGTTTTCACTCTTTAATGGCCTGTTTTTAACTCTAAGTCTTGATTTTTTCAAAATATCATCATATTCTCAAATCGGGAGACCCAGGACTGCGCGATCAGTTCCAACAAGTTACATTGGTCCCGAGCGTGGTGTTCCTGCCTCTTACGGGGTCGGTTGTGGCTGGTTTTGGTTTTTACCCTTTAACGGCCTATTTTTAAGTCTAAGTGTTCCTTTTTGCAAATTATCATCGTATTCTCAAACCGGGAGACCCGGGACTACGCGGTCAGTTCCTATAAATTACATTGGTCCCGTGCGTGGTGTTCGTGCTTCTTACGGGGTCATTTGGGGGTTGGTTTGTGTTTTCACCCTTTAATGGCCTATTTTTAAGTCTAAGTGTTGATTTTTTAAAATTATAGTCATATTCTGAAATAGAGAGACCCGGGACTACGCGGTCAATTCCTACAAGTTACATTTGTCCCGTACGAGGTGCCCGTGCCTCTTATGGGGTCATTTGGGGGCTGGTTTGGTTTTCACCCTTTAACGGCTTATATTTAAGTCGAAGTGTTGATTTTTACCTATTATCATCATATTCTCAGACCGGGAGACCCAGGACTACACGGTCAGTTCCTATAAGTTACATTGGTCCCATACGAGGTGTTCGTGCCTCTCACGGGGTCGTTTGGGGGCTGGTTTGGGTTTTCCCCCTTTAACGGCCTTTTTTTAAGTAAGTATTGATTTTTGCAAATTATCATCATATTGTGAAAGCGGGAGACCCGGGACTACTCGGTCAGTTCCTACAAGTTACATTGGTCCCGTGTGAGGTGTTCGTACCTCTTACGGTGTCGTTTGGGGGCTAGTTTGAGTTTTCACCCTTTAACGGCCGATTTTTATGTTTATGTGTTGATTTTTGAGAATTATCATCATATTCTCAAATGGGGACACCCGGGACTAGGCGATCAGTTCCAACAAGTTACATTGGTCCCATGCGTGCTGTTCGTGCCTCTTACGGTGTCATTTGGGGGCTGATTAGAGTTTTCACCCTTTAACGGTCTATTTTTAAGTTTGTGTTATTTTTGCAAATTATCATCATATTCTCAAACTGGGAGACCCGTAATGACGCGGTCAGTTCCTACAAGTTACATTGGTCCCATGCGAGGTGTTCGTGCCTCTTACGAGGTCATTTGGGGGTTGGTTTGGGTTTTCACCCTTTAACGGCCTATTTTTAGGTCTAAGTGTTGATTTTTCAAATTATCATCATATTCTCAAACCGGGAGACCCGGGACTACGCGGTAAGTTTCTATAAGTCACATTGGTACCGTGCGAGGTGTTCGTTCCTCTTACGGGGTCGTTTGGTGGCTGGTTTCAGTTTTCACCCTTTAAGGGCCTATTTTTAAGTCTAAGTGTTGATTTTTTTCAAATTATTATCATATTTTAAAATCGGGAGACCCGGGACTACGCAGTCAGTTCCTACAAGTAACATTGGTCCCGTACGAGGTGTTCGTGCCTCTTACGGGATCGTTTGGGGACAGGTTTGGGTTTTCCCCCTTTAACAGCCTATTTTTATGTCTAAGTGTTGATGTTTGCAAATTATCATCATAGTCTCAAACCGAGAGACTCGAGACTACGCAGTCAGTTCCTATATGTTATATTGGTCCCATGCGAGTTGTTCGTGCCTCTTACGGGTTCGTTTGGGGGCTGGTTTGGGTTTTCACCCTTTAACGACCTATTTTTGAGTCTAAGTGTTGATTTTTTCAAATTATCGTCATATTCTCAAATCGAAAGACCCAGGACTATGTGGTCAGTTCCTATAAATTACATTGGTCCCGTGCGAGGTGTTCGTGCCTCTCACGAGGTCATTTGGGGGCTGGTTTGGGTTTTCACCCTATAAATGCTTATTTTTAAGTCTAAGTGTTGATTTTTGCAAATTATCATCATAATCTCAAACCAGGATACCTAGGTCTACGCGGTCAGTTCCTTTAAGTTACATTAGTCCCGTGCGAGGTGGTCGTGCCTCTTATGGGGTCATTTGGGGGCTTGTTTGAGTTTTCACCGTTTAACGACTTGTTTTTAAGTCTAAGTGTTGATTTTTGCAAATTATTGTCATATTCTCAAATCGGGAGACTCGGGACTGCGTAGTCCATTTCTATAAGTTAGATTGGTCTCGTGTGAGGTGTTCGTGCCTCCTATGGGGACGTTGGGTGGTTGGTTTAGGTTTTCACCCATTAACGGCCTATTTTTAAGTAAGTGTTGAATTTCGTTCATTATTGTCATATTCTCAAACCGAGACACCCGGGACTACATAATCTGTTCCTACAATTTACATTGGTCCCCTGGAAGTTGTTTGTGCCTTTTACAAGGTCGTTTAGGGACTGTTTCGGGTTTTCCCCCTTTAAAGGCTTATTTTTCAGTCTAAGTGCTGATTTTTGCAAATTATCATCATAATCTCAAACCGGGATACCCAGGACTATGCGGTCAGTTCGTACAAGTTACATTGGTCCCGTGTGAGGTGTTCGTGCCTCTTACGGGGTCTTTTGAGGTCTGGTTTGGGTTTTCACCTTTTAACGACCTATTTTTAAGTTTAAGTCTTGATTTTTGCAAATTATCATCATATTCTCAAATCGGGAGACCCGGGAGTAAGCGGTCAGTTCCTACAAGTTACATTGGTCCCGTCCCAGGTGTTCGCGTCTCCTACAGGGACGTCGGCTGGTTGGTTTAGGTTTTCACCCTTTAACGGCCTATTTTTAAGTAAGTTTTGAATTTTGCAAGTTATCATCATTTTCCCAAACCGAGAGACCTAGAACTACGCAATTAGTTCCTACAAGTTACATTGGTCCCGTGCGAGGTGTTCGTGCCTCTTACGGTGTCGTTTGGGTGTTCGTTTGGGTTTTCACCCTTTAACGGACTATTTTTAAGTTTAAGTGTTAATTTTTGCAAATTATCATCATATTCTCAAACCGGGAGACCCGGGACTACGTGGTCAGTTCCTACAAGTTACATTGGTCCCGTTCGATAAGATCGTGCCTCTTACGGGTCTGTTTGGGGGTTGGTTTTGGTTTTCACCCTTTAATGGCTTGTTTTTACGTCTAAGTGCTGATCTTTTAAAATTATCATCATATTCTCAAATCGAGAGACCCGGATATGCGGTCAGTTCCTATATGTTACATTGGTACCGTACGCTGTGTTCGTGCCTCTTACGGGGTCATTTGGGGGCTGGTTTGGGTTTTCACCCTTTAACGGTCTATTTTTAAGTCTAAGTGTTGATATTTGCAAATTATTGTCATATTCTCAAATCGGGAAACCCAGGACTATGCGGTCAGTTCCTACATGTTACACTGGTCCTGTGTGAGGTGTCCGTGCCTCTTACGGGGTCATTTGGTGGCTGGTTTGGGTTCTCACCCTTTAACGGTCTATTTTTAAGTCTAAGTGTTGATTTTTACAAATTATCATCATATTCACAAACAGGGAGACCCGAGACTATGTGGTTAGTTCTTAAAAGTTCATGGGTCCCGTGCGAGGTGTTCGTGCCTCTCACGGTTTCGTTTGGGGGCTGGTTTTGGTTTTCACCCTTTAACGACATATTTTTAAGTCTAAGTGTTGATTTTTACAAATTATCATCATATTCACCAACCGGAAGACCCGAGACTACGCGGTCAGTTACTACAAGTTACATGGGTCCCGTGCGAGGTGTTCGTGCCTCTCACAGGGTCGTTTGGAGGCTGGTTTGGGTTTTCACTCTTTAACGGCCTATTTTTAAGTCTAAGTGTTATTTTTGCCAATTATTGTCGTATTCTCAAACCGAAAGACCCGGGACTACGTGTTCAGTTGCTGCAAGTTACATTGGTCTCGTGCTAGGTGTTCGTGCCTCTTATGGGATTGTTTAGGGGCTGGTTTTGGTTTTCATCCTATAATGACCTGTTTTTAAGTCTAAGCATTGATTTTTTAAAATTATCATCATATTCTCAAACTGGGAGACCCGGGACTACGCGGTCATATCCAATATCTTACATTAGTCCCGTGCGAGGTGTTCGTGCCTTTTACGAGGTCGTTTGGGGGCTGGTTTGGATTTTCACCATTTAACGATCTGTTTTTAAGTCTAAGTGTTGATATTTTTCAACTATTTTCATATTCACAAATCGGGAGACCCGGGACTACGCGGTCAGTTCCTACAAGTTACATTGGTCCCGTGCTAGTTGTTCGCGCCTCTTACGGGATCGTTTGGGGGTTGGTTTGGGTTTTCACACTTTAAGGACTTATTTTTAAGTTTAAATTTTAGTTTTTGCTAATTATCATCATATTCTCAAACCGGGAGACCCGGGACTACACGGTCAGTTCCTACAAGCTACATGGGTCCCGTGCGAGGTGTTCATTCCTCCTACGGGAACTTTGGGTGGCTGGTTTGGGTTTTCACCCTTTAACAGCCTATTTTTTAGTAAGTGTTAAATTTTGCAAATTATCATCATATTCTCAAATCGAGAGACCCGGGACTACGCGGTCAATTCTTACAAGTTACATTGGTCCCGTGCGAGGTGTTCGTGCCTCATACGGGATCGTTTGAGTACTGGTTTGGGTTTTCACCCTTTAACGGCCTATTTTTAAGTCTTAAGTGTTAATTTTTACAAATTATCGTCATATTCTCAAAACGGGAGACCTGAGCCTACGCGGTCAGTTCCTGCAAGTTACATTGGTGTCGTGCGAGGTGTTCGTGTCTCTTACGAGGTCGTTTGGTAGATGGTTTGGGTTTTCACCCTTAAACGGACTATTTTTTAGTCCAAGTGTTGATTTTTATAAATTATCATCATATCTTCAAACCGGGAGACCCGGGACTACGCGATCAGCTCCTACAAATTACATGAGTCGCGTGCGAGGCGTTCGTGCCTCTTACGGGTTCGTTTGGGAGCTGGTTTTGGTTTTCACCATTTAACGATCTGTTTTTATGTCTAAGTGTTGATATTTGCAAATTATTTTCATATTCTCAAACCAGGATACCCAGGACTACGCGATCAGTTCATACAAGTTACATTGGTCCCGTGCAAGTTGTTCGTGCATCTTACGGGTTCGTTTGGGGACTGGTTTGGGTTTTCACCCTTTAAGGGCTTATTTTTAAGTCTAAGTGTTGATATTTGCAAATTCTCATCAAAGTCCAAATCGGGAGACCCGGGACTATGCGATCAGTTCCTACAAGTTACATTGGTCCCGTGCGAGATGTTCGTGTCTCTTACGGGGTCATTTGGGGACTAGTTTCGATTTTCACCATTTAACGGCCGATTTTGAAGTCTTAAGTGTTGATTTTTACATATGATCATCATATTCTCAAACCGAGAGACCCGAGGCTACGCGGTCAGTTCCTATAAGTTACATTGGTCCCGTGCGAGGTGTTCGTGCCTCTTACGGGGCCGTTTGGGGGCTAGTTTTAGTTTTCTCCCCTAAATGGCCTATTTTTAAGTCTAAGTGTTGATTTTTTCAAATCATCATCATATTCCCAAACCGGGAGACAGGAGACTATGCGTTCAACTCCTATAAGTTACATTGGTCCCGTGCGAGGTATTCTTGCGTGTAACGGGGTCGTTTGGGGGCTGGTTTGGGTTTCCACCATTTAACGGTCTGTTTTCAAGTCTAAGTGTTAATATTTGCAAATTATCGTCATATTCTTAAATTGGGAGACCCGGGACTATGTGGTCAGTTCCTACAAATTACATTGGTCCCGTTCGAGGTGTCCGTGCCTCTTACGAGGTAATTTGGTGGCTGGTTTGGGTTTTTACCCTTTAACGGCTTGTTTTTAAGTCTAAGTGTTGATATTTGCAAATTATCATCATAGTCTCAAACCGAGAGACCCGAGACTACGCGGTCAGTTCCTATATGTTATAATGGTCCCGTATGACTTATTCGTGCCTCTTATTGGTTCGTTTGGGGGTTGGCTTGGGTTTTCACCCTTTAATGGCCTATTTTTAAATCTAAGTGTTGATGTTTGCAAAATATCATCATATTCTTAAATCGGGAGACCTGGGACTACGTGGTCAGTTCTTATAAATTACATTGGTCCCGTGCGAGGTGCTCGTGCCTCTTACGAGGTAATTTGGGGGCTGGTTTGGGTTTTCACCCTTTAATGGTCTATTTTTATGTCGAGGTGTTTATATTTGCAAATTATTGTCATATTCTCAAATCGGGAGACCCAAGACTACGCGTTCAGTTCCTACAAGTTACATTGGTCCCATGCGAGATGTTTGTACCTCTTATGGGGTCGTTTGGGGACTAGTTTGGGTTTTCACCATTTAACGGTTTGTTTTTATGTCGAGGTGTTTATATTTGCAAATTATTGTCATATTCTCAAATTGAGAGACCCGAGACTACGCGTTCAGTTCCTACAAGTTACATTGGTCCCGTGCGAGGTGTTCGTGCCTCTTATGTGGTCGTTTGGGGGCAAGTTTGGGTTTTCACCCTTTAACGGCCTATTTTTATGTCTAAGTGTTGATTTTTGCTAATCATCATCATATTATCAAACTGTCAGACCCGAGACTAGGCGATTAGTTCCTACACGTTTCATTAGTCCCGTGCGAGGTGTTCGTCCCTCTTACGGGGTCGTTTGGGGGTTGGTTTGGGTTTTCACCCTCGAACGGCCTATTTTTAAGTCTAAGTGTTGATTTTTGAAAATTATCATCATATTTTCAAACTGGGAGACCCCGGACTATGCGGTCAGTTCCTACAAGTTACATTAGTCCCCTGTGAGTTGTTCGTGCTTCTTATGGGATCGTTTGGGGACTAGTTTGGGTTTTAAGCCTTTAATGGCTTGTTTTTAAGTCTAAGTGTAGAAATTTGCAAATTATCGTCATATTCTCAAACCTGGAGACCCGAGACTATGCGATCAGTTCCTACAAGTTACATTGGTTCTGTGCGAGGTGCTCGTGCCTCTTACGGGGTCGTTTGGGCACTGGTTTGGGTTTCCACCTTTTAACGACTTATTTTTAGATCTAAGTGCTAATTTTTGCAAATTATCGTCATATTCTCAAACCGAGAGACCCGAGACTACGCATTCAGTTCCAACATGTTACATTGCTCCCGTGCAAGGTGTTCGTGCCTCCAACAGGGACGTTGGGTGGTTGGTTTAGGTTTTCACCCTTTAACGGCCTGTTTTTATGTAAGTGTTGAATTTTTCAAATTATCTTCATATTCTCAGACCGGGAGACCTAGGACTATGCAGTCAGTTCCTATAGGTTACATTGATCTCGTGCGAGGTGTTTGTGCCTCGTTCGGGGTGGTTTGGGGTTTGGTTTGTGTTTTCACCCTTTAAGGGCCTATTTTTAATTTTAATTTTTTAGTTTTTCAAATTATCGTCATATTCTCAAACTGGGAGACTCGAGACTACGCGATCAGTTTCTGCAAGTTACATTGGTCCCGTGCGAGGTGTTTGTGCCTCTTACGGGGTCATTTGGGGGCTGGTTTGGGTTTTCACCCTTTAACGGCCTTTTTTTAAGTCTAAGTGTTGATTTTTACAAATTATCATCATATTCTAAAATTGGGAGACCCGAGACTATGCGGTCAGTTCCTACAAGCTACATTGGTCCCGTGCGAGGTGTTCCTTCCTCCTACGGGGACGTTGGGTGGTTGGTTTGGGTTTTCACCCTTTAACGACCTGTTTTTGAGTAAGTGTTGAATTTTGCAAATAAACATCGTATTCTCAAATCGGGAGGCCTAGGACTACGCGATCAGTTCCTACAAGTTACATTGGTCCCATGCGAGGTGTTCGTGCCTCTTACGGGGTCGTTTGGGGGCTGGTTTGGGTTTTCACCCTTTAAAGGCCTATTTTTAAGTAAGTGTTGATTTTTTCAAATTATCATCATAATCTCAAACCGTGAGACCCGGGACTACGCGGTCAGTTCCTACAAGTTACATTGGTCATGTGCAAGGTGTTCGTACCTTTTACGGGGTCGTTTGGGGACTTGTTTGGGTTTTCACCCTTTATCGACTTCTTTTTAAGTCTAAGTGTTGATTTTTCCAAATTATCGTCATAATTTCAAACCGGGAGACCCGGGACTACGCGGCCATTTCCTACAATTTACATTGATCCCGTGCGAGGTGCTCATGCCTCTTACGGGGTCATTTGGGGGATAGTTTGGGATTCGCCCCTTGAACGGTCTGTTTTTATGTCTAAGTATTGATTTTTGTAAATTATCTTCACATTCTCAAATCGGGAGACCCGGAAATACGTGGTCAGTTCCTAGAAGTTACATTGGTCTAAAGTGAGGTGTTCATGCCTCCTACGGGGACGTTGGGTGGTTGGTTTAGGTTTTCACCCTTTAACGGCTTGTTTTTATGTCTAAGTGTTGATTTTTGCAAATTATCATCATACTCTCAAACCGGGTGCCCGGGACTACGCGGTCAATTCCTATAATTTACATTGGTCCCGTACGATCTGTTCGTGCCTTTTACGGGGTCGTTTGGGGACTGGTTTGGGTTTTCACCCTTTAACGGCTTGTTTTTAAGTCTACGTGTTGATTTTTACAAATTATCGTCATAATTTCAAAACGGGAGACCCGGGACTACGCGGTCAGTTCCTACAAGTTACTGTAGTTCGGTGAGAGGTGACCGTGCCTCTTACAGGATCGTTTAGGGACTAGTTTTGGTTTTAATCCTTTAACGACTTCTTTTCAAGTCTAAGTGTTTATATTTGCAAATTATCGTAATAGTCTCAAATCAGGAGACCCGGGACTATGCGGTCCGTTCCTACAAGTTACATTGGTCCCGTGCGAGGTGTTCATGCCTCTTACAGGGTCATTTGGGGGCTAGTTCTGGTTTCTCACCTTTAACGGTCTGTTTTTAAGTCTAAGGGTTGATTTTTGTAAATTATCGTCACATTCTCAACTCGGGAGACCTGGGACTACGCAGTCAGTTCCTACAAATAACATTGGTCTAGTACGAGGTGTTCATGCCTCCTACGGGAACGTTGGATGGTTGGTTTAGGTTTTCACCCTTTAACAGCTTATTTTTAAGTCTAAGTGTTGAATTTTTGCAAATTATTGACATATTCTCAAACCAGGAGACCTTAGACTAGGCGGTCAGATCCTACAAGTTACATTAGTTCCGTGCGAGGTGTTCGTGCCTCTTACGGGGTCATTTGGGGGCTGGTATTCCTTTTCACCCCTTAATGGCCTATTTTTAAGTCTAAGTGTTCATTTTTGTAAATTATCATCAAATTCTCAAAACGAGAGATCCATGACTACGCGATCAGTTCCTACAAGTTACATTGGTCCCGTGCGAGGAGTTCGTGCCTCTTACGGGTTCCGTTTGGGGGCTGGTTTAGGTTTTCACCCTTCAACAGCCAATTTTTAAGTTTAAATGCTGATTTTTGCTAATAATCTTCATATTCTCAAACCGGGAGACCCGAGTCTATGCGGTCAGAACCTACAAGTTATATTGGTCCCGTACGAGGTGTTCGTGGCTCTTAACGGATCATTTGGGGACTGGTTTAGGCTTTCACCCTCTAACGGCCTTTTTTTAAGTCCAAGTGTTGATTTTTGCAAATTATCATCATATTCTCAAATCGGGAGACTCGGTACTACGCGGTGAGTTCCTCCAAGTTACATTAGTCCCGTGCGAGGTGTTCGTGCCTCTAATGGGCTCGTTTGGGGGATGGTTTTGGTTTTCACACTTTGACGGCCTATTTTTTAAGTCTAAGTGATGATTTTTTCAAATTATCATCATATTATCAAATCGGGAGACCCGGGACTACGCGGTCAGTTCCTACAAATTACATTGGTCTAGTGCGAGGTGTTCGTGCCTCTTACGGGGTCGTTTGGGGGCTAGTTTGGGTTTCCCCCTTTAATGGTATATTTTTAAGTAAGTGTTGATTTTTACAAATTATCGTCATTTTCTCAAATCGGGAGACTCGGGACTACGCGGTCAGTTCCTACAAGTTACATTAGTCCTGTGTGAGGTGTTCGTGCCTCATACGGGGTCGTTTGGGAGCTAGTTTTGGTTTTCACCTTTTAACGGCTTGTTTTTAAGTCTAAGTGTTATTTTTTCAAATTATCATCATATTCTCAAAGCGGGAGACCAGTGACTACGCGGTCAGTTCCTACAAGTTACATTGGTCCCGTGCGAGGTGTTCGTGCCTCTTACGGGTCTGTTTAGGGACTGGTTTTGATTTTCACCCTTTAATGGCCTATTTTTAAGCTTAAGTGTTGATCTTTACAAATTATTGTCATAGTCTCAAACCAGGAGACCCGGGACTACACGGTCAGTTCCTACAAGTTACATTGGTCACGTGCGAGGTGTTCGTGCCTCTTACGGGGTTGTTTCGAATATGGTTTTGGTTTTCACCCTTTGACGGCCTGTTTTTAAGTCTAAGTGTTGATTTTTGCTAATTATCATCATATTTTCAAACCGGGAGACCCGGGACTACGCGATCTATTCCTATAAGTTACATTGGCCCATGCGAGGGGTACGTGCCTCTTGCGGGGTCGTTTGGGGGCTGGTTTGGGTTTTCACCCTTTAAAGGCCTATTTTTAAGTAAGTGTTGATTTTTGTAAATTATCATTATATTCTCAAATCGGGAGACCCGGGACTACGCGGTCAGTTCCTACAAGTTACATTAGTCCTGTGTGAGGTGTTCGTACCTCTTACAGGGTCATTTGGGGGCTAGTTTCAATTTTCACCATTTAACGGCCTATTTTTAAGTCATGTTATTTTTGCAAATTATCGTCATATTCTCAAACCGAGAGACCAGTGACTATGCGATCAGTTCCTACAAGTTAGATTGGCCCCTGTGAGGTGTTCGTGCCTCTTACGGGTCCGTTTAGGGGTTGGTTTAGGTTTTCACCCTTTAACGGCCTGTTTTTAAGTTTAAGTATTTCTTTTTGCAAATTATTGTTTTCTTATCAAACTAGGAGATCCGGGACTATGCAGTCAGTTCCTAAAAGTTACATTGTTCCCGTGCGAGGTGTTTGTACCTCTTACGGGGTCGTCTGGAGACTGGTTTGGGGTTTCACCCTTTAACGGCTTATTTTTAAGTCTAAGTGTTGATTTTTGCTAATTATCATCATATTCTCAAACTTGGAGACCCGAGACTACACGGTCAGTTCCTACAAGTAACATTGGTCCCGTGCGAGGTGTTCGTGCCTCTTACTGGGTCGTTTGGGCACTAGTTTGTGTTTTCACCCTTTAATGGCCTGTTTTCAAGTTTAAGTGTTGAGTTTTACAAATTATCGTCATATTCTAAAACCGAGAGACCCGAGGCTACGCGGTCAGTTCCAACATGTTACATTGGTCCTGTGCGAGGTGTTCGTGCCTCCAACGGGGACGTTGGGTGGTTGGTTTAGGTTTTCACCCTTTAACGGACTATTTTTATGTAAGTGTGGAATTTTTCAAATTATCATCATATTCTCAAACCGGGAGACCTGGGACTATGCGGTCAGTTCCCACAAGTTACATTGATCCCGTGCGAGGTGTTCGTGCCTCTTTCGGGGTCGTTTGGTAGTTGGTTTGTGTTTTCACCCTTTAACGGCCTATTTTTAAGTTTAAGTGTTGAGTTTTGCAAATTATCGTCATATTCACAAACTGGGAGACTCGGGTCTATGCGATCAGTTCCTACAAGTTACATTATTCCCGTGCGAGGTGTTCGTGCCTCTTACGGGGTCATTTGGGAGATGGTTTGGGTTTTCACCCTTTAACGGTCTGTTTTTAAGTCTAATTGTTGATTTTTGAAAATTATCATCATATTCTCAAACTGGGAGATCCGGGAAAATGCAGTCAGTTCCTACAAGTTATATTGGTCACGTGCGAGGTGTTCGTGCCTCTTATGGAGTCGTTTGAGGGATTGTTTGGGTTGTCACCCTTTAACGTCCTGTTTTTAATTCTAAGTGTTGATTTTTACAAATAATTGTCTAATTCTCAAACTGAGAGACCCGGGACTACGCGGGCAGTTCCTACATGTTACATTGGTCCCGTGCGAGGTGTTCATGCCTCCGACAAGGACGTTGGGTGGTTGGTTTCGGTTCTCACCCTTTAATGGCCTGTTTTAATGTAAGTGTGAAATTTTGCAAATTATCATCATATTCTCAAACCGGGTGACCCGAGACTATGCGGCCAGTTCCTACAATTTATATTGGTCCCGTGCGAGGTGTTCGTGCCTTTTACGGGGTTGTTTGGGGACTAGTTCGGGTTTTCACCCTTTAATGGCTTATTTTTAAGTCTAAGTGTTGATTTTTGCAAATTATCATCCTAATCTCAAATCGGGAGACCCAGGACTACGCGGTCAGTTCCTACAACTTACATTGCTCCCGTGCGAGGTGTTCGTGCCTCTTACGGGTTCATTTGGCGGCTGGTTAGGATTTTCACCCTTTAACGACCTGATTTTAAGTCCAACTGTTGATTTTTAAAAATTATCATCATATTCTCAAGTTAGGAGATCCGGGACTACGCGGTCAGTTCCTACAAGTTACATTGGTCCCATGCGAAGTGTTCGTGCCTACTACGGGGACGTTTGGTGGTTGGTTAAGGTTTTCACCCTTTAACGGCCTAGTTTTAAGTCTAAGTGTTATTTTTGCAAATTATCATCATATTCCCAAGTCGGGAGACCCGTGACTATGCGGTCAATTCCTATAAATTACATTGGTCCCGTGCGAGGTGTTCGTGCCTCTTATAGGGTCGTTTGGTGTCTGGTTTGGGTTTTCACCCTTTAACGGCCTATTTTTAATTATGTGTTTATTTTTGCAAATTATCTTCATATTCTCAAACCGGGAGACCCGGGACTATACGGTCATCTCCTACAAGTAACATTTGTCCCGTGTGAGGTGTCCGTGCCTTTTACGGGGTCATTTGGGGGTTGTTTTTGGTTTTCACCCTTTAACGGCCTTTTCTTAAGTAACTGTTAATTGTTGCAAATTATCATCATGTTCTCAAATCGGGAGACCCGGGACTATGGGGTCAGTTCCTCCAAGTTACATTGGTCCTGTACGAGGTGTTCGTGCCTCCTAAGGGATCCTTTGGGGACCTGTTTTGGTTTTCACCGTTTAACGACCTATTTTTAAGTCTAAGTGTTGATTTTTGCAAATTATCGTCATATTCTTAAATCGGGAGACTCGGGACTATGCGGTCAGCTCCTATAAGTTACATTGGTCCCGTGCGAGGTGTTCGTGCCTCTTACGGGGTCGTTTCTGGGCTGGTTTTTATTTTCACCCTTTAACTGTCTGTTTTTATGTCTAAGTGTTGATTTTTACAAATTATAGTAATATTCTCAAATCGGGACACCCGGGACTATGTGGTCAGTTCCTACAAGTAACATTGGTCATGTGCAAGGTGTTCGTGCCTCGTACGGGACCCTTTGGGGAATGGTATGGGTTTTCACCGTTTAACGACCTATTTTTAAGTCTAAGTGTTGACTTTTTCAAATTATCGTCATATTCTCAAATCGAAAGACCCAGGACTACGCGTTCAGTTCTTACAAGTTACATTGGTCCCGTGCGAGCTGTTCGTGCCTCTTAGGGGGTCGTTTGGAGGATTGTTTTTGTTTTCACCCTTTAACGGTCTATTTTTATGTCTAAGTGTTGATTTTTGCAAATTATCATCATGTTCTCAAATCGGGAGACCCGAGACTATGGGATCAGTTCCTAAAAGTTACATTAGTCCTCTGCGAGGTGTTCGTGCCTCCTACGGGATCCTTTGGGGGCTGGTTTGGGTTTTCACCGTTTAACGACCTGTTTTTAAGTCTAAGTGTTGATTTTTGCTAATTATTGTCATATTCTCAAATTGGGAGACTCGAGACTACACGATCAATTCCTACAAGTTACATTGGTCCCGTTCGAGATGTTCGTGCCTCCTACGGGGACGTTTTGTGGTTGGTTTAGGTTTTCACCCTTTAACGGCCTTTTTTTAAGTAAGTGTTGAATTTTATAAATTATCATCATATTCTCAAACTAGGAGACCTGGGACTACGCGGTTAGTTCCTACAAGTTACATTGGTCCCGTGCAAGGTGTTCGTGCCATTTACGAGGTCGTTTGGGGGCTGGTTTGGGTTTTCACCCTTTAACGGACTGTTTTTAAGTCTAATTGTTGATTTTTGGAAATTATCGTCATATTCTCAAGTTAAGAGACCCAGGACTACGTGGTCAATTCCTACAAGTTACATTGGTCCCATGCGATGTGTTTGTGCCTGCTACGTGGACGTTTGGTGGCGGGTTAAGGTTTTCACCCTTTAACGGCCTGTTTTTAAGTCTAAGTGTTATTTTCGCATATTATTGTCATATTCTCAAATCGAGAGACCCGTGACTACGCTATGAATTCGTACAAGTTACATTGGTCCCGGGTGAGGTGTTAGTGCCTCCTACGGGATCCTTTGGGGACTTGTTTCGGTTTTCATCATTTAACAACCTGTTTTTTTAAGTCTAAGTGTTGATTTTTGCAAATTATTATCATATTCTCAAATCGGGATACCCGGGACTATGCGGTTAGTTCCTACAAGTTACATTGGTCCCGTGCGAGGTGTTCGTGCCGCTTACGGGGTCGTTTGGGGGATGGTTTTTGTTTTCACCCTTTAACGGTCTATTTTTATGTCTAAGTGTTGATTTTTGCAAATGATCATTATGTTCTCAAATCGAAAGACCTGGAAATATGGGGTCAGTTCCAACAAGTTACATTGGTCCTGTGCGAGGTGTTCGTGCCTCCTACGGGATCCTTTGGGGACTAGTTTGGGTTTTCACCATTTAACGACCTGTTTTTAGGGTCTAAATGTAGATTTTTTCAAATTATCGTCATATTCTCAAATTAGGAGACCCGAGACTACGCGTTCAGTTCCTACAAGTTACATTGGTTCCGTTCGAGATGTTCGTGCCGCCTACGTGGACGTTGGGTGGTTGGTTTAGGTTTTCACCCTTTAATGGCCTATTTTTAAGTAATTGTTGAATTTTGTAAATTATCATCATATTCTCAAACTAGGAGACCCGGGACTACACGGTTAGTTCCTATAAGTTACATTGGTCCCGTGCAAGGTGTTCGTGCCTTTTACGATGTCATTTGGGGGCTGGTTTGGGTTTTCACCCTTTAACGGACTGTTTTTAAGTCTAATTGTTGATTTTTGCAAATTATCATCATATTCTCAAGTTAGGAGACCCGGGACTATGCGGTCAGTTCCTACAAGTTACATTGGTCCCATGCGAGGTGTTCGTGCCTGCTACGGGGACGTTTGGCGGCTGGTTAAGGTTTTTACTCTTGTACGGCCTGTTTTTATGTTAGTGTGGAATTTTTCAAATTATCGTCATATTCTCAAATCGGGAGACCCGTGATTACGCGGTCGATTCCTACAAGTTACATTGGTCCTGTGCGAGGTGTTAGAGCCTCTTACGGGGTCGTTTGGGGGCTAGTAAGGGTTTTCACCCATTAACAACCTATTTTTAAGTTTAAGTGGTTATTTTTTGTAAATTATCGTTATATTCTCAAACCGAGAGACCCGGGGCTACGCGGTCAGTTCCTATAAGTTACATTGGTCCTGTGCGAGGTGTTCGTGCCTCATACGGGGTCGTTTGGGTGCTGGTTTTGGTTTTCACCCTTTAACGTCCGGTTCTTTAGTGTTAATTTTTGCAAATTATCATCATGTTCTCAAATTGGGAGACCCAGGACTATGTGGTCAGTTCCTACAAGTTACATTGGTCATGTGCGAGGTGTTCCTGCCTCCTACGGGATCCTTTGGGGACTGGTTTGGGTTGCACCACTTAATGACCTGTTTTTAAGTCTAAGTGATGATTTTTCCAAATTTTCGTCTTATTCTAAAATCGAGAGACCCGGGACTACGCGGTCAGTTCCTACAAGTTACATTGGTCCCATACGAGGTGTTCGTGCCTCTTATGGGGTCGTTTGGGGGATGGTTTTTATTTTCACCCTTTAACAGTCTGTTTTTAAGTTTAAGTGTTGATTTTTACAAATTATAGTCATATTCTCAAACTGACAGACCCGGGACTATGCGGTCAGTTCCTACAAGTAACATTGGTCCCGTGCGAGCTGTTCGCGCCTCTTATGTGGTCGTTTGGGGGCTGGTTTGGGCTTTCCCCCTTTCACGGCCTATTCTTCAGTAAGTGTTAATTTTTGCAAATTATCATCATGTTCTCAAACCGGGAGACTCGGGACTATTCAATCAGTTCCTACAACTTAGATTGGTCCCGTGCTAGGTGTACATGCCTCTTACGGGATCGTTTGGGGACTGGTTTGGGTTTTCACCCTTTAATGACCTGTTTTTAAGTCTAAGTGTTGATTTTTGCAAATTGTCATCATATTCTCAAATCAGGAGACTCGGGACTACGCAGTCAGTTCCTACAAGTTGCATTGGTCCCATGCGAGGTGTTCGTGCCTCTTATGGGGTCGTTTGGGGGATGGTTTTGGTTTTCACCCTTTAACGACCTGTTTTTAAGTCTAAGTGTTGATTTTTGCAAATTATTATCATATTCTCAAATCAGGAGACCCATGACTATGTGGTCAATTCCTATAAATTACATTGGTCCCGTGCGAGGTGTTCGTGCCTCTTATGGGTTCGTTTGGGGGCTTTTTAGGTTTTCACCCTTTAACGGCCTGTTTTTAAGTTGAAGTGTTGATTTTTTCAAATTATCATCATATTCTTAAACCGGGAGACCCGGGATTATGCAGTCAGTTTCTACAAGTTATATTGGTCCAGTGCGAGATGTTTGTGCCACTAACGGGGTTGTTTGGTGGCTGGTTTGGGTTTTCACCCTTTAACGGCCTGTTCTTCAGTAAGTGTTAATTTTTGCAAATTGTAATCATGTTCTCAAATCGGGAGACCCGTGACTATGGGGTCAGTTCCTACAAGTTACATTGGTCCTGTGCGAGGTGTTCGTGCCTCCTATGGGATCCTTTGGGGACTGATTTGGGTTATCACTATTTAACGACCTGTTTTTAAGTCTAAGTGATGATTTTTGCAAATTATCGTCATATTCTAAAATCGATAGACCCGAGACTACACGATCAGTTCCTACAAGTTACATTGGTCCCGTACGAGGTGTCCGTGCCTCTTACGGGGTCGTTTGGGGGATGGTTTTTGTTTTCACCCTTTAATAGTCTGTTTTTAAGTCTAAGTGTTGATTTTTACAAATTATAGTCATATTCTCAAATCGGGAGACCCGAGACTATGCGATCAGTTCCTACATGTAACATTGGTCCCATGTGAGGTGTTCGCATATCTTATGGGGTCGTTTGGGGGCTGGTTTGTGTTTTCCCCCTTTCACGGCGTGTTCTTCAGTAAGTGTTAATTTTTGCAAATTATCATCATGTTCTTAAACCGGGAGACTTGGGACTATGCGATCAGTTCCTACAAGTTAGATTGGTCCCGTGCTAGGTCTACGTGCCTCTTACGGGATTGTTTGGGGACTGGTTTGGGTTTTCACCCTTTAATGACCTGTTTTTATGTCTAAGTGTTGATTTTTGAAAATTATCATCATATTCTCAAATCAGGAGACCCGAGACTACGCGATCAGTTCCTACAAGTTACATTGGTCCCGTGCGAGGTGTTCGTGCCTCCTACGGGGTCATTTGGGGATGGTTTTGGTTTTGATCCTTTAACGACCTGTTTTTAAGTTTAAGTGTTGATTTTTGCAAATTATTATCATATTCTCAAATCAGGAGACCCATGACTACGTGGTCAATTCCTATAAGTTACATTGGTCCCGTGCGGGGTGTTCGTGCCTCTTATGGGTTCGTTTGGGAACTTTTTAGGTTTTCACCCTTTAACGGCCTATTTTTAAGTTGAAGTGTTGATTTTTTCAAATTATCATCATATTCTCAAATCGGGAGACCCGGGATTATGCAGTCAGTTTCTACAAGTTACATTGGTCCAGTGCGAGGTGTTCGTGCCACTAACGGGGTCGTTTGGTGGCTGGTTTTGGTTTTCACCCTTTAACGGCTTGTTCTTAAGTAAGTGTTAATTTTTGCAAATAATCATCATGTTCTCAAATCAGGAGACCCGGGACTATGCTGTCAGTTGCTACAAGTTACATTGGTCATGTACGAGGTGTTCGTGCCTCTTACGGGATCCTTTGGGGACTAGTTTGGGTTTTCACCATTTAACGACCTGTTTTTAAGTCTATGTGTTGATTTTTTTCAAATTATCATCATATTCTAAAATCAAGAGACCCGAAACTACGCGGTCAGTTCCTACAAGTTACATTGGTCTCGTACGAGGTGTTCGTGCCACTTATAGGGTCGTTTGGGGGATGGTTTTTGTTTTCACCATTTAATAGTCTATTTTTTAGTCTAAGTGTTGATTTTTACAAATTATAGTCATATTCTCAAATCGAGAGACCCGGGACTATGCGGTCAGTTCCTACAAGTAACATTGGTCCCGTGCAAGCTGTTGGCGCCTTTTATGGGGTCGTTTGGGTGCTGGTTTGGGTTTTCCCCCTTTCACGGCCTGTTTTTCAGTAAGTGTTAATTTTTGCAAATTATCATCATGTTCTCAAACTGGGAGACTCGGGACTATGCGATCAGTTCCTACATCTTAGATTGGTCCCGTGCTAGGTGTACGTGCCTCTTACGGGATCATCTGGGGAATTATTTGGGTTTTCACCCTTTAATGACCTGTTTTTAAGTCTAAGTGTTGATTTTTGCAAATTGTCATCATATTCTCAAATCAGGAGACCCGGGACTACGCGGTCAGTTCCTACAAGTTTCGTTGGTCCCGTGCGAGGTGTCCATGCCTCTTACGGGGTCGTTTGGGGGATGGTTTTGGTTTTCACCCTTTAACGACCTGTTTTGAAGTCTAAGTGTTGATTTTTGCAAATTATTATCATATTCTCAAATCGGGAGACCCATGATTACGTGGTCAATTGCTATAAGTTACATTGGTCCCGTGCGAGGTGTTCGTGCCTGTTATGGGTTCGTTTGAGGGCTTTTTAGATTTTCACCCTTTAATGGCCTATTTTTAAGTTGAAGTGTTGATTTTTTCAAATTATCATCATATTCTCAAACCGGGAGAACCGGGATTATGCAGTCTGTTTCTATAAGTTACGTTGGTCCAGTGCGAGGTGTTTGTGCCACTAACGGGGTTATTTTATGGCTGGTTTCGATTTTCACCCTTTAACGGCCTCTTCTTAAGTAAGTGTTAATTTTTGCAAATTATCATCATGTTATCAAATCGGGAGACCCAGGACTATGGGGTCAGTTCCTGCAAGTTACACTTGTCATGTACGAGGTGTTCGTGCCTCCTACGAGATTCTTTGGGGGCTGGTTTAGGTTTTCACCATTTAACAACCTGTTTTTAAGTCTAAGTGACGATTTTTTCAAATTATCATCATATTATACAATTGAGATACCTGACACTACGGGGTCAGTTCCTATAAGTTACATTGGTCCTTTACGAGGTGTTCGTGCCTCTTACGGGGTCATTTGGGGATGGTTTTTATTTTCCCCCTTTAACAGTCTGTTTTTAAGTCTAAGTGTTGAGTTTTACAAATTATATTCACATTCTCAAGCCGGGAGACTCGGGACTATGCGGTTCGTTCCTACAAATAACATTGGTCCCGTGCAAGGTGTTCGTGCCTCTTATAGGGTCGTTTGGGGGCCGGTTTGGGTTTTCGTCCTTTCTTGGCCTATTCATCAGTAAGTGTTAATTTTTGCAAATTATCATCATGTTCTCAAATCGGGAGACTCGGAATTATGCGATCAGTTCCTACAAGTTAGATTGGTATCGTGCTAGGTGTACGTGCCTCTTACGGGATCGTTTGGGGACTAGTTTGGGTTTTCACCCTTTAATGACCTGTTTTTAAGTCTAAGTGTTGATTTTTGCAAATTATCATCATATTCTCAAATCAGGAGACTCGGGACTACGCGGTGAGTTCCTACAAGTTACATTGGTCCCGTGCGAGGTGTCCGTGCCTCTTACGAGGTCGTTAGGGGGATGGTTTTGGTTTTCACTCTTTAACAACCTGTTTTTAAGTCTAAGTGTTGATTTTTGTAAATTATTATCATATTCTCAAATTGGGAGACCCATGACTACGTGGTCAATTCCTATAAGTTACATTGGTTCCGTGCGAGGTGTTTGTGCCTCTTACGGGGTCGTTTGGGGGATGGTTTTTGTTTTCACCCTTTAATGACCTGTTTTTATGTCTAAGTGTTAATTTTTGCAATTTATCATCATATTCTCAAATCAGGAGACCTGGGACTATGCGGTCAGTTCCTACAAGTTACGTGAGTCCCGTGTGAGGTGTTCTTGCCTCTTACGGGATAGTTTGGGGACAGGTTTGGGTTTTCACCGTTTAACAAACTATTTTTAAGTCTAAATGTTGATTTTTGCAAAATATCATCATATTCTCAAATCGGGATACCCGGGACTACGCGGTCAGTTCCTACAAGTTACATTGGTCCTGTGAGAGGTGTTCGTGCCTTTTTCGGGGTTGTTTGGGGACTGGTTTGGGTTTTCACCCTTTAACGGATTATTTTTAAGTAAAGTGTTGATTTTTGTAAATTATCATCATAATCACAAATCGGGAGACTCGAGACTATGCGGTTTGTTCCTACAAGTTAAATTGGTCCCGTGTGAGATGTTCGTGCCTCTTACGGGATCATTTGGGGGCCGGTTTGGGTCTTCACCCTTTAACGGAAAATTTTTAAGTCTAAGTGTTTATTTTTTAAAATTATCGTCATATTATCAAACCAGGAGACCCGGGACAATGCGGTCAATTCCTAAAAGTTACATTGGTCACGTACGAGGTGTCCGTGCCTCCTTCGGAGACGTTAGGTGGTTGGTTTAGGTTTTCACCCTTTAATGGCCTATTTTTAAGTCAGTGTTGAATTTTGTAAATTATCATCATATTCTCAAATCGGGAGACCCGAGACAACACGATCAGTTCCTATAATTTACATTGGTCCCGTGCGAGGTGTTCGTGCCTTTTACGGGGTTGTTTGAGGACTGGTTTGGGTTTTCACCCTTTAACGGCTTATTTTTAAGTCTAAGTATTGATTTTTTCAAATTATCATCATAATCTCAAATTGGGAGACCCGGGACTACGCGGTCAGTTCCTACAAGTTACATTGCTCCCGTGCGAGGTGTTAGTGCCTCTTACGGGGTCGTGTGAGTGCTAGTTTGGGTTTTCACCCTTTAACGACCTGTTTTTAAGTTTAAGTGTTAATTTTTGAAAATTATCGTCTTATTCTCAAATCGGGAGACCCGGGACTACGCGATTAGTTCCTATAAGTTACATTGGTCCAGTCCATGGTGTTCGTGCCTCTTACGGGGTCGTTTGGGGGCTGGTTTGGGTTTTCACCCTTTAATGACCTATTTTTAAGTTAGAGTTGATTTTTTCAAATTTTCATCATATTCTCAAATCGGGAGACCCGGGACTACGCGGTCATTTCCTACAAGTAACATTGGTCCCATACGAGGTGTTCGTGCCTCTTACGCCGTCGTTTGGGGACTGGTTTGGGTTTTCTCCCTTTAACGACCTGTTTTTAAGTTTAAGTGTTCATTTTTGGAAATTATCATCATATTCTCAAATCAGGAGACCCAAGACTACACGGTCAATTCTTACAAGTTACATTGGTCCTGTGCGAGGTGTTCGTGCCTTTTACGGGGTCATTTGGGGTCTGGTTTTGGTTTTCACCCTTTAACAGCATGTTTTTAAGTCTAAGTGCTGATTTTTGTAAATTATCATCATATTCTCAAACCGGGAGACCCGGGACTACGTGGTCAATTCCTAGAACTTACATTGGTCCTGTGCGAGGTGTTCGTGCCTCTTATGGGTTCGTTTGGGGGCTCTTTGGATTTTCACCCTTTAACTGCTTGTTTTTAAGTCTAAGTGTTGACTTTTACAAATTATCGTGATATGCTCAAATCGGGAGACCCGGGACTACGCGGTCAGTTCCTACAAGTTACATTGGTCCAATGCGAGGTGTTCGTGCCACTTATGGGGTCGTTTGGTGGTTGGTTTGGGTTTTTACCCTTTAACATCCTGTTTTTAAGTTAAGTGTTGATTTTTGCAAGTTATCGAGATACTCTCAAACCGAGAGACCCAGAACTATGCAGTTAGTTCATACAAGTTACATTGGTCCCGTGCGAGGTGTTCGTGCCTCTTATGGGGTCGTTTGGGGACTGGTTTGGGTTTTCACCCTTTAACGACCTGTTCTTAAGTATGTGTTAACTTTTGCAAATTATCATCATATTCTCAAATCGGGAGACCCGGGACTATGCAGTCAGTTCTTACAAGTTACATTGGTCCCGTGCGAGGTATTCGTGCCTCTTACGAGATCGTTTGGGGACTGGTTTGGGTTTTCACCGTTTAACGGCCTGTTTTGAAGTCTAAGTGTTGATTTTTGCAAAATATCATCATATTCTCAAATCAGGAGACCCGGGACTACGCAGTCAGTTGCTACAAGTTATATTTGTCCCGTGCGAGGTGTTCGTGTCTCTTACGGGGTCGTTTGGGGGCTGGGTTTGGTTTTCACCCTTTGACGGCCTATTTTTAAGTCTAAGTGTTATTTTTGTAAATTATCATCATATTCTCAAATCGGGAGGCCGGTGACTATGCGGTTAGTTCCTATAAGTTACATTGGTCCCGTGCGAGGTGTTTGTGCCTCTTACGGGTCCGTTTGGGGGTTGGTTTAGGTTTTCACCCTTTAACGGTCTGTTTTTAAGTTTAAGTGTTTATTTTTGCAAATTACTATCATATTCTCAAACTGGGAGAGTCGGGACTATGCAGTTAGTTCCCACAAGTTACATTGGTCCTGTGCGAGTTGTTCGTGCCGCTTACGCAGTTGTTTGGGGACTGATTTGGATTTTCACCCTTTAACTGCTTGTTTTTAAGTCTAAGTGTTGATTTTTACAAATTATCGTGATATGCTCAAATCGGGAGACCCGGGACTACGCGGTCAGTTCTTACAAGTTACATTGGTCCCGTGCGAGGTGTTCGTGCCGCTTACGGGGTCGTTTGGTTTCTGGTTTGGATTTTCACCCTTTAATAGTTTATTTTTAAGTATAAGTGTTGATTTTCGAAAATTATCATCATATTCTCAAATCGGGAGACCCGTGACTATGCAGTCAGTTCCTACAAGTTACATGGTTCCCGTACGAGGTGTTCGGGCTTCTTACGGGACCGTTTGGGTTTTGCTTTGGGTTTTCACCCTTTATGTGCTTGTTTTCAAGCTTAATCGATGGAGATGTGACTGACTGAGATTGTATATGAAACGGAGTCGAAATTGAGGAACGATGTGAAAATAATAACTTAATTGACTTAATTAGACACGCTAAGAGATTTGGCATCATACACGACACAATATATAATCATTAGATATGTTGATGAATTAAGAGAGTTGAAAACTTACATCCACAACATCTTGCTCTTGCTTAGTTCGTATCCCTAGCATCATTGCCCTTATATAACTTGATCAATGTTCTTGATGATGCTTTCGTCTATTAATTTATTCCCATCCTTATCGGCCACATGAAAAACTATACATTAAACATTCATAGGCCCGAAGTCAATACGAGTTGCAAGACAACACATATATAATACTAACGTGCACATAAAGGAGTGTAGCTTACCATCCATGAACCATCTTGACTACTGTTGTTGCCACCTCATCTTCACTACTGCCACTTCCACCTCATCATCATGATGTTCTAAATATTAGTCTCAAACAATGTATGTTCAAATCAGTAGCAACATAATAATACTCCAAAGTGTTCCACCACTTACCATTCACATCAAAAACCAGTAAAAGTAAGGGAGGTTGTGAGAACAAACTCAAAAACCAGTAATTAATTTAAAATGTTTTTTACCTTCTCAAGTGAGCAGCATATTCTTGGTGGCTCACGTTCTTCGTATACTCCACATTCTTCATATGTTCTCAAGTGAGCAGCATATTCTTTATACAATAACCTGAAATACATGCACTATGGGATTTGAATAGCATAAATGAAACCAAACATATAGGGTCAGGATAACTGTTATAGTAACAGTTATATAACTGTTTATATAACTTTTATAGAGCATTATTGGAGTTGTGCTTCGTAGGAAAGTAAAGTATGAAACGTAATTCATTATGATGTTTATAACTACGTCATTTTGACTCGAATCTAGTGAGGTATGAAACGTAATTCACTATGCAGCCCCATGTCAGAGAAATAAGTATAATAGGGGGTGAGAAAAGGAACTTTTATCTAACCTTTAGGACGTTCAAAATGTTCAAGACATACTCAATTTGACGCATCACTCAAGGCAGCCTGAGATCAACATAAGTATAGTTTGGGCCCAAATGAATCTGGAAGACGTACAAAGGTACCCAATCACAAAAAAAATAACTTAAACCCTTCAAAATATAGTACTGACCCCCACCCACACACATAAAAGGGCCAAAGATAACAATATCCATATCGCTTAAGAACTTCAGATATACATATACATGTTAGAACCAATCCATGTGTCAAACACTACAGAAATCCCTAGATTCTGACCAACTATTTCATCATTGATGTCTAGAACTTCAGATATACATACACATATAATTTGTTCATCTGACAAATTGGCTTGTGGGGTTGCCCCTTGACATCTGAACATGAATATCAACACAAACAATGTATAAACAGGATAGTCTTAACAAATACCAAAGGACACATAATGAACAAACCAATATAGAGGAAGGATATGTAGTACTTGTGAAAACAGTGATAGAATGGTTATGCCAGCATGACCACCAACGATAGGTACGTTCACCCCTGGAACCAATCAATCAAATTCAAATAAATGAATTGAACTTTTCATAATAAAGGCTGCATATAAATACTGTAAACTACTACGCTATTCAATAAGTGGATTGAGAGATGTACCGGCAACCAGGACATTTGCCTTTTCGGCGTAAAAAGTCTTATCCCTGACGACATCAAGCATGGTCACGCCAAGCAGTTTCTTCTCGTCACAAGTCCCTTCTTTCTTGAAGACCTCAGCAGCAATTGGGACAGTGGAAATCACCGGGTTGCTTATCATGTTAACAAGTGTCTGGTTTCCACAAAATCCACATCCCAAATTACAAAAGAACATAAACTAAAACAGCATTTAACAAAATTTGGGCATTTGAAAAAGGAACCCTCATGAGGGAAATACTTGGCAATCGTAGTACAAATAGATTTAACAATGCCTGCGTTGATGTTGAAGAGATCATCACGAGCCATCCCGGCTTTCTTGGCACACCAGCAGGAATGATGACTAGATCACATCCATGTAGTGCCTGCCCTAGTTATTCTTCCCCCATGTACCCAGCCACCTGTTTAAACACATAATTATATCTTCATTGGGTACGACTTTAATTATACTTTCATAGAAAATATGTACTGACAATGTGTATACACAAAAAGAATTCATGACCATCTCCACTTTTGTTGAGTCCAATATGATGTAACTAAGATTGAAACTCCTAAAATACTTATTTTCTAAGTAAACTTAACCCCAAAAACACCCTTAAAATTCATCTTCTTCCTAAAACCAAAACCCTAAAAAGCAAGCACAAATCAAATCACGCATATCATAAACTCTTGAATCAAATCACGGATCAAATCTTATACCTAACTTAGGTTAAAAAAAAAAATACCTGAGTGGAGAGAGAGCGTCGGTCGTAGAGAGATTTGAGTTAGCACTGGAGAGAGAGAGATTGATTTAGCGCTGGAGAGAGAGATATTGAGTTAGCACCGAAGAGAGAGAGAGAGGGCTGGCGGACGACAGACCGCGGACCGGAGAGAGAGAGAGAGAGAGAGAGAGAGACAGTGAGCGGGAATCGAGCGACAGTGAGAGTGAGCGGGAATGAAAAGTGATAGAAAAGTGTTTTTTTAGGTATTATATATTTTAGTAAGTGTCCTCAATTTTGTCACACTTTAAAACAGTGCCAAATTTTGGCACTATTTTAAAGTGTGCCAAATTTCTATTAAACTGTGCAAAAATCTGGCGCAGATTTAAACTGTGCCAGATTTTTAATATTAGGGTGTGCCAAATTACTATTTTTGGTGTAGTATATATATATATATATATATATATCATGTAATCACATGTGAGTTAAATTCTATGTTAGCCTACAACCATACCCAACATGTCGAACACATTAAATGTTGAATAAAATATCGAGCAACCAACTATTGTGTGATGTGGTGCCATAATGGTCAATGGCGAGCCAGTCAATTATTCACTAAACTGTCGCTGCTTGAGGTAATTTGATTTGACATGCCTAGGTATGGTATGCCGTCACTTGGATCTTTTATAGAAAGATACTCAATATAGGGCCAAAACTCAGTGGTAGATAACCGAACGAGCTCAAGGATGCTCTAAGGTTCTCTCTCAAGAAAAGATTTGTCTTTTACCTGGTGTATCTAAAATGGATAAGTCGTGACTTAATGTTCCCTTGCTTTTCAATCCTCCAAACTAGTTACCTTAAATATTACCAAAGTAAGGTTCTTCGATAGAGCATGAAAGCTCTCCTAGGTCCTGCCAAACAAGGTCCATCACTAGTAATGAGAGTAATATCATATCAATATTACAACATAACTTAAATTTATGATACATATCATAAATATATAATAAACACATAAATACATGGTGAATCTAATTATCTTTCTCTGACCATCTTACTCCATCTTCGATTGATCTCAAATCAACTTAGTTGACTCATCACACTCCTTTGTGATGTCACTAATATTTGATGAATCCTTATCTAGTTTTTCATCTGGTTTTTTAATGAGGATGTTTATCTTTAAGTAAGGGGTTAACTTGCAATCCCCTATTACATTTTCACCTCGTAAATAAATTTGTTTTTGTAATAAATTTCTATACAAAACATCTTGCTTCGACAAATTATAACTCAAAGATATCCTTGTATCAATAGACCTCAACCCTTACCATCTTGAACTGAACAAACTTAGTTAGAAGTGACTTGGACCGAGGAACCTCCAGTTCCAAACACCTAAAATTGGTACCAGTCAGCCCAAGTCTTCCAACATCTCCATCATTTAATGTGGAAGTTAAACTGTCTCGATTTCCTCCATTTGTTTGACACTTGGCTACATGGGGTTAACTCTATTGTTCCTCATTTCTCTCAATCATCATTTGCCCCCAATTTCTAATTGAATCATGGCGGATTGAACCATCCAAAGCCTAAATGGACATTTTGTTTAAAATCAATTTAAATACACTTCATCTTCTTCATCATAAACTTTTATAACTTATACCTTTGAAACTCATAACTCCAATCATTTTTAGAGAGAAAGCCCTACTTTCACCCAAATTTTACCTAAAAACTTATTTTAAACCCAATTTCTTTGATCATTAATCATTGTCTCCACTTCTAAACCCTTTTCGACTAATTTCCATCATGAAAGAAAGTACTAATACAACAAATGACTTACTCAAGCAAAACCATTGAAGTTATCATCCAAGACAATGTCGTTAGTCAGGCTGAGCACAAAGAGTTATTCTTCTCCTCCTACTGCCATGCTCTCTACTTTGTGGAAAAGGATTAGTTTGCCCAAGAGGCCAAATTGTTCAAAAACATTGTTGATGGTTTTGATAAACCCACATTGGTGACGGAGGAACCACAAGACGCCACTACCAAAAAGTATGTCATCTATTTCTCTATTCTCCATTTTAGACTAGATCGAGGAGGTTTTTTCATTCCTACGTTGATTTCGAAGCACCAGGTAGTCATCTTGATGGATTTTTGTCATGTTACATCTATATTTATGAAAAATATAAGAAAACACTTCACGATATTCAGTTTCTTGTGCAACCGAGTTTTTTGGAGACTTGACATTATACAAAAACAATCATGCTCTCCACGTGTTGATCTCTCGTTGGAGTGTTATCACACATACTTACATGGCAGGGTGCGAAGAGTTCTTGATTACACTAGAGTATTTTTATGAATTGTATAGCATGGAGCCATGTGTCCATGCCCCATTTGATCCCTCAACACTTGATATTGAAGAGGAAAAGGAACATGACACACTTGATTAGATATTAAATAAGAGAAGAAACGTGCCAGTTTTGACCAGTTCATCAAGTAATTTTACCAAAATGTTGTTAAATTTATTGTAAGAGAAAATTTTATAATTTCTCGATTTATTTTTATTTTGGCTCATCCCGTTACTCTTACACGATATCGTTATGACTTCTACAGATTCAAAGTCTAAGTTGAAGACTTTTGGATGATTTTGGTAAAACTTTATTTTCCCAGGGGTTTTCTTGTTAGAACGATAATAACTTGTCGTGTGAATATACTACACTATGTCATTAAAATGAGTTCTCTTAGTTCGAACAAAGTTTGGATCGACACCTTTAGGCAAGCTCTGGAATCTAATTTAAAAACTTATTAGAAAATGAGATAGGGTGGGTTTTTAAAATGAGTCTTTCAAATGATCAAACGAGGTATTTTACATCAAGCTCTCAAATCTCGTTCGATATGTCGTTACATACCTGATCGAATGAAAATGGGTGTGTTCGAACGATGTACCATTTGTTCGAACGAAAGCGGGAGATTTTATTTTTTAAATTAAATTTAATCCAAATCTCTAGTATTTATCCTTTTGTGAAGACTTTCCTTATAAATAGATATGCGGGATTAGAGTCATCAAAAACTCTTTTTAAAAGCTTTTGACACCCTTTTTGAGTTCTATTACTGAACAAATTCTTCCAATATTGTTCAAAACCCCTTCAAAACTTAAAGATCACTTTATCAAATTAATAAGAACCTTTCTAGTTCTAACACTCTTGCAAAGATTATTCTCTACTACTGATTTATGGATAAAAGGATCAATTACTGAAGAAGAATGTTGATCGGTAGATACCAAAGGAAGACTGTTTCTTGTGGACAATGTTGGATTGCGCCGTTGCTGTAAAAGATTTGAAGAACCGTGCATCATAATTAGTTGTTCTAAGTAGTTTGTAAGTTGATTTTGTCTATCAAATCTTGTACAGTTGCGAATAAAGGTTTTTCCCTTTTTAGGTATTTTCCTTACATCTTCGAGTATTTTGCACACTTGGTTTACTGAATTAAATTTGGACCGTATATTTGTATGCACACTTAATGAACTCAAAGATAAAATTTGGTAAAATTGAATTTATACGTGGTTGACTAATATATGAATCATTCCATAGAATCCAAACATTCTCAAATTGATATCAAAGCAGGTTACACTAAAATATCGTGTGATCCTAATTTTTTCCATTTTTTTTAGAGACCAATTTTCTCAAATTAGTATCAGAGCCAGTTACCCTTTTTTTTTTTCTTGATTCGCTAAAAATTTGGATTTTATGGATAATTTGTATAATAGGATGCCCGTGTTTAATGGGTCAAATTATGATTACTGGAAAGCTAGGATGAGGTCTGTATTAAAATTAATAGATAAACATGTTTTGTTGACCTGTAAAAAAGGGTGAACAACACTCATAGTGACAAACGACATTATCGAAAGTCTAAAACTTGTCTCTGCATGGAGAGAGAGGATGATTTTAAATGGATCAATTTTAACTCATGCAATCTAAGTGCCATCTCTGGAGACATCACCCCTGATGAGTTTCGCTGCATCATGATGTGTACCGCGTCTAAAAAATCTTGGTATACCCTCTAGCTCACTCACAATGATACCAATTCCATGAAAGCTTATAAGCTGCAAAACCTCACCACATAGTTTGAGACTATTACTATATTAGCGTCCGAGTCTTTCGATGAGTTTTATGCGCGTTTATCGAGAATAGTCAATTCCAGTTTTAATTTAGGTGAGAAAATTCACAAGACTTGAGTTGTGAAAAATATTTTGAGATCCCTGCCTGCCCGTATTATCCCTAAAGTCATTATTTTTAATTCGTTAGGAATTTTGGATACGCTTAGGCTAGAAGAACTCATAGGAGACCTTCAAATTTATGAAATTAACATGTTTCCCAAAATTGTTAAGAAAAAAGGAAATGTGGATTGATTTGAAATCTTAAGATAAAAAGAAGAAAGGAAAACTTGTTGATTCTGAATCCGAGTTTTATTTTAAGCTTGATGATTTATCCCTTTTTTTAAAAAAAAATTATTTTTTTATAAAATTAATAAAGAAAATTTTTCCCATAAAAGTTTTTAAAGACAAATATAAAGGAGATTGAGGGCAAGAATGTTTTTAAGAAATAAGAGATAAGATGCTATGAGTGTGAGGGAAAGGAACATAAAACCCACGAGTGTGTCACTAGGATTATGAGATAGGGCAATAAATTTCACATATGGCCATTCTTAGCGATAGTGAGTTCGAGTCAGTGAATTCTGGGGATGAATCACCGCATGAACCTAACTTGACTACGTTCATGGCTAGTCACGTTAGTACTTCTATTTTGTCCCACACTGATGAGGATATTTCTAAATGTGAGAGTCTCGAAGATATTTCGATTCATTCTGAAGAGAGTTAGAGTGAGAGTGAGGATGAGAATTTGAGTGTGGAAGAACGTGGACTTTAAAAAGAATTTAGTGATTTTTACACCGAGAGTTTAAAAAAAATCTTCAAAAATATTTATATCTTAGGTTGTGTGATTCAGGGAAGGGGGTAAAGGATTTTATATAGTGTGAGGCGTTGGTGAGTCAAGTCGAGAAGGTGAAAGTTTCTTTATATGAGCAGTTAATTATTGTTAGTAGGGACAAGATCAATTTGACTAACATTGTGGCTAGTCTTAGGAAAGATCTTCAATCTTCATTGGAGACTCGTAAGAAACTTGAAGCCCATGTATTCCAACTCAAGATTGATCTCAAACGCTCCCTAGAGGTCAAGGTCACTTTAGAGGATATATAAAAAAAAAGGTTTGAAATATGGTCCTCTAGCTTGCATTAGGTAACATTGAGAGGCAAGGAATGAGTTATGACCATGCATACACTTCCAAAGCCGTACCCAAGATGGTTGTCTACTTCTTAATAGGTCCTTATGCACCTTAACTTAACCCACCAAGGAGACCTAACCTACAAAAGACATTTCGTAATATCCTACCCCAGTAAATTATTTAAATTATAGATTGATTATAAACGAGGAGGGGTTAATTATAAATATGGAGGAATTAGGGGTGAAAAGTTAGAGAAAGATGAAAAGAAAAAGATATATGGTCGTTAAAACGAGAAGGTATGTCATTCGAACAATAATGCACTAGTCGTTAGAAGCGAGTCTCCTAACAACGTGCTACTGGTTTACAGTAGCAGACCGTGCGAAGGGTTGCACGATCCATATTTTGAACGACGTGGCTTAAGTCGTTCGAACGACATAGGTTAACTCATTCGAAAAATATTAGTTGAGTTTTTAGATCAGATTTCCCTTGTGTGCCGCCATAATTTGGAGCGTTGATTTGGTTTGCGTTGTTGAGCCCAATCAGTTCAGCAAGGGTAAAACGGGATTTTTGGGATAAAGGGCTATTTTATACGGTGTTGTTTGGGTTTATTTGAGTTTATTATTGTTGGGAGAGAGAGAGAGAGAGATGTGGGTGGTCTTCCACCTCCACCCACCACTATTCCACGACCAAATTACCACTCTCCCACCACTTTCATGGTGTATTCAACCCAGAATACCCATTTCCACAATAGGCAAGGAAGCGCTACAAATTTGGGGAGTTATATTTGGGGGATTTTAGAGAAGAAGAAGGTGGGTTTTAATGGAGTTGAAGTGGGTCTTGCTTTTGAATTTAGGATGATTTGGTAACCCCTTAAGTCCACCTTTGGAGGTGGGGTTACTCCTCCTACACCAACACCACCATTGAAGTCATTAGAGGTGGGTAAAGCTTACTCTTAGTATAAAATGTTCTATTGCATTTATAGTCTTGTATTCAGACTATTTGAGTAGGGATGTAATTGGTTAAATGGTATAATTGTTGTGTAGAAGATAATAAACATTTTTATGAACTAAAAATGTTGGAAAATATTATTTTTGTTAAAAATAAAGGAGGAATAATGATTTCAAGGTTTTGAA
The DNA here is from genome assembly GCA_949130495.1 of Sambucus nigra. Lineage (NCBI taxonomy): Eukaryota > Viridiplantae > Streptophyta > Magnoliopsida > Dipsacales > Adoxaceae > Sambucus > Sambucus nigra. The sequence continues at coordinate 291,398,425 of OX422218.1, read as the reverse complement.
ATAATGTAAGTTGATGTTTTATGAAAATGGTGTATTTTCAAGTAATTTTGATGAAAAACATTTTTTAAAATAAAATGTTTGCAAACAATGTGATTTTTGTTGGAAAGTGATATTTTGTTGAAACTAAAGAATAAGTAAGTATGTTAAGGTTTTGAAATATTGAAAGATGGTATTTTTTATGAAATGGGCATTTCTAGCAATATTGGTGATAAACATTTTATGAAATAAAATGTTTGAAAATGATTATTTACTTGGTAAATATTTGGTAAATAATATGTTTAAACTATGTAGTAGGATTTTTGGGATTAAAATCCATCTTCTCATGTATGTATAGACTTGTAGTATATTGATATTAAATGTAAAAATAAGTTTAAAAAGGTTTTGTTGAGTTTAAACATAAAATAAGAATAATTGTAAAGGTTTCAACGTGTGTGAAATTGAGACTAAAGGGTATGATGAACATGAAATTATAAGACTACACCTGTTAAAGAAATGAAATGGTATTTTATTGTAAAAGCAGTCTTAAGTATAATTGAATTTCTTGAATGAAGAAAGTAAATGAACGTATGTTTTGGAAAAATGATGATAAAAAGTATTAATTAAGTGTTAATGGGTAAACATGGAATGGTTAAGAATTAAAAGGGGATTAAATGTGTAGAAGTGTTTCCAATCAAGTAAAATATATTACTCCGAGTGTATAGGGTATTAAAGTGTTAAAACACTCAAGAATTTGGTATGAATAACTTAATAGTGTTTATGGTAAAATTAACACTTGAGAAATGAATTCAAATGTGATTTTGGAAACAAATGGGTAAAATGGTGGTTTTACTTAGAGTGGAACATTTTATGAAATAACAATGTTGGAAAGGGGTGTTACACAAAGTGGTCCTAAAAAAATATGATTTTTGGAATAAAAAGCAAATTTAAAGTGTAAAGGACATGAAATGGTAAATTTTCAAAGTGTAACACAAGATGGGGGGGTAAAGTCCCGAGTTTTGTCTTCGGTCGTGTAAAAAGGAAAAGTGTAATAATATGAATATTTGTAACATATGAAAACACATTAAAAGGAACTTGGATGACACTGGGATAAAGCGAGAAGGGCTCGGAGACCTTGAGTGAAAAGACCTAGCTCACTAGACAGAGCATATAGTGCAGATAGCTGGTGATGTGGAGGTTGTGGAAGTATGTGGTATTGGAAGATTCCAAGAAAAAATAAAGAAAATATGAAACATATTAAGAAATGAATTGTGTGGTAAAATGTTTTAATACGACCTAACTTGAATGAATATAATAAATGTTCAGGTAAAGGTAAAATGGACAAATAAATGTGTAAACCTATTACTGTCCACGAGATATGGTAAAAAAGATAAAGTAAATGGGTAATTAAGAAACCAAGTTGTTAAATCCATAATTTGCATAAGTATGTATGAAAAAAGGGTTTCAAATGAAAAATAAGTATTTTCTAACATGATGAATGCATGTGTTGAAATGGTGATTTATAATGAAAATACTAAAGTACATTTAAATGAATGAAAGGGTTAAATTCCGGTAAAGGAATGAATTTGAATAAATCAAGTGTAATGGTTTCAATGTCGAGTCGTGTGAGTCAAATGAAGTGAGAATGTTAGGTATGAATAAAGAAAGCCTTTAGTAAGATTAATGTCAATTAATCTGGGCAAGTAAGGTTTTTGGAAATAAAATGTTAATGCATTGGAATATGTATTTTTTTAAAGGTATACATATGTATGTATATGTATTCGCATGCATGTGGTTGTAGCGTGTGAGTATTGTTTTATGCCGTTCGTTTATGTACTGCTTGTATAAATCCCATTGGACATAGGCTCACATCCCCACTTTGTTATGACAGGTTGGGAGCAGTTTCGTATTTTGAGGGCATTATACAACTAAGTATACATTATTTATGTCTACATTAATAGCTTTGTTTACTTGGTCTTTGTGGAGCTCCCCATGGGCCCCTCACATAGTTTATCTTGAAACTGGAATCGCATCTAACTAGTGAAATGGTAACTGAAATAAAACTGGATTAGCAACATTATAAACGTTGTTCCATTGCACTTCACACCTAATGCTCGGGTCAAATCGGGTTGACTCACGGGTAAACTATAAATCCGGGTTAGGGCATTACAAATGGTATCATATCTTTAGGTTCTAGGTTCCTTTCGGGTGTGACGTGGTGAGGTCGATATTGGATCTTTAGACGTAGTTGTGGTGTGAGCTTGTCATGCTAAGATGATGATGGTTTAATTCGTGTCCTCATCGGTAAAGTCTAAGAGGTTAGCACGACAAGTTAGATTAGTGACAAGTGGCACACAATTAGATTGATGTTTATTAATCGCTTTCGCGTTTCCAATTAGAATTGTTATAAATTACAGGTGTCCATGTAAGCGTATAGTTGTGACCCCGCGGTTGTTAGTGTGAGGTGATTATATTAAATTTTGGTAGCATGGAATCATTTGAAGATGTCGATAGAATGATCTGACGCCTAATGGGCAAGTGGCATGAGTTGCATATAGTCAATGGTAGAGGTCGACAGTTAGGGTGCCTCGACTAGGCACAAATGATTGGTTATTTAATGGTATATAACCTTTAGGTACGTCACTTATGGGTAGTTAACACCGGTGATGTAATTTGGCAAATTCGATCCTTGGGGTGATATTGCATTTAATCGCATTTATGTGAACACATGAAGTTGTGTAGGCAAATAGTGGCAATGCCTTAATCTTTGCGTGATAGGTGTCGTGAGATGACTTTGGTGATGAGATGAGCCTTGTAGTGGCATTAATGAGTAGTATTTGCTATGACCTAGTGGTAAAGGTTGTGCATTTCATGTATGGAGACTAGATGGCTGAATAGAATTCGCAAGTATTGATTTTATGGAAAAAAATGTATTACCCCCTTGGGTTGAGGACTTAGGTTGGGTGTACCTTGGTTAAGATATGATACTTATGAATAGGATCTTGTGCGGCGTCCGTGGTGAGGGCCTTAGTGTTTATAGGCACTACCTGGCGCCCATATCCTACCAAGATTTATATAGTAATGTTAACTCGTAAGTTGGCACTTGATATGATATTAGCATAGCGAGAGAATTTAGTTTCCACAGTTAAATATTCACTTGAGGATTGGTTCAGGCAGACCTTGAGGTTTATAACTGCAGGCGACATCTTGTATCCTTCCATGACCTGTAGTAGCACTAATTAGAGTTTATACGTGACTTATAGTCACAGCCGTTCAAAAGAAAGGTGAGATTGGTATCTAAGTGTTGGGACTCATTTTAGCCTCCGAGGTAATGACTAGGTGTGAGGAAATCCTAGTCTGTGAATAGTTCATATGCACGTTGAGGTGCCTATATAAAACATTTGTGTGTGGTATATTAGAAGATGAATACAAAATATTGTGTTGTCCTGAGTTATTTGATGATTAAGGTGCACGATAATCTAGAAGCTCACAGACTTGTGTCCTTGCTAGCACCAAGTAACATCGATGTGGGTATTGGAAGGTCTATAGAGTGCACCCATGATAATGAGGGTATGGACAGTGAAATCTTGTCGGGCCTTGACACTTTTGCACAAAATGTGTTTGGTGTTGCTAGGAGACCAATTAAGTCTGGGGAATTGAGGCAGTAGAATTTTTAGTAATGATTGAGTTGAGGATCAGGTGATGATCCTGGATTAACAGTCACATAGTGTACATGTCGAGTATGGTTTTCTAATCAGCACATATGGGTGGTGTAATCCCTGAGGTAGGATAATTGTCGTATCCTTTTATGAATGATGCTCTAATGTCATGGAATTACTAGTATGGGTTTGGTGATACTTTGTATTGGGATGTACTTGGAAATGTATTCGAGGATTAGAGTGGCGATGCCATATGGAGACTTGCAAATATCGACTAAGGTGGGGTAGCATCAAAATATTATTGTTATGTCAAGGTTCTAGAAATATATGATAGAGTATCATTAGTAATTCAATGATTAATTATGTCATGTCCTTTCAAGATTGTATGGGTTAGCAGATGTAGCCCAGTGTAATATTAATTGCCCTTAGGGTACTAATGATGGCGGGTGTGGTCATCACGAAAATCCCGTGTGGATAGAAAGGATAAGGTGCATTGGTGGTAACCTTATGGTCAAAAGGAAACAGTTGGGTGAAGGACTTTCTTGACTAAGTAATGAATATAGGGGTTTAGGATTTCTATCACGATGTGTTAAGCAGACAATAATCTAGGTGTGATAGGTTGGTGGCATCGTCACAAGTTTTTGAATCAATTCGATGTATACTAGGTGTGAGATATCTTCCAATCAGAACTATTCATTTACACTAAGGGTGTGAAAGGTAGGGCCATGCTCCCAAGGAGGGAAGTCGAGCATCAAATTTATCAAGGACTACTGATTCATAAATTTTGATCGTATTATGAGAATTAATAGTTCAAATTCGATTCATCACAACTAGTGACCTAGGCCAAGGCATGTGGCCAGATGTAATTCTCGGTGAAAGCTTTAAGAATGAATGTCATTACTACAAGTGTGTAGTGTGGGTTCACTTTCATAAGTCAGAATCAGTTGCCTATGGGAAAAATTCCTTGGGATGGTTTTTTGTCCCACTAAATCAAGTGTGTCCCTTTCGATTTTGGATAATCGAAAATCAGTATTCCCACCTATGTGGTGACTCATATTGGTGCCATGTCATGGTATGACGATGTTGAGCCCTGGAGAACGTGGTGAACCAGGTTTGGTCAATATAACTCGGTAAATGGGTGCACTCATCTGAGGTATTCTTTCCATATTATAAAATTTTGCATATGGGTGGCTACACTTTCGGCTATTCGATTTGAGCATATTATCAATCTCCCTTAGATTAGTGGACTCTCGATTGGTCATCTCGACAGTTAGTGGCTCGGGTTGTGATGAGAAGGATAATGGTTTGAGGATATAGTATAGTATTGGAAATCGAGGAAAAACTTAACATACGGTATTTCTTTCCCACTGTGAGTGGATTAGAGTGAGACTCGGTGAATAATCAAGGATAAAACACCTAAGGTAGTGTTAAGTTCATCAGCGTGATGCATTGAAAGGTGTAAACCAGGCGTGCGATAATGATTTGATGGGATTATTCATCCTAAGAGTGAGAGATTGACACGGTATGGTTATAGACAAATTCATGTGAGTTATATAGTTAGGATAACCTGGGAATTTGCAAAACACATGATGTAAAGTCCTAGCCTAGAGATCGAATTCTTGTGATATATATGACGGTTGATCGTATCATGAGTTGCTTTAGTGAGCATTGGTCACAAGAAAACTATTCGCCCATAAAGTCACTAGTATGCCATAGATACTAGCATAGGGTAGTGCTAGGAATGGTTTGGACTTGGTCATAAGGCGAGCGGAGACTCAATGTAAAATATATAGTGACATGGTTGACGAAATAGTGAGCACTAAAGCATGTTGCAGATTAAATATTTGGCGACTTTAATACTAAGGACTTCGATGAACTGTCTTGGAGGATTTTTTGGACTTAAGATGGAAGTTAGTGGACCCCATGAGTTTAAGAATTAATGGAAGGAGAATTTCAGGGATGAAATTCCCTAGGGAGGGAAGTTTGGAATATCATGCCCTAGTAAATTATTTAATTATAGATTGATTATAATTGAGGAGGGGTTAATTATAATTATGGTGGAATTATGGGTGAAAATTTGGAAAAAAATAAAAATAAAATGATATTGGTGTCACACCCTGCTAAATTATGGGATCATCCACCACCAAAACTAAGGCGGGTGCGAGTAAATTAAATATCATCCTTAGCATGTGACACATATGAGACATAAAATTTTTAATCCACAAGATAAATTATTTTAATCAAACCCAAATATGAATGACATCCAACTGATGAAAACACCCAAGTACGATAAAAATCCATCACATGTAATATCCGAATATCTCAATAATTAAATAAATAAAATCCAACTGAAATCCTAAAAGAACTTTGGAACCGAAAGTCCCAATAACCTTAATAATAGTCTCATAATAAGAACGACGGAATATGAAAGAGTCTATCTACTAAAACAATAAAAATAGATCCAGCTGCACCTCCAAAAATGTCTCCAATAAACCCCATGCAGCTACTCCAAATGCTCCAAAAAAAGATTAGTCAATGCATGTGTCAGAGCCAAAGCCCCGAGCATGAAAACCGGCTACTCCTATCAATTTGGGTCCTTGAACCCAGACAATAGTGCTATATATATCGACCATAACACTAGAGTATTTTAATTACGAAGGTTATTAATCCACAAAAATAATTTCTAACTACCCGCAAGGTTTCTATAAAAAGCCACACTAATATTATTTTTAATTAACCCACTATCCCAACCATATTAAATTTTTATTAAAAGAACCACAATTATAATTTACCAAGATAAACTTACCCTTGTCAAGTCCGCCGTCTGATCCCTTTTAATCCTGCAATCCTCGCGATATGACAAGGTTCCACACACACAAATATCCATTTTTCAAGTCCGTTGTCTAATTCCTTTTTATCTTGCGATCCTCGCGATATGACAAGGTTCCACACATGACACGACATAAATTATCCTCTGACCCGTTTAAACTGTCGGCCCTAGACACATTATGTCGCCAATAAGTTTTAATATCCGTTTTAGTCCTGCGGTATTAATTTCCAAAATTTCTTTTATTCATTGATCAAATTATTTTCCCCCACCCTAAAAAGCGATGTGAAAATCCTCAAAACACCCCTTAGTCCCAACTAAGGGTTCCCAAAACACAAATTCATCCTATCCTAAGTAAAGGATAATCATTAAAATTTCACTACACCTAGATATTAAACCTTGGCAATCGTAACAATGGTATAATATAGAAAAATCAGCCCCCACCCCAAATTATATAACCTGGATAGACTTACACTAACTAGTCCCATACCTAATTAGCATAAATTGCAACTAAGGCCCACTTACTAATCCCATACCTAACAAGTGTACTATAACAAGGGGTGAAAACCAATTACCTACAATAACCAACATCCCAGAGACATAAAAAGTTATGATACTTCCGTAAAGTGGCACAAATAACAAATTATAGCAACATTCGTATCAGCACTAAATTCCCAATTAAATAATTTTAATCTAAATAGTGGAAATCAAGGACACAAAAATATTGTGGTTTTCAGAATAATAGCCACATGCAAGGCCTATCATAGTTATTATTTTCTAACACAGGTAATTAATCTCATCTAGTGTTCTCACACGAAATATCAAATTTTACTAAGGGCTCCTCTACATGCACATGCCCATAACACAATCGACTACACCAACACAACCCAAAGAACAACAAAGTCATAAGTATTCGGTAACTTTAATTTTTCATGAAAAATAGTCCCGAAATTTATCTCTTTAATACTTATATTCATAACTTATTTTTGAAAACATGAGTTTAATGGAGGCTACAATCAAGACACACAATACTAAAGGAAAAGAATAGGGTACATATGTGACTAGTTTGACAAAAATCTGATTAGATATATGAGTTTCTCTCGAAAAATGGATCAAAAACCCTTCTTGAACCAACGTGGGACAGATTAGTCTTGGCCTTCAAAACTGAGCTTGAAAAGTAATTTTAATGGTGGCTAGGGTTTTGAGGTAGAAGATGATGAACAAGGAAGGAGTCTGCTTCTCTAGGGTTGGCAAAATATGAGTTTTTAAAAACCTAGCCCCGAAATAACACTTATATAAAAGGGTAGGAGTTTTAAAATAACAAAACTCGTCAAAAACGAATTGCAGCGCACGAAACTGCTAATGTCGATCGATCGAACCCTAGTGTCGATTGATCGATCGCCCAATTATTTTTACAGAAGTCGATTTAAAAATATTTATAAGGGATAAACTTTAACAAATCATATAAAACCCGTTTTAATTCCGATTTCAATTATTCTTGAAGTTTTATTCTTCTAAAATCATAACCAACATATTTAACCATTAAAAATTATAAAACTCAAAAATTTCTTTTTCTCGAATTTTCCAATTAATTAATTAAGTTAAATAATAAAAACACGAGGTGTTACATACTTTCCCACTAGCAAAGAATTTCATCCTCGAAATTAGATGAAGCATACATATCAACGCATAATTCTCGCAAAAGGAAAATAAGGCTCACATATGCCTACCCATAAGATGCCATAATTGGGAGCCCATACACCCAATTCTACCTGCACCTACCCCACGAGCAACAAAATAATATATATTGCCTATATACATACGCATAACTATGAAAATAACGGCGCACCACACACTCCCACAAATCCCCACTCGATCCTATATCCAAAAGTCATCAAAATCCTAACATCCTCAAATTAAATCTCAACATCAAAAATCGATACATACGATACCTAACATCTGCACTAAAATCTTTAAAATAATTATCGCCTCCAAAATCCATTTTAAGGATCCTCATATTAACCCTACAAATTCTAAATTCAATGCCTACGACGTCCTTAGTACAAAGATTCACATCTCCAATAAACACATCTAACACATATGCAAGACCCTCTACCTTAAGGAGTACGAATAAACAAAGGGAATCAAAGATCGACAACGTGGAAGCTAAACGGACTCATAACTTACGAGACCTATGACCTTGCTTTGATACCATCTGTCACACACCGCTAAATTCTGGCGTCGGCCGCCACCAAAACTAAGTCGGGTGCGAGTAAATTAAATATCATCCTTAGCATGTGACAGATATGAGACATAAAATTTTTAATCCACATGATAAATTATTTTAATCAAATCCAAATATGAATGACACCCAACCGATAAAAACACCCAAGTACGATCAAAATCCATCACATGTAATCTCTGAATATCTCAATAATTAAATAAATAACATCCAAATTAAATCTTAAAAAAACTTTTGAACCGAAAGGCCCAATAATCACAAAGATAGTCTCATAATAAGAACGAGGGAATAGGAAAGAGTCTATCTACTAAAACAATGAAAATAGCTCCAATTACACCTCCAAAAATGTCTCTAATAAACTCCATGCAGCTACTCCAAATGCTCCTGAAAAATATTAGTCAATGCATGAGTCAGAGCCAAAGCCCCGAGCATGGAAACCGACTACTCCTCTTAATTAGGGTCCTTGAACGCATACAATAGTGCTATATATATCGACCATAACAATATGGCATTTTAATTACAAAGCTTATTAATCCATAAAAATAATTTTTAACTACCCGTAAGGTTTTTACAAAAAGCCATAACAATATTATTTTAAATTAGCCCACCATCCCAACCATATTAAATTTTCAATAAAAAAACCACAATTATAATTTACCAAGATACACGTACCCTTGTCAAGTCCGCCGTCTGATCCATTTTTATCCTGCGATCTTCGCGATATGACAAGGTTCCACACACACACACACATCCCCTTGTCAAGTCCGCTGCCTGATCCGTTTTTATCCTACGATCATCGTGATATGACAAGGTTCCACCCACGACATGACATAAGCCATCCTCTAACCGTTTAAACTATCAGCCCTAGACACATTAAATCACCAATAAGTTTTAATATCCGTTTTAGTCCTGCGATATTTATTTTCAAAATTTATTTTATTCATTAATCAAATTATTTTCCCCCACCCTTAAAAGCGATGTGAAAATACTCAAAATACCCCTTAGTCCCAACTAAGGGTTCCCAAAACACAAATTCGTCCTATCCTAAGTAAAGGATGAACATCAATATTTCACTACACATAGATATCAATACTAGGCTATCGTAACAATGGTATCATATAGAAAAATCATCCCCCACCCCAAATTATATAACCCGTATAGACTTACACTAACTAGTTCCATACCTAATTAGCATAAATCGCAACTAAGGCCCGTTTACTAGTCCCATACCTAACAAGTGTACTATAACAAGGGGTGAAAACCAATTACCTACAATAACCAACGTCCCCGAGACATAAAAAATTATGATACTTCCATAAAGTGGCAAGAATAACAAATTATACCAACATTCGTATCAACACTAAATTCCCAATCAAATAATTTTAATCTAAATAGTGGAAATCTAGGATACACAAATATTATGATTTTCAGAATAATAGCTACATGCAAGCCCTATCATATTTTTTATTTTCTAACTCAAGTAATTAATCTCATCTAGTGTTCTCACATGAAATATTAAAATTTACTAAGGGCTCCTCTACATGCACATGCCCATAATAGAATCGACTACACCAACACAACCTAAAGAACAACAAAGTCATAAGTATTCGGTAATATTAATTTTTCATACAAAATAGTCCCAAAATTTATCTCTTTAATACTTATATTCATAACTTATTTTTTAAAACATGAGTTTAATGGAGGCTACAATCAAAATACATAACACTAAAGGAAACGAATAGGGGTAAACATGTCTGTGAGTAGTTTGACAAAAATCTGATTAGATATATGAGTTTCTCTCGAAAAATGGATCAAAAACCCTTCTTGAACCAACTTGGGACAGATTAGTCTTGGCCTTCAAAACTGAGCTTGAAAAGTAATTTTAATTATGGTTAGGGTTTTGAAGTAGAAGATGATGAACAATGAAGGAGTCTGCTGCTATAGGGTTGGTAAAATATCAATTTTTAAAAACATATCCCCGAAATAACACTTATATAAAAGGGTTAAGGAGTTTTAAAATAAGAAAACTCATCAAAAACGAATCTCAACACACGAAAACTGTTGGGGTCAATCGTTCGACCCCTGGCGTCGATCGATCGATCGCCAAGTTATTTTGACAGTTCGGCTTAAAAATATTTGTAAGGGATAAACTTTAAAAATTCATATAAAATCCGTTTTAATTCCGATTTCAATTCCGCTTGAAGTTTTATTCTTCTAAAATCATAACCAACATATTTAACCATTAAAAAATTATAAAATTGAAAATTTTATTTTTCCCTAATTTTCCAATTTATTAAATAAATTAAATAATAAAAACACGGGGTGTTACAATAGGGTCGTTCTAACGACACGGGATGTCATTCGAACGACAGTGTACAGGTAGTTAGAAGGGTCATTAGGAGCAAGGCTTTTAAGGATGTGCTACTAGTTTACAGTAGCTGGTCTTGAGAAGGGTGACACAATCCATATTTTAAACGATGTACCTTAAGTCATTCGAATGACATACGTTAAGTCATTCGAACGACATTGATTGAGTTTTTAGATAAAAAATTTCTTGTGCGCTGTCACAATTTGGAGCATTGATTTGGTGTGTTGTTGATCCCAGATCAGTTTAGCAAGGATAAAACGGGATTTTTGGGCTTAATAGGTGTTTTATAAGGTGTTGTTTGGGTGTATTTGGATTTATTATTGTTAGGAGAAAATGGAAGAAGGATATATATATATATATATATATATATATATATACATATATATATATATATAGAGAGAGAGAGAGAGAGAGAGTTGGGTGGTCTTCCACCTCCACCCACCCCCATTCCACCACCAAACCACCACTCTCCCACCATTTTCATTGTGTATTCAACCCAAAAATACCCATTTCCACCATGGACAAGGAATAACCACGAATTTTGGGAGTTATATTGGGGGGATTTTGGAGAAGAAGAAGGTGGATTTTAATGGAGTTGAAATGGTTCTTGCTTTGAAGCTTAGGAGGATGCATTTGTTAACCCCTTGAGGCCACATTTGGACTTGGGGGTTACTCCTCCTACTCCAACACCACCATTGAAGACATTAGAGGTGGGTAAACCTTACTCTTAGTGTAAAATGTTGTTTTGCATTTGTAGTCTTTTACTTATACTATTTGAGTAGGGTGTAATTGGTTAATTGGTATAATTGTTGTGTAAAAGACAGTTAATATTTTTATGGAATTAAAAGATTGGAAAATATTATTTTTGTTAAAAATAAATAAGGAATAATTATTTCAAGATTTTGCAATAATGTAAGGTTACGTTTTATGAAAATGGTGTATTTTCTAGTAATTTTGATGAAAATCATTTTATGAATTAAAATTGAAAGACCTACGTGTGATAAATATTCGAATAGATGCGCAAATTCTAATCACAAACTCATTTAATTAGTGTCAATTTATGAATCAAAACAATTCAACCCTCAAACTCAAATAGCAATGTGCGGGAAAGTCGTAAACCATCATAAATAAAGTATATGGCATAAAGTTCAAGAAAAATCCCCTCAGGGCATTTTTATTTATAGAACTTTGACAAGTTTACAATACCATTGACTTACATACATCCTGATAATTGCCCACAAGTGTAACACACGGTGTCCTTATCAAACCTTGAAAGCATCGACTAGAAATCAATAATGGTTGACACGCAGCTATACCACAGAGACATGCATCCGTAACACGCAGTCTTAAAACTCCACACAGACTCCCTCCATAATAGCACGCAACTCTCGGTTGTAGAGATCCCCCCACAAAGAATTAATAACAACAAACTATGTTTTCGGTTCCACAAAACAACTCACACAAAAGCAATTCGGATTGTGAATTGTAAAACAAAAGTTATGAACCCTCAAATGGTTGGAGAATAGTATAAAAACATTTATCCAAAAAAAAATTTCACGAGATCAGAATCATTTATCCAAAAAAAAACTTTTATGATAAAATATTTTTGAAAATAAAAATCATTTTTCATAAATAGACAAATATTTTAACTTTTCCAAAAATATCCCAACACTTTTAATGTAAAAAGTAAATGAAACTTAAACATATTTTACCAAATTCATCCTTGTTGGGCTTGAGTGTTGAAGTTTTCTTATAATTTAGATTCGTCTCTTGTAGATGTAATCTTCTCATTCCTTCGACAACTTGTAGCGGTATACGACATACTAAATTATGACGAACAATGTCCTTACAAAAATGTTTGCAAATAATGTGATTTTTGTAGCAAAATGATATTTTGTTAAAAATAAAGAATAAGTAAATATTCAAGGTTTTGCAATATCGAAAGATGTTTTTTTATGAAATGGGAAATAATAACAATATTGGTGTTAAATAATTTATGAAATAAAATGTTTGGAAATGATGATTTACTTGGTAAATATTTGCTGAAAAATATTTTTAAACTATCTAGTAAGATTTTTTGTTTTAAAATCCACCTTCTCATGTATATATGAACTTGTAGTATTTTGATATTAATTGTATAAACAAGTTTTGAGAAGGTTTTGTTGAGTTTAAACATTAAATAAGAATAATTGGAAAGTTAGTCTTCAAGGTATGTGAAATTGAGACTAAAGGATGAACATGAAATTATAAGACTACACATGTTAAAGAAAAGAAATAGTACTTTCTTGTAAAAGTAGTCTTAAGTATAATTGGATTTCTTGAATTAAGAAAGTAAAGGAATGTATGTTTTGGAAAAATGTTGATAAAAAGTATTAATTAAGTGTTAATAGGAAAACATGGAATGATTAGTGATTGTAACTTACTAATGTTGTGAAGTATTAACACTTAAGGAATTAAAAGGGGATTAAAAGTGTAGAAGTTTTTCCAATCAAGTAAAAGATATTACTCCAAGTGTATGGTGCGTTAAAGTGTTAAAACACTGAAGAAGATGGTATGAGTAACTTAATAGTGTTTTTTTGGTGAAATTAACACTTGAGAAATGGAGTCAAAAGTGATTTTGAAAACAAATGGGTAAAATGGTGATTTTACTTAAAGTGGAACATTTTATGAAATGAAACTGTTAGAAAGGGGTGTTAATAGAAGTGGTCCTAAAAGAATATAATTTTTTGAATACAAAATCAAGGTTTAAGTATAAAGGACATGAAGTGGTAAATTTTCAAAGCATAACACAAGATGGGACCATAAAGTCCCGAGTTTTTTCTTCGGTTGGGTTAAAAGGATAAGTTTAATAATGTGGACATTTGGAAAATTTTAAAACATATTAAAAGGAACTCGAATGATACTAGAATAAAGAGAGAAGGTTCCATAGCCCTTGGGTTAAAATCCCTAAATCATTGGCTAGAGCATATGGTGGGGATAGTCGGTGTTGTGGAGCCCGTGGAAGTATGCGGTATTGAAATATTCCGAGAAAAGATAAAGGAAATATGGAACATATAAATAAATGAGTTGTGTGGTAAAATTTGTTAATACAACCTAACTTGAATGAAAGTAATAAATATTTCGATAAAGGGGAAATGGACAAGTAAATCCGTAAATCTATTGATGTTCTTGAGATAAGGTAAAAAGGATAAAGAAAATGGGTAAATGGGTAATTAACAAACCAAGTTGTCAAAGCCATAATTTTCATAAGTATGTATGGAAAACGATTTTCAAATGCAAAATAAGTTTTTTCTAACGCGGTGAATGCATGTGTTGAAATGGTACTTTTCAATGAAAATACAAAAGTACGTTTAAATGAATGAAGGGGATGAATTTCGGTAAAGGAATGAGTTTGAATAAGTCACGTGTGACAGTTTCAATATTGAGTCAGGTGTGTCAAATGAAGTGAGATTTTTAAGAATGAATAAATAAAGCCTTTTAGAGGATTAAGGTGAATTAGTCTAGGCATGTAAGGTTTTCGATAATAAAATGGTTAATGCATTAGAAAATGTATTTTTTAAAGGTATGCGTCTCTCTTCTCTCTCTCTCTCTCTCTCTCTCTCTCTCTCTCTCTCTCTCTCTCTAAATATATATATATATATATATATATATATATATATATATATATATATATATATATATATATATATATATATATGTGTGTGTGTGTGTGTGTGTGTGTGTGTAACAACCCGTGACTTTGGAGACTGGGAAATTAAATTTTTGGGAAAATAAAATTTAATTAAATTGGACAATTTTAAAATTTGGGAATTGAGGTCCAAAAATTTAAGACGTTTCGGAGTATTTCGGATGATGATTTCGAATGTACCATCGATCCCGAAAGCGTCTAGATAGTCAAAATGACTGTCATTGGGTTTTATTTCGGCTCTGGAATGTTTTTAAGTCAGTTTGACTCGAATTGGAGTCAACGAGTCATTTAAAGTGTGTATTAACATTTAAAATTGGGTTTATTGCTTTAAGGGATTTGAGAGGCTTACGGATCAAGCCTTCTCATTTGTGAGAAAGAGAAAGTAAGAAAGAAAGAAGAAGAAAGGAAGAGAGAGAGAGGAAGAAAATATTGGAGATTCCGGCCCAAACGCAACATCGAGGACGATCCAACCTCTACAAAATCAAGGCAACTGTTTAATCTTGGGAAATAAGTCATTTGTGTCTTTGATTTCATAATTTGTGGGTAAAAAAAATGGATTTTGGGGTATTAATATCCAAACCTAGATTTTTGGGTTTAATCTTGAAATTGATGTTTAAATATGAGTTTGATGGTGTAGAAATGGTCAGGATCAACTTTGGGTTGATTTATTGGCTTAGAATCATGTTGTGATGAAGGTTTAGGGGTTAGAAGAGAAATTTTAGGGTTTAGAATTCTTGGGTTTAATGAAGAAGAACAACCCTTCAAATTCTGCAGACCCGAATCGATTCACCCCTTAAGAGAATCGATTCGGCTTAGGCAAAATTTGTAGGTCTGCATTATTGGAAATGATTCGAACCCAAGGCGAATTGATTCGGCCTGAGACAGAAGCCCAGGTCTTTGAACCCGAATCGATTCACCTCGGAGGCCGAATCGATTCGCTGGGCCGAATCGATTTAGAAACAAGGTTGTTTTGTGAATTCTGTGATCTAGGAGGATTTCTAGCCATTTTTGGTTGGGTTTATTGATTCGGGACCATCCTTTATGAAGTAAGAGATATGTTTTGGGAGACATATAAGGGGTTTCTCACATGTCATGATTATGGGTACTTCTTGAAACAATTTGGGAAAATATACATATGTATGCATTGGAGTTGTATATAGAGATAATGAGAGTCCTCATTGGGGATGGGAATCCTAATTATAGATCAAGTGAGCCTAGTATAGGTTTAAGGTCAAGGTCCCTTTGAGAGAGTGGTGAGAGTACGAAATGAAATCGTAGGTCGAGGTTGTGCCAAATCCTTATTGTAATAAGGATTCTATTGAGATTAAGAATTGGGGACCGACGAGAGAGAGTGGTCACGTATCCTTAGTAATGTTTGACTCGAGGAATAGATTGCGAACACAATAAGATTTAAGAGTTCATAAGGATAATTGAACCGTAAGTGGGATAGTGATTATATATATCGATGTAGTATTTCCCTAAAAGTGATGGGATCATGAGATGAATTTAAGATTGAGTTGAGGTTTATAGACTAATAGTTATGTGCACACAAATGGTCGAATTGGTACTAGAGATATTGATATACTTTCGAATATAGATGAGATGTGTAGTGATGGTTTCCTACACAAAACTTTGGGTGATAACCTTAATGTTGGATATATATATATATATATATATATATATATATATATATATATGTTGGAAGACTATTCGTATCATTGGAGAAATGGATGAATATGCTTCAACTGAGGGATCGTATTCACATATCGAGGTAAATTAAATGTGTTGGTACGACGGCTAGTATATTGAGGATAATGTATACTAATAGCCGAGTTTATAAATCTTATACATGTGAACGAGAGATAGTTATATATATATATATATATATATATATATATATATATATATGAATAAAAGTGTATACACATGTTATGAATATCTAAACCGTATGTGATGGTTTAATTATATGATGGGATCATATGGATGTATATATATTGTGCATGAGAATGATATATATACTTATGTGGTTAAGCGTACCCCACACATGCTATCATTGGGAAGTTTTCGCGCAGAGGGTGAGCATCCTGGCTTGAGGAGCAGGGTGTGGATAGTCCCCAGGTCATAGTCGTCTATTGTGTTATTATGTGATATACATTTCTTTTCGGGTGAGACGTGGTGGTTATGTCTCATCTCATTGACCAGTTAGGAGCTATGACCGCTTCTCGGGACGTCGTGTGCATGAGTTTATCACGACGTGGGTGTCGTTTAGCCCCACTAGGTGGTCCCCAGTATTGCTACGTGAGCCGGGCACTGGGAAGATGATAGCATGGTGCAGTTTATCGGCGATATATATAGCGGGGTATAGTCTGTGCATGGATATTGTACATCATATTTAGTATGTAAACTTCGCTATGGGAATGAATGCTTGTATCTATATATATGTTTAGAGTAAATGCATATATATACTTATACATATCCTATAGGTGGAAGGATATAAAGGTTCGATGGAGTAAATCTTGGATGATTATGGTGTACTAGATTGTTGGGGGTTGATGTATCGCACTTAAGGAATGTTTTGGTTACATCATCCCAAGGTTTTTTATTGGTGATTTTTAGGTTACTCTTAGAGAGAAATCTAGTTTCAGTTGTTGCAGAAATAGAAATTGTGTGTATGACATAATGGATCTCTAGGATCAACATTGTCAAGAAGTAGTGTATTAGGAGGGTTCCTTGTTTGGATTTTTCTTTGCGAGATGCCCCACGCACGAAACGTGGTGCAATGTTGAGAGTGGAGAGAAGTTTTGTCATTAATAATTTGTATGCATGATATTTAGAGATTAAATTAGATGATTCAAGCCAAATATATATGGGTAACGTATTAAGAATTATAATTGATTAAATTATAAACCGGAATCAATTAAGCCTAGTATGGCATATATGTTTATAAAAATGATTAAGTGTAATTAGAACGGGAAAAATTCTTGGGTAATGTTAGGAGGGAAGGTCTTGTGGGTATAGGTTGTGCCTATGGTAAGTTAGGTTGTCCTTATGGGTGGGGTAACTTAATTAAGATTTCAAGACGCGAATAGGTGCACACCGTTAGATGAGAGGTGAGTTGGGGTTTCATGAGAGTGCGATTCCACTTTAATTATGAAATAAGTGCATTTATATTTATTATGCACGGTTAACACACTTGATAAATATTTTCACAACTCGGGCTCTGACCCGTTTATATATCTCTTTTTCTATATATGTATGTATATATTACTACAGGTATCCTACTGCATGGATGTCGGATGTCTGTCTATCGAGAGCCGTGGAAGCCGTAACAAGTGCGGACTGTTGCGGGATTTAGATTGTAGTCACTTCTTATTTCTTCAAAAATCTAGTTAGGACTCATTTTGTATATCGGGTTTATACCCAAGGGATATTTATAAATGTTTATATTTATTTCATTTCTATTTTTGTAGTGTCTGTGACCCGACAGCTTATTCAGGTATATTCATTTTCACTTACTCATTTCATTTTAATACTAGAACTTTCTTTTACCATAGTATTCGTGTATTATATCTCTCATTCTATATGTTTGTATTGGTTTACTATTCATGGTGTGCTTTATTTAGTTTTTAGCATTCGCTTTGAATATTTTCGGGTAGTTAAACGTATACTAGTTAGTATAGTGGTTGATTCTGAGAATGAGCCATCTGAGATTCTCGATTTATTGTAGTATAGGGCTGGCCACCCGTTATTATTTTAAGCAGGTTGTCATAGATGGTATCAGAGCATCAGGTTCTAGTGTCTTTAGGATCTGTGCGGGTTTCCTGCGTTCTTCCGTTAGCATTCTTGATATAAAGCCCTCCTAGTAGAATTGTTGTGTTCCCTACGTCTATCTTCTTCCACGAGATTCACTCACTTGAACGGCGTTCTGGCACAGTCGCTTTCGTCTCAGAGGTCGCCACAAATAAGTTGGTCAGGAAGGGGAAAGATGAGGAGAGAATAGGGAGCCCTTGGGAGGTTAGGTTGAGAAATTCTTCAATAATTATTAGGAAACCTGGTGTTGGGGACTTTTCCCGACGTGAGGTGTGTGGATTTGTCCCAATATCGGGAGTATTGCCTTCTGGGAAGAGGGAGTAAGAAATTGGAGACTCAGGTTCGTTGAGTAGGACCGAGGGAGTTTTTGGCAGTCGCAATCGCGTTTTGTCCTTCAAAATGGTTAGGAAGGATTTTGAGGAAGATGTTTCTCTTGTGGAGAAATAGGTTTAGGAATAATGATTGTCCTGGAAGAAGTAGAGGACTTTAAATAAGGATCCAAGGATGAGGGAAAGGAATTGGATTATGGAAGTATAAGGTAGAATACCTTTCTTTGGGTTTAAGTCACGCTTTATGAGATGTTGGAAACGTCGCGCGTTAGGTATAATGAGCGATTAGCCGCTACGCCCCTAGGGTGTATAGAATTTCCCTAGAGGAAGAAGTGAGTAAGTATGGCCTTTGTATGGCATCTTTTGAGAAATTAGATCATCTCGTGAGGAGATAGTCGAGAGTTATAATAGTGAGTTCCGGAAGTGAGGATAATTCGAGTTTGTTGAGTAGTGGTTATAAGGTTATTTGTCTTATGGATAGGTTCGGGTGTGTAATTATAGTGTTCCAATGAGGGAAGGACTTACTTGGAGGTAATACTTTGGGGTGCTGTAAAGGATTTGTATAACTGAGAGGTTCAGAGTTTAGTAAATTCGTTATTGAGTGGAGAATTTAGCTCGGAGTTGTGCTAGTTTTAAGAACTAGGTAGTGGTTAGAGTGTTGTATTTATTTGGGTCTTGTGTATTGAACATAAGGTATTTGATTGGCGTGTCGAAAGACGCGGAGTTGATTTATATTATAGTGTTACATAGGCCTTCGGGTAATATCTAAAATTTGAAAATCTTTTATAAAACCTTAACCCTGGGTCAACTAATCTCAATCCCCAACATAGCTACACAATAGTGTATTGGGAGGGTTCCTTGTTTGGATTTCGCTTGCGAGACCTCCCCCGCACGAAGGTAGCTAGCGCCAGGAATTGAGAGGAGTTCAACTATTGGGAATTTTTAAACTTTTATACACATATACACTGTTGCTATAGATTATATCGTTAAGAGTTATATTACGATTTGAGGCTAATATAGCCTAATTATAATTCTACAAATGGAGCTCGGGTACGGGGTGTATGGGCGCCCTGGGTAGCTAGTTTGTTTTAAAATTTATATGGTTTGACGGGAGAACTAGGAAGGATCGGTATAGTGATCCTGAGGGTTGATGTAAGGACTAGATGAGATTCAACGTCCTAGGAAAAATCTAAATTTCACAGATGAAATTTTTGTAAGGGGGGAAGTATGTAACAACCCGTGACTTTGGAGACTGGGAAATTAAATTTTTGGGAAAATAAAATTTAATTAAATTGGAGAGTTTTAAAATTTAGGAATTGAGGTCCAAAAATATAAGACGTTTCGGAGCATTTCGGATGATGATTTCGAGTGTACCATCGATCCCGGAAGGGTCGAGATAGTCAAAATGACTGTCATTGGGTTTTATTTCGGCTCTGGAATGTTTTTAAGTCAGTTTGACTCGAATTGGAGTAAACGAGTAATTTAAAGTGTGTATTAACATTTAAAACTGGGTTTATTGTTTTAAGGGATTTAAGAGGCTTACGTATCAAGTCTTTTCATTTTTGAGCAAAAGAGAAAGAGAAAAGAAGAAAGAAAGAAGAAGAAAGGAAGAGAGAGAGGAGAAGAAAAGCTTGGAGATTTCGGCCCAAACGTGACATCGAGGACGATCCAACCTCTACAAAATCAAGGCAATTGTTTAATCTTGGTAAATAAGTCATTTGTGTATTTGATTTCATAATTTGTGAGTAAAAGGAATGGATTTTGGGGTATTAATATCAAAACCTAGATTTTTGGGTTTAATCTTGAAATTGATGTTTAAATATGAGTTTGATGGTGTAGAAATGGTTGGGATCAACTTTGGGTTGATTTATTGGCTTAAAATCATGTTGTGAAGAAGGTGTAAGGGTTAGAAGCGAAATTTTAGGGTTTAGAATTCGTGGGTTTAATGAAGAAGAACAACCCTTCAAATTCTGCAGACCCGAATAGATTTGTCCCTTTAGAGAATCTATTCGGCTTCGAAAAAATTGGCAGGTCTGCATTGACCGAATCGATTCGGACCCAAGGCGAATCGATTCGGCCTGAGACAAAAGCCCAGGTCTTTGGACCCGAATCATTCGCCTTGGTGGCCAAATTGATTCCCTGGGCCGAATCGATTCAAAATAGGGCTGAATCGATTCAGAAACAAGGTTGTTTTGTGAATTATGTGATCTAGGAGGATTTCTAGACCTTTTTGGTTGGGTTTATTGATTCGGGACCTTCTTTTATGAAGTAAGAGATATGTTTTGGGAGACATATAAGGGGTTTCTCACATGTCATGATTATGGGGACTTCTTGAAACAATTTGGGAAAATATATATATGTATACATTGGAGTTGTATATAGAGATAATGAGAGTCCTCATTCGGGATGGGAATCCTAATTATAGATCAAGTGAGCCTAGTAGGGCTTTAAGGTCAAGTTCCCTTTGAGAGAGTGGTGAGAGTACGACATGAAATCGTAGGCCGAGGTTGTGCCAAATCCTTATAGTAATTAGGATTCTATTGAGATTAAGAATCGGGGACTGACGAGAGAGAGTGGTCGCGTATCCTTAGTAATGTTTGACTCGAGGAATAGATTGCGAACGCAATAAGATTGAAGAGCTCATAAGGATAATTGAACCAAAAGCAGGATAGTTATTATATATATTGATGTAGTATTTCCCTAAAAGTGATGGGATCATGAGATGAATTTAAGATTGAGTTGAGGTTTATAGACTAATAGTTATGTGCGCACAAATGGTCGAATTGGTACTAGAGATATTGATATACTTTCGAATATAAATGAGATGTGTAGTGATGATTTCCTACACAAAACTTTGGGTGATAACCTTAATGTTGGATATATATATATATATATATATATATATATATATATATATATATATATATATATATATATATGTTGGAAGCCTATTCATATCATGGGAGAAATGGACGAATATGCTTCAACTGAGGGATTGTATTCACATATTGAGGTAAATTAAATGTGTTCAGACGATGGCTAGAATATTGAGGATAATCTATACTTATAGCCGAGTTTATAAATCTTATACATGTGAACGAGAGATAGTTTGTATGTATATATATATATATATATATATATATATATATATATGGATATGTGAATATATATATGTAGAGATATAAAGAAAAGTGTATACACATGTTATGAATATCTAAACCGTATGTGATGGTTTAATTATATGATGGGATCATATGGATGTATATATATTGTGCATGAGAATGATATATATACTTATGTGGTTAGGCATACCCCGCGCATGCTATCAATGGGAAGTTTTCGCGCAGAGGGTGAGCATCCTGGCTCGAGGAGCAGGGTGTGTATATTCCCCAGGTTATAGTCGTCCATTGTGTTATTATGTGATATACATTTCTTTTGGGGTGAAACGTGGTTGGTATGTCTCGTCTCATTCACCGGTTAGGAGCTATGACCGCTTCCCACGACGTCGTGTGCGTGAGTTTATCACGGGGTGGGCGTCATTTAGCCCCACCAGGTGAACCCCAGTATTGCTACGTGAGCCGGGCACTGGGAAGATGATAGCATTGTACAGTTTATCGACGATATATATAGTCGGGTATAGCATGTGCATGGCCATTATACATCATATGTAGTATGTACACTTGGCTATGGGAATCAATCCTTGTATCTATATATATGTTTAGAGTAAATGCATATATATACTTATACATATCCTATAGGTGGAAGGATATAAAGTTTCGATGGAGTACATCTTGGATGATTATGGTGTAATAGATTGTTGGGGGTTGATGTATCGCACTTAAGGAATGTTTCGGTTACATCATCCCAAGTTTATTTATTGGTGATTTTGAGGTTACTCTTAGAGAGAAATCTAGTTTCAGTAGTTGCTGAAATAGAAATTGTGTGTATTAGGGGTGCACACAGTTCGGTTTGGATCGATTTTGGTACTAATTCGAGAACCGAACCGACCTAGGTCGGTTCCAAATTTTTGGAATCGGAACCGAACCCACTTTAATACAGAAGCGAACCAAATCGAACCAGCGGTTCTCGAATCGGATCGGATCGGATCGGTTTTCGGTTCCAAAATCATATTTCATAACTATTTTTTTTTAAGATTAATGTGTTTCATAACTAATTTTTTTACGGTCAAAATTAATTTTGACCTCAATAACTTAAGTTAGAAACTCAAATAATCACAAAAATATAAATTACAAGTGTTAAATATATTAAATAAATATATATATATGTAATTATAAATCGGTTCGGTCCCGGATTGGTTCAGATCGGATCGGTTTTCTGATCGGATTGGGTTTTTTTACTCTGGATCGGAGAACCGAACCGATGCATCGTTTTTTTTTAAATCGGAACCGAACCATTTAGCAAAAAAATTGATCCAAACCGAACCAATGTAGTCAGTTTGGTTCGGTTTATCGGATTTTCGGTTTAGATGTGCACCCCTAGTGTGTGTGACATAATGGATCTCTAGGATCAACATTGTCAAGAATTAGTGTATTGGGGGGTTCCTTGTTTGGATTTCGCTTTGCGAGACACCCCCGCACGAAACGTAGTGCAATGTTGAGAGTGAAGAGAAATTTTGTCATTAATAATTTGTATGCATGCTATTTAGAGATTAAATCAGATGATTCAAACCAAATGTATATGGGTAACGTATTAAGAATTATAATTGATTAAATTATAAACCGGAATCAATTAAGCCTAGTATGGCATATATGTTTGGAAAAATGATTAAGTATAATTGGAACGGGAAAGATTCTTGGGTTATGTTAGGAGGGAATGTCTTGTCGGTATAGGTTGTGCTTGTGGTAAGTTAGGTTGTCCTTATGGGTGGGGTAACTTAATTAAGATTTCAGGACCCGAATAGGTGCGCGCCATTAGATTAGAGGTGAGTTGAGGTTTCATGATAGTGCGATTCCACTTTAATTATGAAATAAGTGCATTTATATTTATTATGCATGGTTAATACACTTGCTAAATATTTTCACAATTCGGGCTCTGACCCGTTTGTATTTCTCTTTTGCTATATATGTATGTATATATTACTACAGGTATCCTACTGCATGGATGCCCGATGCCCTTCTATCCAGAGTCGTGGGAGCCGTAACAGGTGCGGACTGTTGCAGGATTTAGATTGTAGTCGCTTCTTATTTCTTCAAAAATCTAGTTAGGACTCATTTTGTATATCGGGTTTATACCCAAGGGATATTTATAAATGTTTATATTTATTTCATTTCTATTATTGTATTGTCTGTGACCCGACAGCTTATTCGGGTATATTCATTTGCACTTACTCAATTCTTTTTAATACTAGCACTTTCTTTTACCATAGTATTCGTGTATTATATCTCTCATTAAATCTGTTTGTATTGGTTTACTATTCGTGGTGTGCTTTATTTAGTTTTTGGCATCCTCTTTGAATATTTTTGTGTAGTTAGCCGTATACTAGTTAGTATAGTGGTTGATGTTGAGAATGAGCCATCAGAGATTCCCGATTTATTATAGTATAGGGCTGGCCACCCATTATTATTTTAAACAAGTTGTCACAATATATTCCCGCATGCATGTGGTTATAGAGCGTGTGTATTCTTTTCTTCCATTTGTTTCTATACTGCTTGTAAAAATCCCACTAGGCATAGGCTCACATCCCCACTTTGTTATGGCAGGTTAAGAAAGGTTTCGTAATTTGAGGGTTTTATACAGGTAAGCATACTTTATTTATGTTTACGTTAGTATCTATGTGCACTTGGACTTTGGGTTGATCCCCATGTGTCCCTCACATAGTTTATCTTGAAATTGGAATCGCATGCTAACAAGTGAAATGGTAACTAAAATAAATTTGGGTTAGCAACATTATATAGGTTGTTCCATTGTACTTCACACCTAACGCTTGGATCGAACCGATTTGACTCATGGGTAACCCATAAATCCGTGTCGGGCGTTGAGAATTTCTTCCTAGACGTTTTGAGTATGGATGGCCCAAGCCCGTTTATATTTTATCCAATTACAAACGTATTGATCATCTTAGAGAGTTTTATTTTAATATAGGGAGAGTTTCTCATGTGGGTGTTTCCCGGTATGCTTCCATTCAAGCTTCTACATGTGTTCCCGCATACACTCCCACACATGTTACTCCACAAGCTCCCGCACATCCCCAGTGAGATTTTGAGAGTTTTTTAGAGGATGTAAAGTATATAGTTATGACTTCACAATGTTTCATGGAGGAATATTGTAGGATAGCTTCTCCATTTGAGAACTCCTTCGGGCCTATTGATTGAGGTTGAGACTTGTTTCTAGAAAAGGGTAATTATCATGTTCATATCGCATATCCCTATTGCTAGATTATATTATCATTGTTGTGACATGACATTCTTTACGATATATGTTGAAAATTTCCAAAAAGAGTTTTGTTTTTATGATTTTTTTAAAAAAAAATCCACAACGATTTTCGGTTTTTATGAAAAGATTTAAATACGCCCAAAAGAATTTTTGGTTTTTAATAAATAGTTTGAAAATGTGAAAAAGATTTTTATATTTTTGATTTTCACCATATATGTATGAACATTTAAAATATTTGGATCACCCCTACATTCCAACAATTCACGTGTTTTTTTTCATAATATTTTGGTACATGACTTTATTTCGATAGTGTGCTTAAATAATGTGTGGATATCATTATCTTGATCATTGATGACTACTTTCTACATGTTAGAATTCGTGTCACCTTTATTGCACATGTGCACGAGATTTATGAATATTGTGCTTATATGTCATTTGTCGAATATGATGTTCTCATCTCAATTCTGTTTAATAACGAACCAAATGTGAAAAAGGATAAGCTATGCATGTAATAACCATTGCCCAAATTTCATTTTTTTTCCAGAAAATATTGTTATATGTTGAGCAATGGAAAGGGGATACAAAGGATCGAACTATTATTTGTGTTAAAACCCACTATTCGCATAAAGGAGCCTGAACAAAATTAGAGGCACATAAAAATAGAAGTGCCAGGCCATTTTGTTTAGATTCATTAATGCTTCGCTAAATATGAGCATTATAATTTCTTCAAAATATTTGAGAGTAAATTCTTATATATGAGAGTTTTTTAAGGAGTTATAAAGTAGAAGATCAATGGGTTTTCACAATGAACTTTCTTGAAAAACATCAAATAGTATTGGTGTAAGAATCATTTATGTTCATATGATATTGATTAAGTTGAGTCAATTTCATATGAGTTCACTATTTTTACACCTATGGTAGACTTTGAATTATTTCTTTAGAAGTGTCGCATGACTTCATACACCTATGTTATGAATGTTTATATTGATTTGCCTAAGGAAAATGTTCACACAATTACCTTTTATTTTTCACAATTCGTATATTTTAGTGTTATTCCATGGTAACTATGTGTTTTGTACCTATATGTATTCTTTATACCTTATAATTGATTTTTTTGAAAAAGTTTCAAAAATAGAGGCATGTTCTCCTGGTTTCCTTTTGTTTAAACCTTTTGAGATTATCATCTATGTGAGTTAATTGATTATATTTTTGATGATATCTTGCTTCTTCATGTGACGCTTATTTATCAAGATTAGTTTATACTCCTTTGTCTATTATGGACAAAAAAGGGGGAGAACAAATTGAGGGGGAGTTTTATTTATCTTTTTATGACACCCCGCCTAATAAAATTCCAGGCGATCAATCATGTACCAAGTTAAAACAGGAGTCTCATATGGTTCATTCTCAGCATCACTGTCGAAAACCAAATTAATTACTAGTAACCTATTAGGCGGGCATCAAAATTTTATTGAACTAATCTTTTTAATCAAACTATTCAAATAAAACATTCACATAGCTTATATATATAAAGATGAAATGAAATAAAATAACCAAACACTCGGTTTAACATAACACAATCAAAACAAATGCCGCACTAAAAGGCGGTAAAAGAATAAATAAATACAGTTAGGCTATCCGCCCGGATGTTTCTACAATACCTCCTATCTAGAGTACAAGGATCGATGTGTCTACAGTAAACATGCATGCATCCACAACTGCTACAGTGAATGTCTGACTCGAAAGAATCTTCATTCAGGCATCCCTGTGTCTGGACACCTAATATATATATATATATATATATATATATATATATATATATATAGCAAGAGAGGAAAAATATAGAAACGGGTCAGAGCCCGAGTTGCGAAAATATTTTGCAAGTGCATAAATGCAATATTTTAAAATATGTTTTATATAACATTTAAATTGGTATCGCACTCCCTTGAGATACCCATCACCCCTCTTCTAATACTGCGCACCCATAGCATACCTTTGACATCCTAGTTAGGCTACCCTGCCTAACTAAATGATACCACCCATCCTCTAAAGCCCCATAAACCCTAGTACTAAGGGCTAAACTTCTCCCCATTCCCAACACTGCGCTACGTTCATGTGTGGTGTGTCTCGGGAAGCAAAATCCAAACAAGGACCCCCCCTCCCCCCCGATACACTACTACTTGACAATATTGATCATCAAGATCCATTAGGCCCTAACGTATATATAAACTCATATATATAAATATAATTCTCACTTTAATATAGAAATCACAATTTAAGTTTGGATAAAATCTCCTGGAGTGAGGATAGAAACTTATTCATTTTACTCTTTACACTAGATAAAAATATATAATATCTTGCCCGCATTTACAGGCAATATACTATACATAGCAAGTATAATAATCATCCCGCAGAGCTATAACTCGAGGATGCAGTCTCATAGTGCTTATCTGAATCCGGGTTTACTCACTATACCACGGTATGAAGCCAAACTCTCTCATGGTCATAGTAATGAACACACAACGATGGAGGAGGTCATGTTACCTATGCAAGTGGAGTACACACAACGCACTCGAACGTGGGACAAGATGACCTGGGGATATACTCTCCCTGCTCCTCAAGCCAAGGGATTCACCCACATTGTGCTAGAGAAAATATATAATCTGGCTGTTCCAACCCTACGCCAAAGGAAAGCCCGTGGAACCAGCCTCTAAGGTACAAACATATCAATCACACACATATACATTTATATGTATCATATTATATTATATAAATTATAATCCTATCGTGTATATAATCTACATCGCTTCTCCAAATAAATATGGCTATTATTGCCAATCTCATATAACAATAGTCAATAACCCCGAATATTCCCATTCGTAATAATTTAATAAGTATACTCTTAACTTATTATAATCCCATAGGTATCACGTTACCTATAATCCTAGTCGTTAACTGAAACAAGATAGCCGCTCATGTAACTCTAACTCATGTCCTTAATTTATATCCTATCCGCATCCTAGGATTGACTGGTAACATATAGGCGGCATATGAATAGTTTTCGACCCGCATAGTATATACTTAATCGCCCTCCGAAATATTACCTCGAGTGTTACTCATCCCGAACACCTTAGTAGGCCCCTGGATTTTTGAGTTTAACTAATGTAATACCCCGTATTTTTATGGCTTTTAAATTTAGGGATTTATTAAATTTAATTGAGATAAATTAATTTAATTTTAATCCTGAAAGTTGTTTTAAATATTTGCTAACGTGATGAGAGTTAGTAATTATTAAAAGTTTGCTGATTCGTTAGATATTACTTATTGAGTAAAGTAATATGTAAAATTGATTTTTGTTAAAAATTATCACGAGTGAATAAAATGGCAATTATGGAAATTTAAGTCGGGACGTGCCTGTGTCGTGTCAGGACTAAATTATTATTATTAAAAGTGACTAAATTATAAGTCACCCATATGGTCATTTTGAGTACGTCAATGTGTCCAGAAGGGTCGAGATAGTCAAAATAATGTACCCGGGGGTTTAGCTTGGGTCTCGGGGCGTTTCTAGGCCTAATTAACATCCCGGGAGGGCGTTTTAGACATTTTGTATTTTTGGGCATGGAAACCCACGAATTTCTAAGGCTTTATTAGATGTTAGGGATTGTCTTCTAGAGTTAGACTAACCAAGAACTAAAGACGGCCATTGGAGAGGTAGAGGAGAAGCTTTCCAAGGAGTTCTAGACCAAGAACTCCACCGTTTGCACCGCTGTTGACACACCCCAACCCAGTTACTTATAATTAAGTCTGAAAGTCAAAGTGAGTCAAACCATAATTAATTTAACCAAACCATAAACAAGAGTTTTAATTTCAGAGTCATCATTGTAAATCCATATAACTGAAAACCTTTTTACAACATCAGAGTAATCATGTCCATAAAAACTTTCTTGAAGGATAAGATAACTTAATTACATCGTTAACATTTAAACAAAATCCTTGTTTCTCCCATTCCTGGCTAACCCAGCCCGACTTCCTAGATTTGGCAGTGACATCGTATTACCTGAAAAATGTGGACATAGGAACCATGAGCAAAAATAGCCCAGTGAATGCATCACTACTAAACTACTGCATGAATTTAAATGCAATAAATCATGTCCATATACTTATGTATTAACTTATCCGGCTCATTCATAATGAATGACCAACTTTTTCGAATCATGATTCACATATCCTGTCTAAATAGATAATTCTCCCCCATTCCTGGTCGAGGAGTAACCCCTTGTCATTAATAGACAAATCTCCCCCATTCCTGGTCGAGGAGTAACCCCTCATTTCGGTAAACCGAAATGAACAATTTCATATTCATTTTATTATGATCATACCAACAACACGATACAAATATCTCTTTACAGTGAGTACACTCACCTTGGTTGACAACTACGTATTCAGGTTTCCTTCTGGTGGAGCTGAACTGGGTTGATTAGGCCTTACACCTGTCAATCCAACTAAATCAGTACTGAACCTCAATCATAAATATTATCCAAACATAATTATGTAACTTTCCATGGCTATACATCAACAATATAATTCCAATTAAGTCACATTCCATAAAACATAGGTAAAGGCAAAACAATGGTATATATGTTGATAAAGTTACGGACATTCAACCGTAGGATATACCTTATGGGGAATTTATAACCAAAGTCAAATAAACATGAAATTATACTCCTCAATGTATATAAACATGAAACATGTACTCAAAGTACCCTTTGTAAGGACGAAATACAAACATTCATTCAAAGGGTACCAAGTATGGCCTGAAATTATGGTCTTGCATACTTAACCATCCTATATTCCTAAATTGTACAAATACAGGGGTCCAAACTCATCAATATGAAAACATATATGAATATATTATCCAGTACAAGTGACGGTGTAATTTTTCAAGCTTCCTAGGGCAAGTTATGACCATTTCTCTACAACACCAGAAATCTGCCCTACAAGCTCCTCTATTGTTCCTTCGAATTCCCAGAATTTTCATAATTTTTCTACAGCATAACTTTGCATGATTTTCAACAAACTTTCAGTAGACATACTGAATAGTACATAATTAAAGTTTCATAATATTTGGACTTCATTTGCTATCTCAAAATCTGGACCAAACTCAAGGCATACCGAAATCAAGTATACAAACAGCAACTATGTACCAACTTGAAATCATCATTACGGCCTAACCACAAGGAGATAAATTCTAACTTTCAGATATTATATGTATATATGAGTCTAATTTTATTTCCAATTGGAATTTATCAATTCCAGTAATCACACAAAGAGATATGCAGATTTGAATACAAGGGGTTTCAACACAAAGCAATTTTAAGGGTTTCTACACTCAACTTAACATAAGCTTGCATCTAACCATACAAATATATAAAGGGCTGAAACTTTCGTAAACTTATGATGATTTATATCATATAAATCAGTAATATAAGATAAATAACAATAATTACAATTAGGATTACCTTTAGGGCTTTTTACGTAATTTCCACGGATTTTTCTACCCTTTTTCCCCTCACTTTTCTTCCTTAACTTCTACTTTCTCTTTCCCTAAGCTTCAAACCCTTTCATGGCTGGTTTTTGCTGAAGAAATATGTTAGAGGGAGGGTTTTAAGTCGGCCAAGGCTGCCTCCCAATCCAACCAATCAATTTAAAATATTTGGTTTAATAAAAGACAAAATACCACTTAAGGGAATTGACATATTTACCCCTTCTCGTAATTTCGACCTAACTTCTTCCTCGAGCATCCGTTTGATGCACCATTTGTTGTGTTACGACACTAACTCACATGTATACAACAATGTAGTTTTCACCTCAATTAAATTGTAATGTTACAATGGTCAAAACTAGTCTTAAACAGGAACATTTCTATCGAAAATAACCAAAATCTTGTGTTCGTACATAACTCGACATTTCATGATTTATGAAAGTAGGATTAGACTAAACATAAGAACTTAATATCAGATATACTAATAACACATTATTCATATCACATAATATAAACATGATTTAAATATAATTTATCAAAATTATATTCGGGTTGTCACAGCTGTCGCCGCCAAACTTTAGATCGCGCAACGAGGATCACAACTACACCAATCTCTTCCAAAAATCTGAGCCATATATTTCCAGGAAAGTATCTATCTTTCTTTATTTTTGGTTAATGGCTCACCCATGTTAGTTAAGGATTGCCAAAATCATATTTTATGAAAGAAATCGTTAATTTGAAGACTTTAAATCGCATGTTTAGAGAGATTTAAAATATTTTGGATATACCCATCACATGTAGAGGATTACCCACGAATTACTATGAGTTTAGAATCAAGAAATCTGCGAGAAAATCAGAGGAATGGATGTGTGTATATATATATATATATATATATATATATATATATATATATATATATATATATATATATATATATATATATATATGACTGTGTGGTTGTGCATATATTATATCTGTATAAAAATCATACTCGGGTTACTTGTTATCACGGGGGTTTTCGCGTCGGGACGGTCTTATCTCGATGGGACCTTTATGGGGGATATTGACTCGTACCCTAGAAGATAGTATTACTTAGTATAGGCTATCTGATTGATAGTCAGACGGTCCTAAGAGACGTAAGGGTATGTGCTGACCTCTTAATGACTTGGAACTATGCTTCGCCTCCATTTGTATGTGTTTTTCTGTTAATGCAGTTCGACAGTGATTCCGAACTAGCATTTCCCTAAATATGTGTGATATAGGGACTTGATAGCAGAGTATGCCAGCACCATAGATTGTATGTGGGGTGCAAATAGTATATATATATTATGAGTGATTGGTATATATATATATATATATCTACTTGTATGTGGAAACTTTGCACCATAGATTTTATGTGGGGTGTCATTAGTATATATATTATATGTGTAACTAATATATATACGTATATCTATATGGGAACTTTCTACTGTGCATATAAGTAGTTAAGTAATGAATAAATGTCGCAACTTTCTTAATGGGTTCGGGAACGTCATAACAGTACCGATTTTCTAAATAGTGTAAGAAATCTTGAAGAGATTAAATTTCTCAAACTAAATATTATCATCTTGTTAATTCTTGAGATAAAACTTTATGGAGAATAAGTGAGATAAAATTTTGAGGTTTAGTAGTACGGTAGACGTGCACACTAGATGAGAGGTGAGAATTCTCAAGAGAGTGTCGCATACTAGCATGGTTGTTGCATTAGCAGGTAAGCATTTGAAATACTTGCTAAACTATTTTTAAATTTGTTTTACAATCGTCCTCTGACCCGTTTTCGGTTATT
The DNA here is from genome assembly GCA_949130495.1 of Sambucus nigra. Lineage (NCBI taxonomy): Eukaryota > Viridiplantae > Streptophyta > Magnoliopsida > Dipsacales > Adoxaceae > Sambucus > Sambucus nigra. The sequence goes on along the minus strand of OX422218.1, from coordinate 291,365,769 downwards.
TCTTCTCTCTTGTATATACATATATATATATATATATATATATATATATATATTACAGGTGCCCAGCCCCAGGGGCGTCATGCATAGGTTCTTTGGATTGGACGCGCTGTAGCTTATGTGGGAGTTGCAGGTCTTTGTTGTAGACGACCTCTTCATTGATTCGGTTCTTATTATAGCTCTTCATGTGTCACCCATTTTCCATTCGGTATAGATTTGTCAAAGATGTATGTTCATTTATTTTTAGTATTCAGTACTCTTTGAGTATTAACTCTTGTCAGGATGATTTGATTTGTAGTTTAAATTTGGTTTGGTTAATCTAGATGGATTAATTCTTTTGTGTTGATTGCTATTCATAGCACTTATGTTATTCTTAAACTGTTGATTATTTAAAAAGGTTTTCAAATTGGAATTTAATAAAAATGGAAATAAAGTTTTAAATTGTTTTTGCACTTAGCTTAATTATTTAGGGTGTTTAACTTGGGAAATTTTATTTTGCGACATTGATGCTAAAAATGAACCAACTGTTCACCTTGATTTTAATTTAATGAAGGATTGGTCACCCGGTATTTAATTAGGCGGGGTGCCACAACTAACCCAAGGTATACACCTCATTTAAAATATAATTTAGAGGTCATCATACTACATACTCCCTTAAATGGCGAGGAATAATTTCCCCTAATTAGGTATGTATATCCTCAAATGAACAAGATAAAAACCATTTATTTGGGAATTTATCCCATTTAAACAACACCAGCCGAAATTGCCAAAAATCCTAAAGGGTCGATCGATCGACCCTTGGCCATCGTTCGATCGATCGATCCGGACAGCTTCTTCTCCGAGAAGCTGTTTCAGCCATTAAAGCTTACTCCAAGCTTTTATCTCCTCTCTTATCATTCTCAAACATAAATCAACAACATATATACACATAAAAGTATTCTAATCATCCAAGAACCCAAATCCAACAACTAATTTCAAACGATTTCTAAATTTCTCTAATTTATTATTTTTCGTGGTTTATCCGTTAATCTTTCAAAAACCCATTTTGATTCATGAAAACCCATCCCAAAAATCTTTATGGTTTATTTCTACCAACAATAATATGAGATTTATTCTTGGAAAGAAATAAGCAAGTAAACACTTGCCTCGTGGATAAAATTTGACGACCTTGAGTCGAATCCAGTGAAGTTTGGCCCGAAAATCCTTTTTCTCCTCCCTCTCTTCTCTTTCTCTCTTTTCTTTCCTTCTCCCCCTCTCTCGTGTCTTTTATATGAGAGAAATAGGGTTTATCCCTTATTAAACTCAAAAATGACTCGTTTACTCAATTATGAGTCCTTATTAGTCCAAAAATTCCTGAAACCCAAACACTACTCCCGGATACTCTATTTTGACTATCTCGGCCATTCCGAAGCTAATCTCACACTCAAAATATCCATTCAAGTCACTTAACTATGATTTTTTAATTAAATCCACACATGTCAATACGTGTTTTCTAATTAAAATATTATCCTCCGTCGCTTTACTCAACTGCGACATGTAATTAAAATAATCCAACTCATTTACTTAGTCTCAAAAGTAAATGTAACACACACCGATAATAATCAAATGTTCATAAATCCCAAAATTACTATTCATAGAATTTCCCTTGATCTCCAAATTTCGCCCACTTATGAAATTTAATTGTCTATAAAAGTACGGGTAATTACACTTTTAAAACTCGTATATGCGTCACGGTATTTTGTTTGTCTCATGTGAGTAGGATGTTCTTCCTAGGTAATGATTTTCTTGGACCCACACAAGATGAAGACAAAGTTAACCAAACGTAATATCAATTTCAGTTGAAGACTTATACAAGAATGAATTTTTGTTTCTTGATTTTGTAGGGTATTTATTATATTAGTCTTTAGGATTCAATTTGACTTCGATTTTTAGGTTGTATTGGAATAGCAAAATGGGATATTTGCAAGAGAAACTTTTATAATTGCTTAATTTATTATTATTTTGGCTTATCCCGTTACACCTACACGGTACTATCATGACTTCTAAGGATTCGAGGACTAAGTTAAAGACTTTTGGAAGATTGAAGAATCATATGTCTCAACAACATTTAAAAGAAGTTATGGATGCATTTGGTAAAAAAAAATTTCTAGTGGTTTTAAATCGTTTAAGAGTTTGTTTTTCAAAATAATTTTAAGATTTGTTTTTTAAAAACTTGCTATCTAGTTAGAACAAGAATAGCCTTTCGTTTGAACGAACTAAACTATGTAATTAGAATGAGTTATCTTGGTTCGAATGAAATATGGATCGATGCCTTTGGGAAAGCTATCGAATCTCATTATAATCCTTATTAGAACGAGATAGTGTGAGTCATTACAACGAGTCTTTCAAATTATTGAACGAGGTATTTCCATCACACTTTTGAATCTTGTTCGATATGTCATTAGATACCAGATCGAATGAAAATGGGTGTGTCATTCAGATGAGGTATATATTTGATCCAAATCTATAATATTTATCCTTTTGTAACTACTTTCCTTGTAAATAGAGATAGGGGATTTGAGTCTTCAAAAAATGTTTTCGAAAGATTTCCACACCGTTTTTTAGTTCTATTTGTGATCAAACTATTTAAATATTATTCCAAACTCCTTGGAAACTTAAATGTCACTTTATCGAATTAAGAAGAACCTCACTTTATCAATGGCTCTACAATTGAAGAAGAAGGTTGATCGATGGATATTGAGGGAAGACTGTTTCTTGTGGGCGGTGCTGGACTGTGCAGTTGTTGTTAAAGATTTGAATAATCACAAATCATACTTACATATTCTAAGAAGTTTGTAACTCGACGTGTCTATCAAATTGTATATAGTACTTCTTCGAGTATTTTGCATGCTTGGTTTGCTGAATTAAATTTGGACCACATCTTTATATGCACACTTAACTAAATCAAAGATAAAATTTAGTAAATTTAAATTTGTGTGTGGTTGATCAATATACGAATCATTCAATAAAATCCCCACATTCTCACTTACGTAGGAGAAAAAGAAGCAAAATTTTAAACCTGCTGATGACTTTGGTCTAGGTTATTGTGGTGACTCATAATTAGATGTGATTAGGCACATATTCTTCACATTTATCACCTTAATTGCGGTATTTTTATGATCCCGTGTAGTGTAAATATCTTGGATTTGTCTCGTATTTATGCTACTAACCTTTTTTGGCAAGTATTTCGTGTTTTGTGTATTTCTCATGTGTTTTACAGGTATTTCATGCAAGTTAGTGCGAAGGAGAAATCAAAACAGTGAAAGAAACCAAGAAATGGAGAGTTGAAGGGCATTTTCGTAATTTTACAGCCTTAGTCTTAAGGTGGGGCCAACTAGAAAGTTGAATATCTCTAAATTACAAGAATACTGGAAAAAACGGCACCTCAATCCGAGCTACGGTGAAGAAGTTACGATGTTTTGAAGTTGTGCGATAATGAAGAGTCTGGATGTGCGGATTTCTGTAATTAATTATGCATTTAATGCAGTGAAACTCTTGGAAAACTTGTGCCACAAGAGAAATTTGATGCCAAATTCGTGCAACTTGGTGCTATAAAAGACCAAGCCCTACCTCATTTTCAAAGGGAATTCTAGAGAGAGGCTAGGTTAGGAGTAGGTTAGAAGTGCTAGATTAAATTTTAGAGTTAGATTTTGAGAGCAAATTTTCTATTCCTTCAAGAGTTTTCATGAAGATTCCAATTCCATTTTTTGTTGCTGAATTCAAGTAATATCTTTCCATTCTCTAGTTTTATTATTTGCAAATTATTTCCCATGTCTTGTAGATCCATAATTTTGTGTGTAAATTTATTCTTGAACCAAATCATGAGTAGCTAAATTCCCAAGGGTTGGGGTACATGAACTCAATCCAAGGCAAATTATTTATGTAGAAAATAGAGGTTAAATTAAAATATTGATTGAATCGTGAAAGCACCGCTTTATATTTATCTTTGATTTTGTATGGTGCGAGCTTGAACCTCATATACGTAATGCTTAGAATATATAAAGACTGGATTCATTCACCGCTTTATATCTATCTTTGATTTCATATGATGCGGGCTAGATCCCTCATATATGTAATGCTTAGAATTTATAAAGACCAGATCTAGTTAATAATTTTAATTTACAATTCTAGTATTCTATACGGTAATTTGTTAAGGATTGAGGGATTGTACCCTACCCTATTTTCTCCCATTTGTCAAATCTAATTTCTTTTGCACTTTTGAGTTTGTTTTGCTAAGAAATTTTTTTATAGAAATTTTCCCAATTTTTAATCATCTTTTCGTTTCTTTTACGAAATCATTTCAAGATTTAATAATTTTTCTTATTACTATTTGGCAATCTCGATCCCTGTGGATACGATCCCGACTTACCGGGTTTATTACTTGAGCGACAGGCTTGCACTTGAGCCTAGATTGTACGCACTTTTGAGACAAATATTAAGTCACGTCAAGATGCTTACATCCTCTATTTACTTTCTCGATTTTTAATCCCTATTAAGATAAACGATCAAACCTGTAGAGTAAATATTTTTATAAGGTTTCATTGTGGAGTCAACATCCCCTTAATAGCTATAACTCTAGGTTCTTCGTACACCTATAGATGCCATCTAGACATGGAATGCTCAATTGGATGTTACGGCGTGCCAAACTTTTCTAGTAATATCTTTTTCATGGGGTTCCTCTATACAAGGTTCCTCGAGCTTGCCCCTGATCTTGTGGAGATTCTCGTGCTTCCTTTTGAAAAACCATGAATAAATCAATCGAATAGGAAACAAAGCAAGAAGTCTCTATCGACTTTTATTAAGGATATCCAATTTTTGCGATTAATGAAAAGACCAATGCTAAAAATGGTCGTTCTTCAAGTCAACAACTTCATCGGTGAAACTTGTTCTAGGAGGTGAGAAGATGTTAAAGATAACTTGTCTCTTATTATGGTTATTCTCGTTACCCCCGTCTATCTTCCCTTTCAGAATGAGTGGGAAGTTGAATGTGAAGACTATATCCCACATAGGTGTGCCAAACACTTTGGTTTTGACTAAGGAATAACCAACCCCGAGTGTGATTCTATGAGGGAAGATCGCTCGTTTGTGACTGCCAATTTGGATTTTACTAGTATGGTTGTGGTTTTTTAATGCGTGTTAATTTAAAACCTAATTATTATAGATGAGAACAATATTGGAGATGATTCATTGGGTTGGCCTCATTAGGTTAGCAGTGCCACCATTGGCCAACCCAACTTTATGCTTTTGCATACTTTGAATAAAAAAACAGAGCCCAATTATATTAACATAGAAAGGTTTGGGATGAATGAACATGGTTTGAAAAACCTCTCCATCAAGGACTTGGTATTCTCCCCCAGCCCTACAGAAAGAGCAAACTCTAAAGACTTTCCTACTTTAGCTCCAACTGCTGATATTGCTCTTATAGTGCCAAAGGGAAAAAATAACGTTTCCACAATCGCTGGTGGAATAAAAAGGAGGGATGCTTTTGCCACCAGTTCATCTAAGGGGGAAATAACCTTAGAAGCTATAAACAATCCAAGTCCACCATAGGTTCCTCTAGTGATGGTGCGATTCCTCTTGAGTCCATTCGCCCGCTCGATCCATGTACCACCCACGTCTTGATTGACCCAATTACGATAATGAAATATTAAATTTTTTTCGTTATTGATTGAACTCAACTCGAAAATTTAAGATTTAGTCCATAAAAAAATTACAAAGTTTATATTTTAAATTAATATTAAAATTCAAGGGAGAAAATATAATTATCGAAACTTAATAAATATATCTTTGATATTATCTAAAAGGAAAAAAAAAGTAAAAAGTAAAATATTTTCATAATTATCCTTATATTTTAACTTATACAAAAATAATGTAAAAAGAAATATGTTTACAAAAATATCTACTTTTTATACTTATCAAAATATTTTATAAAAAAAGAAAAAAGAAAAGAAAAACAAACTCAACCAACCGCCCTTCTCCCTGAATAAAACCAAAGAAAATCAACACTGTTAAACCTCACACCCATTCCTAAAGCCATGAGCTCCAAACGATATCCCTCAGGTGAGTTTTTATTTCTTTCAAATGTTTACATATAAATAAACTTAGCTTGCAATTATCAAACACTTGCCTCTAATGAAGGTCTGATCCTTTGGTGTAGTATATCATAGGTGGTTCTCCATTCTCCGGCCAACTTCCAGTGGTGGTTGGTAGTGGTGACCTTTGGTCTTTGTTCTTCTCCTTCCCAAGTAAGCTTTTCTCCTCCCAAGCAACCTTTCACTCTCTCTAGGAATTTGACTTATCTATTTTGTTTAGAAGAGATGAATAACCCATGTACACTTAATCTCCAAATACTTATAATAGGACAAAATGTGAAATCACTATTCATCCCCCTATAAAAATGACTAAAATGCCTTTCTGGGTTGTCTATTCATTTCCAAATGACCCGAGACCCAAATTCAACATCCAAATAGACTTTTTTTACTATTTCAAACCTTCCGGATGCAACGACGTAGTCTAAATGACTATAAGGTCGATAAAAAAGAAACTCCCTTTTTAATTAAACAAATTAGTCCTGACACGTCTCATACCGCGTCCGACTAAAAATTCAAATTATTGATTTAACAACTCACAACAATATCAATAGCATCACATTCATATATTACCTAAATATCTTTAAGTAATATTCAGAATCATCCATTTTAATATCCATAATTCGGATAAAACCCAAATGAATTAATTAATAATAAAATCTAATTAATCCATTAATTTTAAAATGTAACCCATTTTAAAAATCATTAAAAATCACGGTGTATTACATACTTCCCCCCTTATAACAGAATTTCATCTCGAAATTCGAAAAGATAAATCATACTGGTAAGGTCAACTCCGAGTATAAATCTCACATCGCAAGAAATCTAAGTAGTACCGCCCATACAGTACATTATCAAAAATCCCCATTGATGTTACACTAAGTCTCACCATATAGTTCCAACAGAATCGAATTTAAACTTTATCCAATCTTCCCTATACCGTCCTCGTGACAAACTTTGGGAAAAATAATCATCACGTATTTAGACAAATAAATCCTGAAGTCACAACTACTTACTGTTTCACAATTATGAAAACTACAACAATCCAACCATCCAGGGCGCCCATACACCATATCGTACAATTTTCATTATAATATTTACCGCAAAGGTTATTGTGACAACCCGCGATCCGAGATAAGGGGTGGCCAGCCCGATACTCAAACGTAACAGGAATCATGGACAGATATCATCCTCAGCATGAACAAAATAAACTGAATATACGGGAAAACCACCCAATATATCAGAAAACGGGTTGTCAAAATGTGTAAAATTTTAAATAAGCAGTTAAGAAAACTAAATTTAAACAACCCAATCTGATAAACAAGTGTGATTCCACAAGGATCTATATATATTACCACTAAAACGATTGTAAACAAATGGACCGAATAAGCTGTCGGTCCACAGCTACAAAGAACACCGAACAACACTATAATATCTTATGTAAGACATTCATTAATAAAATATCAAAGTTGGTCCACTCGCCCAGGTTATGACCCGAACTTATCTAGATTAACAAGAATGAAAGCGGCTAATACGATGTCCTATAATAACCCGCAAAATCTTACAGCTCGTCAAAGGCAAAGGGATAAGAACATCAAAACGGGCATCCTTGCGGTGGAGCACCTGAGCAGATACAATCATATATGCAATAAGGAAAGTAAACCGGTTAGGTCCGGGTTCTATATGATTACCAGAAGAAATAAAAGCATGATAGAAATGAACAGTTATGCATAAATAAGGATGATAATATGACAATGATATTTCAACTAAGTATGAAATGAAATGTAAATGAAATGCCTACATAAAAGAAAGAAAAGCAAGTAATATAAATTTAAAACCTTTACTCAGTAATCCAATTACCATATCCTTCTTACATTCCGTAATAGGAATTAAAAGCCATTTGTTTGGTTTACAATAAGAAGGTATAATTTCATTTCATTTATTAACTTCCAAAGTTAATTATCTTACCATAACATCTTTCCATTCCTTAATAGGAGTATCATTAATATCAAGTGCTCTTTATGGCACATATCTTATAAATCTCATTTCCCGTGTTCTTTATGGAACGTATCATGCTCTTTATGGCATATATCCATCAAGTCCCACTTGATGCAGAAAAGTTATACTCATATACACATAACGATTCTAAGACCGCCCCTCCGAGTTTCCCCACTGGGCGCGCCCCTAAATGACCATCATCTTCCAGGGCCTATCTATACAAGACAACCTGGGATCATAACGCAACGTCGGGAAGCGGCCATATGCCTGCGGGAAAGTCAGGACCACACCCGGAATCCCCTAACCAGCGCGGAAAAATATACAAAACCCCGCATATGGCCTAGGACTATATCCACCCTGCATTCACTAGCCAGGGGGCATCACCAAGCGCGCGAACTTCCCTTATGATGTCATTTAGAGAGGTGTGTTTAAGTAAATTAACATTTACCATATTTTATCTCATTTTCATTTCCAAGTTACCATTATCAATATCCATGTGTTTGGTCCTTTTTATTCAAACCTAGCGTAATTAAACAATCGGGTTCATTTTATTTGAGCCCATCAAAATTTACATAGTTCGGGTCCATAATAGAGAAATCTATCATCCTTAAACCAATTGGGTTCATTTTATGCGAACCTAATTCCCATCGAATATTTTAATTAATATTCCTCAAAATACCAGTCCCAACAACTCTCCAAATGATCATTATGATCCTATTAATCCTCAAAGTTCATCTAACTTTGATAATCCCCTAAGTCTCCAAGTTAGGGCATTTAACCCCCATCCACTTATTAGGATGTACAAAGAGAAGTGATGCCTCAACATCACTTAAGACAACCCTTTCCCCCGAACTTAACCCCAAGTGAAACCCATTCAACACTAGGGCACCAACCAACTCCACTAGGACTCTATAAGTCAATTTTTACTTCATTCAAGAAGGGTCCTAAGTCCCTATGGGAAGAAAAGAGTTTAAAAACAAAAGTAGGAAGTTGGGTGAGAAAACAGGGGACCGGTCGATCGGTCCCAAGACCGCGGTCGACCGTGTATCAAAATTTTGCCTTGGCAGGAAAGCAGAAAGTTCAATTCGGACGAGCCGGTCGACCGGTAGGGGGCCCGCGGTCGACCGCGCCCTCAATTTCATGCCTTTGAAAGAAAGCAGCGTGCCCTCCTCCGAAGGCCCGGTCGACCGGTCTGGTAACCGCAATCGACCGGCCATAGCAGACCTAGCCTCCCTATTTCTTCTTCCATCAACCAAAACCATAACATTTAATGGAACTAATACACCACAATATGTCTAAGAACCATCATCAACAACATTTATCATCCAAATCAATCTCTAAGGGTTAATACCCAAATAATTTAACAAAACCCTAACTAAACTAAATCATAACAATCCACAACAAATAATGCAAATAAATCCACTTAAATCACATTATAGCAAGTAAGTTACTTTCCTTGATCTTGCATATTCAGATTTGATTTGGTGGAGGCAACAATCCAAGCTCCAATCTCCCATTTCTCCAAAGTTCTCTTCATTCTCCTTTCTTTCTCTCTCTCTCTAGGGCGCAAATAGAAAAAGAAATGGAAGAAAAGAAATGGGGTTGGGGACTTAAACGTGGATTAAATATGGAAAGTCCACTTAAGTGGCTAATACGCGATAAAATGGTACGCACTACACATTTAAGCTATAACCAGTCAAAAATGCCCGAAATGCCAAAATACAATATGGCACTTATTTTGACTGTCTCGCACCTACCGGGACTAACTACACCCTCCAAATTATCAGTTGGAAATTTTATAACTCATTTTAAGTTCCGGTTTCTCATTAAACCAAAATGTCATTTAATTCTTATGACACAATAAATCACAACATGGATATTTTTACCTACTCATCAGGTAATCATACAAATTTCAGTAAATATTAACCTTTTTCATAATAAATTAATATTTACTCAACATCCATCATTTTTATAATTAATTACTACACCTAGTAAATAAATATAAAATAGGCTATCAAAAGTGAGGGTTGTTACAGTTATAAACTCATATCCTAAAGACCTAACTTATTTCAACTCCCAACGGTTATTAGTTTCATGCGTGGGGTGTCTCGAAAGTGAAATCCAAACAAGGAACCACCCCGATACACTACTACCTAAAGTAGTCGGTCATCAAAACTTCTCAGGTCCTTAGTCAATAGTTTATAACCTCTCTACAAGTTTTATCGATTTCAAATAAAGTCTACTCATCTACTCTCTTGTTAAAGATAAGATGTTGGATATACGCTCTCATATACCATAAATCAATCAGTCCCATCATGTTCGGACATACCCAAAGTAAGTAATTTCATGATAAAAATCAAACCCACGTGACGACATGAAAATATAGATGTCCCACACCCCTCGGTGAGTCTATGTAAATAACAGTGATATAGGCTAAGTTTAGTAACCCAATTTTCCAACACAATATTAATCGCTACAAAAATTAATACACGCCTCATAATTCCTTAGATAGAAAACATACCCTCATTCGCGGGTGGTGGTTGTTGATTCGCACTATTATAACTTTTCTTCGATGAGTCAAGAAAAATTTTACCCCAAATTTTCAGTTCTAGTTCACCATACTCCACTATATGTCCAAGCCTTTGAATATATTGCCATCGTTAGGTAACACACACAATTCTCGCATTTCAAGAACTTCTACTGATAACTCTCCTCAATTTTCCATAATAGGGGTGACCTCGACTACGATCATCATACTCGAACATACTTCATAACCTCCTAAGTACGATCTTCGATATCCGTCCAATGGCCCTCATCTTCCATACTTCTTGTACGAACGCATCCTCACGCAAAAATTATTCACCAATATATACGAAATCTTACCAAAGAAATCAACAATCCTAAGCATAGGGCTCTACATCAAATAACGCTAAGCTAAAAGCACAATATGCCGTACATACCCTAAAGGACACTAGAACCTGATGCTCTCATACCACCTGTAACACCCCGCCTAATTAAATACCGGGTGGCCAGTCCCATACCAAATTAAAACAGAATATACAGTTGGTTCATTCTTAGCATCACTGTCAAAAACATTTACAACTCACCCAATACCCAATTAAGCTAGTGTTAAAAACTTTCCAAATTTTAATTCAACAAAAACCATTTTTACTCTATGAATAAAACTAAACATTTTACTCTGACACAATAACCAAATAGATAACACAAAAGAATTTAAATGCAATTGGAATAAAAATTCCCACATAATAATCCAATACAGTAATCCCAACAATAGTAAATGTATTAAAATGACACGAGTACAAGAGTATTTGACTTTCGATAGAAAAGATACAATTGAGTTCCCTTGGGCGAAATTCCCTAACTAAAAGAATACTGTGAATCAAAAGAATATAGGCATCTAAGCAATACTCCATAGCTCCATAGCTCGTCATAATCCTCTAAGGTTGGCGTCCCTGTTGCGGGACACCTGATATAGAAGGTACAATAGAAAAGAAAATATGCAAGGAAACCGTTAGATCCAGATGTGAAATTGATTTTGAAAACGGCAAGTATTTAACAAGTGCAATAAAGAATTTATTATGTACATGTTAGTATCGAACTCTCACTTGCTATTTTCACCTCTCAACTAAAGTGCACACTTAAAGTTTCCTATTAGCCTCCTAGTTAATGGTACCTCCTCACTAATTTCCATACTATAATTCCATCCCATGTCATAACCCCATATATCCCATACCATACGTTATATAATCATTCTTATACATTTCTCATTTATATGAATCGTTTCTCATTAACATGAATTAAGCTCTTCAATAAATATTCATTACCTTACTTCAATTCTTTTCTCAATTCATCGTTATCTACAATTATCACGCAATAGATGATTTAACCAAAATATAACCATCCATTCATTTAATTCATTATATATATATATATATTCATATATAATACGTCACCTTGAGTTACTGCTGCGGTGCAATGCATTACTCTGCTATCATGTCCCATCATCGCTGGTCGCCGAATAGGGGACTAAAGGTTCGGTAAGGATTTCTCGAACCATAAAAAACAACATACAAATTGGAGGCGAACATAGTTCTCGTATCCATGGGTCATGCACATACCTACGTACCCACAGTCAACGGACTTATCAACTCCCCTATAAGTCTTTCATAGACCTATGTTCTTGTGCGACAAATCAAAGATCCCATGGATTCATCAGGATATGACTACCCTCATGTGCAAACCTCCCGTCGATAGCAAGTAAGCTATGTATGTCATACACATAATCATCAATCAATCAAATAGGAATTATCATACCTATAATATACTATCAACAAGGTACTCACATTACCCTTAGATTATTCCCATACGTAGCATTATATCTCTTAAATCCCACGTATTAAAATATCACAACTTTACTTCTTAATTTAATTATCCCTGAGCCTCACTCAATACTCAAGGTTCAAATAGGTTTTTCCTCCACATATATTCAGTAAGAAGTCACTAATATCCTACTGGTCCATATCATCATATCTCTCAAATTACTACGAATTAAACTCTCCTTATAATTACAGTTAAAACTGATAGTTTCACATCTCTTATAAACACATCTTCTTTCACTTAGGATTAAACCCTCTTGTAAACTTAAGGACCCAGGTGTTATATTCAATCACCCCTACTGGTCCTATCTTTAATCCTCATGCATACCAATTATCATGTGTCAAATGAATCTATAAACCGAAATACCTTTCAATTTGATTATCATTATTCTAATCATTTAAATCCCAATCAAATTAATTTAAATCTTAACTAGGGCTTACTGATCTTCTCTAAGTCCCATAATATCCAATTAATAATCACCAAAGATATACAAAAGGTTTGGGATTAGAATCCATATTAAAAAGAAACATCTTCAAAGATTCTGGGGAGGTCGATCGATCGAAGGCAGGGGGTCGATCGATCGATCGCCCAGGTAACAACCCAGTTTTTCTGCATTTCTGCAACTACAGGTTTAGCCATTTTTGATCAATTAAACCTTCATATTAACAACCCAAATGACTTATAATCCTTACTACATGATATATCAACATATTTAAATGATTTTTAATCATCTAAACATCCTAGAATCATCAAGAGATTGAATTAAAAGAATTTTTATATCCTCGTTTTCAAGAAAATTATCAACATAATATCTTCAAAAACACATCAATGGTTTTCATAATTTCTTCAACAGATTCATGATTATTTCATGGATTACTAACTACCTACAACATGAGTTTGATTCCAATATATTTTCAGTTTCCAGAAATCCATTTAACAACTCCATTATTTCTTCCAAACATGAAAAATCATCCCTTTTTATAACTATTCTAACATGGACAATATACAAAATTAGATTGCCATTATCAAATACTTACCTCTAATGAAGGTCTGATCCTTTGGTGTAGTATATCACAGGTGGTTCTCCATTCCGGCCAACTTCCAATGGTGGTTGGTAGTGGTGACCTTTGGTCTTTGTTCTTCTCCTTCCCAAGTAAGTTTTTCTCTTCCCAAGCAACCTTTCACTCTCTCTAGGAAGATGACTTCACTATTTTTTGTAGAAGAGATGAATAACCCATGTACACTTAATCTCCAAATACTTATAATAGGACAAAATCCAAAATCACTATTCATCCCCCCTATAAAAATGACTAAAATGCCCTTTTGGGTTGTCTATTCTTTTCCAAATGACCCGAGACCAAATTTAACATCCAAATAGACTTCTCTGACTATTTCAAACCTTCCGGGCGCAACGACTCAGTCGGAATGACTATAAGGTCAATAGAAAATAAAATCCCTTTTTAATTTAACAAATTAGTCCCGACACGTCCCATACTGCGTCCGACTAAAAATTCAAATTACTGATTTAACAACTCACAGCAATATCAATAGCATCACATTCATATATTACCTAAATATCTTTAAGTAATATTCAGAATCATCCATTTTAATATCCACAATTCGAATAAAACCCAAATGAATTAATTAATAATAAAATCCAATTAATCCATTAATTTTAAAATATAACCCATTTTAAAAATCATTAAAAATCATGGGGTATTACAAAAGCATTACCTCATCTTATTTTATTAATCGATATAGTTATTATTATTTTGTGTAATTAGTAAACCAGTGGGAAAATGTGTGAGTGAAACGTATTAACTAGATATTATAATACTAATCCCCAAATAACCGATACAACCACATGATCAGTACATCCAAACATGACAAGCTTAACAAAGAATTAGTCAAGCTAAAGCTCCAAATTTTGATAGGTGTTTCTTTTTCAATATTAATTTTAGCATATTTGATATAAATTATAATGATATCCCACTATGATGGCCCCAAATTACTCTTAGTATGTGCATGTTATGATACTGACATGCTACGCATGTTAATAAATATCATTAATATTTGAATATGGATAATTTGGATCAATTTAAACCCTTTTAATCTAATAACTGACTTTATGAGATCATTGCGATGGTTAAATCAGTTCACCAATCCACTTATGTGCAAATTATCTTTGTTATAAGCATCAATATTAACTAGGGACTAGAATATCATGTTATCCCATGAAATTTTTCTACTTGGCCTAAGGTCTCAGATGTTTTAGAGCCTGGATTTATTGTCATATACGTATGAGTGCCACTCTGGTTAGTGTGCCTAGCTATTTATTTTCCTCAAAGATTTTAGGTTGACATTATTATTCGATTATACTGATCATGCGTAATTATTTTTATACCAATTATTAAACTAATAAGTATGGGATTATTGATTTAAAAATCCTTGACTTTCTTTATAAAGTTATTGCTTATGATTGCTTCATAACATTTCTTCATTCAATCGTTAAATCCATACACACTCAAACCTTTATCTTTCTTTATATATATTCGTTATAGAATTGGTTAAAATCTATTCAACCACTTTGTTGATTCCTTTCCTTCCTGTTATTTTTAACAAGTACCAATAGGCAAAGATGAACACTTTAGTAATCTCTTGATACATAGAGACAAGAAGATGTCTTAGTAGAGGAAATGAAAAATAGAGTAGCGGTACAAATAAATATATAAGTGTTATATAGGGATGAGGTTTTAAACTACAATTGTAAAATATTTGAGCATCAATAAATCTCTTATTTATGTAAGCATTTATTACTTATTTATGGTTGAGATTTTTTTTAAAGAAAACCTTGCACTCGAGAAATCGAGGTGTGGCATAGTGGTATCAGATCCTAATTAGGTAGCCTATCCCGCATATATATGGAGAGTTATAGTTATATGTATACATATAGTTAGGTTACAGTTTAGACACCAACATAGAAAGCTAGCCTTAGGATTACATTAAGGACTAATGTGATGTAGCAGTTAGATTTTGATGAATGTTTTTTAAAGGTTATATAGTGATAAGATTAAAGGAATCAGTTACCAGGTAATACATTGTGAATTGTAAGTTTAAGATAATGAATTTATGAAATTTACCATGGAAGTAGAAGTAAGAAATATGTGAGAAATTATCTAGAATTTTATACAGTCGGTAGAATATGAATAAATTTTGGAGAATTAAAAAGGATGTAATTCAGTTAGCATTCGAAACATATTTAAACAAAATACAGAGGAAGAGATTGTATACATTATACTCCATAAAACTTCTTTATAAAGGACCATTTGTGTCTCAAAGGACTCAACTTGTATTCTCTTAGAGAGTAAATCTTTATTTGGAATTTCATTTTTCATCTTTGGACTTGATCACATTTAGTTGACCTATTGTTACCATTTTTTGCATCATACTCTTGTTGTATTGTATATAAATCCCTTAGAGAGTCAGATGACCAGTGTTAGAAAGGTACTCGTGTAGGATTAAAATAATCCGCATTTGATACATTCATTAGTATGAATTAGGAATTGTATTATTAAGCATATTATGTTTAACCATTCAACTCTTTAGAACGTAACTACATTAATAATATATTCTACTTAAATACCTTAAAAACATAAACCTTGTTATGAATAACAATATGGATACGTGTAATATATTCCGTGAGCTTCACCATGTTACTTTTTCTCTTATTAAGATTTATGAGATCAGTATCGCCCTAATTATACGGTTCCATGATAAACATATATGAAACTATTACCCGATATAGGATTGATATAATAATGATCCCTTATCTTAATATCCTAGACCCCAAGCTATGTGAATTAAGTTTCATATGATTCAAGGCAATTTGTGATATAGATACCTATCCCAAATGGTTAATTAATTTAATTGACCTACCAAGTACGTGAACAAAAGTAAATCTATAACTAGAAAACTTAGAAAAGACTTTTCTTAACCTTGTTTAGTATTATGAATATCTCACATAGCCACATGAAACTATTATATGTATAAATCAAGGCAAGTATATTATACCTCAACCCATATTTACAAACCCACCAAAATATTATGAATCCTTACACATGAACTAATGTTAAACCTGAATGACAGAATCAAGCATGCGTGATATATATATTTTATGAACCCAAAGACGTGTTCAAAATATTCTTTAATTCAATTATGTGTATATGGAATCTAACCCGATGAAACATGCAAAATGAATGGTATTCAAGTGGTGTTCTAATACATCACCATTTAAATTGTGTACTAAAAATTGACCGATTAGGAAACACCTATAAATTGATTCATTAAATGTTAATCTCCTTGAGAATAATTTTATTACGATTTCTTGTTCAGAAAATTGTATCCATGTTGTGTCAATATATGAAAAATGACACAACTATAACCTTCTACTTGATACTTACCCCAAACATTGTAAACCTTTACCTCATTTGTATTCCATCTAGGATAATTCCTATCACGGTCCTTAAATTATTACCTAAACTCATATATTACAACCACAATCCCTAATAGTTTTAATCTTTCAAACCTCTTAATATATAACATGCCTCATCAATAGGTTAGAGTTCAAATATCAATAAACTTGTCGAATCTATACCTAAACCTCTGTTCCATTTCATGCTCGAGTTAGTACATACATGTTTTGAGAACGTTGATATATGAACTGTGAAATATTCAAACACCTAAACCACAAATTACTAATTATTATAATTCGTATTCGAAACTCAAAATGAAACCCTTACCAAAATAAACCAACCATATCCCAAATTATTCAACCTAAAGACAAATTCTACCTTTAGATTGAATATGCTCTTGCATAACTAGAAATTCCATGAAAAGTGACATTGTTATTAGATACAAATATAACTAGCCTAACTTAAAGTAATGTGTTTGTAGATTCTCACGTAATTACCAACGAATTCTAATTACATAACACATATTATAACCACTCCGAAAATAATAAAGATAATTATGTTTTACAATAAACCCATTATTTTAACGCTTCCTATCCCCGATCAAGTAAATTAACATCGTTGAAAAATAATATTTACATTTGTTATACAACCTTACTTTAAACTAAAGGTACTTGTGTAATTAGAATCATAGGCAGACTCTTTGATAATAAAATATATTACCAACACTTAAAAAAATGTTAACAAGTTCTATTAAACTATATAAAAATCAAATATTCTCAATAAAATTACTATCAATTCAATAGATTTGTTAAATCAATAGCTTGGGATAAACATAGGTATACACATACGTTGATGTCTATCCCAAAATATACCACTCTTTTTTTAAATTAAATAAATTTCAATATTAATTATTATTACTTATAATTGTGATTACTTATGCTTAAGAAGTTAAGAAATTTCAAAACATATTTTCCAGATACCCCAAATGGACTCGTTAATATTTTATTTAAAATGTAAGATCTTATTACACTATAAAAATCATCAAATATGAGTTGTCCATGTTCATATAAGTATCCCTAGGAATAGTCAACCATTCATACTTTTGGTACCCAAAACTATTTTAACACTCATTTAGAAGCAGGAATTCTTTCATCCTATATTTATTATCCTAATGATCAATAATACCTAAAACTCTTTGAATTTTTCTTAAAAACTACCAGTAGTTACCTCTTCGAAACCACAATTAGTTAAAGAACAAATACAATAAAAGTTTGACCTTAAGATCAATTAAGATACCTAGTATTACCCTTATTATAAAAAAGTAACAACCTTAGAATTGAATTCAATGATTTCAAATTTTCCCGATAGACAAAATTTTATAAGAATTATTAAACACAACTTCCACTAAATATGTTGATAAACATTACTCAAGCAAGATAATTATAAAGTTAATATCTTAGATCAAATAATCCTTTATCCATTAATATGTAGTATGAAGAATTAAAACACATAAGAAAATATATTTAGCTTCTTCTAAAGTCTAGATACCCATACCCATATAGTTTTTATTAGTTACTATATAATCTAGGAAAAATCATGCACCATGAAAAGTATAGTGAGACAACGCAACTAACCCATGATGAATAAAGTGATATAACCAACTCCCATAGATACTTATGTATATTGATAGATTCCAGTTTCTCAAAACATGTTGACCTCGTACCATATCCAAACCCCAACTCATATATAACCAAAATATATCACCATGTTTGTATTCTACATCTTTAGAACCTCAATTGCTACAAAAATTCTCATTCAAAATAGTTTACTACGATACTAGATGAATTTGGAGAACTTGTGAAGCTATCAATTTATTATCAAGTTACATCTTGACGACGTTTTTCAACCAAGCAAACTCTCGAACATTATCTCAAGGCATTTTCTCTACCCCTCCTTACCCTAAAAAAGTCACCTTACATCCTTGAACCGATAACCATCTTTTAGCTAACCTAGCCTCCTTCATCACACAGGACCAACAAGGGGTAGTACATGAATATTCACCTGTTGTCCATCAACAACATCTTTTGGCCTGATCTTAGGCCCTGACTCACCCTCTGTGGACAAACCTTGGTAAAACTATACGCAATTCCATTTCCCATATTATAAAATAAACAAAGAACAAATTTCTTAATTATGCGCATAAGTCAATCTAGAACAATAACTCTAAGTAAAATATATTTCAATTTATACAATATTATCACTACTTATAAGACTAAGAATAACAATTATCATTACAGATACTTTCCAGATTCTTCAATAAAATTATGTTACTTACAATAACTTTATTTAATTAATCATTATTATCTCCTAGAAGTCACGTAATAATGTACGTGACAACCTATCCCCTTTGAAATCAAAGAACAAGTTAGAGGAAGTAAGAATGTAAGAACTACCTCAATTGTATATTCTCAAAGTATATGAAATTTCAAAGATGAAATTTTGATAACGTGGGTAGATTAAAACACATCATGTCTTGGTTGATCCAAGTACAACAATAAAATATTAATTGTTTTTTGTTATTGGTTTAACTCAACTCGAATATTTAAGATTTAGTCCCTAAAAAATTATTAAGGTCATATTTTAAATTAATATTGAAATTCAAGGGAGAAAATATAATTATCACAAATTAATGAATATCTCATTAATATTATCTAAAAGGAAAAAAAATTATAAAATAAATCTTTTGCATAATTGTCCTTATGTTTTAACTTATATGAAAAAATGTAAAAAGAAATATATTTACAAAAATATCTACTTTTTATACTTATTCGAATCTTTTATAAAAAAGGAAAAAAAAAAGAAAAAATAAATGAAAAATAAACTCAATTCTCCCTGAATAAAACCAAAGAAAATCAACACTGTTAAACCTCACACCAACCTCACACCCATCACTAAACCCATGAGCTCAGAACGATTTCCCTCGGGTGAGCTTTATTTCTTTCCAATGTTTGTATATATATATATATATACACAACATGTACTGTTATATATGTATATGTGTAGGTTTAGGTATATATAACCGGGTATCTGCGTCTCTCTCTCTCTCTCTCTCTATATATATATATATATACCACTGTTTTAAAAAATCCACCTAGGCTTGAGGCTTGGGAGAAACGCCCCACCTTAAGATTTTGACGCCTTATGCTTGGTAAAACCCTTAAGGCATACTTTTTCTCTAAAAACAACAATGCTTTAGTGAAATGATATCGCCTTTTAAAGATTTTTTTACAAACCGGACCATTATCTCATCCAAAATAATCAAATAGTATTTTTATTTGCAAATATTCAGACATATTTTTATGATATGTACAATTTTAGTATTTTAATAGCCTTATTATGATTAAAAAATATTAAAATATATTAAAAAGACCTAAATGCATTTTCACGCCTTTTTACGCCAAGGCCCGCCTAAGCTTCTAAGGCTTAAGGCTTGGCCTCCACGCCTCGATCACGCCCCGCATTTTTTAGAACCTTGATATATACACACACACTAGGGTATGTCTATGCCTGAAGTCACGACAAAAAGTTTCAAAATACGTAATTACAAAACGAAAAAAATTTCGTTCCCCAGCAAAACAAATATTAATTTAAAAAAAATGGTCTTTAAAAATTTGGCAAAATATCTTTTATATACTGGACTATCCACTTTATTTAAAACATAAAATATACACCAAAAAAATTATTATTTAGTAATGAACCCCACACGTGGTTTTAAAATTTAGAACAGCTCCTGGACCGTCACATAATATAAACAATATATGTTTTAGTTTTTATTTATTAAGCAACACATGTAATATGACCTATTTCAAATCGTAGGAAAACTCAAAAGGAACCCAGCGTGCCTTATTACAGTTCCACACACTGTAAAACTTGTCATTTTTAAATTGACAAAAGGAACTTGACGTGACACCACGCTTCTCGAGCTGCGCATATATGTCGAGGAAACTCAACGCTTGATAATTATTAAATCTAAAGATTATACCTATTACCATAATAAGATGTGATATGGGATCATAGACCTACATGTCTAAAGAAAAAGCACATAACCTAAAAGATCAGATTTGACGATCAAAAAGTATAACAAATATCACCAAATAAACTAAATGGTTAAAACCTAATCTCCTCATAGCTAGAAAAGAAACATATGGCATAGGGTACACCCACTTAATATTATATATTTTTTACTAATTAAAAATTTCCTATCAATACTCATTCTCTCTCTCTCTCTTTAAATACATTTATTAATTTTACCCTAAAAGGACATGAGGATAAAAAAAATTGGTGCTTAGGAATTCAAAGAATAAAATTTAAGTGGCAATAAAATAATACTATTTTTAAATTAATTTTTTTTAAATATTTATATTTTAGAATAAATTTTGTTTAAATATTTGTTTCGAACAACTGTTTTTTGAATTGTGAAATGTGTCCACTTTCGGCTCTCGGATCATGTCGCCATCGCATTAGTTTTTCGCACATTTCAATTTTATGATTAAAAAAACATATAAAATAACATATTGAATAGAAATGTGCAAGTTAATTAACATTTTAAACTAAAAATTTAAACAATAACATTTTAAATTGCAAATATAAAATAAATAATATTTTGACTAAATTTTTTTGTAAATAAGAATTATTTTAAGCCAAAAATTATAAAATATTTAATTTTGAAAACTGAAATTATAAATATTAACAATTTAAGCACATGAGATATGGCTCCAAATTAATAAAGATGACATTGGATTAAGCCTAATGTGCGTTAAATTTCTAAGTATCAATTGATCATTGTAATAGGGTCGGCATAACCAAATTCAAAAAAAAAATTGTGTATTTTTACAAATATTCCAAGTTAAAAAGTAACAAAAAAATAATTATGTAGAACGAAGGAGAAGAAAAAAAATTAGGCACACACATAACTTTACAAAACTATAGGTTTCAATCCTTAATATCTATACCCAAATGATTTTGTGCTATATGTACTAACTTTTTTGTGTTATAGCAAGTTGTACTACATATCACAAATTTTAACTATTTCACCCTTTGTGAGGTATCCCTATTTTACTCTGTAAAGAATAATTGTTGGCTTTGCTCCCAAATCACGTGACTTCTTACCATAGTAGCATGTTTGCTCTACTTGAATAATATTATCTTCCTTCAACGGATTATGCAGGCCATTATCCCATCTTAGGCCATAGATAGTAGTTTTATCTTCTCAAATAATATCTCCAATTTGTGTCGTCCAGTCAAAACACTTTCAAACGTAACCAAACCAATGCATTTAATAATTAGAGTAAACTGATGCATTTACCAATTGTCATTTAATTCTTATGACACAATAAATCACAACATGGATATTTTTACCTACTCATCAGGTAATCATACAACATTGCCGTAAATATTAACCTTTTTCATAATAAATAAATATTTACTCAACATCCATCATTTTATAATTAATTACTACACCTAGTAAATAAATATAAAATAGGCTATCAAAAGTGAGGGTTGTTACAGCGTTTTACAAAAGTCTTTGATGATCTCTATTTTATTGTTTTGATCGGTTATGGAAAATGGAATGTTGTTTCGAAACACGAGCTATAAATCTCTAAATTAAATTAATCTCGAGACGCATATGGTAAATTAATAAGTAATTCGGACAAAGAAGTAGGCCATCGTTTGTTACCCAAAAATATTAGCCGTAAAAAGATGTGTAAAATTATCGCTTTGATAACCCAATTGAGCCAAATAAAATTTATCCTTTTTGTTGGGTAACCCGAAAAACCCAAATAGCTCGGAATTGTGAAAAATGAAAAAAATCATAATTTAAGTCCGAAAAGTGCAACAAAAAGGGGCAAGAAAAA
This sequence comes from Sambucus nigra, assembly GCA_949130495.1. Classification (NCBI taxonomy): domain Eukaryota; kingdom Viridiplantae; phylum Streptophyta; class Magnoliopsida; order Dipsacales; family Adoxaceae; genus Sambucus; species Sambucus nigra. Next base: position 291,342,861 of record OX422218.1, on the reverse strand, counting down.
AATAGGAGAATGCTCAACAAAAGTTAGCAAGAAAAGAAAAGTGTGAAAAAATAGAAAAAGAAGAGAAAATGAGCAATAGCCCAAAAAAAAAACACTAACGGACATCATAAGAAAAATTTCCAATTCCGAATTTCCCAACCATTTCATGTTACCCAATTACACCTTAAACCAGAAAAAGTCCTAACTCAGTCCGAATTGCGAAATTGGTTATTGCGTGGAGAGTTAAAACACAAAAAGATAATTAAAGAGATTACATGGTGTGAAAAAGAGATGATGGTTCCCGTTTCCCAATGATCGTATTCCGATGAAGAGATCTTTCCACCCAAAAATTTTCGTCTTTCAATTTATGCGCGTGACTTTGCGTCCATTATATTTACTCTTTATAAATCACGCATACCGAGAGAATAGCCACATTCGGAGAGATTTGTTTGAGAGAGCATCCTGTGAGCATTTGAATCAAAATGAATTTTTGAAAAGTAACGTAATGATCAATCGGTGATACTTAGCGGTTCGATTTTTGGCTTCGCACACACACACACACTATGACTTGAGACTTGTAAATATGACTTTAAGGTGACTGTTTTTGTGGAGTTTAAATTTTACAGTTTTTAAGTATTTTGATATTTCTTTGAGTTAATAATGAATTTTGTGGGTATATTCACTGCAAACCCTCATGAGACATCACTCGTCCTACTAGGGTAACCTAGAGGTTTAAAGGCTTGTTGCATGCTCTAAATGCAATCGCTTGCCCGCGAAAGAGGTATTCTATCCCAATAAAGTTTTTGAAGGGTCTTGAACTCATACTCTCATTCTTTTACATTGCTCGGGACACGCAAAGTTCTAAGTTAGTGGGTTTGATTAGGCATAAATTCTTCACATTTATCCCCTTAATTTTGGTATTTTTATGATCCCGTGCGGTGTAAATATATTGGATTTGTCTCATATCTATGATACTAACCCTTTTTGTCAAGTACTTTGTATTTTTTGTATCTCTTATGTGTTTTACAGGTATTTCATACAAGAAAGATGGAAAGGAGAACTCAAAATAGTGAAAGAAACCAAGAATCGGGGAGTTGAAGGGAATTTTCGTGATTTTGTAGCCTTAGTCTGGAAGTGGGGCCAACTGGAAAGTTGAAGATATTTCAATTACAAGAACACTGGAAAAAACGGTACCTCAATCCGAGTTACGGTGAAGAGGTTATGCCCATTTGAAGTTGAGAAGAAATCCAAGAAAAAAGCTGTCAAACCCGAACCGAACCGAAGCTAAGGAAAAAGAATCGGTCACCCCATTTGTCACGCACCAGATCCGTTACAAAATTAGTCGAGCACCAGATCCGTTACGAAATTTGTCGAGCTTTCTAAGTGTGACAAATTGGCAGATACGGGATTTTTATTTTGTGCTTATCTTTTAGCCAAAAGAGTTTTATGTTTTCGGGACTCTTCTAAACGACCTCTAGCCTATATAATTAGTCATTAGGACTCTTTTTATTCATATTTCATTGATGTAAAAGCTCCATAATAAGTAGGAACATCTAGGTTTTTCTTCAATCTTTGATTTCTTCTTGCTTGTTCTTGTTCTACAATCGTGGTAACTTTTATTTACAACACTTTTATTTTTATTCACCATGTTAGGATAGGTTTTTAAAGGTTGGAATGCATGAACCTAGCCTGATGTGTTAGTGCGTGCGTATAAAATTAATCAACTGAATTTAGTGCTTGATTATGACCGTATTGCGTAGTTACACAACAATTGTAGATCTTTATATCTCGTTTGCCTCTAGGTACTCGTGATGATTTAGAGTGCAATTAGAGTGCTACTATCGCGATAATGATTTACTCATCCTGAGATTAAGTATGACGCGGGCTTGAACCTCGTATACGTAATTCTTGGGGGTACTAAATTCCGAGTCAAATTAATAAGTTAAATTTACGATTAGTTTTATACCATCAATACTCTAGGGTTAGGGGATTGTGTCTCTACCTTAATTTTTCCAATTAGTTTTAGTTAACTTCTTTATTTTTCCCTTTTTCCTTTCTCACTCAATCATCATCTTTTAAACTTTATTTTTCGATACCCAGACTCGCCACTATACTCCGCAAGAGTGTAGTTAAAGTTTAGGTTTTTTTTGTTTTGTGGTTGGAAGCCGACAACAACGACTAGCGTATTTACACGGACGCTTGGTTTTCAACACGATCAAAATGGCGCCATTGTCGGGGAGTGTTTTTTCATAGATTATAATTAATTTACTATTTCGCAAGATATTTTTTTCTTTTTCATTGTTTTTGGGTTGAACAATTGAGGGCCAAGAAACGTTGAATCCTTAACCGGAAACCTCTTTACGTGGATTGTCCATTTACAAACCATTCGGTAATCATGTTTTTTTATAGTGAGTTCGTTAATTATAATGGTTCATATGGGAATAGTTTTCAATCTTTTTACTTTCAAGAATCTCCGCCTCGAACTATTAAAATGGGTGAGTAACTTTTAATTAATGAATATGAAAGGCTTGAAAACAAATATCGGGAAAAAATCGTTTTGGGGAGAAAGAGTTGGATGCATTATTCGAATCCAATGATGATTTATCTTCCGAGGTTATAGAGCCAATGAATCATACTTTGGAAGAAAGAATGCTTTTTCTAATCAAACAAGTACTCGATTTTCATTCCACCAAAAGTGCAATGGACGTTGGTCTTGTAACGAAAATACTCTCATTTTGCGATGAGATGCGTTCTAATTTGGAAAACAAAGAGGAGGTAGAGACTTGTGTGTCACCTCAAATTTTTTAAGAACATCTCATTGAAAGTGAGTCTTGCTCCCTTGAAATTCAATCTCCAACTGATGATGAATCACTTGAGATTGAGTTTATTTCATCACCATTTTCGTTCACCATTATTGAACCATTAGAAGTACCGCTAGATTCCAATGAGTCGGTTGAAAATTCTGAAACGTTTACACCTTTTACCGACAAAGACACTTTGCTAGAATTATTTTCTAATATGGAATCTTCCTTTTTATGTGCCCCTCTCCCCATACTGCTTAAAAAATCTTCGGGAGGTGATTATGTTTTTCTTGGATCTCAATTGTACTTGTCCCACCTAGCATCCAAACCCCCCATCATTCCGTTAAAAATTTTAATTGGTGATGGTTCATTTTTTCCATCTCACACATGTCTTCCGTTGGTCAAACGGAATTATATTTTTTTAGGAGGCATGAATTCTAGTGAGGGTACACCATTAATCCCTCAAAGTCATATTGTATTTTGGGTGGACCCTCAAATTTTTTGACTTCTATTGTATAACTTATTAGAATTTGAAAATCGTAGGTTGTACAATAGTTAACTTTTTTTTTTAGTTCAGAATTCTTGTTATTCTTTTTGCTATGCTTGGTTCTAACATGTTTCGAAGATTCAATGGACTCACATTCATCGGGGATCACTGCATTTTGGGTAATATCTTTCTTTTCCTCTCAATATGTTGTGTTCTTGATTCGCGTTGAGGACAATGCAACATTTAAGTTAGGGGTGTGGGATATTCTTCCCATTTATTGTTTAGATTCATTGATTCGATCACATGTTCTTTCGAAGAGTGTTTTTTTTAGAAAAAAAAAGAAAATTTTTGAAAAAAGCCAAAAATATTTTTCTACAAAATAAATAAAGATTGGAATTTAAAAGCTTCAAAATTGTCACAAATATTTTGTCTCAGGTTGTAAAAATCAAATGAACAAAGTCGAAATTGACCAAAGATGGAAATTGTGCGAAAATTGACGACTTTACAAATAATTGTGGAGATTAACAAAACTCGGTGAGATTTCGAGCCTATCGATCTTTTTGAGTTTTTAAATCAATCCGAGTTAATGGTTAACTCATAGTTCTAATTCAGCGTTTTACAAAAGTCGTTGATGATCTCTATTTTATTGTTTTGATCGGTTATGGAAATTGGAATGTTGTCTCGAAACGCGAGCTATAAATCTCTAAATTAAATTAATCTCGAGACGCATATGGTAAATTAATAAGTAATTCGGACAAAGAGGTAGGCCATCGTTTGTTACCCAAAAATATTAGCCATAAAAAGATGTGAAAAATTATCCCTTTGATAATTCAATTGAGCCGAATAAAATTTATCCTTTTCGTTTGGTAACCCGAAAAACCCAAATAGCCCGGAATTGTGAAAAATGAAAAAAGTCCTAATTTAAGTCCGAAAAGTGCAACAAAAAGGGGCAAGAAAAAAATAGAAGAATGCACAACAAAAGTTAGCAAGAAAAGAAAAGTGTGAAAAAAATAGAAAAAGAAGAGAAAATGAGCAATAGCCCAAAAAAAAACACAAACGGACATCATAAGAAAAATTTCCAATTCCGAATTTCCCAACCATTTCATGTTACCCAATTACACCTTAAACCCAAAAAAGTCCTAACTGAGTCCGAATTGCGAAATTGGTTACCGCGTGGAGAGTTAAAACACAAAAAGATAATAAAAGAGATTACATGGTGTGAAAAAGAGATGATGGTTCCCATTTCCCAATGATCGTATTCCGATGAAGAGATCTTTCCACCCAAAAATTTTCGTCTTTTAATTTGTGCGCGTGACTTTGCGTCCATTATATTTACTCTTTATAAATCACGCATACCGAGAGAATAGCCACATTCCGAGAGATTCATTTGAGAGAGCATCTCGTGAGCATTTGAATCAAAATGAATTTTTCAAAAGTAACGTAATGATCAATCGGTGGAAGTTAGCGGTTCGATTTTTGGCTTCGCACACACACACACACTATGACTTGAGACTTGTAAATATGACTTTAAGGTGACTGGTTTTGGGGAGTTTAAATTTTACAATTTTTAAGTATTTTGATATTTCTTTGAGTCAATAATGAATTTTGTGGGTATATTCACTGCAAACCCTCACGAGACACCACTCGTCCTACTAGGGTAACCTAGAGGTTTAAAGACTTGCCCGCGAAAGAGGTATTCTATCCCAATAAAGTTTTTGAAGGGTCCTTAACTCATACTCTCATTCTTTTACATTGCTCGGGACACGCAAAGTTCTAAGTTAGGGGGGTTTGATTAGGCATAAATTCTTCACTTTTATCCCCTTAATTTCGGTATTTTTATGATCCCGTGCAGTGTAAATAGCTTGGATTTATCTCATATATATGATACTAACCCTTTTTGGCAAGTATTTTGTATTTTTTGTATCTCTTATGTGTTTTACAGGTATTTCATGCAAGAAAGATGGAAAAGAGAACTCAAAATATTGAATGAAACCAAGAATCGGGGAGTTGAAGGGCATTTTTGTGATTTTGTAGCCTTAGTCCGGAAGTGGGGCCAACTGGAAAGTTGAATATATTTCAATTACAAGAACACTGGAAAAAACGGCACCTCAATCCGAGTTACGGTGAAGAAGTTATACCCATTTGAATTTGAGAAGAAATCCGAGAAAAAAGCTGTCAGACCCGAACCGAACCGAACCGAAGCTGAGGAGAAAGAATCGGTCCCCCATTTGTCACGCACCATATCCATTACGAAATTAGTCACGCTAAAGATCCGTTACAAAATTAGCCACGCTTTCTAAGTGTGACAAATTGGCAGATACGGGATTTTTATTTTGTGCTCATCTTTTAGCCAAAAGAGTTTTATGTTTTCGGGACTCTTCTAAACGACCTCTAGTCTATATATTTAGTCATTAGGACTCTTTTTTTTTCAGATTTCATTGATGTAAAAGCTCCATAACAAGTAGGAACATCTAGGAGAAAGATTCACATATTTTGCACCATTAATTCAAGAGCTTTTCCAGTTTTTCTTCAATCTTTGATTTCTTCTTGCTTGTTCTTGTTCTTCAATCGTGGTAACTTTTATTTACAGCACTTTTATTATTATTCACCATGTTAGGATAGGTTTTTAAAGGTTGGGATTCATGAACACAGCCTGATGTGTTAGTTCGTGCGTATAAAATTATTCCGTTGAATTTAGTGATTGATTATGACCGTATTGCGTAGTTACACAACAATTGTAGATCTTTATATCTCATTTGCCTCTGGGTACTCATGATGATTTAGAGTGCAATTTGAGTGCTACTCTCGCGATACTGATTTACTCATCCTCAGATTAAGTATCACGCTGGCTTGAACCTCGTATACGTAATGCTTGGGAGTACTAAATTCCGAGTCAAATTAATCAGTTAAATTTACGATTAGTTTTATACCATCAATACTCTAGGGTTAGGGGATTATGTCTCTACCTTAATTTTTCCTATTAGTTTTAGTTAACTTCTTTATTTTTTCCTTTTTCCTTTCTCACTCAATCATCATCTTTTACACTTTAGTTTTTGAAGTAATAAATCAATTAAAATCTATTAAACATTCCCTGTGGATTCGATACCCAGACTCGCCACTATACTCCGCAAGAGTGTAGTTAAAGTTTAGATTTTTTTTGTATTGTGGTTGGAAGCCGACAACAACGACTAGCGTATTTACATGGACGCTCGATTTTCAACACGATCAAAATGGCGCCGTTGCCGGGGAGTGTTTTGTTATAGATTATAATTGATTTACTATTTCGCAAGATATTTTGTTCTTTTTCTTTTTTTGGGGGGGTTGAACAATTGAGCGCCAATAAACATTGAATCCTTAACCGCACACCTCTTTACGTGGATTTTCCATTTACAAACCATTCGGTAATCATGATTTTTTATAGTGAGTTCGGTAATTATAATGGTTCATATGGGAATAGTTTTCAATCATTTTATTTTCAAGAATCTCCGCCTCGACCTATTAAAATGGGTGAGTGGCTTTTAATTCATGAATATGAAAGGCTTGAAAACAAATATCGGGAAAAGAAATTGTTCTTGGGAGAAAGAGTTGGATGCATTATTCGAATCCAATGACGATTTTTCTTCCGAGGTTATAGAGCCAATGAATCCTACTTTGGAAGAAAGAATGCTTTTTCTAATCAAACAAGTACTCGATTTTCTTTCCACCCAAAGTGCATTGGATGTTGGTCTTGTTACGAAAATACTCTCATTTTGCGATGAGATGCGTTCTGATTCGGAAAACAAAGAGGAGGTTGAGACTTGTGTGTCACCTCAAATTTTTGAAGAACATCTCATTGAAAGTGAGTCTTGCTCCCTTGAAATTCAATTTCCAAGTGATGATGAATCACTTAAGATTGAGTTTATTCCATCACCATTTTCGTTCACCGTTATTGAACCATTAGAAGTACCGCTAGATTCCAATGACTGGGTTGAAAATTCTAAAACGTTTACACCTTTTACCGATAAAGACACTTTGCTATAACTATTTTCTAATATGGACTCTTCCTTTTTATGTGCCCCTCTCCCCATACTGCATAAAAAATCTTTGGGAGGTAATTATATTTTTCTTGGATCTCAATTGTACTTGTCCCACCTAGCATCCAAACCCCCCATCATTCCGTTAAAAATTTTAATTGGTGATGGTTCATTTTTTCCATCTCACACATGTCTTCCGTTGGTCAAACGGAATTATATTTTTTTAGGAGGCATGCATTCTAGTGAGGGTACACCATTAATCCCTCAAAGTCATATTGTATTTTGGGTGGACCCTCAAATTTTTCGACTTCTAGTGTATAACTTACTAGAATTTGACAATCGTAGGTTGTACAATAGTTAACTTTTTTTTTAGTTCATAATTCTTGTTATTCTTTTTGCTATGCTTGGTTCTAACATGTTTTGTAGATTCAATGGACTCACATTCATCGGGGATCGCTCCATTTTGGGTAATATCTTTCTTTTCCTCTCTTTATGTTGTGTTCTTGATTCGCATTGAGGACAATGCGACATTTAAGTTAGGGGGTGATGGATATTCTTCTCGTTTATTGTTTAAATTCATTTATTCGAGCACATGTTCTTTCCAAGAGTGTTTTTTTTAGAAAAAAAAATTGGAAAATTTTGAAAAAAGCCAAAAATATTTTTCTTCAAAATAAATAAGATTGGAATTTAAAAACTTCAAAACTGTCACAAATATTTTGTCTCAAGTTGTAAAAATCAAATGCACAAATCCGAAATTGACGAAAGATGGAAATTGTGCGAAAATTGACGACTTTACAAATAAGTGTGGAGATTAACAAAACCCGGTGAGATTTCAAGCCTATCGATCTTTTTGAGTTTTTAAATCAATTCGAGTTAATGGTTAACTCATAGTTCAAATTCAGCTTTTTACAAAAGTCGTTGATGATCTCTATTTTATTGTTTTGATCGGTTATGAAAAATGGAATGTTGTCTCAAAACGCGAGCTATAAATCTCTAAATTAAATTAATCTTAAGACGCATATGGTAAATTAATAAGTAATTCGGACAAAGAAGTAGGCCATCTTTTGTTACCCAAAAATATTAGCCATAAAAAGATGTGAAAAATTATCCCTTTGATAACCCAATTGAGCCGAATAAAATTTATCCTTTTCGTTTGGTAACCCGAAAAACCCAAATAGCCCGGAATTGTGAAAAATGAAAAAAGTCATAATTTAAGTCCGAAAAGTGCAACAAAAAGGGGCAAGAAAAAAATAGAAGAATGCCAAACAAAAGTTAGCAAGAAAAGAAAAGTGTGAAAAAAATAGAAGAAGAAGAGAAAATGAGCAATAGCCCGGAAAAAAAAAACACTAAGGGACATCATAAGAAAAATTTCCAATTCCGAATTTCCCAACCATTTCATGTTACCCAATTACACCTTAAGCCCGAAAAAGTCCTAACTGAGTCCGAATTGCGAAATTGGTTACCGCGTGGAGAGTTAAAACAAAAAAAGATAATAAAAGATATTACATGGTGTGAAAAATAGATGATGGTTGCAGTTTCCCAATGATCGTATTCCGATGAAGAGATCTTTCCACCCAAAAATTTTCGTCTTTCAATTTGTGCGCGTGACTTTGCGTCCATTATATTTACTCTTTATAAATCACGCATACGGAGAGAATAGCCACATTTCGAAAGATTCGTTTGAGAGAGCATCCCGTGAGCATTTGAATCAAAATGAATTTTTGAAAATTAATGTAATGATCAATCGGTGGAAGTTAGCGGTTCGATTTTTGGCTTCGCACACACACACACTATGACTTGAGACTTGTAAATATGACTTTAAGGTGACTGTTTTTGGGGAGTTTAAATTTTATTATTTTTATGTATTTTGATATTTCTTTGAGTAAATAATGAATTTTGTGGGTATATTCACTGCAAACCCTCACGAAACACCACTCGTCCTACTAGGGTAACCTAGAGGTTTAAAGGCTTGTTGCATGCGCAAAATGTAATCGCTTGCCCGCGAAAGAGGTATTCTATCCCAATAAAGTTTTTGAAGGGTTCTTAACTCATACTCTCATTCTTTTACATTGCTCGAGACACGCAAAGTTCTAAGTTAGGGGGGTTTGATTAGGCATAAATTCTTCACATTTATCCCCTTAATTTCGGTCATTTTATGATCCCGTGCAGTGTAAATAGCTTGGATTTGTCTCATATCTATGATACTAACCCTTTTTGGAAAGTATTTCGTATTTTTTGTATCTCTTATTTGTTTTACAAGTATTTCATGCAAGAAAGATGGAAAAGAGAACTAAAAATAGTGAAAGAAACCAAGAATCGGGGAGTTGAAGGGAATTTTCGTAATTTTATGCCATTATTCCGGAAGTGGGGCCAACTGGAAAGTTGAAGATATTTCAATTACCAAAACACTGGAAAAAACGGCACCTCAATCCGAGTTACGGTGAAGAAGTTATGCCAATTTGAAGTTGAGAAGAAATCCAAGAAAAAAGCTGTCAGACCCGACCCGAACCGAACCGAAGCTGAGGAAAAAGAACCGGTCCGCCCATTTGTCATGCAGCACATCCGTTACGAAATTAGTCACCCTCCAGATCCGTTGCAAAATTAGTCACGCTTTCTAAGTGTGACAAATTGGCAGATACGTGATTTTTATTTTGTTCTTATCTTTTAGCCAAAAGAGCTTTATGTTTCGGGACTCTTTCTAAACGACCTCTAGCCTATATATTTAGTCATTAGACCTCTTTTTTTCAGATTTCATTGATGTAAAAGCGGCATAACAATTAGGAACATCTAGGAGAAAGATTCACATATTTTGCACCATTAATTCAAGAGCTTTTCGAGTTTTTCTATAATCTTTGATTTCTTCTTGCTTGTTTTTGTTCTTCAATCGTGGTAACTTTTATTTACAGCACTTTTATTATTATTCACCATGTTAGGATAGGTTTTTAAAGGTTAGGATTCATGAACCCAACCTGATGTGTTAGTGCGTGCGTATAAAATTAATCCGTTGAATTTAGTGATTGATTATGACCGTATTGCGTAGTTACACAACACTTGTAGATGATTATATCTCGTTTGCCTCTGGCTACTCGTGACGATTTAGAGTGCAGTTCGAGTGCTACTATCGCGATACTGATTTACTCATCCTCAGATTAAGTATGACGCGGGCTTGAACCTCGTATACGTAATGCTTGGGAGTACTAAATTCTAAGTCAAATTAATCTGTTAAATTTACGATTAGTTTTATACCATCAATACTCTAGGGTTAGGGGATTGTGTCTCTACCTTAATTTTTTCAATTAGTTTTAGTTAACTTCTTTATTTTTCCCTTTTTCCTTTCTCACTCAATCATCATCTTTTACACTTTATTTTTTGAAGTAATAAATGAATTAAAATCTATTAAACATTCCATGTGGATTCGACACGCAGACTCTCCACTATACTCCGCAAGAGTGTTGTTAAAGTTTAGGTTTTTTTTGTATTGTGGTTGGAAGCCGACAACAACGACTAGCGTATTTACATGGACGCTCGGTTTTCAACACGATCAAAATGGCGCCGTTACCGGGGAGTGTTTTGTTATAGATTATAATTGATTTACTATTTCGCAAGATATTTTGTTCTTTTTCTTTTTTTGGGGGGGTTGAACAATTGAGCGCCAAGAAACATTGAATCCTTAACCGCACACCTCTTTACGTGGATTTTCCATTTACAAACCATTCGGTAATCATGATTTTTTATAGTGAGTTCGTAAATTATAATGGTTCATATGGGAATAGTTTTCAATCTTTTTATTTTCAAGAATCTCCGCCTCGACCTATTAAAATGGGTGAGTGTCTTTTAATTCATGAATATGAAAGGCTTGAAAACAAATATCGGGAAAAAAAATTGTTCTTGGGAGAAAGAGTTGGATGCATTATTCGAATCCAATGACGATTTTTCTTCCGAGGTTATAGAGCCAATGAATCCTACTTTGGAAGAAAGAATGCTTTTTCTAATCAAACAAGTACTCGATTTTCTTTCCACCCAAAGTGCATTGGATGGTGGTCTTGTTACGAAAATACTCTCATTTTGCGATGAGATGCGTTCTGATTTGGAAAACAAAGAGGAGGTTGAGACTTGTGTGTCACCTCAAATTTTTGAAGAACATCTCATTGAAAGTGAGTCTGGCTCCCTTGAAATTCAATCTCCAAGTGATGATGAATCACTTGAGATTGAGTTTATTCCATCACCATTTTCGTTCACCGTTATTGAACCATTAGAAGTACCGCTAGATTCCAATGACTGGGTTGAAAATTCTAAAACATTTACACCTTTTACCGACAAAGACACCTTGCTATAACTATTTTCTAATATGGACTCTTCCTTTTTATGTGCCCCTCTCCCCATACTGTATAAAAAATCTTTGGGAGGTAATTATATTTTTCTTGGATCTCAATTGTACTTGTCCCACCTAGCATCCAAACCCCCCATCATTCCGTTAAAATTTTTAATTGGTGATGGTTCATTTTTTCCATCTCACACATGTCTTCCGTTGGTCAAACGGAATTATATTTTTTTAGGAGGCATGCATTCTAGTGAGGGTACACCATTAATCCCTCAAAGTCATATTGTATTTTGGGTGGACCCTCAAATTTTTCGAGTTCTAGTGTATAACTTATTAGAATTTGACAATCGTAGGTTGTACAATAGTTAACTTTTTTTAGTTCATAATTCTTGTTATTCTTTTTGCTATGCTTGGTTCTAACATGTTTTGTAGATTCAATGGACTCACATTCATCGGGGATCGCTCCATTTTGGGTAATATCTTTCTTTTCCTCTCTTTATGTTGTGTTCTTGATTCGCATTGAGGACAATGCAACATTTAAGTTAGGGGGTGTGGGATATTCTTCCCGTTTATTGTTTAAATTCATTGATTCGAGCACATGTTCTTTCCAAGAGTGTTTTTTTTAGAAAAAAAAATTGGAAAATTTTGAAAAAAGCCAAAAATATTTTTCTTCAAAATATATAAAGTTTGGAATTTAAAAGCTTCAAAAATGTCACAAATATTTTGTCTCAAGTTGTAAAAATCAAATGCACAAAGCCGAAATTGACCAAAGATGGAAATTGTGCGAAAATTGACGACTTTACAAATAATTGTGGAGATTAACAAAACTCGGTGAGATTTCGAGCCTATCGATCTTTTTGAGTTTTTAAATCAATCCGACATAATGGTTAACTCATAGTTCTAATTCAGCATTTTACAAAAGTCGTTGATGATCTCTATTTTATTGTTTTGATCGGTTATGGAAAATGGAATGCTGTCTCGAAACGCGAGCTATAAATCTCTAAATTAAATTAATCTCGAGATGCATATGGTAAATTAATAAGTAATTCGGACAAAGAAGTAGGCCATCGTTTGTTACCCAAAAATATTAGCCATAAAAAGATGTGAAAAATTATCCCTTTGATAACCCAATTGAGCCGAATAAAATTTATCCTTTTCGTTTGGTAACCCGAAAAACCCAAATAGCCCGGAATTGTGAAAAATGAAAAAATTCCTAATTTAAGTCCGAAAAGTGCAACAAAAAGGGGCAAGAAAAAAATAGAAGAATGCTCAACAAAAGTTAGCAAGAAAAGAAAAGTGTGAAAAAAATAGAAAAAGAAGAGAAAATGAGCAATAGCCCGAAAAAAAAAACACTAACGGACATCATAAGAAAAATTTCCAATTCCGAATTTCCCAACCATTTCATGTTACCAAATTTCACCTTAAACCCGAAAAAGTCCTAACTGAGTCCGAATTGCGAAATTGGTTACCGCGTGGAGAGTTAAAACACAAAAAGATAATAAAAGATATTACATGGTGTGAAAAAGAGATGATGGTTCCTGTTTCCCAATGACCGTATTCCGATGAAGAGATCTTTCCACCCAAAATTTTTCGTCTTTCAATTTGTGCGCGTGACTTTGCGTCCATTATATTTACTCTTTGTAAATCACGCATACGGAGATAATAGCCACATTCCGAGAGATTCGTTTGAGAGAGTATCCCGTGAGCATTTGAATCAAAATAATTTTTTTAAAAGTAACGTAATGATCAATCGGTGGAAGTTAGCAGTTCGATTTTTGGCTTCGCACACACACACACACTATGACTTGAGACTTGTAAATATGACTTTAAGGTGACTGTTTTTGGGGAGTTTAAATTTTATAATTTTTAAGTATTTTGATATTTCTTTGAGTCAATAATGAATTTTGTGGGAATATTCACTGCAAACCCTCATGAGACACCACCCGTCCTACTAGGGTAACCTAGAGGTTTAAAGGCTTATTGCATGCGCTAAATGCAATCGCTTGCCCGCGAAAGAGGTATTCTATCCCAATAAAGTTTTTGAAGGGTCCTTAACTCATACTCTCATTCTTTTACATTGCTCGGGACACGAGAATTTCTAAGTTAGGGGGGTTTGATTAGGCATAAATTCTTCACATTTATTCCCTTAATTTCGGTATTTTTATGATCCCGTGCGGTGTAAATATCTTGGATTTATCTCATATCTATGATACTAACCCTTTTTGGCAATTATTTCGTATTTTTTGTATCTATTATGCGTTTTACAGGTATTTCATGCAAGAAAGATGGAAAAGAGAACTCAAAATAGTGAATGAAACCAAGAATCGGGGAGTTGAAGGGCATTTTCATAATTTTGTAGCCTTAATCCTGAAGTGAATCCAACTGTAAAGTTTAATAAATTTCAATTACACGAACACTGGAAAAAACGGCACCTCAATCCGAGTTACGGTGAAGACGTTATGCCCATTTGAAGTTGAGAAGAAATCCAAGAAAAAAGCTATCAGACCCGAACCGAACCGAAGCTGAGGAAAAAGAACCGGTCGGCCCATTTGTCACGCACCAGATTCGTTAAAAAATTAGTCACACTCCAGATCCGTTACAAAATTAGTCGCGCTTTCTAAGTTTGACAAATTGGCAGATACGGTATTTTTATTTTGTTATCTTTTAACCAAAAGAGTTTTATGTTTTCGGGATTCTTCTAAACGACCTCTAGCCTATATATTTAGTCATTAGTACTCTTTTTGTTCAGATTTCATTGATGTAAAAGATCCATAACAAGTAGGAACATCTAGGAGAAAGATTCACATATTTTGCACCATTAATTCATGTGTTTTTCCAGTTTTTCTTCAATCTTTGATTTCTTCTTGCTTGTTCTTGTTCTTCAATCGAGGTAACTTTTATTTAGAGCACTTTTATTATTATTCACCATGTTAGGCTAGGTTTTTAAAGGTTGTGATGCATGAACCCAACCTGATGTGTTAGTGTGTGCGTACAAAATTAATCCGCTGAATTTAGTGATTGATTATGACCGTATTGCGTACTTACACAACAATTGTAGATCTTTATATCTCGTTTGCCTCTGGGCACTCATGATGATTTAGAGTGCAATTCAAGTGCTACTATCGCGATACTGATTTACTCATCCTCAGATTAAGTATGACGGGGGCTTGAACCTCGTATAGGTAATGCTTGGGAGTACTAAATTCCGAGTCAAATTAATCAGTTAAATTTACGATTAGTTTTATACCATCAATACTCTAGGGTTAGGGGATTGTGTCTCTACCTTTATTTTTCCAATTAGTTTTAGTTAACTTCTTTATTTTTCCCTTTTTCCTTTCTCACTCAATCATCATATTTTACACTTTATTTTTTGAAGTAATAAATCAATTAAAATCTATTAAACATTCCCTGTGGATTCGATACCCAAACTCGCCACTATACTCCGCAAGAGTGTAGTTAAAGTTTAGATTTTTTTTGTATTGTGGTTGGAAGCCGACAACAACGACTAGCGTATTTACACGGACGCTCGGTTTTCAACACGATCAAAATGGCGCCGTTGCCGGGTAGTGTGAGCGACAAGAAACGTGGAATCCTTAACCGCACACCTCTTTACGTGGATTGTCCATTTACAAACCAATCGGTAATCATGTTTTTGTATATTGATTTCGATAATTATAATGGTTCATATAGGAATAGTTTTCAAACTTTTTATTTTCTAGAATCTCCGCCTCGACCTATTAAAATGGGCGAGTGGCTTTTAATTAATGAATATGAAAGGCTTGAAAACAAATATCGGGAAAAAAATCGTTTTTGGGAGAAAGAGTTGGATGCATTATTCGAATCCAATGACAATTTTTCTTCCGAGGTTATAGAGCCAATGAATCCTACTTTGGAAGAAGGAATGATTTTTCTAATCAAACAAGTACTCGATTTTCTTTCCACCCAAAGTGCAATGGATGTTGGTCTTGTTACGAAAATACTCTCATTTTGCGATGAGATGCGTTCTGATTTGGAAAACAAAGGGGAGGTTGAGACTTGTGTGTCACCTCAAATTTTTGAAGAACATCTCATTGAAAGTGAGTCTTTCTCCCTTGAAATTCAATCTCCAAGTGATGATGAATCACTTTAGATTGAGTTTATTTCATCACCACTTTCGTTCACCGTTATTGAACCATTAGAAGTACCTCTAGATTCCAATGAGTCGGTTGAAAATTCTTCAACGTTTACACCTTTTACCGACAAAGACACTTTGCTAGAATTATTTTCTAATATGGACTCTTCCTTTTTATGTGCCCCTCTCCCCATACTGCTTAAAAAATCTTCGGGAGGTGATTATGTTTTTTTTGGATCTCAATTGTACTTTTCCCACCTAGCATCCAAACCCCCCATTATTCCGTTAAAATTTTTAATTGGCGATGGTTCATTTTTTCCATCTCACACATGTCTTCCGTTGATCAAACGAAATTATATTTTTTTAGGAGGCATGCATTTTAGTGGGGGTACACCATTAATCCCTCAAAGTCATATTGTATTTTGGGTGGACCCTCAAATTTTTCGACCTCTAGTGTATAACTTATTAGAATTTGAAAATCGTAGGTTGTACAATAGTTAACTTTTTTTTTTAGTTCAGAATTCTTGTTATTCTTTTTGCTATGCTTGGTTCTAACATGTTTTGTAGATTCAATGGACTCACATTCATCGCGGATCTCTCCATTTTGGGTAATATCTTTCTTTTCCTCTCTTTATGTTGTGTTATTGATTCGCATTGAGGGCAATGCAACATTTAATTTAGGGGGTGTGGGATATTCTTCCCGTTTATTGTTTAGATTCATTGATTCGATCACATGTTCTTTCCAAGAGTGTTTTTTTTAGGAAAAAAAAAGAAAATTTTGAAAAAAGCCAAAAATATTTTTCTTCAAAATATATAAAGTTTGGAATTTAAAAGCTTCAAAAATGTCACAAATATTTTGTCTCAAGTTGTAAAAATCAAATGCACAAAGTCGAAATTGACCGAAGATGGAAATTGTGCGAAAATTGACGACTTTACAAATAAGTGTGGAGATTAACGAAACCCGGTGAGATTTCGAGCCTATCGATCTTTTTGAGTTTTTAAATCAATCCGAGTTAATGGTTAACTCATAATTCTAATTCATCATTTTACAAAAGTCGTTGATGATCTCTATTTTATTGTTTTGATCGGTTATGGAAAATGGAATGTTGTCTCGAAACGCGAGCTATAAATCTCTAAATTAAATTAATCTCGAGACGCATTTGGTAAATTAATAAGTAATTCGGACAAAGAAGTAGGCCATCGTTTGTTACCCAAAAATATTAGCCATAAAAAGATGTGAAAAATTATCCCTTTGATAACCCAATTGAGTCGAATAAAATTTATCCTTTTCGTTTGGTAATATGAAAACCCCAAATAGCTCGGAATTGTGAAAAATGAAAAAACTCATAATTTAAGTCCGAAAAGTGCAACAAAAAGGGTCAAGAAAAAAATAGAAGAATGCTCAACAAAAGATAGCAAGAAAAGAAAAGTGTGAAAAAAATTGAAAAAGAAGAGAAAATGAGCAATAGCCCAAAAAAAAACACTCACGGACATCATAAGAAAAATTTCCAATTCCGAATTTCCCAACCATTTCATGTTACCCAATTACACCTTAAACCCGAAAAAGTCCTAACTGAGTCGGAATTGCGAAATTGGTTACCGCGTGGAGAGTTAAAACACAAAAAGATAATAAAAGAGATTGCATGGTGTGAAAAAGAGATGATGGTTCCCGTTTCCCAATGACCGTATTTCGATGAAGAGATCTTTCCACCCAAAAAATATCGTCTTTCAATTTGTGCGCGTGACTTTACGTCCATTATATTTACTCTTTATAAATCACGCATACAGAGAGAATAGCCACATTCCGAGAGATTAGTTTGAGTGAGCATCCCGTGAGGATTTGAATCAAAATGAATTTTTGAAAAGTAATGTAATGATCAATCGGTGGAAGTTAGTGTTTCGATTTTCGCACATACACACACACTATGACTTGAGACTTGTAAATATGACTTTAAGGTGACTGTTTTTGGGGAGTTTAAATTTTATAATTTTTAAGTATTTTGATATTTCTTTGAGTCAATAATGAATTTTGTGGGTATATTCACTGCAAACCCTCACGAGACACCACTCGTCCTACTAGGGTAACCTAGAGGTTTAAAGGCTTGTTACATGCACTAAATGCAATCGCTTGCCCGCGAAAGATGTATTCTATCCCAATAATGTTTTTGAAGTGTCCTTAACTCATACTCTCATTCTTTTACATTGCTTGGGACACGCAAAGTTCTAAGTTAGGGGGGTTTGATTAGGCATAAATTCTTCACTTTTATCCCCTTAATTTCGGTATTTTTATGATCCCGTGCGGTGTAAATTATTTGGATTTGTCTCATATCTATGATACTAACCCTTTTTGGCAAGTATTTCGTATTTTTTGTATCTCTTATGTGTTTTACAGGTATTTCATGCAAGAAAGATTGAAAAGAGAACTCAAAATAGTGAAAGAAACCAAGAATCGGGGAGTTGAAAGGAATTTTCGTAATTTTGTAGCAGTAGTTCGGAAGTGGGGCCAACTGGAAAGTTTAATATATTCCAATTACAAGAACACTGGAAAAAATGGCACCTCAATCCGAGTTACGGTGAAGAAGTTATGCCAATTTGAAGTTGAGAAGAAATCCAAGAAAAAAGCTGTCAGACCCGACCCGAACCGAACCGAAGCTGAGGAAAAAGAACCGGTCCGCCCATTTGTCACGCACCATATCCGTTACGAAATTAGTCACGCTCCAGATCCATTACAAAATTAGTCACGCTTTCTAAGTGTGACAAATTGGCAGATACGGGATTTTTATTTTATGCTTATCTTTTAGCCAAAAGAGTTTTATGTTTTCGAAACTTTTCTAAACGATCTCTAGCCTATATATTTAGTCATTAGAACTCTTTTTATTCAGATTTCATTGATGTAAAAGCTCCATAACAAGTAGGAACATCTAGGAGAAAGATTCACATATTTTGCACCATTAATTCAAGAGCATTTCCAGTTTTTCTTCAATCTTTGATTTCTTCTTGCTTGTTCTTGTTCTTCAATCGTGGTAACTTTTATTTAAAGCACTTTTATTATTATTCACCATGTTTGGATAGGTTTTTAAAGGTTGGGATGCATGAACCCAACCTGATGTGTTAGTGCGTGTGTATAAAATTAATCCGCTGAATTTAGTGATTGATTATGACCGTATTGCTTAGTTACACAACAATTGTAGATCTTTATATCTCGTTTGCCTCTGGGTACTCGTGATGATTTAGAGTGAAATTCGAGTGCTACTATCGCAATACTGATTTACTCATCCTCAGATTAAGTATGACGCGGGCTTGAACCTCGTATACGTAATGCTTGGGAGTACTAAATTCCGAGTCAAATTAATCTGTTAAATTTACGATTAGTTTTGTACTATCAATACTCAAGGGTTAGGGGAGTGTTTCTCTACCTTAATTTTTCCAATTAGTGTTAGTTAACTTCTTTATTCTTCCCTTTTTCCTTTCTCACTCAATTATCATCTTTTACACTTTATTTTTTGAAGTAATAAATCAATTAAAATCTATTAAACATTCCCTGCGGATTCGATACCCAGACTCACCACTATACTCTGCAAGAGTGTTGTTAAAGTTTTGATTTTTTTTGTATTGTGGTTGGAAGCAGACAACAACGACTAGCGTATTTTCACTGACGCTCGGTTTTCAACACGATCAAAATGGCGCCGTTGCCGGGGAGTGTTTTGTTATAGATTATAATTGATTTACTATTTCGCAAGATATTTTTTTTTTCTTTTTTTTTTGAGTTACACAATTGAGCGCCAAGAAACGTTGAATCCTTAACCGCACACCTCTTTACGTGAATTGTCCATTTACAAACCATTCGGTAATCATGTTTTTTTATAGTGAGTTCGGTAATTATAATGGTTCATATGGGAATAGTTTTCAATCTTTTTATTTTCAAGAATCTCTTCCTCGACCTATTAAAATGGGTGAGTGGCTTTTAATTCATGAATATGAAAGGCTTGGAAACAAATATCGGGAAAAAAATCATTTTTAGGAGAAAGAGTTGGATGCATTATTTGAATCCAATGACGATTTTTCTTCCGAGGTTATAGAGCCAATGAATCCTACTTTGGAAGAAAGAATGCTTTTTCTAATCAAACAAGTACTCGATTTTCTTTCCACCCAAAGTGCAATGGATGTTGGTCTTGTTACGAAAATACTCTTATTTTTCGATGGGATGCGTTCTGATTTGGAAAACGAAGAGGAGGTTGAGACTTGTGTGTCACCTCAAATTTTTTAAGAACATCTCATGGAAAGTGAGTCTTGCTCCCTTGAAATTCAATCTCCAAGTGATGATGAATCACTTGAGATTGAGTTTATTTCATCACCATTTTCGTTCACCATTATTGAACCATTTGAAGTACCGCTAGATTCCAAGGTGTCGGTTGAAAATTCTGAAACGTTTACACCTTTTATCGACAAAGATACTTTGCTAGAATTATTTTCTAATATGGACACTTCCTTTTTATGTTCCCCACTTCCCATACTGCTTAAAAAATCTTCGGGGGGTGATTATATTTTTTTTGGATCTCAATTGTACTTGTCCCTCCTAGTATCCAAACCCCCCATCATTCCGTTAAAATTTTTAATTGGTGATGGTTCATTTTTTCCATCTCACACATGTCTTCCGTTGGTCAAACGAAATTATATTTTTTTAGGAGGCATGCATTCTAGTGAGGGTACACCATTAATCCGTCAAAGTCATATTGTATATTGGGTGGACCCTCAAATTTTTCAACTTCTAGTGTAACTTATTAGAATTTGAAAATCGTAGGTTGTACAATAGTTAACTTTTTTTTTAGTTCAGAATTCTTGTTATTCTTTTTTCTATGCTTGGTTCTAACACGTTTTGTAGATTCAATGGACTCACATTCATCAGGGATCGCTCCATTTTGGGTAATATCTTTCTTTTCCTCTCTTTATGTTGTGTTCTTGATTCTCATTGAGGACAATGCAACATTTAAGTTAGGGGGTGTGGGATATTCTTCCCGTTTATTGTTTAGATTCATTGATTCGATCACATGTTCTTTCCAATAGTGTTTTTTTTAGAAAAAAAAAATTGAAATATTTCGAAAAAAGCCAAAAATATTTTTCTTCAAAATAAATAAAGATTGGAATTTAAAAGCTTCAAAAATGTCACAAATATTTTGTCTCAAGTTGTAAAAAACAAATGCACAAAGCCGAAATTGATCAAAGATGGAAATTGTGCGAAAATTGACGACTTTACAAATAAGTGTGGAGATTAACAAAACTCGATGAGATTTCGAGCCTATCGATCTTTTTGAATTTTTAAATCAATCCGAGTTAATGGTTAACTCATAGTTCTAATTCAGCGTTTTACAAAAGTCGTTGATGATCTCTATTTTATTGTTTTGATCGGTTATGGAAAATGGAATGTTGTCTCGAAAAGCGAGCTATAAATCTCTAAATTAAATTAATCTCGAGATGCATATGGTAAATTAATAAGTAATTCGGACAAAGAAGTAGGCCATCGTTTGTTACCCAAAAATATAAGCCATAAAAAGATGTGAAAAATTATCCCTTTGATAACCCAATTGAGCCGAATAAAATTTATCCTTTTCGTTTGGTAACCTGAAAAACCCAAATAGCTCGAAATTGTGAAAAATGAAAAAAGTCATAATTTAAGTCCGAAAAGTGCAACAACAAGGGGCAAGAAAAAAATAGAAGAATGCTCAACAAAAGTTAGCAAGAAAAGAAAAGTGTGAAAAAAATAGAAATAGAAGAGAAAATGAGCAATAGCCCAAAAAAAAACACTAACGGACATCATAAGAAAAATTTCCAATTTTGAATTTACCAACCATTTCATGTTACCCAATTACACCTTAAACCCGAAAAAGTCCTAACTGAGTCCGAATTGCGAAATTGGTTACCGCGTGGAGAGTTAAAACACAAAAAGATAATAAAAGAGATTACATGGTGTGAAAAAGAGATGATGGTTCCCGTTGCCCAATGATCGTATTCCGATGAAGAGATCTTTCCACCCAAAAAATTTCGTCTTTCAATTTAGGCGCGTGACTTTGCGTCCATTATATTTACTCTTTATAAATCACGCATACCGAGAGAATCCGCCCATTTGTCACTCACCAGATCCGTTACGAAATTAGTCACGCTCCAGATCCGTTACAAAATTAGTCACTCTTTCTAATTGTGACAAATTGGCAGATACGGGATTTTTATTTTGTGCTTTTCTTTTAGCCAAAAGAGTTTTATGTTTTCGGGACTCTTCTAAACGACCTCTAGCCTATATATTTAGTCATTAGGACTCTTTTTATTCAGATTTCAATGATGTAAAAGCTCCATAACAAGTAGGAACATCTAGGAGAAAGATTCACATATTTTGTACCATTAATTCAAGAGCTTTTCCAGTTTTTCTTCAATCTTTGATTTCTTCTTGCTTCTTCTTGTTTTTCAATCGTGGTAACTTTTATTTACAGCACTTTTATTATCATTCACCGTGTTAGGCTAGGTTTTAAAAGGTGGGGATGCATGAACCCAGCCTGATGTGTTAGTGCGTGCGTATAAAATTAATCCACTGAATTTAGTGATTGATTATGACCGTATTGCGTAGTTACACAACAATTGTAGATCTTTATATCTCGTTTGCCTCTGCGTACTCGTGATGATTTAGAGTGCAATCGGAGTGCTACTATCGCGATACTGATTTACTCATTCTCAGATTAAGTATGACGCAGGGTTGAAACTCGTATACGTAATGCTTGGGAGTACTAAATTCCGAGTCATATTAATCAGTTAAATTTACGATTAGTTTTATACCATCAATACTCTAGGGTTAGGGGATTGTGTCTCTACCTTAATTTTTCCAATTAGTTTTAGTTAACTTCTTTATTTTTCCCTTTTTCCTTTTTCACTCAATCATCATCTTTTACACTTTATTTTTTGAAGTAATAAATCAATTAAAATCTATTAAACATTCCCTGTGAATTCGATACCCAGACTCGCCACTATACTCCGCAAGAGTGTAGTTAAAGTTTAGGTTTTTTTGTATTGTGGTTGGAAGCCGACAACAACGACTAGCGTATTTACACGGACGCTCGATTTTCTACACGATCAAAATGGTCACATTGATATTCACAATCTTCTTTATTTAGTCTTGGAAGTGTATATTCAATACCTTGGTTCAATTTTATGTTTAGGTGAGGGTGTTTATTGGGGTGTTTGTGGTGGCGTTGTGTTGCAAGTTCAAGTACGAATATGAGTAATGCTGGGGTGATTCGGTTCGTGGACACATTTCGTGGACACACTACATTAAAAGCTTATAAATTATTGTTGTGGATCCCGTCAGGACATAAAAATTGGGTACAGGTTTTTAATGCACATTTTATGCTCTCGTGGGATCCACAACAATAATTTATAAGATTCTAATGCAGTGTGTCCACGAAATGTGTCCACGAACCGGGTCTCCCTAACATTATTCGTATGAATATTAGTGGTAAATTTATTATCGTGCCTTCAGGCACGGGCATACCCTAGTATTCATACACACACACACACACACACACACACACACACACACACACACACACACATATATATATATATATATAGAAATAGTGTGTGTGTGTGTGTGTGTGTGTGTGTGTGTGTGTGTGTACGTGTGTATGAATGGGTTTCAGGCAGTGAGGGCATAATTTCAAAGTTATCAGAATGGGTTTTGGGTCATCTAATTTTGGTCCTACGCTAGTCATCACAAAGTGACAACTCCCTAGAGCCATGATTGGAATGATTATCGACACGCCTCGAGTAGTAAAAAATAGTATTCTAACTAACCGATATGTTATTCGATGACCTTGGAAAACATATACGGGTGGTGCTCACCTATGAACATTTATCGAGGTGCGTGTTCAAATTATCAAAAGTTTAACATAAATAAATTTGTTTATGAAAATCAAATTTTCGGGCTTTGTTTAGGCTCAATTTTAACACATTTCAGTTACTCGAAATATTCATACGACTTCACTGAATTTGAATCCGGATAATCGAGAGTCAATATATATAGTCATCGACACGTTCATATTAGCTGAGACATACGTTCTTATCGACTATAGTTATGTCCAGAAAGGGCTATTTTTTATTAGGATTTTTTTATAAAAACACTATTACATTTATAATAACATGTAAATTTTATTTTTGTGATATGAAATTAGCAAATTTATCTTATCAATATTTCAAAAGCAAACCATATCAATATAATTCAACTTACATCATTTCGTCATCTTATTTTATTACTAGACAAAGCTATTATTATTTTGTTTAATTTGTAAACTGGTGGGAAAACGTGTGAGTGAAATGTATTGACTAGATATTAGAATATTAATCCCCAAATAACCGATACAAATACCTTATTAGCAAAGCCAAACATAACAAGCTCAACAAATAACCAATCAAGCTAAAGGTCCAAAATTTGGAAGGTTTTGTCTTGTCAATAGTAATTTCAACGTATTTTATATAAGTGATATTGATATCACACCGTGATAGACCTAAATTACTCTTAGTGAGTGCATGTTGTGATACTGCCATACTACGTATGTTGATAACTATAATTGATGTTTGAATATGGATCATTTGGATCAAATTAAATCCTTCTCGTCTAATAACTTAATTCATGAGACAGTACAATGGTTGTATCATTTCACCGATTCACTTATGTGCCAATTATCTTTGTTATAAGCATCAATATGAACTAGGGAGTAGACTGTCGTGTTATCCCCCAAAATTTTTCTACTTATCCTACGGTCTCAAATGTTTAAGCGCTTGAATTTATTGCTAAATACATATGAGTACCACTATAATTAGTGTGACTAACTGTTTATTTTTCCCAAAGGTTTTGGGTTGACAATATTATTTGGTTATACTAATCATGCTTAATTATTTCTATATTAGTTAGTAAACTGGTAAGTATGGTATTATCGGTTTAAAAAACCTTGACTTTCTTTATAAAGTTATTTCTTATGACTACTTCGTAATGTTTTTTCATTAAATAGTTAAATCCATACACACTTAAAACTCTCTCTCTCTCTCTCGCTCTCTCTCCCTCTCTCTCTCTCTCTCTCTCTCTCTCTATATATATATATATATATATATATATATATATATATATATATATATATATATATATATATTCATTATAGAATTTGTAAAAATCTACTTAATAACGTTCATGATTCCTTTCCTTCCAGTTATTTTGAACAGGTACCTATAAGCAACGATGAACGCTTCCGAAATCATTAGATACATAGATATAAGGGGAGGTATTAGTAGAGAAAATGAAACATAGAGCAACAATAGAAATAAATGTATAAATGTTACGTAGGTATGAGTTTTTTTAAACTACAGTTGTAAATTATTTGAGCATAAATAAATCTCTCAGTTGTGTACGCATTCATGGCTTATTTATAGTTTAACATTATTTTAAGATAAAAATCACACCCGATAAATTGAGGTATGACAGTAAAGTTCTTGTGAAAAAGGTGAAATTAATGGCATTTTATGTTTTAAGTAGGATGACACCCCCTCTTATGAGCTCATGTAATGTTTTAACCAATACGAGTAGGGAACTTGCATCTCATGATTCTATTATTTCTCAGGTTCCACATAAAAAAGTTGCTCCTATTAAGGAAGAAAAATAGATGTCCACCTCTTCTACCCTCTCTACATGATAAAAGACTTTAAGGAAGAAACATGGTGCAACATGTGTGGTCATTACTGAACCACCTTTTTGGCCCTCGAATTCTTTGCATAACACATTGGATGATAGGCCAGTTAAAGATGTAGTGGGTGTTTCTCCCCAGGTTTATCTTTCTAAGCCTCCTCACAAAGATAAAAAAGTATCCACCTTTTTCTTTTTCCAAATTAAAATCTCTAAGTATTGAGTTATTATTTCTATTTGTAAGAAAGATATCTCCAACACTTATTTTGGCCCTTTTTGAAAAATGTTTCCTCTTCATAAATGGAATTCATGTCAATTCTTAATGACATGCCTCCCCTAAATGGTTCTACGAGTGCACTTATTGAAGAAGGTGTTATTCAGACACCTCATTTATACCCCTTATCAACAATCGACCAATTTTCCATGATACGTGCTTCCTCTAGGCATGCACTATCTAAACGTTCTTTTGATGTGTCATGAAAGTTGCCTATGGGCAAAGAGATAGTGGGTGAATCAGGTGGGACTGTTGAAATGACAGATTCAATTTATATCCTAACTTATCCTGGGTTACCACTGGCTATGGTTTCTCCAGTTTGTCTAATAAAGGTAGTTTACACTTAAACTTAGCTTGACCCCTTAATTAATCTCCATGTTTGTGATTATCAATGTTTATTTTCATTTTATCTGTGAAGGTAAATTGGATGTGATGTCCCTTATGAAATTGATCACTGAGGAGATGCTTCCTCATAGCCCCGTAAGACCAGTTATGAAGTTAAATTTCCAAGTTAGGATACATGTTGCTGTGGTACTTAAGGACAAACTTTCCCTTGTTCATTCCACCATTGTTTAGGTATTCTCCTTGTGCGAAAAATGTTTACAACTTTTGCTTGGACTTCTCATACGTGAACTCATTCTAAGCTTCATCAAATTATGTTGTATCGACTTATCAGTGGTAAAACGAGGGTCGTGGTACTTAAGGACAAACTTTAACGTGTTCATTCATAATTGTTTTGGTACTCTCTTTCTGAGAAGAATGTTTATAACTTTTACTTGGACTTATCATCTGTGAACTCATTCTAAGCTTCATCAAATTATGTTGTAACGACTTATCAGTGGCAAAATAAGGGAGCAGTTATCTTCTCTCACTGAGGTTGATCTGACCCCAGTAGTTGTTGCTTCTTACTCCATAGAGATTTTTCTTGATTCAAGAGAGCTATTTATCTTATTTATTGAGGGTTCCCTCATTGTTAATGTTCAAGCATCATTTGAGGAAAAAAACACACGTCTTCCTTTAACCATCATTCCAACTCAAGATGAACTCCAAATACAACCACATGTTAATAAGGTAAAATTGTTCCCCATCATCATGTGTGTGCCAATTCATTTAATATCATTACTCTTTTTATTGTTCTATGTGATATGTATTTCTTGGATATAACTTAACGAAAAATCTCACCTACTTTTCATTTGGATAAAATTCTCAAGTTTTGTCACATGTTTAGAAATGTACTTATCTTGAGATGTTTTCCCTAAACATAAACCTCCTTTGAGATGTATCCTTTTTAGGTATGTTTTTCTCGAGTAAACACCTGCTTGGTGACTCACCTTATTTGGGAAAGATTTCTCTAAACATACACATGCTTGGTGATGTATCCTGCTTGGGAATATACATATTTTAAAATAAGCATTTGCTTGCTGACTCAGCCTTCTTGGTGATTTATTTTTTTGATTGAATAGAATTCGAAAAAGAAAAAAAAAATCATGTTTTTGTCACTTGCTTGGTGATGTCACCTGCTTCGATATGTAACTCTTAAACAAAATTCACCTACTTGGTGACTTAGCTTAACTTTTTTCTTAGATTTTCTCATTTTACATGCTCAGTAAAAAAATTCTCCAAATTTTGGATAATGTTTTTTGTGCTTCCTCTTTTGCATCCTGTGATAGAGAACATTCCTCTCATAGCACCTCAAATTCCACATCTTGAAGTAGATATGCCAGATCAAAGGATGGACGTTGATCATGTTGCGAAAGTTCTTTCGCAAGCTGATTCATTTGATGAAAGTGATCATTGTTCTATAACCATTATGAATAGGGAAGAAAGTGAATCTGTCTATTGTGCTCCCATGCCCAACATTGCACCTTTTGAGTTCTGTCGACAGGTGTTTTGCAGCTGCCTTTTCATTCAAGGTTCAATACGCACTGTGTTTCAATGAAAATTTCTTTTCATCGAAAGACTTTCACTGTTGATTATGTGAGACCTAATAATATAGTTATGGGATATAGACTTGAAGGCATGGCATCCATCTTGTTTGATATTATGAACACTCTAATTTCAGCGTTAGATTTATCAATTTTGAGTCAACACATGACCAACCTCAAAGATCAGAAGAAGGATGTATTTGATTTCTTGTGGCTTATTGACAACTTAAAGTTACTTCAAAGATATCAACATGTCAACCTATCATTCTAAATATCTTAAGAATATTGGGGATTTTAGAGTCAATGAAAAAAATTGAAGGAGCATAACACTCGTATTAAAGAGTGAAACCATAAAGTGATAGAAGCAGAAGAAGATTTGTCTAGGGTCAGGGCCATGAGAGAACGTGAAATCTAGTTAAAGTTAAGGGCTGAAGTCGAATCATATATCTCTACTATAAATGAGTATTAACGTGATGTTTCCAAATACGTATCTTCTTTGCTTATGGTGGTTTTTTCACTTCTCCTAAGTAATGGCTTCTCTCGGAATAAAATTTCCCTTTGTTGTATTTCTGGGCAATAGTCCTAATTTTGTGTTGTAACTATTTTATAAGTGAAATACAAAAGAAAGCTCATTGTTTAACTGATGTGTTCATTAATCATTTTTCTTTTTCCAACTATTATATATCAAAATTGTAAACAACTTTTACATGTGTTCTATTGCAATCTCTAAGTACCAAAAGTAAGAAGTGTTGATGTAAAAAACTAGATTACTCTAATTATTTAATCACAGATAAATAAATAAGACAAAAGATTTTAAAGTGGTTCAGCCTTATATGAATGGCCTACATCCATTGTTATGTTATTGCTGAGTGTTTAAGAATTCTCGATTACAAGTGCTATCAAGAAATTCTCGTCCCTTTGAATGAGGGTGATACAAGGTATTTATAGCCCTTAGGTTGTACATGAAAGGGTGTTACATTAAATGATACACATATGAAAGGGTAATTCATTTAATGTTCTTCAAACGTGCGCATCAAGATGATAAGCATTCAATGAATAGTTGAATTGTTGATTATCCGGCAATTAATGTTGTGGTCGAGGTGCAGCTCGAACCGCCTTAGTTGCTCGCCGTCCAAAAGTTCCTCAGAGCATTGGAGTTCCTTGGAGGGTTGGTGTTCCTCGGAGTGAGTATGTTGGTCGGGGAAACAATCTTCCTCGTTGCTATTGTGCCACATAGATTGACACGTGTCTTCTTATTGTTCGTCCACATCAGCATACTAATTTTGGTGTCAACAGAAGCCCCCAATGTTTCATATTTCGAAATTTGAGGTGTATGGAACATTCTTTCTCGGTATATGGCGATATTAAATGACCTTCCTGGGTTTTAGGAGCCTTTTCTTCATATTTAAATTTCCTTCCAAATTCGCAGAATCCGCCTTTTTGCATTTTTATAAGCGCTTCGATCTTCGTGCCCTTTTTGTCCTTTTAGCCGCCGGTAGCGTAATATTTCCTTTTTGTAATCATTTCTTTCGCCGTTTCCCAAGGCAAGGTATTTAAACTTCAGAGGCAATCCCATCGTCTTCTACCTTTTCAATTTTTGCTTTCGAGTTTTCTAAAGCTTTTCTCTCTCTTGTGCGTTCATTTCCTCCTTTGTTTGTCAATAGATCTCCTTTTTCCCTGTAAGCTCTTCTTCCTTCTTATTTTATTCATCATGGTTTAAATTATCGAATCTCTTGAGAAGTTTCGCTCTGACTTCTCTATTCCTTCTTGGGTAACTTTGGAGGTTCTTTCTGAGCCTTCAAGTTATTTTGATTTGGCTGAGGGACACTGGTTCCCTAGCCTATTTATTGCTGAATGTGGATTTTCTTTTCCACCAAATCCGTTGTGTTTAGAGTTCTGTCAGTACTTCGATGTTGTCCCTGCAAAAATAGCCCCCAACACATGGAGAATAGTTAATGGGGTATATAGGTTAAATCAAACTCATGGAACTCGTATAGGAATTCCTGAGATTATGTACTGTTACAGATGGGCTATTTTAGACAATGTTTTTTATTTAAAAACTAGGTTTTTGAATAGGGCCTTAGTAGTCAACCTCCCTGATGCCAACAGGGATTATTTTGAACACGGGGTAGTTATAAAAAATTGGCAACATGCCCCTTTGGTTGGAGATGCAGTATATGAGGGTCCCAGATGCCCCCCATATGGCAATGGGATAGGTCATTTTCATCTTATTTTGTTTTTGAAATTATGATTTCATTGTATTTGATAAAATGTATGACTGATATTTCAATATGTTCTTGTTTGCAGTTGACAGCAAGAGAAAAACTCCAAAAGAGTCAGAAGTTAATATAAAGCAGTTGAAACATATCTGGAGTTTGCATCAGAGGGTTGCAGACGAGCACATCAGGTCTGCTTCATATTTGTTGCAGTACAGGAGCTACACATAATCCTTTACTGCTCGTCCTGTGGTCAGCATTAGTGACCCATTGCCAGCTTCCGAGGAATCTTCACCAGAATCTCATATTCCTCTAAGTCAGAATATGGGCAAGAGAAGAGTTCCTGCTATCTTCGAGGAGACTTCCTCTACCGGGGATGGAAAGAGGAACAAGGCTGAAGTCCCAAAGGGGACCACGAAAATTGATGTTGTTCCTTTTGTTGCTGTTCAGAAGGCTGCCGAGAAGCCTCCAATGGCTCCGAGCAAGAGAAGTACTTCTGTAGAAGTGGTCACTATTTCCCCCACCAAAGGTTCTTTGGCTAAAACTACTGAAGTTCCACTAAGGAGATTGAAGAAATCCTCCTCAGTTAGTTTTTCTGAAGCTATTCCCCAGCTCCAAACTAGTGGAGCTGGTGTTCCAACCATCATTCCCCCGAGCTCTGCAATGAGCTCGATAAAGACTTGGATTATTCCTGAAGTCCAAGGCATCGAGGAAAACATGCCTAGGAATATGCTGACATCCCTAGCTACTCGTCACATTGCTTCAGTAAGTTTCTTTTTTATCTTGAATTTTTCCTTCTATCAATATATGTATCTCGGCACTAACTCATCACTACATTCTTTTTTCAGCTGGTGAGTTGTTTTAACACCATTGTGAAGAAAGATGAATCACTCAAGGCTTCAAGCTCCTCGTCTGGAGTAGAGGATGCATTCCAGGGTTTGGCCCAATCTCTGAATGAATCCCGTCAGTACGATGAGGATAAAGGTGAATGGGAGAAGAAATTGGGTGCATCTGAAGCAGAGAAGGTGCAGTTGGGAAACAAAGTGAAGGATTTGGAGAGGGAGAACAAGAAATACTCCGAGAAGCTCACTACCTTCTGGGAGCTTGAAAATAAGCTGAAATCAGCTGAAGAAGAGCTGATACTTCTGCGCGAAGCAAATCGTCAGAAGGAGGAGTTGGAGGCCAAGCTGAAAGCCTCTGAGGACTTTCTATCCGAGAAGCTCTCCTCGGAGAAGATGAAGAGAAAAACAGCTGTGAAGAAATCCTTTCGAACTAGTTGGGATAAAGGATGGGATAGAGGGGTAGCAGCAATGATGACCCAGGTGAATTATGGAAGTTTGAAATACTTCCATGATGGTTGGGTTGCTGCCTTGAAGGACTTGAAGGTGAGTGAGGACTCCGAGCTATTTCAACAACATCTCCCTGGTCCTCCTCCAGTTATTGAAGACGAAGCTGCATCTGAAGAATCTTCAATGATTGTGGGTGATCAAATCCTTGCTCCTCAACCCAACCAGACATCTGCTGAGGAGATTTCTTCTTTGCCTGCTTCTCTTGAACAAATCCCAACTTCAGCCGATCAAATCAGTGTTCCCACCGAGCAACCAAGCTCCTCGTCCCAACCTCCCGAGAAAGTCTTGGGAGACAAGGAAAAGGTGTGAAGTTGTTCGGTACTATCTTTTTGTTTTTCTTCTACTTGTACTTTGTATCTCAGATCTTTGTAACTTTGCCTGATGATCTAATAAAAATTTGAGTTCTTTTATTCCATATGATTGTCTCTTCTTTATCTTCACTCTATCTTGATCTTCTTTTTCTTTCTCTGTTAGTTTCTGGCCAGGATGGATCTTTTGTCTGCTAATGACACAAAGTTGATTCAGAAATGCCATGAGTATTATAAAGCTGGTCACACAGACCTTAGTACATCAGAAGTTGCTGACATCCTTGGCCATGATGCTTCAGAGCAAGCAGTTGAGGCTTATCGGTACCTGAAGGATTTACTTGATCGAGCTGTGGCCAATAATGTGGCATACTACGAATTGATCGAGGAGCTTCATTATTCCCTAGAAGATTTTCAAAATCAACACAATGAATCAGCTGCCCTGTTGCACGAGGAGTATGAGAATAGATATCAACATCTTTCTTCCGAGACAGGCCACAAAAAGATCATTGCTGGGTACGATGTCAGGGAGAGAACCCTAAAAGGTGAAGTTGAGGCCTGTAGACAGATCGCCGAGCTGCTGGAACAAGAGAACAACAGTTTGCAGAAAGAGCTGGCACAGTATAAGTCTGCAGCTTCATCTTCACTGCCTTGGTACCAGTCTCCGACGAAGGGTTCTCATTCTTAGAGTTTGAGAATGCCAAATTAAGGCAAGAATTGGATGTCCTGCGAAGATCTGGTGCTTCTACTTCTTCTCGGGGATGAGGAAGAGGTTCTCGTGGGCGAGGAAGAGCTGCCCAAGATGTTAACGAGGAACGAAGTACTCCATCTGCTCGGGGTCAATCAAGAACTCCTCATAGTATTGAAGAAGCCCGTACTCTGTCAACATTGGAAACTCAAGCGTACTAGTTGAACGCAAAAGATCGGGCTTTGTCTAAAATGTCCAAGAAAATCCTAACTTTGGAAGATCAACTTACTGCGAAGAAGTCTGCTTTGAATAATAAGGATGTTTTTGCCAGGAACCTTCATGAGCAGTTAGAAAGATTAACTTTCCAATTCCATAAACAACCTCGCGAATTATGGAATGCAGGCTATAATGAGGCCCTTTATCACTTGGATGCTCGCATTGAAAATGCCAATAATGAAGGTTATAAACAGGGATGGTTGAATGCCCTGGATGTGCTGAAGCTCGAACAGAGGCACTACCTGTGGGATTATCATACTCCGGGGCTACTAGACTTGCCTGTACCACCCTATAAATTGGACATGGAATGGATCCCAGCTCGTGCCATTCCTCGGAGATTAATTTCAAAATATCTTGGTGACTATAATCTTCATTCTAAAATTGAAGTATCTCATCCCGAGCATCTCTTGGATACTCCTTCAGTAATGAATGTCAGAATGTTGAAGGACTTGAATTTTATCAATTCTCCTCAGACATTAAATGATCCTCCTGCTGGCGAGGAACCTGTATCGAAGGCTGAGGGGAAAAAACCAATAGAATAGGATTTTCAATGTAATAGTTAGCACACATATGTAACTTGTAATTTATTTTGAATTTTAATAAAAGACTTTCATTTTTTGTTTGCAAATCTGTATTGCTATTGTTTTGTACTTGTCTAACACTTTTATATTTGTGATTTCATAACAATTCTTTGCGGTTCATCGACCAATCTAGTAATAAAAAATTACAAGTATAAAAAATGTTGCTCGATCACTTAATAACAAAGTAATGAGTATAAAAAATGTTAAAATTTCTTACAACCAACCAAGGTTGTTTAAATTGAGCTCGTCGACCAATTATAGTTAATGGGTTTTTATCCCCGACCAGCTATACTTGGTAAATTTTGTCTTTTTCAATAAATGTGCCCGACCAACCAAGGTCAAAGATTTTTCCTCGTCGACCAACTACAGTTAGTGGGTTTTTATCCCCGACCAACTATACTTGGTTCAGTTTGGAATATTTGTTCTTCGATGAACTTTTATGTAATAAACTTACTTCCCGACCAACATAAGTTGGCACTTGAGAGCATATTTTGTTTTCAAACCAACCGAGATTGGCATTTTTAAGAATGTTTTTCTTGCCCTTTTACCAACCGGGGTTGGTCATGGGTTTGAACTATCATGACCACTAACTCTTTTACCAACCGGAGTTGATCACGCTAGTGTATGCCTCCTAACCAAAGGAGTATAGTTTGTTCTCGCTATTTTACCAACCGAAGTTGATCATTCTCGAACTATCATGTCCACTAGTTATTTTATCAATTGGAGTTGATCACGCTAGTGTACGCCTCCTAATCAAAGGAGTATAGTTTGTTCTCGCTATTTTACCAACCGAAGTTAATCACGCTCGAACTATCATGTCCACTAGTTTTTATATCAACTGGAGTTGATCACGCTAGTGTACGCCTCCTAACCAAAGGAGTATAGTTTGTTCTCGCTATTTTACCAACCGAAGTTGATCACGCTCGAACTATCAGTGTCCACTAGTTATTTTACCAACCGGAGTTGGCCACGCTAGTGTACGCCTCCTAACCAAAGGAGTATAGTTTGTTCTCGCCCTTTTACCAACTGGAGTTGGTCGTGGGTCTGAACTATCATCTTCTTTTTGCTCGTCTTCTTTTTGCTGTCGAGTAGCGTAGTGTACAACACTTGTATTCCCCGAAAAACTTTCAATATAAGGAGAGAAGATGGTGAAACATCATCGTTTTATTCATATTGATGGACCTGCTGTACATTTTACATTCTTGATAATACTTGCGTAGGTGTTCAGCATTCCATGCATTCTTGAATTCCTCCCCTTCTAGAGTTGCTATTCGGTAAGTTCCTGGTCGAACAACTTCTGTAACTCGGTAAGGTCCATGCCAATTTGCTTCCAATTTATTGTGCTTCTGAATGACCTTCTTTAGCACGTAATCTCCTTCTTTTAAATCGCATTTCTTCACCCTCTTATTGTAGAACAGAGCTGTTCGTTGTTGATATGCATCATTTATAATGGCTGCTTCTTCTCTAACCTCCTCGAGCATGTCCAAATATAATCTTCTCATCAAGTCACTGACTGGGGAATTGAAATTCAGCACTCTGTGTGTTGGGAGACCCAACTCAGCAGGTATTACAGCCTCACTTCCAAACGCCAACATATATGGTGATTCTCCAGTTGCTGCTCTGGGAGTTGTTCGGTAAGCCCATAATACTAACTGTAGCTCATTAATCCAATTTTCTTTAGCCTCACTTAACCTCTTCCTCAAACCATTTAATAATGTTCTGTTCGTCACTTCAGTCTGTCCATTGCTTTGAGGATGGCCTGGTGCTGAATGAACCTTCAAAATGTTTGACTGATGACAATAGGCGGCAAACTCCTCGTTGTCGAATTGTGTTCCATAATCTGTGATGAAGGCATGAGGGAGACTATATCGACAGATGATATTCTTCCAAACGAATTGGTATACCTTCTCGTACGTCATATCAATAAGTGGCTCATCTTCTACCCACTTAGTAAAATAATCCACTACGACGACAAGGTACTTGAATCTTCCTCGGGTTGTTGGCAGGGGTAAATCCATTCCCCGCATGGCAAAAGGCCAAGGAGAAGTTATGGGTGTCAATAATGCTTGCGAAGTTCATCGGATGGAGGAAAAATGTTGGCATTTATCACATCTCTTAGCATAGGCTATACAATCTGCCCTCATCGTTGGCCAGTAGTATCCTTGTGTCATCACCCTTTGCAAAAGTGTTCGACCTGCTATATGAGCTCCACAGGACCCTTCATGGATCTCTTCAATCAATTCTTTCACCTCGAAGGGATGTACACATCTTTGCAAACCTGCTATAATTCCTCGTCTATATAAAACACCATTAGTTAGTACATACCGAGCAACTTTAAACTTTAATTTCTTGGCAGCGATCTTATCCTCCGGTAATTCTCCTTCCTCGACATATGCCCTGATGGGATCCATCCAAGATGGTCCTAAATCAAGGGAAATAACATTCATCGTCAGGCCTTCATCTATGCTTCGACTTTCTAACACCTCAATTGGTATCGTTCTTCGTAACTCGGTACGAGTAGCTGATGCTAGTCGGGCCAGTGCATCTGCTTGTGCATTCTCCATTCTTGGTATTCTGATCAACTGAATGGCATCAAATTCTGCCAACAACTCCATCGCCTTTGCATGATACTTGACCATTAATTCTCCTTTAACTGCATACGTTCCCATCATCTGATTCACAATTAATTGAGAATCACTCAATACCATCACTTGTTGCGCTTCCATAATCTTTGCTAAATTAAGACCTGCTATCAAGGCTTCATACTCAGCCTCATTATTGGAAGCTTTGAATTGGAATCGTAAAGCATATTCCACGACAATCTCGTCTGGGGTGTTCAAAACAATCGCTGCTCCACAACCTGTTGTACAAGATGACCCATCTACATACAATCTCCACGTAGGTAACTCGTCTTCAAAGTTCTTATCTGATAGCGTTCCTCGGTGAAATATTTGTTATTTTGTTTCATCCCCCCTGGTATTTTTCGCTTCTTGTCGACCATCTCTTCTGGACCTTTTACCAACCGTAGTTGGTCTGGGTTTGAATTTGATGATCTTTCTACATCCACAAACCATTTTACCAACCGGAGTTGGTCTAGACTTATGTCTGTTGATCCTGTAACATCCACAGGTTGGTCAGCGAGTAACTTTTGTTCCTCGGGGGTATCAGGATATGTAAACTCTGCTATAAAGTCTGCTACAGCTTGCCCTTTTAAGGATGATCTGGGTCCATACACAATATCATATTCACCGAGCTCTATTGCCCAGTACATCAGTCTTCCTGATTTTTCTGGCTTATGAAGAGCTTGTCTCAATGGCATGTCGGTATAAACGATGATGGTATGGGCCTGGAAATATGGCCTCATTCTTCTATTTGCTTCAATTAATGCCAACGCCAATTTTTCCAACTTTGGGTACCTGATCTCTGCACCTCGGAAAGCCTTACTTGTGTAATAAATTAGCTTCTGGACTCCATTCTCCAATCTAATCAATGCCGAGCTGACTGCATTCTCTGATACTACAAGGTATAAGTACAACTTTTCACCCATCACTGGTCTGGACAGCAATGGAGGTGTTCCCAGATATTTCTTCAAGTCTTGAAAGTCTTTTTCACATTCATCATTCCACTCAAAAGTTTTTCGAAGTGTTTTGAAGAATGGAAGACACCTATCAGTTTCTCGAGATATAAATCTATTGAGCGCTGCAACTCGTCCTGTAAGACTCTGCACTTCTTTCTTCATCGTTGGAGATCGAAACCCTAAAAGAGATTTGATCTTTACTGGATTTGCCTCAATGCCTCGCTGGTTGACGATGTACCCGAGGAACATTCCTTCTCGTACTCCAAAGGTGCACTTCGTCGGGTTGAGCTTCATCTGGTATTTATCTAGTTGATCAAAGGTCTGACCTAAGTCAACTAGATGATCAGCATCTTTCTTGCTCTTTGTTAGCATATCGTCGACATAGACCTCCATATTGTAACTGATTTGTTCGGCAAAAACCTTGTTCATCAGCCTCTGGTATGTCGCTCCTGCATTTTTCAAACCAAAAGGCATAACATTATAACAATAAGTTCCCCTAGGGGTAATAAAAGAAGTGCTTTCCCTGTCTTCAGGTTTCATTTTGATCTGGTTGTATCCAGAGTAAGCATCCATGAAACTGAGTAGCTCGTGCCCCGAGGTAGCATCCACTAGTTGGTCAATTCTGGGCAATTGGAAGTGATCCTTTGGGCAAGCCTTGTTGAGATCAGTGAAATCAACACACATTCTCCATTTATTGTTTTTCTTCTTTACCGTCACCACATTTTCCAACCAGTCTGGATACTTCACATCTTCAATGAATTGGGCTTTCTGGAGCTTATCGACCTCCTCTTGAATAGCTTGATTCTTCTCGGGGCTAAATACCCTTCTTCTCTGCTTTACAGGCTTGATCTCCCTATTCGCATTGAGTTCATGGCATAAGAATTTTGGATCTATTCTTGGCATGTCTTCATGACTCCATGCAAAAGTTTTCTTTCTGTTTCTCAAAAAAGTTATCAACTCCTATTTTATTGAAACATCCAACGATGATCCTATCTGGGTTACTCGTTCAGGATGCTCGTCGTCCAGGATAACATTTTCTGTGGATTCTACCACCTGTCCTTTTACAAGTTGAGATTCATCTCGGGGATCAAGTGTTTCAATTTCTGTACTTTCATCCACCTGGTAGGTAGTAGTCTTTTTCCTTGATTCCTCAAGTTCCTCTTTCTCGGCAGACGAATAATAGCATTCCCGAGCTACTTTCTGATCACTTTTCATAACTCCCACTCCGAAATTTGTTGGGAATTTTAAGCACTGATGTACTGTAGATGGGACTGCTTCGAACTTCTTCAAACCAACTCTTCCCATGATGATGTTGTAGGCTAACTGCACATTCTTATCCATCACAAAGAAGCGTATTCTCTCTGTTCGACAAGCAGGCCAAGTTCCAATGAATATATCCAACTTGATCGTCCCAAGTGGAAAAACTTTCTCACTAGCGAAACCCAGAAGAGGTCTGTGATAAGGCTCCAATTGAGATAACTTCAAATTTAAACTGTCAAAGCACGAATAGTACATGATGTCTCCCGAACTGCCATTATCTACCAGCACCCTTGAAATCACTACTTCTTTCATCCTCATTTTGATCACCAAAGGGTCATCGTGAGGGTAAAGAACACCTGCCAGGTCATTTTTTGAAAAGCCAATAACCAGCTTCTCTTTGTTTACCTTCCTCGGATGATCCTCCTCGGCCAAATTTATTCGCTGAATATACGAGCAAGCTTGTGCCTCTCCGAGGTAAGCTTTTCTTTCTGCAGTAAGATCTCCTCCTCCTGCATCTCCTCCTGTAATAACATTACAATCAAATGACCCAAAACGTATGGAAAATACCTCTCGTTCTGGCTGCCTTGGTTTCTTGGGAAGATCGGGGTCATCCTCGGCATCATCTTTGTGACCTCTCTTCTTTTTCTCCTCTGCTCGACGTGGAGATCTAGATCTCTCTCTAGTTCGATCATTATTTCTTCTTTCACCTCCCCGATCAACATACCTTTCTAGCTTTCCTCTTCAGATGAGTGTTTCAATCTCGTTCTGAAGAGCTATGCAATTTTTAGTCATATGGACATGATCTTTGTGGAACTCGTAATATTTTTCCTTGTTCCTCGCATCAGAATCTGACCTCAGTTTCTTCGGCCACTTTACTTCCTTGCTATTCTTGATTTCTTCCAAGACATGATTAATACCCATTTTCAAAGGAGTATAGTTATCGAATTTCTTCAGGACTTCCCATGACGACCTATTATTCTTGGAATGCTTGTCACTGCCATTGCCCTTATGCTCTTTCTTCTTAGATTTGTCGTCTTCCACCTTGGTTTCTTTATCCATATTCTTCTTTGTAGTCATAACCTCCTCGGCATTCATGATTTTGGCCGCTTTTGCCATCAACTCTGACATAGTTTTAGGTGGATCTTTTGCCAAAGTGTAATAAAACTTATTAGGCAACAACCCACTCATCAAGGCGGTGATTGCTGTCTTCTCCTCATAATCTATGACTTCCAGCTTCTGGTTATTGAAACGAGTTATGTAATCTCTAGTACTCTCACCAGATTTTTTTCTAACACTTAACAAGTGTGCTACTCATTTTACTGGATTTTCTCCAAAATAGAAATTGCCGATGAACAACTCGGCCAACTGAAAGAAAGTTGAAATCTTACCCCGAGGAAGATTGTTGTACCATATCTGGGCAGCTCCAGTAAGAGTTCTTGAGAACGCTCTGCATCTCATCTCGTCGGGGACAGCATAGATATCGGCGGCAGCTTGATATTGCTCTATATGAAGGATAGGATCTGTCTTTCCATCATATTTAGGGGTCACTACTGGTGCTTTAAACTTTGACGGTGTAGGAAAATTCACAATGTCCTGGACAAAAGGTGTCTCTTGAACAAAAGTTCATTGTAGGGGATTCTTCGCCCTAGCCATTTCTCCCAATCTATCCTCCAATCGCTGAAGGGACCCTTTCCACGCTTCATTTCCTTCCTCGGGCCTATTGATCGAGCAATAGATCATTCTAAAGTAGCATCTGGAGATTTATCTTGACGAGCAACTGGTCGTGATTGTGCTGATCCTTCTCTTAGATCTGATGGTTATCGAAAACTCCTCGACATGGTCTTAGGTGGACTCCTATTCCTCCTAGGGCCTAATCGACTGAAAGGAGACACCCTACTCAGTCTTTGCAAGGCACTGGGTCTTTCTGGGGAGAGAGTGATACGCTGATCAGTATCTCTAGCCCTTATTGACGAAGTTCGCCCAGGTTGATAAGAGAAATCATCAGATTCCTCATTACGATATGACTCAGTACGTCTGGATCATGAAGAAAGTAAATAAGTTTGCCTCTGACCACTTCGTTGTCCTGAACGTGCAGGTGCACCACCATGAAGGGTTTGTATGAGTTGCCTCATTGTGTCTTGTATGGCGGTTTGTCCTTGAGCCAGATTCGTCATAATTCTGGCCAGATCTGGAGGTGCAGAGGGATTCAGAGGATTTCTAGCATTTCCAATGTTTCGATTGCTAGATTCTGGATTACCCGCCATTGATGATGAATGATTTTTGGTGAAAAATGATAATAACAATCGATTCCCACAGACGGCGCCAATCTGTTGATGTAAAAAACTATATTACTCTAATTATTTAATCACAGATAAATAAATAAGACAAAAGATTTTAAAGTGGTTCAGCCTTATATGAATGGCCTACGTCCACTGTTATGTTATTGCTGAGTGTTTAAGAATTATCGATTACAAGTGCTATCAAGAAATTCTCGTCCCTTTGAATGAGGGTGATACAAGGTATTTATAGCCCTTAGGTTGTACATGAAAGGGTGTTACATTAAATGATACACATATGAAAGGGTAATTCATTTAATGTTCTTCAAACGTGCGCGTCAAGATGATAAGCATTCAATGAATAGTTGAACTATTGATTATCTGGCAATCAATGCTGTGGTCGAGGTGCATCTCGAACCGCCTTAGTTGCTCGTCGTCCAAAATTTCCTCAGAGGATAAGAGTTCCTCGGAGGGTTGGTGTTCCTCGGAGTGAGTATGTTGGTCGGGGAAACAATCTTCCTCGTTGCTATTGTGCCACATAGATTGACACGTGTCTTCTTATTGTTCGTCCACATCAGCATATTAATTTTGGTGTCAAAAAGAAGCAACAAAATAAATGAAAGTGTTCTTTAGACATGGTAAACCTTGAACCATTTTTTGTTAACCTTAAAAGGTCTATTATCCTCAATCTTTGATATTAGACAATAACATGAGTCATGTGCCTTATTAACAACATATGATCCCTCCTAATTAACTACAAACGTTGGCAAGGAGAGTCCTTTAATGTGACTGACAACAACTTTGAAAATTAAGTCCCTTTCCACAAATTTTCTTAGTTTCACCGAGTTCTCACATGCTTTAGAAAGTTTCTTCGTGTAGATTGGGAAGCTACTGCTCATGCTATCTTGATGGTTATCTAGTTCTTTTAGTTGAATGTGCCCACACTGGGGAAGCATGGTGCTTTGCATGGCATATCTATCACAAGGTACTTTAAACTCCACTAGAAAAATTTGTACAACTCCATAAACTAAGGAAAGGTGTATAACTTGTTGGCTTCCTCTTGGTGGTTTGATAAGCCCAAAGAACCATAGGGAGCTTGTCATCCCATGAACCCAAAAACTCTTCCATAATCTTGTTTAAAATATTAACTAAGGTCTTGTTTGTGGCCTCTGCTTGTCCATTGCCCTCAGGATAAACAACTTCTGAGGAGTAGTGGATGATAGAGTATTTATCAGTCAGTGTTTCCACCTCTTTGTTGACAAATCGAGTTCCATTATATGACATAATAACCTTGGGAATTCCAAAATCACAAATGATTTTGTAAACTGTTGTACTACACCCGTCATTTATCTTTTCAAGGGTATTGATTATGCTCATTTGGTAAAACAATCAGTTTTCATGAGGATCCATAACCTGTTTCTAGATTGTGGTTTGATTGCTCCCACCGGGTCAAACTCCCATGTATGGAAAGAATAAGGATTTTCTAGATAATAGAGTTGTACCGATGGAGCATGCATGAGGTTGCCATGAAGTTGACACACCTTACACTTTTGAATGAACTTATCTGAATCTTTATCCCTAGTTGGAAAATAATACAAGTGTCGTGAGTTGATCATACAACTTCACTCATCCAATGTGAGATGGATCGTGATCTTTCTTGAGGACTTCCCTAGCCTCCTATTTTTTGATGATACAACTTCTCTTCCAATAGGTAGAACATTGGTGATCTTCTTTTCATTCCAATGGCATCAGATTTCTCAGGTGGAATAATTTTATCCATGATAAAATCTATATATGGCTTCCTCAAGTCCGTTTGAGCTTCCAAGAAGTTACACTTGTCTAGTTAAGAGAAATATTGACATTTAAGACACTCTCTCGATATTACTACTGCGTCTTGCTTAATTGTATGCCAAAAATAACCCTCTCTTTGAATTCTTCTATAAAGTAGAATCTTTGTGGTCTCACAATGTTTCTCATGAGTTTTCTTCAACTGTCTTTGAGGTTCTTCTGGACCATTGCATCTAGATAACCATCCTTTGATATTTTTATAATACAAACTTGGAGAAGTAAATATTATTCTATCTCTATAAGCTTCGTCGTGCCATCCTTGTTCTCCAACTGCCTCCTTATCACCCTTGTCCAATCGAAATATTCATTGTAAGGAAAAAGTTGGAGCATAAACGATAGATTTATTCTTTCATGGATCATCATGGCTACCGATTCACCCTCCATTATCACTTTCTGTGCTATCATGGCATAGGCATTAACATGATGATTAATCTTCATTGGGTGTCTCTCCACCTTAACCTCGTTATATTTCTCGATCAAGCTCTAGATGATGGCTCTATAAG
This sequence comes from Sambucus nigra, assembly GCA_949130495.1. Classification (NCBI taxonomy): domain Eukaryota; kingdom Viridiplantae; phylum Streptophyta; class Magnoliopsida; order Dipsacales; family Adoxaceae; genus Sambucus; species Sambucus nigra. The sequence goes on along the minus strand of OX422218.1, from coordinate 291,300,356 downwards.
GTGCCAAACTGAGATGCTTCAACATGTATTCCCCGTTCACTTGCTTAACCATAAAGTTGGAATCTCCTTTAATGAAAAGTGAACGAATGGCTGTTCTCATTGCTTAGAGAAACCCTAAAAACAATACTTCATACGCTGCCTCATTATTTAAACAATGAAAGTCTAATTTAAATGACAACGAAATATCTTCCTTTCTGTAATGCCCTGACCCGGATGTTAGGTGTGAAGTGAGACGAAATAACTAAAATAAGGTTTCTAGTCTAGTTTTATTAAATTAGTGTTTCACTTATTTAACATGTGATTCCAATTTACATTAATCTACGTTAGGGACCCGTGGGAAGCATCTTCGGAGTCCAAGCATACAGAGGTACTAACCTAAAATAAAAAGGATACTTACTTTTACAACTTTCTCAAAATACGAAACCACACAAAACCTTCCATAACAAAGAAGAGGGAATGAGCCAAATGCCCACTGGAAAATAGAATAATGTAATATACAATCGAACGACAGAAAATAGACTCTAACACATTTACCTACGTGAATACACACACACACACACACACACACATGCATTCATGGATGAAAACGTTTTATTTCAAATGTTACATGTTTTGATTAATTCACCTTAATCTTATAAAAGAACCCCCCTTTAATTGACTTGGCATTTATTTTTCCGATTTAACGCAGCCGATTAAATACCTTTTAAAAATACACCTTGTTTAGAAAAGACACTTATGTTATAAAAAATTCTCATTTCTTGCAACAAATCTACCTTAGCATTTTTCTTGAAAATCATCTTTTGACACACGTGGGCATCATGTTAGAAAATACGTATTTTTCTTTGAAAACCTTCCATAAACAAAAACTTGTGTTAATTATGGATTATACCTCTCCAGGCCGCTTAACTACCCGTTTAATCACTTCACTTTACCATTCCTATTATTTCATGGACATTGGCCAACTTCTTAAATTACTTGTCCACGTTATCTCTCAACCGGAACTTGTATTCATTTCACTTAGTTAGGTATTCTTTTCTTGTATTCACCACACAATCCATTTCTTGACCGGCACACCAACCAAGTCACAAATTATGCATCTGATTAAAACTTTCCATATGTTCCTTCTATGAACCTAGGATCACTTTAGGCATCCAACTATAGAGCACTCACCTGAGCATTACGCGAGTCCAGTCATTGTGGCAAAACAACACTACGTGCTAAGTTTTCTCAAGTTCTAACACATTACAATATCCTCAAATATTAATCCTTCTCTTTACAACTAAAATCACTAATCACCGTACCGGCCAATCCATTAGATCTATAATCCTAAGGAAAGTGGACACTATGAGAAAACCGTCTAGAGGAATGCGTAGCCATGCATACATAGAACGTGTGCAAATAAATGGGTATTTCAAACAAGAGTGCACCCAGTTATCGAGTTGAAATGACCACACTAGATCCATCTGCACTCATACTAAGCCAAGCCATTCCATGACTAAGACATCGATATGGAATAATACCAGACCATTAAAATTGAAAAAGATACCATTCTTAACCATAAAAATCGAAGGAATAGAGTCATCAACTACTAGAACTAAAATAACATGACGAATCAAAATGAACAAATAAACATTATAAATCCGCCTTAAACATCTATGTTTTACGAAAAGCGAACCTATGCCATACTCTCGAAGTCTATGACTCATCCTAGACATTCTCATCAGATTCTAATATAGCCATACACATTTGCTTGAGTCACCAACCATGACTTATCGAATCACAAATCATTCATCTATTTAAGACAAAAATAACATATGAACCTATTCTCCTTTGGGAAGTCAAACATTAGACTTCCCTCGTTAGAAATAAGAGTTCTTCTTTCCATTCTTAACGAATGCGACCCACTTTGGTTGACGGATGCAAATGCCCTTATCAATACTGACCGTGTCCATCTCTCCAATAAACGTGACATCATGACCAACCTAACACACCTTAGGTACTATTTAATTTATCGTACCATGATCATATCTAAAACATCTCCTTTGGTAGCTCCCAACTAAGCAAAACATTCACATTATTATAACCTCTAATTACACAAGGTTGTCACTGAGCCTATCTTCAGATTCTACCCAAACCGAATTTACGTGTGGGATACACCGATCGCCATTAGCATTATAAGGATAATAAGTACTACATAGGTGTACTCTTCCTAATCCATACCAGTCTTACAAGACATTCCACGAACTAAACCTTGACTTTATAGGGATATTTGAACTTACACTATCAACACATGTTAATATTATAATCACGCTTAGATATCCCTTTCTATGTGCTATACCTAAGTCCTCGACATGACATCATCATCTTAAATCCCAATACGTCTCCTAGTACCCATCATAATTAAGTACGACACTTTTTACACCATCCATCTTATGACAACATGTATTACGTCTAATCATGACACTAATCTTTAATTACCCTTAAAAGGTTACCTCACCTATTTATATAAATTTGTATGACCTCACTAAGGACTACATGATTTGGCTCCTTAGAATTTGACCAATAACCTGAGGTCATTACATGACCTTCAATACTATCAACACTAGAGCATTAACATTTCATAATACCTGACATAACTGGTTCTCGAATGACACCAAGCACACCCCGCATCAAAGTCATTAAAAACCTAACCATATTTCATTACCCATGGTCTTTTCATCATAGGTACACTTTATCGATTTCCCAATATCCACATCATAAATGTTAGGTCCTTGCTAAGATACTAGTCTACAAATATCTACACATGGTGAACTTTAACCATTGAACACCTCAAGGCATCACAACAAGTCAATTCTTATTCCCAAGGATGCCACGCATAATTAGTCCCAAGGAAACTCTAAGAACTTCCTTAAATCAAACTCACACCGAAATAGCCTAGCGTTTAGACATTACTTAGGTAGTTAAAATGGGATATTATATTTAGATAGACAAATTTATTTTACCTTTTTCTTTGAAACTCTAACATGGGTTTAACATATTACCCTCTACCCGAGACCCAATAAAGGTTCGAAAACTTCCTTCCAAATGGATGATGTCATATACTACATATCAAACCACATGCTGACACTACTAAGTATTCTGGGAGGATATACGACATTGTGTACAATCTATAAGAATCTAAGTCCTCACTACCGACGTCATATGGGATCTTATTCCTCAAAAGTTTCATCATACTCTCTAAAACCATATCATGGAAGACTATACAGGATTCACTGCAACGTCACTTCAACTCATCATTGTTAGACATGTAACACACTTAACACTAATGGACCGTAACTCTCATCATTGCTTACGAGATACAACTTTCAATACAAAATTACTAAGACACTTACTTACAATGATAGTATCCCATCAACTCAGGCCCGAGCATACATCCACAAGTAATAATAGACATAATTCTACATACCTACCGAATTTTCAAATGTTTATGACATGATGCTACCTCAAGGATGAAGTTTTCCCCAATCACATAATCATTATTAACTTCTCGAAAGTACCTAACCAAGGAAATGAATGCGTCCTTAGTACAAAATTAATATCGCTTAGAAGTGACACTCTAGTCACCCAGCCTCAACAGTTGACTTTAAACGACTCATGTGTATAATTCTATGGAGATTATTCACCTTTATTACATCTTAATAGACCCCTCACATCGTTAAGGGTTGAAACAAAGGTGTTTCACACTAAAAACCATGGTGTCACCACGGTTAGCTCGCATAGACACTCAAAAGTTACTAACATGTCTAAATTAGAAGCGTGGAACCTATTAATGGAAACTAAATTGGCCACATAATACGTGGTAATGAATTTTTCGTCATGCTAATCTCCTTGATTTCATCGTTCAGAACACGAATCAAAGTTGTTTCTTTTCTAGCGTGACCAGCCCAAAACCCACACCGACATCAAAGATCCACTACCGACCTCTCAATGTCACTCTCGGAAGGAGCCTTAAACCTAGATCTCTGATATCATTTGTAACACCCCGAATTGGATATATAAGTTACTCATGGTCAACCCGGTCTGACCTGCACATTAGGTGTGAAGTGAAATGGGATAACCTAAATAAGGTTGCTAGTCCAGTATTATTTAATTAGCATTTTAATTTTTAGCATGCGATTCCAATTTATATATATCTACGTCCGGGACCCATGGGAAGCATACTAGGAGTCCAATCATACAGAGATACTTCCATAAAATAAAAAGGATACTTACCTGTATAACGCTCTCAAAATACAGAGCCGCATACAACCTGTTATAACAAATAAGAGAGAATGAGCCAAATTTCTAGTGGAAAATACAATAATGCAATATAGAATCGAACAATAGATTAGAAACTCTAACACGTTTACCTGTGTGCCCAAGATGCATGAAACCATTTTATTTCAAACGTCACTTTCTTCGATTAAGTCACCTTAATCTTATCCTTTTAATTGACTTGACATTTATTTTTCTATTTAATGCACCCGGTTAAATACTTCAAACAAAAACACTTTTTTAGAAAAGACACTTCTTTTATCAAAATTTCTTATTTCTTACACTAAATCTACCTTAGTATTTTCCTTGTAAATTATCTTTTGACACACGTGGGAATGGTGTTGGAAAGTACTTATTTTTCTTTGAAGACATTTCATAAACACACTTGTGTTAATTATGGTTTAAACCTCTTTGGGTCGCTAAACTACCCATTTAATCACTTCACTTTGTCATTCCTTTTTATTTAATGGACATTAGCCAATTTCTTAAATGACTTATCCATGTAATCTTTCAACCAGAACATGTATTAATTTTATTCAAGTTAGGTTGCCTTTCTTTATATTCACCACACAACCCATTTCTTGACATGTACCACTTTTCATTATCTTTTCTCGGAATCCTCCAAATAATCGTGTAATTTAATGGGCTCCACAACGCCAGTTACGCTACCATATGCTCTAACCAGTGTTTTTGAGTCTTTCACCCTAGGGCTCTGGGACCTTCTTAATTTTTTTTCGGTCTCATCCAAGTATATAATAACGTGTTTGTAACATTTATCCAATGTCCAAATTATTCCACTTTTATCGGTCGAAGTCAAGTCCCTTGGATTTCACCCCACCTTATGTAAGACTTTGAAAATCACCATTTCAAGTCCTTTACACACATGCAAAATGTTTAATGAAAAATATTATTTCACCCCACCTTATGGTAGAGAAGCTCCAAGAGCTAGCAAGCTAGTTATATATATATATATATAACTAGCTCTTGGATAGCTAGTTATATAGCTAGCTAGCTAGTTATATAACTAGCTCTTGGATATCCAAGAGCTAGCTAGTTATATAGCTAGCTCTTGGATATATATATATATATATATATATATATAGAGAGAGAGAGAGAGAGAGAGATCTAATTGGAAATACCCTAGAATGGGCCAAACTCTCACTTAAATTACATTTGAAAAATGCCCAAAGCTCTATTCATGAAATGATCTGGTGCTGTAAGAGCATGATACAAGTCTTGATCCAATCGTCAAGAATTTGAAAGCACTTTTCAAATATGCAGAAATCAATTTTGACCATCTAGTTTGAGTAAGAAGGGGTTTCATTCAAATGAGAAATACCATTTCATTTGAACCAAACTACATCTCATTCGAACGATAACTACATCTCGTTCGAACGTGCTTCAAAAACAAGGTTTGGTTTTCTTATTCAAAGATGTTTCATGTAAAGGTCGTTAGAAGATCGTTCGAATGAGATTTCAATTCATTTGAACAACTTTGGATGTCTTTCAAAGTACCCTAAACTTTTCCAATATTAAGTACATTCTAATTCTAATTCTAATTAATTTCACCAAGGCCATTATATTACCCATATTTGACACGCAATTCATCTCATAAGGTCTAAAGCTCAATTGGGTCACATAAAGTCATCAAATCACACGGGTACAGTCAAAGTCGTGAGGGTGGGTGTAACACTTTACTCTAGACAAAATGACACATGCTCCCCCATTACCTTGGGCAGATAAACCATCAAACTCCATTTTCAATTCTTCCAAATCTGCTTCACAAAAATTAGCTAATAAATCACCGCTTATAATGTCTTCGTGAGGTGGATTGAACAATCTTGAGGGAAAAATGTCAAAATATCTGCGTAATATTGACTCTTAATTGAACGAGGGACCACACACTTAAAATCATACAAACAAAGAATGAGGAACCACCTTTCTTCTCTCCTGATAAAAAAATGTCATGCCATCAAAAACTTAATTGCATTGAATTTCATCACTATATGAATAGTGAAATATAACATATAATATCTAAGCTTTAGGTCAACAAGCACTAAAACTAAGCAATTAGTCTTTATGTTTGTATATTTTATCTAAAGACCATGGGTTATTCTACTCAGACAGTTGACAGGTCAAACTTTCCCATCAACTTCTAGTGCTAATAATGCACTATTGGACTCCGTAGTAGAGGTAATATAAATCAACAACGGTTGTCACATCAATGTTTTTAGTGTGACTTAATTCTATTCTGATAAGATAAAGTTCCAAGGCATTCATATGAAAATAGTATATGCTTTATTACATTTGCAATATATCATTTTGACTTGAAAAATAAAATAAAATTTTAAAATATTTTCAGAATTTTTTGATTTGGCACACACCCTTACGCGCTGAGTCATACCTCCCATGCATTGTGGTTGACCTCACTCGCACGCGTGTCGACCACTTCATCTTCAACATTCAAAATTTTGATTTTAGGTTTACAAACTTTGACCTTCGATTAAATACAGTACACGCCACCATTTTGGATGATTCAAAAGTCATTCTTTCTGATTTTTCACAAGGAATCCAAAAATATAACTTCATGGATTTAGGTGAATCGTATCCTCATCTCCATTATCTGTAAAATTTGGGAAATTTCAGTTCCATATTCATGAATTTATAATAAAATTTGAGCTACGACAGTTATAATGTTTTATTTCTTAATGTTTTTAGAGTAGAATGGTTTTGATTTGAGGTCCTAATTCATAGTATAATAGAAGAATTTGAATTTTGAAATTTCCACTGTCGAGATTGAAAATCTTGATTTTATAGCTTATAACTATTCTATTATCAAATTAAACTTAACACCTGTATTCTTTAATATCTAAGGACAAATATTCCCACCTTGAAAGTAGTTCAAGGCCAGGAATACAGAATGCACGATTGAAGCTCAAGCTTTAATGGTGGTTTCTAAACTTTGATCCTTATGAGGGTGTTTCTACATGATGTATTACATGTTAAAGCGCAAATAAAACCTATCAAAGTGCAAAAACTACATAGAAAGTGATGAAATTGAGTTTGGTGCATAAAATATAGGAATACCCAAAATTCTCAATATTTGGAGTTTTTTTTTATTAAGGCAAACTTATGGTTTCTACAGGAGTTTTTGGGCCTTTTATAGGTGTGACTGAGGTCAGATTATTGGTGGAAAAAGAGGTGGAATTTAGGAGGTTATATGATGATTTATTTTGGAAGATAAGAATTGGGCATGTAATTACCCATGGTTCCAAGCTTTTGTGGAAGCTTAGGTTGAGTTACAGTTAGCTAACTATTGGGGAGTTGGCTTGAGGTTTTGTTTTAGGTACTTGCTAAGTTTATTGGTAGTTTATAGTACATTTTTCATACTTTCTGAAAGTTTAGGGGCTAACATGAAATTTCATAAATTGGGCAGGGTATTCTTGGGGTTTGGTTTGTAAGTAAAGATGGTTAGAAAGTTATATATGGGAAAAGTGTAGTGTGTATAACTCATTTAAGAGGTTTAAATGCCTTATAAAAAATTTAGGGGTCATTCTTTAGTATTTAAAACTTTAGGGGTATTTACTAATTTAAAGTTCACTAAGGTTTATCTAAATAAAATTATGTTTTTCATTGCTAAGGGTTTTATACATATGTATGGGACATATAGTGGACACACACACACACACACATATATATATATATATAAGACTAGTTTAATTATTGCAAATATTATAATTCTCCCTACCAAAAAAAATTGTTCTCGAAATTACCTTTAAAAAGTTAAGGGTATTGTTGTTCTATACCGTTCCTAATTTCCCAGGTAACTTCTTCTATTACGTGGTGCTACCAAAGAACTTTAACTAAGGAAATGGCTTTGGTACGAAGGATTCGATCTTAAGTATCTAATATTTGGAGAGGTCTTTCTTCAAAATCATGATTACGTTGTATAAAAAGTCCTTCCTAAAAAATAACATGGTTTGGATCAGGGATATATTTTCATAAATGAGACACATGGAATACATCCTATATCCGGGATAAATCGATGAGCGAACTCATATAGATGAGTGAACTCAAAAAGAGATGGGATAAATCTTATAAAGTAGAAAATCTGTCTGAGGAAACTTTTCATCTCCTGATGCGTCTTTTAATAAGGCATGTCGAGGATGACTTTTTTCTTATCTTGGTCCATTTAACCACAAAGCATAAGAATTTCCAACTCATTAGACCCAAATCACATTTGAGTGGGTTCATCTTTAGCTTATATTTCCCATGCCTGCTGAAAAGTCTTCTCAAATCGGCTAAGTGTGAATATCACTAAATCATCCACATAGAACTCTAAAATGTCATGAAATAGGTCATAGAAAATGGCCATTATTGTTTGTTGATAAGTTGCCCAAAAATTATGGCATTATATATGAAGTTACCCAAAGGGGTCCTAAAAGTTAACTTTTCAGCATCGGATGGATCCATCTTTATCTAATGATAGCCTACATAACCATTCATAAAGATGTACATCTAATGACCCACTGTTGAATCAATCAAGATATCAATGGAAATTAGGTGGAACTCGTCTTTTTGGAAATCTTTATTAAGGTCTCTAAAGTCAACACAAACACAAATTTCCTTTTATCCTTCTTCCCTAATGGCATAATTCTAGAGAGACAAATTGTATGTTGAACTAGCATCATGAATCCAATAACCAATAATCGTTCGACCTCAGCCTTTATTCTAAGATCTAACTTTGGTTTGTATGTTCTAGTAGCTTGCTTAATCGGAATGGCTAAGGGCATAACATTGAGTTTCTGCGAGAAATCTTATTCAACACCAGGAATCTCAATGTACTTCTAACTGAATACATATTTATATTCTCGATTGGGATTGATCATTTATATATTCTTCACAACCTTTATGTCTTTCTATATCAAGATTAGCCTTGGTTCCTCCTAAGCGTCATCCAGATCGATCTGCTCTAAATCTTTTACTCGGGGCTTTGGGTGGTCTTCCATGCATTATGGTTCTTCTTTAATATCTTTCACAAAGTCTTGAATATTGGAATTATCAATGACAAGGCACCAACCCTGATTATCCATTAAAAACATTTATATTTTGGGTCAACTTCCTCAGCTTCACTTTCATCCCACTCACACCTTTAAAGGAAATACACCACCCTTCCATTTTTAAGAAACACTTTCTTGTCAGTTGGGATGTGCAACTACCTTACTCTTCCATGCATTCTTAATTTCCTCCATCTTAGGTATAAAAATCCTACTCAACACACTCTGGCATCTTGCATCGTGCTTTATCGGATCGCTCCTTAGTAGCTTTCTATTTCTTTGATGTTTATAAATAGTTTGGGGTTTATGAACAAGTTTGTTTACCTCCTATACAACTTGTATAGATTCCTCCATTGCAATATCTCAATCCACCATTTGTCCTAAACTCTGCTTCAGCATTGGAACTTTAACACCTTCGATGAGCCTAGTCAAAATGCGCGTGTCTTCAATGAGCTTAATGTAAAAATTGACATCTACCAAATGATCTTCATTTATGGAAAATGTCTTATTGGTTTCTCAAATGATGATCTCATTCCCTTTGACATTGGGATTATCACAATGATGATATATTGAAGGTGCCAACCCATGATTATGTATCCAAACTCTTCCTATCAACAAATCGTAGGAATTGGCAGATCAATCACAAGGAATTTCATATGTTCCATCATTATCCTAATATTTACATAAGCAATATACTCAGATGCTTTGTTATCATAGCTAAAAATTAAAAGTGGGATTCCGATCAATCTACTCTCAAATATTTTAATAGCATAAAATGAGTTAATATGCATGATATTGTTCAAGGCACCTCTATCCATCAAGGCTCGAGAAAAACTGTTATAGTTGATACTCACCATTATATACAAAGGTAGATTGTAGGGGAACCTGATTGCTCTATTAACATGCAAAAAAGTGGTTTCAAACATATATTTTTGTACTAGCCAAGCCATAGTCCCCTTCTATTTCAGCAAAGGAACAACATTCTTCCTTGCTATGTGTAAAATAGCTTGTGTGATCTCCACTCTGCTCTCTTGGGGAATTCCAACCTGATCAAAGAATCACACACATTTTGATGATTTCGAAATAGCTTGATACTCCAAGATAGGATTAACCTTATGATCATTCGTCTGATAAACTTTCTCACTATCTTTGACGCCGGGTTGATCATAGGCAAGGACCACATTGGTCATTCCTACCACTCAACTTTTGTACAACCTTTCAAACTCTTACTCTTCTATTATTTCTTTTAGCGTCTGGACCTTCAGCTTCCCGGTTAAACTACACCACCATGTGTTCCCCACATGCTGGAAATTGATTATTATTGTGCTACCTTACAGAATTTTCAATGTTCCAAACAACATACGCTTATTGATAATCCTTATTAATGTCCAACATGAAGCTATTGGGTGGCAAAGATATCAATGAATGTGGAAATACTTGGGGTCATCCTTAATATTTATGCGGGGAGCATATTATGGTGCATTATTCAGAGGATAAACTAGGCCATCTGTGACCATAGTGTTGTAACAACTTATTGCCTCCCCAATAGTAAAAAACAATAGTGGTGGATCTTCTATGTGAAAATTTTATTTATTCACCATCTTCTTTGCCTTTTCACCACCTTGAGTTTCCTTGCCACTCTTTATGTATTTGACTCATGGATCCTGGACTCATCTTCCAGTTTGATTCGTTAGTTGTCCGAACATAATATTTATCACCATAAGGCTAGGGATAACAACCTGCGATATGTTTCTAGCTATTCTTGTGAAGTCTTTGAATCTTCCCTCACAAGTTTCATTTATCAAGTAACAAATTTACTCTGGTAGCAACTCTTCAGCATAAATCAGTAGTAGTTTACCCTTTGTAGCATCTTCTCTTACATCGAGAGATAATTCTCGAAATCTCTCGATGTAGACCATCATATCTTCCCACGTCCTTTTCCTTTCTTAAGAAATATGGGTTAGTGTAAACTCGTCTTTTGCTAAAATAAATTATGGAGAAACTGGACGTGCATATCCTTCCACTTTTCCACACTCCCTAGGGTAGATCTGAGTACTAAGTGTAATCTTCATCGGTAAGGGATTTGGAAAACTCCGTTAAATGTAGATTCTTATTATTATAGTTAGCACCAAGATTCTAAACAAAGATCTTAATGTGCTCCTTTGGCTTCTCCATTTCCTATTCAACTTCTAAAAAAACTAGGCGAATATACTTCTCTAAGTAAGGTTCATCGTTGTAGTCCCCTGGGTATGGAGTACAAATATCATCATAAATATAGGAAACCTTGTCAGTAGTTTATGAGGATGATGCCAACATTTTCACCATCTTCTTCTTGACTTCCTCAATGGTCGGTAGCTAGCTCCACTGCCTTGTCCTGTGGTAGAGAAACCACTAGTGTGTCATTGAAAGCAACATGTGCTTCAATGGTTATTGTGATGGAAAGATTATTCACAGAGTGACCAAAATGTCGTATAGGTAGAATGGACGTTATAATTAAAGGAACCACATGTGGTGCCACAGGTGTGACGAAAGAGTTGGGGTCCATCGTTTACCCAAACATAGCCATCCCCGATTGAGTTTTTTTAAAACTTCATAAACTTCACCATGAGGTTGGTCATTTGAATAAGTATGTCATAAAACTCGTGGAAGCTTCCTTTACCTAGGAAGTTCCCATAACAATTGTGTTTGTAGGAACCTCAACTAGAGTAATCTAGTTGTTTTGTTCCTCCTGATGTTGAACATCATGAAAGTTGAGAACACAATTAATATCATCATTAGTGATCAATAATAAAATGCCTCCCCAGCGGAGTTTCCAAATGTAAGAGAATAGTTCTCTAAGTTCTAGGGTGTTTAAGGATAAACTGAGGCATAACTCATATGAATGATGATAACATAACAATAAATGAACTCCTAAATGATAAGGAATAAACTCAAATGTATAACTCACAAACTCTCGTGAACAACTCAATGATAAGTAATAAATACAATTTGATTAGAACAATAAATGAAATATGAAATAAGTAGCTCGAGGGAGAGAAAGCAATCACCTTAGATAAACCTCAGGTAGGCAGCTCAAACAACAAGGTATGAATGTGCAATGATCAAATCCCAATAAATGCTTATATTCTTGAGTAGAACTAGGTAAATCATTAATGGTGGGAAGTAAATGCTCTCCGGTTGGTCAATAACACTCTCAAAATTGTATTTTTTTTCCTTAAATATCATGCCTGATATCTTTCTCAAAGTCCTTTTTTCTCAAAGGGGAAGTAGGGACATATATAGGCTAAAAATACACTTATGGAACCATAGGTTCATTACATTCCCTATAAGCCTACCATACCCAATATGTTAAATGCATTAAATTTCAAGTGAAATCTCGAGTGACCAACTTATGTGTCAGGCAATGCCACAGTGTTGTGACACCCCACCTAATTAAATATCGGGCGATCACTCCTTTATTAAATTAAAATCAAGGTGAATAGTTGGTTCATTCTTAGCATCACTGTCGTAAAAATAACTTTTCCAAATTTAACACCCTATTTAATTTAGGTAAGTGTCAAAACCATTTTTTTTAAACATTGCTTTCCAATTTTATTTATTTATTTTATTCAACAATCAATCCAATAATTTAACATTTAACAACCCAATCCCATCATTTAAAACTTAAAGTAAAACATACATGTTGAATAAATCCCAAAGAAACAGTACTAGAAATAACTGAAATACAAATGTCCCAATAAAACAGATAAATAGTGGAAAGGGCGACACATGCCCAATAAGGAGAATGATAGAAGTGGAATCAAGTAAATGAAATCGTCTAAGCAAGTGGCCTACAACTCCCACCTAAGCTGCAGCACGTTCCTTCCAAGGGATCCTAAACAAGATGCCCCTGTGGCTGGGCACTTGTAATATATACATATATATACAAGAGAGAAAGAGGAATAGAAATGGGTCAGAGCCCGATAGTGTATATGATTTAAAAATTCGTTTAGCAAGTATTTAAATTGATACAGGCCAATGCAATAACATATTAGTGCGACACTCTCATGAGAAATTCTCGCCTCTCTTCTAATGTGCACTCCTATCGTACTAACCATCCCAATGGTTTATCTCATCATATATCACACTATCCTTCCCCAAGGATTTAACTTATCTTAGGTGACTCTAAAAATTTAAGATTTAACAACATCATGGTTTAAAAAGGATAATTTCATTTAGTACAAAACGCTCATTTTAACTTTATTGATTCATAAAGTTTTTTTCAATATCATATTATACTTTTCAAAACAAGTATTTCCAATTTGAGTCATTATACATGTCTTACTTACCATAACACAGTAGGCAATTTCACATATTTCAGAAGTTCATATATATATTAAATACTCGTATAATATATATATTCTAACAGGACCCCACATAAAATTTTATGGTGCGGGCATACTCTGCTATCCAATCCCTGTATCAATCGTACTAAAGGGAATACAAGTTCGGAATCACTCTCGAACTGTATAAATACATACACAAACAATATTGAGGCGAAGCATAGTTTCCAAGTCCAAGAGGTCAGTACATACCCTCACATCTCTTAGGACCGTGACTACCGATTCGATAGCTTGTACCTAGGATTTCTATCTTCTAGGGTACGAGTCAATATCCCCCATAAGGCACACGAGATAAGATCGTCCCAGTGCGGAAACCTCAAGGATAACAAGTAGCGCGGGCATGATTTTCACAAGTATATAATATATGCATACACAATCATATAAATATACCACTTTTTTTATATCAATTTAGGTTTATCAAATAACCCACATTCACAACATTTATCCTTATTTTCCCATTATTATTTATTAAGTATAATGGTTCGTTTCTAACTTTAATTCGAAGGGTTTTTCCAACTTACTACGTAACCCTCATGGACTCTATTCTTCCAAATGTACAATTCAGTAGATATCCATTTATGTTCCAACGTAACTCTCTCTTACGTGTCTCTCCCCTTTAATATATACTTACATTATCCCTTATGCAAAATATCCCAAAAATATAGATTTCGCCTTACATTAAAGGATTTTGAATTTTATTTTCAAAGATGAGAATTTCAAACGGTTTCGAAATCGGAATTAAAATGGAGTTTTAATTGAATTTTTATTATCTCTAAGAGTCCTCAAAACATAAAACTGTCTAGCAAAAAAAATATTAAAAAATATTGAACGTTCCCATCGAGCTGAATTTTTTTCTGTAGCTTCCTCTCGTCTTCAGCTAATTCTATGTACAATTTCATCCAATTCCAACGGTCCGATCGTCCGGAATAAATATTTTTTTTAGTGTTTGTATCTTATTAGAACTCTTTTCTTAATCAAACTCTTAATCCTTTACATGACAAAGGGTTTCCAGAATATCATATAAATCATCACTACATGAAAATTTCCCATCTCAAATTGGGTTTTTCTTCCATAAATCTCATCCTAATAACTCCTAAACTAATATGGATGATGCATCAATGAAATAAGAAAGATAAAAACTTTCCTGGGATTTTCAGAAATCTAGTTTGGTGTTGAATTTGGCGTGGTTGCGTTCCCCGTCTCGCTATCTACGCGTTGGCGGTGGCGGCGGTGCAAACGGGTGAGTTTTGAGCCTTGGAATGCCTTGAGAGCTCTCTCCTCTCCTCTCCAATGGCTGTTCTAGTGTTTTGAGTTATCTAACCCTAGGAGATAACCTAAACATCTGATATAACCCCTTTAATTTTCGTGGGTTTAATTACCCAAAAATACAAAATGACTAAAATGCCCTCCCGGGGTACTAATTAGGCCTAAAAACGCCCCGAGACCCAAATCAAACTCTCGGGTATAATTTACTGACTATATCGACCATTCCGGACTCGATGGCGCACTCAAAACGACCATACGAACAACTTATAAAATATTTACTTTTATTTATCAATATGTAGTCCCGACGCGACACGGGCGCGTCCCGACTCAAATTTCTAAAATTATCATTTTATTCACTCGTGACATTTAATATGGCCACTATTATATATTACTTTGCCCATTAGTAATATTGAACAAATTTTCCCATAATTACTAACTCTCATCACGTTAATAATTATAATATAATTAATTTCTGAATTTTTATTAAATAATTAATTCACATTAATATTAATAAATCCCAAAATTAATATAGCATAAAAATACGGGGTATTACAAGTGTTTCAGCACCAAACCAGCATCTCCTCACCAAACCACCAGTATTTTAAGTGAGTTGATTCGACATGCCTAGGTGTGGTATGATGTCACTCATATCATTTATGGAAAGGCACTCAATTGTATGTTAAAACTCAAGAGTAAATAATCGAGCGAGATCAAGGATGATCGAAGGTGCTCTCTTAGGGAAATCATGTTTTTTTGGTGTATAGAAGATGTTTAAGTCACGCCTTAACATTTTATGGCTTTTCAATCCTCCAAACCAGTTCCCTTAATGATTACCAAAGTGAGGTTCCTCGATAGAGCATTAAATCTCTCCCAGGTCCTGCTAGACTTGGTCCATCACAAGTACCCAGTAACCTCATCTCAATATTACAACATAACTCAAATTTATGATACATATCATAAATATATAATGAACTCATAAAATACATGGTGAATCTAAGTAGCTTCCTCTGACCATCTTCTTCTGTCTTTAATTGAGCTTGTGTTTTTCCTTGATCCTAAATCATCTTAGTTGACTACTCACACTCCTTTATGACATTACTAATCTTTGACAAATCCTTCTATAGTTTGTCATATAGTAACATATACGACCTTACTACATCTTCTTTTATGAAGCCTTTTACTTGTGCCATATGGACTTATTATAAACTCCCATTCAAAAAAGTTGTCTTCACATCCATTTAGTGAAACTCCAAATCATGATGAGCCACCCATGTCAAGATGATTCTAAGACAATCCTTATTTGAAATAAGAGATAACATTTCAACATATTCAATGTTTTCTTATTGATTAAAACCTTTGGCAACAAGTCTAGCCTTATGTCATTCGATATTACCATTTACGTCACATTTGGTCTTATAAACCCATTTACACCCGACTTGCTTATGTCCTTTTGGTAATTCGACTAACTATCAAACATGATTCAAATCCATATATTTTATATCCTTATTCATGGTATCAATCCATTTATTAGAATCAATACTATTAACATCGTGTTCATAATTAATCGAATTATCAATATCCCCTATGTTAAATTCAATTTATTGTAAATACACCACACAGTCATCCAAAATATCCGATCTTCTATTTCTTCAATATCTTATTAATGCACTTCTTTTGGTGTTTCTACAATAGGTTCATTGTCTATAGTCTCATTATGTGGTTGTTCCATTTATTGATCATTCATATTTTGTTCTCTATGGTTGATCGATTTAATAATCGGCTCAACAACTACATAAGGAACAATAAGAACATTATGAACTCAGAGTAAATGGAATTGTCCCTTTACTTCTTGAATGATCACATCTCTACCTTCATCACTCCCAATGATTTCACTATTTTTAATTAATTTATAATTTTCCAATATAATAACTCTTATAGTATGATTTAGACAGTAGAATCTATATGCCTTTAACTTTTCTAAATACACAATAACATGAGAAGTCAACATTTTTGGATCTAGTTTCTTTTCTTGTGTATTATATATTCTTTCTTTTGGTGTGCAATCCCAAACACATGAATGTTTTAAAATGGTTTTTCATCATTTCCACAAATTAAAAGGGGTCTTTTGAACTGCCTTACTAGATACCCGATTTAATATATACACAACATTCATAAGAGCACGAATGAAGAGGAATAGAGGAAAATTGGATCACTTAACATTCTCCTAACCCTTCCATGAGGGTACAATTGAAGCTTTCAGCTACACTATTCTACACTAATCTTGGCATTCTGTATTATGCGTAAGTATCGAATCGTTCAAGGATTTTATCAAAAGGGCAAGGGCATTGCCCTGTTTTATCATATTTTCCTTAAACTTCACCACCTCTATCCGACCTAATACTTTCAACTTTTGCCCAACTATCTTTCAACCTCAAAAATATAAATTTCAACAGCATTAATATATTGACATTTATCATGCAATAATTACAATTTTCAGTATCATGAAAATTCATCAATAAAGGTAATGAAATATTTTTCTCCACGAGTAGATGGAACATTGAAAGGTCCACAATTGTCTGTTGGTATAATTTTAAGAAGTTGTGTGTTTCTTATGGCTATTTTCTTTCTATGTTTGGCATGTTTGACTTTAATGCAGTCCACACACACATCATAATCGACCCAATATAGGTTAGGGAGAATTCCCTCTTTAATAAGCCTTTAAATTTTTTCCTTGGATGTGTTCCCTAATCTTTTATGCCATAAGTAAGCAAATTTCTCATTTAATGAGACACATTTTCTTCCAACATTAGGATGCCGGGGTAAAAGGGATTCAAATAAATTATTTTAAAGATTAATTTGATATAAGTCATTCACCAAAAAACTAGAACCAACCAGAGAATAATTTTTAATATAAATTAATATCATTAAGTCTAAAATCAAATACGAAGCCATTAAAAGCAAGTTTTGACAAGGAAATTAAATTTTTAGAAACAATTTTGGAGACAAAATGCAATATATCAGTGGGTTCAAGATGGAGATATAATTCTAAAATTTACCATATTGTGCTAAAACATTCAAAAAGGAAATTATTGATCCATATATTAAAAAATCAAGATGGTGCATGGTTATATACTCAGGATCAATAATTGCCTTTTTGAATGTCTCATATATTTAAAAATAAAGATGGTGCATGGTTATATACTCATGATGATATTAAAAAATGAGCTTATCAATCATGTTGAAGAGTTTTTAACCTCTGAAGGTACTTCAAATGATAATGAGTTACTAAATATCATTCCTAAGGTAGTTACTGAATATATGAATCAATCTTTGATTGTTTTTGTTAAAGAAGAAGAGATACTATTAGCAGTGAGATCTCTTAGTGAAGATAGTGCTTGTGAAGTGGATGGTTTCAATGGGGTTTTCTATAAAAAAAATATGGGAATATCATAAAGCTGGATTTGATCTAAGATATAAAAGTTTTTTCTTGGGAGGTAACATTTCAAAATCATTCGGTTCTACTCATATTTTCATAGTTCCTAAAACCAATAGCCCTCTCAAAGTACTGATTTTAGGCAAATAAGTCTTTGTAACTTTTGTTACAAGATTATATCTAAATTTTATGCTTGTAGACTTGCTCCATTTCTTTCTTATATAATTTCACCATTACAAAAAAGCTTCATTAAAGTAAGGAACATATTCAATAACGTACTTCTATCCCTAGAATTGACTAATTTACTAGACATGAAGAAGTTAGGCTCAAATGTGATTATTAAACTTGATATGTCCAAAGTTTATGATAGACTTTATTGGTTGTCTCTAATAAAAAATCTTAGATCTTTTGGGTTTGCATAAGGGTTCATTGACATAGTATGGAGATATATTTCAATAAGATAGTTCTTAGTGATCATTAATGGTTAACCTGCAGTTTTTTTTTTAAATCCTCCAGAGGGTTGAGGCAGGGAGATGCACTATTTTCTGCTTTATTTGCCCTTTCTTTTGAAATTCTAAGTAGGGGACTTCAAGATCTTATGACTAATGGAAAATTTTCATCCTATTCCCATCCAATAAATTCTTCTCAGGCAAGCCATTTAATGTTTGTTGATGATAACATGATTTTCGCTACTAGTGCTAAGAGGAGCTTATAATTCCTTATAAATTTCCTCAAAAGGTATGATCTCTTTTTTGGTCAGTTAATTGATTTGTCTAAGATTAATTTTACTACTAGTGCAAAAGTTCCTAGAAATAGGCTAAGAAATATTAAATCATTCGTTGGCTTAAAGTTTGCAAAACGTTCTTTCAAATACTTCGATTGCCCATTATTCAAAGGTAGAAGCAAAGTTGAGTTTTATGAGGACATTATTGATTCTATAAGAAATAATATGAATGGGTGGAAATCAAAGTTCCTTTCATATGGAGGAAAACTAGTTCTTATTTAATCAATATATGTTCAATGCTGTAACACCCTGTTTTGTTGAGGATATAGAAATTGAAGTAAAATTAGTGATTTGGAGAATTTATTTAAGTTAGAGAATTTATTTAATTTTGAGAATTTCTTTAATTTGGAGAATTATTTACTTTGGAGAATTTATTTAATTCGGTGAGTTAGATTTAATTAATTCAAGATGATATTTATTTTTACATGGAACACATTTTGACGAGAAATAAGAAAAATTATATAGAGGTATATTGAATATTACTTAGTTAACAAGAAATAAATTATTATTTATACATTATAATTATCATGAGTGAGAAATACGACAGGTACAGTAATTTAGTCGGGACGCGCGTATTAGTTTTGTCGAGAATTGAATTATCGGATAAAGAAGGTAAATCATAAATGGGTCATCCAAATAGTCATTTAGATTGTTCCAAAGTGTCTGGAAGGGTTGAAATAGTCAGAAAACTATATTCGGTCATTTTTGGATCGACCCAGTAAGTGAAAAGTGAATTTTTGACCTTTGGATTTCCATCCTATGAAGAGATACGGGATTAGAAACTTTAAAACCAACTCTTTGGTTAATCAAATGGGGAATTGAAAAATCAAAGCAAGAGGAAACCAAATGAAAGAAAGTGTGAGAGCTTTTACCAGAAAGTGGAGAGTTTCTTAAGAAGGTGAACGGTCTTAAAGGAGGAGCAACACCTAGATCCACCTTGCACCACCACCATACACCTCCAGATTTGAGGAAGAACGAGGAGGAGGAACTTACATCATCTTCCCCAAAGAAAATTTAGAATCATCCTAATAATCAAGTTGTTTAAACTCGCTTAATTATGAGTTGTCTAAAATACATGCTAGATTATAGGATTTTTGGATAAAAACCCAGGTTTATAAGGTTTTGATTCGTGATAACATCATTTGGGGTGATAGAATTCATGATTATGATTATCTAGTTTATTGATGATTTTGAAATGTGACAAAATCATGTGATTAAATTGGAAATTCAACTATCTCACTAGAAATGAACTGAACTCATACGAATCCGAAAGTCAAACGCATGTAAAATCGTTTTAGAGGAAAGGACGAAAATTGAATGATAATTTTAGGATTGTTTTAAGTGGAAATTGATAGTATGCACGCGATTTCTTGTATAAAATCATGTATTGAACAAGTTTGTAGTTTAAAGTTTTTCCAAAATCGGATAAAAAAAGCCTCAAATTGTCATTTTATATTTATCGACAAAATGTAACTTTATTGGAAAAAAGGATTATTGGGAATTAAAATATAATTTGAGCATGTTATAATAATTTCAGGTTTTGAACCAGTAATTACGAGTTAAGGGTAGCTACTGAAATAATTAATTAAATTATTTATATCCTTTCGGTTAACAAGAGATGTTAGGATAATGGGAAATAATAATAAAATGTGATTTATTAGTTTATGGGATAAACTTGAAATATACTCTATGTATGCATAGGATGAGTGCATGCATATATTATGTTGATTGTAATATTTTGTGTAATGAACATACCTACGTTGCTTGCTATTATGAGAGGTTTAGTGTCGTGGACAGTCTTATCCTGATGTGCCATTTTGGGGGATTTTAGACTCGTACCTTAGAACATAGAGCTTAGGACTATTTAATATTTGTGTGAACAATGGTGTGACCGGTCATTTGGGTGCGTTAAGTATGTACGTATTCCAAAGGCCTAGAACTATGTTCGCCTCCAACTTGTGTGAATTGTATTTATGGTTCAAGAGTGATTATGAACTTATAGTCCTTTTATTTAGTACTTGATGTACCGGGACTTGATAGCAGAGCACGCATGCACAGCAGCTAGAGTGGCAATTTGGGTTAATCGTGTCATTTTCGGTTCACGTTGATTTTGATTTGAGTATAAGTTTTGGGTACTCTGAATTCTATACAAGCTAGTCATTTCGTGTTCGGTTCATTTCGAGTTATTAGTATAATCGAGTTATCGTGTCAAAGATTACTAGCCCAACCCATCAATAAATACAATATCTCAATTGAATCAATATTTTAGATTCCAATAAACGTCATGATATCAACAATAAGAGTAAAAATAAATGAGAAACAAAATGACTACACTCGAGAGATTCAAGGAGCAAATTGTGTAAACCCCGTACCTTAAAATCATCACAAGAAACTCATAAGATTATGCCTCAAAATTCTGATCACAACACTGCGTTACTCTCACGAAAAACAAAAAAAGTCGTTCTAGCAAAACTCAAAAAAACACTAAATAAGCCTTCAAATCATGGGTTAAAACTTGACAACTATGGGGCAAGGGTTTGCAGGAGAAAGAAGATGAAAATTATAAAGGTCTACTGCTCTTAGAGGTTGTAAAAATATGTTTAAAAAGTCATAACCCCGAGTTAAATATATAAGAGAAAAGATCAAAGAATTTAAGTGGCATTAGAATCTTATTACAATTAAAACAGTTCGCCCGTTAGTCACGGTCCAGAACCATGACTAATAGTTAGTCATGCTTTAAAGCCATGACAAATTATCTGAAACGGGATTTTTATTTTGGCCCTATTTTTTTTTAGCTAAGAGAGTTTTATGTTTTGAGGGCTCTTATAAATGACCCAAGACTTATATTTACTACTATTAGGAGTATTTTAGGCTAGCTTTCCGAATTCTGAATTAATTTCATTAAAATCGGTTTAAAAATGACTGGTTGTTATATACTTCCCCACTAGCACAAGAATTTGTCCTCGAAATTCGACGAAGCGTAAACGAGAAAAATATAATATGGCTCACATATGCTAACTCGTACATATCATGATTTGGCGCTCATACAACCAATCATACTTGCTTGTTTCCCCACGCACTCTCCCATGAATCACTACTCGATTATATTACTGAAAAATCATCACAACACTAAAGTCCTCAAATTAATTCTAAACATCCTCACATCAAGATTACTAATCCTAACCTCGATATCTATCACGTCCTAAAAAAAACTACCTATCTCCAATGAAGTACATCTAACCCGCATTATGGACCCAAACCCAAAGACCCGAGGGTTGACGTATACCTAAGCTCTGGTACCATATGTAAAACCACGCGCAAAACACGAGGTGATACTATGATTAAAACAAAACTAAAATCCTTAACAATTAGTATAGAGCATCTATATTTCATAAAAATAAATGTAAGAATCCAAAAGTTAAACTTGTAACAATTATTACAATGAAATTTCACTCGAAAATAATACTATGCTCTCCAAATAAATTAAACTACCAAGCTATAAAAAATAAAATCCTTTAAGCGTCGTGCTATAAAATCCTCCACAAATCCCAAGCGATCAAATCCACACTAACCTACCACTAAAAGAAAAATACGGGGAAGTACACAATAAGATAAGAATAGATGCTCAAAATAATAACGGTGAAAAAAAATGCAACATTACAAATTTGAATTAAAGTTCAACGCAACATCTGAGCATTATACCAATTTAATTTTTCAATAACACATAAATAGGTCACCAGTCCTTACCTCACCTCACCTAAGCTTCGTAAATCCTCATCTTAACTATTGGACTTTTGGACTGTCGGCGAACGACCATTCACCATAACATATAAAAATTTCATGACACCATGCCTATCAACAAATACAATATCTCAATCAAATAAATATTTTAGATTCTAATAAACGTCATGATATCAACAGTATGAGTACAAATAAATGAGGAACAAAATAACCACTCTCGAGATATTTAAGGATCATATTGCGTAAACCCCGTATTTTAAAATCATCACAAGAAACTCATAAGATTATGCCCCAAAATTTTGATCACGCCACTAAGTTCCTCTCGCGAAAACAATAAAAACTCGTTCTAGCCCAAACTCGTAAAAACACTAAATATGCCTTCAAATCATGTGTTAAAACTGGATAACTTTGGCTCTAGGGTTTGTAGGAGGAAGTAGATGAAAATTATAAGGGTCTACTACTCTTAAAGGTTGTAAAAATATGTTTGAAAAGTCCTAACCCTGAGTTAAATATATAAGAGAAAAGTTTAGCCATTAGAATCCTATTAAAACTAAAATAGTTCGCAAGTTAGTCATGGTCCAGAACCGTGACCAACAGTTAGTCACCCTTTAAAGCCGTGAAAAATTATATGAAACTTGATTTTTATTTTGGCCCCATTTTTTAGCTTAGAGAGTTTTATGTTTTGAGGACTCTTCTAAACAACCCAAGACTTATATTTACTACTATTAGGAGTCTTTTAAGCTTGCTTTACGAATTCAGAATTAATTTCTCCAAAATCGGTTTAAAAATCACGAGTTGTTACATACTTTCCCACTAGAATAGGAATTTCCTCCTTGAAATTCGACGATGCATAAATGCGCAAAATAAAATAAGGCTTACATATTCTTACCCGTGCATATCACGATTAGGATCCCATACACCCAATCCTACCCACATGTTTCCCCATGCTCTCTCTCATGAATCACTACTTGATTTTATCTCTAAAAAATCATCACAACACTAAAGTCCTCAAATAAATTCAAAATATCCTCACATAAATATTACTAATCCTAACCTCGATGCCTACCATGTCCTCAATAAAAACACCCTATCTCCAATGAAGTACATCTAACCCGCATTATGGACCCAAACCCAAACACCCAAGGGTTGTCGTATACCTAAGCTTCGATACTATCTGTAACACCTCGCGCAAAGCACGAGGCGCTATTATGATTAAAATAAAAATAAAATCCCCAACAATTAGTATAGACCATCTATATTCCACAATAATAAATTAAACGAATCCAAAAGTTAAGCTTGTAAAAATTATTGCATTGAGATTTCACTCAAAAATAATACTATGCTCTTGAAATATATTTCACTACCAAGCTATACAAAAATAAAATCCTTCAAATGTCGTGCTATAAAATCCTCCAAAAATCCATAGCATCCAAATCCACGCTAACCTACCACTAAATAAATACGGGGAAGTACACAATGTGACAAGAATAGATGCTCAAAATAATAACTGTGAAAAAATGCAACAATACAACTTTGAATTTAAGTTCAACGCGACATCTGAGTATTATACCAATTTAATTTTTCAATAACACATCAATAGGTCACCGGTCCTTACCTCACATCACCTAACCTAAGCTTCGTAAAGCCTTATCTTGACTATTGGACTTTTGGACTATTGGAGGATGACCATTTACCATGACATATAAAAATTTCATGACACCATGCCCATCAACAAATACAATATCTCAATCGAATCAATATTTTAGATTCCAATAAATGTCACAATATCAAAAATATGAGTACAAATGAATGAGGAAAAAAACGACTGCTCTCCAGAGATATAAGGATCATATTGCGTAAACCCAGTATCTTACAATCATCACAAGAAACTCATAAGATTATGCCTCAAAATTTTGATCGCACCACTACGTTCCTCTCGCTAAAACCATAAAAACTCGTTCTAGTCCAAGCTCGAAAAAACACAAAATAAGACTTCAAATCATGGGTTAAAACTAGATAACTTAATGGATATGGTTTGTAGGAGGAAGTGGATGAAAATTATAAGGGTCTACTTCTCTTGAAGGTTGTACAAATATGTTTGAAAAGTCCTAACCCCAAGTTAAATATTGATTAGGCACATATTCTTCACATTTATCCCCTTAATTTCGGTATTTTTATGATCCCGTGTAGTGTAAATATCTTGAATTTGTCTCGTATTTATGCTACTAACCCCTTTTGACAAGTATTTCGTGTTTTGTGTATTTATCATGTGTTTTACAGGTATTTCATGCAAGTTAGTGCGAAGGAGAACTCAAAATAGTGAAAGAAACCAAGAAATGGAGAGTTGAAGAGCATTTTGGTAATTTTTCAGCCTTAGTCCGGAGGTGGGGCCAACTAGAAAGTTGAAGACCTCTAAATTACAAGAATACTGGAGAAAACGGCAACTCAATCCAAGCTACGGTGAAGAAGTTACGATATTTTGAAGTTGCACGATAATGAAGAGTCTGGATGTGCGGATTTCTGTCATTAATTATGCAGATTTTATGGTGATTAGTTGGAAAAAACTTGTTCCACAAGCGAAATTTGATGTTAAATTCGTGCAACTTGGTGCTATAAAAGGCCAAGCCCTAATTCATTCAAAAGGGGGACTCAAAATTAGAGAGAGAAAATCATTTTTTTAGAAATCCTTTTAGTTTTTCAAGTTCATCTAGTGCAGATTTCAAGTATCAATTCTTCAATTCAATTCAAGTATCAAATTCCCTTCTATTATTTAATCTCAATTCTATTTTCAATTCTCAATTGTTTTGCAAATTGTTAACAATGTTTGTTAGAGTTTTCTTTTGTTTTCATCATGTTTAGCTAATTTTTAAGGGTTGGGATGCATGGACCCATCCCGATGTAATTTATCTACGTAGGAAATATAATTTAAATTTAAATTTGAAAGAATCGTGTAAGATAAGTTCACAATTGTAAAACGCAAGGTGATTGTGGATCCGGATTATAAATTATAAGTCAATTAAAATCACGAACTTGTAATTTCCTTTTTAATATAAAACACAATAGATGATGCGGAAGCGTTGTAAAACAGGTGATGGTTCAACTTTAAAAAATAACAACAAGTTTTAATTTCTCAAAACAAATTAAAACATAATTCAAGTCCTAGAATTTGCCTAAGTCATAATTTTCGATTATCCAAAGTTAGGCGAAACCAATTTTAGCAAGTGACTTGAATAAACCAATTTTACCCAATATTTAATTTAAGTCCCAAATTAAATGAGTGTGATAATTAAACCAAATTTTATCTTGAAATTATCCTAAGCATGGATTCTAAATTATTGTGCAAGATAAAATAAACAATGTCACACTACGCCGAGATGTACGAGGAAAAACTCAAGACGGGAAACAACCTCGGACGGCCCTAGCCACAAGTCCACTAGATACGAAATTACAATTACAAGATAGATAGACTTACAACGACTGACTCGATCCCTCTCAAGCCTCGACGCTCCTTCTCGTAGAAACCTCTTCCTAGCGAACAACCTCGGAACACCACCGCGATCTCGGAATCCACCGATGGGACTTTATATGGTCACCGTCACCCAAGCATAGAGCCTTTCTCCGTGTGGGTAGAATCTCAACAAAAATCTTCTTTGTGATGGGGTGTAGAAGCAAACCCGAAACGTCTCTTGAATTCGGTAGAGAAAATCGGTGCCAAAAACTCCAAGTAAAGATATGTATATATAGAACTTGGATAAACAACTATTGGGTGTAAACTAGAGTGTGTATGAATTTTTCTTTAAAAATTAACACTCAAAACATGAACATTTTCCCTAAATAAATTAGCTCTCAAACTCTCTCTAAGAGATGGATATGGAATGGAAAATTGGTCTTGGAAAATGTGTTTCCCGCACATATTAAGTCTTGAAAAAGTTGGTTAAAAACCATGTGGGGAAAGTGGGTGAAAACTGCCAAAAACTGCTCAAAACTGTTCCCGCCCTGGCGTCTCCTTAGAACGAACTTGACTCTCGTTCGAACGAGACTTCTAACGAGCGACCAGCATGGGCTCGTTAGAATCTCGTTAGATATCTCGTTAGAACGAAAAACTCGTTCGAACGACATATCGAACGACTGACCAGTTTAGGGTCGTTGGCAGACTCGTTCGAACGAAACTGGTTCGAACGACAAAACTCAGTCGAACGAAATCTGGTTCGAACGAAAAAAACTCGTTCGAACGACATTTCTAACGAACGACCAGAAAGTTTGTAAAATTCGATTTTGGCCCAGAAACTTTTATATACTTATTTTAAAGTTCTAAATGATTCTTTCTGAAAATAAAATGCAGTTTTTATTACACCTAACACCCAATACATATTGTTCCAAGCTCCTATATAAATATAATTACATTCATACCTTGGGAGCATGGAACCTTAGTTGATGACGTAGAAACGAGGCACACAAACCGGCATTTTGATGAAGCTTTATATTCTTTGCCGCTACGTCTTCAACACACACTTCATAGGTTTGAGAATATTACAATTGAATGCTATCCTATGAATAAATGTTTTTGTCCGGAATTGAGCCAAAACTATATATAGACTCAATTGGAAATTTGTGTCCTTACAAATCTCCCCCTTTGGCTATTCCGGGACAAAAACCAAACAAAAATCCTAAAGGGCCGTCAAGCTCTACTAGACTCAAAACATAACCCGCCCAAACTTGACTCAACCCAAGGATCAAACGCTTTGCCATAGAAAGATGCCGCTTTAGAATAATTCCTGCACACTTAAGCAAACTCATCAAATTCATAGGGAATATCAAAATATTAAATGCAATTAATTTATTACTCCCCCTAAATTAATTCTCCCCTTTATCAAACACATGACCTACTTAGAAAGACGTCTCCCCCTAAGATAAATCTCCCCCAAACTAAGATACGATGATAATAGGATTAGATACCATTTCTCCCCCTATCATCATTCTCCCCCTTTTTGTTCGGGAATAGGCAAAGGATAAAGAACTAATAAACAACATGTGAAAGCTTAAAGTGATAAGACATGAAAGCATATGGGCAATAAAAGCAGGGCAAAGACAAACAAATATCATATATATATATACAAGAGATATACCAATAAGTACGTGCATATATAGATAGATATAAACACACACATGACACAAAATACAATAAGTTTGCACACTCGTATGGAAAAAATGTGTCATATGGAAACGGAAGTGTAGGGGTGTGTACTAGCAACAATTAAATTTAGACCCAAACACTTAAGAAACGTTCACGGAGTTCTCATTTGATTGCAAACTTCATCACAGTTAAATATAACCTCATGTGACAATACAAAGATTGAACTCAATGAACAAACATACACAATGCATACAAGCCTAGCATGATGATGATTCTACAAACCAAATAGAGTCATGACATTAAAGACAACTGGGCTAAACGGACATTGTGCAAACCGTTGATGTACCATCCAATTCTCCCTCATTAAGCATATATATTCTTTTGTTTTTTGAATGAATATATCAAACAAACATAGGCCTTGGCAATTGATGTATTTTAAATGATAAATATTCTGTTTTTAGGCCTTTGGATCACGTATTTCTTTTAGATCCAATCAACGGTGGCTTACTATCGCAAAGGATTTAATTCATCCTTTCGGAGCCCTTCCCCGTGCATATATTAATTTATCATGTTTTCATTTTTCGCACAAATCTCACATGCAACGGATTTTGACATGCACTAGTCCTCCTAGGTCATAGATATGTAGATGACTAGATTGATAGGAGAACACCTCAAAAAGCTCAAATATAACAAGTGACATTAAGATTTCAAAAGAGCTCGTGCATGTGTGAAAAGAGGCATATAGAAATAGAATCCATTTAAACAATACAAAATCCAACTACTCCATAAAATATGGTAAAGAACATAATAAGGATTGAAAATCTAAACCAAAAGTTCTAGCCACGTGGGAGCATAAATGATGGGATTCAAACACAAGTATATGCCACATAAAGTGTGTCAAACAAAAATACACACCAAACAAAATCTTTTTGAGTTTGTAACATTTTTAATCAAAAAGAAAGATATATACTCAAAAGACTAAACAAAAATCATTTGTATTTTTCATTAAGCATAAATGAAATAAATAAAACACAAATGATAAACAAAAATCTTTTTATATTTTGCAGTTAAATCAAACACAAAAAATAATACAAAAAGATAAACAAGTCATAATTTCTAGCATGTGATATGAAATAAGGCAATGACTAGAAAATGACTAAACAAGCATACATTTAGCATATGAATATGACATGAAGTACAAACGCTAAAGCATGCAAACACTAACACATTTATCCTTTAGATTTAGCAAGAGAGGAAGCATGTGAAAGTAAATGAGAATCAAAATCCTTATTTTGTAAGGCAACCAAGTCGGATTTCCTAACCCAAATTAATGAAGAATTACTATCTTGGGGTGTAGGAACGTTAGCTATCGTGGTTACTTTACTATGGGATTTTCTAGGAATTCGTTTAAGATCTAAACAAAATTGCCTAAGATGACCTTTTCGACCACAATGTGTACACGTAAGAACATGTCGAAAAGATTTATCTAAGGAGTGATCATTAAATGCATTCCTAGAAGATTCTCCTAAAACATTGGTTTTGACTTTAGGGTTAAATTCATTACAAGAATTGAAGCCTAAACCAAAAGTGTCATTTTTAATTTGGACCGTTCCTAACATTTTATCAAGTTTTTCCGAACGACATTCCAAATCAAATTTGACACTACTAGAATCTTTTAATTTATTTTCCAAATCTAAAATTTTAGATTCTAGGAAAACATTTCGCTCTTCAAAAGCAAGAAGCTCCTTTTTCAAGGATTCCATTAAACCCTTAAGGCTATCTCTCTCGCCTTCTACATAGTTAAGCTTCTTTTGAAGAGTCCTCTCATGTGTCCTAAGGTCTTCTATTAAGGCACTTTCAACAATGACCTTGACACTCTCTCTTAAACTCGCTTCTAACTTCAAATTAGCTCTTTTCAATTTAATAGATTCTTTATATAATTCATGAAAAGCATTTTGAAGTTCACACTCATCAACCTCTTCTTCATTTTCACTCTCTCTTTCTTCTTCACTCTCACTATCATCAAAAATAAGAGAATCATGTACAATGACCTTGGAAGTGGCATGTGCTATAATTTCATCATTCGATGAGTTCTCACTATCACTCACATGTCTAGCCATAAAAGCCACAAAATTTTTCTTAGTGGGGGAATCGGGCTTCTCTTCCTTATCACTATCACTAAGGGTCGCATTATATGCAGTGGATCGTTTACCCTCTTTCCTTAGTTTAGTGGGGCACTCATAAGCCCTATGGCCATAACCTTCACAACCAAAACACTTATTAGACTCGTCCCTATCTAAATTTTCATTACTAGGTTTAGGGATCTGTTCGGCTTTAGAAAACTTCTCGCTTTTATCATGTTTAGAAGTATCAAATTTCTTAAAATCATTTTTAACTTTATCTTTGTTAAATTTAAGAAATTTTCTAAATTTACGAGCAAACAAAGCCATATCTTCCGAGTCACTATCACTATCGCTCTCTACTACTTGTTTGACCTCTTTTCGGGCTTTTAAAGCAACGCCCTTTTCAATTTTCTTTTCAGTTTTAGAGGGAAACATATCTAGTTCATAGGTTTGTAAATCACCTACAAGCTCTTCTAATTTCGTAGAAGCTAAAGTGGGTAAAGAATTTAAAACGGTCACTTTAGGAATAAATCTATCGGGTAGTGACCTTAAAATTTTCTTTACAACACGGTCGTCAGGTATTTTCTCTCCCAAGTTAAAGGATGAATTAACAATATCAGAAAGTCTAGCATAAAATTTATCAAAAGTTTCTTTTTCATCCATTTTGATAGTTTCAAATTGAGTGGTGAGGTTTTGGAGTTTTGAAGCTTTAACGACACTAGTTCCTTCATGAGTTAATTGTAAAATATCCCAGGCTTCTTTCGCGGTCTCACACGTCATAATGCGTCGGATTTCATCCGGTGTGACAGCGCTAAACAAGGCATTTAAACCTCGGGAATTAAAGTTGGCATGTTTAAACTCATTTTCAGTCCATCTATCGGCGGGTTTGATAACACGTTCATTTTCAACTAAATAAGTTGGTGGGGAGTACCCGGTAACAACAGACATCCAAACTCTCTCGTCGGTAGATTTTAGTTCCGATCTCATTCGCGCTTTCCAATACGCGTAGTTTGAATCATCAAAAATAGGAAATTTTGAAAATGGGGAAAATCCCATTTTATCCAAAAATTTAAAGGATCTTAACGAAATAATTTATTGTTTTTGGCTCTGATACCAATTTGTAAAACGCAAGGTGATTGTGGATCCGGATTATAAATTATAAGTCAATTAAAATCACGAACTTGTAATTTCCTTTTTAATATAAAACACAATAGATGATGCGGAAGCGTTGTAAAACAGGTGATGGTTCAACTTTAAAAAATAACAACAAGTTTTAATTTCTCAAAACAAATTAAAACATAATTCAAGTCCTAGAATTTGCCTAAGTCATAATTTTCGATTATCCAAAGTTAGGCGAAACCAATTTTAGCAAGTGACTTGAATAAACCAATTTTACCCAATATTTAATTTAAGTCCCAAATTAAATGAGTGTGATAATTAAACCAAATTTTATCTTGAAATTATCCTAAGCATGGATTCTAAATTATTGTGCAAGATAAAATAAACAATGTCACACTACGCCGAGATGTACGAGGAAAAACCCAAGACGGGAAACAACCTCGGACGACCCTAGCCACAAGTCCACTAGATACGGAATTACAATTACAAGACAGATAGACTTACAACGACTGACTCGATCCCTCTCAAGCCCCGACGCTCCTTCTCGTAGAAACCTCTTCCTAGCGAACAACCTCGGAACACCACCGCGATCTCGGAATCCACCGATGGAACTTTATATGGTCACCGTCACCCAAGCATGGAGCCTTTCTCCGTGTGGGTAGAATCTCAACAAAAATCTTCTTTGTGATGGGGTGTAGAAGCAAACCCGAAATGTCTCTTGAATTCGGTAGAGAAAACCGGTGCCAAAAACTCCAAGTAAAGATATGTATATATAGAACTTGGATAAACAACTATTGGGTGTAAACTAGAGTGTGTATGAATTTTTCTTTAAAAATTAACACTCAAAACATGAACATTTTCCCTAAATAAATTAGCTCTCAAACTCTCTCTAAGAGATGGATATGGAATGGAAAAGTGGTCTTGGAAAATGTGTTTCCCGCACATATTAAGTCTTGAAAAAGTTGGTTAAAAACCATGTGGGGAAAGTGGGTGAAAACTGCCAAAAACTGCTCAAAACTGTTCCCGCCTTGGCGTCTCGTTCGAACGAACTTGACTCTCGTTCGAACGAGACTTCTAATGAGCGACCAGCCTGGGCTCGTTAGAATCTCGTTAGATACCTCGTTAGAACGAAAAACTCGTTCGAACGACATATCGAACGACTGACCAGTTTAGGGTCGTTGGCAGACTCGTTCGAACGAAAATGGTTCGAACGACAAAACTCAGTCGAACGAAATCTGGTTCGAATGAAAAAAACTCGTTCGAACGACATTTCTAACGAATGACCAGAAAGTTTGTAAAATTCAATTTTGGCCCAGAAACTTTTATATACTTATTTTAAAGTTCTAAATGATTCTTTCTGAAAATAAAATGCGGTTTTTATTACACCTAGCACCCAATACATATTGTTCCAAGCTCCTATATAAATATAATTACATTCATACCTTGGGAGCATGGAACCTTAGTTGATGACGTAGAAACGAGGCACACAAACCGGCATTTTGATGAAGCTTTATATTCTTTGCCGCTACGTCTTCAACACACACTTCATAGGTTTGAGAATATTACAATTGAATGCTATCCTATGAATAAATGTTTTTGTCCGGAATTGAGCCAAAACTATATATGGACTCAATTGGAAATTTGTGTCCTTACAACAATCATCCTAGATCTTTTAATCTCTCTTGCCCGAGGTACTTGGGATATTTAAGAATATGATGTGCGTGTAATTATTTAGCACCGCTTTATATTTATCTTTGATTTCATATGATGCGGGCTTTAACCCATGATTTGAAGGCTTAGTTACTATTTTTTCGAGTTTGGGCTAGAATAAGTTTGGGCTTTAACCCATGATTTCATATTTATCTTCCCGTTTATTGTTTAGATTCATTGATTCGATCACATGTTCCTTCCAAGTGTGTTTTTTTTAGAAAATTTCAAATAAAAAAATTGAAAAATTTTGAAAAAACCAAAAATATTTTTCTTCAAAATAAATAAAAATTAGAATTTAAAATTTTCAAAAATATCACCTTTATTCTATTTAAAGTCTCAAATTGTTAACAATCAATTGCACTAAGCTGAAAATTGACCGAAGATGGAAATTGAAAGAAAATTGACGACTTAACGAATAAGTGTGGAGATTGATCAAACCCGGTGAGATTTTGAGCCTTTCAATTTTTTATGAGTTTTTAAATCAATCCGAGTTTATGATTAACTCAAAGTTCTTTTCAGCATTTTAATAAGTCGTTGATGATCTCAATCCTTTGTTTTGATCGGTTATTGGAAATGTGTGAAATATTGTCTCGAAATTCGTGCTAAATATATCTCTAAACTTAATTAATCTCGAGATGCATATGGTAATGTGATTAGCAATTTGGACAATGAAGTAGGCCTTCATTTGTTTGACCCAAAAATATTAGCCATAAAAAGTTGGGAAAAATAAAATATCCCATTGCAAACCTAATAAAATATTTTCCTTTCGTTTGATAATCCGAAAAACCCAAATAGCCCGGAATTGTGAAAATTGAGAAAATTCATCAAGTAAGTCCAAATTGTGCAATAAAAGGGGGCAAGAGAAAAACAGGAAAAAAAATTAGTGAAAAAAAATGAAAAAAGAAAAGAAAAAAAAATAGAAAAAAATGAAAAAAGAAAAAAGAAAGAGAAAAATGAGCAAATGCCCGAAAAAAGCACAAATGGACATCATAAGGACATTTTCCAATTCCGAATATTCCGTCTATTACCAATTTTTACCCTTTACACCTTTTAACCCAAAAAGTCCTAACTGAGTCCGAATGGCGAAATTAATTACCGCGTGAAGAGCCAAGATACAAAAAGATAAAATGAGAGATTAAATGGTGTGAAATAGAGGTGATGTTCCAGTTTCCTAATAATTGTATTCCGATGATGAGATCTTTTCACCATAAATTTCCTTCTTTTTAATTTTGTATGCATGAATTTGTGTCCATTATATTTACTCTTTATATCATGCATACCGAGAGAAAAACAACCACAATCCGAGTGATTCGTTTGTGAGTGCATCCGTAAGAATTTGAATCAAAACGAATTTTCGAAAAGTAACGTAATGCTCAATCGGTGGAAATTTACGGTTTAATTTTTGGCTTTGCACACACACACTATGGTTTGAAACATTTGAATATGAATTTATGGTGATTATTTTTCGAAAAATTTAAATTGTACAATTTTTAAGTATTTTGATATTTATTTGAGTCAATAAAGAATTTTGTGGGTGTATTCACTGCAAACCCTCACGAGACAAAACTCATCCTACTAGGGTAACCTAGGGGTTTAAAGACTTGTTGCATACGCTAAATGCAATCGCTTGCCCACGAAAAAGGTATTCTATCCCAATAAAAGAATTTTCATGAGTTGAAATTTAAACTAATTTCTTTTACATTGCTCGGGACGCGCAAAGTTCTAAGTTAGGGGGTGTGATTAGGCACATATTCTTCACATTTATCCCCTTAATTTCGGCATTTTTATGATCCCGTGTAGTGTAAATATCTTGAATTTGTCTCATATTTATGCTACTAACCCCTTTTGGCAAGTATTTCGTGTTTTGTGTATTTCTCATGTGTTTTACAGGTATTTCATGCAAGTTAGTGCGAAGGCGAACTCAAAACAGTGAAAGAAACCAAGAAATGGAGATTTGAAGGGCATTTTCGTAATTTTTCAACCTTAGTCTGGAGGTGGGGCCAACTAGAAAGTTGAAGAACTGTAAATTACAAGAATACTGGAAAAAACGGCACCTCAATCCGAGCTACGGTGAAGAATTTACGATGTTTTGAAGTTGCGCGATAATGAAGAGTCTGGATGTGCGGATTTCTGTCATTAATTATACAGATTTTATGGTGATTAGTTGGCAAAAACTTGTTCCACAAGCGAAATTTGATGTTAAATTCGTGCAAATTGGTTCTATAAAAGGCCAAGCCCTAATTCATTCAAAAGGGGGACTCAAAATTAGATAGAGAAAATCATTTTTTTAGAAATCCTTTTAGTTTTTCAAGTTCATCTAGTGCAGATTTCAAGTATCAATTCTTCATTTCAATTCAAGTATCAAATTCCCTTCTCTTATTTAATCTCAATTCTATTTTCAATTCTCAATTGTTTTGCAAATTGTTAACAATGTTTGTTAGAGTTTTCTTTTGTTTTCATCATGTTTAGCTAATTTTTAAGGGTTGGGATACATGAACCCATCCCGATGTAATTTATCTACGTAGGAAATAGAATTTAAATTTAAATTTGAAAGAATCGTGTAAGATAAGTTCACAATCATCCTAGATCTTTTTATCTCTCTTGCCCTAGGTACTTGGGATATTTAAGAATATGATGTGCGTGTAATTATTTAGCACCGCTTTATATTTATCTTTGATTTCATATGATGCGGGCTTGAACCCATGATTTGAAGTGCTTAGGATCTATAAAGACTGGATTCATTCAAATTTATAATTTACAATTCTAATATTCTAATGGGTAATTACTAGGGATTGGGGGATTGTATTCCAACCTATTTCCTCATTCATTTTAATTAGTTTTATAAATTTGTTCCAACTTATTTCCCCTTGTCAACCATCATCATCTTTTTTACTTTTATTTTAGAAGTAATAAATCAATTAAATTCTATACAACATTCCCTGTGGATTCGATACCCAGACTTACTACTATACTCCATAAAAGTGTAGTTAAAAGTTTAGGTTTTTTTTTTATTGAGGTTGGAAGCCGATAACAACGACTAGCGTAATACACGGACGCTCGGTTTTCCACTCGATCAAATATATAAGAGAAAAGTTTAGAGAATTTAAGTGGCATTAGAATCCTATTAAAACTAAAACAGTTAGCCCGTTAGTCACGGTCCACAACCTTGACAAACAGTTAGTCACGCTTTAAAGCCGTGACAAATTATCTGAAACGGGAATTTCATTTTGGCCCTATTTTTTAGCCTAGAGAGTTTTATATTTGGAGGGCTCTTCTGAACGACCCAAGACTTATATTTACTACTATTAGGAGTATTTTAGGCTAGTTTTTCGAATTTCGAATTAATTTAATTAGAATCGGTTTAAAAATGATGGGATGTTACATACTTCCCCACTAGCACAAGAATTTGTCCTCGAAATTCGACGAAGCATAAACGCACAAAATATAATATGGCTCACATATGCTAGCCTGTACATATCAGGATTTGGTGCCCATACAACCAATCATACCCGCATGTTTCCCCACGCGCTCTCTCATGAATCACTACTCGATTATATCACTCAAAACTCCTCACAACACTAATGTCCTCAAATCAATTCTAAATATCCTCACATCAAGATTACTAATCCTAACATCTATATCTACCACGTCCTCAACAAAAACTCCCTATCTCCAATGAAGCACATCTAACCCGCATTTTGGACCCAAACCCAAAGACTCGAGAGTTGTCGTATACCTAAGCTCTGATACTATCTATAACACCCCGCGCAAAACATGAGGTGCTACTACGATTGAAACAAAACTAAAATCCTCAAGAATTAGTATAGAGCGTCTATATTCCAGAAAAATAAATGTAAGAATCCAAAAGTTAAACTTG
Source organism: Sambucus nigra (assembly GCA_949130495.1). Classification (NCBI taxonomy): domain Eukaryota; kingdom Viridiplantae; phylum Streptophyta; class Magnoliopsida; order Dipsacales; family Adoxaceae; genus Sambucus; species Sambucus nigra. The sequence continues at coordinate 291,263,416 of OX422218.1, read as the reverse complement.
CAACAATTATGATAATGAAATTTCACTAGAAAATAATACTATGCTCTCTAAATAAATTACAATACCAAGCTATACAAATATACCTCCAAAAATCCATAGCGTCCAAATTCCCGCTAACCTACCACTAAAAGAAAAATATGGGGAAGTACACAATATGATAAGAATAGAAGCTCAAAATAAAAACGGTGAAAAAAGGCAACAATACAAATTTGAATTCAAGGTGAACGCGACATCTGATCATTATACCAATTTAATTTTTTGATAACACATCAACTGGTCACCGGTCCTTACCTCACCTCACCTAAGCTTCGTAAAGCCTCATCTTAACTATTGGACTTTTGAACTATTGGAAGATGACCATTCACCATGACATATAAAAATTTCATGACACCATGCCTATAAATAAATACAATATCTCAATCGAATCAATATTTTAGATTCCAATAAATGTAATGATATCAACAATATGAGTAAAAATAAATGAGGAACAAATTAACTACTCGAGAGAGATTTAAGGATCATATTGCGTAAATCGTGTATCTTAAAATTATCATAAGAAACTCATAAGATTATGCCTCAAAATTTTGATCACACCGCAACGTTCCTCTCCCGAAAACCATAAAAACTTATTCTAGCCCAAACTCGAAAAAATAGTAATTAAGCCTTCAAATCATGGGTTAAAATATGTTTGAAAAGTCCTAACCCGAGTTAAATATATAAGGGAAAAGTTTAGAGAATTTAAGTGGCATTAGAATCCTATTAAAACTAAAAAAGTTCCCCCGTTAGTCACGGTCCAGAACCGTGACAAACAGTTAGTCACGCTTTAAAGCCGAGACAAATTATATGAAACGGGATTTTTATTTTGGCCCTATTTTTTAGCCTAGAGAGTTTTATGTTTTGAGGACTCTTCTAAACGACCCAAGACTTATATTTACTCCTATTTGGAGTATTTTAAGATTGCCTTATGAATTTTGAATTAATTTCATTAAAATCAGTTTAAAAATCACGGGTTGTTACATACTTTCCTACCAGTGTAGGAATTTCCTCCTCAAAATTTGGCGATGTGTAAACGCTCCAAATAAAATAAGTCTCACATATGATTACCCATACATATCACGATTAGGCGTCCATATAACTAATGATACCTGCATGATTCCCCACGTGCTCTCTCACGAATCACTACTTGATTCTATCTCTCAAAAAAGTCCAGAAATCAATTCTAAATATCCTCACATAAAGATTACTTATTCTAACCTCGATGACTACCACATCCTCAACAAAAACTCCCTATCTTCAATGAAGTACATTTAACCCGCATTATGGACCCAAACCCAAAGACCCGAGGGTTGTCGTATACCTAAGCTCTGATACCATCTGTAACACCCCGCACAAAACACGAGGCGCTAATACGATTAAAATAAAACTAAAATCCTCAACAGTTAGTATAGAGCATCTATATTCCACAAAAATAAATGAAACGAATCCAAAAGTTAAGCTTGAAAAAATTATTACAAAGAAATTTCACTCGAAAATAATACTACGCCCTTGAAATATATTACACTACTAATCTATATAAAAATAAAATCCTTCAAACACCGTGCTATAAAATCATCCAAAAATCGATAGCATCAAAATCCATGCTAACCTACCACTAAAAAAAATACAGGGAAATACACAATATGACAAGAATAGATGCTCAAAACAATAACGGTGAAAAAATGCAACAATACAAATTTGAATTTAATTCAACGCAAGATCTGAGCATTATACCAATTAATTTTTTCAATAAAACATCATTAGGTCACCGATCCTTACCTCACCTCACCTAAACTAACCTTTTTAAAGCCACATCTTGACTATTGGACTTTTGGACTATCGACGAACGACCATTCACCATGACATATAAAAATTTCATGACACCATGCTCATCAACAAATACAATATCTCAATCGAATCAATATTTTAAATTTCAATAAACGTCATGATATCAAAAATATGAGTACAAATAAATAAGGAACAAAATTACTACTCTTGAATGATTTAAGGATCATATTGCGTAAATACCGTATCTTAAAATCATCACAAGAAACTCAAAAGATTATGACTCAAAATTTTAATCATACCACTACGTTACTCTCTAGAAAACCATAAAAACTCGTTCTAACCCAAAATAAAAAAATCACTATATATGCCTTCAAATCATGGGTTAAAACTGGATAACTTTGGGGCTAGGGTTTGTAGGAGGAGGTAGATGAAAATTATAAGGGTCTACTTATCTTGAAAGTTGTAAAAATATATTTGAAAAGTCCTAATACCGAGTTAAATATATAAGAGAAAAGTTTACAGAATTTAAGAGGAATTAGAATCCTATTAAAATGAAAATAGTTCACTCGTTAGTCACGGTCCAGAACCGTGACCAACAATTAGTCCGGCTTTAAAGCCGTGGCAAATTATCTGAAACGGGATTTTTATTTTTGCCCTATTTTTTAACCTAGAGAGTTTTATGTTTTGAGGACTCTTCTAAACGACCCAACACTTATATTTACTCCTATTAGGAGTCTTTTAATCTTGCTTTACGAATTCCGAGTTAATTTCATTAAAATCGGTTTAAAAATCACGGGTTGTTACATAATTTCCCACTAGCATAGGAATTTCCTCCATGAAATTCGACGATGCGTAAACATGCAAAATAAAGAAAGGTTCACATATGGTTACCCATACATATCACGATTAGGCGCCCATACACCCAATCCTACCCGCATGTTTCCCCACACGCTCTTTCACAAATCAATACTTGATTCTATCTCTAAAAAATCATCACAACACTGAAGTCCTAAAAGCAATTATAAATATCCTCACATAAAGATTACTAATCCTAACCTCGATGCCTACCACGTCCTGAAAAAAAACTCCTTATCTCCAATAAAGTACATCTAACCCGCATTATGGGCACAAACCCAAAGACCCAAGGGTTGTCGTATACCTAAGCTCTGATACAATCTGTAACACCCCACACAAAACACGAGGCGCTACTAAGATTAAAACAAAACTAAAATCCTCAAAAATTAGTATAGAGCATCTATACTCCACAAAAATAAATTTCACGGAACCAAAAGTTAAGGTTGAAAAAATTATTACAATGAAATTTCACTCAAAAATAATACTACGCTCTCCAAATAAATTACACTACCAAGCTATACAAAAATAAAATCCTTCAAACGTCGTGTTATAAAATCCTCCAAAAATCCATAGCTTCCAAATCCACGCTAACCTACCACTAAAAAATAATGGGGAAGTACACAATATGACAAGAATAGATGCTCAAAAGAATAGCGGTGCAAAAAAGCAACAATACAAATTTGAATTTAAGTTCAACGCGACATCTGAGCATTATACCAATTTAGTTTTTCAATAACACATCAATAGGCCACCAGTCCTTACCTCACCTCCCCTAACCTAAGCTCCGTAAAGCCTCGTCTTGACCATTATACTTTTGGACTATTGGCGGATGACCATTCACCATGACATATACAAATTTCATGACACCATGCCCATCGACAAATACATTATCTCAATCGAATCAATATTTTAGATTCCAATAAATGTCATGATATCAAAAATATGAGTTCAAATAAATGAGGAACAAAATGACTACTCTCGAATGATTTAAGGATAATATTGCATAAATCCCGTATCTTAAAATCATCATAAGAAACTCATAAAATTATGCCTCAAAATTCTGATCATGCCACTACGTTCCTCTCAGGAAAACCATAAAAACTAATTCTAGCCAAAACTCAAAAAAATACTAAATAAGACTTCAAATCATGGGTTAAAACTGGATAACTTTGGGGCTAGGGTTTATAGGAGGAAGTAGATGAAAATTATTAGGGTATACTTCTCTTGAAGGTTGTAAAAATATGTTTGAAAAGTCCTAACCCCGAGTTAAATAGATAAGAGAAAAGTTTAGAGAATTTAAGTGTCATTAGAATCCTATTAAAACTAAAACAGTTTGCCCATTAGTCACGAGCCAGAACCGTGACAAATAGTAAGTCACGCTTTAAAGTCGTGATAAATTGTCTTAAATAAATTTTTCATTTTGGCCCTATTTTTTAGCCTAAAGAGTTTTATGATTTGAGGAATCTTTTAAATGACCCAAGACTTATATTTACTCCTATTAGGAGTATTTTAAGCTTTCTTTACGAATTCCAAATTAATCGGTTTAAAAATCACTGGTTGTTACATACTTTTCCACTAGCATAGTAATTTCCTCCTTGAAATTCAACGATGGGTAAACAAGAAAAATAAAATAAGGCTCACATATGCTTACCCATACATATCACGATTAAGCTCCCATACACCCAATCCTACCCACATGTTTTCCCATGCCCTCTCTCACGCATCAGTAGTTAGTTCTATCTCTCAAAAATCATCACAACACTGAAGTCCTCAAACCAATTCTAAATATCCTCACATAAAGATTACTAATCCTAACCTAGCTGCCTACTATGTCCTCAACAAAAACTCCCTATCTCCAATAAAATACATCTGACCCGCATTCTAGACCCAAACTTAAAGACCCGAGGGTTGTCGTATACCTAAACTCTGATACCATATGTAACACCCCACACAAAACACGAGGCGCTACTATGATTAAAACAAAACTAAATTCATCAATAATTAGTATAGATCATCTATATTCCACAAAAATAAATGTAACGAATCCAAAATTTAAACTTTCGAAAATTATTACAATGAAATTTCACTCGAAAATGATACTAATCTATCTAAATAAATAACACTACTAAGCTATACAAAAATAAGATCCTTCAAATGTCATGCTCTAAATTCCTCTAAAAATCCAAAGCATCCAAATCCACGCTAACATGCCACTTAAAGAAAAATATGGGGAAGCACATAATACAACAATATTAGATGCTCAAAACAATAATGATGAAAAAATGCAACAATACGAATCTGAATTCAAGTTCGAGGTGACCTCTGAGAATTATTCCAAATTAATTTTTCAATAACACATAAATAGGTCACCATGCCTTACCTCACCTCATCTAAGCTTCGTAAAGCCTTATCTTGACTATTGGACCTTTGGACTTTTTGCATATGACCATTATCCATATCATATAAAAATTTCATGACACCATGGTGTAATACCCCTTATTTATGAGTAATTATTTTTATATTAATTTGCCTTGTGGGTTAATTATATAAAATAAAGGAAATTGAAGTAAATATTATTTTAAGTGATTTGAGAGATAATATTTACAGAGTTTTGCATATTTATTGTTAAGCAAATGTAAATAGTGTAACATTATGTTTTATTGCGTGATTGTGCTTTAAGCGACGAATATGACTTATATTCCAATTGGATGATTATTTATTAATTAATATGACTTTGGAACATGAAATAATTTATGATATCCCAGATACCAATTTAGAGGGTACGGTTAATCCGAAAATGGTTAACATAGTCAAAATAAGTACCAAGTTGTATTTTTTAATTCCGGGTACTTTTGACCGGTTATAACTTAATTATGTTGTTGCGAGTCATTTTAAGTGTGTAGTAGCATTTAATGTTAGACTTAATGTATTTAAGACATTTTGGGGTATTTAGTCTTCCAGGAGAATTTTAATCTTTATTTTATGTTTTTAAACATAAAAAGAGTTAGAAAGAGAGAGAAAGAGCTTAGGAGAAAGAGAAGAGAAAATATAGAATTGGAGATTTGGGGCTTGAAATCGTTGCTACGAGAAGACAATCCGAGGCTACAATCTTGAGTCAAGTTTCTAACTCGCAAATATATATGATTCAGTGTGAATAATGTGTATTTATAGTTGTGTTTTTGAGTTTGAACCATTAATGGAATTTGTTGATTTTGTTGGTTAAATCCAATATTATAGGATCTAGACTTGTTTTAAATGGTCTTTTCTAGTTAATTAACCTGTATATATGATTTCGAGATGATATGAGTTAATGGTGTTGGGATTTAATGGAAGAAATGGAATTGGGGGATTTAGGGTTCATAACAACCTGTAGCCCCAACTAAGCATGTCGTCCAGGGCGAATCGATTCTCCCTCCCTAGCGAATCGATTTGCTAAAAATGGAGGCTACAGGTCTGGGAAATCGAATCGATTCATGTTAAGGCCGAACCAATTCGGGCTGAGACAGAAGGTTAGTTTTCTCAGCCGAATCGATTCGCTTTTGGGCGAATCGATTTAATATCACGGACAAATCGATTCGGCCCTAGGCGAATCGATTCGAAAATCCTAATATTTTAAGATATTTTTCTAACTTAGTTTTTAGCCCTTTTCTTTTAGGTTTGAGGCTTAGGAACCTTATCTTATAAAGTAATAACGAGTATTAGAGTCTTACATTTGGTGGATTAATACCCTAGATTAGTAAGGAGGTAATTGGGCTTATTTCAAGGATTATTTAATAGAGGTTAGTGTCGTTTCCATCTAGTAAGCTAGCCTAGGACTAAGGGAAACTTAGGTGGTATTGTTTTGTAACTTTTAGAGACTAGTATGAGGAGAATTACACTTGGTAGTCTTTAGTGTTGTTGTGAACTCTTGGAGGTTAGTATGGGGGAATTAAACTTTGTAGCTTATGTCGTTAGGCACATATGGTTCCGAATATAATAAAATGTACATTTTAGATTGGCATATCTTGTGATTTATGCCTTGTTTATACATACCTCTCTAAATGCTATCATAAGGGAAGTTACGCGAATGAGGTAAGTCCCCTAGCTAGTGAATGCAGAGAGAATATAGTCCTCGGCCATAGGACTGGTGGTTATATTGTGATGTGTTTTATTCGAAGTGAGGTAATTTCGGGTATGGTTATGAATCACTGTCAAAGGTATATGTCTGCTTCCCATGCGACGCGACTTAGGGTGCCCAGGTAGTCATGGTTATAGGCCCTGGAAGATGGTAGCATTTAGGGGATCATCCAGTGGGGTGACTCCCAAAAGGATGGTCTTAGAATCGTTATATCTTGATTGTAGCTATTCTCACAAAAGTGGCATTTCATAAATGGCTAATGCATTTATAAATCAACTGTATGGCATAAGTTTCCCTAATGATAAATGGACTTGTGAAGTTATACTTTAGAAATTTGAAATTTTAGCAAGTTATATGGAATTAAGCTATTTCTCTTAATTAGGCAGGTAGTTTAATTTATAATGATCTAGTGTGATGCTAGGATGTGCATTTAGATGAGAGGTGAGGATGATTCTTATATTGAAGAGCAAACCTAACCTATTTATGATGTTTAGCATTCATAACTATTATGCATTTTATTAACACATATATCATATCAAATCGGTCCCTAACCCGTTTATATTTCCCTACCTTGTGTGGTTTTTATTTATGCTCAGGTTTTCCACCGCAAGCACGCTTCTGTTATTCTTTCCTTCTCAGTATTAAGGAGCTACAAAAATTTTGCGGATGTTGTAGGACTTTTGGGAATAGACGCATCAATCTTTTGTATAATCTAGTTATGATTAGTTTGTACATTCGGGCGTGTTGCCCAAGTTTTGTATTTATATATACTGTTATATTTAACTATAATACTTTATGTGACCTCTTGTATTAGTCTGTTAACCGAAATCTCATTTGGTTATGTTATGGTGAATTGTTATATAACTGTTGCATGCCTTTATTTCTATCCACCTTCATTATAAATTTGATTGTCGAAATTGTTTTATCAAACTTGCAAAATTATAACATCCATTTTTCGAAATATTCGATGGTTATCTCGCATTATTATATTACGACAGTGATGCAAGAATGAACCATTTATGATTCTCGAATTTATATGAGTAACGGGATGGCCAACTCTTATTTTAATAAACGGGGTGTCACAGATGGTATCAGAGCATCAGGTTCTAAAGTCCTTAAGATCTATGCAGCCTTTTTACGTTCTATCATAGCATTCTTTGATATAGAGTCCTATTGTTAGGATTGTATTGTTTGTGCGTGCATGCGATCTTCTGCAAGGATATATTGTTTTAATTTATTCTAACTCAGTTGCTTTTGGTGTCAGATACCACCTAGACGAGGCCGCCCAACAAAGGTAAATTGAGTTGCAGAGAATGTGGAGCCCCCACCATCGCAAGGAATGATGAATGCGGCGGAGGTGGCTAATATTGTTACCCAGGCAGTCAATGTTGTAATGACCGCTATGGCACAGAAACTTCATCAAGCCTAACAACCGATCGCACCAGAGATTCAAGCCCATAGGGGACCCTTCGCATGGGAAAGAGTTAGAGAATCCTTCCTAAAAGGTTACTGTAATACCCCGTACTTTTGACTATAATTATTTTTAGGATTAATTAATTAAAGTTGCGTATTAATTGGAAATTAATCCGGGTTATAAATACTAATGAGATGCGAATTGGTATTTGATTATGTGCATATATGATTATATATGTATTTGGTATTATAAAATTTGTCGTGAGATTTATATACGGCATTTTAGAAATTTTGTTGAGACGCGTGGGACCGCCGCGTCACGGTATAATATTTTGTTAATAAAAGTGAATTTAAAATATATAATCCGTATGGTCGTTTTGAGTGTGCCAACGCGTCCGGAAGGGTCGAGATAGTCAGAAAACACTAGCCGGGGGTATAGTTTGGGTCCCGGGGTATTTTTAGGCCATACCGGTAACTTAAAGGGTATTTTGGTAATTTTACATTTTTAGGAATTAAAAGTGACGAAAATTGGTGATGTAAATCTGATGTGGAATTTGGCCCACTAAGCCCATAACCAACCCATATTAACCTAGAAAGCTACGTAGGTTATTATTTAGGTTTTCTAAGTTTCCCCAAATCAAAACCCTAGCCACCTTAAGCCACCATTGGAGAAGAGCTTGGAGAGAGAGGAATTTCTGCAGAAAACTTCATCTAATCTACACCAAACTCAGAGACAACCAAGTCAAGTGACTTTATTCCATTTAATTTCTGAGAATGTTTCCTCCATGTTAGAAAATTCGGATTTATGGTTTGTTCTTGAAGAAAATATGAAAACCCATGTAGTTTAGATCATAGAACTTGAGAAATTGTGAAGAGAATTGCATGTAGTATGATAGGTAGATGATTTCCCTTATAATAATTGTGATTTGAAGGAATTAAAACGAAATAAATTCTGGGATTTGAGGATATATAAACCTAGGGTTCATGCTTTAGAGAAATTGGGAAAAGTGTAGAGATTTGTAAATTTGGTTGATGTAATGATGATTCGATCCTTGAAAACATGTTAGGAGATGATGTAAATATGTTTAGGATGAATTAGAGACCCTAAAACGTTATTTGGATGAACTTTGGAAGAGATTAGAATTGATAAAAATGGTGAAAAATGATTTTTGGAAAAATTTGGGCCGAAACTGGTGGCTCGTTAGAAGCAGCCCCCAGGTCGTTCGAACGAACTCGTTCGAACGAGCTTCTAACGAGTTGACCAGTCGTTACTAACGAGTAGGGATTTCGTTTGATATATCGTTCGAACGAGATATCGTTAGAAGGGACAGTTCGTTCGAACGAACTGGGATCTCGTTCGAACAGCCTCGTTCGAACGAGACTTCTAACGACCTGACAGTCCAAACTCGTTCGAAGTCTCGTTCGAACGAGACTTCTAACGAGTTGACAGTTTGGTCCTTTTTGGACTGTTTTGATTTTTGGAGTCCCGGAAACTGGTTCGAGGGTAGAGTTAACATTCTTTGATGATGTAAGGATAGATTTGGGACTTTTGGGTTATTGAGAGGAGTAAATTATATACGAGAGTTATATCCAATAAACCATTTGGGTTGAGACGTGAGTGTCTACTATGATGTGAGGATGAATTATGGCGCGTATAATTACAAACCGGAATAGTATGAATTGTGTTAATTATAGTTAGTATGAGAATATATACTACGATTAAAATACGGTATTACTAAGATGTGTGGTTACTTAGTATTAAAATATGGATTGTGTGTATGACATACCTACCATACTTGCTATCACGGGAGGTTGCGTTCGCTTAGGACCCTCTAATCCTTGTGTTCCTATGGGGGGGATATAGACTGGTACCTCGATGAACATAGGTCATAGAAAGACTTATTGTGATATTAATAAGTCCGCTGATCATGGGAGCGTAGGTATGTGCGTGACCCATGTGATGGTGACTGTGTTCGCCTCCATTATTTGTGATTTGTGTTATCTGAACTATTCCTGAGAGATTCGGAATATGTGATCCTTATGTACGTGATGTACCGGGATGGATAGCAGAGTATGTGTGCACCATAGCTTAGATTGCGGGGTGCTTGTATTGTATATTTATGATATGAATAATATACATTATATTATGGGAATCCTCATGTTATGTTGTAAAAATATTACGGTATTGTTTCGAGTTATATTATGAGTTAACTGATAGTTATATCAATGGCATATTTAGTAACTGAGTTTACGGTAAACCTCTATTTAATTACGAGCGTTGTTATGATAAATGGAACCGAGTAATATGGGTAGAACCTTTGGCAGTCTAGCTAGTTATGTTGTCAGTTAGCTAGTAGTACGGGTCGATATAGATGGGTACTTACATTAGGAGTGCACAGTTAGACGAGAGGTGAGAATATCATGTGAGTGTACGTCCTAACATGTACTTTGCATTTAATGTTTTAAATGTTTTTAAAGCACTTGCAGGTTTTTAAAATATAACTCCACATTCGGGCTCTGACCCGTTTGCTTTTCAAATCTCTTTTTCTTTGTAAAACCATTTTAGGTGCCCAGCCACAAGGACACCAAGCATAGGATACTCATTCAGGTGACGAGCTGTAGCTGCTTGTGGAAGCTACAGGGATTTGCATGTAGACGCCTCCATCTTTTGGATTCCAGAGTCACCATCTATCAGTTGTAGGGCATGTTGCCCATTTCTTTAGAGACATCTTTTATATTTCAGTTTCCAAACTTTAGCATGTTTTATTTCAGTTTCGGATATTCATTTCTGTTATGGGATTGTAGTGAGGAGTTTTTCCTCCAGACTTTATTTACTCTATTGTGATGGTTATTCAGTTTACTTCAGTATGGTGAATGGTGTTATTTATTTCTTTATTACATTTGTTGCATGTTAATCGGACTTAAAAATTAAAATTTGGCAACTTGATTTTTTAAATACTAAGTGTTTAGTAATAATAAAATGTTTTCGACAGTGATGCTATTAACTGAGCCAACTTGGCATTTTGAATTAATTTTATAAAGGAGTAGCTACCCGGTATTTAATTAGTCGGGGTGTCACAGGTGGTATCAGAGCATCAGGTTCTAGTGTCCTTTAGGATCTGTACGGCTATTATGTTTCCGCTACGTTTTCTTTGATATAGAGCCCTATATTTTAGGACTGTTGTACTCTTATTGTATATGCTTCGTTCTTCAGCTATTTTAAGTTTATAAACCATGAACTTATAAACTTTGTTCTTATTTCAGATGCCTCCACGACGTGCACGACGAGTTCCCAGGAATGCAATGCCCGAACCCCAGCCCGCTCCAGTTCAGGGCATGTTGAACGCCACTGAGGTTGCAGCTATAGTAGCTCAAGCGGTAAATGTCGCGATTGCCGTGATTCAGCAGGCACCGCCTCAGGCGCCGGTTACCGTGCCAGCACAGGTTAATGCATTCCCGTCTGCTTGGGAGCGTGTACGAGACGCTTTTCAGAAAGCGCATCCGCCAGAGTTTGCAGGTAGCTCAGACGTGGTAGTCTCGAGCCAATGGAGGAAGGACATACAGAGGCATTTGAGGATGCATGAGTGCACTGATGTTTAGAAACAGGTGCTAGCTACTTTCAAGCTAGTGGGATCTGCACTACAGTGGTGGGAGTCTATTACCACCGCGGAAGAGAGGGATACCCTCACGATTCAGGAGTTCTGGGTGCGGTTCGACCACAAGTACTTTCCGTCCGCAGTTCATACAGAGATGAGGAGGAAGCTGATGAGTTTGAAGCAGGAGGGCAAGACAGTGGCCGAGTATGAGGCCGAGCTCACTAACCTGTTGAATATCGTACCAGACGAGATTCCAACAGAGAAGAAGAAGATAGAGAAGTTCACCGACGGGTTGAATTGGAGGATCCGTCAGCATCTGCTAGGGAACCTATCGTTGGCCACGTATTCTGATGTGGTTAACGCTGCATTATTGCACTGCTAGGACCACCGTTTTCATATGGCCGAGGGCAAGCGGTCGGGGGAGTCTAGCCATCAGGGCAGGACTGGAGGACATAGTGCCAGCGGGGCACAATCGAGTCAGGGGTAGAGGCAGAATGAGCAGGGTACCCAGCAGGGGGATAATAAGAGGTTCCGATCAGGGAACTACAGGCAGGGTCAGGGAGGTTTCCGCCAGGGCCATCAGGGTCCAAACGGCCATCAAGGCCAGCAGGGACAGAATGGGCAGCAGTTCCATCAGGGCCAGCAGGGCCAAGGGAGGAACGGAAACGGCCACCAGGGCCGGGGACAGCAGGGGCAGAGGGGAGGGAATTTCCCAGGGAAGTGCTTTACTTGTGGCAAGACTGGCCATAAGAAGCATGATTGTCCTGATAGGGGCAGGGCCCCACAGCAGCAGCAGCAGGGTGCTCGCCAGGAGCCACAGAGACCTATGTTTCCCGCCGCTCTTCCTACACCGCCACAGATGGCAGCATTGCCACCCATTCCAGCAGTCCCAGCTCAGCAGGGGCAGCTACAGTATGGACGTGTCTACAACGTTCACCAGGCTGCAGTTCCACAGGCACCGCCCGCGATCGAGGGTACGTTTCCTATCCATGGCACTATGGGTCGGGTGTTATTTGATACGGGTGCTACACATTATTTTATAGCTACACACTTCGCGAAAGCTTTAGGATTGTTAGCTACGGCAGAGAGCACAGTGACGTGTGTCGACTCACCATTAGGGAGTGGGTCACTTGTTTTCTTTATATGCCAGGGAGTGGGGGTAGAGATTGGTGGTTTGGTATTGCCTGCAGACATGTTAGTGTTAGACATGCATGTTCACGATGTGATCATCGGTATGGATTGGCTCGTAGCATATAGGGCCATGATTGATTGCTTCAGCGGGAGCATTGTTTTTGCCATTCCGGGGCAGGAGATGTTTATAGTGGCGATGCCTCGCCCAGAGGGAGGATCGACCGCTCATCTGTATTACATAGAGGAGGATACCTCTAAGGAGGTTGTGATTCCTTTGGATTCGATCCTAGTTGTTAGGGAGTATTCAGATGTGTTTCAGGAGATACCAGGCTTACCACCCAGTCGGGAGATAGATTTCGTTATAGATTTGCTACCGGGTACGAGACCTATAGCACGTGAACCGTACCGTATGGCTCCGGCTGAGATGCGAGAGCTACGGGATCAGATAGAGCAGCTGTAAGGGTAGGGCTTTATTCACAGGAGTACCTCACCTTGGGGCACTCCAGTTTTGTTTGTGAAGAAGAGGGATGGTTCACTGAGATTGTGCGTGGACTACCGAGAGTTGAATAAGGTCACGATACGGAATAAGTATCCGTTGCCTCGAATCGATGACTTATTCGACCAGTTGAGAGGAGATTCTTTCTTCTCGAAGTTTGACTTGAGGTCAGGATACCATCAGTTGCGTATCTGGGAGGAGGATGTCTCGAAGACCGCATTCTTGTCGAGATATGGTTCTTACAAGTTTCGGGTTATGCCTTTCGGCTTGACCAACGCTCCAGCAGTGTTTATGGACTTGATGAACAGAGTGTTCAGGGATTTGCTAGACCAGTTTGTCATTGTCTTCATTGATGATATTCTGGTTTACTCTCAGACAGAGGAGGAGCACACCGAGCATTTGAGGCAGGTTTTGCAGACACTTCGTCAGAACGAGCTTTATGCAAAATATGAGAAGTGCGGGTTTTGGCTGAAGGAAGTCCAGTTCTTGGGTCACATTATTTCCGATCAGGGAATATCTGTCGATCCGGGAAAAGTATCAGCGGTGAGGGAGTGGGGACAGCCCACGACGCCAATGGAGATTCGTAGTTTCTTGGGTTTAGCAGGATACTACAGGAGGTTTATTCGGGGATTCTCAGAGATAGCAGGTCCTTTGACACATCTTACTCGTAAGGGTGTGCCATATATCTGGAGTGATGCCTGTCAGTTGGCATTCGATGAATTGAAGGACAAATTGACCTCAGCACCTGTGTTAGCATTTCCGAGACCGGGAGTTGAGTATTTGGTTTACACCGATGCGTCCTTGCAAGGACTGGAAGGTGTTTTGCAGCAGGAGAGACAGGCCATAGCTTATGCTTCCCGTAAGCTTAAGCCTCATGAGAAGAATTACCCCACGCATGATTTGGAGTTGGCAGCAGTGGTATTTGCCTTACGAATTTGGAGGCACTATCTATTAGGGGAGACGTTTCAGCTGTTCACGGACCACAAGTCCCTACAGTATCTGTTCACGCAGAAAGAGTTGAATATGCGGCAGCGTAGGTGGCTTGAATTTGTGAAGGACTACCAGTTCGACATCCAGTACCACCCGGGTAAGGCTAACGTGGTAGCAGACGCGTTGAGCCGTAGGCCAGCAGATGAGGTGGCAGAGGTGTGGAAGGCTAAGTGGAAGGAATTGGGACACCAAGATGCAGTGGCCCGATCTTTCATATCTGTGATGACCGTTACACCGCAGATTGTCACAAAGGTAGTACGGGCACAGGCTAATGACTCGTTCTGTCAGGAGCAGATAGTTCGATTGCTAACAGAGGGAGCCGAGTCCTATACCGTTAGCTCAGACGGGGGATTGCGCTTCAATGGGAGGTTGGTAGTTCCGGAAGGGGAAGAATTGCGGCACGATGTTATGGCAGAGTCGCACGGCTCACGGTTCGCGGTACATCCCGGAGGGGACAAAATGTACCAAGACATGAGACGGAAATATTGGTGGAGCGGTATGAAGAGAGATATCGCTGAGTTTGTCTCGAAATGCGCCACTTGTCAGCTTGTAAAAGTGGATCATCAGAGACCAGCAAGATTGCTACAGCCGTTGGAGGTTCCGGTGTGGATGTGGGAGAGCATATCCATGGATTTTATCATGGGGTTGCCTACGTCGCAGAGGGGTCACGACTCCGTTTGGGTAATTGTGGACAGGTTGTCCAAGGTCGCTCACTTCTTACCTGTAAGGACTGACTACACTACGGGACAGTATGCCCAGCTTTTCATTTCAAAGATTGTGAGACTTCACGGTGTGCCCCTGAATATCGTGTCTGACAGAGACAAGATATTTGTTTCGAGGTTTTGGGAGAGTTTCCAGGAGGCCATGGGCACGGAATTGCGGTTGAGTACGGCTTATCATCCGCAGACCGATGGGCAGACAGAGCGCACCAACCAGATGTTGGAGGACATGCTACGCATGTGCATTATTGACTTCGGGGGTGGATGGGAGCAGTACCTTCCACTGGTGGAGTTTGCTTACAACAACTCCTATCAGTTCACTATTGGCATGGCTCCGTTTGAGGCATTGTACGGTAGGCCTTGTCGTTCCCCAGCATGTTGGTTGGAGGTGGAGGACAACAAACTACTTGGGCCGGAAGTGATTCAGGATACTTCGGCAAGGATTGAGTTGATTCGGAGTCGCATTCGGGTAGCTCAAGACAGGCAGAAGAGTTATGCTGATGCGAAGAGATTTTTCAGGGAGTTCCAAGTGGGGGACCAGGTTTTGCTCAGGGTTTCTCCGATGAAGGGGATTATGCGATTCGGGAATAAGGGGAAGTTGGCACCAAGGTATGTGGGGCCGTTTCCTATTATTGAGCGGATCGGACCCGTTGCGTATAGACTTGGACTACCGGAGCACTTGCATCGGATTCACGACGTGTTCCATATTTCCTCGCTGAGGAAATACCTTAGAGATAATTTGGCTCATTCTCACATTGCTGTGGAGGACATCGATCTCCAGTCGGATAGCTCCTACGAGGAGGGGCCAATTGCTATTTTGGACCGAAGCGGGAGGAAACTGCGGTCAAAGATAGTTCCGTTAGTACGTGTTCAGTGGCGACATCACAATGTCGAAGAGTCCACATGGGAGCGCGAGGATCAGATGCGCGAACGTTATCCAGAGCTATTTTTAGCAGGTACTTTCTAGTTTCGAATTTCGGGACGAAATTCAGTTATTAGGGGGGAAGTATGTAATACCCCGTACTTTTGACTATAATGATTTTTAGGATTAATTAATTAAAGTTGCGTATTAATTGGAAATTAATCCGGGTTATAAATACTAATGAGATGCGAACTGGTATTTGATTATGTGCATATATGATTATATATGTATTTGGTATTATAAATTTTGTCGTGAGATTTATATACGGCATTTTAGAAATTTTGTTGAGACGCGTGGGACCGCCGAATCACGGTATAATATTTTGTTAATAAAAGTGAATTTAAAATCTATAATCCGTATAGTCATTTTGAGTGCACCAACGCGTCCGGAAGGGTCGAGATAGTCAGAAAACACTAGCCGGGGGTATAGTTTGGGTCCCGGGGTATTTTTATGCCATACCGGTAACTTAAAGGGTATTTTGGTAATTTTACATTTTTAGGAATTAAAAGTGACGAAAATTGGTGATGTAAATCTGATGTGGAATTTGGCCCACTAAGCCCATAACCAACACATATTAACCTAGAAAGCTACGTAGGTTATTATTTAGGTTTTCTAAGTTTCCCCAAATCAAAACCCTAGCCACCTTAAGCCACCATTGGAGAAGAGCTTGGAGAGAGAGGAATTTCTGCAGAAAACTTCATCTAATCTACACCAAACTCAGAGACAACCAAGGCAAGTGACTTTATTCCATTTAATTTCTGAGAATGTTTCCTACATGTTAGAAAATTCGGATTTATGGTTTGTTCTTGAAGAAAATATGAAAACCCATGTAGTTTAGATCATAGAACTTGAGAAATTGTGAAGAGAATTGCATGTAGTATGATAGGTAGATGATTTCCCTTATAATAATTGTGATTTGAAGGAATTAAAACGAAATAAATTCTGGGATTTGAGGATATATAAACCTAGGGTTCATGCTTTAGAGAAATTGGGAAAAGTGTAGAGATTTGTAAATTTGGTTGATGTAATGATGATTCGATCCTTGAAAACATGTTAGGAGATGATGTAAATATGTTTAGGATGAATTAGAGACCCTAAAACGTTATTTGGATGAACTTTGGAAGAGATTAGAATTGATAAAAATGGTGAAAAATGATTTTTGGAAAAATCTGGGCCGAAACGGGTGGCTCGTTAGAAGCAGCCCCCAGGTCGTTCGAACGAACTCGTTCGAACGAGCTTCTAACGAGTTAACCAGTCGTTACTAACGAGTAGGGATTTCGTTTGATATCTCGTTCGAACGAGATATCGTTAGAAGGGACAGTTCGTTCGAACGAACTGGGATCTCGTTCGAACAGCCTCGTTCGAACGAGACTTCTAACGACCTGACAGTCCAAACTCGTTCGAAGTCTCGTTCGAACGAGACTTCTAACGAGTTGACAGTTTGGTCCTTTTTGGACTGTTTTGATTTTTGGAGTCCCGGAAACTGGTTCGAGGGTAGAGTTAACATTCTTTGATGATGTAAGGATAGATTTGGGACTTTTGGGTTATTGAGAGGAGTAAATTATATACGAGAGTTATATCCAATAAACCATTTGGGTTGAGACGTGAGTGTCTACTATGATGTGAGGATGAATTATGGCGCGTATAATTACAAACCGGAATAGTATGAATTGTGTTAATTATAGTTAGTATGAGAATATATACTACGATTAAAATACGGTATTACTAAGATGTGTGGTTACTTAGTATTAAAATATGGATTGTGTGTATGACATACCTACCATACTTGCTATCACGGGAGGTTGCGTTCGCTTAGGACCCTCTAATCCTTGTGTGCCTACGGGGGGGATATAGACTGGTACCTCGATGAACATAGGTCATAGAAAGACTTATTGTGATATTAATAAGTCCGCTGATCATGGGAGCGTAGGTATGTGCGTGACCCATGTGATGGTGACTGTGTTCGCCTCCATTATTTGTGATTTGTGTTATCTGAACTATTCCTGAGAGATTCGGAATATGTGATCCTTATGTACGTAATGTACCGGGATGGATATCAGAGTATGTGTGCACCATAGCTTAGATTGCGGGGTGCTTGTATTGTATATTTATGATATGAATAATATACATTATATTATGGGAATCCTCATGTTAATGTTGTAAAAATATTACGGTATTGTTTCGAGTTATATTATGAGTTAACTGATAGTTATATCAATGGCATATTTAGTAACTGAGTTTACGGTAAACCTCTATTTAATTACGAGCGTTGTTATGATAAATGGAACCGAGTAATATGGGTAGAACCTTTGGCAGTCTAGCTAGTTATGTTGTCAGTTAGCTAGTAGTACGGGTCGATATAGATGGGTACTTACGTTAGGAGTGCACAGTTAGACGAGAGGTGAGAATATCATGCGAGTGTACGTCATAACATGTACTTTTCATTTAATGTTTTAAATGTTTTTAAAGCACTTGCAGGTTTTTAAAATATAACTCCACATTCGGGCTCTGACCCGTTTGCTTTTCAAATCTCTTTTTCTTTGTAAAACCATTTTAGGTGCCCAGCCACAAGGACACCAAGCATAGGATACTCATTCAGGTGACGAGATGTAGCTGCTTGTGGAAGCTACAGGGATTTGCATGTAGACGCCTCCATCTTTTGGATTCTAGAGTCACCATCTATCAGTTGTAGGGCATGTTGCCCATTTCTTTAGAGACATCTTTTATATTTCAGTTTCCAGACTTTAGCATGTTTTATTTCAGTTTCGGATATTCATTTCTGTTATGGGATTGTAGTGAGGAGTTTTTCCTCCAGACTTTATTTACTCTATTGTGATGGTTATTCAGTTTACTTCAGTATGGTGAATGGTGTTATTTATTTCTTCATTACATTTGTTGCATGTTAATCGGACTTAAAAATTAAAATTTGGCAACTTGATTTTTTAAATACTAGGTGGTTAGTAATAATAAAATGTTTTCGACAGTGATGCTATTAACTGAGCCAACTTGGCATTTTGAATTAATTTTATAAAGGAGTAGCTACCCGGTATTTAATTAGTCGGGGTGTCACAGTTACCCTGGTGTGATTGTGGCAAATCAATAGAAGAAAGATATGCAACTCTATCTTCGAATGGTGGAGTATATCCAGGAGCGAAAATAGATTCTTACCACTTTTAAACTCGTGGGAGCAGCCCTACAATGGTGGGAGTTGATGACAACTCCGGAACAAAGGGATACCATGACTATCTCGAAATTATGGGTCCTGTTTGACCGAAAGTATTTTCCTCCAGTGGTCCAGAAGGAGATACAAAGGAAGATTCAGGATGTTATTCAAGGGGAGTGATCAGTAGCGGAATATGAAGAGGAATTTACTCGTTTAGCAAACTTTGTGTCGAATGAAGTAGTTCCCGAAGAAAAGATAATTTCAAATTTTATTGGGGGTTTGAATTGGAGGATAAGGTAGCACCTTTTGGGGAATATAACTTTACAAACGCTTGGCGATGTGATGAATGCAACCTTACTCCATTTCCATGATCACCGTCTTCATTTAAAGGGGAATAAGAAGATTAGAGATTCTAATCAGACTAGTAAACAAGGAGGAAATGGTGTAGGTGGAGACCTACCACCACCACAATAGTCGAGGACTAAGGAGAAAGAGTGGGATCTCCATCAAGGGGACTCGTCTAAGAAACAACATTTTAGGGGTTTTAACTTTGGCGGAGGTGGTTTTAGTCATGGTCAGGGTGCTCAGCAGCAGCAACAATAGTTAGGCCAGCAGGGCCAAGCAGGTAGAGGAAATAATGGAGGTCAAGGCCATCAGGGCCAAGGCACGGGGCAGTTTCAAAATAATAATCGGGGCCGACATTCAAAAAATTTCTAGAGCCGTTATTTTTAGTGTGGTGAATAGGGTCACTTGAAGAGAGCTTGTCCACAATTGATCGGAGGACAGTTTCCTAGAGGCCCTCAGAATCTACAAGTACATCTACAACCTCCAGCACCTATTCCAGTCGTCCTTCTACAACAGGGGAAACTTCAGTACGGGCGTGTGTATAATATTCAGGATGCTTTGTTCACCACCCGCACCGCCAGCTATCGAGGGTAAGTTTCCCATTTACGGGTATATGGGTCAAGTGTTATTTGATACGGTCACAACGCACTCATTTAGTTCTAGGCATTTTGCTCATTCGACGAGGTTGATTAAATCTTCCGAGAGTACTTTTGCTAGTGTGGAGTCTTCCATGGGTGATGGTTCTCTTATACTTTTTGTTTATAAAAGAGTGGGAATAGACCTTGGTAATTTGAATTTTGATTCCGATTTACTCGTCCTGGATATGGTCTATTATGATGTTATTTTGGGTTTGGACTGGTTAGTAAAATACCAATCCATGGTAAATTGTTACAGGAGGAGTATAGTCTTCACCATTTCGGGGCAAGATATGTTTTTAGTGGCTATGCCTCTTTAGGAGGGAGGTTCAAGCATGCACTTGTATTGTATTGAGGAGGAAACTTTACAAAAAATTGTTGTTTCCCTATATTTAATTCCTGTTGTTAGATAATTTAAAGATGTCTTTTAGGAAATTTTGGGCTTACCTCCAAGTCGTGAGATTGAGTTTGTAATTGACTTAGTGCCGGGAACTCGGTCGATTGGGAGAACTCCATACCGTATGGCTCCTTTGGAAATGAGGGAATTAAGGGATCAAATTCAGCAACTGTTGGGGAAAGG
Source organism: Sambucus nigra (assembly GCA_949130495.1). NCBI lineage: Eukaryota > Viridiplantae > Streptophyta > Magnoliopsida > Dipsacales > Adoxaceae > Sambucus > Sambucus nigra. The sequence continues at coordinate 291,242,630 of OX422218.1, read as the reverse complement.
GTTTATTCGGTATAGCACATCGCCATGGGGTGCTCCTGTGTTATTTGTGAGGAAGATAAATGGTTCCCTTCAGTTGTGCATTGATTACCGTGAAATGAATAAGGTAACTATCAGGAATAAATACCAGTTCCCTCGAATAGATGATTTATTTAATCAATTAAGAGGAGCATCGTACTTCTCTAAAATAGATTTGAGGAATGGGTACCTTCAACTGCGAATTCGAGAGCAGGACGTGTCGAAATATGCATTCTTGACCAGGTATGGGTCTTATGAGTTTTTGGTTATGCCTTTTGGGCTAACCAACGCTCCTGTCGTATTTATGGACCTTATGAATCGATTATTTCAATACTTCCTAGACCAGTTTGTCATAGTGTTCATTGATGACATTCTAGTCTATTCTCGAACTGAAGTTGATCATTCCAAACACTTGTGATTGATCCTGCAGATAGCACGGGATCATCAACTTTATGCCAAGTTTGAGAAATATGGATTTTGGTTATAGGAGGTACAATTTTTAGGGCACATTGTGACGGCCGAGGGTATTTATGTAGTCCCAAGTAAAGTTACCTCGGTGAGGGAATGGGTTCATCCCACGATGCCCATTGAGATCCGTAGTTTTCTGGGATTGGCGGGTTATTATCACCATTTCATTAAGGGTTTTTCCAAAATTGTGGGCCCTCTAACGAACTTGACCCAAAAGGGAGTACAATTTGTTTGGGATGATTCCTATCAGCTAGCTATTAATGAGCTGAAGGACAAGTTGACTTCTGCTCCTGTACTCGTGTTGCCAAGACCGGGAGTGGACTATTTAGTCTTCACAGATGCGTCTTTATAAGGATTGGGAGGTGTGTTACAACAGGAGCATAGGGCCATTGCTGATAAGTCTCGTAAGATAAATCCCCATGAGAAGAATTATCCCGTGCATGATTTAGAGCTTACCGCGGTACTGTTCGCCTTGAAGATATGGAGGCATTACCTTTTGGGTGAGAAATTTAGTCTTTTAATGAACCACAAATCGTTACAATATTTATTCTCATAAAAAGATCTAAATATGCGAAAACGTCGGTGGTTGGAGTTTCGTAAAGGATGATCAATTTGATATTCTCTATCACCCAAGCAAGGCAAATGTAGTAGCGAATGTGCTGAATTGTAAACCCGTGGGGGAACTATCGAAGGTTTGGAAAGCTAAGTCGAAAGAGCTTAGCCAGGAGGATGCCGTAACAAGAGCATTTATGTCAGTGTTGACCATTACCCCTACTATTGTGATGAGAGTCGTAGAAGCATAAGGAAGGGATAAAGACTTCCAAGACTAGGTACGCCAGTTGTTAACCGAGGGAGCGGAGTCCTACTCTATTTGTTCTGAGGGTGGGTTACGTTTCCATGGAAGAATTATAGTCCCGGACGAGGGATACTTGAGACGTGCAGTCATGACGGAATCCCATATTTCAAGATTTGCCGTACACCCAGGGAAGACAAAATGTACCAAGATATGCGCCATCAGTATTGGTGGGCAGGTATGGAAAGGGACATTTCTGAGTTTGTCTCCCAATATGACACTTGTCAATTGGTGAAGATGGACCACCAATGAACAATGGGATTGTTACAACTGTTAGAAATACTGGTGTGGAAATGGGAGAGTATCTCAATGGATTTTATCATTGGCTTGCCGACGTCGCAAGGCAGTTATGATTCCATTTAAGTTATTGTCAATCGTTTGAATAAATCGACACACTTCCTACCGGTACAGACGGATTGGAATACGACACATTACGCACATCTCTTTATTATAGAAATTATGAAACTCCATGGGGTACCTATCAATATCGTCTCGGACCGAGACAAAATTTTTGTATCCCATTTTGACAAAGTTTCTAGGAAGCTATGAGGACTGAATTGCGGTTGAGTACCTCATACCATCTGCAAACTGATGGGAAAATGGAGAGAGTCAACCAAATGTTGGAGGATATGCTTCGAATATGCGTACTTGACTTTAGAAGAGGATGGGAACAATACCTTCTATTGGTCGAATTTGCATACAATAATCCGTACCAATTCACGATTAGTATGGCACCGTATGAGGAATTGTATCGCCGATCGTGTCGATCACCTTCTTGTTAGTTGGAAGTAGGAGATAATAAGTTCATTGGACCTGAAATGATCCAAGATACCTCTTCGAAGATTGAGCTTATTCGAAACTACATTCAAATTGCGCAGAATCGCCAGAAGAGCTATGCCGATGCAAATCAGAGGCATGTGGAATTGGAAGTGGGGGATCAAGTTTTAGTACGAGTATTCCCAATGAAGGGTGTAATGCGATTCGAGAAGAAAGGAAAACTTGCACCGAGTTATGTAGGTCCTTTTCCCATTATTGCAAAGGTAAGCCCCGTGGCATATCAACTTGCTTTGTCGGAACGCCTACAAAAAATTCATGTTGTCTTCCACATTTCATCTTTGAAGAAGTATAAGAGATGCGAGGGATCTCATTGGCACATTCCGTTGGATGATATTGAGTTGCAACCTGATATTTCATATGAGGAACAACCAGTTGCTATTCTAGATCACAAAGAGCGTAGACTAAGATCAAAAGTGGTACCCTTGGTTCGAGTCTAGTGGGGACAATACAGTGCCGAGGAATCCACTTGGAAACGAGAGGATGATATCCGAGAGAAATACCCACATCTCTTTTTACAAGGTACGCCTAAATTTTAAGGGCAAAATTCCCTTGTAAGGGGGGGAGTATGTAATACCCATAATTTATGAGTAATTATTTTTATATGAATTTGCCTTGTGGGTTAATTATATAAAATAAAGGAAATTGAAGTAAATATTATTGTAAGTGATTTGAGAGATAATATTTATTGAGTTTTTGCATATTTACTGTTAAGCAAATGTAAATAGTGTAAGATTATGTTTTATTCCGTCATTCGGATTTAAGTGACGGATATGACTTATAATCCAATTGGATCATTATTTATGAATTAATATGACGCTGGAACATGAAATAATTTATGATATCCCGGATGCCAATTTAGAGGGTACGGTTAATCCGAAAATGGTTGAAATAGTCAAAATAAGTACCAAGTTGTATTTTTAGGTTCTGAGTACTTTTGACCGGTTATGACTTAATTATGCTGTTACGAGTCATTTTAAGTGTGTATTAGCATTTTATGTCAGGCTTAATGTATTTGAGACATTTTGGTGTATTTAGTCTTCCAAGTGCATTTTAATTCTCATTTTATGTTTCTAAACCTAGAGAGAGTTAGAGAAAGAGAGAGATTGGAAGAAAGAGAAGAGAGAAGAGAGAATTGGAGATTTAGGGCTTGAAATTATTGCTACGAGAAGAGAATACGAGGCTACAATCTTGAGGCAAGTTTTTAACTTGCAAATATATATGATTTAGTGTGAATATTTTGTATTTATAGTTTTGTTTTTGAGTTTGAACCACTAATGCAATTTGTTGATTTTGTTGGTTAAATCCAATATTATAGGATGTAGACTTGTTTTAAATGGTCTTTTCTAGTTAATTAACTTGTATAGATGATTTGGAGATTATATGAGTTAATGGTGTTGGGATTTAATGGAAGAAATGGATTTGGGGGATTTATGGTTCATAACAACCTGTAGCCCCAACTGGGCATTTCGTCCAGGGCGAATCGATTCCCCCTCCCTAGAGAATCGATTTGCTAAAAATTGAGGCTATAGGTCTGGGAAAACGAATCGATTCGGGTTAAGGTCGAACCAATTCGGGCTGAGACAAAAGGTTGGTTTCCTCAGCCGAATCGATTCGCTTTTGGGCGAATCGATTCACTATCAGGGATGAATCGATTCGTCCCTAAGCGAATCGATTCAGAAATCCTATTGTTTTAGGATATTTTCCTAACTTAGTTTTTAGCCCTTTGCTTTTAGGTTTGAGGCTTAGGAACCTTCTCTTATGAAGTAATAACGAGTATTAGAGTCTTACATTTGGGGCATTAATACCCTAGATTAGTAAGGAGATAATTGGGCTTATTTCGGGGGCTATTTAATAGAAGTTAGTGTCGTTTCCACCTCGTAAGATAGCCTAGGACTAAGGGAAAGTTAGGTGGTATTGTTTTGGAACTTTTAGAGACTAGTATGAGGAAAATTACACTTGTTAGCCTTTAGTGTTGTTGTGAACTCTTGGAGGTTATTATGGGGGAAATTAAACTTTGTAGCTTATGTCGTTAGGCACATATGGTTCTTGATATAATAAAATGTACATTTTAAATAGGCATATCTTGTGATTTTATGGCTTGCTTATACATACCTCTCTAAACGCTATCATAAGGGAAGTTACGCGAATGAGGTAAATCCCCTACCTAGTGAATGCAGAGAGAATATAGTCCTCGGCCATAGGACTAGTGGTTATATTGTGATGTGTTTTATTCAAAGTGAGGTCATTCAGGGTATGGTTGTGACTCACTATCGAAGGTATATGGCTGTTTACCACACGAAGCGATTTAGGGTTCCCAGGTGGTCTTGGTTATAGGCCCTGGAAGATGGTAACATTTAGGGTCTCATCCAGTGGGGTGACTCCCGAAAGGATAGTCTTAGAAGCGTTATATCTTGATTGTAACTATTATCACGAAAGTGGCATTTCATAAATGGCTAATGCATTTATAAATCAACTGTATAGCATAAGTTTCCCTAATGATAAATGGACTTGTGAAGTTATACTTTAGAAATTTTAAATTCTAGCAGGTTATATGGAATTAAGCTATTTCTCTTAATTAGGCAGGTAGTTTAATTTATAATGATCTAGTGTGACGCTAGGATATGCATTTAGACGAGAGGTGAGGATGATTCTTATCTTGAAGAGAGAACCTAACCTGTTTATGATGTTTAGCATTCATAACTGTTATGCATTTTATTAACATGTATATCATATCAAACCGGGCCCTGACCCGTTTATATTTCCCTGCCTTGAGTGGTTTTTATTTTTGCTATGGTGTTTCGCTGCAAGGATGCCCATGTTAATCTTTCCTTCTCAGTGTCAAGGAGCTACATCATTTTTGCGAATGTTGTAGAATTTTTTGGAATAGATGAAACAATCTTTTGTATAATCTAGTTATGATTAGTTTGTACATTCTGGCATGGTTCCCATGTTTTTTATTTATATATACTAGTTATATTTAACTTTAATACTTTTTATGTGCCCTCTTGTATTAGTCTGTTAACCGATAACTTATTCGGTTATGTTATGGTGAATTTTTACATAACTGTTGCATGTCTTTATTTCTATCCACCTTCATTTATAAATTAGATTGTCGAAATTGTTTTATCAAACTTGCAAAATTATATGACATCCGTTTTTCAAAATATTTGGTGGTTATCTCGCACAATTATATTACGACAGTGATGCTAAAAATGAACCGTTTATGATTCCCGAATTTATTTGAGTAACGAGATGGCCACCTATTATTTTAATAAGTGGGGTGTCACACATGGCCATCAACAAATACAATATCTCAATCGAATCAATATTTTAAATTCCAATAATATCAATAATATGAGTACAAATAAATGAGGAACAAAATGACTACTCTCGAGAGATTTAAGGATCATGTTGCGTAAACCCCGTGTCTTAAAATCATCACAAGAAACTCATAAGATCATGCCTCAAAATTTTGATAACACCACTACATTCCTCTCGTGAAAACCATAAAAACTCGTTCTAACCCAAACTCGAAAAAACACTAAATAAACCTTCAAATCATGGGTTAAAACTGGATAACTTTGGGGCTAGGGTTTGTAGGAGGAAGTAGATGAAAAATATAAGGGTTTAGTGTTCTTAGAGGTTGTAAAAATATGTTTGAAAAGTCCTAACCCCGAGTAAAATATATAAGAGAAAATATTTAAGAATTTAAGTGGCATTAGAATCCTATTAAAACTAAAAGAGTTCGCCCATTAGTCACGGTCCAGAACCGTGATAAATAGTTACTCACGCTTTAAACCCGTGGCAAATTATCTGAAGCGGGATTTTTATTTTGGCTCTATTTTTAATCCTAGAGAGTTTTATATTTTGAGGACTCTTATAAATGACCTAAGACTTATATATACTCATATTAGGAGTCTTTTAAGCTAGACTTCCAAATTTTGAATTAATTTAATTAAAATCGGTTTAAAAATCATGGGTTGTTACATACTTCCCCACTAGTACCGGAATTTCATCCTTGAAATTTGACAAAGCGTAAACGCGTAAAATAAAATAAGGATCACATATTTTTACCCCTATATACCACGATTAGACGCCCATACACCCAATACTACCCGGATGTTTCCCCACACGTTCTCTCATGAATCACTACTCGATTCTATCTCTCAAAAATCATCACAACACTAAAGTACTCAAATCAATTCTATTCATCCTCATGTGAGGATTACTAATCCTAACCACTATGCCTACCACGTCCTCAATAAAAACTCCCTATCTCCAACGAAATACATGTAACCCGCATTCTACACCCAAACCTAAAGACCTGAGGGTTGTTGTATACCTAACCTCTTATACCATATGTAACTTCCATGCAAAACACGAGGCACTACTAGAATTAAAACTAAACTAAAATCCTCAACAATTAGTATAGAGCATCTTTATTCCCCAAAAATAAATGTAAGGAATCAAAAATATAAACTTCCAAAAATTATTACAATTAAATTTTACTCGAAAATAATACTAAGCTCTCCAAATAAATTACACTACCAAGTTATACAAAAATGAAATCCTTCAAACATTGTGCTCCAAAATCCTCTAAAAATCCATAGCGTCCAAATCCATGCTAACCTGCCACTAAAAGAAAAATACGGGGAAGTAAACAATTTGACAAGAATAGATGCTCAAAATAATAACTGTGAAAAAATGCAACAATACGAATCTGAATTCAAGTTCAACGCGACATCTGAGCATTATATTAATTTAAGTTTTTAATAACACATCAATAGGCCACTGGTCCTTACCTTACGTCACCTAAGCTTAATAAAGCCCCATCCTGACTATTGGACATTTAGACTATTGGTGGGTGACCATTCTCCATGTCATATAAAAATTTCATGGAACCATGCCAATCAACAAATACAATATCTTAATTGAATCAATATTTTAGATTCCAATAAACATCAAGATATCAAGAATATGAGGAAAAATAAATGAGTAACATAATGACTACTCTCTCGAGATTTAAGGAGTATATTGTGTAAACCTCGTATCTTAAAATCATCACAAGAAACTCATAAGATTATGCATTAAAATTTTGATCACACCACTGCGTTCCTCTTGCTAAAATGATAAAAACTCGTTATAGCCCAAACTTGAGAAAACACCAAACAAGCCTTCAAATCATGGGTTAAAACTTGATCACTTTGGGGCTAGGGTTTGTAAGAGGAAGAAAACGAATATTATAAGGGTCTACTGCTCTTAGAAGTTGTGATAATATGTTTGAAAATTCCTAACCCTGAGTTAAATATATAAGGGTCCGTTTTGTTGATGTTGGGCAAACGAGTTGGCATGGAAAAATTTGCCTATTCAAATATTGCCAAGGCAAATAATTTTTTCCTCACATTAGGCTATCAAACACCAAATGAGGCAAAATAAGTTTTTTAGGCAAAACATTTTAATAACACATTTTCGTCCATGTTATCATATATAATAGTAAAAATATGTCTTTTTTTTTAATTTTCGTCCCAAGTTTTATTTAATGAAAAACCGTTTTTTTCGAAAAAACAATTTTTACAGATTTTAAAAATGTTAAAAATGTTAGTAAAAAACAATTTTAACATTACGAAAAAATGTTTTAAAATGTTACGAAAAAACAGTTTTTAAAAATGTTTTTAAATTATTTATTAAAAAAACACTTCCTAAAAATGTTACAAAAAAAATAGTTTTTGCGTTGAAAATAGTTTAAAACATCTTTACCATTTTTCTTAACAATTTTATTAATATTAAAAATAGTTTTTAAAACATTACAAACAAGTTGGCAATATTCGTAACAGTTTTTAAACTATTTAAAACAGTTTTTCAAATTATTTTTTAAAACTTTAAAACAGTTTTTATAATATATTCAAAACAGTTTTTAAAAATGTTAAAACTAGTTTTTACAATATTTTTATCATACGATTTTTAAAAATAATTGTAAAACATTAGCTTAATAATTTTTATAATATTAAAAACAGTTTTTCAAAACATTACAAAATAGTTTTTTAATATATATAACAATTTTTTAACTATTTAAAACATTTTTTAAAATTGTTTTTTAAACTTTAAAACAGTTTTTATAATATATTCATTAACGTTTTTAAAATTGTTAAAAATAGTTTTTACAATATTTTGTAATGCATTTTAAAAAAAAAAACTTGTAAAACATTTTCTTAACAATTTTTATAATATTAAATACAGTTTTTAAAACATTACATAACAGTTTTTAAATATTCATAATTGTTTTTTTAATTATTTAAAACAGTTTTTAAATTATTTTTTAAGTCATTAAGACCGCTTAAGAAGTTAGGAAATTTGTTGGCAAATAATTTTCACTCAAATAGGTAAGCAAAGTTTGCCAATACCTTATGCATAATGAGTTTTACACTGGCAAACAATGCCACGGTAAATTGTGCAACCAAAGACACCAAATTGTAGGCAAATATCTCATTTGGCAACTTATTTGCCATTTGTCATGGCAAATAAGTGAATTCAAATGGACCCTAAGAAAAAAGATTAGAGAATTTAAGTGGCATTAGAATCCTATTAAAACTAAAATAGTGCGTCCGTTAGTCACGGTTCGGAATCGTGACAAGCAGTTAGTCATGCTTTAAATTCATGACAAATTATCAGAAGCGGGATTTTTATTTTGACCTTATATTTTAGCCTAGAGATTTTTATGTTTTGAGGACTCTTCTAAACGATTGAAGACTTATATATACTCATAATTGGAGTCTCTAAGCTAGCTTTTCGAATGCCGAATTAATTTAATTAAAATCGGCTTTAAAATCATGGGTTGTTACATATACCTCGCATAAGAACTCAACATTATCTCCTCAAAGGAACCTTATTCCTAGGAAACATGTTTTTATGCCTAGGTATGTGAAATTATTCTCCTATCCTAGGTTTCCATTAAAAATTATCAAAAAATCAACCTTATTCTAACATTCCCTTTGAAAGCATGGTTTTCTCTCAAAATTTTTGTTACCTCACAAATGAGTTGGAATATATGGAAAAGGTCTTGAATGACCATTAATACAATGTTTATCAATTGTCTTCCTTTCAAAAACATCTTCGGGCAAAAACGTTTATTTTCTTTCCAAACACAAAATGTCAACTTTAGACACAATATAATTAACCTTTTTTCCAAAGTCATAACATAAAGGTCAAAGAGAATGAATGTGAATGATCGTTTGAAATATTTTGATCATATTTTTTGTTTTGAACACTCTTTTTCACTTTTTATTTCTTGCCATTTTTCTTCAAAGGCAATTAGTCGATATTATTCGATTAATATGATAAATATGAACTCTCATTATATGTTCCAACTTGATAAGAAGATGACTTGGATTTTAAAGTTTTAAATAAATCAAATTCATTTTTCAAAGATTCCAATATCTTCTAAAGTTCACATTTCGAAACATCACAAGAAAAAAGTTCACCTTCATTTTTGCAGTTTAAAGTCAAATCATTTTTCTTTTCTTCAGCAACCTTGAGTTTTTTGAAATCAAATATTTTTGAATTATTCAAATTTCTTATATGTGATTTTTTTCTCTCAAGGCGGCGTTATGTTCTTTAAGAGAACAAGTGAAGTCTAATAAGTCACGCTTATCAATTTCAAAAGTTTTAACCTTTTGATTGGTAATTTGGCTAGAATTCTCAAACTCATTTATCGTAAAAAAGACTTTTATTTTTCAAAAAGTTTTATTTTTTAACACATTAACATTCAACATTTTCCTTTTGAGAAGTCGAGACATTAAATCTTCATTATCTAAACTCTATGATTTGACCACTTTATCTTCACCACATTCATCAGAGTCAGTATTAATATACTTTAGTTTTTTTTTTCAAAATATGAAATAATTTATCTTTCTTCTTTTCATAATTGGATTTCAAATTTTTTACCCTGCTGTTAGGAAGAGAATTCATAAAACAATTAGCAGTAGGCAAATTAGGTCAAAGCATATCTAATAATATATAATTTATAGAATCATCAATAACAACAATTTTGAATCAATATAAAATATCATAACAAGAAATCAAGATCTAAACACTTACCAACTATATCTAAGAGTAATAACAAACAATCAACAAAAATGACCACAAATCTACTCTAGCACACAAAGGCTAACAAAATATTAACTTCTCTAATATTAATTGAGAATGTAACACAAGGAGTGTGATGTGCAAATGTGTACACTCAAATAAAGCTAGAGGGGATGGGGATGAATATATATCTCTATGTAAAATGCCCAATTTTAAAGATTTTTTTCAATTTTATCAATCCTAATGTAGGTGATAAAATAATATTGTTACAAAGTCAACACAATTAAAGACGAATAAGAGAAAAGGCGCGCACAAGAACACAATATGTGCATGGTTAGGTAATGTGTCTATGTCCACATGGTGTTTCTCTCTCTTTATAGATCATATCTTGGTAATAAATATTACATTCCCGTTTTTCTATGGGCGTGGGTTACATTTTTAGAGAACATAAAGATCTTGATCCATGTGGGACTTCATGACCTTATATGACTATCATGACTTGATCGGTTGCATCTAATTTTGAGATTTTTACTGATCGGACTCAATCCTCCATTTGAGTTGCAATCACTGGTAGGATTGGAGAAACATCTGTCATCATTTTACACATGGTCACATAATTCCCCCAAATTGCCCCCAAATCTTTAAAGTTGGTTAGGGTGAAGAGGTTTATTCACCTCCGAGGAAGAGGCTTGGTCATGATTGACAATGAGATCTGATTGTCAAGAGGAGCTATGGTCGTAAGGTGCTGACACTTGGTGTTTTGAGTTTTAAACTTCCTTCATTTTTCCTATTCGACTTGGAGGGTAAGCACATAATTTTCCCCAATATTTCATGGGAATGCTAATAAATACGATTTGATGATTCCAAGAGGCCATAACATGTGCCATTCGTCATTTGGGGGCATGCCCGTAATGGTGAAACTATATTAGAATTTGGGTTGCCCACTAATGACCCTATTACCATTAGTTTGGAACCTTTTCACTTTCATTACTTTACAAAAACGTCTCAGAGATTCATTTGTGTATCTCATTCACTATAAGTCCACCTTTCTTCCATCTCTAATTTTCCTTTTTAATTATCTTTTCCATTCTTCAACTATTTTAATTTTTTTATTTGCAAACATGATTTATCCTATTAAAGATGAAACAATAAAAGAGCTATATACATGTTACATGTAATAACCCACTCTAAACATACCTTAAACAGGACTTTAGTCTCTTGAATAGATGGAAATTCCAAATAAATCCTAGACTTTTATCAAATTACCAAAATGCCCCTTAGAGAAAATTGAAGATAACTTACACTTTCCTATGTGAATTGCACCCAACTTTCACTCAAAGTTTAATCAAATGACTTATATTTTGTAGGACTATTAAGATTCGTTTCATTAGGTCTGAATAAATTGCACATAAGCTCCTAAAATTTCATAAAATAAATTAAATCCCTTAAAACTTACTCAAGAACTATCCAAGAACTAAAACCATAACCCAAACTTATTTACCCTTTCCCCTGGTGACATGGCACCAGCTGGACAACCACCATGGCTTGTACCATGTGGGATAACCATTATACCCATTTTACATCCAATGAAACCTTGGAGAAAACTTGTTCAATTCAACCTCATCTCCACCCCCAAACCTACCAATCAACTCCTCTCCACAAACCCTGTAAATACCCTCGTTTACCTCAATAGAAAATAATCCCAACTGAGAGCTATTTCAAAGTGAAAATTTAATTTTTTTTGCATTTTTATTATTCTATGCGTGAATGTTTGTTTCTTTAATTTGTCTATGTTTTTGCATATATATAGATTAGAATTATGAGTTTTCATGTGAATGTTAACATATATATGCAATGAAATGGCTCAATAACCAAACAACTCCATTAAAGCTTGAGATTCAATGGTGGATTATGTTTCTATTATTTTGAACTAGTTTTAAAGTGAGGTAAGTTGAGCTTAGGTTTTTAGGAACCTGGGTAAAAAGTTTAGTGGGACCAAAACCTACTTTTAATACCCTAAATTGAAGCTTGAAGTTTTCGGGCCTAAAAATTTCATAAAACTAATTCCTCAAACCAGGCTTATTCTTCACTAAAATTCCTTTACATATCATTAAATGCCAGTAAACTGCTAACAGTTCTATGATATTTCATTTGCCTCCAGATTTTATTACATGAATATTAAATCCAATTACACGCTGACAATATATTTTCTTGCATACCTTGTATAGAAATTAAAATATCCACTTGTCGTGCCTGATTAATTGTTTTCCTTCTAGATTAACATTGGACCTAAAGAATATGAGATACCTCCCGCATGTCTGGACTTTTATTCTATTTTACCTCAAAAAATATTTTCGTTTATGTATGTATGGGTTGTAGAAAATAAATATGGTAGTTCCTGTTGGAATATCTACACTGAAACTTACAGCTCTTATGATTCCCAGATGTTGTTTTACTAGATTTACCTTATAAATGGCATGTACGAATAAAATAAGTGTTTATGTTTATTTCAGACTCAGTTATGTAATAAGATGCTAGGCATATCCCTAATAAAAATCTTTTAAATCTCTAATGTCTTTAATTTATTTTACTCTTTACTCACCATTATAAACATATAATTCATGGATGCGACATCGTGGTATTAGAGCATCACCAAGTTTTATGACTATGCGGGACTAAATACAAGAATCTTTCGCCTACGATTTTATACGATTAATCCTATGAATATTTCCTTTATCACATTAGTTACTCATACTGTTTTATGGTAATGACTATTTAGGATGATATCTACCTTGACTTTCATGATTCGACTCATAAAAGGTTTGAGAGAGCAATTAAATAAGTTGGATAGCAAAGCTTTTCCAACACATAAGTAGCATTGATCGTGATTGTGAAATTTCTACTCCTGAAATTTCAAGCAACCCGACACGCCAAGAGATTCTCCAAAGATCCTAACACACTTCAACAAGCAATCCATCTTGCATGTAATGTATTGTCATCCAATGAAATTACAATTACTCCCACTAATTTGTCGATCGACTATGGTTCTCTTTCTCCCGCTACTACTATCTTTACCCCCATGAGTACTAGGTCATCCCCCGATGATTCAAATCCCTTTGAAGATGACCTAAATCCCGAGATTGACTGAATGGCTTAAAAAATATCATTGGAATATGGATGTAAATAAATAAAAGATATAGATGTGTGGTCTAAGTAAATGAAACCCCTATTACAGAATGACTACATTAGTTTAAACTAATAGTTCGTTGGTATTAATCAACGTTATTTTGTTATAAAATAGGTTTAACGACTAGGTAATCTTTTTTTTTATGTTTTTGCCTGTATAATACTATGTAACCTAACGTGATATAATAAAACAAGTATGTCTATATATCTCCACTTGTAATTTATCTTCTGATACATTGTTAAATAGGATGGTTAATTCTCGAGCAACTACCAGTGGAACTCAGGAGAAACGATTTATTCCACAAATGCCTAATCCAACTATCACTAATAAAGGAATTCACGTTGTTTAAAAGAATTAAATTAATTATACTAATCTAGTGACAATAGAATACTCCTCGACCCCTAACTAATAATTATTTATCAGTAGAAATAATGAACACCCTTAAGGAATTTTTGAGATAGAAACCCGCAACATTCTTTGGGAAGCCCAACGCGATTTGAAGGAGTGCGCGTGGGTTCAAATAAAGAAATTATTTAATTAAATTTAGTTTTCCCAAATTAAATCCTAAACATTCATCTAGGTGTTATTGAATAAGATGACATCATGCAAGAACATTCAAACACACATATGTGAGGAAAAATCCCCCAAATGGGAAAAAAAAATTATTTTCACTATAATATTGTAAGATAATGTTACACGGATTACAATGAAAATAAAGTGACTCAAAAATACCCGCAGGTGTCAATTATAATGTTGACAGCTGGAATCTCCCTCAGGAACTCCAGGTGATCAGCAATGAAGAAGAAAGATGGCTTCTCCACAAAGGTTGAACAAACACAAGGTTGTGTTCTTGGGTTACAAAAAGATTCACAAAGGTTTGGCAATGATGTGTGAATCAAAACATGAGTCTTGGGACTCAAAAATATGAAGACTAGAGTAATTAGAACTCTCAAAATCGTCTCTCCAAGTCTTATCAAATAACTCCCCCGAAGTTGGCTTTTATAAGGAAACCAAAAAGAGTTTCACAATTTTAAAACACTTGCCAGCATCAGGTACCCCAAATCGGTTCTAGTGTACCACGAACCGGTTCGTCCCCCGAACCGGTTTGGCCTTTGGTTCGCAAAAATTTGCTGGAACTTGGGGCTTAAACACTTAGCATTTTTCCAAGGGTTTTTCTCGAAATTGTCTCCATTTTCAAAAGTCCATAACTTCTTCACCGTAACTTGGATTGAGGTGTTGTTTCTTCCAGTATCTTCATGGTGTTGAGCTCTTCAACTTTCCAGTTGACTAAACCTCTGGATGGTGGCAGTAAAATTACCACAATACCATTGAACTTTTATATCTTGTCTTCTTTCACTGTTTTGACTTCTCTTGCGTACCACTTGCATTAAGTCCCTAAAATCATGGAATGTGAAGTCGTTGAGGCAGATATGGGACACATAATGGAGATGTTGAATGCTTGATTCCCAAAATTTGGATTGAGGTCATCGTATGAGATCATGTAGAAACGTGCCAAATGTAGCGATGTACGACATACATAAATGTAAGATATCGGACATGACAAAAATGTCCTTACAAATCTCCCCCTATGTCTATGCCGATACATACATAAAAATTCCGAATTAACAAATACAAAATATCCTATACAAATTTACCCTTCCGTGAACCCAAAACTGGAAATATACAAATGAATAAGTCTTCATCGTTTGATCTTCAAATCTTCAAAACTTTTCTCACTAGGGTGTGTAATTCAGAGATCATCAATGTAGTACCTACACACATGAGATAAAGCAAATACCAAGTGACGTATCGAGTTTGAAATGAGATAATCATAGATTCCATCTTAAAACAAATCTCAACATCTCAAAACTCCCCCATAATATGATAATTCTTCTCCCCCTTTTTATTATGTCCCCAAATAGACAGACATGAGAAGCAGAAATGAATGCAAATGGAGAATGTCACAAGGAAATAAACTTCTATTTTTGAATTTTTAAAATTTTTCACCCAAAATACACAAATAAAGAAACACACCATGAACGAACATAAAATAACCAAGTCAATGATAGCGTAAATGTACTGGTGTGATCAAATTTGATAGGAAAATCAATGCATACAAACATGATATATGTGCACGATGAATATCGGATAATCCTAACGAATGAACTCAAAATCCTCCTTTGGTGTAAAAAAAATGAAAATATGAGACATTGACCTAGATGTTGGTGCCACAGATCCATAGGAATGATCGTGGTGCTGTTCCAGACAAGTGAGGACGTGGGCTCAGTCCCATAGCAATTATCCTCTGTCCTCACCCCTCGCACTAAAAGTTTACCGGCTTGATTATAGACATTACACGTGTCCCGGTCAAACTTTACGACAAAGTCAGCATCACACAGCTGGCTAATGCTGAGAAGGTTTGCTTTCAAACCATTGATGTACAAAACATTCTCTAGCTTAGGAAATCCTGTTAACTCTACTATACCTCATCCTACAATGCTATACTTGCTCCCATATCCAAAGGTTACTCTACTATCCTTATAATCCTCAAGGTAGGTAAAAAATGAGGCATCACCTGTCATCTGTCTGGAGCACCCACTATCAAAATACCACTGTGAGGTATTATGTGCTTTGAGAGCAACATGAACAACAAGGGATTTCTTATCTTTCTTAGGTACCCAAGATGTGGTAACCTTTTGTTTACCCTTGTTGTTGTTGGTTTTAGCCGGGATGTGAGCAGAATTCATAGACGGCAAAGACATTCGTCGAAATTCCTCCATCAAACTCTGTGATATGGCAGCTAAAAACTCAAATCGCTCTCTCAGACTGGAAAAATCATCAGTATGATGTGGTGGAGCAGTAGTACGTCGTATCCGACCCAAATTATAGCAAAACTCCCTGAGGTGGACTTTTATTTTGCAGTACGTACAAAAGAACGCAGCCTTAGGTGGACATAGGTTTGCTTTTCTTGGTCAAACTCTCCTTCGTTATTTTTTACGATGGCCATATGGAGCCGTAGTAAATTCAGGAACTGGTCCAGGTGCAATTTGGGATATGGAGGCACCATCATAACCTATTACTTGCCTATCACCAAAACCTAAAGCGGGGCTGAGGAGCATCTTTCCCATCTTTCCTGATCTGTCCTCAATTTTAACCTTGACTTTCAGTGCTCGCTCAAAATCATGAGTAAGCTGGACAACAAGGGCTTCAATTTTCTTTCGAGTCTCCAGGGAGGAATGGATCTCACTCGTAAGAGTAGTCACTTCATTAGTCAAATCCCCTTTATCTTTCTCAAAAACACACTCTCTCTCTCTCTCTACAAATAGTCTCTCTCTCTTTAAATAAACTTTCTTTCTTAACACAGGCAGGCTCTCTCTCTCTCAAAGTGGTGCAGGTGGAGGATTCTCTCTCTCTCTCTCGCTTCTTCTAAATCTTCTTCTAACGCGGTGATACTAAGAACTAACACTTCGTTATTCTTTTTAGTTTTAAATGATTCATTATATAACTCGTCGTAAGCGCGTTGAAGATTACTCTTGCTCTCACTTTCATCATCCTCCCCCTCACTTACATCGATCTCACTGTCGAGGTGTCCCAATGAAGTAGCATCCTCATCATCACGAGGAGTACTAGAAGTGCTCATATGACTAGCCATGAATGAGGTGAAGTTACACTCATGCGATGACTCGTCTCCAGAGTCCACCGACTCGACCTCACTGTCATCACTAAGGGTAACATTAAGGAAAGATTTGCCCATTTCTCTGTTCAGCCTAGTAGCATACTCAAAAGCTCTATGACCCTTACCATCGCACTCAAATCATCTCTCACTCTCTTTCTTAGGAGGATTTTTAAAACCTTTTTCATTTTTCTTTTCAAACTTCTTTTTATCTTTGAAATTACCATTTTTCTTGAATTTGAGAATTCTTTTGAAATTTTTAGCAAACAGAGCCAAATCATCTAAATCAAAGTCACACTCAAAATCTGACGTATCTATCTCTATTTTTCTAGATGACTCCCTCTTTCTTGATGACCCCTCACTCTTTCTCTCCTGGGCATTAAGTGTAATTCCCTTATCTTTAAACTTGACAGATTTAGGAAATATATCAATTTTATAGGTTTGCAAGTCTCCTGCAAGTTCTTCCAATTTAAGCATATTTAAATTACCAATAGATTTTAACACGGTGACTTTAGGGATAAAACGCTTAGGCAGTGATCTAAGAATCTTTTAACAACTCTAGCATCAGGAATGTATTCACCAAGATTAAAGCTAGTGTTAACAATATCAGACAGTCTAGCATAAAATTCATCAAAACATTCAGACTCAAGCATGGTGATTATTTCAAATTGAGTTGTTAAATTTTCCAGTTTAGACTCTTTCACAACATTAGTTCCTTCATAGGTAAGTTGCAAAACATCCCATGCCTCTTTTAACGTGGTGCACGTCATTATTCGTTTCAACTCATCAGGTGTGACAGATCCAGAAATAGCACTTAAACCCTTAGAATTAAAAGATGACCATTTAAATTCTTCTTTAGTCCATGTAGTGTCAGGTTTTAAACTAGTCACGTTATTAACAGTGACGGAGGGAGGAGTCCACCCTCTTTCAACCAAAATCCAGACATGTTCATCAATGGCTTTTAATGCAGATCTCATGCAGGCTTGACAGTATGCATAGTTTGTCCCATAAAAAATTGGCATTTTAATATATAACTTCTCCATTATGAACACGCTCTTTTTTAAAAATCAAATTTTTAGAAAATTGATATCTTAGAAAAATTTTGCGAAAAATTACACGGTATATTGTGTAACTGGATTTGATACCAATTTGAAGGAGCATGCGTGCGTTCAAATAAAGAAATTATTTAATTAAATTTAGTTTTCCCAAATTAAATCCTAAACATGCATCTAGGTGTGATTGAATAAGATGAAATCATGCAAGAACATTCAAACACACACATGTGAGGAAAAATCCTCCAAAGGGTCAAAACCTTTTATTTTTACTATAATATTGTAAGATACGGCTACACAGATTACAATGAAAATACAGTGACACAGAAATATCCACAGGCATCAGTTCTGATATCGGGGGCTGGAATCTCCCTCAGGAACTCCAGGTGATCAGCAATGAAGAAGAAAGACGGCTTCTCAACAAAGGTTGAACAAACACAAGGTTATGTTCTTGGGTTATAAAAAGATTCACAAAGTTTTGGCAAGGATGTGTGAATCAAAACATGAGTCTTGGGACTTAAAAATATGAAGACTAGAGTAATTAGAACTCTCAAAATCATCTCTCCAAGTCTTATTAAATAACTCCCCTGAAGTTGGCTTTTATAAGGAAACCAAAAAGAGTTTCACGATTTTAATACACTTGCTAGTGTCAGGTACCCCAAATCGGTTTGGGTGTACCACGAACTAATTCACCCATCGAACCGGTTTGGCATTCGGTTCGCAAAAATTCGCTGGAACTTGATGCTTAAACACTTAACATTTTTCCAAAAGTTTTTCTCGAAATTGTCTCCATTTTCAAAGGGCCATAACTTCTTCACCATAGCTCGGATTGAGGTGTCGTTTCTTCCAATATCTTCATGGCATTGAGCTTTTCAACTTTACAATTGACTAGACCTTCGGATGGTGGCAGTAAAATTACCAAAATACCTTTGTACTTTCATATCTTGCCTTCTTTCACTGTTTTGACTTCTCTTGCGTACCACTTGTATTAAGTCCCTAAAATCATGGAACGTGAAGTCATTAAGGCAGATGTGAGATAGATGATGGAGATGTTGAATGCTTGATTCCTGGAATTCAAATTGAGGCTGTCATATGAGATCGTTTAGAGACGTGCCAAATGTAGCGACGTACGATCTACATAAATGTAAGATATCGGACATGATAAAAATGTCCTTACACGATTGAAGCAGAAAGATGGATCCATGAGATACTAAAGGTACTTAATGTGTTAGGCATTAACCTTAAACTTATGGTAAGATTGGTTTCATACATATTCAAAGGAGAATCAGATTTCGGATACAGTCTATTTTATATTCTCTAAATTTGAATGAACTATCCCGGGAGCAGTTTGAACAAATCTTCTTCAAAAAGTAATTTTTTGAACCTGTAAGAGATCAAATGACCATGGATTTCCTAAGACTCTTATAGCAACAGATGACGGTAGCCCAATATGAGGCTAAGTCCATGGAATTATCCCAATATGCTCAAGGACACGTGGACAACAAACCTAAAAAAGCGCAAGTATTTTGAGCGAGGTTTTTGACAAAACATCAAATCCTTCATCATTCCTTTACAAGTTTCAGATTTTAATCGAATGATCGAAATAACCTCCAGTATAAAAAAATAACCCACTTCTACTAACACGACCCGAACCTCTACTCCTTCTCAAAATTCCTACATTATTAGAAACCAGCCAAATCATCAATATCATCCTTATAACAAGACCAAGGATGGATGAGTTTGATTCAACAAAATTGCAGTAGGCATCTAATCTATTGTCATGAATGGAACCAAATAGGACATATTAGACCCCAATGCCCTATTCTACACATGCCTCATCCTTCTACTTCCCCCGACTTTATTTAATCCCTTGTCAATAATTTAACAAATAATTCAAACTGGTTATCGCAACAAAATCCTCATGAAAGGAAGAAAGAACCTTCAATAAGAACCATAGTTGTAATTCCTCATTTCTCCCATCGAAAAATACAAATTAGCATGGTGTGGTTGAAGGTAATCTTCCCTTTTATAATATTTCCATAGATATATTATTTGATTCTGGATCTACCAATTCATTCATTAGTCATTTATATATGACTCGATTATAATTATCCTATAGTCCATTAGCTCACCCTTTTACTATAGGAATGCCAAGAGGAAAGATGGCTATTACCGATAGGATTTTGAAATATCACTCTTACATTTTAGAACCAGGACATTGAACATAGATCTTATAGTCCTTGACTTAACAAAATTAGATTTAATTATAGGAATGGGCATATCATCCCCGAACTTTTCTCACATTGATTGTCATGCAAAGATGGTGACATTCAAACCACCCCGTCAAAATTCATTTTGATTTCTAAGGATGAAATCCCCACCAACCTTTAATTTTTTGAATGATTGAAAAGGAAACATCCTCCCTTTCCAACATCTTAATTAGGTACAAAGATATGTTTTTCGAATATTTACTCGAATTACCCCCACCTCCAGAAATTAAATTATTTATCAATATGTTTCTAAATAGCTCCCCTATCTTGATACCCCCTTACCATATGGATCCCCCAATTGGATGACCTACTGTGGAAAGGATTTATATGCCCAGTACATCACCTTGGGGAGATCGAATTTTATTTTTACGAAAGAAAGATGGATCTTTTGGATTGTGTATCGATTATCGTAAATTAAACGAAGTGACCATCAAGAACAAATATCCATTGCCAAGAATAGGTGATTTGTTTGACCAATTGTGATAGTCAAGGATATTTTAAAAAATTGGTTTAGGATATGGATACCACCAACTTTTTGTTAAGTAAGAAAATATACCCAAAATTGATTTTCGAACAAGATACGACCATTTTTAATTCTTAGTTATGTCCTTTGGATTACATAATGCTCGTTCCACTTTCATCAACCTAATGCATAACATATTTTCCCTTTTCTAGATTAGTTCGTGATCGTCTTTCTAGATGACATATTAATTTTTCCAAGACCAAGATATAACACGAAGAGCACCTATGTATAGTGTTGGAAACCCCTCGTAAACATCAACTTTACGCAAAATAGAGTAAATGCATTTTTCTCATGAAGTAAGTAAAGTTCCTTGGACATGTAGTCGCTAAAATAGGTATACAAGTGGAACCAACCAAAACCACCATAGTACTCGAATGGCCTCAACCTACCACCATCATAGAATTATATATATTTTAGGACTCATCGGATATTATCGATGCTTTGTGGAAGGTTTATCTCAAATTGCCTTGCCTTATTAAAGTTAACCTGAAAGGATGTTCAATTTATATGGACATCTAAATACGAACAAGCCTTTTGTACCTTGGAGGAAAAATTAGCCACTAAAATACCATACTAATCATTCCTTTTAGTAACAACAGCTACAATGTTTATACTGAAGCTTCATTACAAGGACTCGGTTGTGTATTGATGCAAAAAGGGAAAGTGATCGAGTACGAATCATGACAATTGAAAATTCATGAGCCTAACTATCCAGTAGATGACATGGAATTAGCCATAGTATTCTTTGCCATGAAAAATTTGGAGATGTTATTTATATGGAGAAGAATATAAGTACAAAATTTTTAATTGAGTCCATAGTAGTATTTGACTTATTCCTAGAACCAAACATTATTTTTGAGTCATAAGCATATTTTTTACCGTCACGATCCCACACAGTCTATGACATACAGTTTATTAAAGATGTTGCAGACAAGCTTCAAAGATAAATCATGCTGAAATTAATTTGGTGCACGTTTCATGTCTTCATTGCATTTCGAGATCGATCAAGTATGAATGCGTTATGTTTATGGGACTCAAAATATGTTATTAGAATTCGCGAATGCGACATTACGTCTTGGACAAGGAAAATGATTTGTCCTTAATATTATTATTATGTAAAAAGGGGGCACTAGATATTTTCCCAATTTATTGTAGAAGTCATTGTCACATTCCTCCCAAGCTAGCTCTTTTTAGAGTTTTGTGAGTTTTCTAGTGTAGTCCTAGTCAAATGTTCTCCAAACATGAAAAGAATTATAAATGGAGTCAATAGGATCAACGAAATGTATGAGACTAGGTTAGGGATCCCAAAGATCATTTACTATTATTTAAGGGTGGGGAAGGATACGAAAGTCCTTTTCATAAACCTAATGGGTTCCATCAAGGATTACTGGCCACATGGCTTTGTAGTGAAGAAATATTTTCACTTTCCATTTTAGACGGAGGTGAACCCTAAAAGGCCTTAGTTTCCCTAAAAGTGAATATTAAAAAGGTCTAGCATTAATTCTTTTGTTATTTCTTATTCGGCCACAACTTGTATGATTCTTCCTAGTGTTGTTGTTTCTTGTCTATGTAGAGAGAAAGAACAAAAAAGAGTCCGATAAAACAAATGTTAATTTTATTGAGGTTAAGAAAGCTTGGAATGTACTAAACATCCCAAGTTGGTTTATCTAATTTTGAATTACACATCCATAACCACCACATCTTTCATCACTCAACCCGTCAACAAGGAGCCAAAATACGAGAACTGTGCATAGAATATGACTCTTCCTTTATGAACACGTCAGGCTCATATGTGCTTGTCAATATCACCACCATCCCTACTTTCATCATTTGAAGAGAAAATTCCTATAAGAAGAAAAATTCCCAATTTGATAAAGGTAGCATTTTCCCCAGTTCTACAAGTGCTCAGCTTTGCGATATGAAGAAGTATGGGGGTCCATCTGACCTAGTTAACCTAGGGGATTTCCTTGACAGATCACAAGTATAACACGAGAATAATATCAAGACTAGATCAAGTCATGCAATTATTCTACCCACCCAAAAGAAGGTGGATGCCTTGATTAAGGGGAAGGGCCCTGCTGAAGGGTCAGTGGCCAAGAATACCGATCTGGCCCCTGTATTGCTAAGGGTACCTATCTTTTGTCTAACTAGGCAGTGGTCGGTAACTTGTCCGCCAATAAGCTCATTTCTCATTCTGCCCAGATTCTTTCATTGGTAAGTGGTGGAAATTTTTTTCCAGATATTTATTTAGACTATTCTTTTATGAAATAAATGATTTGCTTGACTCTAGATTTAAAAATAGTAAAATAAACATTCTTTTATGAACTAGTTAAGGCCTTAGACGAGGTTTAAAAATCCTAAAATGTTTCCCAGAAGAATGTAATGAGATTCAATGCTACGATAATGGTAAGAAACTTGGATCTCACCACTTTAAGAAAAAAAGTTGAGCATATGGAGAAGGATACTGATGAGTCTTCTCAATTAATTATTTCCACACTAAAAGTTGCGGATAATGCCTACGATAAGGGTTTTGTGGAAACATTTTAGCCTGGACAAGAAATAGACGCATTATATTAGCAAATTTTTCTTTAATAATGGATAGGATGAAGGTTTGGATAAGGATGGAGTTCCTCCTGAATCTGAACTCTTTGTCGAGCATGATGCGGGTTCTCCTCTCAATCTTAAGGAATTTGATGAATTGGAAGGCACCGATCAGGATAATTTGGGCATCAAACAAGAGAAGTAGGCCACAAAGAAGGACAAGATAGTGGCTGACCAAGACAATGTGATAATAACTAAGGAAAATCATGATAATTAGTTTAAGATCTTCTTATATTATTGTATTCATTGTCTTTTATATGTTCTTTTGTAAGAGCATGTTCTATTCTGGATTGAATGAAAAGACTTTACCATTCTTTGTTCCATTGTGCTTTGTTCGGTATATTGATTGCTTATTTATATTTGCTTTCTTGTACTGAATTTACGAATATCTACATCTTGTTAATTTTTTTTAGTCTGATGAGAACTTCGCTTTGGTGCCAACATCCTAAGAAAGTAAAGATCTAAATCTTATTTTTAGTCAAAATGCTTCTGAGCGAGCTCGTGCATCCTTTTTCTCTGTTCGATAAGCACTCCAAAAAATGATAAGTTCTTTTGGAGACCACGCTAATATGGTTACTACTCTTCAATTTTGCTCAGAGATATCATAACATAGATGGTGTGCTATAGAGTGAGAAAAATTATCTAAGGGATGAAATCAGTAGGGACGGACAAGATTTCACAGAGGACCAAGTGGATAAGAGGAGTCTTAACAAGAAGGTGATGAGGCTGATAAGTACCAAAAAGTGTTTAAATAATAGACGATTTTTAATTGCTATTTCTCGATAAAACGGGTCTTATGCGCGTTCATGTTTATCTTGTAGGTCAAATGTCATTTGCGGGTTCAAACGCTTCAAATCAAGGTAAATACGACATTTATTTGGTTAAATCTGAACTAAATCTAATCCTCATACCTATTAGCCAGTCCCCAAACCCGAACTTAAACCTACACCGAGTCCAGACTATCCCTATTCCATCTCGAGCCTCATGTGTGTTTAGTTTATACTTTTTAGATTTTTTTAGAATTTTATTTGTCGTTTTTTATTTTTCAAATTTATTTTATATTTTGTTTTGAGTCTTGTATAGTTTTAGGATTTATCTATGTGTCGGCTATTTTTATATATTTTTATAGGTGTGAGTTTTATTTTTATCATTTTAGTTTTATTAACATTTTATTAGGATAAGTTCATTTTTATTTTTTTATTAGGAATTTAATTTTTTATTTTTTATTTTTAATAGATTTTTTATTTTATTTTGTTTTATTACATTATGTTAGGATTTTAATTTTTAGTTTTAATTGATTTTAATTTTTAATTTTTTTATTAATTTTAGTTTTTAATTTTTTGCTAGATTATATTATTTTTCTTTTATGTACCAAATTAAACGAGCGCGTGCGCACGCACTCAAACTATTATCATACCCCTCACCACACACTAATACCCCCACCTATTATCCTTCTTAATCCATCATCTTTCTCTATCCTCACCTCCATCATCACACCCATTACCTACAATTCCCTTAACCTGAACCTGCTCTCTCCCAAGAACCAGGCTGCTCTACCTCAAAACTCATCAAAAATCGAACCCTCCAAATTAATACGCACCACTCGTCGGAAGCCCATTCCTGTCCCACCTCGTCAGAAATTACCAGAGAACTCAACTCTAACTAGTCAGAATCCCATCAAAACTCGAAATCCAATTGGACCTGACCCGCAACCGGTTCCATACCCGGAGCTACCCGTTCCCATTCTCTATACCTGCGAATCCCCTCAGCAGCAGATCCTGTTTCTACCCCTGCAACTCCTAGATCCGACCTCCATCAACAACCCAAAATTCGGCGAACCCATCTCCAAACCCCCCACACCGGATCTCCATTATATCCGGGCAACACAAAAATCGAAGGCCCCATCCACTCTGACCAAACACGAATCTTCCAACACACCGGATTCACCTGCAATCCGAAACCCATTTCATCCTACCCTTAGCAGCCTTAAAACGCACCATACCTTTTTACCCGAACCCCATACCCATTTAAAACCAAAACACATTTGAAAACCCATGCACGATCTTGCATTCCCCCCCCCCCCCCCCCCCCCCCCCCCCCCCAACAAAAAAAAAAAAAAACACGTGTATTTTTTTCCCATTATGCCCCTCACACTTTTCCCACATGCTCTCATCCCCAATACTAAGGGGTAATTTGTTTTTATCTCTTAAATCTGAATCTGAATCATTCAGACTTAAGAGATATCAAAAAGTGTTTATTTTTTTAAATGATTAAAAGGTTAACGGTCATATTTGCCTCTTAATGATTAAGCGGTAGAGTTAGGTCTGAAGTCTGAATCTGTCTAAATACATTCATTCAGAAGTATATTCTAGACGTAAAAACAAACACATTTTTCAGATTCAGATTTCAGACTTCAGATTCAGTCTTCAAATTTCAGATTCAGTCTTCAGATTCAGATAAAAAAACAAACGCAACCTAAGAATACCCTCGTGAGCAAATCAGATTTTTCCTCACCCATTATCCATGCACATGTGTATACATTTCCACAATACCCCTCCAATTAACTCCTTAAACAATCCTCTCATTCTTCACACCTCTCATGCACACTAAAAACTTTCCATACCCAAATTACCCCTTATCGCTTTATGGCACAATATAAAACCAACAAAGGCCCATTTTGAAGAAAGAGAGAGAAAACCCCAAAGAAAAGACCTAAAAAACTAGAGAGAGAAACACCTTGTAAATAGTTTTCATTTTATTTAGAGATTTGGTGAGAAGTAATTGCGAGTTATTGAATTTAATTGAAGATGATAGAGTTCAATTTGTTAAATTCAAGGAGACTTGTTTAAAGATTTGTTCTCTTTCTCTACTATTTTATTTTAAATGCCTTTGAATATTTGTTCACCATGTTTAATATCATGTTAGGTTAAATTCCCTTTCAAGGGCTGGAGTGATCCCATTATTTGATGTTATTCCCATTTTAATTAGTATATTTAAATTAAATATCCATTTGATGATTAACTTTGCACTCTTACATTTTAATTTATGCCTCAAGAGAGGGTACATGATTTTCGAGAGAAAATTTAATTTCTAGTCTTATTTTCCATTTTAGAATTGAACTAGAGATAGTTTTTCTAAAATGTGAATTTATTTCATTAAATTTTCTACTCTAAATGCTATTTTTCGTTATGTAAACTAATTTAATAAATCAATCCTCTCGGGTGATTTATTAAATGAAGTTTAGATCTACTTTTCAAGAGTTGTAGGGGTGTTGAATTTAATTTCCTAAAATGTTATTATTAAAATTACATTTGCAATGAGAGTTGATTTGTAATTTTAATACTAACTTGGAATAATTAATTTTAATGAATTAATTAATTTTGATTAACTATAATATATGGTGTCATCACATCCCTTGTTAGTCCTCACTTTATTTTCTTACTCATCTCATCTCATATATTATATTTTTATTTAGTTATATTTTACTCATTTTTATCACACTTTTTAGTTCTTTCATTAGACTTTACTTCTAGCTTAGTGCCTTTGGATTTGTCTAATTTCTTCTTCATCCCATTGAGCACTATTTATTTAAAGGCCTCAGCATTTCTTTTACTTTTGGAATAAACCACTAAACTGTAGTAGTTTTTAATATCGTGGTTGTTGAGAAAGTCTTGAAATTATACACCCTTAAACCGCGTTCCATTATTAGTGATGATTATTCTTGGAATGCCAAAATGGGTCACAATGTTTTTCCAAATAAATTTAATTATGTTAGGGTTCCATATGTTCATGAGAGGTTCATCTTCTATCCACTTGGTGAAGAATTTCATGTTGACGAGGAGATACTTCTAATTTTTAAGTTTTTCACTTAGGGGCCCATAATATCCATCCCCCATTACGTGAAAGGCCACAGAATATTCAAAGATTGAATTCGCTTGCTAGATAATGGAGCATGGGCAAGAACTAGGCAATTTGTTCACTTTCTAACGTAAGAAACCAAATCATTTTGCATGTAATACCACAAGTACCCCTATTTTACAGCCTTGAATGCCAAACAAATTCCCCTGCATGACTACAACATATTCCCTCGTGTAGCTCATATAGAACCTGATTTACATCACTAGGGTTAATGCACTAAAGGTATGGACCAGTGAAATATCTCATGTACGTCTTTCCCTCAAGTTATAGGTAATATTGAGAATCTTTAACCTTGATCTGTAGGGGAGGTTTGATACACATAAGTGTGGTCTCATCCTGGGCTAGTCTCGACCCAGCTCATCAACCCAGTTCAGCGTCTTTCAGATTCACCTGCTTATGGCCAACACTGCATAGGCACCTCCTCAGCAGTTTCAGCCTCTGAGACCTCTTCCTCAGCATTTATAGCCACTCAGCTAGGCTCTCTCTTCGGTCCGTCATTATATCTCACGTCTTGGGCTTGCCATGTGTTGGCCTCGTACCACACCGGCAGGTCAAGACCATATTGACTATTTTGAGGGGATCTTCTCTGACTCGTAGTTTCTTATTTCCTTGGACAACCTTCTTTAGTATCGGCTCGGCCGAGACCATCAGAGCCCACATCGACATTTCACATAACACACGTAACTTAGGCATCATTAATCTACGTGGACCATACCGTTATAATAGATCTTCAGCCCACACGTGGGAATATTTCGTCATCATGGATTATACATGTCCTAGACAGGTGTTAATATCTCATTGGGTCACTTACCTCATGCACACATGCTACATGATTGGGGGACTCACTGTACACCCCGAAGCTTATATAATCCTTTTTTTCTTCATTTACAAGGATCAAATAATAATAACCCAGCTGAAACTCTATCCAAACACAAAGTAGAGAGAGAAATATTTAGAGTTGCATCTCCATGGCCACTAATGTCTGATTGTTATACATGCATTACATACTTGAACAATGGAGTAGGTATAATTAGCTGAACCACATATATTTTGTGTCTTCTCCATTCTCTCATCTCCTTCCTCTTATTTATTTTCTTCCACCTATATAAACTCCATTATCAACCTAGCCTCGAGCTACATACAAAGTTAAGTGGTGATCTATAACATCATCATTTTGTCACTAATTATTTGAAAATATTATCCTCCTCCTCTTTATTTTTTGGCTTTGACTCTCACTTCTGCCTCTGGTGGTGGTCTAACTCCACTATTGTTGTACCTATACCACCAACGAAAGAGCGGGGTGGGTGTTCATTAAGCTTCCTGTTTACTCACAATTCATTTAGCTTTGTCACTTCTTCTTACCGGAGATACAACATCTAAATTGCCTCAAGGTGCTGGCCCAACCTCCATCCAACCACCACCTTAGTCAGAAATGGATGATGTGGCAGCAACGCTATGATCCAGGGGGGCATCTAGCAGGAGATGCAAGTGAAGTTCATGGCCTCTATCCAAAGTGCATTGGAAAGGGATCTAAGAGACCAAGTGGTGACTATTACTCCGGTCATCATAGAGACAGTGGATCTAGTGGCATAGGATAACTCTCGACCCCACGGAAGGAGAATCAGTGCTATCAGCGACGAAGGGACATTATTGATCCTAGGCGTCTTCACTTGGTAAAATAAGTCTAGGACATCTTGGAGGACTAGGCCCATGATAAGGAAGACTATTGGGAGTCGTATGAGGTTTTAGGTAAAATAATTTTCCCAGATTTGACTTACCAAGGAAAGAATGCCTAGCCGACACCAGACGACCGACCTAGAATGTTGGCTTTTGATAGGCTCAGTAGGGGGTTGGTCTTTGACCATCTCGGCCCAGGCGGAGATTTAGGTGATTATCTCTCCAATTCTCATAGTAATATTGCATCTAGAGGAAATAGTAGACATGGTGAGGATAGGCCATGACAAGGCTGAGATGGTGAGGAGGAAAGAGAAGTAAATAGCCAAGAGAAGATAGTGGCACGAGAGCTGGTACGAGTTATAGTTGCGCCAGAAGGAGGTGATGATAATGACGTTACTGAGGACAAACCTTAGAATATTTCCATTCAAAAATTAAAAGACAAGATGGGCTCTTTTCTCAAGATCCGAGACCCCAGTCGTTTAGGCTACATGTAGGGGTCTCTTTTTATTGTAAGGATTATGAGCTATCCAACCCCTACAAAGTTTAAACCTCCAAATATCAGCCCAAATATGATGGGAGTTCCAATATCGTCCATCATATAGAGATGTGTCACTCGGTAGACGATATCTACTCACTCATTCAGATGAGGTACAAGGCATTCTCTAGCACCCTCACAGGTTCCGCCCATATGTTGTACACATCCTTGCCAAAAATATCCATTTGAGAATTTCAAGAAGTTGTCCAAGGAGTTTATAAATAAATTCTACTTTAGCATGAAACCAATGAAGAAAGTAAATCACCTCTTATATGTGAAATAAGACAAGAATGAGACCCCGAGGGACTACATTTCTTGGTTTAACAAGGAGAAAGTGGAGGTGGAATATTATGAGGAGAACATTATTATTAAATCCCTTATCAGCGGGGTACAGTAGGGAAAAATGCTCTGGATGCTCATCGAAGATCCTCCAAAGACTATAATGGAAATCCTAGCCTCGATCGGGAGAATCATAAACGTGGAGGAGACCATGGAGACTAAATGGGGAGACGTTAAAGAGTCATGTGGAGGCAAGTCTCATCAATCAAAAGATACGAAAGGAAAGAATAGATCGACCAAGGATAAATTTTTCATGTATTCCCCTCTGACAATGAGCCTCGATATGATCCTCAATCAGATTAGGGACAATAGGGAACTTCGATGGTAAAAAAAGATCAAGTCCCCACAGCACAAGAGGGACAAGAGAAAATGGTGTGAGTTTTAACAATACCATGGGTATAAAACTGATAAATGCTTCACTTTAAACGATGGGATAGAGAAGCTATTGAAGAAGGGAAATCTCTGGAAGTATATAAATAGGAATGGTGACAAAGATAACTCCAGGAAAAATCACTATCGGGGAAAGAGTGACAAGCCCAGACGATACTCAACAACTAATAAAAAGGATGACGAGTCAGACAATGAGGGGGATAACCCCGATCTCCCAATAAAGATCCCCAATGCGAAAGGTTGGCTGCACATGATATTCTTTGATGTAAAAATGATATATGGAGGATTAGTCGGAGGAGGCATGGAGCCTGTCAATCGTAAAAACCATGTTGTGAAGGAATATTCGGCGCCTTAGAGGATGGATGTTAACTTGGACGAAATAAAGACGAGGATGAGAAAATTAATGAAATATGACATGGACACCTTAGTGGTGGAATATTCAAGACTGGATTTCAAGGAGATTCTAGCTCCTCATGTTGACCCTCTGGTCATCATCACTAAGGTCCACAAGTATGATGTATCACGTATATTTATTGATGGATGTAATTCGACCGATTTTATGTTTTGGTACTACTTTAAAGGTCTGAAGCTCATCAAGAAGAGACTGGTACTATACTATCAGTAATTGATTGGCTTCAGTAGAGAGAAGGTCCACCCATTGGGGGTGTTTGAAATAGATGTCTACATGGGAACCTGATAGAGGTGTTTTACCAAGAAATTAAGCTTTTTTGTTACGAACGAGCACGTCTTCTCGACCTATAACATTATTCTTAGAAGAGTAGAACTCAAGGAGTTTGAGGTTTTCCTTTCCACGGTCCACCAAATGATAAAATTCTCGACCCCTTATGGAGTAGGGGAAGTTCAAGGTGACCAAGTAAAAGCTCTAGATTATTACTTTAGCTCGATTGAGGAGAGAAGCTTACAAGAAGGCTACTAATTCCTACAACATAGATACTCAACCCAAGGGACGAGAAGAAACTAAAAAAGGTGATCCCATCAAGGAGGTAGAATCCATCGTCCTCAATGCAGACGAGCCAAAAAAATCATTCAGATTGAAAATGCCTTAAAGAAGGAAGTAAAGGAAGAATCGGTGAAACTGTTAAGAAGGAAGCAAAGTATCTTCGAATGGAGCTATAAAGCCATGCCATGGATAAAATCAAAGGATACCTGTCACCGATTGAATATTGACGAGAACGTGAAGCCTGTAATGTGAAGGAGAATAACTTATGCGAGGGACCGATATGAGGCCCTCCAGGACGAGGTGAAGAAACTCCAGTCAAGCGAGTTCATTCGATAAGTTTAGTATCCAGACTAGTTATCGAATGTTGTGGTAGTGTCAAAGGACAATGAAAAATGGAGAATCTGTGTTGACTTCGCTGACCTGACCCCAAAGACAACTTTACCTTACCCCGAATTGATTAGATGGTCGATGCTATAATTGGACATGAGTTGATGAGTTTCATGGACGCGTATTTGGGTTACAATAAAATATTTTTGCATAAGGACGATGCTCATAAAACCTCCTTTATCATGGATAAAAGGGACGTACTATTATAAGTTAATGCCATTCGGCCTCAAGAATGTAGGGGCAACCTATAAGAGGTTCGTAAACAAGATATTTAAGAACCAAATTAGGAATACCATGGAAGTAAATGTGGACAACATGTTGAACAAGATACTAAAGGTCGAGAGTAGGGGTATCAATTATTTCCGAACTTCCAAATTTTCTGATTTTCGATCCGAATTTTTCCAATTTTGGCACCATTTTAATATTTTCGATCCGAATTTTTCCGATTTTCGACTTTTCCGATATAGATTGGAATGGAATTGGAATCAAATATAAATTTCCAACTTTTTGACTTTTCGTTTCAAAAATTTTTATATCACGCCGATCCGATTTATCCAAAATATTTTTCGAAATAATAATATTTTTATTCATTTTAATAATATTTACTCATCACATTTCCTAATAATCTCACCCTTCATTTAAAACAATCCCACCCATTCATTCAAAATAATCTCAACCCTTAATTTTTACCTATATAAAGGTTCTTTTGCCCCCTTCTTTTCTCATTTCTAAACTAATGAGAAAGACCACACCGCTCTCATTCCTGAATCCTTTCATTTCTAATTCCTGTCACTCAATTAGATATGGTCTCATTCCTCTCCGATCTATTAAACACAGTTTTGTAGTTCTATTTGTTGAACATATTTGAGCCTTCAATTGACTTAACTTGCCATCAAAGATTTCATCCATCTTTTCTCATCGAAACGCAGTATAGTCATCGCATATTGCCTGCATCTTGCGGTATCTGTATAACTCTGTAAATAATTGCAATTTATGATTGGAATGTTCATGGAATTATAGGGAAATATCTTAAGTGTTTTCCTTGTATGCTTATTAACATTGGTGTTATTCTTTGCTTATTTTTTCTCATAGTAATGTGCACTTATCACTTGGTCTTACCAGGTTCAACTTTTAAGCTTAGCATCAATACTTAATATTGCTTGAAATTAACATTTGTATGGAAATAAAGACTACCCCACCCCTCAAAAAAGTGGAATAAAAAAGATAAAATTGATAATTTTGTATTTTCGATATTATCCGAAAAAGATAAAACTAATAGTTCTCATTTTTCCAAATTTTTTGCGAATAAAAAAATATCCAAAAATTCTGAATATTCCGAAGTCGCCAACATGGAAAAGAAATTGATTTTCCAAAATTGATTTTTCCTATTTTGGAAAGGATTTTAAAATTTTGGAAAAAATTCCGAACACCCTTTGTGGCCATCCCCTATCCTCGTCGTGCGACAGAGGATCCTCAGGTCCCGCGCGTCCCTCATGGGAGCGCTTCGGTCGGCGTCATTTTGAGGTGAGGTGAAAGAATGTAGAGAGATTAGAATTGCGAGTCTATTTTACTCAAAACAGACAAAATAAAAGGGGAAGCCATCCCGAAGGACATCATCCAAAGACATACCGGTGCATGCGAATCCAAAATGATTCGAGAAGGGTCCAGAGGCTAAGTTACGAAATGGGAAGGTATTAGGCACCCATTCCTCCCTTTCGGTCTCTCATGGATTTTTGTTATTTTCCTTTTTATTTTCCCCGTGATATGTGTGCATGTGTATATATGGTGGAGATAGGAATCATCGACTTGTACCATGGAAGAGGTAAAGCGAGTCATCCGTAGGAAGGTTTAAAAATAAGATTAGAAAATAATATTTCCATACGTTAATCGTTATGAGGGAACGATAACACACGCGGAATGATACGTCCCTAAGAACAAAATATATATATATATATATATATATATATATATATATATATATATATATATATATATAGACTCGAGTCTCGGGTTTGACCTCGAAATGCCTACGTAGCCTAGAGAGGCATAAAAGTCTACGTAGTTCGCATACAAAATGAGGGGTGGGGTTTATACCATAAATCCAATCGGGGATTCTCTTATTTGTGTGTGTGTGTGTAGAAAAAGTGTTGTAGTTGTGAGGGAAGTGTAAAAAAAGTATGAGAATTCCCGTTTGGAATTTATGAGCAAACCCTCTTTTTCTTATTTTTTGGGTTTTTATTTATATGAAAATAAGAGATGTGAAATACTACTAAATAAAAATTATATTAGGATGTGTGAGATGAGATAATAAAGTGTTTAAAAATAAGATTAGAAAATAATATTTACGCGATCATCCATACGTTAATCGTTATGAGGGAACAATAACACACGCGGAATGATACGTCCCTAAGAACAAAAAATACATGTATTTATATATACATAGTGTAGGAGAATGGAGGTTAGAGAAAATGGAAAATGAGAGAAAAAGTAAAGACTAGGACTCGAGTCTCGGGTTTGACTCCGAAACGCCTACATAGCCTAGAGAGGCATAAAAGTCCACGTAGTTCGCATACAAAATGAGGGGTGGGGTTTATACCATAAATCCAATCGGGGATTCTCTTATTTGTGTGTGTGTGTGTGTGTGTGTAGAAAAAGTGTTTTAGTTATGAGGGAAGTGTAAAAAAAGTATGAGAATTCCCGTTTGGAATTTATGAGCAAACCCTCTTTTTCTTATTTTTTGGGTTTTTATTTATATGAAAATAAGAGATGTGAAATACTACTAAATAAAAATTATATTAGGATGTGTGAGATGAGATAATAAAGTGTTTAAAAATAAGATTAGAAAATAATATTTACGCGATCATCCATACGTTAATCGTTATGAGGGAACAATAACACACGCGGAATGATACGTCCCTAAGAACAAAAAATACATGTATATATATATATATATATACATAGTGTAGGAGAATGGAGGTTAGAGAAAATGGAAAATGAGAGAAAAAGTAAAGACTAGGACTCGAGTCTCGGGTTTGACTCCGAAACGCCTACATAGCCTAGAGAGGCATAAAAGTCCACGTAGTTCGCATACAAAATGAGGGGTGGGGTTTATACCATAAATCCAATCGGGGATTCTCTTATTTGTGTGTGTGTGTGTGTAGAAAAAGTGTTTTAGTTATGAGGGAAGTGTAAAAAAAGTATGAGAATTCCCGTTTGGAATTTATGAGCAAACCCTCTTTTTCTTATTTTTTGGGTTTTTATTTATATGAAAATAAGAGATGTGAAATACTACTAAATAAAAACTATATTAGGATGTGTGAGATGAGATAATAAAGGTACTAAGTAATAAAACAAGTTATTGCAATTTTATGAGAATTTAAGGAGAGAGTTGAGAAAATTGGACCTTCTTGAAGATCTTGAGCTTAACCTTGAATGTTGGAGAGCATCCCTTAGACTTGGATGATGATGGAGGGTAGTTAATACATCAAGTTTAATGAAAAAGATGATGAAAAGTGAAGGTTGGAAAGGGATTTGGGTGTAGAAATCACGCTGACTTCGAGAGAGGTTTTCAGGATTTGCTGAGAGTGATTTCTATTTGATCTGGGCTCTCCTTGCAAGTGAGGTCCGTGCCTAATTTTTATAGGCCCAGGGAATTTCCGATCGGTATAGCCCTATTCCTACCATTCGGCAGGTGTGTTTACGCACACTGCCGATAGGCAGGGTCTGAGACTTGCCGTTTGGTAGTATTTTTCAGGTCTTTTTGGTAAATCGGTCGCAGAACGCAAATCGTTGATCAGAATTGTGCACGGGATAGACCGTTGGAAAGGTAATTTAGATAACTTTGAAAGTCCTTTGGACCTCTCCCAGGTTCGAGAGTTGACTTTGGGTCAAATATGGCTCGGAAGCATTCATCAGTCCATTGGATGGGGAACTGTTGGACGCAAACGAATCATTCGTCCGCATGGTAAGTTCGAATCATGCATGGGGTGGACTGTTGGAAAGGTTAGGAGATATACTTTGACATTCTAAAGAGTTTTATCTGGGTCAAGGAGTTGACTTTGGTCAATCGGGCCCTGGAAGCATTCGGTGACCTCTCTGAGTAAAGTGGATCGTTCGTCCATCCCGTAAGTCAGAATTACGCACGAAGTGAACCGTTGGAAAGGGGATTCATTTCCCTTCAAATATTCATTTAGTCTCGATCGATCTGAAGAGTTGACCTAGGTCAAATAGATCCCGGGAGAGCCCGGTGGCCTCCTGATTGAGTCTCGGGGGAAATGGGTCATTCGTTCGCATGGTAAGTCTGAATCATGCACGGGATGGACCATTGGAAAGAGGTTTTAGTTCCCTTTAGAGATTCATTTAGCCTTAGTCGAACTAAAGACTTTGACTTTTGGTTAAATAGAGCCAGGGAGTGCCTGATGGCTTATTGGTCAGTATGCGGGGTATTACCCGGGTTGGTAGTAATGAAGGGAGGTACTAGGGACCTAAGGAGAGTTTTAGGGGGTAACAGAATGGGGTGTCTACAGATCCCCTCGATGGGTGAGTTTGGAACAAATGATAGATGTCGAATAGACACCGCATGATGCTTTGAAGGAGGATGACCAATTCAGAGGGTCGAGGCCGATTATGAGGGCTTAAGTTAAGATGATGAATTCTTTCGGTTGAAGCCAATTCTGTGGGCTTAAGTGGATGTGACGATCCAGGATTTAGGTTAATTCTGACATAAGAGTGGTGATGATCGAGGACCGAGGTTAATTCTGACCTAAGAGAGGTGACGACCGAGGACCAAGGTCAATTTTGACCTAACTAAGGTGACGATCTAAAACCGAGGTCAATTCTAACCTAAAAAAGGTGACGACCGAGGACCGAGGTCAATTCTGATCTAACTAAGGTGATGATCAAAGACCTAGGTCAATTCTGACCAAATAGAGGTGATGACCGAGGATCGATGTCAAATATGACCTAACTAAGGTGACGATCCAAGACCAAGGTCAATTCTGACCAAAGAGAGGTGACCATCGAGGATCGATGTCAATTCTGATCTAACTAAGGTGACGATCTAAGACCGAGGTCAATTCTGATCGAAGAGAGGTGACGATCGAGGTCAATTCTTACCTAACTAAGGTGACGATCCAAGATCGAGGTCAATTCTGACCTAAGAGAGGTGACGACCGAGGACCGAGGTCAATTCTGACCTAATTAAGGTGACGATCCAAGACCGAGGTCAATTCTGACCTAAGAAAGGTGATGACCGAGGATCTAGGTCAATTCTGACCTAACTAAGGTGACGATCCAAGTCCTAGGTCAATTCTGAACTAAGAGAGGTGATGATCGATGATCGAGGTCAATTCTGATCTAACTAAGGTGATTATCCAAGATCGAGGTCAATACTGACCTAAGAGAGATGACCATCGAGGACCGAGGTCAATTCTGAGCTAACTAAGGTGATGACCCAAGATCGAGGTCAATTCTGACCTAAGAGAGGTGACGACCGAGGATCGAGGTCAATTATGACCTAACTAAGGTGATAATTTAAGACCGAGGTCAATTATGACCTAAGAGAGGTGACGACTGAGGATCGAGGATCGAGGTCAATTCTAACCTAACTAAGGTGACGATTCAAGACCGAGGTTAATTCTGACCTAAAATAAATGACGATTGAGAATCGAGGTCAATTCTGACCTAACTAAGGTGACGACCTAAGACCGAGGTCAATTCTGACCTAAGAGAGGTGATGACCGAGGACTGAGTCCAATTCTGACATAACTAAGGTGATGATCCAAGTTCGAGGTTAATTCTGACTTAAGAGAGGTGACGACCGAGGACCGAGGCCAATTTTGACCTAACTAAGGTGACGATCCAAGACCGAGGTTAATTTTGACCTAAGATAGGCAACGACCGAGGATCGCCCCTCGCTCCCCTGCTCCGCCCCTTCTCCGCCCCCGCTGCTGTTCCACTGCCTCCCAAGATCCGCTGCCGCCCCTGCTCCGCTACCTCACCTGCTCCGCCTCACCTTCTTCCTCTATTAGGTTCCCCTGTTTCATTATTTGTTCCATATTATGTTTAGATGTTTCATACATATATATGGCTAGCTAGGTTTAGATGTTTCATACATATATGTGGCTGATTTGTTCCATATTAGGTTTAGATGTGATTATTTGTTGAATGTGTGTTTAATATATGTATTGAATCTGTGTTTAATACGTGGCTTAGGTTTTCAAATTAGGGTTTCTTCCCCATGTTTCATGGGTTTCAAATTAGGGCTTCTTCCCCATTCAAATTGTGGCTCTAAATTTCAGTTTCGAAATATGAACCTAAGAGTTTCAATTTTGGGAATTTCGTTCTCTCCCACTCTTTTTTTTTGAATAATTGTTGCATTTATGTTTAATTTAGATTTGATTATTTGTTGAATGTGTGTTTAATATTCGGTTTGATTTATTCCATATTCGGTTTGATTTCGTTCTCTTCCACTCTTTTTTTCGAACCTAAGGGTTTCAATTTAGGGAATTTCGTTCTCTCCCACTCTTTTTTTTTCCGAATAATTGTTGCATTTATGTTTAATTTATATTTGATTATTTTTTGAATGTGTGTTTAATATTCGGTTTGATTTGTTCTATATTCGGTTTGATTTTGGTTCCCTCCCACTCTTTTTTTTTCGAATAATTGTTGCATTTATGTTTAATTTAGATTTGATTATTTGTTGAATGTGTGTTCCATATTCGGTTTGATTTGTTCCATATTCGGTTTGATTTGTTCTATATCATTGGGTTTCAAATCGGTTTTCAAATTAGGGATTCTTCCCCATTTTTTATGGTATGTTGCATTTATGTTTAATATGGTTCTTCTAATTATGCAGGACTGGAATCTTATATTCGCAATGGATGATATAACCAATTCTGACAAAGTATGTTTCACGAATTGTATAATGTAATTCCACTTATCTATGTTGTTGATTCTTATTTTCCTTCGATTAAATTTTGTATGCATTATTTACACGTATTTTCTTTTGATTATACTTCCTATGTTTTGAAACTATCAGGGAACGACACCTACTTCTGCACGCATCTCGGGTCAGAGACGCCGACGCGAACGAGAAAGATCCCAACAAATGTTGTTTCCCCCTCAAACAACTCCAACTATGGCTAAACCATCTTCTATGACTTCTCTGTCATTAATCACCCTTACACCGCAATGTTTCCCTAGACTTAACCAAACCCCCTTATCAAACAAGGGTGTTGTCATCCGGGATGTTTCGGAAGCGAACATCATTCTTAGAGAGGTATTTAAACAAGCTTTAATTAGGGTGGAACACCCATTTCATTCTTTGTCTCTTTATCATTTAACTTGACTAATATAAGATTTGTATTTTCCTTTTTCAGAAGAGAAAATACACGGAGAAACTTTCGGTTAACGAAAAGGGTAAAGGGAAAGAAAACCACCACCCTCACCCCCCTCACTTGGTGTGATATCTTTCTTCTGCAATGAATTTCAGTTTATAGTTTTAAAAATGCCGTAATTGCGAGTCTTAAATATTTTCATCTATTTAACATGTCAGGAATTATCTTATCGCATCTCGGGTCAGAGACGCCGATGCGAGCGAGAAAGATCCCAACAAATGTTGTTTCCCCATCAAACAACTCCAACTATGGCTAAACCATCTTCTATGACTTCTCCGTCATTAATCGCCCCTACACCGCAATGTTTTCCTAGACGTAACCAAACCCCCTTATCAAACAAGGGTGTTGTCATCCGGGATGTTTCGGAAGTGGACATCATTCTTAGAGAGGTATTTAAACAAGCTTTAATTAGGGTGGAACAACCATTTCATTCTTTGTCTCTTTATCATTTAACTTGACTAATATAAGATTTGTATTTTCCTTTTTCAGAAGAGAAAATACACAGAGCAACTTTCGGTTAACGAAAAGGGTAAAGGGAAAGAAAACCACCCCCTCACTTGGTGTGATATCTTTCTTCTGTAATGAATTCCAGTTTAATGAATTTCAGTTTATAGTTTTAAAAATGCCGTAATTGCGAGTCTTAAATATTTTCATCTTTTTAACGTGTCAGGAATTATCTAATCGCATCTTGGATCAAAGACGCCGACGTGGACGGGAACGACACCAACATATTTTATTATAGTGTGAAAGTATTGAAGATCAACCTTCTACTTCATTAAATACCCCTACACCTCAATTTTTCCCACAACGTAACCAACCCCCAACATGCAATATTGTGACGGACATTCCACTTTCGGTAGACCCTTCTCAATTTATCCATAATATCGATCCCCGTAATCTAAATATGGATTTCATTTCTACCATTCAAACAGAAAATTTAACTTCATCTCAGACAATTTTCCCCCAAGATTTATCTAATCGGGATACGAATGGTAATTCTGAAGTAAGTTCATGCCCCGGGGTTCCGCTACAAGATAATCCATCGGAGGGAAATACTATACCACCTTCAATTAGGACTTCACTTCTCCCTTCAATTATAAGGTACATCTAATGATTTATTAATCTATATGAACTTTATTAATATGCAGCATATATGCACGTCTGCATACATATATGCAACATATATGCATCTACATACATATATGCTGCTGCTGTACATATACGAAGGATATATGCATCTGCATGTACGCATCATATATGCAGATGCAT
This sequence comes from Sambucus nigra, assembly GCA_949130495.1. NCBI lineage: Eukaryota > Viridiplantae > Streptophyta > Magnoliopsida > Dipsacales > Adoxaceae > Sambucus > Sambucus nigra. The sequence continues at coordinate 291,202,196 of OX422218.1, read as the reverse complement.
ATATGCACATATATGTTGTTGCTGCACATATATGTAGCATATATGCACACATATGCAGCATATATGCATACATATGCATCATATATGTGCAGCAACAGCATAATATAGATGCATATATGTTGCATATATGTGCAAGATATATGCTGTTGCTGCACATATATGCTGCATATATGTGCATATATGCTGCATATATGTGCATATATGCTGCATATATGTGCAACAACAACATATATATGTATATATGTGCAGCAACAACATATATGCTGCACATATATGTTGTTGCGGCACATATATGCAGCATATATGCATCTGCATATATGCAGCTTATATGCAATTCAACATATATGAACTTTATTAATACATATTTTAGGGTTTAACACTATTTTTCTCATATTCAGGTCAAGGAGACTATCTTTTCAAAATGGAGCCTATACCAACGGACTAAGTCGTTCGTATGTTGCCTTGGAAAGACATGATCTGGGAGCTATGAACGTAAGATGCCCTCACTGTGATGCGTTACACTGGATGACTGAAAGATTGTCAGATTCTTCAATGAGGCGACCATTGTTTGGGAAGTGATGTTTGCAGGGCCAAATTCGTCTACCCCCACTCATTGAACCACCTGCTGAAATTAAGCTTTTATTTGATGGTGATGATGACCGTTCAAAGTCCTTTCATACTTATACCAGAGAGTATAATGCTGCAAATGCGTTTACAAGTTTAGGTGTCCAAATGGATGATCGGGTAATCGGGGGCAGGGGTCCATTGAGTTTCACGATTCATGGAGAGCTTCGTCATCGCACTGGATCCTTAATACTGGATGTTGGATTGGAACATCAGGCTGCTTATGCTCAGTTGTACATATACGATCTAGATTTGGCTTTGGATATCCGCCATAATAGAAATTCTCATTTGAGGATGGATGTTCTAAGTACACTTCAAGGGTCTTTGTTGGTGAATAATGCTTTCACGTCGAAATATCGCGAGGCTTTTTCGATTTTGGAAAGGTCAAATAGGGTGGGTCAGAGCTTACCTGCTTATCTCCACTACAATTCTTCAAAGGACCGTCGCACATATAATTTGCCATCCGCTGATGAGATTGCCGTTATTTTGTCGGGTGATGGCTCTAATGTCAGCGGTATGCGTGACATAATAGTTCGTCTCAAGGGGGGTAGTCAATTGATGCAGATTAACGAGTGCCATCCAGCATATTTGCCATTGCACTATGTCTTATTATTTCCTCACGGTGAACTTGGTTGGCACCTTGACATGAAACTGTGGGACGTTGAACTTTGTACTGAAAAGGAAACACGTTTGACTCAAATGAATTATTTTTGTTATCGAATGTTTCAACACCACTCAGAGTACTCCACGATACACAGAGGGGGGAAATTATTTCAAGAGTTCATTGTTGATGGTTGGGCTTCAACTGAGCAAAACCGTTTGACGTACCACCGACTAAATCAAGGAAAACTTCAGGCGGAGTTGTACAAAGATCTCACTGATGGTATGTCCAGCGGGTTACAACCAGGTCAAATTGGCAAAAGAATGATTTTGCCATCTTCTTTTACCGGGAGCGCGAGAAATATGTTTGAAATTTATCAAGATTCTATGGCAATTACGCGTTTCAATCATCACCCAGATGTTTTTCTCACGATGACGGCAAACCCTAAATGGCCAGAGATCACAAAGGAACTCCTGCCTTTTCAAAATGCCTTCCTTCGCCCAGACTTGGTGGCACGTGTGTTTGAAGGCTTTAATGAAGGAGATTAGAATAATCATATATTCGGCAAAAAAGTGGCACATGTCTTCACAATTGAATTTCAAAAGCGAGGTTTACCTCACATGCACGCTTTAATTTTTCTTGATGGTCCGGACAAGATTAAAACACCTGCGCAAGTTGATAAGATTGTTTATGCAGAGTTTCCTAACAGAGATGAAAATCCAGCCCTTTTTGAAACAATTTTGGGTTATATGGTCCATGGGCCTTGCGGCTTACAGTCTCCTCATGCTCCGTGCATGGAAAATGGTAAATGCACAAAGAAATATCCTCGGGATTTCTCACAGTCGGCCACTATGGATAACGATGGGTATCCAATTTATCATCGTATAAATGATGGTTGCGTCTATACTACGACAAATGGAAAACATGTTGATAATCGAGATGTTGTGCCGTATAATCCTCATCTTTCCAGTATGTTCAATTGCCACATTAATGTTGAAGTTTGTGCAGGGTTGAGATGCTTCAAGTACATTAATAAATATATCTATAAGGGAAATGATCGCACTACTATGGTCTTGGGAGGTGGTGATGAAATCCAATAATACTTGGATGCTAGGTACATTGGACCCCCCGAGGCAGCTTGGAGAATATTGGGTAATCTAATGCATGCAGAAAAACCATCTGTTACCCGATTGGAACTTCACCTACCTGGAATGCATCATGTTGTGTTCAATCCAGATGAGTCGATGGATGAAATAGTGCGTCGGGCTTCGACTCAACGATCTTCTTTGACAACATTTTTTTAATATTGTGCATCGAATGAATCCGCCCGTGCTTTCACTTATAAAGAGTTCCCCCAACACTTTGTTTGGCACAAAGTAACAAAGACTTGGGCTCCAAGGTCACCTATATCACCTTTTGAAATTGGTAGAATGTACTTTGCGAGCCCAAATTCTGGGGAAAGGTTCTATTTGCGTTTACTTCTAACCGTTGTAAAAGGTCCGCGTTCATTTGAGTGCTTACAGATGGTAAACAATGTCTTACACGATTCTTTCAAGTCCGCATGTGTTGCATTGGGACTTTTAGAAGATGATGATGAATGGGTACAATGTTTGCAAGAGGCATCGGTTATGAAGACAGGCTATCAACTTCGGCGTCTTTTCAATGTTATTCTAACCCAATGCTCTCCGTTAGATCCTGCTTTATTATGGGAGCAATTCGCATCGTGCAAATGTGATGACCTTGCTCACAAACTGCGTACCATCTCCAACAGATTCTGAAATCAACGACTACAGATTGTATTTTCTAAATGACTTGCTCTAGGAAATAGGTAAATCTTTGTCTGATTATCCACCCATGCCTCTCCCAGTAAAAAATTGGAGCACTACGGGAGAGAATAGGCTAATATGGGAACATCGACAACTTCAGCGAGATACCGACAACGCTATTGTGCATTCTAATGTAGGACGTCTTAATCCAGGGCAACGAAGGGCTTTTGATGCAATTACGACTTCCGTATTAGAGGCTAAAGGAACAACTTTCTTTTTGAATGGCGGAGCGGGTACGGGCAAGACATTTTTGTACAATACAATTTCGTCTTATTATCGAGGTCGAGAGCACATAGTGATTACCGTTGCTTCTTCGGGTATTGCTTCATTACTATTGGTTGGTGGTCGTACTGCTCATTCTACATTTTGTATTCCCCTTGACATTCTCGAAAATTCAAATTGTGGGTTTACAAAGCAATCGATTCAGGCGGAGTTGTTTAAATTTGCCAAGCTTATAATTTGGGATGAAGTGCCAATGCAACATCGATTCTGCGTTGAGGCTGATGACCGTAATTTTCAAGATATACTAGATAATAAGAAGCCCTTTTGGAGGAATTACAGTTGTTCTCGGTGGTGACTTTCGCCAAATCTTACCCGTAATACCCAAAGACGTTAGAGAGCAAATAATTGGAGCATCTTTACGTCGATCAATGCTGTGGAAAGATATTGATGTTCTTTCCTTGGAGTTGAACATGCTGCTCAATGGTATCGATGTTGAAACTTTATAATTTTCAAACTTCCTAAATGAGGTATTTCTGTTCCCAATTAATATCACATCTACATATAGATTATTTTTTAATTCTTTACTAAAGAATGTATATTTTTATTCTTTACCAGATTGGGACAAATCCTAAGGAAACTGTCAGCATGCCATCGACATTACACCATTGTAAGAATGTTGAGGACTTAATAGGGTCCGTATATCCATTGCTGAACGTGGAGGGCACTGTTACATCTGCCTTCCTTAATGAAAGGACAATTCTCTCTACCCGAAACGATGACGTAAATGCCATTAATACTGCTGCACTTAATACTTTCCCAGGCGATGCAGTTACGTATTTCGCTGCGGATAAAATGTACCCCGATGCAACTAACCAAGGCATAACCAACCAATTTCCCACAGAGTTTTTAAATGCTCTTAACCCGTCGGGGTTGCCACTTTTTAAGTTGGAACTCAAAGTTGGATGTCCCATAATGTTATTGCGAAATATTGCGCCCAAAGATGGACTTTGCAATGGAACTCGCTTAATAGTCACAAGGTGTGCGGAGCACGTTATCGAGGCTAAAATCCTAACGGGGGATAAATTCGATACGACTGTATTCATTCCGAGAATCTCCTTAACACCATCCTCTGCTGAAATGCCCATAAAGATGACTCGCCGCCAATTTCCAATCAAGTTAGCTTACGCCATGACTATGAATAAATCGCAGGGTCAATCTGTTAAGTATGTTGGGGTTGACTTGCGAACCCCCGTATTCAGTCATGGCCAGTTGTACGTCGCTTTGTCACGTTGCACGAGTGCTAATCGCATCTCGATCCTCCTTCCAAGTGATGAAGGAAATTCAACAACAAACATCGTTTACCCGGAAGTTCTTTTATAATTACTTGGTCAGTAAGGACTCGATATATTATTTGCTTCGAATTAATTGTCATTCATTTATAAATTAGTGTTCTTTCTATAAATTTAATCTAATTTTTATTCTTATAATAGGGCAGCAGATACCGCTCGAAGAAGCCCATGTTCATCTGAATCAATCTTGCTAAGAGGTACATTACGCATCAATCATCACTTATGAAAAAATATGATGCGTATATGCAGAAGCTGTATGCATATATGCAGTATATTGTATGGTTACTCATATATGCAACATATATGCATACTCATATATGCATATATGCATACAGTGATGGATCGAGCAGGTCTAAATTGGATCGAGTATTTATGGATCGACCAGGTCTGAATTCGTTTAGATCTTCCTTTTTCTATTTTCTTTTATTTCAGATTTAGATTGCTTTTATGCATATATCTGCATATATGCAAGCTGCATATATGCATATATCTTGCATATATGCTGCATATATGCAGCTATATATGCATATATGCTTGCGCAGCTATATATGCTATTCGCTCATGTCCGCGAAACAGCTAGCGCAACCTATAGAAATAGCATCAAAATCTTTTAATTGCTCTAACTGCATGTTTTGGACCTGACCATCGAGGTAATGATTTTAAGGCATTAATTTATGAGTACATGACTAAACAGTTTATGACTACATGCTTAATATATCAATTGATATTGATTTTCGTCTTCGTTATCTTCATCATGAATGTCAAACCCCAATAGTTCACTATGATATGAAGCCAAACAATGTTCTTCTCGATAATTTCATGATGTGGTTTTATGAGCAGGCTCAATAGTTATTTCAAAGGGATGCACATACAATTACACATGAAGCTTTGGAAAGGGTAAAAGTTGCACTTGCAAGCAGTGAAATAGAGCACAAAGTAAAGACAAAGAAGAAATCCCTACCTCGCAAAGAAACACCATCTTAGGAGGATCCCACACTTACAGAGTGGCCTGAAAGTAATCACTAATTTCTCCCTCTTTTTGATAAATAATGAATATGTGAAGCCTGCTTTAATACTATAATTCTTTGTATCAATTCTAGTTTCTAAATGTTTCAGGTTATTAGTTTGCATATAGCTCTTAGAAATCATTTGAGGTATGGTTATCTTTTTTTTCTTTTCTACTTATTTTGCTTCATTAGTCTTTGTTTGGATTTTATATTGATGATTGGAGTTCATATATTGATGATTGATCTAGGTGTCCTTGGTCACTTAGCAGTGTTGTTTGGAAAGGCCTTCGGATTAAATGTATTGGTTTTCAGCACAAGTATATCTTAAGAAAGACGAATCCCTAATCTGCTTGGAGCGGATTAACATAAACCCACTTTTTTCTCTTCAAAGTAAAACACAAACCTACTCAACCTTGATGCACTTTGTCCACTCATGTTAGAAAACCAATGAGGTACTTCTTCATCTCACCTAAAACATGTTAGAGTGGTCCAAGTATTCACAAAATCCATTTATCCAAAAGCATGGTGGAAGAATGTTAGCTGGGTTTGTTAAATGTTATAACTCTCATTTTTCCAAGTAGGTGTTAAAACACACACGCCTGCTAAAAGAATGCCTGTTTCAGCATGCATTCATGTATGTATTTAAACTGATTTTTGAATTGTTGTGTTTGCGTATCTGATGCATTTATTTAGATGTTTTTTTATTTATGTTTTTCAAATATATTTTTTTTTTTTGCAGATCAAAATTTGTTTTCAAATCTAATTTTTTTACTTTTTCAAATCTAATTACTTTTTGAACTATTGTGTCTGTGTATTTGTTCATGCATTTAAATGTTACTTTTTTTTATGTAATTCATGTTCCTTCTTTAAATTTTTTGTAATGATTACTTTGATAAGTTTTTAAATTGTAAATTTTAGTAAAGAGTTAACTCCAAGAATTGGACACATGTAAACCTATTAAAATGGTGATTCTATGGATAATCGTAACTTTGGCATGTAGCTTTAGTTGAGCTATTTTTTTTTATCTCTTATAATATATAATAGATGTTCTACCCTACATATATATTATTTATTATTATACAATTTACAGCACCATGATGAAACATTTAGTGGTCCAAGATTATTAGAGACATAATAGGTTAAAAAAAATATATTGCGAGGCCCACTGACCATCTTTTCCAGGTTATCTTGCGTCTGTTTCTATGTTTTTTTAAGTCTTTTACTTCTTTTTATTCTGCCAACTAATATTTATTCTACCATGTTAGGTCCTTTGTTTTTACATAGGAAGCCTTTTTTTAAACTTGAAAAAAAGTTACATGTGTCTATACGACACAACAAACATTAAGACAAACACAAAATTATTTTTTATCTAAGTTAAGTATAATAATATATGAATAACACATTAAGATACAACACAGGTTAAATTTTTGACACAAATTTTACATGCCACAATTGTCTAAAAATAACCTAAAATAAGCATGACATAATGTGCAGTGTTGCGTCTAAAATTTTTAAGTACTTACTAACCATATTTTTTGGGAGTGGCTATTTTTGCACTCTCTGCGTCTTCCCCCACACCCTTTAATAGTAAATGACAATTGTACCGTTAGATTTATAAAATTTAAATGTCTAATTTGTTTACCTCCAACTGAAACAAATACATTTGATAAAAAACAAAATAATATATTTTCAGTAAAAAATAGATTTTTATAAATTAAAAAAACTAATTATAAAACATAATATCTGATCTATTATTTCATTAACAAACTATTTATAAAACGTAAAATTTATTTTCTTAAGAAACTGTTTTCTTAAAAAAGAGTTTTTTTTGTTTACAAATTTTATTTTTGGTTGAAAATTGATTTTTTGTACTATTTTAAAAATAATATTTTTACTACTTAAAAAAAATTTAGCCATTTTTTATTATGTCCATTTAAAAAAAAAATTACACTTTGTTCTTTTTGGAGAACGAATTTATTTCCGTTTTGCAGTTATGTACTTTGACAATTTTTGTCATTTTGCGATTACGTATTTTGAAAATTTTTGCCGTGCCTTCAGGCACGGGCATTTCGCTAGTATATATATATATAGTGTAAGAGAATGGAGGTTAGAGAAAATGGAAAATGAGAGAAAAAGTAAAGACTCGGACTCGAGTCTCGAGTTTGACCCCGAAACGCCTACGTAGCCTAGAGAGGCATAAAAGTCCACGTAGTTCGCATACAAAATGAGGGGTGGGGTTTATACCATAAATCCAATCGGGGATTCTCTTATTTGTGTGTGTGTGTGTGTGTGTAGAAAAAGTGCTTTAGTTGTGAGGAAAGTGTAAAAAAAGTATGAGAATTTCCGTTTGGAATTTATGAGCAAACCCTCTTTTTCTTATTTTTTGGGTTTTTATTTATATGAAAATAAGAGATGTGAAATACTACTAAATAAAAAGTATATTAGGATGTGTGAGATGAGACAATAAAGGTACTAAGTAATAAAACAAGTTATTGCAATTTTATGAGAATTTAAGGAGAGAGTTGAGAAAATTGGACCTTCTTGAAGATCTTGAGCTTAACCTTGAATGTTGGAGAGCATCCCTTAGACTTGGATGATGATGGAGGGTAGTTAATTCATCAAGTTTAATGAAAAAGATGATGAAAAGTGAAGGTTGGAAAGGGATTTGGGTGTAGAAATCACGCTGACTTCGAGAGAGGTTTTTCAGGATTTGCTGAGAGTGATTTCTATTTGATCTGGGCTCTCCTTGCAAGTGAGGTAAGTGCCTACTTTTTATAGGCCCAGGGCATTGCCGATCGGTATAGCCCTATTCCTACCATTTGGCAGGTGCGTTTACGCACACTACCGATAGGCAGGGTCTCAGACCTGCCATTTGGCAGTATTTTTCAGGCCTTTTTGGTAAATCTGCCGCAGAACGCAAATCGTTGATCAGAATCGTGCACGGGGTAGACCGTTGGAAAGGTAATTTAGATAAATTTGAAAGTACTTTGGACCGCTCCCACGTTCGAGAGTTGACTTTGGGTCAAATATGGCTCGGAAGCATTCATCAGTCAATTGGATGGGGAACAGTTGGACGCAAACGAATCATTCATCCGCATGGTAAGTTCGAATCATGCATGGGGTGGACTGTTGGAAAGGTTAGGAGATATACTTCGACATTCTAAAGAGTTTTATTTGGGTCAAGGAGTTGACTTTGGTCAATCGGGCCCTGGAAGCATTCGGTGACCTCTCCGAGTAAAACGGATCGTTCGTCCATCCCGTAAGTCAGAATTGCGCACGGAGTGAACCGTTGGAAAGGGGATTCAGTTCCCTTCAAATATTCATTTAGTCTCGATAGATCTGAAGAGTTGACCTAGGTCAAATAGAGCCCGAGAGAGCCCGGTGGCCTCCTGATTGAGTCTCGGGGGAAATGGGTCGTTCGTCCGCATGGTAAGTCAGAATCATGCACGGGACGGACCGTTGTAAAGGGGTTTTAGTTCCCTTTAGAGATTCATTTAGCCTTAGTCGAACTAAAGACTTTGACTTTTGGTTAAATAGAGCCTGGGAGTGCCTAATGGCTTATAAGTCAGTATGTGGGGTATTACCCGGGTTGGTAGTGATGAAGGGAGGTGCTAGGGACCTAAGGAGAGTTTTAGGGGTTAACAGAATGGGGTGTCTATAGATCCCCTCAATGGGTGAGTTTGGAACAAATGATAGATGTCGAATAGACACCGCATGATGCTTTGAAGGAGGATGACCAATTTAGAGGGTCGAGGTCGATTATGAGGGCTTAAGTTAAGACGACCAATTCTTTCGATCGAAGCCAATTTTATGGGCTTAAGTGGAGGTGACGATCCAGGACTTAGGTTAATTCTGACCTAAGAGTGGTGACGACAGAGGATCGAGGTCAATTCTGACCTAAGAGAGGTGATGACCAAGGACCAAGGTCAATTTTGACCCAACTAAGGTGACAATCTAAGACAGAGGTCAATTCTGACCTAAGAGAGGTGACGACCGAGGACGAAGGACCGAGGTCAATTCTAACCTAACTAAGGTGACGATCAAAGACCGAGGTCAATTCTGACCAAAGAGAGGTGATGATCGAGGATCGATGTCAAATTTGACCTAACTAAGGTGACGATCCAAGACCAAGGTCAATTCTGACCAAAGAGAGGTGACGATCGAGGATCGATGTCAATTATGATCTAACTAAGGTGACGATCTAAGACCGAGGTCAATTCTGACCAAAGAGAGGTGACAACCGAGGTCAATTATTACCTAACTAAGGTGACGATCCAAGATCGAGGTCAATTCTGACCTAAGAGAGGTGACGACTGAGGACCGAGGTCAATTCTGACCTAACTAAGGTGACGATCCAAGACCGAGGTCAATTCTGACCTAAGAAAGGTGATGACCGAGGATCGAGGTCAATTCTGACCTAACTAAGGTGACGATCTAAGACCGAGGTCAATTCTGACCTAAGAGAGGTGATGATCGATGATCGAGGTCAATTCTGATCTAACTAAGGTGATGATCCAAGATCGAGGTCAATACTGACCTAAGAGAGATGACCACCGAGGATCGAGGGCAATTCTGACCTAAATAAGGTGACGATCCAAGATCGAGGTCAATTCTGACCTAAGAGAGGTGACAACCGAGGATCGAGGTCAATTCTGACCTAACTAAGGTGACAATTTAAGATCAAGGTCAATTATGACCTAAGAGAGGTGACGACCGAGGACCGAGGACCGAGGAACGAGGTCAATTCTAACCTAACTAAAGTGACGATTCAAGATCGAGGTTAATTCTGACCTAAAATAAATGATGATTGAGAATCGAGGTCAATTCTGACCTAACTAAGGTGACGATCTAAGACCGAGGTCAATTATGACCTAAGAGAGGTGATTACCAAGGACCGAGTCCAATTCTGACATAACTAAGGTGATGATCCAACATCGAGGTCAATTCTGACCTAAGAGAGGTGACGACCGAGGACCGAGGCCAATTCTGACCTAACTAAGGTGACGATCTAAGACCGAGGTCAATTCTGACCTAAGAGAGGAAACGACCGAGGACTGAGGTTAATTCTGACCTAACTAAGGTGACGATCTAAGACTGAGGTCATTTCTGACCAAAGAGAGGTGACGATCAAGGATCGAGGTGAATTCTGACCTAATTAAGGTAACTATACAAGACCGATGTCAATTTTAACCTAAGAGAGGTGACGACCGAGGATCGAGATCAATTCTGACCTAACTAAGGTAACAATCTAGGTCTGAGGTCAATTCTGACCTAAGAGAGGTGACGACCAAGGACCGAGGTCAATTCTGACCTAACTAAGGTACGAATCCAAGATCGAGGTCAATTATGACCTAAGAGATGTGACAACCGAGGACTGAGGTCAATTCTGACCTACTAAGGTGACGATCCAAGAACGAGGTCAATTATGACCTCATAGAGGTGACGACCGAGGACCGAGGTCAATTCTGACCTAACTAAGGTGATGATCTAAGACCGAGGTCAATTCTGACCTAACAGAGGTGACGATCGAGGACCGAGGTCAATTCTGACCTAACTAAGGTGATGATCCAAGATCGAGGTCAATTCTAACCTAAGAGAGGTGACGATCGAGGATCGAGGTCAATTCTGACCTAACTAAGGTGAAGATCCAAGATCGAGGTCAATTCTGACCTAAGAGAGGTGACGATTGAGGACCGAGGTCAATTCTGACCTTACTAAGGTGATGATCCAAGACCGAGGTCAATTCTGACCTAAGAGAGGATGAAGATTGGATTTTTGGTTCCGCTGGGGAATGAGATGGGGAAAACATAGTGTGTCCTTTGGAGACTTTGAAAATGACTTTCTAGAGTTTCGTTGGGGAAATTACCTCATGACGTTATTTTGAGCCGGGGAGTTTATTATCGGGGAAGTGTTTCTGATCTGCAAAGGAGAGGCGAGTTTGATGTCGTAAACTTTACTAGGGAAGTGATAAGGTTGTCCAGGTATTGGACGTATTGCTCGAGGAGGTTTGAGACCGTTAGAGATCCTCCGGGGGCGTCGCCGAGAGGACTTTTACTTGTTTTTTTGAGAGTTTCGCTGGGGAAATGGGGGTTTCGCTTGAGGGAGTGCAAAATTTTCTTGGTAAAAATGTTCTAAATCTTTCCTGGGATTTTTAGGAATTTTCTGTGGATTTTTAAGACTTTTCGGTATTTTCTAGGAATTTTTGTACGAAATTTCAAGAGGGTGCTGGTCGGCATGGTGCAGGGGGTGCCATTCGGCAGTGGCGCGGACTTTTGGACTGCCTCAGGAAGGTAAGGAGACAGTGCCAATCAGTGGGTGAGGGGTCAATGACGATCGGCATGACGCTTAGCATCCTATATAAATGGGGTGAATTCCTTTCATTTTTCACAGCTCTTTGCTTTCTTTCTTTCTGTGATTTTCCTTTGCAGATCGTTCTAGCATTCCGATCTCTAAGAACTGGCCATCTTTGTGAGCACTATAGCGCATACGGAATGGTTGACTGTCGATGACTGGGCGAACGTGGAGTGGATGGTGTGACACCCCGCCTAAGAAAATACCAGGTGATCAATCCTATACCAAATTAAAACAGGAATCCCAGTTGGATCATCCTTAGCATCACTGTCCAAAAACTTTTTAAAACTTACTAACCACCTAGTATTCCAAAAACTAGTGTTTTAACTTTTTTTTAATTAAAAAAAATAATACATGCGGAAAAGAAATATAAACCACTCACACAACTGAATGAAAGTAAATAGAATAATAATTACACAACTTGCCGAATAAATCATCGGCCACCAAATAAATAATACAATACAAATATTCAACACCTGAATGAATTACACCTGAAAACCATCCCAAGAAGTCTGGGCTACAAGCCCTAAATAAAACTGAGACTGATAAAAGATTCCTACTCTAGGAATGAATGAGAGATGCGTCTAATCCAAACTCCTCCTAGCATCCACATATGCCGCAGCTCCGTGTCCCTAGAATAGAATATCAATCCTGGCGTCCCTGTGGCTGGACACCTAAAAGATTTTGAAAATAGTTTTATAGCAAGGGTTACAACCCAAAACATTTTGAAAATATTTAGCAAGTGAATTAACTGCAGTAATTTAAAATGCATGAATGCGCTTCATAGTTAGGATAGTGTCGCACTCCCTTGAGGACATTCTCACCCATCCACTATTGTGCACACCTACCGGTTACCTTAACCCCGCCTAGTTGTACTACCCCGTCCAACGAGTCCTGATATAACCTTCCCTTACCATATTACTCTAACCCGAGTATAATAATTTCTTGAATTATAAGTTATCTCTGAATTAACTTAATTAATTCCTCTTAAATAGTAGCATATAACCGTCTCACAAGTTATATAAAGTAAATACATAACACACCGTATTATTCCCACAAATGAATAACTTAATTAATTTCTCATCAATTAACAACATATAATTGTAATCCGAGATATATAAGGTAAATACATCACACGCTGTATTATTCACTTACATATAATATTTACTACCATATTATACGTACCTTTACTAACATACACACATATATCATACGCGTATCCATCCTTCTGAGTATACCCTCACCGGATGATTCACTCTAAAATGCCATCTCACTAGGTGTGCTCACAAAACCTAGTTTTCCAAGTTGGATTCGCTCACCAACCTTGTCTACAAAATAAACGAATTGGAGGCGGTCAGATTCCTTCCTGAAACTGAGATAATCTCCTCACCCATGTACCGGCCGCTATGACCTGGGGATATACTCACCCTACTCCTCAAGCTAGGGGATTCACCCACATCGCGCAACCTCCCTTGATAGCATTAGAGTATTTAATTTGAATAAATATCTAGTCACCGATATTTAAAGTCACACACAATATATACACGTATATATATACTATCACTACACCGTATATATATAATATAAACTTCGACTTTACTGTGTACTGAAAATCCCGTATACTGCCTGAAATTTTCTGAGTCTGTGGCTCGACTCAACGTAATTAATTTTTCTCACTTAATAATTTACCGTCTCCCCGAGTCTATCACCCAACTCTAATTAAATTAACTAACACACATATTAATTTAATATCTCCCCAAGTCTATCGTCCAACTCTAATTAAATTAACTAACACACATATTAATTTAATATCTCCCCGAGTCTATCGTCCAACTCTAATTAAATTAATTATTAAACCCATTAATTTAATACTTACCCGAGTCTACAATCCGACTTTTATTTAATTAATTTACACATTAATTAATCAACACATATCCGAGTCTACAATCCGACTCTAATTAAATTAATTATCTCATTTATTCATTTAATAACTTGGTGTCACCCAACCATTATCCCCGGACTCTCTCACTTGGCCCGTACCTCAATATTTCCCGAGTCAATGTTCCAACTCCAAACTAATTACTTTCTCTCTATAATTAATTTAATGCCTTGATGTCACTTAACCAACATACCCGGACTCACTCACTTGGTCCCATTTACATCTCATAATATAATACCCACATTTTTGCCTACAATGTGTCACACCTTTATTTTTATAATTTTCCCAATTATATTTGCCTATAATAATTAACATACCCGGACTCGATCCCCTTGGACCGAAATTAAATATTTCCCTAGTCTATATCCCTACTCTAAATTACTTAGTTTATCTCCAAAATTAATTCACTACCTTGGGGTCGCTTGACCAATATACCCGGATTCGCTCACTTGATCCGTATCTCACTATTTTGAAATAAATTCTCTTAAATTTATCCATTAAATGTCCCACATAAATTCATCCCAGTCCCAATTACTTTCTTCCATTATTGCTAGTAATATTTGTTTCACAATTATTTATCACTAATAATTGTATGGAAATTAATTTATAATTAATCCCCCCTTATATCTTACCCAGGCCGAACTGCACAGAATTTCCCATCGTCGATCGATCGATGGTCCTCGATCGATCGATCGATCGATCGATCGATCCCTTCGTGCCAGCTCTCCTTCCTTGCTGAATTCCACCATTAATGAAATTTCAAGGTTTCTTTCCTCAAAACCAACCTCAAATCAGTCTATAAATCATCTCATAACATTTCTCATGAACTAAAAATATCATCTAAACCTTTTAACATCATTAACACTATGAATCTTGACCCACCCAAGAACACAAATTTCTAGGGTATAATCCAAATTTCAAATTCAAATTCCATCCTTTTATATTCCCATTTTTCTCATTCAAACTAGATAATCATACTCAGAATTATATATCACAACTAATTCTTACCTTAAATTTCATTCAATGGTTCCCTTAACAAAACCCCATTTTTTTACCCATTTATCCCCAAAACGAATTTTGGTTTACACATCACTATGATATGAATTTATTATCACACTTTAAGAATCAAAACAGTTAACCACTTGCCTCTAAGTGTTTGTAGTGTCTGATCCGTTGTTGATGTCCCTTAATTTGGCTCCAATAACCTCCAATTTGCTCTTGATTTGTTTTTCCCCATATCCCCTCTCAAACCCTAGGTTTAGAGTTATGTTAGCTGCCATTCTTTAATCTCCCAATTAGGTTAAAGACCCTCCATCCCGTTTTTAGCCTAATGGGCTTAATTAAAGTGGCCCAACTCACCCCGTGTGGGCCCGGCTATGCCCAAAATTACCCCGAGACTCAATTACTACCCCGGGTACTCTTTTCTGACTATCTCGACCCATCCGGACTCAACCGTGCACTCAGAATTGGCGTCCCAATTAATTTATAAAAATCCTTATCTCACACCCAAAATAGTCTATACCGACTCCCGGCTGGGATAAGTGTATACCTTGTCATTAATACTCGAAATGACGTAATGAAATTATTACTATTCACTTAGTAATTAAATTTTCCTAAACATTAACCATTCTCTCCCCGATTAATATTTAAATATATATATTGCCATAATTAATTCAATAAAAATTACAATACATAAGTAATTTAAAATTTCTGAATTAATTAAATATTAAATGTATAAAAATACGGGGTGTTACATACTTCCCCCCTTACAAAGGAATTTCGCCTTCGAAATTAAGATAAACCTAGTGTTCCAATATTCACATCTTTCTCACTAGTCATGTGCCTCCAAGCCCGCTATATCTATCCCATCTGGTTCTAACCACGTTGCACAAGTATGCATTTAAAATTTACCCAGGGCGCCCATACACCCTATTCCCGTGATTAACCACATAAAATTTTTGCCTTAATTAACCCGGGTGCCCATACAACCTATCCCCGTGCCCTACCACACGAAAGTTACCCAACTATGCTAGTCGTAACCCGTAATATAACTTCGAACCCGTAGTCATATCACACACACACACACACACACACACACACACACATATATATAGGCACGGGGATATATATATATATAATTACTGTCCGGGTACTCAACCCATGCTACGTCCAACTATCTCCTCATAAATATTTATCTCTCAACACAAGAATATATGCTTACCCTTATGCTACCAAAGACAACATAATACCGCGCCCTTACTACCACTAGTCCTTGCGCAAAATAAACCCCGAGCTATCTCTCTTTGCTCAAAAATTCAATTTAACCATCCTGATTCACTTCAGTAAACATCCCCACTTACCGGGATAAAATGTGAGAACACAAAACCTCACTATGTGCCATCGCACCACGCAATATAACATATATATCCACATATATATAGGCTATACTCCCTCTCCTGTGATACCTAGTACCAACCATACCCTGGTGTCGCGGACACCAAAATTTAACTCCACTATCCACAATAGTTAAATTCCATCGCTATCCAGCCGATGTTTAAAAAGTATTATCAACCCTACTCCCATAATTCTCAAAAGTAGTAATTCCTCGCATAATTCAACCAATCACTCAGTGTACGCCTCCACTCTCCCATGAAGAACACTAAGGAACTCCGCTACCCTACGAAAATTTTACCCACATGCTATGGCTGCTATCGTCAATGCACCCACTAAGTTCAACTCACATGCGAACTCTAGTGAAAAATAAGTCTTATACAGTGACATCCTCTTTGTCACTCAAAAATATACCCCATGCCCCTAGGGTAAAAATAATAACCTCTATACTCCGGCTCCAACGGTTGGTTCTCAATTTCCGGAGCAGCTTCTCCCTGCCCGAATGCACCCATAACTTGCTTTAGTGGCTGTACATCCAGGACCTCGCCCTGTAGTTAACCCCTGCCTCGCTTAAGGCAATATCGCTTCATGTTTCTCGCTTTTCCCACAAACGAAACACTTTCTAATATGTTCACCCTGCCATTGATCCCTTCCATGCCAACCTTGTTGGGATTCCTAGCCATCCCGCCGATAGCCTCCAGTTCTAGATCGTTTGGAATTATTTCCTTGCCAAAAATCCTGCCCCTGATCTCCCCCAGTCTGCTGCTGGGTTACCCCACTGGTATTATTCCCTTCTGCCTCATCCGGCTGATTAATCCCCACTCCCTTACCGCTTCCTTTCGCGTGGAAGCGAAATTCCCAACAATGCCGGAGTGTTGCGTTAATGACATCAGTATAACCTACTACTGCGAAATTATCAATTAAATGTTGTCTAATTCTCCAGACAAACCTATCATAAACTTTTCTTCCTTTCTCTTTTCCTCGCTTACCTCATCTGTTACAAAATTTGCCAACGAGTGAAATCGTCCTCGTAATCGGCCATTGAACGGTCTCCCTTTGAGTCTCCTCACAAAATTTTCTCCTCATTTCGGTCTCGACCGCTGAAGGAAAAATACTTGCGGTCGAACCGCACCCAAAACTCTGCAGTAGCTAGTGTGTCCCTTTCCTCAACTGTGGTGATCGACCACCACCACTGTAGCGCCGCTCCCACTAACTAAAAGTGGTTAGCATTTATTTTCGCACCCCATCGCAAACTCCCATGCGTAGGTGACGCTGGATACCTCTCTTCCTTGAAACTCTAGTACTACACCTGAACCTCCTCGCAACTCTGGTGGGTTCCCACTAAAATAACTTCTCTTTCTTATTTGCACCCCAACGACCCCGCGTGATTCTGAACATCAGACGCCACTAACACTTGTGGTGGATTCCGTGGAAAGTACCTTGTCATTTGTGACTACTGTCGTTTCAATCGCCCGCACCATTAGTTCGCTTACCTGTGCTGCCAAAATTATCTTTGGCAGTTGCTGCCATAACTCTTACTCCTGACGAGCCTCCCTCGTCTCACCTCTCCCTGCTGCCCTAGCTGCCCTCCTTCTCCTGGGCGTCATCTGGAATGAGAATCGAATTGTATGAGTTCACTTTCAATATAAATTCGCAGAAGAATGTATATGCGCACACGTATGAGAATACAACAATCCTATGATAGGGCTCTATATCAAAGATTGCTAAGCCGAAGCGTGAAAAGCCGCACTGATCCTAAGGTCACTAGAACCTGATGCTCTGATACCATCTGTGACACCCCGCCTAATAAAATACCGTGTGATCAGTCCTATACCAAATCAAAACAGGAATCCCAGTTGGATCATCCTTAGCATCACTGTCGAAAACTTTTTAAAACTTACTAACCACCTAGTATTCCAAAAACTGGTGCCAATTTTAACTTTTTTTTAATTAAACAAACAATACATGTGGAAAAGAAATATAAACCATTCACACAACTGAATGAAAGTAAATAGAATAATAATTACACAACCTGCCGAATAAATCACTGGCCACCAAATAAATAATCCAATACAAATATTCAACACCTGAATGAATTACACCTGAAAACTGTACCGAGAAGTCTGGGCTACAAGCCCTAAATAAAACTAAGACTAATAAAAGATTCCTACTCTAGGAATGAATGAGAGATGCGTCTAATCCAAACTCCTGCTAGCATCCACATACGCCGCAGCTCCGTGTCCCTGGAATAGAATATCAATCATGGCGTCCCTGTGGCTGGACACCTAAAAGGTTTTGAAAATAGTTTTATAGAAAGGGTTAGAACCCAAAACATTTTGAAAATATTTAGCAAGTGAATTAACTGCAGTAATTTAAAATGCATGAATGCGCTTCATATTTGGGTTAGTGTTGCACTCCCTTGAGGACATTCTCACCCCTCCACTATTGTGCACACCTACCGGTTACCTTAACCCCGCCTAGTTGTAGTACCCCGTCCAACTAGTCCTGATATAACCTTCCCTTGCCATATTACTCTAACCCGAGTATAATAATTTCTTGAATTATAAGTTATCTCTCAATTAACTTAATTAATTCCTCTTAAATAGTAGCATATAACCGTCTCACAAGTTATATAAAGTAAATACATCACACATAATATTATTCCCACAAATGAATAACTTAATTAATTTCTCATTAAATAACAACATATAACTGTAATCCGAGTTATATAAGGTAAATACATCACACGCTGTATTATTCACCTACATATAATATTTACGACCATATTATACGTACCTTTACTAACATCCACACATATATCATACGCGTATCCATCCTTCCGAGTATACCCTCTCCGGATGATTCACTCTAAAATGTCATCTCACTAGCTGTGCTCACAAAACCTAGTTTTCCAAGTTGGATTCGCTCACCAACCTGTCTACAACATAAATGAATTGGAGGCGGTCATATTCCTTCCTGAAACTGAGATAATCTCCTCCCCCATGTACCGGACGCTATGACCTGGGGATATACTCACCCTACTCCTCAAGCTAGGGGATTCACCCACATCGCGCAACCTCCCTTGATAGCATTAGAGTATTTAATTTGAATAAATATCTAGTCACTGATATTTAATGTCACACACAATATACACACCTATATATATACTATCACTACACCGTATATATATAATATAAACTCCGGCTTTACCGTGTACTCAAAATCCCGTATACTGCCTGAAATTTCCTGAGTCTGTGGCTCGACTCAACGTAATTAATTTTTCTCACTTAATAATTTATCGTCTCCCCGAGTCTATCACCCAACTCTAATTAAATTAACTAACACACATATTAATTTAATATCTCCCAAAGTCTATCGTCCAACTCTAATTAAATTAACTAACACACATATTAATTTAATATCTCCCCGAGTCTATCGTCCAACTCTAATTAAATTAATTATTACACCCATTAATTTAATACTTACCCGAGTATACAATCCGACTTTTATTTAATTAATTTACACATTAATTAATCAACACATATCCGAGTCTACAATCTGACTCTAATTATATTAATTATCTCATTTAATAATTTAATAAATTGGTGTCACCCAGCCATTATCCCCGGACTCTCTCACTTGGCCCGTACCTCAATATTTCCCGAGTCAATGTTCCAACTCCAAACTAATTACTTTCTCTCTATAATTAATTTAATGCCTTGATGTTACTTAACCAACATACCCGGACTCACTCACTTGGTCCCATTTACATCTCATAATATAATACCCACATTTTTGCCTACAATGTGTCACACCTTTATTTTTATAATTTTCCCAATTATATTTGCCTATAATAATTAACATACCCGGACTCGATCCCCTTGGCCCAAAATTAAATATTTCCCTAGTCTATATCCCTACTCTAAATTACTTAGTTTATCTCCAAACTTAATTCATTACCTTGGGGTCGCTTGACCAATATACCCGGATTCGCTCACTTGATCCGTATCTCACTATTTTGAAATAAAGTCTCTCAAATTTATCCGTTAAATGTCCCACATAAATTCATCCTTGTCCCAATTACTTTCTTCCATAATTGCTAGTAATATTTGTTTCACAATTATTTATCACTAATAATTGTATGGAAATTAATTTATAATTAATCCCCCCTTATATCTTACCCAGGCCGAACTGCCCAGAATTTCCCATCGTCGATCGATCGATCCCTTCGTGCTAGCTCTCCTTCCTTGTTGAATTCCACCATTAACGAAATTTCAAGGTTTCTTTCCTCAAAAACCAACCTCAAATCAGTCTATAAATCATCTCATAACATTTCTCATGAACTAAAAATATCATCTAAACCTTTTAACATCATTAACACTATGAATCTTGACCCACCCAAGAACACAAATTTCTAGGGTATAATCCAAATTTCAAATTCAAATTCCATCCTTTTATATTCCGATTTTTCTCATGTAAACTAGATAATCATACTCAGAATTATATATCACAACTAATTCTTACCTTGAATTTCATTCAATGGTTCCCTTAACAAAACCCCCTTTTTGTACCCATTTATCCCCAAAACGAATTTTTGTTCACACATCATTGTGATATGAATTGATTATCACACTTTAAGAATAAAAACAGTTAACTACTTGCCTCTAAGTGTTTGTAGTGTCTGATCCGCTATTGATGTCCCTTAATTTGGCTCCAATAACCTCCAATTTGCTCTTGATTTGTTTTTCCCCAAATCCCCTCTCAAACCCTAGGTTTAGAGTTATGTTGGCTCTCATTCCTTAATCTCCCAAATAGGTTAAAAACCCTCCATCCCGTTTTTAGCAGAATGGGCTTAATTAAAGTGGCCCAACTCACCCCGTGTGGGCCCGGCTATGACCAAAATTACCCCGAGACTCAATTACTACCCCCGGGTACTCTTTTCTGACTATCTCGACCCATTCGGACTCAACCGCGGAATCATAATTGGCGTTCGAATTAATTTATAAAAATCCTTATCTCACACCCAATTTAGTCTATACCGACTCCCTGCTGGGATAAGTGTATACCTTGTCATTAATACTCGAAATGACGTAATTAAATTATTACTATTCACTTAGTAATTAAATTTCCCTAAACATTAACCATTCACTCCCCGATTAATATTTAAATATATATATATTGCCATAATTAATTCAATTAAAATTACAATACACAAGTAATTTAAAATTTTTGAATTAATTAAATATTTAATGTACAAAAATACGGGGTGTTACAGAGGACCAAGGCGCCTCTTGCTTTAGCGAGTGAGATCTCCTTTGATGCATTCGATGCGGTTACGGATGAGTGAACTTTTCTACGGGACCCATCGCGTCATCGGTCTTCTAAGGTGGTGAGCCCTAGCAGTTATGTAAGTAACTTGACTTTTAGCATTCCTCTCTCTTTTTGGTGATTTTTACTTTCTTGAATTTTGACAAGGTTTCTCCTTTTGACAGTCTGATATCTCTTTGAAGAACATGCGTGCCCGTGGGACGATGGGGCTTAAGGATGTCTGGGAGCATCTTCCACCCGTGGTGCATTGGGTGGTATCATCAATAGGTTTTGGGAGGTTGGCGTCTGCGTTGGATGAGACGCCTCGATCAACAACGGTCTTGTGTGATTTGGGGGGGAGATGGTGGGATACTACCCACACCTTCCATTTCGTCTTCGGGGAGATGAAGGTTACTCCCATAGACGTGCATCAGCTATTGGGGTTGGATTGTTATGGAGAGCAGATAGAGGTGGATCGCTCTTTGCGGGTGAGGCCGGAGCCAGTGCGTGTGACACTTGGTGATGTAGGGAGGATAGTCTCCGAGGATTCCATCCAGCTGTCCTTGCTGAAGGATATCTTGCCGAGTAGGGTGATCAATATGGAGGACGGGATGGAGGTGAGGCAGATGGCCCGATTGTTCATTTTGTTGGTGCTGGGAGGCTTTATGGTGGTGTCGAGCGGTGACGTCGTCCACTTGTGGCTCCTGCCGTACTTAAGGATATTTTCAAACATCCCTCTATATGTTTGGGGGAGCCTAACTTTGGTGACCCTCTATTTTTCTTTGGATGTATTCAGCCGGTGCTTCCAGTAAACTTTTACTGGATCCACGTATCTCCTCGAGGTATCCTTTAATTTTGCTCATTTTCCTTTAATGCATTTGCAATTTCCTTATGCGTCTTTTTTTTTTTATTGTGAATTTATATCTTTGGTAGACTTAGTTCTATGAGGTGATTGGGTGTAATACCCATCTGATTACTCTGAAGGACGAGACTGTTAGGGACTTCTGCTGATTGTATCGATGGCGAAAGGCCAATCGGCAGTCGAAGGGATCTCTCTCTCTGGAGGCAGTGCGTCGGGTCTTGAATGGCCTGACCAGTGGTAGGGTAAGACTCTTTCCTTTTTAGTCTTGGTTCTGGCATGTTATGAGTCTATATTGACTTATGCTTGCTCGGGTTTTTTCAGGTGACCTTTTATCCATGGGGGACATCCATTCAGGATACGGGGGTGACCGGGGTGAACGCGTAGATACAACCCTTATTGGCGCATGAGTTTGGCCATTATTGGTATCTCGGGAAGCGGGTGGTTCGAAAGATTAATGTGGAGGAGGTGGTGGTGCCACCCGCACAACCTCCTATGTCTATGAGGCGGGAGAAGTTGATATCAGAGGAGGCGAGGATCGTGGTGATGGTCGGTGAGTCCTACTTATTGCACTGATACGGCTGCGTCGTATGACTATATGGACTTTGTGATGAGCTGGTTGATGGCGCCCAACATATATGATGCCTTGCCTTTCCCTCTTGTGGGTTTGATTCGGGCGGTGGGGTACTCCCACAGTGGTGGTGGTCCGGTGATGGTGGCGACGACGGCTTCAGAGGTTCATTTCATGCGATTGCACACTACTTCGTACAACATTCGGCAAGCTAATGGAGGGATGGTGCCTATGTTGCACCATCCTCATGCGATGGATCCGAAGGAGTTGGGTTTGACCGAGGAGGTTCTTCGTCCTGTGGTATACCTTCTTGCTTATTTTTGGTTCCTTTTCTATTTTGATCTCTCTTTCGATACTGATTCTTCTTTTTACTTGCAGCAAGTTCGGGTGTCGACCACTTGGCTGAGGGACATCAGAGATTGGATATCTTCGGTAATTGCCCATATTCGGGATGTGGTACCGGTTCCTTCTTACTTGGTGCTATCTACTTTGTTTGGGGAGGACTCGAGCTCGGTTAGTGGTGGTGCATCGTCTCGCCATAGGGGAAATAGAGCACGTCACAGGGGTGGAAGATCTTAGAGAGAGGGGTGAAGGGAGAGAGAGAGGATATGGGTTTGGGCTGAGTGCCTTTGTTTTTTGCTTTTCTTTTATTTCCCGCAAAATTTGATGTAACACAGAAGAACAAATATATATGCAATGCAATGGAGTTTTTATTATCTTTTGTTAATGATGAATGAATGAATGTATGCACATGCGCTTTTTACTTTGCTGCTGAGACCTTAAAAAGAGATTTTTTTGGTATTTTGAAGGAAAGTTAAAAATGGGAAATCATATAGGGATGGAAGAGGATTTTTGAAATTCTTTTGAGAATATCAATTTATTTTTATTGGGTTTTTCTAATTTTTGACCAAAGAGGAAAAAGGAAAATTTCCAAGAGTAGGGGGTTGCCGATCGGAAAGCACCTTGTCCTGCCTATCGGCAGTCAAGTCCAGTCCCATCAATTCAAAGCTTTGATTAGTTCCCTCTTCAGCCTTTGGTACTTTGTGGGGTAGGATTCCCTTCGATTTATGCAGGGATTATTTCTCTTGTGAGGGTTCTCATGTATAAAAAGGGTAGGGGTGGGGTGTTTCCCCCACACCTTCATATTCTTACTTACTTACCTACTATCTCTTACCCTTGCAAGATGGCTCTCCCTGGTAGCATTGAGTTTGCAAACTACCTCTAAGCATTGGAGGCGATGTGCTCTTATAACCTCGACTATGATGCTTTCAACATGCATCGAGTTTCTTTATGGCGCAATTGTCCCATTAGTGGAACATGATGATGGCGGTGGTACAATTCTGGTACCTTGAATACCATGTATTCGACATTGGGTTGGATAAAGTTTGTCCTACCTATGAGGAATTTTCTGTCATGCTGGGGGTAAATCCCAGTGTTGCTGCGGTTTTACCTGAATTTTCCCATTCTCCCAGGGATTTGCTGGCTGGGCTTCTTCGCATTTCACCTTCGGCGGCTAGATCACTGGTTGCTGGAGGAATGATTTCCCTCCCGGTGATGTTGCAGTCCGTGCATTTGCAGAAAGCTAGCGATGCTGGATACGCTGGAGCCATTGCTCTGGGCTTGGTTTCAAAATTACAGCTGGTGACTAGGGAACTGCTAGTGGATCCGCAACTTGCAGCCATTACTTTATGGATGTCATACTGTCGCAATCCTGTGGCAGTGATACTGACAGAGACCCTGAATGGTCTAGATGCCTGGCGAGAAGGTCGTTATGACTTCCTATGAGGTAGCCCCGTGATGCTATTCATGTGGTGTAATATCCCGTATTTTTATGCTATATTAATTTGGGGATTTATTAATATTAATGTGAATTAATTATTTAATAAAAATCCAGAAATTAATTATGTTATAATTATTAATGTGATGAGAGTTAGTAATTATGGGAAAATTTGTTGAATATTACTAATGAGCAAAGTAATATATAATAGTGGCCATATTAAATGTCACGAGTGAATAAAATGAGAATTTTAGAAATTTGAGTCGGGACGCACCCGTGTCGCGTCGGGACTAAATATTGATAAATAAAAGTAAATATTTTATAAGTTGTTCGTATGGTCGTTTTGAGTGCACCAACGCGTCTGAAAGGGTCGAGATAGTCATAAAAGTATACCCGGGAGTTTGATTTGGGTCCCGGGGCGTTTTTAGGCCTAATTAGTACCCCGGAAGGGCATTTTAGTCATTTTGTATTTTTGGGTAATTAAACCCACGAAAATTAAAGGGGTTATATCAAATATTTAAGTTATCTCCTAGGGTTAGATAACTCAAAACACTAGAACGGCCATTGGAGAGGAGAGGAGAGAGCTCTCAAGGCATTCCAAGGCTCAAAACTCACCCGTTTGCACTGCCGCCACCGCCAACGCGTAGATCTCGAGACGGGGAATGCAACCACATCAAATTCAACACCAAACCAGATTTTTGAAAATCCCAGGCAAGTGTTTATCTTGCTTATTTCGTTGATGCATCATCCATATTAGTTTAGGAGTTATTAGGATGAGATTTATGAAAGAAAAACCCAATTTGAGATGGGAAATTTTCATGTAGTGATGATTTATATGATATTTTGGAAATCCTTTGTCATGTAAAGGATTAAGAGTTTGATTAAGAAAAGAGTTCTAATCAGATACAAACACTAAAAAAAAAGTTATTTCGGACGATCGGACCGTTGGAATTGGATGAAATTTTACAGAGAATTAGATGAAGACGAGAGGAAGCTACCGAAAAAAATTCAGCTCGATCGAACCGTTCAATATAATTAAATATATTTTTTGCTATAGAGTTTTATGTTTCGAGGAATCTTCTAGATAATAAAAATTCAATTAAAACTCCATTTTAATTCCGATTTCGAAACCGTTTGAAATTCTCATCTTTAAAAATAAAATTCAAAATCCTTTAATGTAAGGCGAAATCTATATTTTTGGGATATTTTGCATAAGGGACAATGTAAGTATATATTAAAGGGGAGAGACACGTAAGAGAGAGTTACGTTGGAACATAAATGGATATCTACTGAATTGTACATTTGGAAGAATAGAGTCCATGAGGGTTACGTAGTAAGTTGGAAAAATCCTTCGAATTAAAGTTAGAAACGAACCATTATACTTGATAAATAATAATGGGAAAATAAGGATAAATGTTGTGAATGTGGGTTATTGGATAAACCTAAATTGATATAATAAAAGTTGTATATTTATATGATTGTGTATGCATATATTATATACTTGTGAAAATCATGTCCGCGCTACTTGCTATCCCTGAGGTTTTCGCGCTGGGACGATCTTATCTCGTGTACCTTATGGGGGATATTGACTCGTACCGTAGAAGATAGAAATCTTAGGTACAAGGTATTTAATCGGTAGTCACGGTCCTAAGAGACGTGAGGGTATGCACTGACCTCTTGGACTTGGAAACTATGCTTCGCCTCAATATTGTTTGTGTATGTATTTATACAGTTCGAGAGTGATTCCGAACTTGTATTCCCTTTAGTACGATTGATACGGGGATTGGATAGCAGAGTATGCCCGCACCATAAAATTTTATGTGGGGTGCTGTTAGAATATATATATTATACGAGTATTTAATATATATATGAACTTCTGAAATATGGGAAATTGCCTACTGTGTTATGGTAAGTAAGACATGTATAATGACTCAAATTGGAAATACTTGTTTTGAAAAGTATAATATGATATTAAAAAACTTTATGAATCAATAAAGTTAAAATGACCGTTTTGTACTAAATGAAATTATCCTTTTTAAACCATGATGTTGTTAAATCTAAAATTTTGAGAGTCACCTAAGATAAGTTAAATTCTTGGGGAAGGATAGTGTGATATATGATGAGATATACCATTGGGAAGGTTAGTGCGATAGGAGTGCACATTAGAAGAGATGCGATAATTTCTCAAGAGAGTGTCGCACTAATATGTTGTTGCATTGGCTTGTATCTGTTTAAATACTTGCTAAACGAATTTTAAATCATATACACTATCGGGCTCTGACCCGTTTCTATTCCTCTTTCTCTCTTGTATATATATGTATATATTACAGGTGCCCAGCCACAGGGGTGTCTTGTTTAGGATCCCTTGGAAGGAACGTGCTGCAGCTTAGGTGGGAGTTGCAGGCCACTTGCTTAGACGATTTCATTTACTTGATTCCACTTCTATCATTCTCCTTATTGGACATGTGTCGCCCTTTCCACTATTTATCTGTTTTATTGGGACATTTGTATTTCAGTTATTTCTAGTACTGTTACTTTGGGATTTATTCAGCATGTATGTTTTACTTTAAGTTTTAAATGTTGGGGTTTAGTTGTTGAATGTTTAAATTAATTGGATTATATGTTCCAGGATTATTGTGGTGTGATTCTTTAAATATTGAATTGTTGTAGATAATTAAATCTTTATTTTCAAAATAAAATTTGGAAAGTAATGTTAAAAAAAAATGGTTTTGACACTTAGCTTAATTAAATAGGGTGTTAAATTTGGAAAAGTTATTTTTACGACAGTGATGCTAAGAATGAACCTACTATTCACCATGATTTTAATTTAATGAAGGAGTGATCGCCCGGTATTTAATTAGGCGGGGTGTTATAGGTGGTATCAGAGCATCAGGTTCTTGTGTCCATAGGATCTGTACTGCTTATTTTCGCTTTCAGCTTAATGTTTTTGCTATAGAGCCCTATTTTTAAGATTGTTGTATTTTTGCTTTTACGTTACATCTTCAGCTATTTGAGATTTTATAATGACTGTAGACTAATAAGCTACTTCACGTGTCAGATGCCTCCGAGACGTTCACCGATGGATAGGCGTGCCCAGGTCGAGCATCCAGCAGCTCCGGCACAAGGCACTATGAATGCTAGTGAAGTAGCCGCCATTGTTGCTCAGGCGGTGAATGCCGTGCTAGCGGTGGTTTAGCAGGCTCCACCCCAGATTCAGGCAGTGGCGCCAGTACCAACACAACTTCCAGCTTCATGGGAGAGGGTTAGGGATGCTTTTCAGAAGGCGCATCCCCCTGAGTTCTCTGGTAGCTCAGATATCGTCACAGTCAGCCAATGGAAGAAAGACATCCAGCGGCATCTTCTTATGTATGAGTGCACCGACATGCAAAGGCAGTTATTGGCTTCCTTTAAGCTGGTGGGTCCCACTTTGCAGTGGTGGGAGTCCACTACCACCTTGGAGGAGAGGGACACAGTCCCTATTCAGTCATTTTGGGAGTGATTTAATCGCAAGTACTTTCCACCCGTCGTGCAGACTGAGATGAGGCAGAAATTACTGAATTTGAAACAGGAGAACTCTACCGTTGCTGAGTATGAGGAGGAGTTCACAAGACTTCTCACCATAGTTCCAGATGAGGCACCTACTGATAGTAAGAAGATAATGTTGTTTGTGGACGGGTTAGCTTGGAGGATCTGTCAGCATCTTATAGGGAATCTATATCTGAGTACTTTCACTGATGTACTCAATGCTGCGTTACTACATTTCCAGGATCACCGCTTCCATCCGCAGGGAAGCAGGAGAGTAGGAGAGTCCAGCCAGCAGGACAGGACCGGGGGTAGTAGTGCTAGTGGGGCACCATCTCATGGATAGACTCGTCAACACGAGAAGAGTTCCCATCAGGGGGACCCTACTAAGCGATTCCGTTCAGGTGATTCCAGGCAGGGATTTGGGGGTTATAGGCGGGGCCAGTAGGGCCAGTCTAATCAACAGGGCCAACAGGGCCAACAGCGTGCTAATCAGGGCCTACAGGGCCAGTGGCGGGGAGGTAGAGGCCAACAGGGCCGTGGTCAGTAGGGTCAGAGGGGAGGTAACTTCAGAGGCTGATGTTTTGTATGCGACAAGCATGGTCATAAGCGCCAGGATTGCCCAGAGGGTAATAGGGCCCCACAGTAGCAGGGTGCCCATAATGAGCCACAGAGACCACTTTTTCCAGCTACCCTCCCAGCTCCAGCCCAGGTGCCAGCCCTACCAGCCATTCTAGTAGCTCCAGTTCAGCAGGGGCAGTTACAGTACGGACGTGTCTATAACGTCCACCAGGCAGCAGCTCCACAGGCACCACCCGCGATTGAGGGTATGTTTCCTATCCATGGTACTATGGGTCGGGTTTTGTTTGATACTGGGGCGACACATTATTTTATAGCTACGCATTTTGTGAAGGCCTTAGGGTTGTTATCCACAACAGAGAGCACAGTGACGTGTGTAGACTCACTACTGGGGTGTGGGTCGCTTATCTTCTTTATATGCCGGGGAGTGGGGGTAGATATTGGTAGTTTGGTATTACCTGTAGACATGTTAGTCTTAGATATGCATGAGCATGATGTTATTATTGGTATGGATTGGCTCGCAGCTTATAGAGCCATGATTGATTGCTTCGGTGGGAGCATTATTTTTGCCATTCCTGGGAAAGAGATGTTTGTAGTGGCGATGCCTCGCCCAGATGGAGGTTCGACCGCTCATTTGTATTATATAGAGGAGGATGTCTCTAAGGAGGTTGTGATTCCTTTAGACTCGATCCCAGTCATTCGTGAGTATTTCGATGTATTCCAGGAGATACCAGGCCTACCCCCAGTCGAGAGATAAACTTTATCATAGATTTATTACCAGATACGAGACCTATAGCACGCGCTCCATACCGTATGGCTCCGGCGGAGATGCGAGAGTTACGAGATCAGATAGAGCAGCTGTTAGGTCAGGGCTTCATTCGCAGGAGTACCTCACCTTGGGGCGCTCCAGTCTTGTTTGTGAAGAAGAGAGATGGTTCACTAAGGTTATGTGTGGACTACCGGGAGTTGAACAAGGTCACGATATGGAATAAGTATCTGTTGCCTCGAATCGATGATCTGTTCGACCAGCTGAGGGGAGCAACTTTCTTTTCAAAGATAGATCTGAGGTTGGGGTGCCATCAGCTACGTATTAGAGAGAAAGATGTTTCAAAGACTGCCTTCTTGACGAGATATGGGTCTTACGAGTTCAGAGTGATGCCATTTGGTCTCCCAAATGCTCCAGCCGTGTTCATGGACTTAATGAACCGAGTATTCAGAGAGTTCTTGGATTAGTTTGTCATCGTCTTCATAGATGACATTTTGATATATTCACACTCCGAGGAGGAGCATGTCGAGCACTTGAGGAAGGTTCTTTAGACTTTATGAGAGCATCAGTTGTATGCTAAGTACGAGAAGTGTGGATTCTGGTTGCGAGAGGTACAATTCTTGGGAATGTTGTTTTTGAACAGGGGATAGCAGTTGACCTGAGTAAAGTGTCAGCGGTGAGGGAGTGGGGACATCCCACGACACCGACGGAAGTGCGTAGTTTCTTGGGGTTAGCCGGATACTACAGGAGATTCATTCGGGGATTCTCTAAAATAGCGGGTCCATTGACGAACCTGACTCGCAAAGGGGTACCATATGTTTGGGATGATGCTTGTCAATTGGCTTTCGACGAGCTGAAAGACAAGCTTACTTCAGCACCAGTCCTTGCTTTATCAAAGCCGGGTGTGGAGTACCTAGTTTACACCGATGCCTCTTTACGGGGACTTGGGGGAGTACTTCAGCAGGAAGAGAAGGCTATAGCTTTTGCCTCCCGCAAGCTTAAGCCGCATGAGAAGAATTACCCCACCCACGACCTGGAGTTAGCAGCGATCATTTTTGCACTGCCGATATGGAGACACTAGTTATTGGGGGAGAAGTTCCGTTTGTTCACAGACCACAAGTCACTGCAGTATCTGTTCACTCAGCGAGAGCTGAATATGCGTCAGCGCAGATGGTTAGAGTTTGTGAAGGACTATCGGTTCGACATACAGTATCATTCGGGGAAAGCCAACGTAGTTGCTGATGCGTTGAGCTGTAGACCGGTAAATGAGGTAGCGGACGTCTGGAAAGCGAAGTGGAAGGAGTTGGGTCACCAGGACGCGGTATCCCGTTCCTTCATATCTTTTATAACAGTCACACTCGAGATTGTTACGAGGGTAATACAGTCCCAAACCACAGACCCATTTTGCCAGGAACAGATTGTATGACTTTTAACTGAGGGTGTTGAGTCCTATTCTGTTAGTTCTGATGGGGGTTTGAGGTTTAATGGGAGGTTAGTGGTTCCACAAGGGGCAGAATTGCATTATGCAGTGATGACCCAATCTCAAGGGTCCCGATTTGCGGTACATCCTGGAGGAGATAAGATGTACCAGGATATGAGGAGGCAATATTACTGGAATGGGATGAAGAAGGACATTGCTAAGTTCGTGTCCAAGTGTTCTACCTGCCAGCTGGTTAAGGTGGACCATAAAAAACTGTCAGGATTTCTTCGGCCATTGGAAGTACCCGCGTGGAAGTGGGAGAGTATTTCCATGGATTTTATTACAGGGTTGCCTACATCACAGCGGGGCCACGACTTTATCTGGGTTATTGTAGACCGTTTGACCAAGGTGGATCATTTTCTGCCGGTGCGGACAGATTATACCACAGGTTAGTATGCTCAGTTGTTCATTGCTGAGATTATCAGATTACATGGAGTGTTCCTAAATATTATGTCAGATAGAGACAAGATTTTCGTATCACATTTTTAGGAAAACTTTCAGGAGACTATGGGTACTGAGTTGAGGTTGAGTTCAGCTTATCACCCACAGACAGATGGATAGACAGAGCGTACTAATCAGATGTTAAAGGATATGTTACGCATGTGTGTTCTTGATTTTGGAGGAGGTTGGGAACCACATTTTCCACTGGTAGAGTTTGCTTATAATAACTCTTATCAGTTTACGATTGGTATGGCTCCATTTGAGGCTTTGTATGGTCGGCCTTGTCGTTCTCCAACTTGTTGGCTCGAGGTGGGGGATAACAAGTTGCTAGGACCAAAGGTAATTCAGGAAACCTCCGCGAGGATTGAGATGATTAGGAGTCCCATTCGAGTAGCCCAGGGCAGGCAAAAGAGCTACGCCAATGCGAAACGGTTCTTCCGGGAGTTTAATGTGTGGGACCAAGTGTTACTGCGTGTATCTCCTATGAAGGGAGTGATGAGGTTCGGGAAGAAAGGGAAATTGGCCCCGAGGTACGTGAGACCATTTCCCATTATCGAGAGGATTGGGTCGGTAGCATACAGATTGGGACTACCAAAGCATTTACATCGCATTCACGATGTATTCCACATCTCGTCGTTGAGATGGTATCTTCGGGATGATATGGCCCATACTCACATCGCGATAGATGAGATAGACTTGCATCCTGACAGCTCTTACGAGGAGAGACCGGTCGCTATCCTAGACTATAGTGAGAGGAGATTGAGGTCGAAGATAGTTCCACTTGTACGAGTCCAGTGGGAGCATCATAATGTGGAGGAATCCACTTAGGAGCGCGAGGCCGATATGCGCGAGAGATATCCAGACTTGTTCTTACCAGGTATGCCATATTTTCCAAATTTCGGGACGAAATTTCATTATTAGGGGGGAAGTATGTAATACCCCGTGTTTTTATGCTATATTAATTTGGGGATTTATTAATATTAATGTGAATTAATTATTTAATAAAAATCCGAAAATTAATTATGTTATAATTATTAACGTGATGAGAGTTAGTAATTATGGGAAAATTTATTGAATACTACTAATGAGCAAAGTAATATATAATAGTGGCCATATTAAATATCACGAGTGAATAAAATGACAATTTTAGAAATTTGAGTCGAGACGCGCCCGTGTCGCGTCCGGACTAAATATTGATAAATAAAAGTAAATATTTTATAAGTTGTTTGTATGGTCATTTTGAGTGCGCTAACGCGTCCGAAAGGGTAAAGATAGTCAGAAAAGTATACCCGGGAGTTTGATTTGGGTCTCGGGGCGTTTTTAGGCCTAATTAGTACCCCGGGAGGGCATTTTAGTCATTTTGTATTTTTGGGTAATTAAACCCATGAAAATGAAAGGGGTTATATCAGATGTTTAGGTTATCTCCTAGGGTTAGATAACTCAAAACACGAGAACGGCCATTGGAGAGGAGAGGAGAGGAGAGAGCTATCAAGGCATTCCAAGGCTCAAAACTCACCCGTTTGCACCGCCGCCACCGCCAACGCGTAGATCGCGAGACGGGGAAAGTAACCACACCAAATTCAACACCAAACCAGATTTTTGAAAATCCGAGGCAAGGGTTTATCTTGCTTATTTCGTTGATGCATCATCCATATTAGTTTATGAGTTATTAGGATGAGATTTATGAAAGAAAAAACCTAATTTGAGATGGGAAATTTTCATGTAGTGATGATTTATATGATATTTTGGAAGCCCTTTGTCATGTAAAGGATTAAGAGTTTGATTAAGAAAAGAGTTCTAATCAGATACAAACACTAAAAAAAAAATTATTCCGGACGATCGGAGCATTGGAATTGGTTGAAATTTTACAGAGAATTAGCTGAAGACGAGAGGAAGCTACAGAAAAAAATTTAGCTCGATCGGACCGTTCAATATTATTAAATATATTTTTTGCTATAGAGTTTTCTGTTTCGAGGAATCTTCTAGATAATAAAAATTCAATTAAAACTCCATTTTAATTCCGATTTTGAAACCGTTTGAAATTCTCATCTTTAAAAATAAAATTCAAAATCCTTTAATGTAAGGCGAAATCTATATTTTTGGGATATTTTGCATAAGGGACAATGTAAGTATATATTAAAGGGGAGAGACACGTAAGAGAGAGTTACGTTGGAACATAAATGGATATCTACTGAATTGTACATTTGGAAGAATAGAGTCCATGAGGGTTACGTAGTAAGTTAGAAAAACCCTTCGAATTAAAGTTAGAAACAAACCATTATCCTTGATAAATAATAATGGGAAAATAAGGATAAATGTTGTGAATGGGGGTTATTGGATAAACCTAAATTGATATAATAAAAGTGGTATATTTATATGATTGTGTATGCATATATTATATACTTGTGAAAATCATGCCCACACTACTTGCTATCCCTGAGGTTTCCGCGCTGGGACGATATTATCTCGTGTGCCTTATGGGGGACATTGACTCGTACCCTAGAAGATAGAAATCCTAGGTACAGGCTATCGAATCGGTAGTCACGGTCCTAAGAGACGTGAGGGTATGTACTGACCTCTTGGACTTGGAAACTATGCTTCGCCTCAATATTGTTTGTGTATGTATTTATTCAGTTCGAGAGTGATCTAGAACTTGTATTCCCTTTAGTATGATTGATACGGGGATTGGATAGCAGAGTATGCCCGAACCATAAAATTTTATGTGGGGTGCTGTTAGAATATATATATTATACGAGTATTTAATATATATATGAACTTCTGAAATATGGGAAATTGCCTACTGTGTTATGGTAAGTAAGACATGTATAATGACTCAAATTAGAAATACATGTTTTGAAAAGTATAATATGATATTAAAAAACATTATGAATCAATAAAGTTAAAATGTGCTTTTTGTACTAAATGAAATTATCCTTTTTAAACAATGATGTTGTTAAATCTTAAATTTTGAGAGTCACCTAAGATAAGTTAAATCCTTGGGGAAGGATAGTGTGATATATGATGAGATAAACCATTGGGAGGGTTAGTGCGATAGGAGTGCACATTAGAAGAGAGGCGAGAATTTCTCAAGAGAGTGTCGCACTAATATGTTGTTGCATTGGCCTGTATCAATTTAAATACTTGCTAAATGAATTTTTAAATCATATACACTATCGGGCTCTGACCCGTTTCTATTCCTCTTTCTCTCTTGTAGATATATGTACATATTACAGGTGCCCAGCCACAGGGGCGTCTTGTTTAGGATCCCTTGGAAGGAACATGCTGCAGCTTAGGTGGGAGTTGCAGGCCACTTGCTTAGACGATTTCATTTACTTGATTCCACTTCTATCATTCTTCTTATTGGGCATGTGTCGCCCTTTCCACTATTTATCTGTTTTATTGGGACATTTGTATTTCAGTTATTTCTAGTACTGTTACTTTGGGATTTATTCAGCATGTATGTTTTACTTTTAGTTTTAAATGCTGGGATTTTGTTGTTGAATGTTTAAATTAATTGGATTATATGTTCCAGGATTATTGTGGTGTGAAACTTTAAATATCGAATTGTTGTAGATAATTAAATCTTTATTTTCAAAATAAAATTTGGAAAGTAATGTTAAAAAAAATGGTTTTGACACTTAGCTTAATTAAATAAGGTGTTAAATTTGGAAAAGTTATTTTTACGACAGTGATGCTAAGAATGAACCAACTGTTCACCATGATTTTAATTTAATAAAGGAGTGATCGCCCAGTATTTAATTAGGCGGGGTGTCACATGTGGTTGTCTGAAAGACTCCGCCTGGTGACTCCTCCAGAATATCCTTTGTCGGTTGTAACCAACTTCTTTTCATGTCACTTTTTATATGTTTGTCTGGATATTACGAGCTGGGAGAATTGGTTGGTGGATTATGGGGCTCGGAATTTATACTGGTCAGTGCCTTGGTGGGGATAGCTGTTGCCTGTTCTAGAGCTAGGAGAATACTCATATGTGTGGCTGGTTGGTCTCAGGTAGACCTTTTTCTATTTCCCTTGGCGTCTTCTGCGCCAATTTGGTTGGGCACAGGTCATGCCACCTTGGACACTAAATTTCTTTCCGGTAGAAGATTTGATCGAGCGCCTACGTCTTCTGCTTGGCTCTCTGTGGGAGCATCGGCGTCCATCAACCCATCCCTCTCAGTCTGTAGGGAGAGTTTTGCTTATCCCTGGGGATTATATGAAGTGGTTGTGGAGGAAAGTAGTTAGCAAGATGTTGGAAATGGTGATTGGACATATGTGGTTTATTTCTTTTAACACCATGGAAGGAGGTGTTGTGGTCTTTTTGAAGCTGGTTCGAGCCTATCGGTCCATGGAGTGTCTGCGACACTCTGTTCAGGCAGGGGAAACTTAGGGACCCTAGGATGCAGATGATGATGACGGAGTAGGATCCTCTGGTAGATGTGGGTAGGACGATTTATTTTGTAATGGGGAATAAATGTGGGGATTTTATTATGGCTTTCTAGGAAGGTGGGTGGAAGGGAGTTATTCATTCCTTTTCTTATGTAATATGTACCGTAATTTCTTATTAAGGAAACAAATAAGTTTCTGAACATCCTGTTGTGCCTTTGATGAGTTTGTGTTGTTTGAATTATCTATACTGATCGCTAAGGCATATATAATCCTTTCATTCAAATATATGTTGGAATTGACTGCCATTCTCGGAGGTAAGAAAAGAATAGTATTTTTTGAAAAAGAACGGGTCGTGCTCATGTAAGGGGTATGAGCTGCCTACGTACCTCTGGGGTTTTTGAAAGGTCTTAATTTGTTTGAAAATGATTTTTACAGAGGATCAGGCCCACGTAGTTCTGGGTAAAGGGGAAATAAGGAGCCTTTTTTTTAGAATAGAAGGCGGGTGAGAAGAGTCGTAGCGCACCGAGATTTCAGACTAGGGGTAAAACTTCTTGAGATGGTCCAGGTTGACTAGACGGATCATCTCTTCCCCATCCAAGTCGGTGAGCAGGGCGACACCACCAGACAAGATCTTCTTGACAACATAGGGGCCGCTCCAATTGGTCTTTAATTTGCCTCTGGGGTCCCAGATGGGTTCTATGATTTCTTTGAGGGCTAGGTCCCCTTCTCGGATACCGCATTCCTTGACTCTCTTATTGAATGAACGCGCTATTCGATGATGGTACCCTTGTATATAGTATAGTGATTTTAGTCTCCTTTCATCTACGAGGGTCATCTTGCCAAGACGGCTTTGATGCCAGTCCTCCTCACTGACCTTGCTTTCAAGCATGACGCATAGCGAAAGTATTTCCAATTCCACGGGTAGGACTGCTTCCATGCCATAGACCAGAGAGTAAGGGGCAGCCCCAGTAGAGGTTCAAATTGAGGTTCGTTAGCCCCAGAGGGTGTACGAGATCCGGTCGGCCCAATCCTGACAACTTTCGGTCATCTTGATGATGATGGCTTTGAGGTTCTTATTGACGGCTTCAACTGCACCATTGGTTTGAGGTCGGTAAGGGGAATATTTATTTCTCTGAATCCCATACTCATCGACCACTTCTGTAACTTCTGCCTTGAAATGTAACCCGTTATCTGATACTAACTCGTGCGGGACCCCATACCGACATCTGATTTTTTCGTGATGAATTTGGCCACTTTTTTGGCGTTCAGTACTGCGTATGACTCCGTTTTGACCCATTTGGTGAAGTAATCAATGGAAACTAGGATGAACTCATGCCTGTTGGAATCCTTCGGAGTAACCTTCCCTATATTATCGATGCCCCAGGTGGAGAACGGCCAGGGAGAGGTCATGTTGTATAATTCCTGCGGAGGCAGATGCTGAAGGTTGGAGAATTGTTGGCATTTGGGGCATCTTCGGACATAGGCGGTGAAATCCTGGGTCATAGTGGTCCAGTTGTATCCCCGTCGGATGATCTTCTTGGCAAGCATGTGACCGTTCATATGGGGTCCACATTCCCCACTGTGGATTTTCTGCATTATCTTTTCAATGTTAGCCCCTGAGATGTAGTGTAGATGGGTTCCATCAAAGTTTCATTTGAGCAGTGCTTTGTGACAGATAATGTACTAGGCGGCCAGTCTTCGGAGGATTTCTCTATCTTTCTTATTGGAACCCTCAGGATACCTACCATGCTTAAGGAGGTGCCAAATATCATAGTACCAACAATTGGCTAGCTCAGCATCTTCTGTAGTGACTAGCTCAATGTGGTAGCAGTGGGTTGGTTTGTCTTGCTTTTGAACAAGGAAGGGGGTCATTATTATTCCTTCAGGCATGTCGATCATGGAGGCCAGGGTAGCAAGGGCATCGTCTAGGTTATTCTTTGCTCGAGGTAGGTAATGGAAGGTGATATCTTGAAATTGGGAGGATATTTATTCTAAGTGGGCATGTAAGGGTTGGACTTTCTCATCCTCGACTTTCCATTTTCTGAGCACTTGACCGATGATGAGGGCGGAATCCCCATAGACATCTAGGTATTTAATACCTTTTCAAGAGCAACGTTGCGGCCTACCGTGCATGCCTCGTATTCAGTCATGTTGTTGGTGCAAGGGAAATCCAACTTGATGGCGATGGGAGTGTGGGAGTCATCTGGGGTGATCAGGAGTATCCCATTGCCATGTCCCTTTTTGTTGGCAACACCATCAAAGAACATTTTGCCATCAGAGGTTGTCTTGAGTAGTGAAAATGATGTTTTAATTTTGGAATTCGGAGATCCAAACATCAGTGTTGATGTAAAAAATTAGATCATACCCTAATTATTTAATCACAGATAAAATAAATGAGACACAGAAGTTTTAAAGTGGTTCGGCCTTATAAGAATGGCCTACGTCCACTATTTCTGTTATTGATAATTGTTTGGGAATTCTCGATTACAAGTTCTATCAAGAAATTTCGGTCCCCTTACAATGAGGATTGTACAACGTATTTATAGCCCTGAGGATGTAATATGAAAGCGTAATACATTCAATGCTGTACATGTGAAAGGGTAATACATTCAATGCCCTTTAAGCGTATAAATCTGAATGATAAGTATTTAATGAATAGTCAGACTGATGGTTTTCCTACTATTAATGCTTTGTTCGAGGTGCAACTCGGCCCGCCTGAGCTGCTCGGACCGCCTAAGGTTCCTCGGTGCTCAAAGTTCCTCGGTACTCAAAAGTTCCTCGGAGAGTTCTTGTAGGTCGGAGCGTCTGAGTTACTCGAGGAAGCAGTGTTCCTCGTTGTAGTATGGTTCCTCGGAGCGTCTGAGTTCTTCGGAATTGTTTGTTGTTGCCACGTAGATTTCCACGTGTCTTCACTCGATTGAGCCATGTCAGCAGACTAAATTTGGTATCAACAGAAGCCCCCAATGTTTCATAGTTCGAAATTTGAGGAGTGTGGAACATTCTTTCTCGGAATATGGTAGTTTTAAATGGTCCTCCTGATTTTTAGTACTGTTTCCTTTGTATTTATTTTTCCTTCCAAATTCGTAGAATCATGCTTTTTTGAATTTTTATAACCGCCTCGATCTCCGCGTACTTTTTGTCCTTCTAGCCGTCGGTAGCGTAATCGTTTCTTTTTGCAATCATTACTTTTTCCTTTTCCCAAGGCAGAGTATTTAAGCGTCACAGATAATCCCATCGTCTTCTACTTTTTCAAATTTGTATCTTCGAATTTTCCATTGTCTTACTCTCTTCTGCGTTCTTCCTTTCCATCGTTTGTTGTCAACAGATCCACTTTTTTTCTGTAAGATCTTCTTCCTTCTTCTTTATTTCCTTCTTTAATCATTGTTTATTCTGTAGAATATCTTGATAAATTTCGCTCTGATTTCTCTATTCCCTCCTGGGTTATTTTAGAAGAGCTTTCTGAGCCTTCAGACTATTTCCGTTTGGCTGAGGGACATTGGTTCCCCAGTCTCTTTGTTGCTGAGTAAGGATTTTCCTTTCCTCCCAACCCTCTATGTCTGGAATTTTGTTAATACTTTGACGTGGTTCCTGCAAGAATAGCCCCCAATACATGGAGAATAGTTAATGGGGTTCATAGGCTAAATCAAATTCATGGAACTCGCATAGGAATTCCAGAAATCATATTTTGTTATATATGGGCTGTTAGTGATAACACTTTTTATTTAAAAACTAGATTTTTAAATAGGGCTTTAGTGGTCAATCTCCCGGATGCCAATAGGGACTATTTTGAGCATGGGGTTGTTATAAAAAATTGGCAACATGCTCCTTTATCTGGAGACGAAGTTTATCAGGGTCCCAGATGCCCTCCCTATGGCAATGGGATAGGTTATTTTTATTTCATTTGACTTATTTTTGAAATCATGCTTCTTCTGTGTTTGACAAAATGTGCCACTGATATTGCAATTTTGATTTATTTGCAGTTGACAGCAAAAGAAAGCGTCCAAAGGAGGCAGACGTTAATATAAGGCACTTAAAACTTATCTGGAGTTTGCATCAGACTGTTGCCGACGAGCACATTAGGTCAGCTTCATATTTTCTGCATTACAAGAGCTACACCACTTCTTTTACTGTTCGTCCGATAATAAGTGAAGTAGAACCAGTACCAGCTTCTACCAGTTCTTCACCTGAGTCACACATTCCTTTAAGTGAAAGGATGAAGAAAAGAAGACCTCCCACCCTTTTTGAGAAACCTGCCTCTGGTGCTGGAGAGGCAAAAAGAAGTAAGATTGATGTCCCAGGAGAGGGGACAAAAAAATTAATGTACCTTCCTCGACTGCTCCTATGAAGGTTGCCGAGAAGCTCCCAGTGGTCCCGAGCAAGTCTGCTGCTCCAGGAGAAGTGATTGTAATATCACCGACCAAGAGTTCTTCCTTGGTCGAAACTATTCCTATTCCCCCGAGGAAGTTGAAGAAGAGCTCCTCGGTCAATTTGGCCGACACCGTCTCTCTGCCCCCGACTAGTGGAGTTCCCACTTTTGTTCCCCCGAGCTCTGCCATGATCTCGGTGAAGACTTGGATCATTCCCGAGATCCAAGGCATTGAAGAAAACCTTTCTCGGGACACAATTACCATATTGGCAGCTCGCCACATTGCTTCTCTAAGTCCTATTATTTTGAACTTTTCGTCTTTCCCTTGTTATATCTGTCTCTGACTTGCTTTCATTTTCTTTTTTCAGTTGGTGATATTCTTTAACACAATTTTGAAGAAGTATGAAGCTATTAAAGCTTCAAGCTCCTCGTCTGGTGTAGAGGAAGCTTTGATTGGTTTGGGGCAGTCTCTGAAAGAGTCTCGCCAGAAATATGCTGATGATAAGGCAACTTGGGAGAAGAAGCTTGCCTCCACCGAGCAGGAGAAGGCTCGAGTTATTGAAGTCTCCAAGGGGTTGGAGAAAAATTTAAAGGACTTGGAAGAGAAAAATAAAGATCTCGACAAGAAGCTCAAAGATGGTGGAGAGTTTGAGAATAAACTCAAGGTTGCTGAGGAAGAATTAATCCAACTTAGCGAAGTAAGTCGCCAGAAGGAAGAAGTTGAGAATAAACTGAAGACTGCTATAAATCTTCTGTTCGAGAAACTTTCCTCGGAGAAGTTAAAGGGGAAAATGGCTGTGAAGAAGTCTTTCAGCACCGGCTGGGACAAGGGGTGGAACAAAGGCTTGGCTGCCACGATGTCTCAAGTAGAATATGATAGCCTTAAATACTTTAGAGATGGGTGGGTCGCTGCTCTACAGGAGATAAAAGTGGATGAAAATTTCGAACTCTTTCAGCGACACATCCCTGGTCCCCCTCC
This sequence comes from Sambucus nigra, assembly GCA_949130495.1. Lineage (NCBI taxonomy): Eukaryota > Viridiplantae > Streptophyta > Magnoliopsida > Dipsacales > Adoxaceae > Sambucus > Sambucus nigra. Next base: position 291,160,853 of record OX422218.1, on the reverse strand, counting down.
AACTCCTGAAGATGAAGAAGAGGATGAAGCTTCCTACGAAGAGTCTTCCATGGTGATGGGAGATCAAGTTTCTCATCCCCCAGCCATCCAGCATACAAACGAGGAACTCGCTACTTCATCCGAGCAACCTCCAGCACTTCCCCAGCTACTATATGCTCCATCCGAGCAACCTACCTCCTCGTCCCAGCCTCCTGAGAAAGTTTTGGGAGACAAGGAAAAGGTGTAGAGTTGTTTGGAATTTTATCTATTTTATTTTTCTTTGACAAATGTAATCCTGAACTATGTAACACTGAACTTTGTGATCTAATAAAACTTGAACTTTTTTTTATGCATACTGTTGTTTATCTTCTTCATACTCTGTTGGGACTCTTATTGATTATTGCTTTTTCTTCCTCTGCTAGTTTCTGGCCAAGATGGAATTATTGTCTTCTCATGATACAAAGATGTTGCGGCAATGAAATGAATATTTTAAGGCTGGTCACACAGATCTGAGTGCAGCACAAATCGTCGACATCCTCGGCCAAGATGCTTCAGAACAAGCAATTGAGGCCTACCAATATTTGAAGTGTTTTCTTGATCGTGCGGTGGCCAATAATGTAGCTTACTATGACATGATTGAGGATCTCCAAGGCACTCTTGAAGACCTTCAACAATAATATAAGGAATCCACTGCCCTCTTGCACGAGGGGTACACGAAGAAGTACCAGCAAATCATTGCCGACAAGGGATACGATAAGCGTTTTGCTGCTTACGACGTGCGGGAAAGAACTCTGAGGGGTGAGGTCGAGGAGTGCAGACAAATAGCTGAATTATTAGAGAAAGATAATAATAACATGCAAAGAGAGTTGTTACAGTTGAAGTCTGCAGCTTCCATTTCAAAAGCCTTGATCCCAGTGACTGATGACGGATTCTCATTCTTGGAGGTCGAGAATGCCAACTTGAGGGACGAATTGGAGACCTTGAAGAGAGCTGGACCCTCTACATCTTCTCGTGGATGAGCAAGAGCTCCTCAGGGATGAGCAAGAGCTGATCGGATTCCTGTCGAGGAACAGAGGACTCAATCTGCTTTAGAGAACCAAGCTTTCCAATTAATGGTGAAGAACTAGGCGTTGGCCGAAATGTCAAAGAAGATCAGGGACCTGGAAGAGTAGCATTCTACGCCAAAGTCTGTCTTGGAGAATAAATAACTCTTCATAAAAAATCTCCACGAACAGCTAGAAAGATTGAAATATCAATTCCACAAACAACCCAGGGAGTTCTGGATGGTTGGGTACAACGAGGCTCTCTACCACTTGGATGATCGTATCCAGAATGCCAATAATGAGGGCTACAAACAGGGCTGGTTGAATGCCTTAGGTGTGCTGCAACTGGAACAGGGTCATTACCTGTGGGATTACCATAATCCTGGGCTTCTCGACCTTTCAGTGCCACTATTCAAGCTCGACATGAGCTGGATCCCTGCTCGGGCCATCCCTCAGTGCTTAATTTCCAAGTATCTCGGCGACTACAACCTCCATTCAAATGTCGAGATATATCGTCCCGTGCACCTCCTAGATCGACCATCCGTGATGAATATTAGGATGTTAAAAGATCTTAACTTCATAAATTCTCCTCTTTCTCTAAATGATCTGCCTGCTGGCGAGGAACCTGTTTCAAAAGTAGAGGGGAAGAAACCAATAGAGTAGGAATTTTGATGTAATAGTTAGTATACATTTCATTCTCAATGTAATTTGTTTTTTATTTTAATGAAAGACTTTCATTTTTGTTCGCAATCTTAATTGCTATTATCTTGTAAAACACTTTACCTTTGTGCATGTGTATCTGTTAAAAAGATAACAATATTGTGTTGTTTGTCGATCAACTTATTGTCGACTAGCTTGAATTTGTGGTAGTCATTTTAAAAAGTTACTAAGTTGTTCCTCGACCAAGTTACTAAGTTGTTTCTCGACCAATTTAGTAATAATTTTAAAAATTCACGAGTATCAATAATTTTGATTGACTATTTTCTCGTATTCATAAAATGTTTCCGACAACCAAGGTCGATAAATTTTCTTTTTCGACTAACTACAGTTTGTGGGTTTTTATCCCCTACCAGCCATAGTTAGTGGATTTTTCCTATACGAGGAGCTTTGGCACTTTTTGGAATAATTTTACCTCCCAACCAACTTTAGTTGGCGTTTTCAAGAATATATTTACTTCCTAACCAACATAAGTTTGCATTTTTAGTAATAATTTTACTTCCCGTAGGAATACAAGTTTTACTTCCCGGAGGAATACTAGTAGTTTTACTTCCCGAAGGAATACAAGTATCTTTACTTCCCGGAGGAATACAAGTATCTTTACTTCCCGGAGGAATACAAGTAGCTTTACTTCCCGGAGGAATACAAGTAGCTTTACTTCCCGGAGGAATACAAGTTTTACTTCCCGAAGGAATATAAGTTTTACTTCCCGGAGGAATACAAGTATCTTAACTTCCCAGAGGAATACAAGTAGCTTTACTTCCCGGAGGAATACAAGTTTTACTTCCCGGAGGAATATATTTATTTCTCGACCAACCTTAGTTGGAATTTTCGAGAATAAACTTGAGTAGTCTGAGATCCGACCTTTGCCGAGTAGTGTGTAGCACTAATATTCCCCGAAAAACTTTCAATAAAAGGAGAGAATATCCATCACTGATAATACTTGCGCAGGTGCTCTGCATTCCATGCATTCTTAAACTCCTCCCCTTTTAAAGTTGCTATTCAGTAAGTTCCTGGTCGAATAACTTCTGTAACTCGATATGGTCGATGCCAGTTTACCTCCAGTTTATTGTGCTTTTGAATTACTTTCATCAGCACATAGTCTCCTTCTTTCAGGTCGCACTTCTTCACTCTCTTGTTGTAGAACAAAGCTGTTCGCTGCTGGTAAGAAACATTTCTAATGGCTGCTTCTTCTCTAACTTCCTTGAGCATGTCTAAATCCAATCTTCTCATTAAGTCGCTGATAGGGGAATTGAAATTCAGTACCTTGTGTGTTGGGAGGCCCAACTCGGCAGGTATAACAGCTTCACTTCCAAACGCTAGCATATATGGTGATTCTCCAGTTGCTACTCAGGGAGTAGTTCGATAAGCCCACAGTATTGACTGTAACTCGTTGATCTAATTTTCTTTCACGTTACTTAGTCTTTTCTTCAATCCATTCAACAGCGTTCTAGTTATCACTTCAGTTTGTCCATTGCTTTGAGGATGGCCTGGTGCTGAGTGGATCTTCAAAACATTTGATTAATGACAATAGGCAGCGAACTCCTCGTTGTCAAATTGTGTTCCATGGTCTGTGATGAAGGCATGAGGAAGACCATATCGACAAATGATATTCTTACAAATAAATTGATACACCTTGTCGTACGTCATATCAATGAGAGGCTCATCTTCAACCCATTTAGAGTAAAATAATCCACTGCGACGACGAGGTACTTAAACCTTCCCCTGATCGTCTGTAGTGGCCCAACCAAAGCTATTCCCCACATGGCAAATGGCCAGGGGGAAGTGATGGGTGTTAACAATGCTTGTGGATTTCTTCGGATGGAGGAAAAGCGTTGGCACTTGTCACATTTCTTGGCATAGGCTATACAATCAGCTCTCATCGTCGGCCAGTAGTATCCCTGTGTCATTACTCTTTGCAAAAGTGTTCGACCTGCTACATGGGCTCCACAGGATCCTTCATGGATCTCTTCAATTAAATCTTTCACCTCGTTGGGATGCACACATCTTTAAAAACCTTCCATAATTCCTCGTCTATATAGAATACCATTAATTAATAAAAACCGAGCAGCTTTAAACTTTAATTTCTTGGCTTCGAGCTTGCCAATTGGTAATTCTCCCTTATCAATATATGCCCTGATGGGATCCATCCATGATGATCCTAAATCGAGGATAATAAAGTTGGTCGTCAGATCTTCATCTATACTCCGACCAGCTAAAACTTCAATTGGGATCGTTCTACGTAGCTCGATACGAGTAGCTGATGCTAATCGATCTAGGGCGTCTACTCTCGCATTCTCCATTCTTGGTATTCTGACCAACTGAATAGCAACAAATTCTGATACCAAATCCATCACCTTCACCTGATACTTGATCATTAATTCTCCTTTGGCTGCATATATTCCCAACATTTGATTTACGATCAATTGAGAATCGCTAAAGACAATAAGCTGCTGCGCCTCCATAATTTTTGCCAAATTAAGACCTGCAATCATGGCCTCGTACTCAGCCTCATTATTGGAAGCTTTGAATTGGAAACGTAGGGCGTATTCCATGTCGACCTCGTCCGGGCTATTCAAAACTATCCCTGCCCCATAGCCTGTTGTGCAAGATGAGCTATCTACGTATAGCCTCCATATGGGTAACTCGTCTTCAAATTTCTGATCTGATAAAGTTCCTCGGTGAAATATTTATTGCTTCCTTTCATCCTCCCCTGATATTTCTTGCTCTTCGTCGATCATCTTTTCTTGCCCTTTTACCAACCTAAGTTGGTCTGGGCTTGAATTTCATGATCCTGTAACATCCACAGGTTGATCAGCAAGCAACTTTTGCTCCTCGGGGGTATCAGGATGGGTGAACTCTGCTATAAAATCTTCTACAGCTTACCCTTTCAGCGATGATCTGGGTTCATAAACTATATCATATTCACCAAGTTCTATTTCCCAGCACATCAATCTTCCTGACTTTTCTGGTTTATGAAGGGCTTGCCTCAATGGAATATCAGTATATACTACTATTGTATGAGCTTGAAAGTGTGGCTTCATTCTTCTACTTGCCTCGATCAATGCTAGTGCCAACTTTTACAGTTTTGGATATCTGATCTCTGCTCCTCGGAAGGCTTTACTCGTATAATAAATTGGTTTTTGTACTCCATTCTCCACTCTTATCAATGTCGAACTAACTGCATTCTCGAACACTGCCAGATACAAGTACAGTTTTTCTCCCATCACTGGCCTGGATAGCAGTGGAGGTGCTCCCAAGTATTTCTTCAAGTCTTGAAAAGCCTTATCACATTCATCATTCCACTCAAAAGTCTTTCGGAGTGTCTTGAAGAATGGGAGACATCGATCAGTTGCTCGTGATAAAAATCTTTTGAGTGCTGCTACTCGTCGTATAAGACTTTGCACCTCTTTCTTCATCGTTGGAGATCGCAGCCCTAATAGAGCTTTGATCTTTTCAGGATTTTCCTTAATGCCTCGTTGGTTGACAATGTATCCGAGAAACATGCCTTCTCGTACTCCGAATATGCACTTCGTCGGGTTCAGCTTCATTTGATATTTATCCAATTGATCAAAAGTCTGACTTAAGTCAACTAGATGATAGACAGCTTTCTTGCTCTTTGTCAGCATATTGTCAACATATACTTCCATATTGCAACTGATTTGTTCAGCAAAGACCTTGTTCATCAGCCGCTGATATGTCGCAACTGCATTTTTCAAACCAAAAGGCATAACATTATAACAATAAGTTCCCTTAGGGGTAATGAAAGAAGTACTCTCCCTATCTTCAGGTTTCATTTTAATCTGATTGTAACCAGAATAAGCATCCATGAAGCTCAGCAACTCGTGTCCCGAGGTGGCATCCACTAGTTGATCAATTTGGGGCAGCGAAAAATGATCCTTTGGGCATGCTTTATTGAGGTGGGTGAAATCTACACACATCCTCCACTTGTTGTTCTTCTTTTTCACCATCACCACATTTGCTAACCAGTCTGGATACTTAAGATTTTCAATAAAACAAGCTTTTTGGAGCTTCTCGACTTCAACCTGTATAGCTTGATTCTTCTCGGGGCTGAGTACTCTTCTTCTCTGCTTCACAGGCTTGATCTCCTTATTCACATTGAGTTCGTGACATAAGAAATTTTGGTCTATCCTAGGTATATCCTCATGACTCCACGCAAAAGTTTGCTTTCTGCTTCTTAAGAAAGTTATCAATTCATGTTTTAGTGATGCTTCCAACGACGAACCTATTTGAGTAGTTCGTTCAGGGTGCTCGTCGTCCAGAATGATGTTTTTAGTAGCTTCCACCACTTGACCCTTCACGAGTTGCGACTAATCTCTAGGATCCAATGTTTCAAATTCTGCCCCTTCATCCACTTGATAAGTAGTAGCCTTTTTCTTTAATTCCTCCAGTTTTTCTTGCTCGGCGGATGAATAATAGCATTTCCGAGATACTTTCTGGTCACCTTTCACAACTCCTACTCCAAAATTTGTTGGAAACTTTAGGCACTGATGCACTGTAGATGGTACAACCTCAAATTTCTTCATTCCTACTCTTCCCATAATGATATTGTATGATGATTGAACATTCTTATCCATTACGAAGAAGCGTATTCTTTCTGTCCGACAACAAGGCCACGTACCAATGAATATATCCAACTTGATTGTCCCAAGTGGAAATACTTTATCGCCAGTAAAACCGAGGAGGGGTCTATGATAAGGATCCAATTGAGATATCTTTAGATTTAAACTATCGAAACATGAGTAGAATATAATGTCTGCCGAGCTACCATTGTCTACCAGTACTCTTGAGATCATTACCTCTTTCATCCTCATTTTGATCACCAATGGGTCATCATGAGGATACAAAACTCCTGCGAGGTCGTTCTTTGAAAAACTAATGACCAATTTCTCTTTGTTTACCTTTCTCGGGCGATCCTCCTCAGCTAGATTTATTCGCTAAATGTACGAGAAAGCTTGAGCCTCACAGAGGTAAGCTTTTCTCTCTGCAGTAAGGTCTCCTCCTCCTGCATCTCCACCTGTAATAACATTACAATCAAATGACCCAAAGCGTATTGAAAATACTTCACGTTCTGGATGCCTTGGTCTCTTGGGAAGATCGGGGTCATCTTCTGGATCAACTTCATGGTTTTTTTTCTTATTCCCCTCTTCTCGATGAGGAGATCTAGACCTCTCTCTTGTTCGGTCATTGATCCTTATTTCGCTTCCACGATCAACATACTTTGCCAGTTTTCCTCGTCTGATGAGTGTTTCAATATCATTATGAAGAGCTATGCAATTTTTGGTAATATGGCCATGATCTTTATGAAATTCGCAATACTTTGCTTTATTCCTCTGATTAGGGTCTGCCTTCATTTTCTCTGGCCAGTTTAATTCCTCGTTGTTCTTGATTTCTTCTAGAACATGGATGATATCCTTCTTGAAAGGAGTATAATTATCGAATTTCTTCATGACGTCCCATACCGACCTAGTTTTTGAATGTTTGTCATTACCATTGTTCTTATGCTCTTTCTTCTTAGCTTTATCACCTTCCACCTTGGTTTCTTTGGCATCTATGTTCTTCTTCGCAGCCATAGCCTCTTCGGCATTCATAATCTTGGACGCTTTTCCCAACAAATCTGACATGGTTATAGGTGGATCTTTGGCCAAAGTGTAGTACAACTTATTGAGCAGTAGTCCACTCATCAAGGCGGTAATCGCTATCTTCTCCTCATAATAAATTACTTCGAGTTTCTCGTTATTAAAACAAGTTATATAATCTCTGGTACTCTCACCAGCATTTTGTCTAACACTTAACAAATGCGCTACTTGTTTAACTGGCTTTGCCCCAAAATAGAAATTCCCAATGAATAACTCGGCCAGTTGAAGAAAAGTTGAGATCTTACCCCGAGGACGATTATTATACCACATTTGAGCAGATCCGATAAGAGTTCCCGAGAATGCTCTGCATCTCATCTCATCTGGAACAACATAAATGTCAGCTGCAGCTTGGTATTGTTCTATATGAAGGACAGGGTCTGTCTTTCCATCATATTTGGGGGTCACAACAGATGCTTTGAACTTTGATGGTGTTGGAAAATCTACAATGGCTTGGACAAAAGGTGTTCCTCGAACAAAAGTTCGTTGTAGAGGGTTCTTGGCTTTAGCTATTTTCCCTAATCTATCCTCCAGCCTCTGAATAGAGCCTTTCCATGCTTCATTTCCTTCCTCGGGCCTGTTGGTTTGAGCAACTGGTCGCGTTGAAGTGGCTTCCTAGGATCTATCTTGACGAGCAGCTGGTCACGACTGGGCAGATCCTTCCCTTAAATCTGATGGTCGTTAAAAACTCCTCGATGCGACTTTGGGAGCACTTCTACTCCTTATAGGTCCTAATCGATCAAAAGGTGATACCCTGCTCAACCTCTCTAGCGCACCAGTACTTTATGGAGAGAGAGTGATACGTTGTTCAGTATCTGTGGCTCGCACTGACGAAGTTCATCCAGGTTGATAAGAAAAATCTTCAGACTCCTCATTGTGATATGAATTGGTACGCCTAGTACGTGAAGAAGGTGCACGGGTATTTATTTGAATACTTCGTGGTCCTGAATGGGTTGGTGCACTACCATGGAGGGTTTGTATGAGTTATCGCATAGTTTCTTGCATGACGGTCTGGCCCTGAGCCAGATTTGTCATTGTTCTAGCCAGATCTAGAATATTTGGCGGAGCAGATGGATTTGGAGGACTTCCAGCGTTTCGATTGTTAGATTCTGGAATATCAGTCATTTGTGATGGATTGTTTTTGATGAAAAACGATATTACTAGTCATTTCCCACAAACGACGCCAATCTGTTGATGTAAAAAATTAGATCATGCCCTAATTATTTAATCACAGATAAAATAAATGAGACACATAAGTTTTAAAGTGGTTCGGCCTTATAAGAATGGCCTACGTCCACTGTTTCTGTTATTGATGATTGTTTGGGAATTCTCGATTACAAGTTCTATCAAGAAATTTCGGTCCCCTTACAATGAGGATTGTACAACGTATTTATAGCCCTGAGGATGTAATATGAAAGCGTAATACATTCAATGCTGTACATGTGAAAGGGTAATACATTCAATGCCCTTTAAGCGTATAAATCTGAATGATAAGTATTTAATGAATAGTCAGACTGATGGTTTTCCTACTATTAATGCTTTGTTCGAGGTGCAACTCGGCCCGCCTAAGCTGCTCGGACCGCCTAAGGTTCCTCGGTGCTCAAAGTTCCTCGGTACTCAAAAGTTCCTCGGAGAGTTCTTGTAGGTCGGAGCGTCTGAGTTACTCGAGGAAGCAGTGTTCCTCGTTGTAGTATGGTTCCTCGGAGCGTCTGAGTTCTTCGGAATTGTTTGTTGTTGCCACGTAGATTTCCACGTGTCTTCACTCGATTGAGCCATGTCAGCAGACTAAATTTGGTATCAACAATCGGCTTCTTTTACGGGGTGATCAACGAGGTAGTTAGAGATGGCTCCTCTTCCTTTCATGGTTTTCTGCGTGGCGTACATGATATCAAACTTAGCTAAGAGCATCAACCATCGGGCCATTTGGCTAGATAAAGTGGGTTTCTTGAGCAGGTATTTGATGGGGTCCATTCGGGATACAAGTTTAATGGGGAAGGTGAGCATGTAGTGCCACAACTTTTGGGTGACCCAGACAAGTGCGACAGACGACTTTTCCAAAGCGGTGTAGTTAACCTCATACCTGACCAATTTGTGACTGACATAGTAGATGGCTCTTTCTTCGCGGGAATCTTCAAGGCACTCGGCTAGTAAAGCTCCAGTTGAAGTGTCGGTTATGGTTAGGTATAAGAGCAAGGGGAGACCAGGCTGTGGTGGCATGAGTATTGGGGGTTGGGTCAGATATTATTTGATTCGGTTAAAAGATTCTTGGCAGTCCTCATTCCAAACCTTAGTTGAATCCTTTCGGAGGAGCTTAAAGATAGGTTCGCAGATGGAGGTTAACTGGATGATGAACAAGCTGATGTATTACAATTTCCTAAGGAAACCTCAGACTTCTTTCTCTGTTCGGGGAGATTGCATCTCAAGTATGGCCTTTAGCTTGGCGGATCTACTTTTATCCCTTTCTCACTGATCATGAATCCTAAGAGTTTTCCCTTTGTAACGCCAAAGACGCATTTTTACGGATTGAGTCTCATCTAGTATTATCGCAGTCGCTCGAAGAACTTTCGGAGAGAAAGAACATGACCCTCTCTAGTTTTGCACTTGATAATCATATCTTTCACATAGACCTCACCTTCTTTGTGAATCAGATCATTCAGGATGGTTGTGGCAGCCCTCTGGTAGGTAGCCCCAGCATTCTTAAGACCAAAAAGGTTCCCCATGGGGTGATGAATGCTGTTTTTTCTTGGTGGTTTGGGTGCATTTTGATTTGGTTGTATCTAGCAAACCCGTCGATGAAGGACTTGAGATCATGATCGGCTGTATTGTCCACAATCATGTCGATATGGGGTAACGGATAATCATCCTTTGGAGAGGCTTTGTTCAAATCCCTATAATCTACACACATCCGAACTTTTCCTCCTGATTTTGGCACGGGCATTATGTTGGCTAGCCACGTAGGATATTCGATCACATGAATGAAGCCTAAGTTCAACTATTTGACCACCTCTTCTTTGACTTTGAGCGACCATTCGGTCCGGAGCTTTCTCAACTTTTATTGGACTGGCTTGTAATCTGAGAGAGTAGAAATCTCGTGCTAAGCTATTTCAGGATCAATGCCGGTCATATCATCGTATGACCATACGAAGAAATTAATAAATTCCTTTAGCAATTCCTTGAGTTGTGCACGCTCATGCTCATCGAGGGTAGCCCCTATCCTAATCTCGCACAGTTGGATACTAGAACCTAGACCTGTCAACGGGTCGGTTTGGGTCGTGTACGGGTTACGGGTTAAAACAGCCTAACCCATAGACGACCCGTTAAGCCTAACGGGTCTAATAACAATACCCAAACACGACCCGTTAATATTAACGGGTACACGACCCAAACCGTTAACACCCGTTAATATTAACGAATCATTTTGGGTCGAAATGGGTAACGGGTTGGGTGACCCTATTATACCCGTTAGTCTTTAATACTTTAATAATAATGGGTTTTAATTGTAATTTTTATTGGGTATAGATTGGGTGACCCTATAGCACCCGTTAGTCTTTAAAGATTTAGAAATAATGGGTTTTAATGGTTATTGTTATTGGGTACGGGTTGGGTGACCCAAGAGTACCCGTTAGTGTTAACGGGTAGAAACGGGTTAAAACGGGTACAGGTAAATTTCCAAACCCGAACCGTTAGTGTTAACGTGTCTACTGTGTCAACCCGTTAATGACCGAAACCCAATAAGGGTAAACCCATTAACTTATAATTTCGTGTCGGGCCGTGTCGTGTTAACGGGTTATCGTGTATTTTGACAGGTCTACTAGAACCGAGGTTAATAACAGCAGTCTCTTCTTCATTAACTTGAACGTGGTTATGTTGTTTATTATTAACCTTATTTGGATTAGTTAAGAATTGTTCATTTGCAAAGTCATTATCATCAAAAGTTTGATAAGAATCCAAACAGTTAATGTAAGGCACAACAAGATACTCAAAATCTTAGTTTATTTCATTGATAGGAAAAACAACACTAAGAACCTCGTCAAAAGAGGACTCAATTACATTTGAAGAAGGGTAGACAATAGAAGAAGAAATAGGGTAAACATTAGGATTAGGGGAGATTTCAACAGGCAGAACTGGCACAACATGCCAGTTGAGGAGAGGTGTATCAACAACTTTAATCAGGTGGGATGGATCCAGTGATGTATTGCCTGAGTGAACCACGTAGAGTACCAGCCCCAGTGTCTGTAAGTTGAAGGAATATTTGGAGTCACTTTCCTCAGTCTCTTCAGTATCTTTGGCGAGTGGTTGTACATGGTGTTTGTAACTCTTGGCCCATGGGTAGCTGCCTTGGAAGAAGATCTCCATTCCAGGCTTCATCTTCTTATCTTCATGGTCATACCAGGGTTTAGGGAAGCTACAAAAGGGGAAGTCCTCACCCTCTTTGATGAATCGTCCATTCAAGGAATCACCTGGGATAGTTTGGACGTAGTCTAGTCTCCTCTTTGATCGAGACTGGCGGATCATTATGAGATCTTATTCTGATGGTTGATACCCCAAACCACAGGGGAGGGAAAGCCTTTTTCAGTTCAATCGGCTCAAGTATCCCTTGCTGTCTTTGTCCTAGCGCCAGTCCGGGCATGAAGTGCAGGTTTCTGAACATCTGAATCACATTAACGTTGCCATGAGGGTCGTATTATGGACAAAACCTTTCTTTGAATTTATCTCATGTTGGGAGTAGAAGTCGTTCAACTAGGAATCCTGATAGGAGCATATCATTTGGCCCGTGTTGTATCTCAAGGATTGGACTGTTGGTACTAGCACCATCGACATTGTCATCATCGCCCAAGATGCTAATGACCCGTCCGTCAGAGAAGAACTTTAATTTTTGATGGAGTGAGGAAGACACTCCCTTGATACTGTGGAGCTAAGGTCATCCTAGCAATAGGTTGAAACAGGCTGGGATGTCAATAATTAGGAATTCAACGATAGGGTTTATAGGTCTAACCCCTATTATAAGCTTTATAGATCCCATCACCTCCCGATGGGTGTTATCGTAGGCACGCACAACGTCAGAGGTTGGAGTGATGTCATTTTCTTTCAGTCCTAAACATTTAGAGGTTCTTAGTGGGCACACATTCAGGGCGAATCCATTATCGATAAGAGAGAGTGGCACAACCTTCCCCATAACTTCGACGGAGATGTTGAGTTCATGATTGTGGTTTGGTCCAATCTTGGGGATTTTTTCCTCGAAAAATGATAGCATTCGGGTAGAGGTCAAGGATCCGACCAAATTTATCGATTCTTCTGCTGTGGTAGAAGGATGAACTGTGGGTCCAGTGAGAAACTTGATCAAAGCATTTATGTGTAGCTGAGAAAACATGAAAAACCCCCATAGAGTGATGTTAGCTTGAGTTTTCTTCAATTAATCGAGGATCTTGTTCTCCTCGAGGGTCATCTCTGGCATAGGAAGGTTTTCCACATCCGCCCCCTTGTCATTGGCTAGTAGTGAGTTTGGGATCTCGTAATGCCTCCCTGATCTGGTCATATGATTTACTGAAGAAGGGAAAAACATGAATCCTATTTTCTCATCGATCTCGGGTTGTTTTTCTACCTTATTTATTTCTCTGAGGAGTTCTTTAAATGATATCATTCCACACATATCGGTTATCGAGCCAGTTCTCTCTGAAGCTTGCTCTTCATTCGAATCTCTAAATTCTTCCCCTCATGTGGTGGCAACAATTCTATCTTTTCGTGTAAAGTCGATCCATTCCATAACTTTAAGGGCTTCTTCATATATGTCCTCCCAATCTGCGAGGATGTGTAAGGGTGAAGGGACCAGGCGCCCTTGTAACTTCAAAGCATCGAAAAACTTGGTGATACTACAAATGTTGTTGGTTTCCCTGAATAATTTTTCCATAATATGGATGACATGATCCAAGCCGACTTCATCGGTTGGTACTACCAATATATCTGACTCTCGGGCCCATTTTTGGGCTTCTAAGAACAATTTACTGAACCTTTAGCAATCAATGACCGTGTGTGAGGGAAATTTCATCCCGAACTCTAGGAGTTGGTTTAAAACTTCTAACAATTCCATACTTCCATTTTCAGATTGGGTACGGACAACGATACATGCTCTAGTAAGGAGTGACAGTGCCTGATCAGCGAGGCTAGTAGGGTGTAGGATGAAATATGTGCTAATTTGGAGAGGTTTAGGAGAGTATATGGGTGTGATTTGAGTTGAGGGATCAAATTTTGGGTTTTCTTCTAAGAAGATGACATTGGTATGATTTGGAAGTGGGTTGTGAGTAGTGTTTGTCTTAAGATTAGCTGGTGGGGCGATGGTACCCCGGTCAATTAGACCTTGGATCATGTTTCAAAGGTGAAAGCATTGGTGAGTGGTATGGCCAGCTGTTCGATGATAGGCATAATGGGCATCTGCCTTGAAGTTTCTTGGGAGTGGATTTGGCAATGGACGAGGATCCAACGGTTTGATAAGGTTTAGGCTTAGGAGGGCTTGATAGACTTTGGAGAGGGGAGCATGGATCTCAGTGTATTCCTTTCGGATCGGGACATGGCGACTTTCTGGTGCCCATGATCACTAGCAGGCCTGTCATATTTTCTGGGGATGAACTGTCCGGACACCTTCTTAAGTTCAACTTCTTTTTTGGCAAAACCTTCCTTGATTTCTACTTCTGCTTCTTTGAGAGCTAAAAAATGGGGATAGTATTGTCCTCTCATCGTTGCTCGGACATGGGGTAAGAAGTCATTGTTCACTATGCTGACTTGTTCTTCCTCGAAAGGATGATTGGTCATGGTTGCTGCTTTTTCCCTCCATCGGGCGATGAAGTTACTGACTGATTTAGTAGGGTTCTGTTTGAGAAGCTCCAAATCACGATGGGTGACCTTAAGCTCTTCATTGTATTTGTACTGCGACATGAATTCTCGAGCTACATCTTCCTAGCTACGAATTATGGATTCTTCTAAAGACAAAAACCATCGAAGGGCGCTATCCTTCAGAGTTTGTTGAAACAATTGGTCCATCACTTCTTCAGAAGCCCCTAGTAGAGTCATGGAATGGTGATAACTTCGAAGATGAACAATCGGGGGTCCACTTCCTCCGAATTTCTCGACATTTGGCATCTTGAACTTATTGGGTAACATTGCTTTAGGATAAGGCGACATATGGGTGTAGTCCATGTAATTTCCTGAGATTCTGACTTGGTCGAACTTCTTTGTGAGCATCTTAAGGTCTTCTCTGATTTTGTTCAGCTCTTCTTCCTTCGTATAAATGATCACAGGTAAGTAACCCCATGCTGGGCAAGATTTGGCATAGAAAGTTGGGTAGGAGGTGGCCCATTGCTAGGAGGGGCACGTGGAGCATGATGATACTCTTTGGGAACCCATATGGGCTCGGGTGGATCCATAGCGCAAGGAAATAAGGCCTCAGGCTCTTGAGGAACAGGAACCTGATTTTGTTGCATCTCTCGGACCTCAGTTTGGAGGTTGTCAATCTTGGACATAAGATGAGCTAGAACTGCCGTTAGATCCGGCTGCGCAACGAGTACTTGATCTTTGTTCTCCATGGAAAGAGAATGGATTCTGGACTCAGAAGGAGTAATTGGGGAACGGACGGAACTCCGGGGTGACTTGACTGAAGACCTAAGCCAATAGGGAGCCAAGCCAAGGGTTTGAGATCGACCTGAGAAGGCGCAAAATGGGATTTATTTTTGAGAAAGAGGGATAAATTTTTTTTTGACACATTTTTTTTTCGAGATTGAAAGACAAAGTATTTTTAGATTTTTGATAAAAAGAGGAGAAATGTTTTTGGATTTTTGAGAAGAAAAGAAATGTTTTTGGATTTTTGAGAAGAAAAGAAATGTTTTTGGATTTTTGATAAAGAAAATAAAGGAATTTCCCCCTTTGGGGACGGTCTCACCATGGTTATTATAATTATTATGTTTTCACTTGTATTAATTCTCCTAAATGCAAAATGCAATGCCGAACGAGACTCGATCCTGGAAAAATTGGGTTTGTAAGATATTCAAAGATATGGATGGACTTGTGACCCGACTCACGGACAGGGTCCCGTTTTAAAAATGCGAGAAAAATTCGGGCGACAGGCCGACCCGGAATTTCGACAAAGTTTCAGGTTGAAACCGACAATGTAACATGTGTTTCCTAGGGTTGACACCTATATGTGGGTATGCAGTTGGTTGGGTGAATTGGAATGGGTTCCCCCCTTTGGCGTGATTTACACGATATACGTCTTGCATTTTCAGGCAATCGGTACGTGTGGAAAATCCATTTGATTAACCTGAGTGTACGTGAATTGACTCACCATATACCTCGTGGGGATGGTACGTGTGAGAGGGAATTAGATATACTCGGCATATATGAACGAATTCCTTGCGATATACCTCCCGTCATGACTTTGGTCAAGCGGTAATATACGGGGGAACCATTCGATATACGTCGAAGGTACTTGGCCAATAGAGGGTGAGAGTCATATCTCTTAGGCTAACTACGACCTTCCGGACCAGCGCCCATCACGAAGTGACCCTCCAATTACTGGGTAAAATTTGGTCAATAACAATGCTCTTTGGTGATGTCGTGTGAATCATGCATGATCCTCTTATTAGTATCTTATGAAAAATCCTTTCTTAATTATGCCAAACAGGGAGCAAAGTTCAAGTACCAATGGTACACTATATATGGATAGGGCGTACAACATGTGGATATATGTGACCCTAGGTGCACGTGGTGCGAAGTGTACATGGAGAATTTTCTACAAGTGTGTGAATAGAAGCATAAGCATGGGATATACATGAGTAATTAAGGGGGAACATGCAAATAGGGGGAAAATATAAGCAAACATAACATCCATGTAAATAGAGTCTAGCCCTCAAAAGTAAACATATAATAGTCCCCAGCAGAGTCCCCACTGTGGCCATCCCCAATCCTCACCGCGCGATGGAGGATCCTCAGGTCCCGCGCGTCCCTCTCGAGAGCACTTCGGCCAGCATCATTTTGAGCTGAGGTGAAAGAATGTAGAGAGATTAGAGTCGCCAGTCTATTTTATTCAAAATAGACAAAAGAAAAGGGGAATCCATCCCGAAGGACAACATCCAAAGACATACTGGTGTATGCGAGACCAAAATGATTCGAGAAGGGTCCGGAGGCTAAGTTATGAAATGGTAAGGTGTTAGGCACCCATTCTGCCCTTTTGGTCTCTCATGGATTTTTATTATTTTCCTTTTTATTTTCCCCGTGATATGTGTGCATGTGTATATATAGTGGAGATAGGAATCATCGACTTGTACCATGGAAGAGGTAAAGCGAGTCATCCGTAGGAAGGTTTAAAAATAATATTAGAAAATAAGATTTACGCGATCATCCTTACGTTAATTGTTATGAGGGAACGATAACGTACACGGAATGATACGTCCCTCAGAACAAAAAGTATATGTATATAAATAGTGTAAGAGAATGAAGGTTAGAGAAAATGGAAAATGAGAGAAAGAGTAAAGACTAGGACTCGAGTCTCGGGTTTTACCCCTATAGAGGCATCAAAGTCCACGTAGTTCGCATACAAAACGAGGGGTGGGATTTATCCCATAAATCTAATCGGGGATTCTCTTATTTTTGTGTGTGTGTGTGTGTAGAAAAAATGTTTTAGTTGTGAGGGAATTGTAAGAAAAGTATGAGAATTCCCGTTTGGAATTTATGAGCAAACCCTCTTTTTCTTATTTTTGGGTTTTTATTTATATGAAAATAAGAGATGTGAAATACTACTAAATAAAATGTATATTAGGATGTGTGAGATGAGATAATAAAGGTATTAAGTAATAAAACAAGTTATTGCAATTTTATGAGAGTTTAAGGAGAGAGTTGAGAAAATTGGACCTTCTTGAGGATCTTGAGCTTGACCTTGAATGTTGGGGAGTAGCCCTTAGACTTGGATAATTATGAAGATAGTTATTTCATCAAGTTTGATGAAAACGATGATGAAAAGTGAAGGTTGGAAAGGGATTTGGGTGTAGAAATCACGCTGACTTCGAGAGAGGTTTTCAGGATTTGATGAGAGTGATTTCTATCTGATCTGGGCTCTCCTTGCAAGCGATGTCAGGGTCTCCTTTTTATGGGCCGAGGGCATTTCTGATCGGCATAGCCCTGTTCCTTCCGCTCGGCAGGTGCGTTTAGGAACACTGCCGATAGGCAGGGTCTGAGACCGTCATTTGGCAGTATTTTTTAGGCCTTTTTGGTAAATTGGTCGCAGAATGCAAACTGTTGATTAGAATCGCACACGGGGTAGATTGTTGGAAAGGAAATTTAGAGAGCTTCAAAAGTACTTTGGACCGCTCCCAGGTTCGGGAGTTGATTTTGGGTTAAATGTGGCTTGGAAGCATTCGTCAGCCCACTATTGGACGCAAATAGATCGTTCGTCCGCATGGTAAGTCCGAATTTTGCACGGGATAGACCATTGGAAAGGTTAGGATATGTACTTAGACATTCCAAATAGTTTGATCTATTTCGGGGAGTTGACTTTGGTCAATCGAGCCCTGGAAGCATTCAGTGACCTCTCGGAGTAAAAAGGATCATTCGTCCGTCCTGTAAGTCGGAATCCCGCACGGAGCTAACCATTGGATAGGGGATTCAGTTGCCTTCGAACATTCATTCAGTATCGGTCGAGCTAAAGAGTTGACCAAGGTTAAACAGAGATCGTGAGCGCCCAATGGCCTCCTGATTGAGTCTCGGGGGAAATGGGTCGTTCATCCGCATGGTAAGTCGGAATCACGACAGATCATTGGAAAGGGGTTTCAGTGCCCTTTGAAGATTCATTCAGCCTCGGTCGAGATGAATACTTTAACTTTTGGTCAAACGGATCCTGGGAGTGTCTGATGGCTTATAGGTCAGTACGCGGGTTATGACCCGAGTTGGTAGTGATGAAGGGAGGTGCTAGGGACCTAAGGAGAGTTTTAGGGGGTAACAGAATGGGGTGTCTACACCCCTATTCCAATCCGATCTGACCAAAACACACCCCTAGTCGAGAGTCATGTAGCCAACCTTCAGCTTACGTTTGACATGATGAATAAGTTCAAGATGAAATTGAACCCGACGAAGTGTGTTTTTAGTGTCGATGCGGGGAAGTTCCTCAACTTCATTATGAATCAGAGGGGTATAAAGACTAATCCTATCAAGATCAAATATCTTATAAACATGAAGACACTAAAGATGATCAGAGATGTGTATAGGATGATAGGGCATGTTGCGCCCTCAACTATTTCATCTCTAGAGCGACGGATAAGTATTTATTACTTTTTAAAATCTTGAGGATATAATTCGTATGGAATGAAGAATGTGAAAAAGCCTTCCAAGATATCAAAGATTATTGTGGTCCCTAATGTTGTTATCTCGCCCTATTTAAGAGGAAAATTTATTTTTATATTTGTCGGTGTCACAGTCAGCCAATAGGGCACTAATAGTACGAGATGATGAAGGTGTCCAAAAGATGATTTATTTTAATTAAAAATCCTTACAGAGTCAAATTAAAGTATCCCATAATGGAAATATTAGTGTACGGATTGATACATGCTTCAAGGAAGATGAAGCCATATTTCCAAGCCTATATGATGGTGGTGCTCTTCGATACTCCCTTGGGGCAGGTCATCCATAAACCTGAGAAATCGGATAGGTTAACGGTCTGGTCAATTGAGATAGGTGAGTTTTACATCGTCTATCATCCTAGGAGTAGAATCAAAGGGCAGACCTCGCTAGATTTTGTGGTCGAATTTACATGGGCATAGGCTGACACTGATGGTATGAAAGAGATCGTGGCACCGATAGTTGTGCCAAAATAAGTTTCAAGAGAGTCAACATCGACCGAGGATGTTAAGGCCGATACTACAAAGAATGATTTTTTGCTCAAGAATGAGATTTTGAATGAAGGGATTTTTTTTAGAGGAAGGTACCACATGGAGCCTATTTGTTGATGGCCCGTCTTGTGAAAGAGACAATGGTATCAAATTGATATTCTCGACCCCGAGGGTACATATATTAAGTATTCTTTGAGGTTCATCTTTAAGGCATCAAATAATGAGTCAGATTATGATGCTTTGCTATAATGTCTCTCCCTTTCTAGGGTATTAAACGTTGGCCAGATGATCGTCTATGGTGTCTCATAGTTGGTCATAAACTAGATTTTAAGGATTTATGAGGCCAAGGATGAGAATATGGCCAAGTACTTGGCACAATTCAGGAAGGTGATGACGAACTTCAAAGAGGTAGAACTCAAGAGAATTCCTCGACTTTATAATAGCCGAGTCGATGCTTTGGCAAGATTAGTGTTAGCTATAAGGACAAAAATTAGGTGCACAGTTCTGATGGAAATCTTGCATAGGATAACCATAAAGTAAGACTATAGTGGGGTTGAATTATGCTTAAACTCAAATTCGGGAGATTCTTGGATGGATCCATTGATTAAGTACATACGGGATGTCGAGATCCTAGATTCCAAGGTCGAGAGAAAGAATCTCAGATACAATGCATCCAAATTCACTATCATTAGAGATGTGCTATAAAAGAGAGGATTCTTGATACCCCTACTCACATGTGTTCACCCATGAGAGGTCACTTATGTCATATAAGACGTTCATGAAGGGTCACGTGCAAGCCATGTCGATGGATGATCTCTTACCAAAAGGATTGTTACTTAGGGTTATTGGTGGCCGACACTAGCGAAAGATGCATTTGAATATACGAAGAGGTGTGATAAGTGTAAAAGATTTACAATCTTCCTTCATCAGCCTCACCAACCACTCTCGTCTATCTCATCACCATAACCATTCGCAGTTTAGGTAATTAACTTTGTGGGTCCTCTTCAAAAGCATCATGCAATTACTAGTATTTGAATATAACTATTAATTATTTTTGAAAGTGGGTAAAGGCCAAGCTGATGATTTCCATTATTGAGGAAAAGAAGTTCAAGTTTATTTGGAGGAATATTATTTTTAGATACGACCTTCGCTATACTTTACTATCAGATAATGGAAAGAAATTTAAGAAAAAGTCCTTAGAGTCATAATGTTGCAGAGTCAGCATAAAATAGTTTTTTTGGCACCAGGCCATCCGTAAGACAATGGCCAGACTGAGGTAAAAAATAGGATGATACTTGATGGAATAAAAAAAAGCTAGAGGACTCAAGTGTTTTATGGACAGAAGAACTACATGTAGTCTTATGGGCTTATGGGATGACTGAGAGGATGACAATAGGTGAAACAACATTTATGCTAGCCTATGGGTCTGAAGCAGTTATCCTTACTGAACTTGAACTTACCAGCCACAAATTCCAAACCTATTATCCCGAAGCTAATGGAGATGAGAGGAGGCAAGATCGAGATTTAATTGAGGAGAGACGAGTAGATATTGAAGTCCAACAGTCCACTTATCAATAGAGAGCTACCAGGTTTTAAAATAAAAGAGTGAAGTCCAGGTCGATAGCCGTGGGTGACCTAGTATTGAAGAATGTTTGGCAGAATCCAAAAAAGATGCATCCTAATTTACATGGGCCATACAGAGTAATTGATTAGGTCTTCCTAGGAACTTATCGATTGGAAAACCTATAGGGGGAACCCTTTTCTAACCCCTGGAATGCCGATCATCTTAAGAGATACTATTAAGAATATGTCAGTTGTACGAGTGTAATCTTGTGACACCCCGACTAATTAAATACCGGGTAGCTACTCCTTTATTAAATTAAACCAAAATGCCAAGTTGGCTCAGTTAATAGCATCACTGTCGAAAACATTTTATTATTACTAACCACCTAGTATTTAAAAAGTAAGTTGCCAAATTTTAATTAAAGTCTGATTAACATGCAGTAAAAGATTTAATGCAAGAATAATATCACCATTCACCATAAAGAAGTAATAGAATAACCATCACACAATATAAATAAATCCGAAGGAAAACTCCTCACAACAAACTCCACAACTGAAATGAATAACTAAATACTGAATACTGAATCAATACATGCCAAAGTCTGAAAAACTGAAATGGAAAAGTATCTCTAATGGAACTGGGAAACATGCCCTAAAACTGAGGAATACTGAACATGGAATCCAAATGATAGAAGAATCTACAAGTAAATCCCTGTAACTTCCACAAACAACTACAACTCGTCATCTGAATGAGTATCCTATGCATGGTGTCCTTGTGGCTGGGCACCTAAAATGGTTTTACAAAAAAAATAGATTTGAAAGCAAATGGGTCAGAGCCCGAATGTGGAGATATTTTAAAAACCTGCAAGTGCTTTAAAAACATTTAAAACATTAAATGCAAAGTACATGTTAGGACGTGCACTCACATGAAGTTTTCACCTCTCGTCCAACTGTGCACTCTTAACGTAAGTACCCATCTAAAATGACACAAACCACTAGTTAAGTGACATCATATCTAGCTAGACTGATATAGGTTCTACCCTTATTACTCGATTCCCATTAACATAAAAACGATCTCAATTAAATAGGGGTTTAATGTAAACTCAGATGCTCAATATGCAATATATTTCACTATCAGTTAACCCGTTATGTTTTTCTCGAAACAATACCGTAATTATATTCACAACATTAACATGAAGGTTCCCATTAATTAAGTGTATATTATTCACATAATAACTATACAATACAAGCACCCCGATAACTAAGCTGCGGTGCACACATACTCTGCTATCCATCCCGGTACATCACGTACATAAGGATCACATATTTCGAATCTCTCAGGAATAGTTCACAGATAACAACATCATAAATAATAGAAGCGAACACAGTCACATCACATGGGTCACGCACATACCTACGCTCCCACGATCAGCGGACTTATCAACATACCAATAAGTCTTTCTATGACCTATGTTCATCAAGGTAACCATTCTAAATCCGGGCAACACAAGGATTAGAGGGCCCTAAGCGAACGCAAACCTCCCGTGATAGCAAGTATGGTAGGTATGTCATACACACAAATCATATACCAATACTAAGTAAACACGCATCTTAGTAATCATCGTAATTTAGTTGTAGTACATATCACATTCTCGTACCAACTTAATATATATATAACTTATATAACCCCGGTCCACTTTTATACGCGCCATAATTTATTCTCACGTTGTACTAGTCACTCCCGTCTCAATCCATAATGTCTATTTGATTCGTTCCACAATTATAATTTGCTCCTCATTATATCCCAAATGTCCCAAGTATACCAATACACCATCAAAGGAATGTTATCTCTATCATCGAACAAGTTTATGGGACTCCCAAAATCAAAACAGGCCAAAAAGGCCTAAACTGCCAGCTCGCTAGAAGTCTCGTTCGAACGAGGCTGTTCGAACGAGAGTTCGTTCGAATGAACTGGGTTATCTAACGAGATCTCGTTCAAACGAGATTATCGAACGAACATCCCTCTCGTTAGAATCCCAAACTGTCAACTCGTTAGAAGCTCGTTCGAATGAGCTCGTTCGAACGACTTGGGTAGGTCTTCTAACGAGTGACCAGATTCAAGCCCAGAAATTCTATATTCGTTTTTCACCAATTTCTACACTTCTAATCTCAACCAAAATTCGTCCCAACAATGTTTTATGGTCTCTAATCATCCCTAAACATATCAGGGTTATATACAAACGTATTTTAAAGGACCAATTCATCCTAATCAGAGGACTATGGGTCGGGTATTGTTTGATACGGGGACCTCAAGCGTATTTTATCCGGATGAATTCCCAATTAATTCTCATTTAATTAATTAATCCCAAAAATAAATATTGCCAAAAATACGGGGTATTACATACTCCCCCCTAATAACAGAATTTCGTCCCGAAATTCGAAACTAGAAAGTACCTGGTAAGAACAACTCTGGATAATGTTCGCGCATCTCATCCTCGCACTCCCATGTGGACTCCTCGACATTATGATGTCGCCACTGAACACGCACTAACGAGACCATCTTTGACCGCAGTTTCCGCTCACTTCGGTCCAAAATAGCAATCGGCCCCTCCTCGTAGGAGCTATCAGGTTGGAGATCGATGTCCTCCAAAGCAATATGAGAATGAGCCAAATTGTCTCTAAGATATTTCCTTAGTGAGGAAATATGAAACACATCGTGAATCCGATGCAAATGTTTCGGTAATCCAAGCCTATACGCAACCGGTCCAATCCGCTCAATAATAGGAAATGGTCCCACATATCTCGGTGCCAACTTCCCTTTCTTCCCGAAACGCATAATCCCCTTCATAGGAGATACTCTGAGCAAAACCTGGTCCCCTACTTGGAACTCTCTGAAGAACCTCTTCGCATCAGCCTAACTCTTCTGCCGGTCTTGAGCTACCCGAATGCGACTCCGAATCAACTCAATCCTTGCCGAAGTATCCTGAATCACTTCCGGCCCAAGTAGTTTGTTGTCCCCCACCTCTAACCAACATGCTGGGGAAGGACAAGGTCTACTGTACAATGCCTCAAACGGAGCCATGCCAATAGTGAACTGATAGGAGTTGTTGTAAGCAAACTCTACCAGTGGAAGGTACTGCTCCCATCCACCCCCAAAGTCAATAATGCACATGCATAGCATGTCCTCCAACATCTGATTTGTGCGCTCTGTCTGCCCATCGATCTGTGGATGATAAGTCGTACTCAACTGAAATTCCGTGCCCATGGCCTCCTGGAAACTCTCCCAAAACCGCGAAACAAATATCTTGTCTCTGCCAGACACGATATTTAGGGGTACACCATGAAGTCTCACAATCTCTGAAATGAAGAGCTGGGCATACTGTCTCGTAGTGTAGTCAGTCCTTACGGGTAAAAAGTGAGCGACTTTTGACAATCTGTCCACAATTACCCAAACGGAGTCGTGACCCCTCTGCGACATAGGCAACCCCGTGATAAAGTCCATGGATATGCTCTCCCACATCCACACCGGGACTTCCAACGGCTGTAGCAGTTCTGCCAATCTCTGATGATCCACTTTTACAAGCTGACAAGTGGCGCATTTCGAAACAAAATCAGCGATATCTCTCTTCATACCGCTCCACCAATACTGGCGTCTCATGTCTTGGATCATTTTGTCCCCTCCGGGATGTACCGCGAACCATGAGCCATGCGACTCTGCCATCACATCGTGTCGCAATTCCTCCCCTTCCGGAACCACCAATCTCCCATTGAAGCGTAATCCCCCGTCTGAGCTAACGGTATAGGACTCGGCTCCTTCTGCTAGTAATCGAACTATCTACTCCTGACAGAACGAGTCATTAGCCTGTGCCCGTACTACCTTCGTGACAATCTGTGGTGTAACAGTCATCACAGACATGAAAGATCGGGCCACTGCATCCTGGTGTCCCAATTCCTTCCACTTGGCCTTCCACACCTCTGCCACTTCATCTGCTGGCCTACGGCTCAACGCGTATGCCACCACGTTAGCCTTACCCTGGTGATACTGGATATCGAACTGGTAGTCTTTCACAAACTCAAGCCACCAACGCTGCCTCATATTCAACTCCTTCTGCGTGAACAGGTACTGTAGGGACTTGTGGTCCGTGAACAATTGGAACTTCTCCCCCAAAAGATAGTGCCTCCAAATCCGTAGGGCAAATACCACCGCCGCCAACTCTAAATCATGCGTGGGGTAATTCTTCTCATGAGGCTTAAGCTTACGGGAAGCATAAGCTATGGCTTGTCTCTCCTGCTGCAATACACCTCCAAGTCCTTGCAAAGACGCATTGGTGTAAACCAAATACTCAACTCCCGGTCTCGGCAATGCTAACACAGGTGCTGAGGTCAATTTATCCTTTAACTCATCAAATGCCAACTAACACGCATCACTCCAGATGAATGTCACACCCTTACGAGTCAGATGTGTCAAAGGACCTACTATCTTCGAGAAACCCCGAATAAACCTCTTGTAGTATCCTGCTAGACCCAAAAAACTACGAATCTCCGTTGGTGTCATGGGCTGTCCCCACTCCCTCACAGTGGATACCTTCCCCGGATCAACAGATATCCCCCGGTCGGAAATAATGTGTCCTAAAAATTGGACCTCCTTCAGCCAAAACCCGCACTTTTCGAACTTTGCATACAGCTCGTTCTGACGCAGCGTCTGCAAAACTTGCCTCAAATGCTCGACGTGCTCCACCTCTGTCTGGGAGTACACCAGAATATCATCGATGAAGACAATGACAAACTGATCTAGGAAATCCCTGAACACTCTGTTCATCAAGTCCATAAACACTGCTGGAGCGTTGGTCAAACCAAAAGGCATAACCCGAAACTCGTAAGAACCATATCTCAATAAGAACGCAGTCTTCGAGACATCCTCCTCCCTGATACGCAACTGATGGTATCCTGATCTCAAATCAATCTTCGAGAAGAAAGAAGCTCCTCTCAACTGGTCGAATAAGTCATCGATTCGAGGCAATGGATACTTATTCCGTATCGTGACCTTATTCAACTCTCGGTAGTCCACACACAATCTCAGTGAACCATCTCTCTTCTTTACGAACAACACAGGGGCAGCCCACGGTGAAGTACTCCTCCGTATAAACCCCTGACCCAACAATTATGCAATCTGATCCCGTAACTCCCTCATCTCAGTTGGAGCCATACGGTACGGTGCACGTGCTATAGGTCTCGTACCTGGTAGTAAATATATAACAAAGTCTATCTCTCGACTGGGAGGTAGGCCTGGTATCTCCTGAAATACTCCCTGACAACTGGGATAGAATCTAAAGGAATCACAACCTCCTTAGAGGTATCCTCCTCAATGTAATACAGATGAGCGGTCGATCCTCCCTATGGGCGAGGCATCGCCACTACAAACATCTCTTGCCCCGGAATGGCAAAAACAATGCTCCCGCTGAAGCAATCAATCATGGACCTATAAGCTACGAGCCAATCCATACGGATAATCACATCGTGAACATGCATATCTAATACCAACATGTCTACAGGTAATACCAAACCACCAATCTCTACCCCCACTCCCCAGCATATAAAGAATATAAGTGACCCATTCCCCAATGGTGAGTCGACACACATCACTGTGCTCTCCGCGGTGGCTAACAACCCTAAAGCCTTCATGAAATGTGTATCTATAAAATAATGTGTAGCGCCCGTATCAAACAATACCCGACCCATAGTGCCATGGATAGGAAACGTACCCTCAATCGCAGGCGGTGCCTATGGAACTGCTGCCTGGTGGACGTTATAGACACATCCATACTGTAGCTGCCCCTGCTGAGCTGGGACCGAGATGTCTTAAGTCATTTCAAAATTCTGATTATACGCTTGAGGTCCTCTAGCAAAAATAGTAAAGACTTGTTTTTAGTTAATCTTGAGAACTCCTTATTTGGATATTTAAAACTTAGGTTAAAACTTATTTTGAATGGCGTTTCAATTTATTAGAAGAGAGGAAAGAGTAATTTGGGAGGCTACTACTTTTTGAGACGAGGTAAAAATATAGGAGATTAAAAGAGTTTAAAACAAACACAAACTCTTAAAAAACCAACCCACAAATCTGCCCCGGTGGCTCCCAGGGCCGAAATCGATTCGGCACCTAAGCAGAGCCTAGGTATACCAATTTAAAATAAAACATAGGAAATTTTGATTTTTCTCCAGATTTCAAATTTGATTAAAACCTCACTTTTTATATATCAAAATCAACATTTTTAATTACCAAAAATAATTAATTCAAATAAAAATATTTATCCAATTTTTTATTTATAAAAATATATTTAGTCTAAAAATCACGGGGTGTTACATACGGCTTCCTAAAATCACATAAGGAAAATTCCTAAAAATATCGATTTCGGTGATAGGAAAACCTTAACCTTCTCTGGATCATAAGTGAGCTCTTGTAAACATGGAAAGTCTCTACCAATATTTCCTGAACATGGACATAACCAAATTTATAATTAACCCTATATATCCAAACACCTTTTATCCAATTTTCCTTATGCCCATTTGTGCCTCAGTTCAAAGGTCGAACCCAAGTGAAGTCCCGACTAAGTTGATTTGCACTAAATATCCTTTAATGGAAATTTTGGACTTATAAAACTTCAAAATTTGGGAAATTATTTAGCCCAAAATTGTATATATTTAAAATATCTTTCCAATGGTAAAATTCTCATGCCAATGAGAGCTTGCATCAAATCCCTAGGGTCCCCAGACTCGAGAATATCAAAATACATACCATTTTATTAATGTTTTGGACCTACCTAATTTCATGTATGGTAAAATTAAGAACTATAAATAGGTATATCTTTGAATTATCTTTCCAATGGTGAAAACCACATATTAATCGAAGTTACAAATCATATGTTACGAAAAAAATACGAAACTATAACGAAACGCGAAGTCCGGCCAGTTTCTTTAAGCGTCCGATTTATGGCCTTTTTGTCCATGTACTTAATCAATCAACCATTTGATTAATTTAAATTAGCCACTTCCCCCCTTCAAAATCACTTAAAATGTACAGTTAACCAATTGATCATACGATTAAGCATTTTTTTTATAGTTGTCGCTCAAAATATTATCCAAAAGGCTGGTTGTCCCTGAACAATTGGCCATAAGGTTGTTCATATCGGATAGATACCCCCCTAAAAAGGATCCATCCATATATGTGTCCTACCAAAATTCATTCAGTATACACATGTCATCTGTGATTAACCATATGGTTTATGGTCTTGCACTAGTAGCTATAAGAGAGGTCCCCACCACCTTGAAAACGGTACAAAACCTGATCCAATTTTTTGAACTATTCTCCCTCGATCCTGGTCTCCGAAATCTTTTATGAAGCTCTAGTTATCGAATGAGATGTTTTGAAAGAGACTTTCAGGGCTTAAAGTATCATCGTTCCTCTATGGAAATTTGTTAATCCAAAGTTCCTTAGTAAATAATATGCCTGATAGTATGACCACTTTCTCTCGAAGATAATCCCTCGTCAAAAATTTGGTTCTCGCTACAAGTGTAAAGAAACTTTATAGAAATTTTGGGTCGATATCATAAATACAAATTGTTATATAGAACTGTCCAAATCTATTTGTACTATCTAAACTCGACCCCGTAAAGGGAATAGGTATTCACTTTACAACGTTTATATTTTAAAGTCTTCGTTTTACCCAAGAGCTTTGTCTATTGGGCTAGATAAACCTACTCACATGTTAAACACATTCTAATTGAGTGGTACAACTAAGTATAACACGAAGACATACTTTTCAAAATCGTTCCCAGGAAAGTGTCCGTGAATCGAGTCATTCTGAAACTTTACTAAAACCAAAATTTAAAATCCAAGTACTTTTCATTAGTTTTTCGAGCGAACATTCCCGTGCTAACGATGGCACCCACGAATATGCATTTTCCTGAATACTTGTCAAACATTTGTCCTTCATTTTGAATTTAAACTACTATTATGCACTCGACTCGTAATAGAAATGATAGATAAAAACTAGGCTCTATAAATATCATAATGTTATATGTTGTATAAATGGTAGGCCATTGCCTTCGCCCGTAAATATGCCCCGTTAGTTAGAGCTACAAAAAATTTGTTCCAGGACTTCCCGGGTATATAGGTGCATTACCGAGATACACTAACAAGTTCAATACTTATGATACATCTCTTGACGTATTATCTATAAATATGCCTCTATCTCTAAATACAACCCCTTAGCCCTATATTCTACTGGCACCAAAAAATCTATCCCACCGTTCACTCACGTTCCTAAAATAGAGTCCTTACACTCTGCTGCACATCACATTGGAATATATTACATGTGAAAAACCTCATAACGAACTACATAGGCTTTGATCCTAGATATACCTTAGTACGTAGGCATAATATCGACTCTTCATTCATGAGCACAAGCATCCTCAATATATCTCTCGATATGTTACACTGAAGAGATGTTTCAATTTCTCATTTTTACTTGTCAAAATCAACGAGATATCAAACTATCTTAATCTATGACTTGTCTCACATATCCTTACAACACAAATGCTTAAATGCATAAACAAAAATCAAACTTAACCAAATAGGCTTTGATCTCGTGGCTTCATGGTAACAAAGGTGCAATTCAACATTAGGTATTGGAACGAATGGGGGATATACACGAGAGTGATGTGATGCCATATATATATATATATATATATATATATATATATATATATATATATGTGTGTGTGTGTGTGTGTGTGTGTGTGTTAATTTTTGTGAACATATCGTTACTCATGGGGAATCTATCGCCGAAGTTGATTTAAAGGTTGTGACGATTTACGACACACCTGGTTGTTGATGCATGCCATTGTGGGGGTTGTTTTATTTGATCATACGTTCAAGATGGTCATCACTTCATGACGAGAGAACACAAATAGGCTCGATCCTTTGGGAGAGTTTGGGTATGGGACCAAATGAAGGTGTTACTGCATAGTGACCTCCCCTTTATTTATTTATTTGTTTATTTAAGTATGTTAGGTGAAGGACTCCTACGGATTTACTAATTTAAGAATGAAAAGTTCCCCGAAGTTAGTTGGCTTCGTGTGATTCTAATAAGACTATTAAAAGAAATTTTTTTGTCTAGTGATTAACATATAATTAAATGAACCATATGTCTTATTTATATATTGTTATATGAGATCGAGTGTATATTACTTTGCGGGTGTCATTACGAGGTGGTATTTGGGGTTTTATTCTTCACACGTATAGTTATTTTCATCCTATTTGTATCATATTATTGTGTATTCATTTATTATCTTAGTGATAGAGACTTTTAGTATCACTTACACCATGGGTCGGTACATTCATTATTATTTAACTTACGATGAGGGGCGAGGTACTTATTACATGTGAGCTTTGATGGGATGACATGTTTTTGTAAATGAGTGACAAGATTATTTTTATTGATATTGATGATATTTCTTACAAATTTAGGGCACCGAATCAAATCATATGAAACTGTTGCCAGTCATTCACATATATGATCCTGTGGGTTGAGGAGATTCAGACTTGTAGCTCCACTTGCTTCTAGTCCTTCTATTGATTCTTAGCATAGATTTCCATTTATTTTGGGTATTTTATTCAATTTATTTATATCTAAGATTGTATGGAACTTGACTCACATTAATTTATTTTAGTCAATTTATTTAGGAGTCGAGACTATTATAATTTATTATGTTGGATGTTGAGATATTATTTATTCCAAATTTATTTTTCACATGCTATGGATGGATCTAAATTAGTTTATTTATCTGTTGATGCTAAGACTGATATAGATTGTTAATGCAGCCTGTATTCGACCTATTGGAATGGCCAACCAGTATGTGGAAAATATGGGGTTGTTAAATATTTGTTCTTGTGCGAGTGCCTTGTAGTATATTTTAAAGACTAACTTTGTAACAACACAAGAATGCTCAAAAGATCCATAGGATTAAATTTTCTTACCCCGTTCCAAAACATATTAAGTCCTAGTCTAAGTTATCCTAAAAAGGTTTCATGTACGAGACTACTATACCTGACTCCTTCATCTTCATCCGAAAAGCTACTGTAACAACCCTCGCATTTGAGAACCTATCTTATATTTATTTACTATGTGAAGTAATTAGATAAAATGTTGGAATATGGAGTAAATATTAATTGATTTAGATAAAAGTTAATATTTACTAGAATTGTTGCATATTTACTGTATGTGTAAGTAAATATCCTCATGTTGCATTTTATAGTGTCATGTGCATTAAATGGCATTTATGGTTTAAAATGAAACCGAAACTTGAAATGAGTTATAAAATTCCCAAATGATAATTTGGAGGGCGTAGTTAGTTCCGGAATGTGAGAGATAGTTGATTTAAGTGCCATATTACATTTTTATGTTTCAGGCATTTTTGACTGGTTTAGACTTAAATGCGTAGTTGCGAATCATTTTAACGCGGTATTAACCACTTAAGTTGGGAATTAAGACTTAAGCCACGATTTATGTCTTGCCTTTCATATATTTCTCTTTAGTTTATTTCCTAACCTAGAGAGAGAGAGAGGAGGAGAGCTTTGGAGAAGAAAAGAGAGAGAAGAAATTGGAGATTTGGGATTGATCTTGCTTCCATCTTCCAAGAAATCTAAATTTTCAAGCTTGAGGCAAGTTTTCTACTTACTACTATGTGATTTAAGATGAGTAGATTGTGTGATAGTTGTGTATTTGAAATTATGGATCAATAATGGAATTTATGGTGTTTGAGCCCTAATTATGGTTTTAGTTGATGATATTGTAGATTATAGTCTTGGATAATCATATAGGATGATTTGGGATAGTTTAATGTTAATGGGTGTGTGTAAAAAGGGAAGAGAAATTGGTTTTGGGGAAAAACTAGGGTTCATATCTCGTAGCCCCCTTCTTGGCCCATCTGCAGGGGAGAATCGATTCGATCCCTGGGGCGAATCGATTCTCTAAGGGGACAGTTTCCAGGTCGGGGTACCCAAATCGATTCGGGTTAAGGCCGAATCGATTCGGCATTTATAGAAAGTTGGGTTTGTCACCCGAATCGATTCGCTTTTTGGGCGAATCGATTCGGTTCCTACAGTTTTGAGTTATTTTCTTAAACTCAATTTTGATCCTTTTTCTTTAGGCTTAGGACCTAGGAACCTTCTTATATGAAGTAAACTTAGAGTCCTAGAGTCTTAGTTGAGTTTGGTCATTACCCTAGATTAGAATTGGTTCATTTTGGGTTCATCTCGGGGGTGCATAAAGTGATGTTCATGCATTGCTTTCTTTTTTGTAAATTATTAAGGAGTCTAGGAGTTGTAAGGTCATAATTGGAGACTTTAGGGGATCAATTATGGTATTTAAAACCTCGTGACTTGTGGAAATATTGTGATCTCTTGGAGAATAATTCGGGACTTAGTATATGATGAATACTAATGAGAATATTCAGTGATTATAGTTTCAGATAAAAATGAAACATGTGCATGTAAAAATAGAAATGAAATTGAGATTAAAAGATAAATGATAATTTATTTAAACACACCTCTCAAAATGCTATCATAAGGGAAGTTTGCGTGCATGGTGATGCCCCCTGGCTAATGAATGCAGGGTGGATATAGTCCTAGGACATATGAGAGATTATGTTATGTTTTTTGCGCTGGTCAGGAGATTCTGGGTGTGGTCTTGACTCTCTCGCAGGCATATGGCCACTTACCGATGTCTTGCGATATAGGTGCCCAGGTTGTCTTGGTGTTAGGCCCTTGAAGATGATAGTCATTTAGGGGCCTCACAGTGGGAAAACCCAAAAGGGCGGTCTTAGAATCGTTATATGTATATGAATATAACCTTTCTGTATCAAGTGGGACTTGATGTATGATAAATGCCATAAAGAGCATATAAAAGTGATTATATTCCTGCCAAGGAATGGAATGCCATAAAGAGCATATGATATAAATTATATTCCCGATAAGGAATGGAAAGATGAAATGAGAAGGTGAAAAATGATAAAGACTTTTAATTCATGATGTTTATTCATATCCTCTTGTATAACTGAATTAAATTTATAATCATTTGAACTGTCATAGTTTATATTATAAGGTTAACATGTTAGAATAACATCTTCATTATTCATGATTAACTGTTCATAACTGTCATACTTTTTATTCATCTGGTGATCATATAAAACTAGGCCCTGACCCGTTTTTATTTCTTGTTGTGCATGAAACTTGTACCCGCTCAGGTGCTTCGCCGCAAGGACTCCCATTTTGACTTTCTTTATTCGGTGTTTTAAGGAGCCGTGACACCTTGCGGATGTTACGGGATATTTTGTGTAGGCGCTTTCCTTTTTGTATTCTAATTATAATCGGGTCCTTTACTCGGGCGAGTGGCCCAGCTTTTGTAACTGTCTAATGGATGTACTATGTAACTTAATTAACTTGTTACATTTGGTTTGTATAGACTGTTCACCGACAGTATATTCGGTCCCCATATTGTATTCTTGTTGTGTATGTATTATTAGTCTTTTGGGTTTCCACTTTCTTTTTAAATTGGGTTGTTTAATTTCTTTCTTTAACTTATAAAACAAAATTTTTGACAACTCGTTTTTCTAAATCATTGGGTGGTTATCCTGTATACTTATTATATCATTGTGTTGCTGAGAATGATTCCATCCATGACTCCTGTTATATTGGAGTATCGGGTTGGCCACCCCATATTTTAGTGAGCGGGTTGTCACAGATGGTATCAGAGCATCAAGTTCTACAGTCTATAGGATTTATGTAGACTTGTCACGTTCTACCGTAGCGTTCTTTGATATAGAGCCTAATGTTAGGACTGCTTTGTTATTATGTTTGCGATCTTCTTCAAGATAGACTATTTTAAATAGTAATCTGACTCTAATGTTTCCTTATCTCAGATGCCGCCTAAGAGAGGTCGCCCAGTGAGACGCAATAGAGTTGTAGAAGAGGATGTTGGTCCTCCTCCTCCGCCACGAGCAACTATTAATGTTGTCGACGTACCAAACATTGTTGCCCAAGCGGTTAATGCCGCTATGACCACCGTGGTTCAATAATTACCGCAAACTCAACAACAGGCTCAGGATGCACCAGCTCCTACGGGACCTTCTCCGTGGGAAAGAGTTAGAGAGTCCTTTTTAAAGGGCTATCCCCTGAAATTTAATGGAGGCTTTGATGTTATTAGAGCTAATCAGTGGAAGAAGGATATGCAACGCTATCTTCGTATGGTGGAGTGTAGCGAGGAGAGGAAGAAAATCCTTGCTACTTTTAAACTCGTTGGAGCCGCATTACATTGGTGGGAGTCTATGACTATGCCAGAGCAGAGGGATACCATGAAGATCAATGATTTCTGGGCTTTGTTTGATTGAAAGTAATTCCCTCCCGCAGTTCAAAGGGAGATGAGAAGGAAGCTTTAGGATGTGGTACAAGGTGAGATATCCATGGCGGAATATGAAGAGGAGTTCACCCGGTTAGCAAGTTTTGTATCGGATGAGGTTACTTCGAAAAAAAGGAAGGTTTTGAAGTTCATGGGGGGTTTGAACAGGAGGATCCGTCAACATTTACTGGGCAACCCAGCTTTGCAAACCTTTGGTGATGTGATGAATGCGGCAATGCTTCATTGCCAAGAACATTGGTTGTATGTGAAGAGTATCAAGAAGGCTATAGTGATGGGGCAAACAGGAAAACATGGAGGCAGTGGGACTGGTGGAGGAGCCTCTCCCTCGTCCCAATCTTCGGGTAATAAGCAGAAAGAAAGGAATCCATAGCAGGGGGACTTGTCAAAGAGGCAAAGTTTTGGTGGGTTTATTGCAAGTGGCAATAACAAGCCAAGGTGGACCGCAACCGCAACATGCAGGTAGAGGTGGAAATGGAGGTAGAGGCCATCCGAGCCAAGGATTCGGCCAGTTTCGAAATAACGGGGGTCGAGGTCAGGAGGACCTATCGAATCGATGCTTTTAATGTGGAGAGCCGGGCCATATTAAGAGGATGTGTCCTCACTTACTTGGGGGACAACTTCCTAGGATCCCACAACAGCCCCAGGTTCAGTTACCACCACAGGCACCTAATCCAGTTGTCCCTCCACAGTAGGGTTAGCTATAGTATGGGCGTGTTTATCATATTCAGGATGCTATGCTTCCTCAAGCTCAGCCCGCGCCGCCGGCTATTGAGGGTAAGTTTCTTATTCAGGGACACATGGGTCGTGTGTTATTTGATACGAGTGTGACACACTCGTTCATTTCTAGGAGCTTTGCCCAGTCTACACAGTTGATAAAATCTGCAGAGAGTACCTTCACTAGTGTTGAGTCTTCTATGGGTGATGGCTCACTTATTTTCTTTGTTTGCAAACAAATAGGGATAACTCTTAGTAATTTGTGCCTTGAGGCCGATTTTCTCGTCCTAGACATGGTCGGGTTTCATGTGATTTTGGGTATGGATTGGCCAGTGAAGTATCATGCGATAGTTAATTGCTATGGGAAGAGTATAATTTTTGACATCTCGGGGTAAGAAATGTTTTTAGTGGTTATGCCTTGCTTAGAAGGAGGCACTAGCACTTACTTGTATTGCATCGCCGAGGAAACTTCTCGAGATGTAGTTATTTCCTTACATTCTATTCAGGTTGCTAGAGACTTTGAGGATGTTTTCTAAGAAATACCGGGTTTACCTCCTAGTAGGGAGATTGGGTTCGTAATTGACCTAGCGTCGAGGACTCGACCAATTACGAGGGCTCCGTATCATATGGATCCCGTTGAGATGAGGGAGCTAAGGGACAAAATTCAGAATTTGCTAGAGCAAGGGTTTATTAGGCGTAGTACGTCTCCATGGGGTGCTCCGGTGTTATTTGTGAAGAAAAGGGACGGTTCCCTCCAGTTATGTGTCAACTAAAAAGAGTTAAATAAAGTCACCATCCAGAACAAATACCCCTTACCTTGGGTTGATCATTTATTTGATCAACTTAGGGGAGCGTCGTACTTCTCTAAGATAGACTTGAGAACGGGGTACCATCAGTTGAGGATATGAGAGAAAGATGTGTCCAAGACTGCTTTTCTGATGAGATATAGGTCCTATGAATTTTTGGTTATGCCTTTTGGACTAACCAATGCTCCCACCGTGTTTATGGACCTCATGAATAGGGTGTTTCGGGACTTCCTGGACCAGTTTGTTATTGTGTTCATCGATGACATTCTTGTGTATTCTCGTACCGAGTATGCTACTCATTTGCGGTTAGTCCTACAAAGGTTGATGGATCACCAATTGTATGCTAAGTTTGAGAAGTGCGGTTTTTGGTTGCAGGTGGTACATTTTTTGGGTCACATTGTAACGGCCCAGGGTATTTCGATAGACCCAAGTAAAGTTATTGTAGTGAAGGAGTGGGGTCAGCCCACGACACCTATCGAAATTCGTAGTTTTCTGGGTTCGGTGGGTTATTACCATCGTTTTATCAAGTGTTTATCTAAAATTGCTAGTCCTTTGATAAATCTATCTCGGAAAGGGTTGCAATTTGTATGAGATGATTCTTGCCAGTATGCTTTTGATGAGCTCAAGGATAGGTTGACTTCTGATCTAGTCCTTGCGTTGCCGAGTCCAGGATTGGAATGCCTAGTCTTCACCGATGCATCTCTACAAGGATTGGGAGGTGTACTTCAACAAGAGCGCCGAGATATTTCTTATGCTTCTCGCAAGCTAACGCCCCATGAGAGGAATTATTCGATGCATGAATTGGAACTTGCTGCGGTTGTTTTTTCCTTGAAGATTTGGAGGCATTATCTCCTAGGGGAGATGTTTAGTCTTTTCATGGACCATAAATCATTGCAGTATTTATTTTCGCAGAAAGATTTAGATATGCGACAACGCCAATGTCTAGAGTTTGTGAAAGACTATCAATTTGACATCCACTATGACTCGGGTAAGGCGAATGTGGTAGCGGATGCTTTGAGTAGAAATCCCTAAGGGGAGTTAGCACTAGTATGGAGGTCTAGATGGAAGGAGCTTGGAAAGGAATATGAAGTTGCTAGGGAATTTATTTTTGTAATGACTGTCACGCCTACTATTGTGGCAAGAGTGGTTGAGGCCCAAAGGAGGGACAAGGGCTGCCAAGACCATATACACAAGTTATTGACCGTGGGAGCAGAATCCTACTCTATAGGCTCAGAGGGTGGGGTACGTTTACACAGGAGACTCATTGTCCCAAATAAAGTGGACTTAAGGCAGGCTATAATGAAGGAATCTCACGGTTCCAAGTTTGCAGTGCATCCCGGAGATTTGGGATTGATCTTGCTTCCATCTTCCAAGAAATCTGAATTTTCAAGCTTGAGGCAAGTTTTCTACTTGCTACTATGTGATTTAAGATGAGTAGATTATCTGATAGTTGTGTATTTGAAATTATGGATCAACAATGGAATTTATGGTGTTTGAGCCCTAATTATGGTTTTAGTTGATGATATTGTAGATTATAGTCTTGGATAATCATGTAGGATGATTTGGGATAGTTTAATGTTGATGGGTGTGTGTAAAAAGGGAAGAGAAATTGGTTTTGGGGAAAAACTAGGGTTCATAACCCATAGCCTCCTTATTGGCCCATCTGCAGGGGAGAATCAATTCGGCCCCTGGGGCGAATCGATTCGCTAAGGGGACAGTTTCCAGGTCTGGGTACCCGAATCAATTCGGGTTAAGGCCGAATCGATTCGGCATTTACAGGAAGTTGGGTTTGTCACTCGAATCAATTCGCTTTTTGGGCGAATCTATTCGCTTTGGGGGCGAATCGATTCGGCCCTAGGGCGAATCGATTCGGTTCCTGCAGTTTTGAGTTATTTTCTTTAACTCAATTTTGATCATTTTTCTTCAGGCTTAGGACCAAGGAACCTTCTTATATGATGTAAAATTAGAGTCCTAGAGTCTTAGTTGAGTTTGGTCATTAGCCTATATTAGAATTGGTTCATTTGGGGTTCATCTCGAGGGTGCATAAAGTAATGTTCTGGCATTACTTTCTTTTTGTAAATTATTAAGGAGTTTAGGAGTTGTAAGGTGATAATTGGAGACTTTAGGGGCTCAATTGTGGTTTTTAAAACCTTGTGACTTGTGGAAATATTGTGATATCTTTGATAATAATTCGGGACTTAGTATATGATGAATACTAATGAGAATATTCAGTGATTATAGTTTCGGATAAAAATGAAGCACGTGCATGTAAAAATAAAAGTGAAAATGAGATTAAAAGATAAATGCTAATTTATTTAAACACACCTCTCAAAATGCTATCATAAGGGATGTTTGCATGCATGGTGATGGCCCCTGGCTAGTGAATGCAGGGTGGATATAGTCCCATGCCGTATGAGCGAT
Organism: Sambucus nigra; assembly: GCA_949130495.1. Classification (NCBI taxonomy): domain Eukaryota; kingdom Viridiplantae; phylum Streptophyta; class Magnoliopsida; order Dipsacales; family Adoxaceae; genus Sambucus; species Sambucus nigra. The sequence continues at coordinate 291,122,611 of OX422218.1, read as the reverse complement.
TATGTTATGTTTTCTGCGCTAGTGAGGAGATTCTTGGTGTGGTCTTGACTCTCCCGCGGGCATATGGCCGCTTCCCGATGTCTTTCGATATAGGTGCCAAGGTTGTCTTGGTGTTAGGCCCTGGAAGATGATAGTCATTTATGGGAGCGCACAGTGGGGAAACCCAGAAGGGCGGTCTTAGAATCGTTATATGTTTATGAATATAACCTTTATGTATCAAGTGGGACTTGATGTATGATAAATGCCATAAAGAGCATATAAAAGTGATTATATTCCTGCTAAGGAATGGAATGCCATAAAGAGCATATGATATAAATTATATTCCTGATATGGAATGGAAAGATGAAATGAGAAGGTGAAAAATGATAAAGGCTTTTAATTCATGATGTTTATTCATATCGTCTTGTATAACTGAATTAAATTTATAATCATTTGAACTGTCTTAGTTATATTATAAGGTTAACATGTTAGAATATCATCTTCATCATTCATGATTAACCGCTCATAACTGTCATACTTTTTATTCATCTGGTGATCATATAAAACCGGGCCCTGACCCGTTCATATTTCTTATTGTGCATGAAACTTCTACCCGCTCAGGTGCTCCGCCGCAAGGATGCCCGTTTTGACTTTCTTTATTCGGTGTTTTGAGGTGCCGTGACACCTTGCGGATGTTACGGGATTTTTTGTAGGCACTTTCCTTTTTGTATTCTAGTTATGATCGGGTCCTTTACTCGAGCGTTTGGCCCAACTTTTGTAACTGTCTAATGGATGTACTATGTAACTTAATTAACTTGTTACATTTGGTTTGTATAGACTGTTGATCGACAGCATATTCGGTCCCCATATTGTATTCTTGTTGTGTATGTATTATTAGTCTTTTGGGTTTCCACTTTCTTTTTAAATTGGGTTGTTTAATTTCTTTCTTTAACTTATAAAACAAAATTTTTGACAGCCCATTGTTCTAAAACATTGGGTGGTTATCCTGTATACTTATTATATCATTGTGATGCTGAGAATGATTCCATCCAGGACTCCTATTATATTGGAGTATAGGGCTGGCCACCCCATATTTTAGTGAGCGGGTTGTCACAGATACCTCATGCACTAAACAATGAGATTACCTCTCAGGGAAAGGTAAAAGACTTACAATGACTTAGTTTCATGACCCTTATTTTTACATGACATTAATTAGATTTTCTTAAATTGGAAAATATGTTAAAACTTGTGTGAAAGTTGGGTTGGACAATTTGAAAAAATACACTATGCCATATATCTTTCTTATAGAAAAACTACATTCATAAAAATTTCATTTTAATGTGTGTATTTTAGGAGGACATGATATCACGTGGTTTAACCGAAGATATTGCATTGGACATAATGGAATGGAAAAATAGAATTCATGTAGCCGACCCCAAATAATTGGGAAAAGGCTTTGTTGAGTTGAGTTGGATATGTGTTTATTTTAGGTATGAATGTTATTGGTTAATAACAAACATATAATGTTATTAGTTGAAAAACATACTTATCATGTTTTGTTAAATTATTTCCAAACTCTTGGATGGAAAATATGCGTTCAAAATCTCTGGAACAAGCCACGACCTGCCTCATCTCAGTTTCATGAAAGTAAAAACATTCCTCGTTGTAATGATGATATGTCGCTAGTTCTTTTGTCCAAGTATAAATTCTCTGGATAGGACCACGACCTGGTTATCACAATAAGTTCGCTCCAGTGAGGAATTTTCTCGTTGCAACAATTACACCAGATTTGGTGCAAAAAGTAAATCTACGCCAAAGATTGTATTATAAAATGTGAAGATTCTCTTTTGTTTCCATATCTTTTATTGTAACCAAAAAGAAACCTATTTTTTATTATTGATAATGAGTTATAGGGTTTTAGATCTTGTGTCCACGAGTTTGAAAACACCTACTTAATCCATCTTTTTCTTCATAAAAAAAAGGTTAAGATTTTTCAACAAAGGTTTTCATTGTTTATCAAGCTAAAGAAATAGGATTTTCTTAAGTGCAAAAAAGATTATTTTTATTTTTTAGACATCCCTTATTTTCATTATAGTTTAAAGTTTTTGACGTTTGATGATTTCTCTCAAGACTTGAACAAAACATTTTGTAAAATTTGTTCTTAAGAAACTATAAATATTTTTATATCTTAAAAATACTTTGTGAGTTTATTTTGATTAGCCAAACACTTCTTGTAACATCCCTCAACCTTTTAGAACTTCACATCATAGGGAGTTAGATCTATAGATAGGGACTTTCAACTTGTTCCTTTGGAACATAAAAGGTTTTCTTCAACTTTAAAGAAGATTTGGTGAAAACGCGATATTATCAATGGAAGTTGATACCTGCGACTTGGAAAGTGGTCGGAGAGTGATCCTTCCCCACCCAAAGATTAATTGCATGGTTTATCATTTAGGATAATTATCCACCTAAAAGGGAACCATCTCTACATGCATCCTACCCCACCCTAGTTAACATTACACGCAACCCTAATCATCAACCTCATGGTTGATGTCGTAGCCCCGATAACTATAAATACATGTCTAACTATATTGATAAATGCATCCCTAAACCCAACATTAATTCAATTTCATAACTTCTTTCAATAGCGAATATCTAAGAATCTTGGGTTTTGTCTAAAATCCCGAGCAAAGTCTTGACATTTCGAAAAGATGTTTGCTCCAATAAATAGAGTAAAACCTCACCACACACCCCCAAAAAGTCAACTCTTTTAAATAAAGCTCTTCCTAAATAGTACCACCTCATAAGGGACACTCTCTTGGGAAATATTTGGCTCATTCTACAAGGGTAACGAAACTCAAAAGAAAATTCAGGTTAATATCATAAATTCATACTATAATATAGAATTGAACATGTCTGCCTAAATCACTTAGCCAAACATTGTTAGGGAGTCGTCTATGCATTTTACGACATTTATATTTTAAAGCCTGGTTTTTCTTTATTAAGATAGATGACATAGTCATGTTGAATAATCCTAATAAAAATCGATATGAATAAGTACTATATGAAAATATACTTTTTAAAATACTTCTCTGGAAAATGTCCATAAATTGTGTTACTTTAAAACTTTTCTAAAATAAAAGTCTAAAATTAAAATACTCTTTCGTCACTTCTCCGAGCAAACATTCCCATCTCAACACAGGCATCCACATATAAGTTGTTTTCCTAGAATACTTATAAAACACATGTCTTTGATAATGCTTATATTTTTAACATACGGTTATTCGCCCGACTCTAAAAATACCATAATACTATATACTATATACCCTATATCCTATTGCCTAGTCTTTGATCCCCAAGTACTCTTAGGTATTTACACACAATACCAAGTTGCACTCGTGATCCCCAAACATGATACTACGTTTCTGGAGGTATTATCTATTAGAGATGCCTCCATATCTAGTACAAACCTTATTTCTCAAATGAAGTGATCATATATATCACTTCGAATCAACCCGTGGCCCTACGATACCTATGAGATTTTATCCATATCGATAAGGGATACATATATCTATGCAAATGACTTATGGTTCACTCCAATCATAAATAAAACCCCTACCATCTATCCCTATACCCACAGGCAGTAAAGTATGTCTATACATCATAGCCTTTATACCTATAAACCACACTGAAGGTTTAACAACACGTTCGAGTTAGTGATCGATCGACTGATATATACATCTTTATCGGGAAATTAGGGTCCACTCCCATTCTTAACCCAACTAGATTTAGCCTCCTAGCTCACAAATAGCCTATCCCCCACTCAATACAAGTCCTTACACTTCCACACACTTCATGTTAGAACTTTTCCACTCAGCTCACCGCAACAACTGAACTATGTGGGCTTTGATCTCGTGCATACATGAGTATGTAGGCGCATGATCGAGTCCTTATCGTGAACACAATCCTTGATGATGTATCTCTTGATATATTATATCCACATAGATGCTTCCATCTGTTATCCTCCTCTCACACCTCAAACGATATATCCAACTATCTTAAGTCATGATTCCATGTATATCTACATAACACAAATGCTCAAATGTGTATACACGTACATGGATGGTCTCCCATTGCATAAGCTGATTCATCTCGTACCAATACACGTACATGTTAAATGGCTGCCCATTATCCTAATACACATTCACACACAAGAACTCTTATGTACCCACACCGGTTCAATGGTGTTCCTATACCTCTCACTAAATCCATTTTTATACATAAGAACCTATTTACATTTTAAGGGATTTTCAAACAAAGGTTCCTCAACATAATCTAAAATAAATTAAAAGTAATATTAATTATAAAAGACGATAATTAGTATATAGATAATGAAACATAAAGAACAAGTGGGGGTGCTAATACCTTCCTAAGTCATAATCTTATTCCTAAACCCACACCAAGAATATCTGGATCATTTTCACGCCTCAAATTGCCATATGCATGATTATCCCGAAAGGACTAATCAGGCCCATTTTGATTTATTTTTATACAAATAAACTGGTGAATCTGAATAAACCATAATTCCTCACCCGAAGAATTAAGCTTAGGACTAAATAGGTGCCTAGGATAAAACTTAATATGGTGACGAACAACCTCCAAGGGAAATCATCGCAAACGAACCCAAGATGAGGGAGGAAACAATAGACTGAGAAACATGAATTATCAGGTCTTCGTAGGTAACATCACGCTAGCTCCCACATCACGATGATCAATGAACTATGCCTCCCTTGCACACACAAACAAGGATAGAAGCGTCATGGAATTACCTCATCCCACTCTTCCCCTTAAGAATAATATCCCATCTCAGAGCCTATAACATCAAAGTGACATGTCTGTTTGGGGATAACTATCCTTAATTCTTCCTTCTTATATATTTAGTATATCTCTCCTATATGACTATGCTAATAACATTTAAGAAATATTAGAGGCCTTAGTTTTATAGTACTATAATCGTAGATATGTGCTTAGGTCCCCATGTGCAGTATTGTACATTTATCCAAACAAGTAAGGGCTCGCGAAGGACCTCGCGATAAATAAGGGATCAAAGTATGTAAAAAAAAGATTACCTATTTTGCATCACACACGGCTTAGTCTTGATTTTTGTATTTTTTAAACCCTATACCCTTGAGGCCAAAAGAGATCAACCAAAGGGAACTATTTTTACCCACATATCTTGTATATCATGAAGCTTCTCTCTCGATCCTAAAGTCTCTGTGACAAGGAACATTTGGAGATCATTTGGTACCGGGGTATATAGAATAGGCTATTTCAGTCATACATTACTAAGGTAAAGTGGTTTCACATGTACCTAAAAGGTTCCTCAATCCAAGCATCTGGTATCTCATAATCGATGGTAATGAAAAGCAATCCACCTATCACTGAGTCGCACCGCCTTTTTTGCATATAGAAAAAATCTAGGTAGACATCCTATTGCACAAAAAGAATATATTCTTGCCATCCACTCACTTTGATTATTTTTAAAATTTATATATAGTTGTATAGTGGTTCGAAACCACTCAAATTCTAAGTTGACTATCTCCCTATTTTATGGAGGATTAAACAATATGAATTTGCAAGTCATCGCGACATAAGACTTCCCTTAAGTTGGATTCCCTACCCAAATTTTTTATTTTTAAAAAAATAATATGCCACAAATTATTTCTTCTGCGCTCACCACATTTCATCCTAATCCAATGAGACTCTTCTCAGTTCTTTCCCTTAAAAGATAGTACTAAACAAAAAATACAAAAAAATATCGTCCATATATGGTTAAAAATAGTTAACATAATTTCATGTCATATATACGTGAGTCCTTATCCCCTATGTATTGTCCTTTTGTCAGTCATTTTATAAGGAAATCCTAAATGAAGGTGCCCACCTTTTCTACAGTTAACATCACCAATAGAAATTTACACTAAGCTCTTACCCTGGAAACCCTCGTTCATCTTCTGTGAGTTCATTTAGTCGTCATCATCAAGATCCCCACTCATGATTACCAAGTTTGTTCCGCAGTGCATTCCATGTCTACAGAACAAGATCAAGATCCATCTGTGATAGGTCAAGTTTTGAGGAATTTGGAAAATATCACCGCCTTTTGAACACCATGCAATAGAAAATAGGGGCACTAGGTCGAGCACAAGTCCTCCTACAAGAGGCTACTGCTACACCCAATATTGGAAATAACGTATTCCCTACCCTTTCGCCAACACTCGTGTTCTGCATATAATAATAGTTGAGATTGCAATGACGAATCCTTAGGTTCTACCTTCACCAATGCCAGCACTGACTCCCCTTGCTAATGCCAACCTTAATCAATTCCAAGTACCATTTTCCCTTTATAGTTACCTTAATCCATATAATCAGTAGTCTGAGTATCCTCAACCTGTCTATTATGCCCCCCCACGAGCTAAGTCAGTAGCTCATCCACCAAAAGACGAGATTGACTTTACTCTTATGTTTAAGAAATATAAAGAATTAGGATCCCCTTGCACATTTATCCAACTACTACCTTCAGATACAAATCCTAAATGTAGACCTAGGGGTATTAGAAAATATATTCTCCTCCACTCTGTTCGAAAGTCCACTTACTTGGTATATGTGGTCTGAAGCGTAAGGGAACTGCTAAAACTTGGTACGACATGTGTCCTGCATTTCTCAAGCAACAGGAATATAATGAGGAAATCAGTGTCACTCGTAAGGACCTAAAAATGTTGAAACAAGAGGAAGGATATGTAGTTGATACATTCATCACCTAATGGAGAGAAAATTCCAATCAAATGGTCAACTGCCCCCAAGAAAATGATCATATTGAGAGCATGATCAAGAACCTATCGTAAGAAGTGAAAATCTAACTTAATCTCACTTGGATCGCTAACCTCAAAACTCTGAGTCACATAGGGTGAAAAATTAAGGAGAGTTTTGATGCTAAAGATATTAAGTCTGCTGAAAAGTCCCGCCGACCATCAAATTAATTATCTACCAGAAAGAACTCTCCTAGAAATTATACACCACATATCATTATTATGCTGATCAGTCTACAACCTCGATCATACCCTCCACCTAAAACTTCTAAGGCTATGATCTCCATCGCTGCATTGTATGAACTAAGGGATCCCCCGAAGAACTACCAAGCCATTCCCCCTACCAAAGTAACCTAAACAGGATAAAGACTGATCACAAATCTATAAGTCCTTCTTAGCCAAGTATTCTCCACCTTGAAATTTGATGGTCACCTTAAGACACTTAACCGTAGTCCACTGCTTGTCAGCCCAGATAAAAACTAGTAAGCTAACTCATATTGCGAGTTCTATCAAGGGTTCAAACACATCACTAATAATTTTTAGGAGCTTAGGTATTTAATACAAGACCTCATAGATGTTGGTAGCCTCATCCTGCCAAAGCTCAATGTGATAAACAATCTCTTAACTTTTATCCTAATCTTCATACTAACACCATATCCAATAATTCACCCCCAAATACTGATCCATCCACTCGGATCATCCCTATTAATCATAAATCGAGAATGAGGACACAATCCCCATTCCAATTAGTAATCCCTCTAGGTACACCGTCACCCATTATAAAAGTCGTCGTTGAGACTAAGCCCACCATCGACCATATGAGCTTGATCATGGCCATAGACTCCCTACTAATCAATCACTACATCCTAAACTTTCTCCTTGTCACAGATTTATTCTCTCGAAAGAGCTATAAATACGAATGATTTATGTAAATAGTATAAACCACTTGAGCAAATAGGAGGAAATATATGACGAATCTCTCCAAGCAACATACCATATTACCTCTGTTATACCAATATAATCTACTGGATAGGGCGGATCGACCTCGAATGTAGTTTTATTTTCCCTAACGGACTTTAATACAAGCAGCGACTCCTGCTCACATAATACCTCAAACGCATTCTTCGTTAGTTCTTCTAAAAATAGTGGAAGCGCCATGTCCACAACTTACCAAGTGACATAACCCTTATTTTAAACACCTCAATACTCAAGCCCTCTGGTACAAATGAGAGAATGTGATAGACAACTCAGGGTAGATGATCACATTACTACGTATTGTAATCGTCAACAAATGTTATATAAAGAAGAAGAAAGGGCCAGATCCCACACCACTTGCAATGGTGCTGCTTGGGAGGCAGAGTCAAGAGCTCACCCCGACCCAACAATAAATGTTCCTCACCCGAGTTTTCCAAGAGAGGGGTGAAATCAACTTTGGGCAAAAAAATGGATCTTGTCCTACTAAATAGTGTTTCGCCCTGAATATGAAAAGCAATAATGAATCACCACTCGGCCCCCTCTCGAAGGTGCTAAACCACGAGTTTTCCCTTTTGCATCCATTCATATGATCCAGACAAATGCCAAGGGCAACATCGACCCTTCCTGACTGATTGGTCCAAAACCTAAGGAACTCCCCACTAGGTTAAAAACCAAATCTATTAATATGGAACCTACCTAAGAGTCATCAAACTTCAAACTCGAACATATCTACTATAATGACTTCCCAGAGGAAGGAATTGTATATTTCTTTGACCATCTTCTAATCACAGAGGGGAACACATCTACAAAATTCAGGGCCAAGTTTATCATCAACCCCTAAATCTAGGAAATGATGACAAAGTGGTATCACTCCTACAAAAAAGGGTTAGGCCTCCATGAGAAAGGATATACATTCTTCGAAGCTCCCATTTACCAAGATTAAAAATTTGGGATTGGACACCGATCCACCGCAGAAGAACTCAATCGTCTCAAACATCATGAACATTAGTCTAGTCACATGAAATAATGAGGCTACAATTCGAACATTTTGCATCCAAGTCTCTCATATGAAGGTCCACCCCTTCAATTCTTCAACGACGAATGGGAACTTCGACATTCCATTATCGATATATATAAAAACATGCGATCTACCAATTGAGGTGGTTTTCTAATAGAGATACAAAATGTTATATATGGATCTATTGAGGTTGAACCTAAACCATACAAATCATCCCACCCCCTGAAGCATATCCCAAAAAAGATCTTATTAGTCCTTAAAATGATTTAAATCTACTTGTCGAGGCCATCCTTCACCACAAGGTCCCCCCACAAGGAGATATTCATATAGCTTGGGGACATAGCTAGTCAACCTATACCTCCATGATAATTCAAAAGGGAAGCTTGATAGCCTCTACTATGTAGTGTCTATACTGGACATTTATAGGTTTGTTAAGAGAGTCTCACCCTAGGGACCATAATAAGCATATTATTGATATTATCCCTATAAAGACCCCATTATGGGTGGAATGGTCACTTTCGTCTTTAAGGGGAAGACTTTCCTTAACACAGCCTCCCAAAACCTTGGTGGGGTGAAATAAAGAAATCCTTATAACCCAAAATAGAGATCGTCTATGAGGAAGTGCTATATGCGGATTATGGGAAAATCCATTATGCCAGCTACAATGAGCTCAACATCTCATGGGTATCAGAGGAGTACAAAACAATCCTCGAGTAAGAGCCTAAATGGTGACTACCCACCTTGTTTCCCTATGAAACCTCTTTAGTTCCCATGCTTCGATACTCAAACTTAAGTAACGCAGAATGTTTCCACAACTGGCACACTGCCTCCATTCCTCACGATAACATAATGGACAAGGAAAAGTAGTTATCATCTCTGAGCTAGATCTTTACCTCCACATACTAGATTTAGTGGACCCATGATATGGCCTCATAACCACTCTAGGACTATTAGTGGAATGAGGGAAACCATTATCAGTTACTACAAGCCCTCTCTAAGGCCCTCCCATATGTCAAACCCATTATGGACCTAACTAATAACATTGTTAAATCCCCCAAAGAAAGGATATCTTAACTCAATAAACACCATCAGCTTCAGCCTTGAGTCCACGCTGAAGTTCCAGAGATCCTAAAGACCCTGTTAATGGTACTCGTATAAAATTCGGATCATCTCATCACCAATATCACATGAGAAGATATACTAAATAATTGGACCTTTGTCAGATGCGTACTAACACATGTCTTCTGAATGCCTTTTGACTATGTCATGTTAAACTCTGAGTCCCTCATAACCCCATCTCTTGATGTATCCCATTGTAAAGAAAAGTTCTATGCTCTAATCACTATATTCTTGCATCCCTTCGATGGAATAATAAATTATGATTTCCAGTATTTTCTTGCTTGTGTTTCATGTGATGATTATGAATCTAGGGATGAATTATACATCACACCTAATATTGATGAATCTACGAATCTAAAATAGTTAAAACACTTGCCAAAACTTTACCAAAGTTAAAATAGATGTATAATTCCAAATAGGATGACACAATAACCATAAATTTGGGAACTTCCCCCCCAAAAAACTATAGATCTGGCCCTCCCTTATTAAAAACAAGCAAAAAGAGTCATTGGCCTCCTCACTAATTTCATAGAATATTCTCTTGGTCTTATACAAAAGATATCGACACTCCTGGATGCAAATCCTATTATATATAGGCTTATTAAGTTGATACTCGAATGGTCCGTGAAGGTTAAGGAAGAAATCGAGAAAAAGCTCAGCGCCGGATAACATCGTGCCCATACCCAAAAATAGTGGAAATGTATGAATGTGCATGGATTACACAAACCTCAACCAAGATTTCCCTAAGGATTATTTCCCTCTACCATATGTAGACTTTTTGGTAGAATTATTGACCATCAATTCACTCAAGTCCTTTGTAGATGGTTTTTCTACCTATAACCAAATAAAGATGCATCCCAACCACCAAGAAAATATCGAATTCATCACCCATGGGGAACATAATGTTATGAGGTTATATCCTTTGGTCTCAACAAAACAAGGAGAACTTATCAGAGATCAACAATAACCATCCTTTATGACCTCATACATGAGGAAGTGAAAGTCTACGTTGAAGACATGATCACCAAGTTTTCTAAAAATCACGAGGGACGCATTTTGACACTCCAAAAATTCATTCAAAGGCCCTGCCTTTTCAAGATGAGGTTGAATCCTTAAAAATGTGTCTTCGATCTTACTAAGGGAAAATTCCATAGATTTATTATTAGCAAAGATAGAATCAAGGTAAACCCAGCCAAGGTCAAGTCCATACGAGAAATTCCACCCCCCAAAATAGAGAATGAAGTCAATGGTTTCTTGGTCCAAATCCAATTCAGAAGTGAGTTTATCAACTAACTTACCACTATTCGAAAACCCATATTCTAAATACTCAAAAAGTACTCACCCAAATAGTGAAATGATCAATGACATAAAGCATTTAAGAAAATATAGGAGTAACTCACTCACCTTCCCATACTAGTACCTCCCCAATAGGGATAGAAAATTCAAGTGTGTGAATACTCAAACTAACTTAGAGGGGGTGAATAGGTTATCTCAACAAGTTTGCCAAATTTTAAATTCACATTTCAAGTATGACCTAAATCAATTACATTTTTAAGTTCCAAAGTAATTTAGGTGAATTGCATGCACACATACATAATTAACTAATGTAAAATGAAAGATAATCACACAAAAATGCATAACACCGGGTATATAAGAAAAACCCTCAATATGTGGATAAAATTACCTCGTTGTGACTAAGCATTTCATTACATTTGAAAAGTTTCTTTTATGTAATATAAGAAAGTAACTAACTCTCGTACACTCACAAGAAATTAACTATAGTTGTTACAACTCTCCTTCATTCTAATGAGAAATACGATTGAAGCTCCATCTCTTGGATAGGAAAGTCCATTCTCCATCCTAGATCCACACTATGCTCCAACTCTTAATAGATTGAGAACATACTTTTAGATCTTGGAGTGTAAACCTTGTGGTTGATTTTAAATTCAAATGTAAATAAGGTTATATTTAGATAAAATCCTCTAAATTGAAGATCTTAAAGTAAATCTAAAAAAATCCCCAAACTCTCAAAGGAGCACTCAATTTGAATTAGGGAGAGAAAGTAGAGCTCTCAAATATGAAAACTAATCAGAATATGAATTATAAATGAGGGAAATGTTTTTATTGATTTGGAGGGAAGTAAGGGCTATTCATAGCAAAATTTGAATTTTTAGCGCTGTCACGTGCACAGTTATGTTTCCCCATGAGCAAGATTTTAAATCATATACCCCCGTTAACAAATGATATAGGGTAGTGTGCATAGTTTGTGCACAAATTGTAGTTGTCGTGCGAATGAATTAAAATTATTCCATTTTAATGGATCTTAGACAAAATCAATTTAACAACATTATAATTGAGTCTTTTGAAAGTTGAAACCTTGAACCCCTTCACAATAAAATACACCACTCAAAGGAATCTTTGAAAAACAAGTTTATAAGAAATAAAATCTCTATTTTAAATTCATAAGTGCGTGCAAATATAAATTTCTATCGAATCTGCAAAAGTATATTCTTCAATTGTAGAAACAAAAGGATTCAAGCATTTAGATATCTTTATCTCTTCAAATCACAAGTGTACATAGGTAATGAAGAAAGGCACTCTCACTCTACTAAATGTATCAATCTTTTGGCATTGCCATTGTCCACGGCTCATATGTTTTGTCACGAGAGATAGCCAACTAATATATAATACAAAATGTTGCATTCTTAATCTCTCCCTTTGGCTATTCCGTGGAAAAAAAATAGTACTTAAAATTACTTGATTATAACAAGAAATACTCACTCCGCATTATCTATATAATAAGATAAGCTTGTCGTAATATGCAAATCCATTAGGCCGACTTAGTACTCCAGTATAAGATCTTAGTCTTTCAAACAATGAGAGGAATCCTAAAAAAATCTCAACAACAAGACACAAATAAGGAAGACATGTAAATGAAAAAACTCTCCCTCCTTAGGAATCCTCCCAAAAATGATAATATAAACAAATATGAATGATGGGATGAAGATATACCATAAACAAATCATAAAGAAATACACCCCCCAAGTAAGCATATATCTACACAATAAACTACCTCAAAAGAACATAATCATTGCATGTATCAAACATATGATGTTACTTAATTTGGCCGTTAAAAAAAAGACCACGACTTAGTATCTCAAAAGCCACAAACTCTAAATAAAAACTACCTAAGAAGTCCATGATATGATACCTCATAGGAAGCGACCACTTAACCTCGACATCTCCAGAAGGATAGGCCATATAACCTTAAACGTTAGCCAAGGACATTAAGCTATCCACTTTCGAGAAATATTCCTTCTTATTACCCTCATCCATAAGTCATGTCGTCTAAGCACGTGAGGCCCCTAGTTGACTCCTATAAATATAGCTGCTCACCTCTCATTTGGAAAGAAACTACTGGGAAATCTCTTGTCAATTCTCTTCAAAATCTCTCTACATATGAGACCTGACTCTAATCACTTACTCTGGTATCCCTAAGATCATAACAATCACAACCTCATAGAAGATTACACTATAAGGCTATGACCTCTACTACACAACTCATGTATGTTTATGAATTTAGCCTCATTCTTCTCCGTTTATATGCCCATGCACCTCCAATCATGTGCATATAACACATATCTAACGATAATCTAGCTCTATAGTGGACATAAGATTATTTTAATGGTCCAACCATTCTAAATCTTATGTTTATCTCCCTTTGTCACTCTATTTTTTATACTTTTTATTGTTGAGTATAGGTTTAATGACGAGGTTTACACTAGTAGAATGATTTTTAGATGATAACAGTTTGGCGTCATCTCTGGGAATGAAGAGTTATATCGAGTTTCTAACAAATCGGATCGGTTATGACTTATTTCATACATAGGAGTCTCTGGATCTACATCTTTTGGATGAGATTTTAGCAGTTAGGTCCACATTTTCATATAAACCCTTGTTAAGGTCTCATCATCTTTTTAAACCTGTTTTCCCAAGCTTATTTAGAATTTTTTAGGTAGATCCATTTTCCCTAAGGATATTACCATGTCCAAATCTTGCTAAGCTGAGTGATAGGACACGACCTCAAGAAGATTGGGAACAAGGGATGCAAATATTTTCTAGTTTTTCTTTATTTTATGGCAATTTAGCCACGGTATAAACTATATATTAGGTTCTGTCCGTAAGGATCATGTTTATTTATGCACAAGGACTTATTATGCCTTAGATTTACACCTTAAAGGATCTTTAATTTGATATCTTGGGGTGGAAAATTTATTTTAGTTGAAATTAGGGCTAGAATATGCATTCTGCCTTCCAGGGTCCTTGACCTTTTAGGCTGTCCTGCTACAAGTCGCAACCTCACTATGATAACTTAGAGCAAAACCTCTATTTTTAGCATGTTTAGGATTTTAAGTAAATAATTTCACTACATTGATACTTAAGATGAGAAAAAAAATTCTCAACACCCCCCCATAGCATGTCTTATATTTTTAGGTCGGGTTAACTTGCATAAGTCTAGGTTAAGCACTTGAAAATGATGCTTTTATGAGTAAAATGCAAACGGGCTATGGCCTTAAGGATTGAAAAATCACCAAGATAAGTTGTTATGTTCTACTAACCTTTTGGGTTGTCATGTTAGCATTTTTTCAAAGGATATGTATTCATCAAGTTTTTTAGAAGATGGAATCACCACACGAGAAAACTATGATCGATTATGATAATCATCGTGGGTAATCCCTGTAATAGGAAATAGTCATAGCCTCAACACTTATGGCTTACATGCCGCAGACTCAAAGGCATGAGCCTCATAACTTTTGCAAAAGTTTTCATACTTTTAAGTTTAGAAAAAACTTTTGATTCATAAATCACATTCCCAAAATATATTTGAGTGAATCATTTAAAACCCTATAGTTTTGTATCCTTGCATACGATACTCTTGTGGAGATATTGATCGATGGATATTGAGGGTGGACGGTTGCTTATCAACATCTTGAAGGAAAGTGGTATTCTTTAGATATTTGTGAAGACTAGCACGTTATACTTATGGCTACTATCAAGTAATCTGTAAGTCAACTGTCTTGTAATATTTCTAAAGTGCTAAAAATATAAGGTTTTGCCTGCAAGGGATTTTTTTGTCAAATTTACCTTTATTAAATGCGTGATTTACTTTATCAGTTTTCTCACCTAGATGTATGTCTTAGGGTAAAAAGATAGAATTTGGTTTTGTGTGCGTTGGACACTTAATTATATGAAAATTCCATTAAGATCGCAAACGCACCTCTACAAATTGGTATAAAAGCATTCCGTTATTTTTTCACCTTACAAGTGGTATCAGAAAAGGTTACACCAAATTATCGTGTGATCCTGGTTTTCAAAGAGTTTTTTTATAGATACCAATTCTCTCAAATTAGTATCAAAGTCTGTTGCACAAAATTACTGTGTGATCTTTTCTCATAAATTTTTTTCTTTGATATCAATTTTTTTTCAAAAATTGCTGATCTTTAAAAAGCCAAATTTTAATGGAGAATTTGTATAATCGAGTGCCCATCCTTGAGGATACTAATTAAGATTACTAGAAGGCTAGGATGAGGTCTGTCTTAAAAGCCATAGATGAGCCAGTTCGGTGAGTTTGTGAGAGGGTGGACTCCTCCCACTATCACTATTGATAATGTTATTGGACCTAAACCTGTGTCTTCATGGACTGATGAAGAATTTAAGTGGAGTATCTTTAACTCTCGTGGACTTAGTGCTATTTCTGGAGCCACCACCCCTGAAAAGTTTTGTCGCATCATGATGTCCAATACGTCTAAGGAAGCATAGGATACCCTCCAGCTCACTCACGAGGGTACCAACGATGCAAATACGTCTAAGCTTCAAAATTTAACCACCTAATTTGAGACCATCACTATACTAGAGTCTGAGTCATTCGATGAGGTTTATGGACGTTCGGTGAGAGATTTCAAAAATGAGAGTTGTGAAAAATATTTTGAGGTCACTTCCATCCTTCTTTTTTCCTATGTTCATCGTACTTAATCCGTTAGGGATCCTAGACACTCTTAGGTTAATAGAACCTGTAGGAGATCTTCAAACATACGAGTTTGATATGTTCCCTAAAACTATTAAATCTAAGGATATGGGGGTACCTTTAAAGACTCAAAGTAAGAAAAAGAAAAAGGAGAGAGTTTATGATTCTGAATCTGAGGGAGATTGTCATTTCGACGACTTATCCCTTTTTGCAAAAAAATTAAAAAATTTCTCAATTTTTCAATAAAGAATTCTTGCAATAATTTTTTTTAGAGAAAAATAAAAATAAAAATGAGATCAAGAGTAATGGAGAGAAAAAAATAAGATATAAGGTGTTATGAGTGCGTGGGAAATGTCATAAGGCACATGAGTGTCCCACGAGGTTAAAGAAAAAGTGAAAAAAGATTGCAAATAAAGCCACTCTTAGTGATAGTGACATCAAGTCGATTGATTTAGGGGGTCACATCAGCACTTCTAGCTTGTCCCACGCCAATGAGGAAATATCTAAACGTGAAAAATGTGATGATGTTTGGATTCATTCGGGAGATAGTGAGAGTGAGAATGGTATTTTGAGTGAGGGAGAAGGTCCAAAAGGCTTTTAGTGAACTTTATACCGAGACATTAAAGATGAAAAAGATTAATAAGGATTTTATCTCTTAGGGTGATATATTTGGAGAAAGAGTTAAAAGTTTTGAGGGTGTGTGAGGTGTCAAAAAGTCAACTCAATAAGGTGAATATTTACTTATGTGAGCATTTGATAGTTTTAAGCCAAGAAAGAGCAATTTGACCAACAATGTGGCTAGGCTTACGAGAGATCTTCAATCTTCTTTGGATACTTGTGAGAAACTATAAACTCGTGTATCCCAACTCGATAGAGATCCTGAACATTCTAGGAAGGTCAAAGTTACTTTAGAGGACACATCTAAAAAGATAGGAAAGACTCGCCTTGGTCTCGCTTTAGGTAACGTTGAGAGGCTAAGAATAGGTTATGGTAGTGCATTCACTTACTATATTGCACCCAATTCGGTTCATGAGTTTTTGTTATATCCATATGGTCCTCGACCAAACCCACCTAGGAGAGCTCATCCTAGAGATTTTGAGAGAGGTCACCCAAGCCGGTGTATGTTTGTTCCCATTGCAAGCAAAAAGGTCACCTTAGGGAATTTTATTTAAGTTAAGGAGAGTGCCTTATAGGTAACTTCCACATTATGCTACCACACATGCTCCTACACGAGTTCCCGCGCATACTCCCACACATGTTACTTGGCATGCTCTCACACATCACATGTGAAATTTTGAGAGTTTTTGAGAGAAAGTAGAGTAATTAGTCAAGACTACACAATATTTGATAGAGGTTTTTCATAGGATGCCATCTCCTTTGGAGATCTCCTCTGGGCCTAATGATTGAGGTTAAGACTTGTTTCTAGCATATGATGCTTTTCATGTTCATATCTTGCTTGCCTATTGCTAGATTGTACTATCATTGTACTTAAATTTTTCATTTTGATATTTTTTTTGAAAAATCCAAAAAAAGGTTTGTTTTTCTAGAAAAAAATTGAAAAATACGATTTTTTTTTTGTTTTTTAAGACAAAGGTGAAAACGAAAAAAAGAGTTTATTTTGATAAAATTTTTGAAAAAGACAAAAAGAGTTTTGTGATTTTTTTACACCATGTGTGGATGAACATTAAAGATGTCTGAGTCACCTATTCATTCCATATCCACGTGATTTTTTTTATTAGTTTGAGACGTGACACCATTTCATTTATATGCTTTATAATGTGTGGAGTCATTAAGATGTGATATGATGACAACTTGCTACATTCTTAACTCCTTGTCACCTTTAATGCACATGAGCACAACCTTATTTGAGCATTGCACTTACCTGTCATGTGTCGATTGTAGTGTTTAATCTCAATCCTACTTTTAAAATTAACCAAATGTGAAAATCGAGATAATATAAGTAGTGCATGTAAGAACCATTGTTGGGATTGAAAAATAAAAATTATTTTTTCGATAAAATTAATATATATTAAGCAATAGAATCGGGTTGCGAAAGATATGTTGACTTTGCGTGAAAAGTCACCATTTGCAATGAAAATAGCCAAAAATATTAAAGGCGCATAAAACATAATTGCCAAGCAAATTTATGGAACATTCATGATTCACTACATATGAGCATTAATTTCATAAAAATAACTGAGAGAATAAATTAAATATGTGAGATCCTGACTGAGTTTAAGAGGAAAATTGATGGGTTTGCACGTCTCATAAAAATATTGAAAATCATTACATGGTTTTGGGCGTTATTGGTGTGAAAATAACTTACGATAGCTATTAGTTGATTCCGTGAAGTCAATTTCACACGAGTTCACTATTTTTATACCTAAGGTACACTTTGAGATCTTTCGTTAATGGTATCTCATTATTTTGTGCACTTGTGTTATGTTTGTATATGCTTATTAACCTATAGGATATGTTCACACCCCTACATTCTATTTCCATGATTCAGGTATTTTTGTGTTTCTCCATGGTGTGTTGTATTTGTAAAATTTTATTTTTAAAAAAATTCAAAAAATTCAAAAATAGTTGGTGGATCCTTTGAGTTTATCATTACATGTGATTATTTGATATATCTTTGTGATGATAGTCTATCTTTAATGATACTCTCCATTTTCATGATTTAGTTTCTACTCCTTGTCTATTTTGAACAAAATAAAAGGGGAGAACAAATTACGGGGGAGATTACATGAGTATGATTTATGGCAGAGAATTTTATATATTTTATTTGATATGTCGATGCATCATGGGTATTTGATTTGTTTCATGTGTGTACGCAAATTTGAAAATTCATATTCACATTACACTTCGGACAAATTTTGTATATCGGCTCCTTTGCTATCTGAACTCTTCGGACACCTAAAAAAATAAACATATATCAAATGAGGACATATTAGGTATGGAAAAATATAAATCTTATAAAATTATATTTTTTGCATTTTTAGTACCCACTTTTCATTTTAAGCCCTTTTCATGACAACTTCCTATAATGCACAAAATTTACTAAACTAACATAGATAACATATTTTATTATAAAAATTAGTATCCTATGCTCAAATACACTGCCTTGGAAAAAGAATGTGTATCTCTTGTATGGATGACCCATAAACTCTGACATTACATAATGTTCTCAGCATACAACTCATATCCACAATGGATCCCCTAAAATACCTGTTGGAGAAACTCGCTCTCTCTATCCGAATGTCCAAATGACTACTAATGTTATCCAAATTCAAAATCGTGTATGTCATGCAAAAATCCACTAAATGGCGAGACAATTTGGACCTTCTCGCAAGACAACCATCATTAGATAAAGAATAAGAAAATGAGGCAGGATTCTAGGACGCGGACCTCTTCAACTTAGACGATACACAAATGTGGGAATTCCATTTAGACGGGACCGCTAGAAAAACAGGATTCTACATCGTAATGCTTTTGATATTCCTCGACTCATGTTAATACTCTCGTCTATCAAAATCACTTATGAGTGCACTAGAAATATGGATGAATAAATGGATTACATCACGAGTATCAAAATCTCCATGGAAATGGCAATCACCAAGCTAAAATCCTATGGAGACTCAAGCCTGGTCATCAGTCATCAGTCAGATACTAGGTAAATGAAGAGTTTGAGATAATAAACTACAACCATACCATCTCTACTTATAAGATATGGCTTCACGGTTCGAGCATCTCAAGTTCTACTTTCTCCCTAAGGCTAAAAAAGCTTTGTAGATATATTCGCCACCCTAGCCTCATTGATAGACATGCCAGAAGGAACCACGGAGATCACATTCACCATAACTAGTAAGAGTACCCCTTCCCACTGCTTTAGAATTTATTCTATCGAGGTAAGGACGATAGGACCCATAATCTGGTAATACGACATATAGAACTTGTTAGACAAGAACCACTAATCGCCAGATTCATCTCCGATCGATCGAATCATCCTGAGATGATTAGTGGCCAAATTCATCATCTGTAGGGGCAAACTCTATAAGAGAGGGTTCAATGGAGTACACTTAAAATGCGTTATAAAGGATAAAACCCTCAAAAGAATGGACATAATCCATAGCTGCGAATGTTTCCCACACATAAGGGAACATGCCCTCTCTAGAAAAATACCCTGACAATTGTATTATTGGACCACCATACAGAAGGATTGCACACATTATATTCGAATGTACCTCAAATGCACACTTAACACCCGAAGAAAACATTTACATCCCCGATGGTTCTGTTGTATGACCTTGTCATGGCTTTTCTCCACCCGAGTGATAGATATCATAGGAAAAGTAACCCCTAAGGCCTCCACTGAGCACAGATCCATCTTTGTCGCCAATGAATACATCACCTTATGGGTTAAAGACGCATCCTATTCGGTTCTCATGGCCAATAAAGTGTCTAATTTCATCCGCCGAAACATCATATGCCTATTCGGCATACCCCATGAATTGGTAACCAAAAATGGTTCCCATTTTGAGAAAGAGGTCTCTAACATGTTACATGAGTATGAGATTAGCCAGCATAAGTGTCTTTCATACACACCACAAACCAATGGAGAATCTAAGAAATTAACAAAAGCATAAAAAACATCATCAACAAAATGATAGATATTTACAACAACAATTTAGAAAAACTCTCATACGCCCTTTGGGGTTACCATATGTAATTCCCCGACTCGTATTTATGGGTTACCCATAGTCAACCCGATCCGATCCGACTCGAGTCGTTAGGCGTGAAGTTCAATGAAATAACCTATATAATGTTGTTAGTCCAGTTTATTTTAATTAACATTTCACTTATTTAGCATGCGATTCCCATTTCAAGATAAACTATGTGTGGGATCCATGGGGAGAACCCCGAGTCCAAGTAAATAGAGCTACTAACGTAAGATATATACTTACCTGTTCAACGACCTCAAAATACGACCCCACACCCACCCTGCCGTAACAAAGCGAGGGTGTGAACCTATGCCCAGTGGGAATATACAAGCAATATTGAAACGAACGACATAAAACAATACTCACACGCTATAGTCACATGCATGAAAATATATATATATGTATCTACATATATATAAATATACCCAAAAAATACATATTCAAATGTATTGCCCGCATTACCTCCAAAAACTTTTACTCATCGTGATTAATTTACCTTAATATTATAAAGACTTTCTTTGTTTTTATCACTTTGTTTAACACACTCAGTTTCACACATTACACCACTACACTTGATTTATTCCAAAACCATTTCTTTACCAGAATCAACCCTTTATATTCATTTCAATATTTTCATTAGAAATACCATTTCAACACACACATAGCGTTAAAAAATACTTGTTTATAATTTAAAAACCTTTCAATGCATAATTATGCAAATTATGGGTTGAACAACTTAGGTTACTTAATAACTCATTTGCCCACGCTGCTTACCCTTTTTTCTTTAACTTATGGACATTAATAGGTTTAGAAATTTACCCATTTCACCATGATCGAAATATTTAATTTATTCATTCAAGTTAGGTTGTATTATTATATTTACCACACAATACATTCATTGATATGTTCCTTATTCCTTTTATCTTTTCTCGAAATTTTCCATTACCGCATACTTACACGGGCTTCACATCGAAGACTATGCGCACCATATGTTTTGGCCAATGATTTAGGTCTTTTCACCCAAGGGCTCTAGTACCTTCTTGCTTATTCCTATTTGCATCCAAGTCCTTATTAATATGTTTAATATTTTATATATGTCCATGTTATTCCACTTCTTTACTTTTGCCCGGCTGAAGCCAAAACCCAGACGACTTCACCGTCCATGTTCCCATTAATACTTGAAAAATTGTTTATTTTCTTCTTTAAGTCTCTTATCCACACACACGTGATTTATACTAAATTCTTTCACACTATAGTACTTAGTACATTTTTACACACATTAGTGTAAAGACATGCTTTGACATTTTTATTCCATGATAATGTTCCACTTTGAGTGAATTACTAATTTACCCTTTGTTTACCAAACTGGCAATTTAGTTCCTTAACAAGTGTTATTTCTCAAATGATTATTAAGTTTCCAACTTAACATTTAAAACACCTTTATCCATTTTAACATTTATTCAATACCACACTATTACCCAATTCTGAAACTTGACACTTTTACACTTCAAATATGTAAAATAACACCTTTACATAATATACTTCCATTTTCACTCATTCTTTTAAGACTAAAATATTCATTTGTCTTATTAGATGTTTAGACCCAACAAAACTTTCCTTAAATTTTCTCATATATTTATTATCAAAATACTACAAGTTGGTATGCACAAGAAAGTGGACTTTAATTACTAAAATCCTACCGAGTGGATTAAGCATACATTCATTCTAGAATGTGTACCATTTTTAACAAACATGCATTTTCCTTTTATTCTAAACAAGAATAATAATTCCTTACATTTTTATTCCATAAAAATGTCCATTACTTTCTTTTACTAGAAAATATATTGGAGAAGCAATGTCTACATTTTTATTCCATAGAAATGTCCATTAATTTCCTTTACTAGAAAATATGCTAGAATAACATTTTCTATATTGTTATTCCATAAAATGTTTATTATTTATTTTTTACTATAAATCTACCAAAATGACATTTCTTACATTTTTATTCTATAAAAATGTTTATTTCAGCGTACTGGGAAAATACACTACAATAATATTTTCTTACATTTTTATTTCCATAAAAATGTCCATTTTCAGTTTTATTAGAAAATATACACAACTAATATTTTCTACCCATTTTTTATTCTATAAAAATGTTTACTTCTAGTTTATTAAGAAAATAAATTACAACAATATTTTCTCCACATTTTTATTCCATAAAAATGTCTACTTTTAGATTATTAAGAACACATAATAATATCATCAAAACCCTACTCTTAATCAATAACAATAAGGCTACATTATACATCAAATAGAGTCTCAATACAATAAGAATAGTTTACCCACCTAAATAGCTCCAAAGTGGTGGTGGTGATGAAGATGGGTGACTCCCCCACCTCCAAAGGTTGCCCTAAAAGGGAGTCATAAAAGTCCAACCAAACAAGCCTCCATGGAAGCCCCAACACATTCTAGGAAAAGCTCCATTAAAACCCTCTTAAAATATCTCCAACAATATATACATCGTTTCTCCATAATACACTCTCTTAATATACCACGCATCCTTCCTCTCTATTCTAATAACCCAGAGTCACGTAATATACCCATAGTCATTCAAATGACTGACTAAGCGTGTCATTAGAGCGATTCCTACATAGTCGGATTTGTCTCCCATGTCTTATCTTCCTTAATTTGTCCATTAAGTGACTCACCTCACACAGGGATACCAAATTCAACCTAGATAAAAAGGAATGAGTTTTATAACAGAAATCCTCTATTTTCTTTTTTTTTTCTCTTGTAACAATATTCCCTCATGCATACAATCCGTAATAAACCAAAATCCAGTCATTCAATATGTAATCCAATTTTATTACCCATAAGTATCTATAATTGTACTTTGTTACTCCTCGTATAACATCTACATATTTAATTAATTAATATAACGAGTGGGATATTAAAAACTTCTCTCCTTAAGGAAGTTCGTCCTCGAAATTCTTGGCTCATTACGAACTATACTCCAGTCACCTATGACTGGTTTCCAATCCTAAGCATCCTCAACACTATGGTCTAAACCCAAGGATTTCACTTTAATCAACCATTATTAATCCAATCAAAATGGACCCTAAGGTCCTATTGCAAGTTCTCAAGCATGCTTAACATGTCTATTTAAATAAAACCTCAAGATTGTCGATACTTTCCAAATATTGCAACATCACCAATAAATTCATTGATACGAGTCATTCCTTCGTTAGAATTCACAACCTATGTTTACTCAAATAATTTGGATCATGCCTAGCCTAGGTTGGTACAACCTCGACGCTTATAATCATTCACCCCAGTGATCACAAGACAATACATCACCTCAGTCTACCCGGTCAATATTTCCCAAGAGATCCTTATGCTACCCTAATATCATTCTAGGTATCACAATGCATATGAATACATCGACAATCACACCCTTAATATGTACAACTCTTAAGGGAGTGTTATACGAGAACCTAATGTGTTTATCAAGTCCTTATACTCACAACCTCTCCAAGTCACAACCTTAAAACACACTACCAAGTCCTAGATAACTATATAGGTTAACTAACGAAACATGTTAAACTAAAGAAACTAAGTAATATATGCAACTGTATGCAGTAAACGCGAGATTATGCACACACACAACTGGTGTAGAACAAGTTGCTTTCGAAGAAAGGAGAAATCATATACCGTGACGCATCAGCCAAAATCGATCTAACCCACATCACTACTGAGCTTATGACGCGTCGCACCCGAATTTTAACTAATCAAAAAGTCCCCATTATCGAGATCAAAGAAGACACAAGAATTCAACGAATCAAGCGACTGCCATGCCAAAAGAAAACAATCAAATTCTGACAATGTTTCGACCCACATGAAGTGATAATCCACAACGTATGCTTGAAGTCTCTAACTCTTCATTGATATCTCTTAAGAACCTTAGCCTTTTTATATAACCCGACTTAACCTCTTAACCATGACGAGTTATAGTAATGAATCATCTGTTCATGTCGAATAGATGAAACACAAAATAAATTTCTTTAGGAAGTTGAAGCACTAGGCTTCCCTCCCTAGGGTTAATGCTAAACCCCTATCATTGGTAAGTGCAGTCAACTGAACCCAATAAGTTTACATTCCTTCAACACTTATCACTAGTCACTGACCCATCATACCCAGGCCTTCATAATTGTGACAACTCGTGATCCGAAATAAGGGGTGGCCAGCCCGATACTCCAAAATAACGGGATCATGGATGGAAATCATTCTCAGCATCATAACAATAAACTGAGTATAAAGGAAAACCACCCAATAATCAGAAAATGGGTTGCCAAAAGTTTAAAATTTTAGTTCTAGAACAAGTTAAGAAATAAATTAAACAACCCAATCTGAAAAGAAAGTGGAATTCCAAAAGATTTTATATTGCATCCATAACGAATATACAATAAAAGGACCGAATATACTGTCGGTCAACAAATACATACAAAGAATTTCAACAATTTAATATCTTACATAATACATTCATTAAACAATTACAACAGTTTGGGCCACACACCCGAGTGAACGACCCCGATCATATCTAGAACACAAAATGAAAGCATTTAGTTCAACATCCTGTAATATTCGCAAAATCTTACAGCTCCTCGAAAGTAATGGAAAGGGGAATATCAATACGAGCGCCCTTGCGGCGGAGAACCTGAGCGGATACAATTTCATGGACAACAAGGAAAATGAACGGGTCAGGGCCCGGTTTTATATGATCACCAGAAGAATAAAAAGCATGATAGGTATGAACAGTTATACATGAATGATAAGGATGATAAGCTAGCATGTTAATCATACATTACAATTTAAGCCAATTTAACTAATTTTAAAATTTAGTACATTTACACAAAAGAATTATGAATAAACATCTTTAATTAGAAACCTTTATCATTATTCATATTACCATTTCATCTTTCCATTCCTCAACAGGAATAAAATTTTCTATCATATGCTCTTTACGGCATTCATACATTCCTTAGGAGGAATATAATCACTGTATATGCTCTTTGTGGCATTTATCATCCATCAAGTCCCACTTGATGTAGAAAAGTTATATTCTCATACATATAACGATTCTAAGACCGCCCCTTCGAGTTTCCCCACTGGGCGCGCCCCTAAAAAACTATCATCTTCCAGGGCCTATCATACAAGACAACCTGGGCTCATAACGCAACGTCGAGAAGCGGCCATATGCCTGCGGGGTAGTCATAACCACACCCAAAATTACCTACCTAGCGCAGAAAAATATATAACAACGCTCATATGGCCTAGGACTATATCCACCCTGCATTCATTATCTAGGGGGTATCACCTCACGCGTGAACTTCCCCTATGATAGTATTTAGAGAGGCGTGGTTAAGTAAATTAGCATTTACCATTTTAAATCTCATTTTCATTTCCATTTTTTCATTCCCGTTATCTATATGTTTGGTTCATTTTTATTCGAACCTATCACCATTGAATATTCTCATTAATATTCCTTAATTTACAAGTCCTAACTGAGTCTCCAAATAATCATAATGATTCTACAAGTCCCATAATTAATATAACTCCAATAAGCCCCTAAAGTCTCCAAGCATGGGCATTTAATTTCTAAACTCCTAATAAATTTGTAAAAAGAAAGTAATGCTTGAACATAACTTTAAAAACCCCTGGAATAAACCCCAAATGACCCAATTTTAGTCTAGGGTGGCGACCAAACATAACTAATACTCTAGAACTCTAAGTTTACTTCATGCAAGAAGGTTCCTAGGTCCTAAACCTAAAGAAAAAGTTAAAATTTGAGTAAAGAAAAATAACTCAAAACTGCAGGAACCGAATCGATTCGCCCTAGCGAATCGGTTCAGAAGACAAACCTAACTTTCTGTAAATGCTGAATCGATTCGGCCTTAAACCGAATCGATTCGGGTACTCAGACCTAGAAAATAGCCCATATGCAAATCGATTCGCCCGTGCGATTTAGTCAAGTTTGGCTATGGAGTTCTAAACTCCTAATTTTCTTCCCAACTCAAAACCAACCAAAACAACATCATTTATTTCAACTCATAAATCATAAATGTATCTAACTACCATCATTTACAACATTTATCATCCAAATAAATTTCCAAGGGTTTAATACCCATAAATCTAACAAAACCCTAAAAATGACTAACCATAACAAATTCATAACTACCAATACTAATTATTCTTCTTAATTCACATAATAGCAAGTAGATAACTTGCCTCAAACTTGAGAGTTCAGATTTGATTTGGTGGATGCAACAATCCAAGCTTGAATCTCCAATCTCTCTCTTTTCTCCAAAGCTCTCTTTTTCTCTCTATCTCTCTAGGGCTACAGAGTTGGGGGACTTAAAACGTGGCTTAAGTCTAAAAAGCCCACTTAAATGATTAATACACGATATAATGGCTCGCAACTACACATTTAAGCTATAACTAGTCAAAAGTTCCCGAAACCTCAAAATGCAATATGGCACTTATTTTGACAGTCTCGCACCTATCGGAACTAACTACACCCTCCAAATTATCATTTGGAAATTTTATAACTCATTTCAATTTTCGGTTCCATTTTAATCCAAAATGTCATTTTAAATCTTATGACACCGTAAATCATAACATGGATATTTTTACCTACTCACAAGGTAATTATACAACATTTTAGTAAATATTAACTTTTCTTCATCAAATTAATACTTACTCCACAATTCAACATTTCATATATAATTACTTCACATAGTAAATAAATATAAAGTAGGCTCTCAAAAGTGAGGATTGTTACATAATCCCCCATTATGAGGGAATTTTTCCCCCAAATTTAAGTGTACCTTGCAAGAAGAGATGCAGATACTTTTCCCGCATGTCATCCTCGCGCTCCCATGTCGATTCCTCGACGCTGTGGTGAGTACATTGCACTCTAACCAAGGGTACTACCCACGATCTCAACTTACATTCCCCATGCTCTAAAATAGCAACCGGTTGTTCCTCATAAGAAACGTCGAGTTGCAACTCAATATCTTTAAAAGGAATGTGCCAAAGGGAACCATCACATCTCTTGTACTTCTTCAAGGAGGAGATATAGAACACGTCATGAACTTGCTGTAAATGTTCCGGTAAAGCAAGTTGATAGGCTACCGAACCCACATTAGCAATGATAGGAAAAGGTCCAGCGTAACGCGGTGCAAGTTTCCCTTTCTTCCCAAAACGCCTAATGCCTTTCATAGGCGATACTCGCACCAACACTTGGTCCCCGACCTCCATCTCCACACGCCTTCTCCCCGCATCAGCATAGCTCTTTTGTCTATCTTGGTCTATACGAATGCGATGAGCTCAATATTTGAAGAAGTGTCCTGAATCCTTTCTGGTCCGAGAAACTTATTATCTCCCACCTCTAACCAACAAGCGGTAAATCTACAAGGCCTACCATACAAAGCTTCATAGGGCGCCATCCCAATAGTGAATTGGTACGAATTATTATAAGCAAATTCGACCAATGAGATATATTGTTCCCAACTACCCTTGAAGTCGAGCATACACATACGAAGCATATCCTCCAACATTTGGTTTACCCTTTCGGTCTGGCCATCTGTTTGAGGATGATAGGAAGTGATTAACCTCAATTAAGTTCCCATGGCCTCTTGGAAACTTTGCCAAAAGTGGGAAACGAAAATCTTGTCTCGGTCGGAAATGATATTTAAGGGCACCCCATGCAGTCTAACAACCTCTTCAATGAACAACCATGCGTAATGATCAGTGTTGTAATCGTTGTGGACCGGTAAGAAATGTGCCGACTTCATCAAGCGATCAACGATAACCCATATAGAATCATGACCCTTTTGCGACGTTGGTAAGCCATGGTTAAAGTCCATTGATATGCTCTCCCATTTCCATACAAGGATCTCCAACGGTTGCAATAGTCCGGTCGGTTGTTAATGATCAATATTGACCAATTGACAAGTGGTGCATTAGGACACGAACTCAGAAATATCCTTTTTCATGCCTAACCACCAATGCTGGCAGTGCATGTCTTGATACATTTTGTTGTTACCCGTATGCACCGCAAATTTGGAACCTTGAGATTCCGCCATTACTGCCCTTCTTAAATCCCCTTCATCCGGGACAATAAGTCTCCTGTGGAAATGTACCCCACCCTCAGAGCCAAGAGAGTAGGATTCTGCTCCCTCGGTCAACAACTTATGTATGTGGTCTTGAAAACCCTTATCTCTCCTTTGGGCTTCCACCACCCTCGTCACAATAGTAGGTGTAACCGTCATTATAGACATAAACGCCCTAGCAGCTTCATCCTGTTGGCCAAGCTCCTTCCATTTTCCTTTCCAAACTTCCGCCAACTCCCCTTCGGGCTTTTTACTTAGGGCATCTTCTACCACATTCTCCTTTCCAGAGTGGTAGTGGATGTCGAACTGATAATCTTTCACGAACTCCAACCATCGATGTTGATGCATATTTAAATCCTTTTGTGAAAATAAATACTACAACGATTTATGGTCCGTGAAAAGACTAAACTTCTCCCCTAGGAGATAATGCCTCCAAATCTTCAAGGCAAAGACCACCGCGGTGAGCTCTAAGTCATACACCGGATAATTCCTTTCGTGAGGCTTTAACTTGTGAGAGGCATAAGCAATAGCCCGCCGCTCTTGTTGAAGCACACCTCCCAAACCTTGTAGAGATGCATCGGTGAAGACTAGATATTCTAAGCCCGTCTTTGGCAATGCAAGGATGGGAGCCGAAGTTAACTTATCTTTGAGCTCATCGAAAGCAGCTTGGAAAGAGTCATCCCATACAAACCTCACTCCCTTCCCGGTTAGATTTATCAAAGGGATAGTAATTTTGGAAAAATCCTTGATAAACCGGCGGTAATAACCTGCCAAACCTAGAAAACTACGAATCTCAGTAGGCGTCGTGGGCTGACCCCACTCCTTCACAGCAGCCACCTTACTTGGGTCTACCGAAACACCTTGGGCCGTCACAATATGACCCAAAACTTGCACCTCCTGCAACCAGAAACCACACTTCTCGAATTTGGCATAAAGTTGGTGATCCCTCAATCTCTGCAGGACCAACCTCAAATGAGTAGCATGGTCAGACTCTGTCTGGGAATATACTAAGATGTCATCAATAAACACGATTACAAACTGGTCTAGGAAATCCCAAAATACCCTATTCACGAGGTCCATAAACACTGCGGGGGCATTAGTTAATCCAAAGGGAATAACCAAAAATTCATAGGACCCATATCTCGTAAGGAAAGCAGTCTTCGACCCATCTTGCTCCCGTATTCGTAACTGGTGATACCCCATCCTCAAGTCTATCTTATAGAATCATGAAGCTCCCCTAAGTTGGTCGAACAAATCATCAATACGAGGCAAACGGTATTTATTCCGGATGGTAACCTTATTCAACTCTTTGTAGTCAACACATAATCGGAGAGAACCATCTCATTTCTTTACAAACAACACCGGAGCACCCCATGGCAACGTACTACGCGTAATAAAACCTTGCTCTAGCAAGTTCTGAATCTGATCCCTTAGCTCCCTCATCTCAACAGAAGCCATACGATACGGAGCTCTTGCAACCGGTCGAGTTCCCGGCGCTAAATCGTTCACAAACTCAATCTCCCTACTAGGAGGAAAACCCGGTATTTCTCGAAACACATCATCAAAATCTCTAAAAATTGGAATAGAATCCAAGGGAACAACTGCATCCCGAGAAATCTCCTCCGCTATGCAATACAAATAAGTACTAGTGCCTCCTTCTAATCGAGGCATAACCACCAAGAACATTTCCTATCCCGGAACGGCGAAGACTATACTCTTCCCGTAACAATTTACTATAGCATGATACTTTACTAACCAATCCATACCCAATATAACATCATACCCGACCATGTCATGGACGAGTAAATCGGCCTCAAAGCACAAATTACAAAGAGTAATTCCTATATGTTTACAAACAAAGAAAATGATAGAACCATCACCCATAGAGGACTCAACACTAGTGAAAGTACTCTCAACATATTTTATCAATTCTGTAGTCTGAGCAAAGCTCCTAGAAATGAATGAGTGTGTAGCATCCGTATCAAATAACACATGACCCAAGTGCGCTTGAATAAGTAACTTACCCTCAATAGTGGGTGATATCGGCGAAGTTGGAGGAAGCATAGCCTCCTGAATATGATAAACTCGCCCATACTGTAGTTGTCCCTGCTGTGGAGGAACAACTGGATTAGGTACCTGAGGTGGAAACTGAATATGCGGCTACTGCGGAGACCTAGGAAACTGACCCCCTACCGCCTGAGGACAATCATTCTTATAATGACCCGCTTGCCCACATTTGAAGCATCGTCCCATCAAAT
Organism: Sambucus nigra; assembly: GCA_949130495.1. Lineage (NCBI taxonomy): Eukaryota > Viridiplantae > Streptophyta > Magnoliopsida > Dipsacales > Adoxaceae > Sambucus > Sambucus nigra. The sequence continues at coordinate 291,091,482 of OX422218.1, read as the reverse complement.
TATCTTGGCCTCGACCCCTATTATTCCTAAACTGCTCGAGACCTTGGACCGGATGGCTTCTACCTCCCTGACCACCCCGACCTTTTTGTTGTTGTGAAGCACCTTAACCATGCCTGTTGTTATTGCCACCCGCAATAAACCCACCAAAACGTTGTCTCTTTGACTAGTCCCCTTGCTGGGGATCCCTTTCACGTTTCTTATTACCCAAAGATTGAGATGAAGGAAAATATCCTCCTCCATTCCCACTTCCTCTAGGATTTCCTGCTTGCCCCACTCCTGTAGCGTTCTTGCTACTCTGCATGTATAACCGATGCTCTTAACAATGGAGCAATGCTGCATTCATAACCTCACCAAAAGTTTGTAAAGATTGATTACCCAACAAATGTTGTCGAATTCTCTAGTTCAGACCTCCCATAAACTTCGAAATCTTCCTATCTTCCAGAGTCACCTCATCCAGCACAAAATTGACTAACTGGGTGAACTCCTCTTCATATTCCACCACAGATCTCTCCCCTTACACAACACCCTGGAGCTTCATTCTCATCTCCCTTTGAACTGTGGGAGGAAAGTACTTATGATCAAACAAAGCCCAGAATTCAGTGATAGTCATCATGTCTCTCTGCTCTGGTGTGGTCATTGTCTCCCACCAGTGTAACGTAGACCTGACAAGCTTGAAAGTGGCAAGGAATTATTTTTTCTCCTTGCTACATTCTATCATTCGAAGGTGGCGTTGCATGTCCTTCCATTAATTGGCTCTAATAACATCAACGCCTCCATCGAATTTCGGGGGATGTCCCTTTAGAAAGGACTCCCTAACTCTCTCCCACGGGGAAGGTCCCATAGGAGCTTGAACATCTTGAGCCCATTGTTGAGCATGTGGCAATTGTTGGACCACTACGGTCATGGTGGCATTAACCGCTTGGGCCATAATGTTTGCTACATCGACAACATTAATAGTTCCCGGTGGCGGTGGTGGAGGACCTACCTCCTCTTCTACAACCCTATTACATCTCGCTGGGCGACCTCTCTTAGGTAGCATCTGAGATGAAGAAGCAATAGAGCTAGAATACAATTTAAAACAATCTATCTTGCAGAAGATCGCAAAAAAAAGCAATCAAGGAGTCCTAACATTAGGCTCTATATCAAAGAACGCTACGGTAGAACGTGACAAGTCCGCATAGACTCTAGTACTCTAGAACCTGATGCTCTGATACCATCTGTGACAATCCATGATCTGAAATAAGGGGTGGCCAACCCGATACTCCAAATTAACGGGATCATGGATAGAAATCATTCTCATCATCACAACAATAAACTGAGTATACGAGAAAATCACCCAATAAATCAAAAAACGAGTTGCCAAAAGTTTAAATTTTAGTGTTAGAACAAGTTAAGAAATAAATTAAACAACCCAATCTGAAAAGAAAGTGGAATTCCAAAAGAGTTTATATTACATCCATAACGAATATACAATAAAAGACCGAATCGATCAACATATACATACAATGAATTTCAACAATTTAATATCTTACATAATACATTCATTAAACAATTACAACAGTTTGGGCCACACGCCCGAGTGAACGACCCGATCATATCTAGAACATAAAAATGAAAGTGTCTAGTTCAACATCCTGTAATATCCGCAAAATCTTACAGCTCCTCGAAAGTAATGGAAAGGGGAATATCAATACGGGCGCCGTTGCGGCGGAGCACCTGAGCGGATACAATTTCATGCACAACAAGGAAAATGAACGGGTCAGGGCCCGGTTTTATATGATCACCAGAAGAATAAGAAACATGATAGGTATGAACAGTTATACATGAATGATAAGGATGATAATCTAGCATGTTATCTAGCATGTTAATCATACATTACAAATTAAGATAATTTAACTAATTTTGAAATTTATTTCATTTACACAAAAGAATTATATATAAACATCTTTAATTAAAAACCTTTATCATTATTCATATTACCATTTCATCTTTCCATTCCTCAATAGGAATGAAATTTTCTACCATATGCTCTTTATGGCATTTATCCATTCCTTAGTAGGAATATAATCACTGTATATGCTCTTTGTGGCATTTATCATCCATCAAGTCCCACTTGATACAGAAAAGTTATATTCTCATACATATAATGATTCTATGATCGCCCATCTGAGTTTCCCCACTGGTTGCGCCCCTAAACAATTATCATCTTCCAGGGCCTATCATAAAAGACAACCTGGGCTCATAACGCAACGTCGGGAAGCGGCCATATGCCTACGGGGTAGTCGTAACCACACCCGAAATTACCTACCCAGCGTAGAAAAATATATAACAACGCTCATACGTCCTACGACTATATCCACCCTGCATTCATTATCTAGGGGGAATCACCTCACGCGCGAACTTCCCTTATGATAGTATTTAGAGAGGTGTTTTTAAGTAAATTAGCATTTACCATTTTAAATCTCATTTTCATTTCCAATTTTTCATTCCCATTATCCATATGTTTGGTTCATTTTTATTCGAACCTATCACCATTGAATATTCTCATTCATATTCCTCAATTTATAAGTCCTGACTTAGTCTCCAAATAATCATAATGATTCTACAAGTCCCATAATTAATATAACTCCAATAATCCCCTAATGTCTCCAAGCATGGGCATTTAATTCCTAAACTCCTAATAAATTTGAAAAAAGAAAGTAATGCCTGAACATCACTTTAAACACCCCTGGAATAAACCCCAGATGACCTCATTCTAGTCTAGGGTGGCGACCAAACTCAACTAATACTCTAGGACTCTAAGTTTACTTCATGCAAGAAGGTTCCTAGGTCCTAAACCTAAAGAAAAAGTTAAAATGTAAGTAAAGAAAAATAACTCAAAACTGGAGGAACCGAATCGATTCACCCTAGCGAATCGATTCGCTCTGAAAGTGAATCGGTTCGGAAGACAAACCTAACTTTCTGTAAATACCGAATAGATTCGGCCTTAACCAGAATCAATTCGGGTACTCAAACCTGGAAAGCTGCCCCTATGCGAATCGATTCGCCCTAGGGGCCGAATGGATTCGCCCCTGCGATTTAGCCAAGTTTGGCTATGGAGTTCTAAACTCCTAATTTTCTTCCCAACTCAAAACCAACCAAACCAACATCATTTATTTCAACTCATACATCGTAAATGTATCTAACTACCATCATTTACAACATTTATCATCCAAATAAATTTCCAAGGGTTTAATACCCATATATCTAACAAAACCCTAAAAATGACAAACCACAACAAATTCATAACTACCAATACTAATTATTCCCCTTAAATCACATAGTAGAAAGTAGATAACTTGCCTCAAACTTGAGAGTTCAGATTTGATTTGGTGGAGGCAACAATCCAAGCTTGAATCTCCAATCTCTCTATTTTCTCCAAAGCTCTCTTATTCTCTCTATCTCTCTAGGGCTAGAAATTTGTAATGGGAGAATAGAAAAATATGGTTGGGGGACTTAAAACGTGCCTTAAGTCTAAAAATCCCACTTAAATGATTAATACACATTATAATGACTCGCAACTACACATTTAAGCTATAACTAGTCAAAAGTGCTCGAAACCTCAAAATGCAATATGGCACTTATTTTGACTGTCTCGCACCTATCGGGACTAACTACACCCTCCAAATTATTATTTAGAAATTTTATAACTCATTTAAATTTCCGATTCCATTTTAAACCCAAAATGTCATTTTAAATCTTATGACACCGTAAATCATAACATGGATATTTTTACCTACTCACAAGGTAATTATACAACATTTTAGTAAATATTAACTTTTCTCCATCAAATTAATACTTACTCCACAATTCAACATTTTATATATAATTACTTCACATAGTAAATAAATATAAATTAGGCTCTCAAAAGTGAGGGTTGTTACAATAATTCTTACTCGCGGTAACTCACCTTAGATTACAAAAATCACTCTCATCAAGTGAAACACCATGCTCACCTAGATTCAAACATTCAACTCACGGAGCATTGCTATAACTCTTAGCACAGTCTACATGATCCCGAATTATAATCACTCTAATGTCACCACAAACCTTCATGCATTACCCGTGCCTAAAACCTAAGGATTTCACTCACTATAGTTATTTCTTAACTATATAGGTAGCACACGTAGGTGCTATAATCAACACTTCATCCTGAGCGCTAACTCTAAGGGATACAACAAACATCATCGTATCCTAAGTCTCATAGGTGCACCACCTAACATTGATCAACGTATTTTCAAAATTTTCCTCGAAGGTCATATCATGACACAAGTCTATAAACAAAAGCCGTAGCACTAACTCTAAGGTACTTCCACAAATCGAGATGATATAATCATAATATAGTCCTTAATGGTCCACCACCACTAATGTAAACTTCTATACACTAATGACTCCCAATGCCTCCTAGGTGAAAACATTAAAGCTAATTATTTCTCTAAACAACATAAACATCTATTAGAAGAAACCACAAGTCATACCATGACCTATGCCACATAACCTCGAGTTTTAACACTACGAAATGTATATATGTACATAAACCTCGATGCAATAATGAATCCCAAATGAAATACACGACACCCAATCCCAAATTCACTATCACGAAGAGACGTGTACCACTCGCATTAACAACTCACTAGATAAACCTTAGTATGCATATCCAAGTAATTTTTCGATACATATCCACATGCCTAACCATGTTACTAACTCGAAGTCAATCTTACTAGAACACATCCTTTAAACTCTTATGGGTGTTCAACCATGATGAAATTGCCTCACTATGTAAACATCATACTATGTATTAACCTATTAATTAACACAACCATATATTTGGTAGGATATGGGACGTCGAGCATTGCCCATGAACACTAAGGTCCATGCTTATGAACGCCACAAGGGATACTATTTTTTGCTTAAAAACTAAAATAACCAATCACTAAATTAGTACCACTCAGGTTCTGGAAGGACACATGACGTCGGGTATTGCTCACAAGGAGGCCCACCCTACTGACGCTGCAAGGGGTCCTTTTCTAAATATCAAAACTCATTTACTGAATACCAAGTCACCACGATTTTAAAGTTTACTCCTAGGTTACTCTAATCATTAAGATTATTTAAACCCACATTATAGTCTAGGTATATAAGTTGAGATGAACTAACCCAAGTCTCTAATGGATGGACATAGTACCTCCTCACCACGGAGCTAACACTTGTAAATACATTCACCGACCAACAATTCACTAAGGTGTTCACCCACAAGGGTAGAATTCTACCAACTAAGACTTGATTATCCTCTAGCGTTGGTATACATCAATATATATGCTCATTGACCTTACCATCAATCATGGTATTACCCTAAGGATTGAAATTACCTAATTGTCACATTGCTATTGACCTCTCATATGTGTCACACCTAGGCTACATATAATTTAAAATCATGATTTCCCATTACATAATTATGACACTCTAACTATCAATCTCTGTCATTGATTATTCACAATTTAGTGTCACTGTCCCAATAGGCGATATTTCATTCTGTTACATCTCCAAAGACTCTACGCCTATATAGGCTGGAACATAAACACCTCACACTACGAACCACGGTGTCACCACTTACTAGCTTACGTGGACACCCATAAATTATTACATACTTAAATCAGAATTTGTGAAAGCTATTTATAATAATTAACTTGATCGTATGCCATTTTGCACTAACTTACTTGTCGTGCTAACCTCTTTGACCTTACCGTCGAGGACACAAACTAAATTGTCATCAAACTAGCATGACCGTCCCAAACCACACTGATGTTGAAAGATACAATATCAACCTCACCATGTAACACCCAAAAGGAACCTTGAACCTATAGCTCTGATACCATTTGTAACTAGTCGACTCAAATTTATATAGTCAACCAGGTTCGACTCGAGTCGTTAGGTGCGAAGTACAATGAAACAACCTAAACAATGTTGCTAGTCCAATTTCACTTATTTAGCATGCGATTCCAGTTTCAAGATAAACTATTTGTGGGACCCGCGGGGAGCACCCAGAGTCCAAGTAAACAGAGCTACTAACGTAAGATAAATAAAATATACTTACCTGTAAAATTCCCTCAAAATACAAACCCGCACCCAACCTGCCGTAACAAGGTGAGCATGTGAGCCTACGCCCAGTGAGAATATACGGGCTGTATAAAAATGAATGACATAAAAAAATAATCACATGCTACAGTCACATGCATGTGAAAAATATATGTATCTACATACATATACATATATATATATATATATATATATATAGATAGATACATAAATAGATAGATATACCTAAAAAATTATATATTCAAATGTATTGACCTCTTTACTTCCAAAAACCTTAGTCATCCTGATTAATTTACCTTAATATTATAAAGGCTTCCTTTGTTCACACTTAGCCTTTATCACTTTGTTTAACACACTCGGATTCACACATAACACCACTACACTTGATTTATTCCAAAACCATTCCTTTACCGGAATCACCCATTTATATTCATTTGAATATACCTTAGTATTTTCATTAAAAATTGCCATTTCAACACACGCATACACCGTGTTAAAAAATACTTGATCATAATTTGAAAACCTTTCAATATATAATTATGCAAATGATGGGTTTAATAACTTAGGTTGCTTAACAACCCACTTTCCCACGTTCCTTTATCCATTTTCCCTTAACTTATGGACATTAATAGGGTTACGCATTTACTTGTCCATTTCACCATTACCGAAACATTTAATTTATTTATTCAAGTTAGGTTGTATTAGAACTTTTACCACACAACCCATTCCTTGATATGCTACTTATTCCTTTTATTTTTTCTTAGAATTTTCCATTACCGCATACTTACACGGGCTCCTCACTGACGGCTACGTGCACCATATGCACTGGCCAGTGATTTAGGGCCCGTCACCCTAGGGCTCCGGGCCCTTCTCGCTTATTCCCAGTTTCATCTGAGTACTTATTAACGTGTTTAACATTTTACACATGTTCACATTATTCCACTTCTTGACTTTTTCCCTACCGAAGCCAAAACCCGAACTTAATCATCCGTTTTCACCTTAACACTTGGAAAATTATTTATCTTCTTCTTTAAGTCCCTTATCCACACACACGTGATTTATAGTAAATTCATTAACGCTTTAGGACTTAATTCATTTTCACACACATTAGTGTAAAGACATGCTTTAACATTTTTATTTCATAAGAATGTTCCACTTTAAGTGAATTACCAATTTACCCATTGTTTACCAAACTTGCAATTTAATTATTTGATAAGTGTTATTTCTCAAATGATTAAGTTTCCATCTTAACATTTAAACCACCTTTAGCCATTTTAACACTTGTTCAATACCACACTATTACCCAATTCTCACACTTGATACTTTTGCACTTTTAATATGTAAAATAACACCTTTACAGAATATACTTCCATTTTCACTCATTCTTTTAAGAGAAAAATCTCCATTTGTCTTATTAAATGTTTAGACCCAACAAAACTTTCCTTAAACTTGCTCATATATTTATTATAAAAGTACTACAATTTGATATGCACGAGAAAGTGGACTTTAATTACTAAAATCATACCGAGGGGAATACACATACATTCATTCTAGAATGTATACCATTTGTAGCAAACATGCATTTTCCTCTTATTATAAATAAGAATAATAATTTCTTAACATTTTTATTCCATAAAAATGCCCATTATTTTCTTTCAATAGAAAATATACTAGAAAAGCATTGTCTACATTTTTATTCCATAAAAATGTCCATTATTTTCTTTTCCTAAAAAATATGCTAGAATAACATTTTCTACATTTTTATTCTATAAAATGTTTATTAATTCTTTTTTACTAGAAAATATACCAAAATGACATTTCTTACATTTTTATTTTATAAAAATATTTATTTCAGTTTACTGAGAAAATAAACTACAATAATATTTTCTTACATTTTTATTTCCATAAAAATGTCCATTTTCAGTTTTATTAGAAAATATATACAACTAATATTTTCTACACATTTTTTATTCCGTATAAAGGTCTACTTTTAGTTTATTAAGAAAATGCGTTACAAAAACATTTTTTACACATTTTTATTCCGTAATAATGTCTACTTTCATATTATTAAGAACACATCATAATATCATTACAATCATGCTTGAAATCAACAACAATAAGGCTATACTATTCATCAAATAGAGCGTCAATACAATAAGAGTAGCTTACCCACCTAAATAGCTCCAAAGTGGTTGTGGTTATGAAGATGGGTGACTGCCCCACCTCTAAAGGTGGCCTTAAAAGGGAGTCACAAAAGTCCCATTAAACAAGCCTCCATGGATACCCTTGTAACACCCCGTATTTTTTAGGATAAATAATTTATCTAATTTGAATAAAAACTAAATTGATGATTTGGAGAAACTATTTAAATTGAAGAATTTATTTAAATTGGAAGATTCAATTTATTTAGAGAATTGAGATTTAAATTAATTCGGGTTATTTGTTTTAAGAATAAATGTGTCGTAATTTGAGGTTGAAATTTGAGATTTTAGTTAAGCAACTGGGATGATGATTCTGAGTGAACGGTTGAGTCCAGAAGGGTAGAGATAGTCAAAATAGAGTATTCGGGGGTAGTAATTAGGTCTCGGAGCCTTTTTAGGCACAATCGGACCCACGCGGGAGTGTTTGTGCCATTTTAATAAAGCCCGCAAGACTAAAAATGAGATTGTCATAATAAAATCAAAATGTGAGAGGGTATGGCATCCATAATTCATTTTAGAAAATCCCTAGTTGTATAGGACAAAATTGGGATCGAGTAGGAGAGTTTTTAGGAGTTAAGCCAGGTCGAGATTGATGTGTTCTTTGTCAAAATCTCTATCTACATCAAAGGATCAAACTCTAAAAAAAATTCAGGCAAGTAGTTGAACTTGCTTTTATTTAAATTTCCATATTGCGATTCATATCATGGTGGGTGTAAACCATATTCATTTTGGGATGAATTATTATAGAACAAATTGTTATCCGAGGGTATCACATATTAAATCTGGGGTTTTGGTGATTTAAGCATTAATGGTGAAATTGATGTTTAATTGATGTGAAAATAATATCATATGAGGCTAGAATATGATTTAGAGTCAAAGACCTGTAGAAATTGTTGTTGAATTCGGATTATTGAATATAATTGAGAATTGTTATTCAAGGGGTATTGAGAAAAACCCAATTTATGAACCCTAGAATTTTAATGAAAATCAAGGATCAAATTATTTTTTGAACATGTTTATAGATTAAATAAATATGGGAGATAAAGTAATTGAGGTCTGGATTGCAGTTGGAAATCTTTGGAGTTTAAAAATTATTGAAAAAGCACTCGGGGAAGATGGCTAGTATCTGGTCGATCGATCAATCGACCCATTTCGTCGATCGATCTACCCCTTTAGTTATTGTAAAATAATAGATTATAGATCTTTTCGTCATAGTCGCGTGGGCATTGACCTCGTATTTTTCTTTTATTTTTTTTGGATTTGATATGATTTTTCTACAAAAGGGTGCGCGAGACCGACTTCTTTAGGAAGAAAAAAATTTGGGTTATTTGGAGATGTCCGTAGATGATTAAAGGACGTTGGAAAAATATAATGGAACATTGTTTTATACTTGGATTAGATAGGGATGAATCCGGGGTATGGATTTGGGAGTATTTATATTGAACGATACACGATAATATATGTAAAAAATATACAAACGTATTCGAATGAGAATTTTGGATGAATTTAGCTTACGGGCAGGTATCTTAAGGGTGGAATTTAATTGATAGAAATTAAATGGAACCTAATACTTAGAGTCTTATGGGATGAGTATTAAGGAATATTAAATTTAATAAGGGTGTTAAACTTATTAACCGAACTTGGTGAAATGAATTCTAAAAGGTTAAAATACGGACCAATAGAGGGAGTCCGGGCATTTTTGTTGAGTGATACCACTGGGATAATTTTTTTTATTGAGGTGATAGTAATTAAATTAAGGGTCGGGATTTTGACTCTGATATTTCTTAGGCTAGTGCTATGGGAGTTAGGCACAGATTAACCAATTTAATTTATTATAGAGATATATAATAAATTATCTAATAGTGAATTTAACAAGGGGTGTTAACCTTAATAGTGGATTCTTGTGTAACAAATTCTAAGGGGTGAAGATACGGACCATATGAGTGAGCATGAGTATTGTAGTTGGGTGACACTACTTAAATAAATTAAGTATTCTGAAATTGATTAAATTAATCGGTGTAATTTGAAATGTAACGAATTCGGGGGATGAGCGAACATATGACTTAGATCAATAGGACATGGGTGAATTACCTACTGAAATATTTTAAAGGATAATTGGCACACTTTGAGTAGTGAGGGATACTCGAGAATATACGATGAGACATATAATTGAAATTAAATAATACGTAGGATATTCGGGAGATATAAATGCTAGGTATGGAATATATGATATAGGTTGTGTGTATAACTATACTGATTTGTATGATTTATTATGTGTATGACATACCTACCATACTTTCTATCACGAGCGGTTGTAGGTAGAGGACAATTTTGCCTTGTGTGCCTTTGGAGGGATTTAGATTTGGTACCTCAAGAACATATGACTATGAAGACTTATTTGTGAGTTGATAAGTCAGTTGACTATGGGAGCGTAGGTATGTGCGTGACCCATAGGTATGTGAACTATGTTTGCCTCCAATATGTGTGATTTATATTGATACGATTCCAGAGTGATTTGGAATTCGTAGTCCTTTATACAGTGCATGATGTATCAGGATTTGATAGTATAGTATGCATGCACCGCAGGTCCCAGCCTAAGGGTACTGTATTATGTATATATAATTATACTTGATATTTATTATACTACGTGTGTTTGGTAGATGATGTACCAGGACATTAGAACATAATATACTCGCACCACAACTCAGCTTAGGGGTGCAGTCTTAGTATATATATAACAAAGTGATATATGTATACGTGTCATTTTATTCTACTATTTGGGTATAGTATAAGAGAAAGATAATGACATTAAAAATAACTATATTATTGTGAGAAATAAACGTATACTAAGAAATTTATAATGGGATAAAAGACATGGAAATTCGATAACATATTTATGGCTAATATGGGTACAATGAGTTAGTATGTGGAAGGAGAATTGCTATGTCTAGTTAATTGGGGTTGCTTAATTAAGAAATGTAGGAGGCAAACGTTAAGTGTGCACATTAGATGAGGGGTGAGCTATGTCTCAAGAGAGTGCGACACTAGCTTAAATATGAATTGCGTGCATGCATATTTAATTATTACAATTTAATGTGACACCCCGCCTAATTAAATACCGGGCGATCACTCCTTTATTAAATTAAAATCAAGGTGAACAGTTGGATCATTCTTAGCATCACTGTCGTGAAAATAATTTTTCCAATTTAAACACCCTAAATAATTAAGCTAAGTGTCAAAACCATTTTAGACATTACTTTTCAAATTTTATTTAATAAACCAACATTTAAAACTTTGCATAATTCATAACTTAATAGAATCACACACGATTAACCTGGAACATACAATCCAAATAATCAAACATTCAACTAATTGAATCCAACATTTAATACTTAAATGAAAACATCCTGACAATAATAATCCCAAAGTGCAAATACTGGAAATAAATGGATTACAATATCCAATAAAACGACTGAATAATGGAAATGGCGACACATGCCCAACGGGAATACATAATGCTAAGAGTAGAATCAAATGAATAAGGTCGTCTAAGCAAGAGGCCTGCAACTCCCACCTAAGCTGTAGCGCGTTCCTTCCAAAGGATCCTATGCAAGATGACCATGTGGCTGGGCACCTGTAGTACATACATATATATACGAGAGAGAAAAGAAAATGGAAACGGGTCACAGCCCGATAGTGAAAGTGATTTAAAATTTGTTTAGCAAGTATTTAAAATGTTTACAGGCCAATGCAACAACATATTAGTGCGACACTCCCTTCAGAAATTCTCACCTCTCTTCTAATGTGCACACCTATCGCACGAACCTTCCCAATGGTTTAACTTATCTTAGGTTACTCGTAAGATTTAAAACTGAACAATTAAATTATTTAAGAGGATTATTTCATTTGATCACAAAGTTCTCATTTAAACCTTATTTACAAATAAAGTTTCCCAGTGTCCTATTATACTTTTCAAAACAAGCATTTACAAATTGAAGTCATTATTCATTTCTTACTTACCATAACAACAATAGGAAGTTCCAAATTTCAGAAATTCATATATATATTAAATACTTGTATAATATATATATTCTAACAACACCCCACATAAAAATTATGGTGCTGGCATACTCTGCTATCCAATCCCCGTATCGCTCGTACAAAGGGAAATACAAGTTCGGAATCACTCTCGAACTGTATTAAACAATATTGAGGCAAAGCATAGTTTCCAAGTCCAAGAGGTCAGCACATACCCTCGCGTCTCTTAGGACCATGACTATCGATACGATAGCCTGTACCTAGGATTCCTGTCTTCTTGGGTACAAGTCAATATCCCCCGTAAAGGTCCCATCGAGATAAGACTATTCCAGTGCGGTAACCTCAGGGATAGCAAGTAGTGCGGGCATGATTTTCACACGTATATAGTATATCCATAAACACAGTCATGTAAATATTCTACTTTTTCGATATCAAATTTAGGTTCATCTTATAACCCATAATTATAACATTTATCCTTATTTCTCATTATTTAGTTATCACTTATAACGGTTTGTCTCTTACTTTTAGTTTGAGGGATTATTCCAACTTACTACGTAACACTCATGGACTCTATCCTCCCAAGTGTAGAATTTCAGTAGGTACTCATCTAATTTTCAACGTAACTATCTTACGCGTCTCTCCCTTTAATACATAATTACATCATCCCTTATATGTAAATATCCCAAAAATGTACATCTTGTCTTACATTAAAGATCTCATAATTATTAATAAGTTATACTGGTCTCCTTTACCTTCCAAAATATTTTAATAGGGATGTACACATATTTTTACTCATTTAATTTGAATATAACAATTTACAAAGGGGAAATATGAATCTGCCAGAAGGGGTCAATCGATCGATGGCAGGAGCTCGATCGATCGATGCGTCGATGGATCGACACTCCTGGTTCGATCGATCGATCAAATAGGTATGGCGAATTCTGCAGATTAACAGTTACGGGTTTCATAATCCAACCTCAATCAAATCCATATTTTTCAAACCCAAACTCCCAAAAATTTGTACTACAAACATTATAAACCCAAACTAACAATCTTCTACGTAAAGCATGTGAATTTTCATCAATAATCATGGATTAAAAGGGCAAAACTTGTATAAACCTCATGAACCCTAGAAATTTCTTTAACTTTGTTCTAATCAATATTTTTCCAGAATTTATTCTTCTAAAACATCATAAATCCGTGGTTCAACCTCTACATATGAAGGGGGATTTCTAGATTTCCATTTATATCATTACTACATGCAATTTCCTATCTCCAACTTGGGTTTTCTTCAATGAAACTCATCCTAATCAACCCTAGACTAACATGAGTGATGCATTTAGAAAAATAAGCAAGATAAACACTTTCCTATAAATTTCAGAGTTCTGATTTGTGGACAAATTTGGTGTGGTTGCGTTCCCCATCGCGCGATCTACGCGTTGGTGGTGGTGGCGGTGCAACAAGATGAATTTTCAGCCTAGAACACCTTGGCAAACTCTCTCCTTCCCTCTCCTATGGCCGTCACTTATCTTTGGTTGTGTTAACCCTAGAAGGCAACCTTAGACATCTGATATAACCCTTGAAAATTCGTGGGTTTAATTGTCCAAAATTACAAAATGTCCAAAATGAGCTCCTGGGGCGCTAAATAAGCCTAAAAACACCCAAGACCCAAACTAAACCCCCGGGTACACTTTTCTGACTATCTCGACCCTTCCGAACACTTTGGCGCATTCAAAACTACCATACAAGTGACTTATAATTTATTCACTTTTATAAATCAATATTTAGTCCCGACGTGACACGGTCGCGTCCTGACTCAAATTTCCAAAATTCTCATTTTATTCACTCTTGACATTTAATAGAACCAATATTATATTACTCTACTCATTAGTAATATTCAACAAGTTTCCCATAATTACTAACTCACATCACGTTAATAATTATAAAGTAATTAATTTCCGAGTTTATATTAAATTAATAACTCACATTAAATTTTAATAAATCCCCAAATTAATAAAGCATAGAAATACGCCCAAATTAATAAAGCATAAAAATACAGGGTATTACATTTAACTGCTTGCTAAATATGTTCAAAATGTTTTACTTGGGACCTGACCCCTCTCAAAATATTTTCCAAAACATTTTAGGTAACCAGCCACAGGGACGCCCTGTTTGAGGATTCTATCCAGGAATGCGCAGCTTCAGCTCATGTGGAAGTTGCAGGACTTTGTTATAGATGCTTCGTTCATTTACTCCTAGTGTAGGAACTTTTCAGTACTCATTTGGGCATGTCGCCCTCAGATTTTGTATTTAGTTTACTTATAAGACTTTGTGTATCCAGATTATTATTTCAGTTACTGTTGTATTTTATTGTGGAACCGATAGTTGATTCAGTTATCTTAATTTATATTATTCATCTGTGCTGGATTCAGTTATTAGTTGTGTTGATGGTTTATTATTATTATTATTATTATTATTATTATTATTATTATTATTATTATTATTATTATTATTATTATTATTATTATTATTATTATTATTATTATTATTACTATTATTATTATTATTTATTTATTTTCCACTTGTTGTTAATTAATGAAAGATAAAATTTGGCACCAGTCTAATTAAATTACTAGCTGGTTAGTAACTTTTAAAAAAATTCGATGGTGATGATAAGAATGATCCATATGAGACAAACATTTTATTTTGACCAGGGGCTGGCCACCTGGTGGTTTAGTAGGCGTTGTGTCACAGATGTTATCAGAGCATCAGGTTCTAGAGTCCTTAGGATCTATGTAACTTATTACGTTTTAGCATAGAGTTTTTTGATATAGAGCCTTATTATATGATTGTTATATTCCTTTACGTATGCAACTTATGTTCTCATGCGATTCAGTATAGCTAATGCGATTTGTATAGGAGTTCAATTGGACTTCATACACCGAACAACTTTGGGATGACCAGTGAGGGACATTAGAAGGACTGCAAGAGGGGAGGCTCAGCAGAAGGCATGGAATATTCTGGAAATGCTGATAGTGATAGAAGTCACCATAATTTTTTTTTACGATAGACGGCGTTATGATAAATACCAGGGTTCATTAGTTTCCCTAAAAAACTTCGTAGAAAATGGTGGTGCATATTCAGACTCACCCAGTGTATTGGGTAAAGGGGTCGAGTTAGGGGGAACTCCTTTGAAGATCCATCCATGAGGATTCGGGAAAGAGGGGGAGTGTAACAATTTAATGGAAAGAGATAGCCCAAAGTCATTGAGTAGGGTGGAGTGCCGTGATACCCAGGGTTAAATTTTAGGCGCAATTTTGGCTCATAGGAACGATGTAGTAGTGGTGGGAGCGGGTCACCACAACCATGTAGAGATACCATGGATAATGAGGAAATTGGGGTGAGGTTTAAACCCAAATACCCATTTCAGTTGTTTAAATAGAGGGGTAAAGGAGATTTCAGTCCTACTCCAGAAGGGTAGGATAGTGGCCGGACATAATGGATAGTTTACTTGTTTAGCGAACTTCATACCCAATGAGGTGGATACGGAGAATCAAAAAAGGGTCCGTAAATTGAAAATGGACTCATGGTGAAATACACAAGCGAGGATAAGGAAAATTCGCCTAGAATGACAGGTGTTATTGTAGATTCGCATGTGAAATGGGTTTAGTAGAGGTATCATAAATACAATTATAGTGTGTGGTTATTCGCCGTTGAGTAGAGGGGCTCTCTTTAGAACCATCTGCAGGGCAACGGGTGTGAACACTGAGATGATATATATATATATCTTATGGGGATATCTCATTTTGAGAGGTAATATTCAAGTTATGGTTATATCTTAAGTACGGACTGCTAAGCGATGGTGAGCGGTTACAACAAGCCTATCATGTTCCCTGTTCTAGGGTATGATGGGTATTTTTATGAAGTCTCTCTTAAAAGAGGGTCAAGCTCGCGACAATAGTTTTATAAAGTATACTTTAGAGAGTACATAGGTCTATCTATATTGGATCCCTGTGCATAGGGACTTTTACTAATGTGATTCAGGGTATATTGAGTTTATTGTTGAGTGGAGAGATCTAACTCATTATTGTGTAAGTGCTGAGAACTTAGTGATGGTGAGAGTATATTATCGTGTGATGCCTTGAGAGACATGGGCATAGATGATTTGATTATGTGTTGGGGGATAAAATTTATGATATCTTGGTTATGTGCTTGGGATGTATGAATTTCGATGACAAACAATGCTAGGGGATAGTGCATTGGGGAAAGTTATTTTGAACTTCGTTACGGGAGGTTACACACATGGATCGTAATAAACATTGGGAATAGAGAGACGTTGTTGGATGCTAGTGCATCGGTTTTAAATGTTAAATTATTAAACGAGTAGAGGAAACACTTTAAGCAGAGAGTTAATACAATATATGGCTAACCTAGCCAGGTAGTGCTACGAAAGATGCATTAAGAAAAATTTTGCACCACAAGTTAATGGGTGGGGCAGGGTCGAGAAGGAATTAATTTGAAAATTAGGGTAATCGAGAATACCCATATGATATAGCCACGCTGAGAGTAGAGATATGAGCTTGAGATAAGTATATTACGTACGAGACATTACTGATAATTATACTGAAATATTTTGGTTATAGTATATAGTATGGTGAGAATTTGTGTTCGCTGTTCTGAGATATGATTTACATGTGCTTGTTATCACCTGAAAGAGAATCTAACCTATATATTCATGTGTATATATTATCGTGTGTTGCATAATAGACTTATGGAATTTTTTTTGTATTATTACATTTGATCCCGGTAAGTAGGGATGTTTAGTGATGAGATTCAAAGTGGATATGTTTACACTACACTAAGATGGTAATTGGCACCCTTCAACCGGCCAGCCTTGTCACGGTCATTGACGCTGACAAGGCCGTGACAAGGTCTTGTCACGGTCATTGACAGTGACAATCATATAAAGTTGTCACGGTCAAGGACCGTGACATGTCCGTGACAATTCTGTCAGTAAAAAAAAAACCCCTCTTCTTTTTTCCCACCGATTGTAATTCCCTCCATTTCTATCTCTCTCTAGCGACTGCACGCACTCCCTCTCTCTACAACTTTGGTACGTTTTCTCTCTCTATTTCTCCTTCATTTATGTATATGTGTGAGTTTGTATATATGTGTGTGTAAATGTGCATGTGTGTGTGTGTGGTGTATATATGCATGTGTGTATGGGGGGGAGGGGGCAGGGCTGGGGGGAGGGGAGGGAGGTTTATGTGCATGTGTGTGTATGTTTGTGTGTGTATAGATGCGTGTGTGTGTATATGTGCATGTGTGTGTATATGTGCTTGTGTGCGTGTGGTGGGAAGCGACAGTGGGGGGAGGGGGCAGGGCTGGGGGGTGGGGGTGGGTGTGTGGTGCACAGGGGGTGTGGGGCTGTGTGTGTGTTTTTTTTAATTAAATTTTTATTGGTTTATTAGATATTGCCCCTGATATTGTAGTTCCCCTTGTAAAAGAATTGATTGATTTAACATTGATTAGTTGTTAATTTTTTTTGTAAATTAATAATTAGTGCCCCTTTCATATGCAAGTAGGATTGCCCCTCATTGTAAATTAGTAAATTAATAATTGTATACTTTAATTGCTAGCTTAATTGATGAAAATAATTAATTGAGTAGATGAATTATAAGGAGTACGGGATACACATTTTTTGTTGCAATTGCGTGTGGATTATAGTGGATCGATGTTGGGTTGGTTAATTTTAAAAGTGGCATGACCACTGGATTATTGTCCATATGGGGGTGGGATTTTTCAATTTTTTTTGAAATTACATTGTATAACGAACAATATATATATAGTATGATAATTAAATGAGACATACTTGAAATTACATAAAGTGCGCATAGATACTAGACTTCTAGTTCTTATACGTACGCATTTAATATTCCTTAGTCCCGTTCGAGAGTCATTATCCCTGTAATGAGATCTCTCGAATTGTCCCGTTTGGACAGTTTGGTACTGCATAATTTATGTATAATAATATTTTTAGTGGCTTAAAGTTGTTACTTTTGGAGGAAGTTCTGCAGTCGTATCCTAATGTTCTCTGTGTACATACTAGATTGATAAGTCTGACAGTTAGTTCAATTGATCAATTGAAATAACACTCACACTTGTCAATCTAAGTCATGTACTTGGAGAAATATGGGGATATAGTGCCGAATTTTTCTCAAATCGTAACAATGTGCATGAGCTATTAAGTATATTACAGAAATATGCAGTCTTGAATGGGATAGGACCACTCACCCTTTAGAGGAGATGGAGGAAATAGGAAATTCTATTATAAATTGAATTTGAATTTGAAGTTTAAAAATTGAATATAAATAATACATAATTATATGAAACATACTATAAATCTAAGTTTTGTTTATATAATCCATGAATACGCTTCTTACCTTTAATTGGTGATTAGTTGTTGTAGCTGTGATGGGATATTCGAAATACAAAGAGTGGATGGGTCAGACAAATATAATGGGGGATGTGTTATGCAGAGGTGCTAATGAATTTGTGAAATACGCAAAGAGATGTCATAATGATGAAGAGTTTCTGTGTGGTAGGTGTAAGAATGGTAAGGTGTTTGAGTGGAAAACAATTGAACTACATTTGTTAAGATCGGGTATGCAAGATATTTATCAATTTTGGAGTTTTCACGGTGAATTGAAAGTTTCATTTGTCCCCGAAAAACCTTCACAACAACCTTCAATAAGTAGATAAATGTAGAAGGGGACGACGTAGTTCATAATATGTTAAAGGATTTAGTTGATGATGCGTACGGAGATTATGAAGCAAAGGAGAATGAGGTTACTGATGATGTACAAGGTTCAAGTGCTCGTGAAGATATCACGATAAACCTTGACTATGACTACCAAAGTTTAAAATTTAAGGCAACCCAACCATTATACTCTGGTTGTGAGAAAGATCAAACAACTTTACATGCCATGGTTAGTTTGCACAGTTTGAAGACGCAGTACGGTTTGTCTGGAAATAGCGTGACAAAAATTCTGAAATGGATGACGGGCCCACTACCGAAGGAGAATACGCTCGCAATTAGCTATTATGTTATGATGAATAGTTTGAATGGTTTGGGAATGAAGTATAAGTTGATTCATGCTTGTGTGTATGACTGCATACTATACTGGAAGGAGTATAAAAAACTCGATCGTTGTCCGGTATGCGATGAACCTAGATATGTCCAATCTACTGGTAAGGAAAGCACAAGCTCAAAATTTCCACAAAAAGTGTTGAAATATTTTCCCGTTGGGCCTAGATGAAAGAAATTTTTCATAGTACCATGGATAGAGGAGGCAATGACTTGGCATGGTAGGGCAGAAGTAGGGGGTAATATCATACGTCACCCTATTGATTCTACAACATGATGTATAATGAGTATCCTGATTTTGCTCAAGAACAGCGCAACATTCATTTTCCTACATCAATAGATGGTTTCAATCCATTTGAAAATCTAAGCACCAATCAGAGTGTATGGCCAGTGATCCTAGTCCCACTCAACCTTCCTTCTTTACAGTGTATGAGACCTGAATTTTTTATGATGTCTTTGTTGATACCTGGGCCAAAGGCACCAAGTGATGACATCAACGTCTACCTGGCTCATTTGGTAGAAGAATAAAATTTGTTATGGGAAGAGGGTGTGCAATCATTTGACTATTGTAGAAAAGAAGAGTTTACGCTGAAAGTTATGTTGATGTGGGAAATTCATGATTTTCCAACATATGGGATATAATACGATTGTGTAGTACATGGTTATTATCCGATTTGAGTGTCCTATTTATGGAGAGGAGACTGAATTCTTTGTCTATCGTTAGCTCAAAAAATGTATACCATTGCCATATGATGTTTTTACCCCCGACTCATAGTTTTAGATTTGAGAAAGGTTCCAATTTTTTATTGGGCAAAGTTGAGCATAGACTATCACCGAGACAACTTTCAGGTTCAAAAAATTTAAATTAAATCTTCTGAATGTGGCCCTAATATGCCAGATAAGAATCCCAAATTTAAGAATGTTAAGCATAAGAAGACCCCAACTGGGAATGAAATTGAGACAAGAAAGGCATGGTCTAGGCGGTCAATTTAATTTAACTTGCCTTATTGTAAGAATAACCCGGTGCGCCATGTATTTGATGTGATGCATGCAGAGAAGAACTTCGCTAAACATATTGTGGGCACTTGCCTTGGAGGGAGTCAATCGAAGGATGGAGAAAATTCACGAAAAGACCTTAAATCGTTGAAACTTAAGCCACAACTATGGTTGAAAGAAGATAGTAGGGGACGGAAAATAATTCCCCCTGGTTCATTTACTTTGACGAGTGAGGAAAGGAAGGTTCTTTTAGACACAATATATAATTTGAATTGCGTATCTAATTTTTCATCCAACTTGCAAAGGATTGTGAAGTATGATACTCATGATTTACATAAGTGTAAGTCCCACGATTGGCATGTGATCATGCAATTGGTTCCTCTATTGTTTAAGCACTGTTTCTCCAAGCACAAGGATTTGCGAAGGGCTATTATGTAAATTAGTATTACTTTCTCACTCTTGTGTGAGAAGGTAGTCAATCGAGAACACATAGTGGCGGCAAAATTGACGGTGATCGAAGAGATTTGTGTGTTGGAGAAGTAATTTCCCCTAATATTCTTTAACATAAGAGTTCACTTGTTGGTACACCTATGAGATGAGGCACTTATTTGTGGTCCAGTTAGATATTGGTGGATGTATCCGTTTGAAAGATTGATGAAAGTTTTTAAAGATTACATCAAGAATACATGATACATTGCAAAATCAATTACAGAGGAATACATCACCGTGGAGTCATCAATATATACTCAGGAATATATGCCTGACTCCACCAACGTTGATGACACTGATGAGTTCATCGATGATGGTGGTCATGTGATGGGAAAATGAGTGAAATTAACGAGTTTACAACACGAACAATAGCTCATTATCTATTTGACACACGTAAAGATGTCGAAGAATGGAAAAACTAAGTTTAAATTATTTTAATGTTTAACATTATTTTAGAATATTTTAGAATATTTTATTCATGATTAATTTTGTAATATGCAAAAAATATGAAGCCCGTGGGAACAATAAGAGACAAAAAATAATGGTACAATCAGATAGTGAATTTAGGCTGTGGTTGTCACAAGAGGTAATTATAATGAAAATGGTCGTTATATAACGTTACATTACACTCAAACATTATAACTAATCTAATTAATTTATCTATATTCTCAGCTCTTAAAGACGGGTGATGCGACATCAGGGCTTGCTCGTATAGCCACTGGACCCTTGTTCGTGGCACAAGAATACAAAAAGTATCGATTGAACGGTTATGTATTTGGCTCAAAAGTGTACGAGTAAAGTACAATTGTACAGAACTCGGGCATTTCATACAAGGATTTTACTTTCTTTCGAGCGAGCACAAAAGATAAAAATCTTGTTGAAGCTGAAATGACATACTATGGTGTAATTCGAAATATATTTCAATTGGATTATATAAGCTTCAAAGAGGTTGTATTTTACTTTGACTGGGTAAGATTTGAGGACAAAAATGCTTGCAAAGTTGATCCTCTTACTAATTTTATCATGGTTGACTTGTCCAAGTTGAAGAGCAACGACCACGTGATCAATGAGCTGTTTGTTTGTGCATTTTAAAAGGTTAACCAAGTGTTTTACTCGGAGTATATCAACAGCGAGCCGTGTTCAATTATCCTACATGCGCCAAAGAATCTAATAGTAGTGTGGATGACTTGGCTTCTCCTACTGAGTATCAATCCATTTTTTATGATAACCCGAATTTGAAACAATTTTTTAATTTGTAATAAATATTCCAATTTGTACTTTATCAATCCATTTTTAATGATTTTAATTGATTTTCACTTTATCATTTTCACTCTTGTGTAGTGTGCATGTGTGTGGGAAGTAGGGGTGGGGGTGGGGATGTTTCGGATTTTTAGAAGTTGTACATATTATGAGCTAGATGTTGTTGTTTTGGAATTCCGAATTGAGGTGTTAAACAGTAACAATTCATTTGGATTTGTAGTAATTGTACATATTTGCATGTCTTCTTCTAATTCATTTTGATTTGTAGTAATAACAACTTTTTTTTTTACAGAAAATGTCTCCTTCGGGTATTAAGGCGAGGATGATGATGCTGATTATGATGATGTCATCTGGGCTCGGTGGTAGCGGAGGTGACGAGGGCTCCTCGTCCCCTAGGCTCCTCAAATATGACAAATTGGGGATGGTCATCGAGAACAAGACGGGGCTATTAGCGAGATCCCTCGAACTGGTAAAGACGATCATCGGCCTGGGGTACACTTGTTGGAGGGAGGCGCCAAATGAGCTCAAGTTATCTATTTGGGTGGCACTACAGGTAATGTATTTATATTTATATTTCAATTTCAATTTCAATTTCAATTTCAATTTCAATTTCATTTTATATTTATATTTATATTTATATTTATATTTATATTTATATTTATATTTATATTTATATTTATATTTATATTTATATTTATATTTATATTTATATTTATATTTATATTTATATTTATATTTATATTTATATTTATATTTATATTTATTTGCAACTAACATTGTATTTGTTGGACATGAACAATTTAGCCTGGATCCAAGTCTACGCGATTTTGTCTTGGAGCAGTTGAGGGAGCAACGTAATACGTGGAAGAAAAATATGCAGACCCAGTACTTTGGGAAGACCCGAGAGTCCGTTATCCGAATACGTGAATCCGTCCCGTCAAAGGAGAAGATCTCATTGGCACAATGGCAAAAGTTCATTGACAATGAGATCAGGGAGTGAAAATTGGCATCTCGCCAATCGACCAGGGAAAATCGGGAAAAAAGACGGGCGTGCACTACTCCGACCGGACGTCTTACACCGAGGTGGAGCATAGGATGATGGTAAGATTTAATTTTTCTATAACTACAAAGATATATTATTCTGCATTATTTTACTTTGCGGGGCCGATACTAATTTTGCATTATTTTATTTCAAGGGACAAGGAGTAGCCCTGGGGGTAGGCTACATAGGCTCGATACTTATGAGGCTATTCAGATGAATAAGGGGAAGGATAAGGAGGTGTCCCCGAGTGTCACAACCACGATTGTAAGTTTACTTTTTGTTAATTACGTTATAATTTTTTTATTTACTTATTTTACTAATCATGTGCTTTTTGTCATTTCAGGCAAAGCTTAAGGAAGTGCATGAGTCGCAGTCTGATGCCGACAAGGTATATTTGTCCACAGACGCACTCAGCCAAGTGCTTGGTGCTGATCGCAAGGGAAGGACAAGGGGGTGATCTTGCAGGTGGCCAAATCTAGGATCATCGGATTGGAGATGAGCGACACCGGGTTGGATCGAACGGTGGACTCGCATGATGCGAAGCTATCCCGTTTGGAAGTGACGGTCCAAGATATGTTCTCATTCATGAAGTGTTCGTTTTGCCATAAATCCTAAGGGGAAAGGGAAGGACAAGACGGTCGAGGAGGAGGTGGGGAGGATGAGGTGCAGAAGGACGAGTATGTGGACCTCGCTGCTTCATCGTCAACATGTGCGAAATTTAATGATCCAGCCCCCTATTTGGCTCCCTTTGACCGACCGATATCGACACTTGGTTGGACGAGCGTGTTTATACTGGACATATTTGATGGCAAGGGGATAGGCGGGAATTAAGGGACCCTAATACCATCTAGGGTATGCCAGTTCATGGACCTTTTCTTCAAGACATCGAGTTCAAGGTGCTCGTCACACATGTGATACCCAAGAAGAAGAATTACGCACTGTGGTTGTGGGAATAATACGGCACGATGTATATTTTTGGGTGTATCAATTTGTATATCGTGTGGCCTACTCACCTCCTCAAAGCTACCCCTACCCCAGACATGTAGTGACATTATTATTAGAATTGAATTATTTTAAGTCGTTACATTTGAATTATATTTAAATTATATCGTGATGCATATTATTTTGAATATATATTTGCATTATCTCTATTTTATTTGGATATATGATGTTTGAACAGGTACAACATTGCTATAACAGGTTCAAATATACTGCTAGGCAGTGGCAATCGCCATACTGCTCAACAGTTTTTTTTTCAATTCTGCCCAGAATTATCACGGTCATTGACCGTGACAAGTCTGTGATAAAGAAAACTTGTCACGGACTTATCACGGTCAATGATCGTGATACTTTTTTATTAAATATCACGGGTTTGTCACAGTCCTTAACCATGACAAAACTTGTCAAGGTCAAAGACCGTGACATGACCGTGACAAGTCTAATGAACTTTTCACGGTCAATGACCGTGACAAGTCCCTAACAACAAGCGTTATCACCCCCCAGAATTGTCACGATCATTGACCTTGACAAGTCAAACTTATCAAGGTCAATGACCATGACGATTCGAAAGATTTGGTATAGTGTTAGTAACAAGCGAGGATATATAGCTTGTGATTGACTCATGCTAAGATACTAGTGATAGTAAGGGGCACTAAATTGTACGATGTCTTTGGTAACATGAAAATGGTCGAGTGTACTTTTATGTCAGGAGATGGGATTTGTGGGTATGTTCTATGGACTGAGGAACAAACGGATCTCATGGACTGACAATGTCAGGTAGTAGTGTATCGAGGGTTCCTTGTTTCGATTTTTCTTTGCGAGACATCCCACGCATGAAACTTAGCGCAACATTTGAAGTGGGGAGATGTTTGGTCACTAGCACATAGTTTTGGTACCTTGGCTATTATGCATTCAAGTAGTTATAACTGTAAGTTGAAAGTTGTATTGCAATTTAAGACTAGTGGAGTCGGGTAACCTTTGAGCAGTTATGCACGGGTATAGGGTGTATGGGCGCCCTGGACAATCAATGTAATTTTAATAAAATTCGCAATTATATGGGGTAGAAATATGTGTAGCAATCTTAAAGACATGAGATTAAGGAAGCATTCGAGGCTTGGAGTACTAGACTCATCTTAATTTCAAGGACAAAATTCCTTTATAAGAGGAAAAGTTTGTAATATCCCTTATTTTTTAGGATAAACAATTTATCTAATTTGAAGAATTAGAATTTAAACTAAATTGATCATTTGGAGAAAATATTTAAATTGGAGAGTTTATTTAAATTGGAAGATTCGATTTATTTGGAGAATTGAGATTTAAATTAATTCGGGTTATTTCTTTTAAGAATACATATGTCGTAATTTAAGGTTGAAATTTGAGATTTTAGTTAAATAACTCGGATGATGATTTTGAGTGAACGGTTGAGTCCAAAAGGGTTGAGATAGTCAAAATAAAGTATCCGAGGGTAGTAATTGGGTCTCGGGGCATTTTTAGGCATAATCGGACCCACACGGGAGTGTTTGGGACATTTTAATAAATCCCACAAGCCTAAAAACGGGATTGGCATAATAAAATCAAAATGTGAGAGGGTATGGTAGCCATAATTCATTTTAAAAAAAAAACGAGTTGCAGAGGAGAAAAGAGGGATCAACTGGGAGAGCTTTTGGGAGTCAAGCCAAGAGGAGATTGATGTATTCTTCGTGAAAATCTCCATCTACATGAAAGGATCAAACATTACGAAATTTCCAGGCAATTAGTTAAACTTTATTTCATTTAAATTTTAGTATTTCGATTCATATCATGGTGGGTGTAAACCATATTCATTTTGGGATGAGTTATTATAGGAAAATTCATTTTTGGAGGGTATCACATGTTAAATCTGGGGTTTTGGGGATGTAAGCATTAAGGGTGAAATTAATGTTTAATTGATGTGAGAATAATATCATATGAGGCTGGAATATGATTTAGAATCGAAGACCTGTAGAAATTGTTGTTGAATTTGGGTTATTGAATAGAATTGAGAATTGTTATTCAAGGGGTATTGAGAAAAAACTAATTTATGAACCCTAGAATTTTAATGAAAACCACTAAGGATTAATGTCATATATTAGTTTTTTAACATGTTTATAGATTAAATACATATGGGAGATAAAGTAATTGAGGTCTGGATTGAAGTTTGAAAGCTTTGATGTTTAAAAATGGTGCAAAAAGCACTCGGGGAAGATGACTGGTATCTGGTCGATCGATCGATCGACCCCTTTAGTTATTGTAAAATAAGAGATTGTATATATTTTCGTCACGGTCGCGTGGGCATGAAACCTCGTATTTTTTTTATTTTTCTTTTTTTGATATGATTTTTCTACAAAAAGGTGAGCGAGATTGACTTCTTTAGGAAGACAAAAATTTGGGTTATTTTGAGATGTCCGTAGATGAGTGAAGGACTTTGGAAAAATATAAAGGAACATTATTTTATCTTTGGATTAGATAGAGATGAATCTGGGTTATGGATTTGGGAGTATTTATATTGAAAGATACACAATAATATATGTAAAAAATATACGAACGTATTCGAATGGGAATTTTTGATGAATTTAGCATACGGGCTGGTATCTTAAGGTGGAATTTAATTGTTAGAAATTAAACGGAACCTAATACTTAGAGTCTTATGGGATGAGTATTAAGAAATATTAATTTTAATAAGGGTGTTAAACTTATTAACCGAATTTGGTGAAATGAATTCTAAAAGGCTAAAATACGGACTAGTAAAGGGAGTCCGGGCTTTTTGGTTGAATGATACCACTTGGATAATTTTTTTTATTGAGGTGATTGTAATTAAATTAAGGGTCGGGGTTTTTACTCTGATATTTCTCAGGCTTGTGCTATGGGAGTTAGGCACAGATTAGGCGATTTAATTTATTATAGATATATATAATAAATTATCGAATAGTGAATTTAACGAGGGGTGTTAACCTTAATAGTGGATTTTTGTGTAACAAATTCTAAAGGGTGAAGATATGGACCATATGAGTGAGTCGGAGTATTGTAGTTAGGTGACACTACTTAAATAAATTAATTAATGTGAAATTGATTAGATTAATCGGTGTAATTTCAAAATGTAACGAATTTGAGGGATGAGGGAACCTATGACTTAGATCAATAGGATATGAGTGAATTATATACTGCAATATTTTAAAGGATAATTGGCACACTTCGAGTAGTGAGGGATACTTGGGAATATATGATGAGATGCATAATTGAAATTAAATAATATGTAGGATATTCGGGAGATATATATGCTATGTATGGAATATATGATAAAGGTTGTGTGTATACCTATACTGATTTGTATGATTTATAATGTGTATGACATACTTACTATACTTTCTATCACGAGAGGTTGTAGGAAGATGACAATCTTGTCTTGTGTGCCTTCAGGGGGATTTAGATTTGGTACCTCAAGAACATACGACTATCTAGACTTATTTGTGAGTTGAAAAGTTAGTTGACTATAGGAGCATAGGTATGTGCGTGACCCATAGGTATGAACTATGTTCGCCTCCAATATGTGTGATTTGTATTGATACGATTCCAGAGTGATTCGAAATTCGTAGTCCTTTATTTAGTGCATGATGTACAAGGACTTGATAGCAGAATATGCATGCACCGCAGCTCCCAGCCTAGGGGTGTTATATTGAATATGTATAATTATACTTGTGATTTATTCTACTACGTGTTTTTGGTAGATGATGTACCAGGACATTATAGTATAATATACCCGCACCATAACTCCTCTTAGGGGTGCAGTGTTAGTATATATATAACAAAGTGATAAATGTATACGTGTGATTTTATTCTACTATGTGGGTTTAGCAGAAGAGAAAGATAATGACATTCAAAATAACTATATTATTGGGAGGAACAAACCTATATTTAAAAATATATAATGGGATAAAAGACATGGAAATCGGTAACATATTATATGTGTAATATGGGTGGGTACAATGAGTTAGTATGTGGAAGGAGACTTATTATGGCTAGTTAGGTGGGGTCTCTTAACTAGGAAACGTTGAAGGCAAACGTTAAGTGTGTACATTAAATGAGGGGTGAGCTATGTCTCAAGAGAGTGCAAAACTAGCTTAAATATGAAAAGCATGCATGCATATTTAATTATTACAATTTAACTGCTTGCTCAATATTTTCAAAATGTTTTACTTGGGCTCTGACTCATCCCAAAATCTTTTCCAAAACATTTTAGGTGTCTAGCCATAGGGATGCCCAGTTTGAGGATTCTATCCAGGAATGCCTAGCTGCAGCTCATGTGGAAGTTGGAGGACTTTGTTATAGAATCTTCGTTCATTTACTCCTAGTGTAGGAACTTTTCAGTACTCATTTGGGCATGTCTCCCTCTGGATTTAGTATTAAGTTTACTTATCGAACTTTGTGTATCCAGGTTATTGTTTCAATTACTATTGTATTTTATTGTGGAACCGATAGTTGATTCGTTTACCTTAATTTATGTTATTCATCTGTGTGGGATTCGATTATTAGTTGTGTTGATGGTTTCATTACTATTTATTTTCCGCTTGTTGTTAATTAATGAAAGATAAAATTTGTCACCGGTCTAATTAAATTACTAGGTGGATAGTAACTTTAAAAAGTTTTCGACAATGATGCTAAGAATGAGCCATATGAGACCAACATTTTATATTGATCATGGGCTAGCCACCCGTTATATTAGTAGGCTGTCACAACCCCAACACACTCTACGAAAATCTCCATTAAAACCCTCTTAAAATATCTCCAACAGTATATACATCTTTTATCCTGAATACACTCTCTTAAATATGTAACACCCTGTAATTTTGAGAATTTAATAGTTAATTATTTTTGGGAGTTATAAAAATATTTAAATTGGAAAAACTTAAATTCGTGAGTTGGAGAATTTATTTGAGTGAGCCGAATTATTTATAATTGGCGATTTTTATGTTTAATGGTTCGAAATCTCGTGTGTCGTATTTTGAGGTCGTAATTTGGAAATGACAAAATGTATTTCGGATGACAATTTCGAGCGCACGGTTGCGTCCGAATGGGTCGAGATAGTCAGAAAAGAGTACCCAAGGATAGTAATTGGGTCTCGGGGTATATTTGGACATAGCAGGGCCCACACGGGGTGAGTTGGGACATTTTAATTAGGCCCAGATGGCCAAAAATGGGATTTAGTTTTTTTAACCTAATTGAGGTATTAGGAACGGCAGATAGAAAATCCTAAACCTAGGGTTTGGGAGAGGATTAGAGGAAGCTAACCAAGAAGTCAATTTGGGGATCTTTTGGAGCCAAATTAAGGGACTAATTTGGGGTGTTTTTCATCAACCATTCTCTACACCAACGAAAGCAGACCCTATGAACAATTTCAGGCAAGTGGTTAATTTGTGGTAATGTGTAAATGGTGATATCCAATTCATATTTTAGTGATTTGTAAACTAAAATTCGTTTTGGGAATAAATGGGTACAAAATGGGGTTTTGTTAATGGAATACTTGGCTGAGATTCAAAGTAAGAAATAGGTGTATTATGTATCCCTAAGTAAAGATAAAATTAAATTTGAATATATTTGATGATTAACATGGAATCTTTATGAGTTCTTTGATATAGAACATGAATCTTGAATGACTTAGGGTTTATTTGATGAACACAAGAGGTCAATCTGCCACAATTTTGATACAAATTTAAACTTATTCCATTTGAGTTATACTTCGAATTTGAGGGTGAACCATACATTCCTGGAAATTTATTTCTCTTATATATCCAATGAACTTGGAATCAGGTCAATCGGAGTTCTGTAGAGGGAGTAATCAACATTTTACTACAGGGTGTTTGATCTGTCAATATAGTAATCTGCCAGAATTTTGACGTGACTTTAAAAGTGTTCGATTTGAATTTTACTTCTAATTAGAGTGTGAACCATACATTACTGGAAATTTATTTCTCTTAGCTATCCAATGAACTTGGAATCAGGTCAATCAGAGTTCTGTAATGGGAGAAATCAAAATTTTACTAGAGGGTGTTTAATCTTCCAGAAAAATTTGAGATTTTTCTTTTCAAGCCTCAAATGTCTAAAATTTTATCGGGGAGGTGTTTGGGACCTTGATGAATTATATTGATGGAATAATGATGTGGAAGTAGGTCTATGATTGAGTGTTGGACTTTAATTTTGTGAAAGAGTTAAAATGGAGATTCGTAGGCTTGATTGTAATGTACTCTAATTCGAGATGATAAAAAATAATTACGGAAAAGCGTGAGCGAGCTTAAATTCGTTAGGTCAATGGGTTAACAAGGGTAGCTACTGAATTGATATAACAAGGGGTAACTAGGACCCTTAGAGTTGTGTGAATACTTGAATTAATAGGAAAGTGAAATAAATTCGTAAAGCAAACAAGTACGGTGAATATTAGAGAGAAATATATTACGTACAAGTATGAATAATTGGGTTGTGTAAATACCTAGTGTTTTATAGGATTACTTGGGTTGTGAATGCCTATTGTGTGTTTCCTTATGATAGGAACATAGACTCGGGAAATATTAAGTTATGGGCCAAGTGAGCGAGTACGGGAATAATGGTTGAGTGACACCAAGTTATTAAATTAATGATGTGTTAATTAATGAAGGTAGAGTCGGAAGGTAGACTCGAAAAGTATTCAATTAATTGATGTTGTGATTAATTGATTTAGAGTCAAATTGTAGACTCGGGAAGGGTATTAATTAATTAATGTGTAAATTAAATAAATGAGAGTCGTACCACAGACTCAGATCGATATTAAATTAATAGGTGTGTTAATTAATTTAATTAGAGTTGGATTGTAGACTCGGGTAAGTATTAAATTAATAGGTGTGATAATTAATTTAATTAAAGTCGGATCGTAGACTCGGGTAGGTATTAAATTAATAGGTGTGATAATTAATTATGTTGAGTTGGGCCACAGACTCAGAAAATTACAGGCTAGTGTACAGGATTTTGAGTACACGGTAAAGTCGGGGTTTATATTACATATATACGGTGTAGTGATAGTATATATATACATGTACATATATTGTGTGTGATATTAAATATCAGTGACTAGATATTTATTCAATTTATATACTCTAGTGCTATCAAGGGAGGTTGCATGATGTGGGTGAATACCCTAGCTTGAGGAGTAGGGCGAGTATATCCCCAGCTCATAGCGTCCGATATATGCGTGAGGGGATTATCTCACTTTCAGGGAAGGAATATGACCGCCTCCACTACATTTATAGTTTGGTCCAAGTTGGTGAGCGATTCCAACTTGGGGAACTAGGTTTTGTGAGCACACCTAGTGAGATAGCACTTTAGAGGGAATCATCCGGCGAGGTTATACTCGAAGGGATGGATATATGTATGTTATATGTGTCGATGTTTTTGTAAAGGTACGTATATAATGGTATTCAATATTATATGCGGGTAATAATACGGTGTGTGATGTATTTACTTTATATAACTTGCGACACGGTTATATGCTACTATTTAAGAAGGAATTAATTAAGTTAATTATGAGATAACTTATAATTCAAGAATCATTATACTCGGGTTAGAGTAGTATGGCAAGGGGGAAGTTATACCAGGACTAGTTGGACGGGGTAGTACAACTAGGTGAGGGGTCAAGGTAACCGATAGGTGCGCACAATAGTGGAGGGGTGAGAATGTCCACAAGGGAGTGCGACACTAACTTATATATGAAGCGCATTCATGCATTTTAATTACTTCAGTTAATTCACTTGCTAAATATTTTCAAAATATTTTGGGTTCTAACCCTTGCTATAAAACTATTTTCAAAACCTTTTAGGTGTCCATCCAGAGGGACGCCAGGATTGATATTCTATTCCAAGGACATGGAGCTGTGGCATATGTGGATGCTAGAAAGAATTTGGATTAGACGCATCGCTTATTAATTCCTAGAGTAGGAATCATTCATCAGTTCCAGTTTTATTTAGGACATGTGGCCTAGACTTTCAGTTCAGTTTTCAGATTTGTTTTATTCCGGTGTTGAATATTATATTGGATTATTTCACATTGGTGGCCGATGGTTTATTCGGCAAGTTGTGTAATTAATTTTTTCAGTTGAGTTTTATTCAGTTCTGTGAATGGTTTATATTTATTTTTTGCATGTACTATTTTGTTTAATTAAAAAGTTAAAATTGGCACCAATTTTGGAATACTAGGTAGTTACTAAGTTTTAAAAAATTTCGACAGTGATGCTAAGGATGAACCAACTGGGATTCCTGTTTTAATTTGGTTTAGGATTGATCACCCGGTATTTTATTAGGCGGGGTGTCACAGATGGTATAATAGCATCATGTTCTAGTGTCCTTAGGATCTCTGGGGATTTTCACATTTCGGCTTAACAATCTTTGATATAGAGCCCTATTATAGGATTGCTGTATTCTCATACGTATGTGCATATACGTTCTTCTGCCAAATTTATATCTGAGAGTGAACTCATATGATTCGATTCTCATTCTAGATGTTGCCCAGGAGAGAGAGAGCAGCTAGGGAAACAGGGGGAGATGAGTCTAGGGAGGCTCGTCAGGAGCAAGAGCTACCGCAGCAACTGCCAAAGATGATTTTGGCAGCACAGATAACTGAAATGGTGGCACAGACGGTTGAAACGACAGTTGTCTCACTGGCATGGTACTTTTCACGGGATCAACCACAAGTGTAAATGGCACCAGATGTTTAGGCCACCCGGGGCCATCGGGGTGACAGCAAGTACGGGAGGTTTTTTAAGAGTGGACACCCACCAAAGTTACGAGGGGGTTAAGATGTAGTGCTAGAGTGTCAAGGAAGAGAGATATCCAGCATTACCTATGCATGGGAGATTGCGATGAAGTGTGGAAGCAAATGCTAGCCACTTTTAGTTTAGTGGGAGAAGCACTACAGTGATGGGAGTCAATCACCACAATTGAGGAACGAGATACACTAGCTATTGCAGAGTTTTGGGTGTGATTCGACCGCAAATATTTTTCTCCAGCGGTTGAGACCGAAATGAGGAGAACATTAAAGAGGTGACTCAGGGAGACAGTTCAGTGGCCGATTACGAGGAAGAATTTACTCGTTTGGAAAATTTTGTACCGGATGAGGTAAGAAATGAAGAGAGAAAGAAAGTAAAGTTTGTGGATGGGTTAGTCTGGAGAATCAGACAACATTTAATTGGTAATTACTCATTAATAGCTTATACTGATGTCCTTAACGCAACACTTCGGCACTGTCAGGAATATCGCTTCCACGTGAAAGGAAGCGGGAGGGGAGTGGAAACTAACCAGTCGGATAAAGCTGGAGGGAACAGTACCAGTGGCGTATCCCAGCAGCAGACAGGGAGAAATCAGGGGCAGGATTCCGTTAGGGAAATCATGCCAAACGATTTTGAAATGGAGGCTATCGACAGGATGGCCAGGAATTACAACAAGGTCGGTATGGAAGGTACCAGTGGCAGGGTGAATGTATTAGAAGGTGTTCCGTTTGTGGGGAAGCGAGACACATGAAGAGAGATTATCTTAAGCGAGGCAGGGGTCAACTACAAGACGATGTCCTAGTTGTACAACCACTAAAGCAAGTCAAAAGTGCATTCAGGCAGGGAGAAGATGCCCCAGAACCCGAGGATCAGCCGTTGTAGCTGGAGTATGGAGGTAACTATTTTTATCCTAGGAGAATAGGGTATATTTTTGAGTGACAAAGAGGATGTCACAAAATAAGACTTATTTTTCACTAGAGTTCGCATGTGAGTCGAATTTTGTGGGTGCATTAGCTGTAACAGCCATAGTATATGGATAAACTTTCCGTGTGGTAGCAGAGTTTTTTAGTGTTCTTTACAAGAGTGTGGAGGTGTACACTGAGTGAAGGTTTGTATTATGCGAGGAGTTACTACTTTAGAGAATTATGGGAGTAGGGTTGATAATATTTCCTAAATATCGGCTGGATAGCGATGGAATTTAACTATTGTGGATAGTGGTGTTAAGTTTTGGTGTTCGCGACACCAGGATATGATTGGTACGAGGTATCACCTAAGAGGGCGTTTAGCCTATGTATATGTGTGTATATATGCTATATTGTGTGGTGCGATAGACACCAAGTGAGGTTTTGTGTTCTCAGATTTTATCCCGATAAGTAGGGGTGTTTACTTAAGTGAATCAGCGTGGTTAGATTTATTTTCGAGAAAAGAGAGATAGCTCGGGGTTTATTTTGCGCAAGGACTAGTGATAGTAAGGGCGCAGTATTTTATGTTGCCTTTGGTAGTATGAGGGTAAGCGTTCATACTTTTGTGTTAAGAGATAAGTATTAGGGGTACGTGCTATGGACTGAGGGCCTAACGGATCTCAATGACCGACAATGTTAGGTATTAGTGTATCGGGAGGGTTTCTTGTTTGGATTTCTCTTTGCGAGACATCCCACGCATGAAACTTAGCGCAATGTCGGAATGTGGGAAGATGTTTGGTCGTTATTACATGGGTTGGGTACCCTGGGCAGTAAATATATGTATATATATATGATATGACTACGGGTTTGAAGTTATATTACGGGTTAGAACTAGCATAGTCGGGTAGCTTTCGTGCGGTAAAGTACGGGGATAGGGTGTATGGGCACTCGGGTTAATTAAGACATTTTGTGCGGTTAAGCACGGGTATAGGGCGTATGGACGCCCTGGTTAATTTAAATGCATACTTATGTAATGTATGGTTAGAAGCGGATGGGATAGATATATCGGGCTTAGAGACACATGACTAAAGAGTGATATGCGAAGCTTGGAACATGACGCTCATTTTAATTTCGAGGACGAAATTCCTTTGTAAGGGGGGGAGTATGTAACACCCCGTAATTTTGAGGATTTAATATTTAATTATTTTTGGGAGTTATAAAAATATTTAAATTGGAAAAACTTAAATTCGTGAGTTGGAGAATTTATTTGAGTGAGCCGAATTATTTATAATTGGCGATTTTTAAGTTTAATGGTTCGAAATCTCGTGTGTCATATTTTGAGGTCGTAATTTGGAAATGACAAAAAGTATTTCCGATGATAATTTCTAGTGCACGGTTGTATCCGGATGGGTTGAGATAGTCAGAAAAGAGTACCCGGGGATAGTAATTGGGTCTCAGGATATTTTTGGGCATAGCCGGACCCACACGGGGTGAGTTGGGCCATTTTAATTAGGCCCAGATGGCCAAAAATGGGATTTAGTGTTTTTAACCTAATTGAGGAATTAGGAACAGAAGATAAAAAATCCTAAACCTAGGGTTTGGGAGAGGATTAGAGGAAGCTAATCAAGAAGTCAATTGGGGGATCGTTTTGAGCCAAATTAAGGGACTAATTTGGGGTGTTTTTCATCAACCAATCTCTACACCAACGGAATCAGACCCTACGAACAATTTCAGGCAAGTGGTTAATTTTCATTAATGTGTAAATGGTGGTATCCAATTCATATTTTAGTGATGTGTAAACTAAAATTCATTTTGGGGATAAATGGGTACAAAATGGGGTTTTGTTAATGGAATACTTGGCTGAGATTCAAAGTAAGAAATAGGTGTATTATATATTCCGAAGTAAAGATAAAATGAAATTTGAATATATTTGATGATTAATATGGAATCTTTATGAGTTCTTGGATGAAGAACATGAATCTTGAATGACTTAGGGTTTATTTGATGAACACAAGAGGTCAATCTGCCAGAATTTTTTACATAACTTTAAACGTATGCCATTTGATTTGTACTTTGAGTTAGAGTGTCAACCACACATTACTGGAAATTCATTTCTCTTAGCTATCCAATGAACTTGGAATCAGGTCAATCACAGTTCTGTAGAGGGAGTAATCGACATTTTACTATAGGGTGTTTGATCTGTCAACATAGTAATCTGCCAGAATTTTGACGTGACTTTAATCATGTGTGATTTGAATTTTACTTTTAATTAGAGTGTGAACCATACATTACTGGAATTTTATTTCGATTAGCTATCCAATGAACTTAGAATCAGGCCAATCGGAGTTCTGCAGAGGGTGAAATCCAAATTTTACTAGAGGGTGTTTAATCCGCCCGAAAATTTGAGATTTTTCTTTTTAAGCCTCAAATGTCTAAAATTTTATCGGGGAAGTGTTTGGGACCTTGATGAAATATATTGATGGAATAATGATATGGAAGTAGGTTTATGATTGAGTGTTGGACTTTAATTTTGTGAGAGAGTTAAAGTGGAGGCTTGATTGTGACGTACGCTAATTCGAGATGATAAAAATATAATTATAGAAAAGCATGAGCGAGCTTAAATTCGTTAGGTCAGTGGGTTAACAAGGGTAACTAATGAATTGATATAACAAGGGGTAACTAGGACCCTTAGAGTTGTGTGAATACTTTAATTAATACGAAAGTGAAATAAATTCGTAAAGCAAATAAGTACGGTGAAGATTAGAGAGAAATATATTACGTACAAGTATGAATAATTGGGTTGTGTAAATACCTAGTGTTTTATAGGATTACTTGGGTTGTGAATGCCTATTGTGTGTTTCCTTGTGATAGGAACATAGACTCAGGAAATATTAAGTTATGTGCTAAGTGAGCGAGTCTGGGAATAATGGTTGAGTGACACCAAGTTACTAATTAAATGATTTGTTAATTAATGAAGGTAAAGTCGGAAGGTAGACTCAAAAAAATATTAATTAATTGATGTTATGATTAATTAATTTAGAGTCGGATTGTAGACTCGGGAAGGGTATTAATTAATTAATTTGTAAATTATCTAAATGAGAGTCGTACCACAGACTCGGATCGGTATGAAATTAATAGGTGTGTTAATTAATTTAATTAGAGTCGGATTGTAGACTCGGGTAGGTATTAAATTAATAGGTGTGATAATTAATTTAATTAGAGTCGGATTGTAGACTCGGGTAGGTATTAAATTAATAGGTGTGATAATTAATTATGTTGAGTCGGGCCACAGACTCAGGAAATTACAGACTAGTGTACAGAATTTTGAGTACACGGTAAAGTCGGGGTTTATATTATATATATACGGTGTAGTGCTAGTATGTATATACGTGTATATATATTATGTGTGATATTAAATATCAGTGACTAGATATTTAGTCAATTTATATACTCTAGTGCTATCAAGGGAGGTTGCGCGATGTGGGTGAATCCCCAAGCTTGAGTAGTAGGGCGAGTATATCCCCAGGTCATAGCGTCCGGTATATGGGTGAGGGGATTATCTCACTTTCAGGGAAGGAATACGATAGCCTCCACTACGTTTATTGTTTGGGACAAGTTGGTGAGCGATTTCAACTTGGGGAACTTGGTTTTGTGAGCACACCTAGTGAGATAGCACTATAGAGGGAATCATCCGGCGAGGTTATACTCTGAGGGATGGATATATGTATGTTATATGTGTGGATGTTTTAGTAAAGGTACGTATATAATGGTATTCAATATTATATGCGGGTAATAATATAGTGTGTGATGTATTTACTTTATATAACTTATGACACGGTTATATGCTACTATTTAAGAAGGAATTAATTAAGTTAATTGTGAGATAACTTATAATTCAAGAATCATTATACTCGGGTTAGAGTAGTATGGCAAGGGGGAAGTTATACCAGGACTAGTTGGATGGGGTAGTACAACTAGGTGAGGGGTCAAGATAACCGATAGGTGTGCACAATAGTGGAGGGGTGAGAATGTCCACAAGGGAGTGCGACACTAACTTATATATGAAGCACATTCATGCATTTTAATTACTGCAGTTAATTCAATTGTTAAATATTTTCAAAATGTTTTGGGTTCTAACCCTTGCTATAAAACTATTTTCAAAACCTTTTAGGTGTCCAGCCAGAGGGACGCCAGGATTGATATTCTATTCCAAGGACATGGAGCTGTGGCATATGTGGATGCTAGAAAGAATTTGGATTAGACGCATCGGTTATTCATTCCTAGAGTAGGAATCATTCATCAGGTCTAGTTTTATTTAGGACATGTCGCCCATACTTTCAGTTCAGTTTTTAGATTTGTTTTATTTCGATGTTGAATATTGTATTCGATTATTTCAGTTTGGTAGCCGATGGTTTATTCAACAAGTTGTGTAATTAATTATTTCAGTTGAGTTTTATTCAGTTGTGTGAGTGGTTTATATTTATTTTCCGCATGTACTGTTTTGTTTAATTAAAAAGTTAAAATTGGCACCAGCTTTTGGAATACTAGGTGGTTAGTAAGTTTTAAAAAAATTTCGACAGTGATGCTAAGGATGAACCAACTGGGATTTATGTTTTAATTTGGTATATGACTGATCACCCGATATTTTATTAGGAGGGGTGTCACAAAATACACATCAAAACCCCAACAATAACTTCGATATTTTTTTTAGCCTTTATCTCAACAATGGGACACTGAGTATTTGGTGTGGGTGTATGGTTTGGAACTATTCAAATTAGAAGGCAATTAGGAGAGTTTTGAGCTTCGATAAAACTCTCTAAAGTTAATACTGTATTGTTTGTCCTTAAACATCTCACGTTCTCCCTCTTATAGTGCCAGTGGGAGATTTTACTAAATAATAAATCTCATTGACCAAACATTTTTTCATATCAGGTATTAGTTACCCCATAAATCAATAATATAAATAATCCTATGGTGGGTAATTTGGCAGCACATTGGGGTGTCAGTGCTTATACATTATTCGACGCTTCCCTCTCTCTATATTCTTAATCTAATAACCCAAAGTCACGTAATATACCCATAGTTCCATCCATTTTACATACGAGTTTAAAACCTACCAAGGTGTATTCGAGAATGCATGCAACCTGATGCTGGCTTAACACACTTAGTTAGTCGTTTGAACGACATACCCATGTCATTCGAATGACATGGTCGTCATTTGATAAATTCCTTGCATTGACGGATTTGTCTCCCATGTCTTAACTTCCCTACTTTCATCCATTAATTGCCTCACCTCACACAGGGGGTACCAAATTCAACCTAGATAAAAAGGAATGAGTTTTTATAACAGAAGTCCTATATTTTATTTTTTTTCTCTTCTAACAACAATCCCTCACACATACAATCCGTAATAAACCAAAATCCAAACATTATTTATGTAATCCAATTTTCTTACCCATAAGTCTCTATAATTGTAATTTTTCCTCCTCGTATAATATCTATATATCTAATTATTAATTTAACAAGGAGATGTATTACACCACACTGTAGACATGAATTCGATATAGGCCACCCCTTAATCATTAGTTTTTGTCATGGAAGCATCCCTACCCATTAAACACGAGATGCCCTCGTTAAGGGTCATTCTCGAAAGCTAGGTGGCTTAAACTAACTAGGTCCAAAACCTTTACAATGAATTAGCTCTCCTCAAAGAGAGGATATTAAAATCCGCTTATCACAATCAGAATTAACAATAGTGGATTGGTCGGGCATTTGATAATATGGTCAAGAATCGAAACATACAACAATGAGACATGGTCCTAAAAGAAAGCTCAAACCTGTGCAAAATCCTAGTAGAAAATTTGCACCCAACCGGGGAAGACCCGACATCATCACCAAAATAAACTCTGGCGAAGCATCTAACTTAGATGATCTTGACAGAGTCACGTCTTCTGAACCTTTCAATATCGACCTATTATAAAAATTATTTCCTTGATCCTTCTTGTGGATACATGGAGTGAACCATTTAAAACAAAAACTAGCGTTTATAACTAGAAGGGAAACCCACATAAACTCATACAAAATCCTAACCCTACATTAACAAGCCCACTTGATCCACTAACCACTCATTTGAAGTGATCTAAAAACTTTAGGACCTCGACATTTTCATTTGACATAACTACATAACCATATTCTCCACTATATTATTATGCCAGATATTCAAATATAGATAAATTGCTGTCCTTGAATCATAGATACATAGGCAACCCAAGATATCACTTCGGTCCCGGTATAAGCAAACACCCAAAATTCTCCTACATGAAAACCCTATTTACGGTCCTTATGACCTCGATCCTAAGGAGTTGGTGCGGTCTAAATAAGATTAACATCAAGTAATGGA
The DNA here is from genome assembly GCA_949130495.1 of Sambucus nigra. Taxonomy (NCBI): domain Eukaryota; kingdom Viridiplantae; phylum Streptophyta; class Magnoliopsida; order Dipsacales; family Adoxaceae; genus Sambucus; species Sambucus nigra. The sequence goes on along the minus strand of OX422218.1, from coordinate 291,051,070 downwards.
TAGGTTCCATAAGGCATTTTTAAATACCGCAGAGTTATCCTTATTTAATAAATAATACAAAAAGGGTGATTCTATGAAAGAATCAGTCAAAATAAGCTTATCAAGAAAGACACCTGACATATATTCCCAAAAAACTAAACATCAAAAAACACCTTTATCCAAAAGCCACGCATCCTGGGACAAAAATCATCAACATATAGACTCGCAAAAGGATCCCCATAAACGGAACCTTATCCTGATGAAAGGGCAACACTATGATTCCAAAGAGACATAAAAAAATCCCACCAATTCACAAACAAATAAAGGAACCCACCCTCAGCTATTTTGATGCCAACAGTACAAACATCGCACCAACAATAAATGGAGATGGCTCTCTTCAAAAGAAAAGTCTCAAAAGGCGAGGACCTTTCATTGTCGTGTGTATATGTACTCCTTTTTCATTTGTATAAAATCTATATATCTCCACCATTTTCATAAAAGATCTTAGGCTCACTCTATTCATATGCATAATTTACGTTATTTTCCCTATAAACTAAATATCACCAAACCTACAATTTTGATTAAACATTTCTAAATCATTTATATTCCTGTAAAAATATATAAAATGGAGGTATATAAATAACAGAGTAACAAATAAAAACATCAAAATAATACATAATCATAACCTTACTTCAAATAAAATAGGCAAACCATCATGAGTGAAAAAGTACCTTTATTTATAAACATTATTGAGAAAGGTATATCGCTTAAATAAGCTTTGATACCAATTTGTAAATGTATGTGTGATATAAATTGAACTGAATTCGCAAATCTTCGTTTTAAACTTATTTAATTCGTGTCAAGTTTTAAACCAATTTTATTCATACCTAAAACATGCAACTACGCATGTGTGTGTGTGCGTATGTGTCAAACCATCACAAATTAAATTGTTATCTCATAGATTTTTGGAAAAATCCCTTTCGGGAAAAATCTTTATTTCACTATAAAGACGTAAATCGTAACTTACAATAATTACAATAAAATCTACAATGATCACTCCTCGGAATAATCACATAGACATGCAGTCTAGAGTCGGTAAGAGTCGAAACTCCAATTCAACGCAGGAATACCCACAAGTACTCCCTATGATATGCATTTTATGTCAGCCCAGTACCTCCCTCAAGTGGCATGTAGATAAGTAGTAAAAATCTTCTCTATAAGAGAAACTTCAACAAATATGTGTTCTTGGGTTCCAAAACAATTTACATAAACTATTGGGATCTTGTGAATTGAAAACAAAAAGGATTAAAACCCTAAAAGTGAGAAGACAATGATTTTGCCAAAGCTGTTTTCATATATGATAAAAACGCAGGTCTTCTTAAGAAAAACAAAGTTATTTAACGATCTATATAAAAAAAATTATGTCGGTGCATCGCCCGAACGAGATATCAGTGTCGCTTAAACAATGACACATGTCATTCAAATGACTTCGTGCAACATAAGGATGTCGCTCGAACGAAGTCCCTCTATCACTCGAATGAGAAAATAAAAAATTAATATTCTTTTCGTAAAAAATAGTCGGCATGAACACTAAGTAAATTCTTTGACAAAAAAATTCCTCTCTAATACTTAGTGAACCTCTAAGGTACTTGAACACGACCTTACCAAAATCATTCTCGCAGAGGTTTGAACGTTGAAGAACTTTGATATTTGGATCCGTATTGATGCGTGATTCATCTTGAATAAGCCTTCGATGGTTGTAGCGGTATACGACATACTCAAATGTAAGCCGAACAACAAAATAGTGCCCTTACAAATCTCCCCCTATGTCTATGCCGATGAAAAATAAAAGCATCTGAATTATCAAATCAAAATACCTATACAAATCTAATACCCTCTCATGAACCCAAAACTGAAAAGGTACTAAACATGTAAGTCTAAAACTTTTCTTCAAAAATCTTCAACAACAAATCTTTAAATCTTTAAGCTTTTCTCATCAGGGTGTGCAAAATAATGATCTTCAATTTTGTACCTGCACACATGAGACAAAGAAAATACCTTCGTGAGGCATCGAATTTGAAATGATATAAGAATAAATTAATCCATAATCAAATATCCCCCACAATGCAAAAACTCCCCCATAATTCGTTCTCCCCATTTTTATTTGACCGAAATAGATAAGGAAACGAATAAACAAAATAAGCATGGAGTTGTCATGACAAAATGCATAGTAAATATGAATCAAACTACGCTCATGCAAAGAGTAACTCACAATCTTCCATAGACTATTTTTGATTTTTTAATTTTTCATACAAAAATGCAAAAATAATTTTACAAAAATCACACACCATTAATTTACACTAAGGCAACCAAATCATGGTAAAGGAATGGATGGGCGTAAATATATTCGATAGGTAAATCAAAGCAATCAATCATAACATACGTTCACGATGAATATGTTTACTCCTAACAAATGAATCTCAAAATTATCCTTAGGTGTTGACAGTGTTGAATTTAAATGACATCCACTCAATCCATCAACACATCAAAGTCGAGAATGATTCCCACACCAATAACGTCTAAAACTATGTAATGCTTTTTCATGATGCTGTTAGGACGTGCAAACCCATTTTTCATTTCTTTCCATTCAAACTCCCTCATAAATAATAATCATTTATTTTTATTTTGAGGTGGCACCTTTTTGGAATATTTATTTTTTTATTGCCTTTAAATTTTTTTCGGGATCTTTTAAACGGTGGCTTTCACGACGAGTTAATTTTGTACTCTTACAGCCCTTTCTCGTGATTCACTCATCATATTTTATTGCAATTAAATCCTCACGGTAAACGGTTCTTACATGCACTACTTTCATTGTTAAGTTTTATCGCATATGGTTCATTTTAAAGATAAAATTGAGATGACAACACTCTGACCAATATGTGATAAACAAGTGCAATAATTAAACAAATCCGTGCAAGTGTGAATTAAAGGAACTCATGAGCCAAATATGTAGTTATTAACAACTAATCACATCTCAATGACTCAAAACATTGTAAAGTACATAAATGAAATGATGACGCATATCAAAACACAATCAAATCATCACATGCATATGGAATGAAATTGTGACTTGGTCATCCTATTCATACACAATGCAAAACAAACTACAAAAATCTTTTAGTCTTTTTTCAAAAAAAAATTTATAAAAATAAAATCGATTTGTATTTTTAAAAAGTTTTATGAAACAAAAATCTAATACAAAAAGTACATAAGTCATAACACTAGCAAGAATATAACATGAAGCACAACTAGCGTATGACAAACATGCGAACATAATCATCAATATAATATAGAAAGAGAATAATCATTTACAAGCAATCGAGAATCAACTAGTCTAACATATAATGCTTCTAAAAGTTATTTCCTAACCTAACTAGGTCTGCAACGATGCATAGGGGATTTGGGAACCAAGGAAACACTAGACTTTAACTTCCTAGGACTTTTTTGAAGACCGAAACAAAAACGACTAAGGTGACCTTTCTTACCACAACGTGAACATGTGTAAACGGGTGGAACGACACCTATGCGTTGACCTTTTCTAACATCCTTGGGATTTATTTACCTTCTAAAGAAATAATGGTCTTGTCTTTAACACTCGAAACACGAGGACATGACAAGCCACTACCATTCCTACCAACACTACTAAAGTCTGTCAAATCATTTTTTAACACCAAAATTTTTTACTCAAGTAAAATAATTAGAATCTTCCAATTTTAAGGAATCCTTCTCTAAATTGTCAATAAATCCTAGAAGGTTATCACATTCGTACTTAAAATATGCACACATATCCCTAAGAGTCTCCTCACGTGGCATAAAATCATCAAGTAAAATATTTTTATCCAATTTGGCACAAACACAAATCCTAGAGTTTTTAAAGTCCTCTAATTCTTTTTTCTAAAGACAAGACTCTATCATCACCCTCCTTTTTGGAAAATTTTAAATTATTAAAGTCATGGTCCAAAGAAATAAATTTTTCACGATAAATATCTCTTTGATTTTGAACCGTTCGCAAAAGATCCATAGCGGATTTAAAACGACAATTTTCTTTTTCCAAAAAATTAATTATTTTCGTAAACGTCAAATTAAAACTATTTAAATCATCAAAACTCTGACTCGCATCTTCAAAGAAGGGCATCCGACTACATAAGTACTCGATTGGAAAAATTGTGATTTTTCACAAAAAAAAATTTTGAAAAAAAAATCAATATCACACAAATTTGTGAAAAATGGATCAAATGAAATAAATTAGCGCAAAAGGATTTGATACCAATTTTAGAAAGGTATATCTCTTAAATAAACTCTGATACAAATTTGTAAACGTATGTGTGATAACAATTAAATTGAATTCGCAAATTTCCAATTTAACCTTATTTAATCGATGTCAAATTTTTAACGAATTTTATTGAACCCCAAAACATGCAACTATGTGTGTGTGTGTGGGGGGGGGGGGGGGTCAAACCATCACAAATAAAATTGCTAACTCACAAATTTCAGGAAAAATCCGTTTTGGACAAAACCTTTATTTCACTATAAAGACGTAAATCACAACTTACAATAATTACAATGAAATTTGCAATGATCACCCCTCAGAACAATCACATAGATACGTAGTCTAGAGTCAATAAGAACCGTAACTCCAATTCTGTCAAGGAATACCCGCGAGTACTCCCTATAACACGGAGTCGATGTTAGCCCAGTACCTCCCTAAAGTGGCACCTAGATCAGCAGTAGAGACCTTCTCTATAAGAAAAACTTCAAGAAAGATGTGTTCTTGGGTTCCAAAACAATTCATATAAACTATTGGGATCTTGCGAATTGAAAACAAAAAGGATAAAAACCCTAAAAGTGAGAAGACAATGATTCTGCCAAAGAAGTTTTTGTATCTGATAAAAACACAGATCTTCTTAAGAAAAATGGGGATTTTTAACAAGCTATATAAAAAAAATTAAGCGGCACGTCGCTCGAATGAGATATTTGTGTCGCTCGAATGATGACACGTGTTGTTCAAATGACTTCGCGCAACATAAGGATGTCGCCAGAATGAGAAAATAAAAAACAAATATTTTTTGTTTCATCAGAAAATACTCCGTCGCAACCCTTAGAAAATATTATTTGACGAAAAAACTCCGCTCCAACACATAGAAAATATTTTGTACAAATATCCCAACACTTTAAATGAGCCGCTAAGGTACTTAAACACAACCTTACCAAAATTAATCTCGCGAAGGTTTGAATGTTGAAGAAATTTGATATTCGGATCCTTCTTGACACATGATTCATATTGAATAAGTCTTCAACGGTTATAGCGGTATACGACATACTCAAATGTAAGACGGGCTATAAAATAATGCCCTTACAATGATGAAGTGAGGGAAACCCCTTAAAAGAAAAAAATGTATCGGGAATTCCTTGTGTTCCTATCAAAGGAACATATTACAAAAATAAATAGGGTATTCCAATGAATATCCCTAGAAAATTGTAAAAACATGATTTTGGTGGGAGTACATCAAATTAGACCTCAAAATCTACCCAAAAATATCACTCCATCACCCCTCACATGCATGGCCTCATATCCTCACAACTTTCGGCATGAATACTATAAACAATCCCTAGGCCCATCACGTGTGCGCGTGCACTTGACGCAGAAGCACCTAACAGATACGAGGAACCATAAAGTCATGTGCTCAAACTTGAATATTGTCCCATATAGTATGTTTTCTTATGCACAACTATCTCATAATCAAACTAACACAATGCCATAGGGGTGGAGGACCAACAAGTCAATACCTCCCTCAATTGGGCCGCATCAATGACCAATTACTAAAAAAATCAAAAGCAAAATAAATCATCATTATGCATATAAGATTTACAACATGCGTAAAAAACTACGAGTTATTCAAAAGCTCGCATAGTTTGAAAACAGAGTCAGGTTAAGCGTACCATCCCAAAAGAGGACCCGAGTTAGCGTGTATGGAAGAAATAATCCTCACTAGGAACAACCATGGTGAACAATGATGGAAGAACAATTAAGGAGAAATGGTTGATGCTCATTGTCGATGGAGACAACATGTAAAGCTCGATGGATAGAGATGAAACACCCTAAATCTTTGACTTACTTGAGTCTACATTATTTAGGTGTTTCAAGTAATTTGGATATTGTTTCAAAACATATTTTTTAGTTTGAGCCTTCTCCTTGGTACATCTTACAATGTTACTCGACGACTTAACATGCCTCTACTCTACTCAATGACATATCCGAGAAAAGGTATTCACGTGTGTTGCACATTTGCGCTTGAAACATTAAGCACTCATGCATATATGGACTGATGTTACTTAGTTGCTTGCCTAAATATTTTCCAAAATAAATTATATTATTTTTACTGAAATTAATTCTTAAATAAAATTTGCATAAGTTTTGTTTAAAATAAATTTTTTGTTGGAAAAAAATCATTTTCGAAATTTATTAATAAAAATATTTTTTTTCATTTTGAAAAATATTTTTCGTAACTCAAATTACATGTTAAACAATTTTTTAACATATGTGTATGTTAAAGCATGTGTGATGCTTAACTTTCATCTAGTACATGCTACATGTACTTTTCATCCTATTACTAGTGCTAGGTCACTGTTCATATACTATAATAGGATAGCTACTAGATTTTATTCATTTAGGTTTACTTGTTAAAAGATATAGGAGCCTTACATGATTATTCTACATTTTGTAGATTTTGGCCATACTCATTTAATGAGTACTGCACCGTGTTTCATACTTTTACCCATTAGTCAAGTTAAAGACCTTATTTGAAGCTTTATACCTGTTTTGTCCTTTATGATTTGACCTTGTGTCAATTAACTTTTGACTGTTACCTGCTAGTGTATATTCCTTATACCTGCTATGAGAAGCTTTGATGTTCGGCCATAGGTATTTTTGTCTGTTAGTTAGACCGGCTACAAGACTTGTCCGATTTGACCCATGTACCTGCTTCGTCCTAGGAGATACCTTAGGTACCTTACCTGTTATATATATTAGTGATCTCATTTTTTGATTAAAGTGATGACCGAGGTATACTTAGACCTTGCTACTTCCTTATTTTCGGTATAGACTTTAAGCCTTAGGTTCATTAGGTTTCGTCCCTTGCCAACTAAGTAGGTGTTACCTTGTACTTGACGATTTGACCATTAGACAAGTTAAGTCCCTATAGGCTATGACCATGCCTTTTAAACTGTGTAGACCTGCTAGAACTTTCGGCATACACAGGGTTTTTTTATTTGACCATCCTTGTTATGGGTTTAGTCCTTTAAACCATAGCTTTAGCATTCGACTAAGCTTTCCTATATTTTTAGTCGAAAAAAAAGAAACTCGTACTTCACAGTTTGAATTTGTAAGCCGCTTTTTTGATCGATTAGACTTGTTATAAGTCTTTGTCTCCTTAACTTGTCTTAGCCGTTGGATTAGAGTTTGATTCTTGGATTGCCTTATAGGTTCTGTTAATATCAGACCCCATTAGAACTTGCCAGCTATACACTTTTCAGTTATATCTTTTAACTGTCAGATCTCATTGGTTTATTTTCTGTGATGCCAGCTGTCATAATTATATCCGTTGGAGAAGTTTGTTACAACTAAAACCCTATACCATCTTTTTCGTATCTTTAATGGTTATAGGATCTTCAGATGTTTTTATAACAGACTGAATTTGTGAATTTGTTAAAATTCGTTTTAACTTGAATTAATCACAGCCTTTGATTAATAACTTTTAATCTGAACCCTTGATTTTAAAAGTTTCTAGAATAATGTTTTCTCACCTATATAAGCTTCATTTGAGAGTTTAATTGTGTTCGCTATTCAGATTATATTTTCTAGAGTGAGAAACACAAGAGGGTTTAATATTTTTAGAGAAAAAAATATTGAGAATTGGAGAGAGATTGAGTATTATTTTACACACATTGTGTTCATTCTACTTCATCTTAATTCTATTTTTATTTTCAAATTCTCAATGATCTTGCACATCATCTCATATGTTAGAGATTGAAATATTGTGTTATTGTAAAGAGAATTTAAGTGCTTTCATGATGAAATATTTTTTACAAAAACTAGAATTCCTTAGATTTTTAGATCCGAATTTTATTGAATATTTTTATGATCTAACTATTCTAATTTTGTGATTAGATGCTATATGATGTTTAAATCAGAATTTCTCCGGATCTTGCATGTTTATTGAAAATATTTTTAAAGATCTGTTTTCTCATATTTGTGAAATAATTTGAAAAAACACTTTCCTCATAAAATTGAATGTTATATTTTTTAGAGATTGAGAACACATGTAAATGATTGAATAATCTTGTTGTGTGTTCATGATAAGTGTTGTATGTATTTTTTTATGAAGAATGTTTATAAGATTTTTGATTAAAAATTTATTTCGTAAGTTTTTGTAGAAAACTTAATTAATTATTAATTGAAAATGATTTTTTCTTAAGTTTTTATAGAAAACTTATTTGCTTGATTATAAATAAGTTTTTGTTAAGTTTTTAAAGAAAACTTATATGCTTGTGTTAAGAATTAAGTTCTTGTATTATTGCATTTAGAACATATTCACTTACACATTTTGCACAACTAGTATGTTGTTGAGAGATCAGTTTTGACTGAGTTGGAATTTGCTAAATAAGAAGAACGGAGTTACGAAGTTGAGAGAACAACTACAACAATCAGAACTGCAGAGAAGTTAGAAGGATACGATACCACAGGGTACATTCCTAAACTTGTATAGGTCTTATTTGTGTGTTTAGTTTGTTATATTGCTTGTAACCGATAATTCTTTTTAGTGAAATTTTGTTTTACTCCGTAGAGGGAGTCGTGGATGTTTTCCCTAGTTTGGGTTTTTACCACGTTAAAAAATTCATACTTGTTATCTTCTTATCCTCATCTTATTCTTTGTATGATTTAAAATTCAAATTTTTACATGATTTAATTACTTAAATTGGAATAATTCTTCATATTTGATATATTGGATTGTAACGTAATAAATCAGATTTAATTGATTTTAATTTCTGCATGTAATAAAATCTGATTAGTTAGATAATAAAGTTTTTCTTGATTTGATTAGATATATGCTATTAGAAAATCTTGCATGAAATCAGAGTATGTTTATGTGTGCGTACGGAGATTGTTTCATGGGCGCATCTCAAGAAATCCTTTCCTCCCTGGGAGGAGAAATTTTTCAATTGGCATCAGAGCGGGTCGCTCCGAATAAGATTTAACCGTCTGGAGTGTTGATCCTTATTTCTTGATCATATGATTTCATGTTACAAATCTGATTACTTTCTATATCCATATATGATGATGATTTTTTATATGTATGACCTCATGGTAGACAACATATTGTTTAATCTACTATAATTGTTCTCATTCTATTTCTTGATTTTCAAGAACCCCTATTATGATTTGTATTCTTACCATAACATTTTTTATAACCATAACACTGGGTGTGGGGGAGAGACCTTATTTGTTGATCACTCTAGAATATTCTGAACATGTTTAAATTATGTCTAATATGTCATTTACCCTTGTTTTTAAGACTAGATGAATGTGCTTTATTCATTTTCTACCATATTTACATATTTTCCTGTCATAATCATGGTAATTATATGTCCTCTGAGATTTAAGGGTAAGGATGTTTGTCAATGCAAAAAACACCTCTTAAAATCATGTTAATGTAGGAGTGGCACTTGATTAGAACCGTTAATATGTTTATTGTGGTAGTTAGATAATTTTTAATCTTCTTCATGTTATCATTGTTTTATCCTTTGTCTATTTGAGACAAAATGGGGGAGAAGAGTACATCATTTTATTAGTCTTGATTCGTGAATTATATTCATGATATCTTGTTTTTAAAATGATTTATCAATTTCAAAGATATCTTACACTTGTTCTTGTGAGTTTGGTTTTAATGTTTTAATGCAGGAAATCCAAGAAGGTGTTAGGGTAAAATTGATGTATAGTTGAGTATTGTAATTTTTACTTTCTAGGATTTTTTGTGGATTGGGTAGAATAGTAATTGTTGTATAGGACTTAGGTGATTTTATTTTTTTCCTAAGAGTATCATAATTTACTCAAAAGGTTTTGTCACAAATATCCAAAGGGGGAGATTGAAACACCCTAAATCTTTGACTTACTTGAGTCTACATTATTTAGGTGTTTCAACTAATTTGGATATTGTGTCAAAACATATTTTTTAGTTTGAGCCTTCTCCTTGGTACATCTTACAACGTTACTCGACGACTCAACATGCCTCTACTCTACTCAATGACATATTCGAGAAAAGGTATTCACGTGTGTTGCACATTTGCGCTTGACACATTAATCACTCATGCATATACGGACTGATGTTATTTAGTTGTTTACCTAAATATTTTCCAAAAGAAATTATATTATTTTTACTGAAAATAATTCTTAAATAAAATTTGCATAAGTTTTATTTAAAATAATTTTTTTATTGGAAAAAAATCATTTTCGAAATTTATTAATAAAAATATATTCTTCATTTTGAAAAATATTTTTCGTAACTCAAATTAAATGTTAAACAATTTTTTAACATATGTGTATGTTAAAACATGTGTGATGCTTAACTTTCATCTAGTACCTGCTACATGTACTTTTCGTCCTATTACTAGTGCTAGGTCACTGTTCATATACTATAATAGGATATCTACTAGATTTTATTCATTTAGGTTTACTTGTTCAACGATATAGGAGCCTTACCTTATTATTCTACATTTTGTAGATTTCGACCATACTCATTTAATGATTACTGCACCGTTTTCATACTTTTACCCATTAGTCAAGTTAAAGACCTTATTTGAAACACAAGAGGGTTTAATATTTTTAGAGAGAAAAATATTGAGAATTGGAGAGAGATTGAGTATTATTTTACACACATTGTGTTCATTCTACTTCATCTTAATTCTATTTTTATTTTCAAATTCTCAATGATCTTGCACATCATCTCATATGTTAGAGATTGAAATATTGTGTTATTGTAAAGAGAATTTAAGTGCTTTCATGATGAAATATTTTTTACAAAAACTAGAATTCCTTAGATTTTTAGATCCGAATTTTATTGAATATTTTTATGATCTAACTATTCTAATTTTGTGATTAGATGCTATATGATGTTTAAATCAGAATTTCTCCGGATCTTGCATGTTTATTGAAAATATTTTTAAAGATCTGTTTTCTCATATTTGTGAAATAATTTGAAAAAACACTTTCCTCATAAAATTGAATGTTATATTTTTTAGAGATTGAGAACACATGTAAATGATTGAATAATCTTGTTGTGTGTTCATGATAAGTGTTGTATGTATTTTTTTATGAAGAATGTTTATAAGATTTTTGATTAAAAATTTATTTCGTAAGTTTTTGTAGAAAACTTAATTAATTGTTAATTGAAAATGATTTTTTCTTAAGTTTTTATAGAAAACTTATTTGCTTGATTATAAATAAGTTTTTGTTAAGTTTTTAAAGAAAACTTATATGCTTGTGTTAAGAATTAAGTTCTTGTATTATTGCATTTAGAACATATTCACTTACACGTTTTGCACAACTAGTATGTTGTTAAGAGATCAGTTTTGACTGAGTTGGAATTTGCTAAATAAGAAGAACGGAGTTACGAAGTTGAGAGAACAACTACAACAATCAGAACTGCAGAGAAGTTAGAAGGATACGATACCAGAGGGTACATTCCTAAACTTGTATAGGTCTGATTTGTGTGTTTAGTTTGTTATATTGCTTGTAACCGATAATTCTTTTTAGTGAAATTTTGTTTTACTCCGTAGAGGAAGTCGTGGATGTTTTCCCTAGTTTGGGTTTTTACCACGTTAAAAAATTCATACTTGTTATCTTCTTATCCTCATCTTATTCTTTGTATGATTTAAAATTCAAATTTTTACATGATTTAATTACTTAAATTGGAATAATTCTTCATATTTGATATATTGGATTGTAACGTAATAAATCAGATTTAATTGATTTTAATTTCTGCATGTAATAAAATCTGATTAGTTAGATAATAAAGTTTTTCTTGATTTGATTAGATATATGCTATTAGAAAATCTTGCATGAAATCAGAGTATGTTTATGTGTGCGTACGGAGATTGTTTCATGGGCGCATCTCAAGAAATCCTTTCCTCCCTGGGAGGAGAAATTTTTCAATTGGTATCAGAGTGGGTCGCTCCGAATAAGATTTAACCGTCTGGAATGTTGATCCTTATTTCTTGATCATATGATTTCATGTTACAAATCTGATTACTTTCTATATCCATATATGATGATGATTTTTTATATGTATGACCTCATGGTAGACAACATATTGTTTAATCTACTATAATTGTTCTCATTCTATTTCTTGATTTTCAAGAACCCCTATTATGATTTGTATTCTTACCATAACATTTTTATAACCATAACACTGGGTGTGGGGGAGAGACCTTATTTGTTGATCACTCTAGAATATTCTGAACATGTTTAAATTATGTCTAATATGTCATTTACCCTTGTTTTTAAGACTAGATGAATGTGCTTTATTCATTTTCTACCATATTTACATATTTTCCTGTCATAATCATGGTAATTATATGTCCTCTGAGATTTAAGGGTAAGGATGTTTGTCAATGCAAAAAACACCTCTTAAAATCATGTTAATGTAGGAGTGGCACTTGATTAGAACCGTTAATATGTTTATTGTGGTAGTTAGATAATTTTTAATCTTCTTCATGTTATCATTGTTTTATCCTTTGTCTATTTGAGACAAAATGGGGGAGAAGAGTACATCATTTTATTAGTCTTGATTCTTGAATTATATTCATGATATCTTGTTTTTAAAATGATTTATCAATTTCAAAGATATCTTACACTTGTTCTTGTGAGTTTGGTTTTAATGTTTTAATGCAGGAAATCCAAGAAGGTGTTAGGGTAAAATTGATGTATAGTTGAGTATTGTAATTTTTACTTTCTAGGATTTTTTGTGGATTGGGTAGAATAGTAATTGTTGTATAGGACTTAGGTGATTTTATTTTTTTCCTAAGAGTATCATAATTTACTCAAAAGGTTTTGTCACAAATATCCAAAGGGAGAGATTGAAACACCCTAAATCTTTGACTTACTTGAGTCTACATTATTTAGGTGTTTCAACTAATTTGGATATTGTGTCAAAACATATTTTTTAGTTTGAGACTTCTCCTTGGTACATCTTACAACGTTACTCGACGACTCAACATGCCTCTACTCTACTCAATGACATATTCGAGAAAAGGTATTCACGTGTGTTGCACATTTGCGCTTGACACATTAAGCACTCATGCATATACGGACTGATGTTATTTAGTTGTTTACCTAAATATTTTCCAAAAGAAATTATATTATTTTTACTGAAAATAATTCTTAAATAAAATTTGCATAAGTTTTATTTAAAATAATTTTTTTATTGGAAAAAAATCATTTTCGAAATTTATTAATAAAAATATATTCTTCATTTTGAAAAATATTTTTCGTAACTCAAATTAAATGTTAAACAATTTTTTAACATATGTGTATGTTAAAACATGTGTGATGCTTAACTTTCATCTAGTACCTGCTACATGTACTTTTCGTCCTATTACTAGTGCTAGGTCACTGTTCATATACTATAATAGGATATCTACTAGATTTTATTCATTTAGGTTTACTTGTTCAACGATATAGGAGCCTTACCTTATTATTCTACATTTTGTAGATTTCGACCATACTCATTTAATGATTACTGCACCGTTTTCATACTTTTACCCATTAGTCAAGTTAAAGACCTTATTTGAAACACAAGACGGTTTAATATTTTTAGAGAGAAAAATATTGAGAATTGGAGAGAGATTGAGTATTATTTTACACACATTGTGTTCATTCTACTTCATCTTAATTCTATTTTTATTTTCAAATTCTCAATGATCTTGCACATCATCTCATATGTTAGAGATTGAAATATTGTGTTATTGTAAAGAGAATTTAAGTGCTTTCATGATGAAATATTTTTTACAAAAACTAGAATTCCTTAGATTTTTAGATCCGAATTTTTTTGAATATTTTTATGATCTAACTATTCTAATTTTGTGATTAGATGCTATATGATGTTTAAATCAGAATTTCTCCGGATCTTGCATGTTTATTGAAAATATTTTTAAAGATCTGTTTTCTCATATTTGTGAAATAATTTGAAAAAACACTTTCCTCATAAAATTGAATGTTATATTTTTTAGAGATTGAGAACACATGTAAATGATTGAATAATCTTGTTGTGTGTTCATGATAAGTGTTGTATGTATTTTTTTATGAAGAATGTTTATAAGATTTTTGATTAAAAATTTATTTCGTAAGTTTTTGTAGAAAACTTAATTAATTGTTAATTGAAAATGATTTTTTCTTAAGTTTTTATAGAAAACTTATTTGCTTGATTATAAATAAGTTTTTGTTAAGTTTTTAAAGAAAACTTATATGCTTGTGTTAAGAATTAAGTTCTTGTATTATTGCATTTAGAACATATTCACTTACACGTTTTGCACAACTAGTATGTTGTTGAGAGATCAGTTTTGACTGAGTTGGAATTTGCTAAATAAGAAGAACGGAGTTACGAAGTTGAGAGAACAACTACAACAATCAGAACTGCAGAGAAGTTAGAAGGATACGATACCAGAGGGTACATTCCTAAACTTGTATAGGTCTGATTTGTGTGTTTAGTTTGTTATATTGCTTGTAACCGATAATTCTTTTTAGTGAAATTTTGTTTTACTCCGTAGAGGGAGTCGTGGATGTTTTCCCTAGTTTGGGTTTTTACCACGTTAAAAAATTCATACTTGTTATCTTCTTATCCTCATCTTATTCTTTGTATGATTTAAAATTCAAATTTTTTACATGATTTAATTACTTAAATTGGAATAATTCTTCATATTTGATATATTGGATTGTAACGTAATAAATCAGATTTAATTGATTTTAATTTCTGCATGTAATAAAATCTGATTAGTTAGATAATAAAGTTTTTCTTGATTTGATTAGATATATGCTATTAGAAAATCTTGCATGAAATCAGAGTATGTTTATGTGTGCGTACGGAGATTGTTTCATGGGCGCATCTCAAGAAATCCTTTCCTCCCTGGGAGGAGAAATTTTTCAATTGGCATCAGAGCGGGTCGCTCCGAATAAGATTTAACCGTCTGGAGTGTTGATCCTTATTTCTTGATCATATGATTTCATGTTACAAATCTGATTACTTTCTATATCCATATATGATGATGATTTTTTATATGTATGACCTCATGGTAGACAACATATTGTTTAATCTACTCTAATTGTTCTCATTCTATTTCTTGATTTTCAAGAACCCCTATTATGATTTGTATTCTTACCATAACATTTTTTATAACCATAACACTGGGTGTGGGGGAGATACCTTATTTGTTGATCACTCTAGAATATTCTGAACATGTTTAAATTATGTCTAATATGTCATTTACCCTTGTTTTTAAGACTAGATGAATGTGCTTTATTCATTTTCTACTATATTTACATATTTTCCTGTCATAATCATGGTAATTATATGTCCTCTGAGATTTAAGGGTAAGGATGTTTGTCAATGCAAAAAACACCTCTTAAAATCATGTTAATGTAGGAGTGGCACTTGATTAGAACCGTTAATATGTCTATTGTGGTAGTTAGATAATTTTTAATCTTCTTCATGTTATCATTGTTTTATCCTTTGTCTATTTGAGACAAAATGGGGGAGAAGAGTACATCATTTTATTAGTCTTGATTCTTGAATTATATTCATGATATCTTGTTTTTAAAATGATTTATCAATTTCAAAGATATCTTACACTTGTTCTTGTGAGTTTGGTTTTAATATTTTAATGCAGGAAATCCAAGAAGGTGTTAGGGTAAAATTGATGTATAGTTGAGTATTGTAATTTTTACTTTCTAGGATTTTTTGTGGATTGGGTAGAATAGTAATTGTTGTATAGGACTTAGGTGATTTTATTTTTTTCCTAAGAGTATCATAATTTACTCAAAAGGTTTTGTCACAAATATCCAAAGGGGGAGATTGAAACACCCTAAATCTTTGACTTACTTGAGTCTACATTATTTAGGTGTTTCAACTAATTTGGATATTGTGTCAAAACATATTTTTTAGTTTGAGCCTTCTCCTTGGTACATCTTACAACGTTACTCGACGACTCAACATGCCTCTACTCTACTCAATGACATATTCGAGAAAAGGTATTCACGTGTGTTGCACATTTGCGCTTGACACATTAAGCACTCATGCATATATGGACTGATGTTATTTAGTTGTTTACCTAAATATTTTCCAAAAGAAATTATATTATTTTTACTGAAAATAATTCTTAAATAAAATTTGCATAAGTTTTATTTAAAATAATTTTTTTATTGGAAAAAAATCATTTTCGAAATTTATTAATAAAAATATATTCTTCATTTTGAAAAATATTTTTCGTAACTCAAATTAAATGTTAAACAATTTTTTAACATATGTGTATGTTAAAACATGTGTGATGCTTAACTTTCATCTAGTACCTGCTACATGTACTTTTCGTCCTATTACTAGTGCTAGGTCACTGTTCATATACTATAATAGGATATCTACTAGATTTTATTCATTTAGGTTTACTTGTTCAACGATATAGGAGCCTTACCTTATTATTCTACATTTTGTAGATTTCGACCATACTCATTTAATGATTACTGCACCGTTTTCATACTTTTACCCATTAGTCAAGTTAAAGACCTTATTTGAAACACAAGAGGGTTTAATATTTTTAGAGAGAAAAATATTGAGAATTGGAGAGAGATTGAGTATTATTTTACACACATTGTGTTCATTCTACTTCATCTTAATTCTATTTTTATTTTCAAATTCTCAATGATCTTGCACATCATCTCATATGTTAGAGATTGAAATATTGTGTTATTGTAAAGAGAATTTAAGTGCTTTCATGATGAAATATTTTTTACAAAAACTAGAATTCCTTAGATTTTTAGATCCGAATTTTATTGAATATTTTTATGATCTAACTATTCTAATTTTGTGATTAGATGCTATATGATGTTTAAATCAGAATTTCTCCGGATCTTGCATGTTTATTGAAAATATTTTTAAAGATCTGTTTTCTCATATTTGTGAAATAATTTGAAAAAACACTTTCCTCATAAAATTGAATGTTATATTTTTTAGAGATTGAGAACACATGTAAATGATTGAATAATCTTGTTGTGTGTTCATGATAAGTGTTGTATGTATTTTTTTATGAAGAATGTTTATAAGATTTTTGATTAAAAATTTATTTCGTAAGTTTTTGTAGAAAACTTAATTAATTGTTAATTGAAAATGATTTTTTCTTAAGTTTTTATAGAAAACTTATTTGCTTGATTATAAATAAGTTTTTGTTAAGTTTTTAAAGAAAACTTATATGCTTGTGTTAAGAATTAAGTTCTTGTATTATTGCATTTAGAACATATTCACTTACACGTTTTGCACAACTAGTATGTTGTTAAGAGATCAGTTTTGACTGAGTTGGAATTTGCTAAATAAGAAGAACGGAGTTACGAAGTTGAGAGAACAACTACAACAATCAGAACTGCAGAGAAGTTAGAAGGATACGATACCAGAGGGTACATTCCTAAACTTGTATAGGTCTGATTTGTGTGTTTAGTTTGTTATATTGCTTGTAACCGATAATTCTTTTTAGTGAAATTTTGTTTTACTCCGTAGAGGGAGTCGTGGATGTTTTCCCTAGTTTGGGTTTTTACCACGTTAAAAAATTCATACTTGTTATCTTCTTATCCTCATCTTATTCTTTGTATGATTTAAAATTCAAATTTTTACATGATTTAATTACTTAAATTGGAATAATTCTTCATATTTGATATATTGGATTGTAACGTAATAAATCAGATTTAATTAATTTTAATTTCTGCATGTAATAAAATTTGATTAGTTAGATAATAAAGTTTTTCTTGATTTGATTAGATATATGCTATTAGAAAATCTTCCATGAAATCAGAGTATGTTTATGTGTGCGTACGGAGATTGTTTCATGGGCGCATCTCAAGAAATCCTTTCCTCCCTGGGAGGAGAAATTTTTCAATTGGCATCAGAGCGGGTCGCTCCGAATAAGATTTAACCGTCTGGAGTGTTGATCCTTATTTCTTGATCATATGATTTCATGTTACAAATCTGATTACTTTCTATATCCATATATGATGATGATTTTTTATATGTATGACCTCATGGTAGACAACATATTGTTTAATCTACTCTAATTGTTCTCATTCTATTTCTTGATTTTCAAGAACCCCTATTATGATTTGTATTCTTACCATAACATTTTTTATAACCATAACACTGGGTGTGGGGGAGAGACCTTATTTGTTGATCACTCTAGAATATTCTGAACATGTTTAAATTATGTCTAATATGTCATTTACCCTTGTTTTTAAGAGTAGATGAATGTGCTTTATTCATTTTCTACTATATTTACATATTTTCCTGTCATAATCATGGTAATTATATGTCCTCTGAGATTTAAGGGTAAGGATGTTTGTCAATGCAAAAAACACCTCTTAAAATCATGTTAATGTAGGAGTGGCACTTGATTAGAACCGTTAATATGTTTATTGTGGTAGTTAGATAATTTTTAATCTTCTTCATGTTATCATTGTTTTATCCTTTGTCTATTTGAGACAAAATGGGGGAGAAGAGTACATCATTTTATTAGTCTTGATTCTTGAATTATATTCATGATATCTTGTTTTTAAAATGATTTATCAATTTCAAAGATATCTTACACTTGTTCTTGTGAGTTTGGTTTTAATGTTTTAATGCAGGAAATCCAAGAAGGTGTTAGGGTAAAATTGATGTATAGTTGAGTATTGTAATTTTTACTTTCTAGGATTTTTTGTGGATTGGGTAGAATAGTAATTGTTGTATAGGACTTAGGTGATTTTATTTTTTTCCTAAGAGTATCATAATTTACTCAAAAGGTTTTGTCACAAATATCCAAAGGGGGAGATTGAAACACCCTAAATCTTTGACTTACTTGAGTCTACATTATTTAGGTGTTTCAACTAATTTGGATATTGTGTCAAAACATATTTTTTAGTTTGAGCCTTCTCCTTGGTACATCTTACAACGTTACTCGACGACTCAACATGCCTCTACTCTACTCAATGACATATTCGAGAAAAGGTATTCACGTGTGTTGCACATTTGCGCTTGACACATTAAGCACTCATGCATATATGGACTGATGTTATTTAGTTGTTTACCTAAATATTTTCCAAAAGAAATTATATTATTTTTACTGAAAATAATTCTTAAATAAAATTTGCATAAGTTTTATTTAAAATAATTTTTTTATTGGAAAAAAATCATTTTCGAAATTTATTAATAAAAATATATTCTTCATTTTGAAAAATATTTTTCGTAACTCAAATTAAATGTTAAACAATTTTTTAACATATGTGTATGTTAAAACATGTGTGATGCTTAACTTTCATCTAGTACCTGCTACATGTACTTTTCGTCCTATTACTAGTGCTAGGTCACTGTTCATATACTATAATAGGATATCTACTAGATTTTATTCATTTAGGTTTACTTGTTCAACGATATAGGAGCCTTACCTTATTATTCTACATTTTGTAGATTTCGACCATACTCATTTAATGATTACTGCACCGTTTTCATACTTTTACCCATTAGTCAAGTTAAAGACCTTATTTGAAACACAAGAGGGTTTAATATTTTTAGAGAGAAAAATATTGAGAATTGGAGAGAGATTGAGTATTATTTTACACACATTGTGTTCATTCTACTTCATCTTAATTCTATTTTTATTTTCAAATTCTCAATGATCTTGCACATCATCTCATATGTTAGAGATTGAAATATTGTGTTATTGTAAAGAGAATTTAAGTGCTTTCATGATGAAATATTTTTTGCAAAAACTAGAATTCCTTAGATTTTTAGATCCGAATTTTATTGAATATTTTTATGATCTAACTATTCTAATTTTGTGATTAGATGCTATATGATGTTTAAATCAGAATTTCTCCGGATCTTGCATGTTTATTGAAAATATTTTTAAAGATCTGTTTTCTCATATTTGTGAAATAATTTGAAAAAACACTTTCCTCATAAAATTGAATGTTATATTTTTTAGAGATTGAGAACACATGTAAATGATTGAATAATCTTGTTGTGTGTTCATGATAAGTGTTGTATGTATTTTTTTATGAAGAATGTTTATAAGATTTTTGATTAAAAATTTATTTCGTAAGTTTTTGTAGAAAACTTAATTAATTGTTAATTGAAAATGATTTTTTCTTAAGTTTTTATAGAAAACTTATTTGCTTGATTATAAATAAGTTTTTGTTAAGTTTTTAAAGAAAACTTATATGCTTGTGTTAAGAATTAAGTTCTTGTATTATTGCATTTAGAACATATTCACTTACACGTTTTGCACAACTAGTATGTTGTTAAGAGATCAGTTTTGACTGAGTTGGAATTTGCTAAATAAGAAGAACGGAGTTACGAAGTTGAGAGAACAACTACAACAATCAGAACTGCAGAGAAGTTAGAAGGATACGATACCAGAGGGTACATTCCTAAACTTGTATAGGTCTGATTTGTGTGTTTAGTTTGTTATATTGCTTGTAACCGATAATTCTTTTTAGTGAAATTTTGTTTTACTCCGTAGAGGGAGTCGTGGATGTTTTCCCTAGTTTGGGTTTTTACCACGTTAAAAAATTCATACTTGTTATCTTCTTATCCTCATCTTATTCTTTGTATGATTTAAAATTCAAATTTTTACATGATTTAATTACTTAAATTGGAATAATTCTTCATATTTGATATATTGGATTGTAACGTAATAAATCAGATTTAATTGATTTTAATTTCTGCATGTAATAAAATTTGATTAGTTAGATAATAAAGTTTTTCTTGATTTGATTAGATATATGCTATTAGAAAATCTTGCATGAAATCAGAGTATGTTTATGTGTGCGTACGGAGATTGTTTCATGGGCGCATCTCAAGAAATCCTTTCCTCCCTGGGAGGAGAAATTTTTCAATTGGCATCAGAGCGGGTCGCTCCGAATAAGATTTAACCGTCTGGAGTGTTGATCCTTATTTCTTGATCATATGATTTCATGTTACAAATCTGATTACTTTCTATATCCATATATGATGATGATTTTTTATATGTATGACCTCATGGTAGACAACATATTGTTTAATCTACTCTAATTGTTCTCATTCTATTTCTTGATTTTCAAGAACCCCTATTATGATTTGTATTCTTACCATAACATTTTTTATAACCATAACACTGGGTGTGGGGGAGAGACCTTATTTGTTGATCACTCTAGAATATTCTGAACATGTTTAAATTATGTCTAATATGTCATTTACCCTTGTTTTTAAGAGTAGATGAATGTGCTTTATTCATTTTCTACTATATTTACATATTTTCCTGTCATAATCATGGTAATTATATGTCCTCTGAGATTTAAGGGTAAGGATGTTTGTCAATGCAAAAAACACCTCTTAAAATCATGTTAATGTAGGAGTGGCACTTGATTAGAACCGTTAATATGTTTATTGTGGTAGTTAGATAATTTTTAATCTTCTTCATGTTATCATTGTTTTATCCTTTGTCTATTTGAGACAAAATGGGGGAGAAGAGTACATCATTTTATTAGTCTTGATTCTTGAATTATATTCATGATATCTTGTTTTTAAAATGATTTATCAATTTCAAAGATATCTTACACTTGTTCTTGTGAGTTTGGTTTTAATGTTTTAATGCAGGAAATCCAAGAAGGTGTTAGGGTAAAATTGATGTATAGTTGAGTATTGTAATTTTTACTTTCTAGGATTTTTTGTGGATTGGGTAGAATAGTAATTGTTGTATAGGACTTAGGTGATTTTATTTTTTTCCTAAGAGTATCATAATTTACTCAAAAGGTTTTGTCACAAATATCCAAAGGGGGAGATTGAAACACCCTAAATCTTTGACTTACTTGAGTCTACATTATTTAGGTGTTTCAACTAATTTGGATATTGTGTCAAAACATATTTTTTAGTTTGAGCCTTCTCCTTGGTACATCTTACAACGTTACTCGACGACTCAACATGCCTCTACTCTACTCAATGACATATTCGAGAAAAGGTATTCACGTGTGTTGCACATTTGCGCTTGACACATTAAGCACTCATGCATATATGGACTGATGTTATTTAGTTGTTTACCTAAATATTTTCCAAAAGAAATTATATTATTTTTACTGAAAATAATTCTTAAATAAAATTTGCATAAGTTTTATTTAAAATAAATTTTTTATTGGAAAAAAATCATTTTCGAAATTTATTAATAAAAATATATTCTTCATTTTGAAAAATATTTTTCGTAACTCAAATTAAATGTTAAACAATTTTTTAACATATGTGTATGTTAAAACATGTGTGATGCTTAACTTTCATCTAGTACCTACTACATGTACTTTTCGTCCTATTACTAGTGCTAGGTCACTGTTCATATACTATAATAGGATATCTACTAGATTTTATTCATTTAGGTTTACTTGTTCAACGATATAGGAGCCTTACCTTATTATTCTACATTTTGTAGATTTCGACCATACTCATTTAATGATTACTGCACCGTTTTCATACTTTTACCCATTAGTCAAGTTAAAGACCTTATTTGAAACACAAGAGGGTTTAATATTTTTAGAGAGAAAAATATTGAGAATTGGAGAGAGATTGAGTATTATTTTACACACATTGTGTTCATTCTACTTCATCTTAATTCTATTTTTATTTTCAAATTCTCAATGATCTTGCACATCATCTCATATGTTAGAGATTGAAATATTGTGTTATTGTAAAGAGAATTTAAGTGCTTTCATGATGAAATATTTTTTACAAAAACTAGAATTCCTTAGATTTTTAGATCCGAATTTTATTGAATATTTTTATGATCTAACTATTCTAATTTTGTGATTAGATGCTATATGATGTTTAAATCAGAATTTCTCCGGATCTTGCATGTTTATTGAAAATATTTTTAAAGATCTGTTTTCTCATATTTGTGAAATAATTTGAAAAAACACTTTCCTCATAAAATTGAATGTTATATTTTTTAGAGATTGAGAACACATGTAAATGATTGAATAATCTTGTTGTGTGTTCATGATAAGTGTTGTATGTATTTTTTTATGAAGAATGTTTATAAGATTTTTGATTAAAAATTTATTTCGTAAGTTTTTGTAGAAAACTTAATTAATTGTTAATTGAAAATGATTTTTTCTTAAGTTTTTATAGAAAACTTATTTGCTTGATTATAAATAAGTTTTGTTAAGTTTTTAAAGAAAACTTATATGCTTGTGTTAAGAATTAAGTTCTTGTATTATTGCATTTAGAACATATTCACTTACACGTTTTGCACAACTAGTATGTTGTTGAGAGATCAGTTTTGACTGAGTTGGAATTTGCTAAATAAGAAGAACGGAGTTACGAAGTTGAGAGAACAACTACAACAATCAGAACTGCAGAGAAGTTAGAAGGATACGATACCAGAGGGTACATTCCTAAACTTGTATAGGTCTGATTTGTGTGTTTAGTTTGTTATATTGCTTGTAACCGATAATTCTTTTTAGTGAAATTTTGTTTTACTCCGTAGAGGGAGTCGTGGATGTTTTCCCTAGTTTGGGTTTTTACCACGTTAAAAAATTCATACTTGTTATCTTCTTATCCTCATCTTATTCTTTGTATGATTTAAAATTCAAATTTTTACATGATTTAATTACTTAAATTGGAATAATTCTTCATATTTGATATATTGGATTGTAACGTAACAAATCAGATTTAATTGATTTTAATTTCTGCATGTAATAAAATCTGATTAGTTAGATAATAAAGTTTTTCTTGATTTGATTAGATATATGCTATTAGAAAATCTTGCATGAAATCAGAGTATGTTTATGTGTGCGTACGGAGATTGTTTCATGGGCGCATCTCAAGAAATCCTTTCCTCTGTGGGAGGAGAAATTTTTCAAGAGATGTAACTTATTCCACGTTCACAGGTACCAGTCGCATGGAAGAGGAGCCTAACCACATATTAGAAGAATTTTCGTCAATGACATTTTGAGCAGAGCATCCATTATTCCAAAACTAGCACCACTGCCAGTATCCTTTTAATCAAGTGAATTATCGTAAATGACTGAATCATTAGGGCCACAACATAAAGAAATGTCACTGGAAACTATTAGAATACTTTCCCTCAAAAGTTTGAAAATAGAAATACATATGCTAAAAATAATGATATTTATGTTAAAAACTTTTGAGGGTTAAAATACATATGCTAAAAATATGTGCCTATAAATAAATGGGGGCAAAAATAGAAGCTCCCCAAAATGTTAAGCCAAGACAAAAACTGTGTGACTTCATTTCATCAACCACACGGTTGATGGATGTCAACTGCACAATTGATCCTAATGAACTGCGTGGTTCAAGATCTATCAGTAAACATTGCGATATCATAAGATCAATAGCACGATTAATCATTTATGACATTTGTCCCCCCAAAAGGGATCCAAACCTACGCACATCCATCACCAAATCCACATTACATGTTTCCTTAACTATAAAATACACGGTTGTTAAACCATAAACCGCACAGTTAATGAAGCAGACTTTGAACTTATAAATACAAGTCCCACTACATTAATAAATTCATCCTAAAATCCAACATTTATTTGGTTTTCTAATTTTATTTAACCTAGAGTATCTTCAGTTATGTTTAAAAACCCGAGCAAAGTCACAACTTTTCAAAAACTCACTTGTTTTGACAAATAGAGTCAAACCTCTGAAAACACCCTACAAAACTCAGCTTTTCCAAATGAATCTTTGCCCAAATGGTGCCACCTCATAGGAAAAACTTCCCTGGAAAACATTTGGATCACGCTACAAGGGTAAAGAAACTTTATAGAAAAATTTGGGTCAATATCATAAATACATATTGTGATATAGAACTGTACATATCTTCCTAAATCACATAGCCCTTCCCTTGTTAGGGGACTGAATATGCAGTTTATAACATTTATATTTTAAAGACAGGTTTTTCTCCAGCACCTCTATTTATTAGGGTAGATGACATACTCATATGTTAAATAATGCTAATCAAAATTGGTATGACTAAGTACGACATGAAAACATATATTTCAAAACAATTTGAAAAATTGTTTGTGAATAGAATTACTTTAAAATTTTAATAAAATTGTAGTCTAAAATCATAATACTCTTCAAACTTCTCCGAGAAAACATTCCCATCTCAATAGTGTCACTAACAAATTTTTGTTTTCCTGGATTACATATCAAACACTTGTCTTTGATTATATATTTTTCGCATATAAATATGTACTCCAACTTATAATAAAAATACTATATAAGGACTTGGCTCCATAAATACCATAATACTTTATACTCAGTATGACATTGTCTGCACCCATAAATATGCCATTTTAGTTGGATCTACCTTGGATTTGATCATAAGAACTCTTGAGTACATAGGTGCAATAATGGGGTACACTCATGAGCCCAAGTCTTATAATCCATATCTTGACTTATTATATATTAGGGATGCCTCTATATTTAGTCTAAACCCCCTCTCTTAGACAGAGTGATAATATCTATCACTTTGGATCATCCCTAGGCCTTACAACACACATGGGAATTTAGCCATGTCAATAGGGATACATAGATCCTTGTCGCTGACTCTTGGTTCATTCCAATCCTAAATATAACTCGCTAACATTTATCCTTTTACATGAAAATATTAGAGTATGTATAAACATCACACCCTCTATACCTATAAACAAACCCAAAGGTTCAACAACACCTTCGAGTTAGTGATAGGTTAAATGACAAGTATATATTTATCTACAACTTTGGGTCCACTCCTATTCTGAACCCGGCTAGAGTCAGCCCCATAGATCATAAATAACTTATCCCCATATCAATACAAGACCTGACACTTTCACATACATCACGTTAGAACTTTTCCATGCGACTCACTATAACAATCGAACCTCGTAGGTTTTGATCTCGTGGCTACATAGGCATGTAGGCATAATACCGAGTGCTTCTCGTGAGCACAAGGCTAGATGATGTATTTCTCTATATATCGTCTCAACAGAGATACTTCCATGTATTATCCTCCTATCAAGCCTCAAACGATATATACAACTATCTTAAGCCATGATTCCTCACGTATATCTACATAACATAAATACTCAAGTGCATATACACACACATTGATGGCCTCCTGTCAAAAAAGCCAAGTCTTCTCACACCCATACGCAAACATGCTAAATATCCACCCATTATTAGAATACACATTCGCACATAAGAACTTTTGTGTCCCCACGCCAATTTAATGGTGTTCCTACACCTCTCACAAATGCCATTTTTATACCTAAGCACCTATTTATATTTTAAGGGACTTTCAAACTAAGGTCTACCAATATGTTCTAAAATAAACTAAAAGTAGTATTAAATGTAAACAGTGTTAAAAAATATATAGATAAGGAAGCATAATACCTTGTCCACTCATAACCAATCTCCCAAACCCACGCCATGAATCTCTACTTCATTCACAGGCTTCAAATTTCCTTAGGATTAGCCCAAAAGGGATATTCAACCCATTTTATTTGTTTTTATGTAAAATAATTTGGCGAATTTGAACAACTGGAAACCCCTTGCATGAAAAATTAGTCTTAGTCCTAAACATGGGTGTGCAACAAAACTAGATATGGTGTCGAACAACTTTTAGGAGAAATCATCACAATTATACCAGAACTCATGGGGAAACAACGAATTGAGAGACAAGCACTCTTGCATCTTTGGAAGGAACATCACGCTAGGTTCTAGAACACATATACTCAGTGTGCTAGGGAACATCATGCCTCCCTCGCGCACACGGATAAAGACATCAGTGTTGTGTCCTAATATCCCGCTCTCCGCCTCGAGTAGAACATCCTATATCGGGCCCATAACATCAAAAAAAGACCCTTATTTGGATACACATGGACTTTAATAAAATATCTCAAGAACCTTTCTAAGAATCGCGACCTCCTTCGCATCAGGTTCACTATAACAAAGAATACTTTCATTACAATGAACCCCAACTAAGTGTCTATTAGAAAAATATTTTTGGTTGATCCTTTCAGAACATATGCTAAGATTTTATGAGAAAAATAACCATTTGTGTGTTGATTGCTAATAATTGGAACATATAAATCTCAACCACCCTCAAAGACATACTTTGTGTAAGATTTGTAACTCTCTAACTTCACTTGATTTTGGGTGGACCCATTAAGTTCGCTTTTCCTATTTAAATAATTATTCTCCTCATTTCAAAGTATCCTCTCATATATGTAAGAGAAAATGTAGAGAGAGAGAGAGAGAGAGAGAGAGAGTTTGTGTGTGTTTATCTTTTTTTTTATCTAAAATTTGGAACACATTCCAAAAAAATAAGGATCCTAAAGTCAAATCTTGTTCATATTTTTATCTTTTCTCTCATTTGCATTTAATCACCTCTCTTCTCGAGCTTGATTAATATCATATAAAATGAAAATACTTTGTAAGTAAATTTTTTAAAATCACATAGTTTATGTACACTTTTAAATTCTTTATCCAAAGTAGGGTGTTGTGATATTTGCAGATAACTTTGGTTCCACACACTTGAAATCACAATATTTCTTCATCTCAAAGAAGAAAACACTTTGAACAGGCTTGAAGAAACATTGTCTGGTTGAGCAAGACATAAGTGATGATTAGTGTTTCTAGCGACGTGTAGAGATCTATGACTTGCTAAGGATTGGTGGAAAAGGGGTGAGGTGCAAGTTAGTGCGGAAGGAGTGGTAGCCGTTACTACCATCTATAATTCTTTACCAAGTGTTTAGTGGGATTGTTTATTTGGCTTAAGGTTTTTCCCATTAGTGGGTTTTTCCCTCGTACATCTGGTATTATGTGTTGATTTACTTTTTTCACATGTTTTGTCATTAAAATGTTTAATTAAGACTAAGATTTTGATTTATTTGTAAAACATTTGTAAATTTTATTACATATAACTTTAGGTGTTCTGCAAAACTTTTAACACATTTAAATTTTTTAAAGATAATTTCAATTAGTGGTCATTTTTTTGGTATGCAAAAATCACTCTAAGCTAGTATTAGAGCTAATCCTCTTTTGCTTAGGTTGAAAGACCTAGAGTAAGATCACGTTCTGGTGATAATATGGAGAATACTTTTATGTTTATGGGTATGTACAATTTTGAAATATTATCCCTTCTACATATGCTTTTGGCTCCTTGGATGGTGTTGCACCAAATGAAAAAGAGATGATTCAGTCTTCTTCAGTTAGGAATCTGTGTTCTTTTAAGATTGGTACTTGTACTCTTCTACTTATTCTAGTAGTTAATCATGTGATGAAAAATATTTTGAGCCTTGAAATTCTCACAATAAACTTTATGCTACAAAATGCTAAATATAAGAAAATCTTGTTGAGAACTTCCATGATACATAGAAAGGTTGAAAAGGAAACTATTTCCTTAAAAATGGAAGGTTCTCTTTTGATAAATATTGAATCTCGACTATGCATTCTTATTGAGAGTTTCCTTTGAATGGATACGAACAAAAATGATATATAAGATAAACTTAAAATGTTATAAAGAGAGTTATAAGAATACAAACGTTTCAGTAAATCTTTGAATAAAAATATCATCTCTCTTGAAAATGATTGACACAACGCTAGGAATGTGAAGGTGGATTTGGAAGATAGGTCTAAGAAGTCAGGAAATAACTTTTAATCCGTACCTAATATTCTAATGACAAAAGTGATAATGTCTTTGACAAATTTAATCCCCCACCCTTTTCAAAGTTCAAGACCACATTTGTAAAACCTTCTTACGAGACGCATGTCATTAAAGAGTTCTCTCCATAAGAGATGATATATTTTTTTGAAGCATCCCAAGCATAATGATCAACATATTTGATTTCAATGAATTTTTTGTACGTGAAAAGTCCATTTGAAGGAATTTTTGTATTAGCTTTTAAAAATTTCCAAAGTGACTAGGAAATCTTGTATTGGTGAGGTCTATTTATTAAAATGTGATTTTAATGCCCTTTTTGAAAGTGTAAAACTATTTTGTCAAGTAGTTAAAGGATTTACAATTCTAAAAATGTTGATCATAATTCAAAAGTTTTAAGGAGGAACATCAATACTTGAAATAAAGAGAAATGAGTTAAATGTCTTGTCCTTCACAAACCTTTTATTGCCCAAAATTATTTACATTTATACATTGATAGTGGATTTTCTAAGTACATTACGGAAAATAAATCTTTATTTTTTAAATTTTCTAAAAATTAAAATGCTACTCACTTTTGGGGATAGGAATAAGTCTAATATTATAGGGAAAGTTACCATAGACTTAGTCAGTTTTCCTAGGTTAGATAACATACTTTTGGTTGAAGCCTTGAACGTTGCCTTTCTTAGCATAAGTAAAATGTGCAATGATCTTTATAATGTGATCTTTGATAAGAATGAATGTTAAGTTCATAATACTAAAAGTAAATGCATTTTGAAGGGCACTACAACATCGAAGAATTGTTACCTCATTGATGTATGCCCACGTGTTCATTATAATAGTTCTAAAGATGATGTGGAAAATCTTTAGCATAATAAGTTAGGCCATGTAAACTTTAAAGACCTCAGTATACTTTATAGGAATGAAATTGTTCGTGACTTACCTCCGTTTGAGTTGGTTTCCTCTCGTGTATGTGGTACTTCCCAAATGAGGAAAAAAAATCAAAATCCATATAAGAAATTTAATATGATGGTTACCTCCCATGTGTTAGAACTTTTACACATAGACCTCATGGGTCCAATTCGTACGAAAATCATATATAGTAGGAGATATATCCTTTGTTGAATTTTTTCCTAATATGTCCCTTATTAATGACTTCTTTGTTCTCGAGTGAAAAAAATTTCAAAACTAAAAATAATGCACAATGATTAGAATACATAGTGCTTATGGGAGCTAATTTGAAGAAACAAGGAACCAATAAGTAGGAGTTGTATAGTGAGGTTTAAATACAGCGTGAGTTTTCTTCCCCCAAAATACCTTAAAAAATAGGACCGTTGTAAGGAAGAATTTATCTATTAAAGAAGTGCCTATATCCATGTTGATGAGCAAAGGCGTGTTTAAGATATTTTTGATGGGGGTGTTTAACACACCTTGTCATACCATGAACTGATTCTATAGGAGTTATAGTACTAGTAAATCAACTTATGATGTTTAAAAAGGCACACATCATACACTAAAATATTTTAGGATCTTTGGAAGAAGGTCTTATATACTAAAGGATATAGAGTACTTTACTAAGCTTGATCCGAGGAGTGATTTTGCCACTTTTCTTAGCTATTTCACTAATAGTTGCAATACCACACATTTTTTATTTAATTATATAGTTGGTTATTTAATACTTAATTAATATTTACTCTTGTGTATTGATGTGCAAATTATGATTTTTTTGCGTTAGAGTTATTAATTAAATTTCAATCAACAATTGAAAATAAGGGTGGAGGACTTGTTAATTTAATAATAACATTGTGACTTACACAAACGTGTACTTTCAGACTAGAATATGGAGGATACATATGCTTAGAGTGGTGTTTTTAGTATGTTGAATTGGACCCCAAGGGTAGGTACCCATTTGGGCCAAGTTTTAGGAGCATCTAGTTCATATTTTGGCTTTATTTTCATATTTAAAAGTGGGCCCATAGGAGACCTCAGGGATTGAGACTTTAAATAGATATTTGTACCTCATTAATTATCATAAGAAATACTAAAACAA
The DNA here is from genome assembly GCA_949130495.1 of Sambucus nigra. Classification (NCBI taxonomy): domain Eukaryota; kingdom Viridiplantae; phylum Streptophyta; class Magnoliopsida; order Dipsacales; family Adoxaceae; genus Sambucus; species Sambucus nigra. Next base: position 291,020,010 of record OX422218.1, on the reverse strand, counting down.
AACTTAAAAGAAAATGAAAACTTAGGGAGAAGTATATTTAGGAGGAAGATTAATCAAAGTTGTATGAGGTATGAAATATAACTATATTTCTTACACTATTCCTTGTAATTTGTTTATGATTTCATTGCTTATTAGGATATAATGTTAGAACTATTGTCTTAGGACTAAAATCTGAATAATACCCTTTAGAAAGTTGTGATTAACCATTATTATATTTAAAGATCACTATCTGATATAAAGGAATATTTATTTTTCACATGATCCCATGAATGCAGACTTTATATAATAATTCAGATGTGTGCTTGTAATGCCCCGGCCTAAATTTATGGATTACCCATGGTCAACCCAGTTCGACCCGAGCATTAGGTGTGAAGTGCAATGAGATAACCTATATAATGTTATTAGACTAGCTTAATTTAATTAACATTCACTTGTTTAGCATGTGATTTCCTTTTAAATCAAGCTACGTGAGAGACTCGTTGGAAGCATCCCCAAAATTTAAGCATATAGAGCTACTAACGTAAAGTAAAAAGAATACTTAATTGCACAACACTCTCAAAATATGAAACCACACATAACTTATATTAACAAAGACAAGGAAATGAGACAAATACCCACGGGAAAAATATAATGATGTAATATGAAAGCGAATGGAAAAAAGGAGAAACTAAAACGTTATATCTGTGTGCAAATGCAACAATCTTATATATATATATATATATATATATATAATGCTCTTGTGCGGACTAGTCCGCATTTTAAGAATGCGGACCGGACATGTGTCACCTAGCGGCGCGACTAGAAATTATCGCCTAAATTATAGGCACACTCTCTCTCTTTTCTTGGCTCACCGCCAGGTGACACATGTCCGGTCCGCACTCTTAAAATGTGGAGTAGTCTGCACAAGAGCAGGACTGTGTCTGTGTGTGTGTGTGTGTGTGTGTGTGTGTGTGTATATATATATTTCTTCAAAACTTGAGTAAATGTCTATATACTAAAATCTTTATTTTTATGACAAAAGTTTGGAAATATTTGTTCATAAACATTCCCAAGATTTTTATTCCATAAAAATGTTTAAACGCCATGTTTTTTTTAAATATCCGATTTTTCTCAAAATCATTCAAATCTTTTGTAAATCTATTTTCATAAATCATAAGAAATATCATTCTTAAATCATATGCATCATACTCTTAAACCCTACATGCAATACCAAATAATAGGAAAATAGAGTCTTAAACTTAAGAGTAAAGTCCCCCCCCCCCCCCCCCCAAATGAAACTTCAATAATGGAGGATGAAGATAGAAGAATATGGAAACATCCCACCTCCTAAAGTGGCCTCAAAGAGGTTGTCTAGAACCACAAACATTCTCCATGAAAGCTCCAAGAAAAAACCCTTTAAAACTCTATAAAGTTCGCTTCTTCTTTTTTAGATTCCCTAACAACAACTCTCTAAATCGATATCTTGCGCAAAAAATGGTGTAGATGTGTTTCATGGTCTTAATCATGGTGGAATATGATATGAATGGTGGTGGTTCAAGGTAGAGGGGTTGTGGTTCTTGGCTTGTAATATGGGTTAGACTCTATGGAAGCTCTAGAGAGCTTAGAGAGAGAAGGAACATCTTATGGAAAATGAGCCCCCAGTGTCCCTACAAATCCTTAAATACTCAAACCCCTGTGGGGAAAAATCCCTAAAATGCAACCAAACCCTATTCACAAATTGATCTGTAGCTGAAGGAGCGTGACACGTATCTTAACACATTTTGACAACGCTCCTCAGGCTGTAAAAAATAATTTCTAAAAATATCGTTCGAATGAGAGTGAGACCTCGTTCGCACGAGATTAAGATCTCATTTGATCATCTTTTAGCGACCTTTAATAGAGGTATGAAACCTAGCTGCAATATATCGTAAGATCCTCATTAGAAACCTACTTCGAATGAGATTGTCTTCTTGTTTGAACCAACACCATTCTCATCGAATGATATTGGGACATCATTCGAACAATCCTTATTATAAAGGTTGACTGGATATAGTGGCGTCACACTAAAAGGAATAATTAAATAATTAATTTGAGTGGGATAAAGGTTTAGGGCTAATTCACTTATGCAATCACACATTTGGACTTGAATAAATGGGTGGATTAGTTATGTGGATAGTTAGTGCTATTTTACTTTATTCGCATGTTCTTATATCTCCTAATTTAAAATACTCTATTGTAATACTCATCTCGTATGATGATTATGTCTGGATTCACGGATCCTAATTAGGAGGAGTAGTTGGTTTTCAGGCGATGGGCTCTGACCCATTCCGTTGACTAACATTTTAGGTATAGTTGCTAGAGTAGCTACATAGATTGGATTGGAGATTTATGGAGTGTAATTGGAGTTTTATTTGGCTATTTTAGTAGTTTAGATTTGTATCCGTCATTTTATTTATGAGATAATTACTTATGGATTCAGTGGACCATTCGGTTCCAGTGTTGTTTACGATTTCTTTTTAAGTTGGAGTTACAGTTGGATTATTTAATTAAAGTATTCATGGTGTGGAACTTTATATTCGTTGGAATTAATTCATATTATATCTTGTGAAAAAAGTTTTCAATGTCTCATATTTTTGTCACATGCTAAGAATGGTATTGTTAGAAAAATGAGTTAAATGATCGTCAAATAACCATCCTTGATTGTCCACTGATCATGCTCAAGAAAGTTCTAAGACTCCCTTGTAAATACCCAAAGCATACCTGTGCCCCTACTGGGTAATTCACTCTAGTGATCAACACTCACCCAAGTGTAAACCATAATACAACCAATCATCAGATTTATCATCAAGAACCATTTGGAATCTTAGGACCACACATCATGCGTCTCCACGACTTCTCCGGTCATCTCAACTATAATTTTTTTCCTAAGGTTGATACTAACCTTACATCGATAATTACTCACTCTGAGGAGTAATAGACAGACCAAATCATCATTGTGCACCCGACTGACATTTTTCAAAGGTCTCCCTATGAATCTAGTATCACTCTAGGTGTCTAACTTTTGAGAATTCACTAGAGTATTGCACCAATCTAGTCATCATGGAAAAGTAACACTATATGATAAGGTTTCTCAAGTTTTTAGACAATACGATGTCCTCAAGTCATCATCCTTCTCTTTATAACCAAAGCCACTGATTGTCACGCCGATAAATCATAAGGTTGGTAATTTTAAGGAGAATAGATACTATGAGAAACTGTGTGGATAAAAACGCAGCCACTCGTACACAGCACTTTGTGTAATAGTAAGGATACCTTAGACAAGGACACACCCAGTTATCAAGTTGCATCGACTATGCCATGTCCAACTGCACTCTACTCAGCCAAATTTCTCTGTACCATAACATGGAACAAATTCGGGCTAGTATAACCATGGGAACATAATCCTTGATCACCAAAACTAAAAAGGACACCAGTAATCAGAAATAACAAGAAACCATTTTGGATGAGTTCCATTCAAATGCAATGGACTATGGTTTATGAAGGATGAAACTATGTTACACTCTATGAAGTCTACGACTTCTCCCCAATGTTTTCACCGGATCCTAACCTAGCCACACACCTAGTTAGAGTAACTAACCATAATGAATCAGATCATAGCCATTCATTCATACCATAAGAAAGCAACATACAAACCTATTGTCCTTTGAAAAGTCAAACACTAGACTTACCTCCTTATGGGTAAGGCTTCCCCTTCACATCCTTGACATATATGGATCACTTCGGTTAATTAATGACCGACGTTTCTGTCAATGTCGACCTTGTCCACACTCCAAGTCATCATGACCAACGTGACACATTTATGTCATCATCGACATTAATTGTATTCTAAATGTCTCTTTAGACAATCTTATTTAAGATAAAAAGTTCACCTTATTATAACCTTTAACTACGCAACGTCATCACTGTGATTATCTCCAGGCTATACTCAAACTATATGTACGTGATGGCCACACTGGTCGCCCTTAGCATCCTAAGGGTGGTAGGTACTATAGAGGGATATGACTCCTAATCTATAACGCTGGACTTCAAGTTTCTCATTATTCTCCAATAAAGCTTGAAGTTATCTCATAAGACTAGCCACATTGTTGGTCAAATCGGTCTTCTCCTTACCAACTACAATGACTTACTCGCGCAATGAAACTTTCAAGTTATTGAGAAGACTACCCAATACCTTACACTCTCTTAAACTTTCATCTCCTTCTCCAAATCAAACACCTTAAGCATCAAAATCTTAATTTTCTTTTTGGTTCTCAAAGACTCTTTTTAAAGCTCATCGTAGGCATGCTGGATTCCACCTTCTTTCTCATTGAAATTCTCTTCATCACTCTCACTCTTTCCAGAACGGTTCGATAAAGTTTCAAGGCTATCACGTTTAGAAATGTCCTCACCAACATGGGAAATAATATAAGTATTAATGTGACTAGTAATGAATGCAAGTCATGGTTTATGTGGTGATTAATCCCCGAAATCGATCGAGTTTATGTCACTATCACTAAGAGTGGCTTTGTATGCAACTTTACCCTTTTCCTGTCTCTTTAGCTTACTGGAAGACTCATGGAATTTATATCCTTACCCTCACATTGAAAACATCTCACTTGATTATTCTCAGAAACATTCTCGCCCTCATTGACATTTTCAGAAAACTTTTCTTTCTTTAGAAGAATTTTCTTTGTTAAATTTGAGAAAATTTTTGAAAATTTTCGCAAACAATGCAAGATCATCAAGCTCAAAATCAAACTCAGAGTCAAAATCTAAAACATTTTTTTTTCTTAGACCGAACTTTCTAAGCAATCCCTATTTATTTTTTTATTTTTAGTTTTGGGGAACATATCAATTTCATAAGTTTGAAGGTCTCCTATGAGTTCTTCTAGCCTAAGTATTTCTGAAATTTCCAACGGATTAAGAACCGTGACAAAATCTTTTTCACAACTCTAGTCAGGAATTCTCTCACCCAAATTAAAACTAAAATTGACTATTTCAGATAAACATGCATAAAACTCATAAAAAGTACAAGTCTTTTGCATAGTAATGGTCTCAAACTATGTGGTGAGATTTTTTAGCTTATAATCTTTCACAGTGTCGGTACCATCATGAGTGAGTTGGAAGTTATACCATGCTTCCTTAGACGTGGTGCACATCATGGTGCGGAGGAACTCGTCAAGGGTGACTACTCCAGAAATTGCACTTAAGTCACGGGAGTTAAAATTATACCATTTAAAATCACCCTCTTTCCAAGCAGTGACATGTTTAAGACTTTAGATATTTTTGTTAATCACATTGGGTGGTGTCCATCCACTTTCAAAAATAGTACAAACATGCAAGGATCACACAGTAATTTAATGTAACCCGACCTGATACCAGTTTAAGAAAGAAAGGGTTATATGGATTTACTTGTATCCTAAGCCAAACACACAAATTCACTTTCTACTGAATTTTATCTTAATTTGATTTAAGGTAAACATGAACGATAAATTGTGAAGTCAAATTCCAAACCAAACAAGGAGAAAAAGAAATAGAATAAATAAATTTTGGGAAAAGTCTTTAATTAAACAATGTTTAAGACTCAACAGATTGTGAGACACTTATAAACATCTTAGAGCTCGACTAAGTTTAACGCAACAATGTCTTGAAACATTAATAGAAAATGATGCAATCCAGCACCACCCACAACAAGTATATCTTTCCTCGGTATCCACGATTAGCCTCAGGAATTACAATTCCTTTCTTCTTCAGCAGTAGATCCTCAACTCCATAAATCAGCAGTAGAGAACTTCTCTATAAGGGTTTAAACATTTAGATTGTGTTATTCTTCGTTTCGAAAAGTGATCCTCAAAGATCCAAGATGTTTGGATGAAAAAATTATTGAGTTTGATCACAAAAAGAACTCTAAAAAGGCTTATGGAAAAGTATATCTATTTATAGGGAGGGTTTTTACAAAGACATAGGGATTAAATATTAGAAAAGATTTATTTTAAAAAAATACGCATATTCATTCGAACAAACTGCCACCTCGTTCGATCGATGTATCCAATCTTTGTTGGAATGACTTACAATGAAGCTTCGAACGACATTCTAGAGCTGAATAAAAAGGTGATTCTCCAGATATCGTTCGAACATGGGAACCTTATTCTAATGACCATCTGAATCTCGTCCGAATGACATGTCAGTTTGTTCTAACAAACTAACTAGTTTTTCAAAAAATCTTTAAAAAATATTTTAAAAAATAATTTGAAATCTTATAATTCAAACTCTTTTAAAAAGGACCCCTGAAACTTTAAGGCTTACCAAAACACCTCACAACTCTTCTCGAGTAAAGTTGTGACGATTGATCTTCCATCTTGCAAATGCTCCCAATGTTTCATCTCTTCGAAGACTTGATAATGGTAATGAAGGTGTAGGGGGTGTAATGGGATAATCCAAATAAAAATAAACTCAACAATTACAAATTTTTCTTTTAAATATAACATATGAAATAAGAACTAAAAATCAAGCATATGGTCGGACATAAAATAAGATAACAAATATCTTACGCAATTGGTTACATAGAAATGATTTTAGAAGAATATATTCACATAAATGTTCAATTAGAGAAATAAATTCTAAACCATTCTTGGATAAGGAAAATAAAAGCCATATTATCCTACTTACCAACAATTAAAGTTTTATGACATGTGTTCGTAATAAAGAAAAGATTCTATCAAAGGCTAATATCATGATGACATTTATTAACCAAGAACATAATATCATATCTCATTTGTTGTAAGAAAAAAGAAAAGAAAACCATTGAAAGATTTAAACCGAGATCAAGTTCAATTAATAATAATAAATTAAAGAACAAATGACTCAAAAATTTGATTTAAGTGAAATTTACAACGTTCGTTTAGACATTTTCAATTGCCACTTTTCTTCTCCTCAATGAGAGATTTTGGTTAAAAAATTTAGTTCGACATCCTTGACGTTACTCATTTTTAGATGGATAAAAATATATGTAATACCACTTGCTTAAAATTATTTTTACATGTGGCAGTTTCGCTTTTTAAAAGAAGGCGGAGAGCTATTTATAACAATGGTATATCTAACTTCCTAATGTCACATCCCTAGCCACATATTATCTCATGATTTTGATATAGAAAGACAACAATTTAAACTTACTCCAAATCATGAAAACAAGCACCTCACATATGCATGTTTTGGATAATGGACACTTCTTCACTAGTTTATGAAGCTTTGAAAAGTTTTCCAAATACCATACATATATGTAATCTCCCTTTAAAGTAGCATCCACACAATGTGTAATGCGTACTAAAGTGCAATAACATATGATCATGTTTTCCCAATAAAATCTTAATGCTTATACGACTTTATTAAAATAGAAATTGTGTCATCAAGCACAAATCTTATTGCCAAATAAAAGGGAAAAGTGATTAAAAAATGTAGCCATTTTGTAATACAAGATATGGCAAGGATTATATCATCTAAAGAACATATAAATTAATGTATCTAAATCTTTTCCTGGCAATAAAAACAATCAACTCTAAAAAAATGTGTCATAGGATATATGTTAATATAAAAAAATCTTAAATCCTATACAAGTTACAAATCATTCAATCAACAAAAAAAATACCTAATGATGAAATAAGAAACTTATATGTATTCCAACCAAGCGGCTTAGTTAAGATAACGCCTAATGGGAAATTAATTGAAACGATACATAAAGACACCACCTTTTCTTTGACAAGATCTTTAATAAAATAATGGTGAATTCAATATGCTTTTTTTCTAGAATGTTGAATGGGAGTTTTGGTAATATCAATAGAACTATTATAATCACAATAAAGGATCATGAAATATTTTTAAATACTATAATCTGTCAACGTTTTTTTCATACATAACAATTATATACAACAATTACCGACCACTATATATTCTGCCTTGACCGTGAATAGAGACACGTCATTTTGTTTCTTGGCATTCTAAGAGACCAATGAACCTATAAGGTGAAATCAACCACCGGAGGCACTTTTCCTCCCTTATATCGCTTCCACTAAATTAGTATCAAAATAATTAAGCAAATTACTATTGCTATTCCATGGATAGTAATTATTAAAACCCATTGTTCCACCTACATACTTAATAATATGATTGGCGACTTTTTAAGTGGGATTCCTTGGCATAAGATCAATAATGAGACAAAACTGGTATACTAAAGGATATATTGGTACTACTAGTGGTAAGGTACAACAAACTACCAATCACGCTTCAATAAATAGTTTCGTCCCCATTTTTCCTAATACCATTCTTTCCAAGTTTCACTGACTCACTCATGGGAGTGTGTTTGTTCTTAGAACAATCAAGTTCAAATTCCTTCAAAGGTTCTTTTGAATATATAGATTGAAAAATAAAAATTCCATTATCCATTTAATGCACTTGAAGACTAAGAAAGAAAGTGAGTTCCCGAATTATGATCATATAAAAATCCTTTTGCATAAGGGAGGAAAAAGTTTGGACCGTGTTCTTAATTAGTGGAGCCAAAAACAATGTCATGAACATACACTTGGGCCACCATTATGTCCTTCCCAGAAGGATAAAAAAAATTTAAGCCTTGTCCATAATTACATGATTGAATCCTTTCCCTATAAGATATGAGGTAATTCTCTTGTACCATTCCCTTAGTGCTTGATATAGGCCATACAAAGCATTTTCATGATGATATGCATGTGTTAGCACTACAAAAAAGTAGGTTTTAAGATAGTGGCTTTTCAGACGACTAAAATTTTAGTCCCTAAAGCATACCTTTTGATATGGGTAAAAATAGTCGTCTTAAAAACTAGTAGTATTTAAGACCCCTATGATTACCCATTTTATAAATTGTAACAAATGAGACTGCATATTAGCAGCCGTCTCAAACACTCCACTTTATGAGATGGCTAAAATATTTTGGGTTCCCACCTTTGATGGTCCCTTTAATTTCTTATGCGAAAAGTAACAAAATAATTTCTATTTTAATGAAATATCTTTGTCCAATTTTTAATTCGCACCAAGTTGTGAACAATTTCTAACTTAAGCAATTTTTATCTTGATTAATCCTAAACATCCATGTAGTGATTAAAGAAATTAAAATAAAGTAAATAATACTCACAACATCGGATGTACGAGGAAAACCACAACGGGAAAAACCTCAGATGACCCAAGCCAGACAACCACTATAAATGTGGTTTTAAAAAGGTACATATAGTAGTTTTACTCAACGACTTGATCCACCCATGACATTTGACTCTCCTCATATCTTCAACCACTCCTCTCACAGTGCTCACGTAGAAAGTAACCTTCTTCCACGATGCCTATCCACAACACATACATCCACATATGTCTCGATGTCCATCGATTAGGCTTGTAACATGTACGATGTTAAAATCGGACTCCACCGAATCTTCACCCCAAAACCAGCAATGTTCAAGTAAAGAACAACTCTTCTTGGTACCACCAATATCACTATAGCATAGCTTTGGAAAACAATAGAAAACTTATGTGCAGAAACATACATGTTCGTAAACAGTTTTTCTAGAATGCACGCTTACAAAATCTGATGGAAAACATGCCTTATATAATTTTCTTGAGGCGGTGCGTCTTTCAAGTGATATTGACCTATCGCTCAAACGGGACAACAATATCTCTCGAACGACAGAGCATCTCGCTCGAACGACTGGTCAAGTCATTTGAGCGACCAACGAATTAAAATTTGTCTATAAACCAACACTAAAGAAAATTCAACTCGAATCCGTCCTCATCAGATTAAAACGAAGTGTAAACCTTTTCAAACAATTATAAAATATTTTAAAAACATTTATTAAATAAAGTAGCATCCTTAAACATATTAAAAATGAATTTCGAGTCTAATTAAATTTACGCATTCATACTTGAGTGATCTTGGACATCAATTGTACTTGAAGATGAATAAACTTACATCAATTAAACATCGGTATAAATAATTCTGTGAAACTTCACCGCAACGTCTTTAATTAAACTTTAACACGTCATAGCCTGTGTGAGATTATGAAAAATTAAAAACGACCTATGACTCAAACATGTTTTGTTTTGAGAATAAGTCAAAACTATACAGTGGACTCAATTGGAAATTTTCACCTTACAAATCTCCCCCTTTGACTATTTCGGGATAAAACCAACAGTGAAATACCTAAGTCGTGCCATCAAGACGTATGACGCCTAAAACCCATCCCATAAACCCTAAAAAAATTACAGGATAGGACTAGTAAACAATGGACCAGCAAGCATGAAACTTTCTATGAATGTCTAAATGTGATGCAGTCTTGAAATCTCGAATCTCGTTAAGAAAACCTACACCCATGAAATAGACAAATACCCAGTGAAGTATGGAGGAATAAATGACATAAATCGTAATGAAATATGTGTGCAAAATATTTTGATACCAATTTGAAACAAAAGCAACTGTTAAATTAGGATATCTAATATGCACAAATAAGATACCAATGTAGATATAAATGTGTGCAACAAATAAACACAGTGCTCAACAAAAAAATATCCCCTTACATCACATACATTTCTCCCACTTCTTGTCTCGAATAGACAACACGGTGAAAAGATAAACATATCTAGTATCAGATGAATTAATGAAATCTATATAGATAATTGTCAAACAACCATATAATAAAGATCAACAAAATCAAACCCGTAGCTAGAAAACAATAATCACACGATATGAATTAATCAATCTAAGAAGGTCTGATTAAACAAACCAATACAACAAAATAAATAATCTGTCAATGTAAACGACTGCAAGGACATTTCCCATCACAATTTAGTATGTCATATAATGCTCAAGTTGATACAAGTCGTCGAAGCAGTGAGAAGCTTACACCTGCAAGAGATAAATCCAAATTTTAAGAAGACTTCAACATTCAATCCCAACAAGGATGAATTTGGTAAAATGTGTTTAAGTTCTATTTAAATTTTACATTAAAAGTGTTGGGATATTTTTATAAAAGTTTAAATGATTTTTGAAATGATTTTAAATGGTTTTTAAGTTTTCAAAACCATAAAAGTTTTGGAAAAATGTTTCTGATCTCATAAACAGTCTTAAGTTTTAAGGTTTCCAAGATATTTAAAAGACTGAAGGTTTATGGGATACATGTAGGCTTTCATTCGAACGAGATCGTATCTCACTCAAATGATGGCGTATGTCGTTCGAACGAGATGTGGTTTAAGCTGACACATCACCTCTTTAAGTTTTAATATAAATAAGGGTGTCAAGCTTCTGAATTTCATGTGGGGAAAAACTAGTTTTGACACAATACATTTTTTTATTCTCCAACCACATTTGAGGGTTCATAACTTTTATTTTACAATTCACAATCCCAATTGCTTTTGTGTGAGTTATTTTGTGGAACCCAATAGCATAGTTTGCTACTGTTTAAATCGTTGTGGGGAGATCTCTACAACCGAGAGTTGCATGCTTTTGTGGATTGAGTCTCAATGAAGTTTATGACTACGTGTCATTGAGAATATTCTGCGTGGTTATTCTTGGCTCAAGACTGCGTGTCTGAACTGTGTGTTCTTGTAGTATAGCTGCGTGTGAACCATTGTTGATTTCTAGCCGATGCTTTGAATTTTTGACGAAAACACTATGATGTACACTTGTTGGTGATTATCAGGTTGTATGAAAGTCAATGGTCTTGTAAACTTGTCAAAGTTCTAGAAATAAAAAGGTTTTTCCCTTTGGGGATTTTTCCTAAAATTTGTGTTGCATACTTTATTTATAATGGCTGACACTTGCACGCACATACTTATGTGAGTTTAAGGGCTGAACTGATTTGATTCATAATTTGACTCTACTTAAATAAGATTATAATTGGAAATTGAGCAACTATTTAAATTGGTATTGCACATAAGGCACCTTCAAATTGGTATCAGAGCAAGTTACGCTAAATTATGGCGTATTTCTATTTTCCATAAAGAATTATGTGATATTCATTTTTTTGAAAAATTTAATTTTTTAAAATTTGTAACAATCTTTCGAAACGAAAAATTATATAATTGATTGCAATTTTTTGACGGGTCTAATTATGCTTATTGGAAAGCCCGAATGAAATACCATTTAAAACCAATCGATGAAAGAGTTTGGGTCATTTGTTAAAGAGGCTAGATTCCTCCCACTATCACCGCAAATAATGTCACTAATTTAAAACCTGTGTCATACTGGATTGAGGATGAGTTTAGGTAGAGAACTTATAATTCACATGGGCTTAGTGCAATTTTTAGACACGTCACCCCTAACGAGTTCCGGCGTATTATGACGTGCACCATGTCTAAAGAGGCGTGGGATATTTTTCAACTCACCTAGGAGGTCAGTAACGCGATCAAGGAGTCTAAAATTAAAAATTTGACCACTCAATTTGAAAGAATCACTATGTTAGCGACTGAGTGTTTTGACGAGTTTTATGCACATTTGTTTGATATTGTCAATACTAGTTTTAACCTAGGTGAGCCTATACCTGATCCACAACTGGTTAAAAAGATTTTAAGATCGCTGCCTAAACGTTTTATCGCAAAAGTGAATGCTTTAACTACCTTAGGAAATTTGAGTAGTATGAAATTAGAAGAGTTGGTAAGAGACCTCTAGATGTACAAAATTAACATATTTTTTGACACTGTCAAACCTTAGGATAGAGGGATAGCGCTTAAATTCCAAGATAAGAAAATGAAAGTGTGTTTTTTTAGTCCAAATCTGAGGACGAATTTGAGTTTGACATGACCCTGCATGCAAATAATTTTAAAAAAATTCTCCAGTTTTCAAAACAAAATTCTTGCAATGAAAGATTTTCGGAGAAAAATAAAAAGAAAGACAAGGAGAAATAATGTAGTGAGAAAGAGAAATAGGGTGAAGAAACGTTTGAAAATATAAAACGTTTTGAGTGTGAGGAAAAAGTGCACAAGTCATTTGAGTGTCCTAATAGGATTAGAAGAAAGGGGAAGAAAGTTTTCATGCCAGCCACCCTTAGTGATAGTGAGGGAGAAGAGGACGATGAGGACGATGAGTCCCGTAAAGGTTTAGGACATGTTATGTGTGTTTCCTTTTTATCCAGTCACGAGAGCACACCCACTTTATCCCACATTGATGAATACACTTGTGCACATGATACCCCCGATGAGGTTTTGAGTGTTTCTAGTGAGTCTGAGAGCGAGTGCGCTAGTGATGATGAGAGTGAGCTCCAGAGTGCATTTCAAGAGTTGTACACTGAGACCTTAATGACAAAAAAATTGAATAACAATTTGGGTCTCGAGATGAAAGATTTGGAGAGAGAGAGAGATTGAAAGTTTGAAGGAGTGTGAGGAAAAATCAAGTCAACTCGAGAAAGTGAAGATTTCTTTGAGTGAGCAGTTGATTTCTTTGAATAGGGAAAAGAGTGAGCTTATAGCCTGCGTGTCACAGTTAGAGACAAATATTAAGCATGCCCTTGAGGCTAAAGTCACTTTGGAGAACGCATCTAAGAAGGTGGGAAATATGGTTCTCAATCCTGTTTTGGGGAGTGGTGAGAGTTTAGGAATAAGTCATGATGGTGCCTCTACTTCTTTTGTTGCACTCTAGTTGGTTCCTACTTTAGAGTTATATTCACATGACTCTCGACCCAACCCACCTAGGCATCATGTACCTATTAGGAAAATGCGTAGGAGACATTTTGAGAGAGGTGTACCTAGGTCGGTTTATGTTTTCTCGCATTGCAAAATGAGAGGACACCTCATGGAGTTTTGTTTTAAATTGGGTTATGTGTCACGCTTTGCTCATACACATGTTCGCACACATGCATCCACCCATGATAATTTTCTTGCAGATAATGATAGAGAGTTTGCACATATTCGAGGGAAAGTAATGTTTTTGGTCAAGACTTCTCATGATTTGATGGAGTTGTTTCAAAACATATTACCGTCTTTGGAAAAATCCACCGCACTTTTCGGTTGAGGTCTAGACATGCTTGCTAGCATAAGTTGTTTTGCATGATATTACCTTATGCCTATTGCTAGTATGTACCATTTATTTTATACTTAGTTATCTTTTTGTTTGATTTTCTTATTTTTGGTACTGTTTTAGCATTGTTTTGGTTCTATTTGCCTATTCCAGGAATCGCTTTGGCAAAATTTTCTCAGCGGACAAAATGGCATGATATTCTGAATAAACTGGGATATTTTATTTCTCGTTCTAACGAGAACATATATCGCACGAAGGCTTCTCACGAGATCCAATGTTGTTCAAACTACCAGGAGTCTCGTTCGAACAACCTGTTGAGATTTCTGGATTTTTTTTTGCAGTCCTCTGGTTCATATTGATATAATATTTGGTTATGCTGGGTTGTTTCTGAACATTGTTCGAAAAATACAAAAAGATTTTCCTTATTTTGAAAATTTTGAAAAAATCCAAAAAGAGTTTTGTATTTTGTTTGCACCTTATATAAATTGACATTTAGGATGACCAAGTCACAAATTCATGCCATATCCAAGTGACTATTTGATAGTATTTTGAGACAATATGCTGTGTCATTCATGTGCTTTACAAAGTTTGGAGTCTTTGAGATGATATAGTGATACTACCAACATGATTCACTCTTTTTGTCCTTTATTGCACACATGCATGGATTTGTTTGACTTTTGTGATTATCTATCACATGTTGGTTGAGTATTTCCATCTCAATTTTGTCTATACAATGAACCAAATTCGATAAAACTTGGCAAACAGTAGTACATGATATAAACCATTTGTGAGATTGTTTTTTTTTTAATTTTTAAAAATGGGGAAGTGCTACTAAAGGTACTCATTTATCCTTTGTGATTAAGCTACCGTTTAAATAGACCTAAAAAAGTGAGTCGTTGAAAATTATTTGAGGTCCAATGAGATTTAAAAGAGACCAAAAAAATTGAAAGGCAATAAAAAGAAAAGTATGCCAAAAATGGGCCAATAGTTTTTTAGTTTCATCACCTCATAAATAAATAGCATTATCTTTTAATTAGGGAGTTTGGATGGAATTTTCAACGGTTTGCACGTCCTTGAAAGTCATGAAAAAAGCATTACATATTTTTTAACGTTATTGGTGTGGAAATCATTTATACTTTGATTTGTTGATATGATTAGGATGATGTCATCTAAATTCAACAATTCTACACCTAAGGACTATTTTGATGTTCATTCGTTAGGAGTACACTTATGCATCATGCACATATGGTATGATTGATTTGATTTTCTTATCGAGTTTGTTCACACCTATTCATTTCGTTCCCACGATTTCGTTGTCTTAGTGTAAATTCATGGTGTGTGATTTTTGTAACATCATTTTTGCGTTTTTGTATAAAAATTTGAAAAATTGAAAAACAGTTTGTTTGCTTGGTTTTTCGTGACACACCGATTTCTTTTATGTGATTTATTATTTTCCTTATCTATTTTGGACAAATAAAAAGGGGGAGAACGAATTATGATATTACATATTATTGGGTAATTTATGTATGGGGGAGATTTGATTATGCTTACATGTTTTATGTTTATCATTTCAACTCGATATGTCAAGAGGTTTTTCCTTTGTCTCATGCATGTAGGTACAATTGAAGAATATTATGTTGCACACCCTGATGAGAAAAGCTTGGAGTTTTGAAAAGTTGATTGTTGAAGCATCGTTTGAAAAAGTTTGAAGACTTGTTAGTTTATCTTTCCATGCTTGAATTTTTAGTAGGGTAGATTTGTATATGTCTTTTAAGATTGATAATTTGGATATTTTCATTTTGTACTGACATAGACATAGGGGGAGATTTGTAAGGACATTGTCCATCATAAATTAGTATGTGGTATACCGCTACAAGTTGCTACAAGTCGTTGAAGGATTGATAAGCTTACACATACAAGAGATGAATTCGAATTTCAAGAAGACTTCAACATTCAAGCCCAACAAGGATGAATTTGGTAAAATGTATTTAAGTTCTATTTACATATTACATTATAAGTGTTGCGATATTTTTATAAAAGTTAAAATGATTTTTGAAATGATTTTAATTGGTTTTTAAGTTTTCAAAATCATAAAAGTTTTGGATTAATGTTTCTGATCTCGTAAACAGTCTTAAGTTTTGAGGTTTCCAAGATGTTTAAAAGACTGAAGTTTTTTAAAATACATGTAGGTTGTCGTTCAAACGACACCGTACATGGTTCGAATGAGATCGTATCTTGCTCAAACGACAACGTATGTCGTTTGAACGAGATGTGGTTTAAGCTGACACATCACCGCCTTAAATTTTAATATAAATAAGGGTGTCAGGTTTCTAAATTTCGTGTGGAGAAAAACTAGATTTGATAGAATATGTTTTTCTATTCTCCAACCACATTTGAGGGTTCATAATTTATTTTACAATTAACAATCCCAACCCTTTTGTGTGAGTTTTTTTGTGGAACCTAATAGCATAGTTTGCTACTGTTTCATTCTTTGTGGGGAGATCTCGACAACCGAGAGCTGCGTGCTTTTTTGGAGTGAGTCTCAATGAAGCTTATGACTGCGTGTCATTGAGAATCTTCTGCGTGTTGATTCTTGACTGAAGACTGCATGTTCTTGTGGTATAGCTACGTGTGAACCATTACTGATTTTTAGTCGATGCTTTGAAGGTTTGACGAAGACACTGTGTGTTACGTTAAACTTGTGGGCGATTATGAGGTTATATGTAAGTCAATGATCTTGTAAACTTGTCAAAGTTCTAGAAATTAAAAGGTTTTTTCGGAAATTTTTGCGACATACTTTATTTATAATGGTTGACACTTTCACGCACGTAGTTATTTGAGTTTAAGGGCTAAATTGATTTGATTAATAATTTGACTCTAATTAAATAAGTTTGTGATTGGAAATTATGCAGATATTTAAATCAGTATCGCACAGCAGAATCCCAGTAGCAACCAACAGGTACCAAAATATATAACCAAATAACCTAGGGTACTGAAACAGAAAGGAAGCAAAACATCCAAACGTCACTGCAATGGTACACCCCTATTGCTCGAATGATAGAACCATGTCGTTAGAACAAAAACTTCGTGCGACACAAAGTCGTCGCTCGAACGAGAAAACACAAAATTCCAGTTCCAATTCATAAGATTAAATAGTGTTGCCGAGTGAAAAATTTCATAAGAAATCTAACTGGAAGGGGCTCAAAACTGCAAAATAGTAGCTGAACTAAGAGAACTCAAAAATAACCAAATGTGAGTTACATGCTAACATAAGACTTATGTGCTCAAACATGAACGTGGAATGTATGGGCGTGAACTACAATAAATGAATAACAATTCCAACACATCGAAACGATCAAGAAGCTCTAATTGATAACACTAAATCATCAAACTTTATTTTATCCATATGTAACATTTAAAGTGAGAGATAAATTAACTAAACAATCACAGATGCACACAAATTTAGAATTTTGATGATTCAATAAACAATAGCGTCATGACACAATTTTTCAACATTCGGATTCTTTGTGCAAACTTGTTTAAATTATTATCCATCCAAACTCCCTAAAATATATATCATATTTACTTTTGAATGAATATAAACTACTTTGACCCAATTTTGGCATATGATTCTTTTTATTGCCATTCAATTTTTTTCGGCTCTTTTAAACAGTGAATTTTACGATGAGTCAATTTTACACCTTCACATCCCTTTCCCATGAGCACTCATCATTTTTTCAATTACAATCCTCACGGTAAACGGTTCTTACATTCACACCTTCTCCTTATGTCTACTTATGCGTAGATGACAAAATTGAGATATGAACGTCTCACCAAACTCAAATATGCAAGAGATGTCAACATCCATATAAGCCCGTTCATGTGTGCAAAGAAGGTATATATACAAAGTCTAATTGAAATGGATATCAACTTTGAAAAAACCACGTAATACAATGGTTAAGATCATTCTAAGCATCAATAATTATGACCAAATGTCCTAACCACATAGATAATGAAAGGAAGGGCGTCCAAGGACACCAATATGCCACATCAAACTTATAAACTTAAAAAAAATAGAAAATATTTTTGGTTTTTCAACATATTTTGACTCAAATAAAGGCAAAATCTTTTTGTATTTTCCAAATAAAACTCAATAAATGAAAAATATAATAGAAAATGATACACATGCATAACACTAGAAAGATATAAATTATGATGCAAACACTAGCGTATGACAAACATGGTAACACAATCATCCTTTAGATTTAGCATGGGAAGAATCAACTGCAACCAAATAAGAACCATGAATTTTTAGTCCTAAAACCACTAAGTACGACTTCCTAAACCAAGTGGGTGTAACATGAAGGGTGGGGGTTTTGGGAAACAAAACGACTTTATTTCTAAACTTCCTAGGAGCATTCCTAAGGTCATGGAAAAAATGTCTAACGTGACCTTTCCTATCGTAATGTGTGCAAGTGTAAAGACGATGGGAATGATTACCAAAATATTGACCTCTTCTCATGTTCCTAGTGGGCTCTCTCAAACGATTGATATTGGCTTTGGGAATGGCAACAACGTGATCGTCGTAGGCTATACCAAACCTATCACTTTTGACATGGACAATGACTAACATCCTATCCAACTTGTCCAACCTAGATTCCAAGTAAAATTAAACTTACTTGAGTATTTTAACTTCTCTTCCAACTCACAAATCCTAGACTCAAGCACATGCCTAGACTCATCAAACTCTAGAAACTCCTTTTTCAAAGTCTCCATCAAACCACGAAGACTGTCTCACTCTTTATCAATGTACTCTAGCTTCTTTTAAGTTTCTTCTCCCATGCCCTAAGATCCTTAATCAAAGCATCATTATTTTCTATGGCACGCTCATTCAACCTAGATTTCAATTTAGATTTGTCCTTTTTCACCTTCACCATTTCATCGTATAACTCTCTAAATACAACTTGCAATTCACCTACATCGATCTCCCCCTCCTCATTCTCATTACCCTCACATACTCAAAATGCACTATTAATAGCCTCGAAAGTGTCATGCACATGAGTATCTTTGGGGGAAGATATATTGTCATCGCTCACATGACATGCCAAGAAAGCAGCAAACTTGTTCTCATTGGAGCAACTCTCTCCCTCTTCAGTATCACTATCACTTAAGGTGGTATTATAAGCTATCGATTTCTTACCCTCTTTCTTAAGTCTAGTGGGACACTCGGCGACTTTGTGATCATACCCCTCACACAAAAAACACCTATCCGATTCAACCTTATCAAATTTCTCACTTTTATCTTTAAGGGTGGACTCACCCTTGTTGTTCTTCAATTTCTCAAACTTTTTGGCATCTTTCGATTGCTTTTGAAACTTAAGAAATTTTTTGACTTTTTAGCTAACAAGGCGACATCCTCAAAATTGGAAATGAAGTTGTTATCCAAAACTTTAGTTTCCTCCTTCTGGGCTTTCAAGGAAATGCCCTTTTCTTTAGTTGGCACTTTCTTGGAGGTAAAGATATCGAGTTCATAGCTTTTTAAGTCACGTGGAATATCTTCAAGTTTTGTCGTTTCAAGGATTCCTAAGGAGTTTAAAAAAGTCACTTTTACATCAAACCTACTCGTCAAAGATCTCAAAATTTTCTTTATAACATGGTTATCAGGAATGCTTTCATCTAAGTTAAACGACGAGTTAAAAATATTAGACAACCTAGCATAAAGCTCGTCAAATGACTCATTATCTAACATTTTAATCGTCTCAAACTATGTAGTGAGATTTTGAAACATAGACGCCCTAACTGTGCTAGTGCCCTCGTGAGTAAGTGAAGTGTCTCCCAATCCTTTTTTGAAGTTTCACAAGTAATGATTCTATTATACTCTTTAGGTGTGACATGTGAGGAAATAACGTGCAGACCTTTAGAGTTGGACAGTGCAAGCCTATGTTCAACATCATTCCATGACTCAACGGGTTTCAAACAAGTAACCTCTCCCTCTCGTGTGATTGGTGGTGTCCAACCCTTTTCAACCGCTAACAAAACATACTCATTAATAGATTTTAAAGAATTTCTCATTCGCATTTTTCAATAACCATAATTTGTGCCATCAAAAATAGGAGCACGAAAACTTTCAAAACCTCCAAAATTCATTCCGAAAAATACGAGGGATTAAACACAATAAAAATATGTTTTTCTATCTCTTATACCAATTTGATGGCCTCTTTTAATTTCTTATGCGGAAAGGGTTTTAAGGATGATAAAAATAATTTCTATTTTTATGAAAAACCTTTTTCTAATTTTTAATTCGCACCACGTTGTGAACAATTTCTAACCTAACCAAATTTTATCATGTAATCCTAAACATCCATCTAGTGATCAAAGGAACTAAAATAAAGTAAAGAATACTTACAATGCTGGACGTACGAGGAAAACCACAATGGGAAAAACCTCGGACGGCCCAAGCCAGACAATCACTATGAATATGGTTTTACAAAGGTACAAACGTTAATATATCTGAATGACTCGATCCACCCAAGAGATTTGATGATCCTCTGATCTTCAACCACCCCTCTCACAGTGCCCATAAAGAAAGTAACCTTCTCCCACGATGTCTAGCCACAACACATACGTCCACGTATGTCTCGGTGTCCACCAATATGGCTTGTAACATCCACGATGTTGAAATCGAACTCCATCAAATCTTCACCACAAAAACAACAATGTTCAAGTGTATAACAACTCTTCTTGGTTCCATAAAGATCACTATAGCATATATTAATGATAACTCGGATCTTTGAAACTCTAAGGATGCATTAACTTTGGAAAACCTTAGAAAACTTGTGTGCCGAAACATACAGGTTCATAAAAAGTTTTCAAGAATGCACACTTATGAAATATGATGGAAAAGACGCCTTATATAATTTTCTTGAGGTGGTGCATCGTTCATGAGACATTTACCTGTCGCTCGAATGAGATAGCAATGTCTCTCAAACGATAGAGCATCTCGCTCCAATGACTGGTCAAGTCGTTTGAGCGACCAACGAATTAGAACTTGTTTTTAAACCAACTCTTAAGAAAGAGTTCCACTTAAATTCAACTCTAATCCATCCTCATCATATTAAAATGAAGTGTAAGCCTTTTCAAACACTTATAAAACATTTTAAAAACATTTATTTAATAAAATATCATCCTTAAGCATATTAAAAATGAATTTCAAGTCTTATTAAATTTACGCATCCATATCTGAGTGATCTCGGACATCAATTTTACTTGAAGACGAATAAACTTGCACCAATTAAACTTTGGTATAAATAATTCTTTGAAGCTTTTCCGCAATGTCTTCAATTAAACTTCAATACGTCATAGTCTGTGTGGTATCGTGACAAATAAAAAATGACCTATGACTCAAACCTGTTTTGTTCTGGGAATAAGTTAAAACTATAAAATCGACTCAATTGAAATCTTTTCCTTACAACCTTCCCATTTTAACTCCCGCCTTATGAAATAAAACCCTTCTACGTACAAAAAAAAAGAAGAAGAAAAGGAAAACAATACCTGATTCGTGTCCCAACAAAAACGTCACCCCTTCCCTCCATTGCCATCACCTCTCAAACTAAATTTCTCCCCTGACATCGCTGCTTTAGATCTCTCGCCATCCCTCACAGCTGGTAAGTCATGCTCCTTTTTCTTTTTATTGTTGTGGGATTATGTTTGTGTAGGTTTCTAGTTAGGTAGTGCTTCAAAATTAGGGTTAAATGTAGTTTGAAATTATGAAATTGGGATTTTATGGTTCAAGGAATTAAATTAATTTTGTTATCTATTGATTATCAAATTCCTTGTTTGGTTGCTGTTAAAATGAAAAAAAAATGTAATGGAAAATAAATTTTAATGTCTTGTTGGTTATTGGCATAGTTGAAGCTTTTATTACATGATAAATTACTTATAATCATAGAATAGTAATTTATTTGCTACATTATATCATAATTATGATTTTTCAATGCCAATCATATTTTTTTCATTGATGGGTATTTGACATGTGGATTACTGATTGCGAATTACTGATTGTGTAAAAGATTTTCATTGATATTTAAATATTTGATCTAATCTCGGGCATTCAAGTTATGGTATCATCGAATTGATAAAGATAAAAGGTAATTTAAATTATTGGTTATTCATTAATATCATTATTTTTTGTACTTAATTGACTTGTAGTAGTGATAGGAGGTTGGGGCTGAGTCAATTGAAAATCCAAATTGTCAATTGGTTGTTTTAGTATAGTTTTAAGATTAACTTATGAGAATATTTGTATCCTTGTTTGTGTGGATTTTAGTTAGAATTATTAATGTGTTTGTTTATGTAAATTAATTCATGTTCTTTGCAAGTAGTTTATGCCATTAATTTGATTTACTATTCGATTGTGATTTTATTTTGTGATATATACGATGGACCCATTGAATTGAAATATGTATTACCATTGAAAAAAATCTTCAATGTCATCCAAAACAATATAAAATGCTAAATCTTAACTTTCATAGCACTAAGTGTTGGGACACAAACTTCAACATATGAGGTAGTACCCGAAAGAAATAAATAAAAAGCCAACTAAACATTTTTTCATAATAGGATTTAGGAGTCGAAAACTCAAAATAGTAATTGAGTTGCCTGAAAAGAGGCGCGAACACCTTAAGAGGTACCAAAGTATCTCTTGGGCAATGTCTGTGTCCTCGTAGGAATCAATTTTTGAAGTTAACTAGTAAACATTTGTTTTTTAAAATGAATAGGAAACTTTCATTTTGGGATTAAAAGTGAGTTTTGAGTGGGAAAAAATATAAATTAAATGGCATATAAAGAGTCATGAATAGATCCAATGGTACCAAAGGAACTAGAGGGAAGGGTCATGTCCTCACTTGGCTCTTTGCTGATGAAGTTAATTAGTATACGCTTGTTATAGTTGAAAATGAGATTTAAGAGTCAAAAACTCAAAATAGGAACTTAGTGGCCTAATAAGAGGTTCGAACACCCCAAGAGGCATTAAAGTATATTTTGGGAAGCGATTGTTTCATCATTGGATATCTTGTTTTAAAAATTAACTATTAAATGTTTTTTTGCGTGTTAAAAATGGTCTTTTGGAGGTAAAAACTCAAAAAATCAACCGAGTGTCCTTGAAAGAGGCACAACGACCCAAAAACGCATAAAAGTAATATATGGGAAGTATTTATTTCCTAATTGAACTCCAATTTCTTAAATTGACCACTATATACTTATTTTGTGGTATAAAGTGGACTTTAAGGAGCAAGAACTCAAAATATGAATCAAGTGGCCTCGAGAGAGGCACTAACACCCCAAGAGGTATACATGTAACTTGTGGGAAGTGTTTGTGTTCTAATCAAACTCTCATTTTTTAATTCGACTAGTGGATGATTGTTTTGGTGTTACAAGTTAACTCTGGGGGTGAAAAGTTCAATAAAAATAGTGAAGTGGATTGGAAAGAGACACAAATAACTCCAATGGTATCAAATAACTCGAGGGAGGTGATCGTGTCTTTACAGGACTTTTAGTGTTTGAAAGTGACTAGTGGAAATGATTTGGGCCAGTCTAGAACTGATTATAAATATGTTCAAGTTTTCTTTGGTTTTACACATTTTGGATTTGTTCTTTTCATTATTATCTTGTTCAAATACGAGGAGGTCAGCATCAGCCACTTAGACAGCGATGGGCGAGTAATTATTACCCACATTGGATCATGCATATGATTTGTACTCAGTGAATGTTTAGAATGACACTTAGAGACTATATTACTTGTATTCTTTTGATGTGTTCCTGATGTCAGGTTCTAGCATGAGTATGTTTGGACTAAGGATGGAGCCGTCATTTCAACCAATTCTAGGTCTTTTTGGGAAAGGAAAATCGGCGCTGTCAGTTAGAGTAGTAGTCATCCACTTGATTCTTATTTCAAAATGAATAGATCAATATTTTATTAATTAATAATTGTAGACACCCCATTATATTACCCCCTAAACTCTCATTAGTCCCCTAGCACCTCCCTTCATCACTACAAACCCAGATCATACCCCGAGTACTAACCTAGAGGCCTCCCACGCTCCGTTTGACCAAAAAGTCAAACTCTTCAGCTCGATCGAGACTGAATGAATCTTTAAAGTGCACTGAATCCCCTATCCAATGTTCCATCCCGTGCGCGATTTTAACTTACCATGTAGACGAACGAACCGTTGTCCCTCAAAACTCGATTAGGAGGTCACCGAGAACTCTCGGGCTCCGTTTGACCTAAGTCAACTCTTCAGCTCGACCGAGACTGAATGAATCTTCGAAGGGCACTGAAACCCCTTTTCAATAGTCTACCCCGTGCGCGATTCTGACTTAAAATACGGACGAACGATCCGTTTTACTCCGAAAGGTCACCAAATGCTTCTAGGGCCCGATTGACCAATGTCAACTCCCCAAACTGGGTCAAACTCTTTGTAATGTCTAAGTACATATCCTAACCTTTCTAACGGCCAGCCTCTTGTGCGATTCTGACTTACCATGCGAACGAACGTTCCGTTTGCGTCCGAAGTTTTCCCGTCCAAAGAACCGACAAGCGCTTACTAGCCACATTTGACCCAAAGTCAACTCCTGAACTTGGGAGTAGTCCAAAGGACTTTTAAAGATCTCTGAATTACCTTTCCAACGGTTTTCCCCATGTAGGATTCTGATCAATAATTTCCACTCTACGATCGATTTTCTGACAAGTCCTGAAAGACACTACCAAATCGTAGGTCCTAGTGCGTAAACACACTTGCCAATTGGCAGGACCAGGGCTATGCCGATCGGCAGTGCCTTGGGCCTATGAAAATGAAGGACTAAACCTCCTTACAGGGGAATCCCATATCTAAACGACATCACTCTCAGCAAATCCAGAAAACCTCTCTTGAAGTCAGCGTGATTTCCGCATCCAAATCCCTTTCCATCCTTCACTTTTCTTCATCCTTTTCATCAAACTTGGTGAATTCACTACCCTCCATCATCATCCAAGTGCAAGGGATGCTCTCCAACATTCAAGATCAAGCTCAAGATCTTCAAGAAGGTTCAATTTTCTCAATTCACTCCTTAAATTCTCATAAATTCACATTAACTTGTTTTTATTACTTAGCACTTTTATTCTCTCATCTCTCATCTCCCATATCCTAATATACTTTTTATTTAGTATTATTGCACATCTCTTATATTCATACAAATAAAAAACCCAAAAAACAAGAAAAAGAGGGTTTGCTAATAAATTCCATACGGGAATTCTCACACTTTTCTTACACTTTTCTCACAACTAAAACACTTTTTTACACACACACACACATAAAGAAGAGAAGTCCCTGGTTGGATTTATGGGATAAACCCCACCCCTCATTTTTTATGCAAACTACATGTACTTTGATGCCTCTATAGGCTACGTAGGCATCTCAGAGTAAAACCCGAGACTCGAGTCCTGTTCTCACTCTTCATCCCATTTTCTTTTTTCTCTAAATTCAATTATCTTAGATTACATATATTTATATGCATATATTTGTTGTTAGTGGCGTATTATTCCACATACGTTATCGTTCCATTATAACAATCAACGCAAGGGTAATCGTGTAAATCCTATTTTTTAATATTATTTTTATCAACCTTCCTACGGATGACTCGCTTTATCTCTTCCATGATACAAGTCGAGGATTCCTATCTCCACTATATATACACATGCACACATATCATGGGAAAAATAAAGGAAAATAGCGAAAAACCCATGAGAGACCGTAAGGGCGGAATGGGTACCTAACACCTTCCCATTGCGTAACTTAGCCTCCAGACCCTTTTTGAATCATTTTGATTCCGTATGTATCAATATGTCTTTGAATGTTGTCCTTCGGGATGGCTCCCTTTATTTTGTCTGTTTCGAGTAAAATAGACCAGCGATTCCATCTCTCTACATTTTTCACCTCATCAACGATGTCGGCCGAAGCGCTCCTGAGAGGGACACGCGGGACCTAGGATCATCACTCTCCCACCCGTCACGAGGATCGAGGATGTCCAGAGTGGTGACTCCGCTGGTGAAATTATTTTGAGGGCTAGACTCTATTTACATCGGTGTTATGTTTGTTTATATTTCCCCCATTTTCGAATGTTCCTCTTTTCCATGTGTCCCCTATACTTATGCTTCTATCCACACACTTGTACAAAATTCTCCATGAACACTTCGCACCACGTGCACTTAGGATCACATATATCCACATGTTGAATGCATCACCCATCCACACTTGGTGTACCATTGGTACTTGTGCTTTGCTCCCTGTCTGGCATAATCAAGAAATTCATTCTCATCGTAAGACACTAATAATAGAATCATGCATAATTCACATGACATCACCAAAGAGCATTGTTATTAACCAAATTCTACCCCGTAACTGAAGGGTCACTTCATGATGGGTGATGGTCTGGCAGGGCACAGTTAGCCTAAGCGATATGACTCTCACCTTCCATTGGCTAAGTACCTTTGACGTATATCAAACGGTTCGCCCGCATCGTACCGCTTGACCGAAGTCTTGATGGATGGTATATCGCAGGGAACTCATTCACGTATGCCGAGTATATCGAATTCTCTCTCAAATGAACCATACTCAGGAGGTATATGGTGAGGAAATTCACATACACTCAGGTATATCAAATGGCTTGTCCACACGTACCGATTGCCCCCAAGAGAAAGACGAATATCGTGGAAGTCAAGCCAAAGGGGGAACCCTTTTCAATTCACCCAACCAACTGCATACCCACATATAGGTGTCCAGCCTAGGACACACATATAATATTGCCTCTTTCAACCCGAAACTCTACCAAAATTCCAGGTCTGTGGACAGGGTCCCATTTTAAAAATGCACAAAAATTGAGCCATTTTAAAATGCGCGAAGATTTGGGCGGCAGGACAACCCGGAATTTCGATAGAGTTTTGAGTTAAAATCGGCAATCTTATATATGTGTCCTAAGCTTGACACCTATATGCGGGTATGCAGTTGGTTGGGTGAATCGAAAAGGGTTCCCCCCTTGGCGTGACTTCCACGATATACGTCTTGCTCTTGCGGGCAATCGGTACGTGTGGATAATCCATTTGATATACCTGAGTGTACGTGAATTTCCTTACCATATACCTCATGGGGACGGTACATTTGAGAGAAAATTTGATATACTCGGTATACGTGAACGAGTTCCCTGCGATATACCATCCATCAAGACTTCGGTCAAGCGGTACGATGCGAGGGAACCGTTTGATATACGTCAAAGGTACTTAGCCAATGGAAGGTGAGAGTCATATCGCTTAGGCTAACTGTGTCCTGCCAGGCCATCACCCATCATGAAGTGACCCTCCAGTTACGGGGTAGAATTTGGTCAATAACAATGCTCTTTGGTGATGTCATGTGAATCATGCATGATTCTATTATTAGTATCTTACGATGAGAATTCATTTCTTGATTATGCCAGACAGGGAGCAAAGCACAAGTACCAATGGTACACCAAGTATGGATGGGTGATGCGTACAACATGTGGATATATGTGATCCTAGGTGCATGTGGTGTGAAGTGTTCATAGAGAATTTTCTACAAGTGTGTGAATAGAAGCATAAATATGGGGGACACATGGAAAAGGGGAACATACGAAAAGGGGGGGGGGAATATAAACAAACATAACACCCATGTAAATAGAGTCTAGCCCTCAAAATAATTTCACCAGCGGAGTCACCACTGTGGACATCCCCGATCCTTGTGGCGGGCGGGAGAGTGAGGATCCTAGGTCCCGCGCGTCCCATTCGGGAGCGCTTCGATCGTCCTCGTTGATGAGGTGAAAAATGTAGAGAGATGGAGTCGCCAATCTATTTTAATCAAAACATACAAAAGAAAGGGATCCATCCCGAAGGATAGCATTCAAAGACATACTGATACATACGAAACCAAAATGATTTAAAAAGGGTCTGGAGGCTAAGTTACGAAATGGGAAGGTGTTAGGCATCCATTCCACCCTTATGGTCTCTCATGGTTTTTTTGGTATTTTCCTTTATTTTTCTCGTGATATATGTGCATGTGTATATATAGTGGAGATATGAATCCTCCACTTGTATCACGGAAGAGATAAAATGAGTCGTCCGTAGGAAGGTTAATAAAAATAATATTAGAAAATAGGATTTACGCGATTATCCTTGCGTTGATCGTTATAATGGAACAATAACGTATGTGGAATAATACGCGACTAAGAAAAAATATATGCATATAAATATATGTAATCTAAGAGAATTGAATTTAGAGAAAATAGAAAATGGGAGGAAGAGTGAGAACAGGACTCGAGTCTCGGGTTTTACTCCGAGATGCCTACGTAGACTATAGGGGCATCAAAGTCCACGTAGTTCGCATAAAAAATGAGGGGTGGGGTTTATCCCATAAATCCAACCGGGACTTCCCTTATTTGTGTGTGTGTGTGTAAAAAAGTGTTTTAGTTGTGAGAAAAGTGTAAGAAAAGTGTGAGAATTCCCATTTGGAATTTATGAGTAAACCCTCTTTTTTTATTTTTTAGTTTTTTTTATTTGTATGAAAATAAGACATGAGCAATAATACTAAATAAAAAGTATATTAGGATATGGGAGATGATTGAATAAAAGTGCTAAGTAATAAAACAAGTTAATGCGAATTTATGAGAATTTAATAAGTGAATTGAGAAAATTGGACCTTCTTGAAGATCATGAGCTTGATCTTGAATGTTGGAGAGAATCCCTTGGGCTTGGATGATGATGGAGGGTAGTGAATTCACCAAGTTTGATGAAAAGTGAAGGATGGAAAGGGATTTGGATGTGGAAATGACGCTGACTTCGAGAGAGGTTTTCTGGATTTATTGAGAGTGATGACTTTAATATCTGGGCTCCCCTTGCAACGAGGCTAGGCCCTCTTATTTATAGGCACAGGGCATTAAAAATTGACATAGCCCTGGTCCTACAAATAGGCAGGTGTGTTTAGTCACACTACCGATAGGCGGGGTCTGGGACCTACCGTTTGGCAGTGTCTTTCAGGCCTTTTCGAAAAATCGACTGCAGAGTGGAAATCGTTGATCAAAATCCTGCATGGGGAAAACCGTTGGAAAGGTAATTCAGATACCTTAAAAATTCCTTAGGACTGCTCCTGGGTTTGGGAGTTGACTTTGGTTCAAATGTGGCTCGCAAGCACTTGTCGGTCCTTTGGACGGGAAAACTTCAGACGTAAACGGAACATTCATTCGCATGGTAAGTCAGAATCGCGCATGGGACAGACCATTCGAAAGGTTATGAGTTGTAATTAGGCATTCCAAATAGTTTGGACCAGTTTGGGGAGTTAACCTTGGTCAACCGGTCCCTGGAAGCATTTAGTGACCTTTCGGAGTAAAACAGATCGTTCGTCCGTATCGTAAGTCAGAAACGCGCACGGGGCGAACCGTTAGAAAGGGGTTTTAGTGCCCTTCGAAGATTCATTTAGTCTTGGTAGAGCTAAAGAGTTGACTTAGGTCAAACATAGTCTGGGAGAATTCGATGGCCTCTAGGTCGGTACTCGGGGTATGACCTGGGTTTGTAGTGATGAATAGAGGTTTTAGGGACCTAAGGAGAGTTTAGGAGGTAATAGAATGGGGTGTCTACAATAATAATATGTTTTACACATGATTTTAAGAATAAAATAGAAAAGTGAACCAACGTTGTTATGTTAATCCTCCGGTCCCATAAAGTCGTGCCTACTTCTACGGGTCTCTCACACTTCTATAAGTCATAACCAAAGGATGCCCCAATTCCAACTATGCTTTCATTTTTTTAGTATAAACATTTAGGTTAACCCTTCAAATAAAAATTCATTATCACCATACCCAAAGATAATATAGATATATAAATGAGCATGGATTCCTAACCACATTTAAATTACACAATAGTTTCTAACAAATCAGAACATTCTTAGTGCATATAAGCTTTCTCGAGTCTATACTTTTTGTGTTAGAGTAGTAGTCATCCACTCTAACTAATGTTGGTGATTTGTTGGTTGCCAATGTTAGATATGTTCAGGAATTTGATCAAGCATTTACTGTATTTTCATTTGGTTTCAAATGAACATCCAACTATGTCGAGATATCTCTGCTGAGTAAGCTAACCCATCTCCTTTTCACATGACTAAGCATTCTTTGAATACAAGGCATAGTCAAACACATGAAAAAATATACCTCTTGGACCAGTACCTTCTTTTCAGACCAAATTTTTGAACAATCTTTAGTTAGAGAGTTTGTAAAACCCTACAACATCTACTAGTCACAAACCAGAGTGGCAACACGCATGAAGACCATAGATGATTTGGAATTATCTTATGCTACATCTCTTAGCACCCTGGTTTTCGTGCAACTCTCAAGGAAAGGTATTCCCACTTTATTACGAATGAAGTTGATTTGGATAACAACGTACATTTAACTTCATTATATACGCCATCTAAGGTTGTAGAATAAAAATAAACAGAGGTTACTTTTGCACCTAAATGACCATGTCATCTTTTGGCGATGATATTTATGAACTATGATCGCCATTGTGAGCTTCATCTTCCTGAGAACTTAGTGGAGAAAAGTGTTATCATATTTCTTCTAATACCATAGTGTCTTCTAGGATGAAAATAGATTGGAAAAATAAAATTCGCTTATTTTTACTGATGTTTAGAAGAAACATGTGACTGCAAGGATTTTCTAGCATAAGATTCGAACTCCTACTCCTGGCATGAATATTCTTTGTGCAAGGCAATTTTATTATAATATAGTCCCATATCGGTGTTCTTAAGGTTTTTGTATTGTTAAACTTTAATAAGACAAACACTGACTACAATTGAATGCTTTAAACTTTCCAGCTAGTTAATCACTCGACTCTTTTTTTTGTTGTTTTCCCCTTTCAATTACAACATTTAGTATGTCCATACAATCTACAAATTGATTAGAGTATCCAAATAACATGCAATCTGAATATTAGTAAGGTTGATTCCAATGTTTGCGAGGTAATTGGGAACCATATTTGTCTCCTTAAAACAATGAGATAATGAATACTTAGTGAACTTTAAGTCAGACTTCATATCTTCTAGGCATGATTTAAGTTTCAATGGAGGTGTCCAATCTCTATTAATTAAATTAACCACAAACATTGAGTCTGACTCAATTTCAAACTCCTTAATATTGAACTTTGAACACCATTGAATAATTTGAAGAAAACCCATCTGAATTTGCATAGGCAAAAATCATCTCTCCTTTATCATTCCTAAGAATTCCCCCAAAACCACATCTTCCTGGATTCCCCTTAGCAACTCCATTTATATTTAGTTTAAATCCAATAGCAATAGGAAATTTCCATTGAACAGGTTTAAACGTAACATGCTTGGTTTTGAATTCTAATCCAAAGAGATCCTAGATACCCGAGTTAAAACTTGATCATCAATTATCAGATTTCTTGTATTTACAGATCTAAGTGAACATCTGAATAGATTTAGCTTTAATGACCTGATAATTCACTCCGATATTATCATCAAGATGTAGACAATTAAAATAAATTCTCCAAATATGAATTTACACTTTCCTTGGAATAAGGTTGTCCCAAAATGTTGCTTAGAACTCTGGAAAAAAAAAGAGAATGAGTTTTAACACAATCACAATCATAAACCTGAATTTTTCAAATTTTATAAATTCCAAATGCTCTAATCATTAATGAGATCCGTATTAGTAATGCAAACCTACTTGACTACCATCATTTTCTTCCAACTATAGGATCCTCCCACAGACATGCTCCTCCAATTTGTATACCCATTAGACATGAATGTTGATTGGCATCAATAGTAAAAGAGCTCTTGTGAACATTAATTTTCTGGATAGAGGTTTTTGAAAATTTCATCACTGTCATTTGTTGATTATGGTCAAAGACAACTTGAACTTCTGAAATACAGATCTTTCTATTAGAGTTCGTTGCAAAAAGTAACTCTTCAGCACTGTCATTTTTTTAAACTACTATCATTTTTTTTAACTTCAGCATTATCATTTTTTTAAAATCCTAATCTTTCCATTATACTTACTAGAACATGGTAACTCTTCAGCACTGTCATTTTTTTAAAGTAAAACTTTTCATATTTGATAAGAAATTCAACTAGTTCAGGAGGTGGAATGGAGTAGGATTTCATACGAAGAACTCATATAAGTAACATATCTAAAACCATGCAGTAGTGCTACTGAAATGATCTCTTTACATGCACTTGTGCCTCGCACTCATTAAATGTGGGCGCAATAGGACGCCGAATGATGGAAATTATTATTCAATTGTTAGGGATGGCCCATCAAGTGAAAATGACACTCATTGTCCAAATTATTTAGCAAACCTTTTAGTCCACACGGAACAAAGTAGACATAATATTTTTGCCTTCATTTGTGTTGCGCTTTTTATCTAAGTCAATCAGTGTGCATTTTGTCAAAATGCTTGATTGTACACACTAAGGAGTTAGATTTTTATCACAAGTCCCAAGAATGTTGGCAAAGTTTAATGGAAACACTGTGTTTCTTTCTGGTAATATGCCCTTTTCTTCTCTGTTTAGGACACCAATATTAATTCGCTTCATTGTGCAAATACGATGAACAGAGGTTATCTAATAATTATTTCTCTATATGCTTAACTACCACCCTATATGCATCAAGTATTTCTCTTCAAATTCAAGCCTATTTTTTTAATTATTGTCATATCTATTTTCTATTGCTACAACAATAAATACCTCTACATACACCTTTAGAACAAGTCATTCATTTATCTCGTTAACATTGCTCCCTATAAGGGAAATTAGGAATTCAAGTAGACAAAGTTTCACCATTAGCAAATTTGAATATATGCTTTTACAATATAAATTATAAAATATAATACAAATCATATATTGAATGATCTGAAGCAGTGTAGATTATAATTTAGTAGATAAATTTTCAAGAAAAAAAAACATTATGACAAAGTTGAAAGATATTTATTTAAGAGAAAATATGCATAGGAATTCCCCCTTTTTATTTCATAGAATGGTAAGACCTTTATTGTGTATAAACCCCAACGTAATATAACAAACTTCACAATTGCACAAGCCGAATGAAACATATCCCAGGATAGCTTTTACAAATTAGAATTAGAACTTTAGGTCATTCATGGTCGAAAAACTTCTTTCAAAAACTTGGATTTGAACTTCTCAAGTTCAGCCCTAATGTTTTTCATGTTGATCCTTTGTTTAGGAGACTTTGATGAACAATTCAAAGCCAATGAAATGACTGATAAGCCAAGTGTTTCTTAGCAGCTGAATGCTCAGTTTCTCTGCTAAACAGATTAGCATCCAATACCTAAACTAGTACTCCTTTTGATAAGGCCTCAATCACTTAACTTCTTAAGCTCAATTCCCCAATAAATATTTCATTGGTAGGTTTCTTTCTAGTGAAGGCATCAGTAGTATCACATAGGTGTAAACATCGTCGTTTGTGGAAATAACTCCTTCTGACCCGTATTCTACATTTCAAATCACATTGAGTCGTTAAAACAATCTTGTGTATGCATTTGTTAGAAAAGGGAAGAAAAAAACATCTTAAAATTTTACAAGTAGAATATTTGTAGCTATAATGTATACTATTTCTTTGGTATTTTATGCGTCGACGTGTCCCTGCGTATCATGTCAAACTTAAATTTTCTAAAGCTAATACGAGCTTACTACTTTTTGACTTATAAAATGGAGTTGTAGATTTTACTTTTACTTTTCTTATAACAATTATCAAACATGTGTTGCTTTGTTTGTAGCTTCTTCAGAAAGCTTATTAATTTATCATATGCTACTCCTTAGATCGCCTAAAAAATTCCACTTCATTCTCGTATTTACATCCATTTATGTTAGTAACTTTGGGAATTAAAATTAATTAAAAAACAAGTAGGTTGTCGAGACTAATTTCTAACCTTATATGTATAACCTACACTGCATTACAACTTTTATAAATTAATCTGCCAAAACACGATTAAATCCAAATTAGGTATTTCAAATGCCACCTTAAATTAGTACATTGACTCTAATATTTTGACAAAATAAGATCTACATCTAAAATGACCTAATTTATATTGTTTCTCAAACTATCTTGTTAACATCGTGGGGTTTCGTGGCGCATTTTGGTTCTTCCCACGATGCCTCTTGACAAATATATAACCATCACAACTTGGTTTTTGAATAAACGTATACTGAGCAGTTAATTTTTCAAAGAACTCCCGTAATCCTTGGGTGGTGGCGGACTTGCATTCCCTTTCACTTAGAGAGGGCCAATCATTTTTGATAAAATCTTTAGACTCAAATGATATTTTTCGAGGGGACTAATTCAAGACTTTGTTTATTGGATTTTTTATTTAGGATAACCACAAGTTTAACAAATTATACATCATTTGATAAACTACATCCTGTTATATTGAGTCGTACCTTCAGGCACGGGCATCCACTAGTTATATTAAAAGGAAGTTATTTTTTTAAAGATAACAGTACGTATAATTCATCATCTATTAAAACTCAACTGGCTTTACTTCAATCATTCAGGCTTAGTATCTGTCGTCTCATGCAATATATTTTTCCTTTGTTATTCTTTGTTGCGGGATTGTATTCCCCTTTATTAATGTCAAAATGGGGCATTTCATAGACTTGAAGGAGTTTATGTTGTAAGCACATGTTCTTTTTGGTGTTGACCTTAGAGTAATCAAAAGAACCATGTATTTTTATGCTTAAGTTTTGTTGATTTTCTTATGAGCCATGTTCTTGTAAAGCTTCGCTTAATTTTTTATTTCACTATACTTCATTATAATTGTTTATGATCGTGTCTTATTACACCTATTATGTACATTGATTGAATATGTATGATCTCATAGCCGAGGAAAGACAACTTGAGAAAAAATGACTCACAACCCCAGTGGAAGTCCATTTAGAGAGGCATGGATCGATTACCTATAAACAATTTCATGTTTTTTTCATCTAGAATTAACGTGATTGCTCCCTCTCCCAATTTTATTATTATGTAATTTATTTGATTACGTATGTTATATGTACCTATACAAATCCGTGGCAGGAAAGCATCGGTGCCATTTGAATATGCGCGATATCATTGCTGAGGAAAGATCACTTGACAAACAACCATTCACAACACCAGTGGAAAACGATTTATAGACACATATATCGATATCCCGCCCGAGTGAGGTGTTGTAACCCCAACCAATGACCCTAGTGGCACCCCAGTCAGAGATGTCAAACGTTTATATATGTATGTGATGAAGTGTTAAGTAGGATATATGATGTGGCTATTCCAACCCTAGTTGTTTATAATGTTGTGGTTATTTTTGTCATTGTTTTTAAGTTAATTTTTATGTTTAAACATGTTGATTTTAATGAATAAGAAAAGGAGACTCTGTCGAATGTTTTAAAAATATTAAGTGTCTTTAAAAAGTAAATAATATGAAGATATACAAATTTTATAAGGTTTTTAAAGATTGTCATCTATAGGAACTATTAAAAAAGATTACTTATTTTTTTAAGGTAATTGACACTAAATAAATGTATTGCAGGTTAAAGTATTTTATGGACAAGGCAAGACATTGAAGTCGTTTTGATGGAGTTCGTATGCTTCAAGATTGCGAGTTTAATTTGCTTACTTATTTTATTTTAGGAGTATATGGGTTTTTATGTATTTATTCTAATGAGACAAGTGAAATTTTGTAGAGATACATAGTTTGGTGGTCACAATGTTGAAATTGTCTATTTTATCTTTGTATGAACTCTAATTTTAGTTGAAAGTAAAATTGTGCATTATATTTGTTGGAATGGGATGCCAAATATGTCATATATTAATTTTAGGAGTTTTTGTTTAAAAGTATACTAAGCATATTAGGGAATGGATGAAATTTTAATTATGGGGCAATAATTATTAAACATGACCAAAGGGATTCCATAAATGGGGACCTTTTGAAACGACATACACTGTCTCTAAAAGAATTAATAAAAGACATCTTTTTTTCCATCTCAAAAGGGTCCTATAAGCAATGACCTTTTGAGACGGCGCATTTCCCATCTCAAAAAATGTTTTGAGAGAGTTGTTGCCATCTTAAAAAGCTTTTAAAATGACATTCTAATACGATGCCCCTTTGTCGTC
Organism: Sambucus nigra; assembly: GCA_949130495.1. Lineage (NCBI taxonomy): Eukaryota > Viridiplantae > Streptophyta > Magnoliopsida > Dipsacales > Adoxaceae > Sambucus > Sambucus nigra. The sequence continues at coordinate 290,983,745 of OX422218.1, read as the reverse complement.
TCAAATGGAGTAACAAAAGGCTTTTGAGATGGCCAGAGGAATTTTTGAGATGGCTGGAGCACCGTATCAAAAGGAATCTTTTTTTGTAGTGTAGGAATCTAGTACCATCAAAACCCTTAGGATGTGATAAACTTCCTCTTTGATATTACGATTTAGAAAGGAACTCTTCACATCTATTCGGTAGGGAGCATATTTATGTCTCTGAATCCCATACTTGTTGACCACTTTTGTGACTTTTGCCTCGAAATGCAACCCGTTATCTGACACTAGCTCGTGCTGGGACCCTATATCGGCATATAATGTTTTTTTAACGAATTGGGCCACTTTCTTGGCGTTCAGGACTGCGTATGACTCAATTTCGTCCCATTTAGTGAAGTAATCAATGGCAACCATGATGAACTCATTCCCGTTGGAGGCCTTGGGTTTAACCTTCCCTATAATGTCGATTACCCAGGTGGAGAACGGACAGGGAGAAGTTGTGTCGTATAATTCTCGTGGAGGCAAGTATTGAAGGTTAGAGAATTATTGGCATTTAAGGCATCTTCGGACATAGGTGGATCAATTGTGAATCATGATGATCCAGTACTAGACTTATCGAATGATATTCTTGGAAAGCATGTGACCATTTATGTGGGGTCCGCTTTTCCCACTGTGGATTCTCTACATTACCTCTTCAATGTCAGCCCCTGCGATGTAGTGTAGATGGGTTCCATCAATGTTCCTTTTGAACAGTGCTTTGTGACAGACGATGTAATGGGCGGCCAGTATTTGGAGGGTTATTCGGTCTCTCTTGTTGGAACCCTCGGGATACCTACCATGCTTGAGGAGGTGCCAAATATTCTAATACCAGTAATTGTTTAGCTCATGATCCTCTTTGGTGATGAGCTCAATGTGGTAATAGTGGGTTAATTTATCTTTCTTTTGAACTAGGAAGGGGGCCATTGTTATTCCTTCGGGCATGTCGATAATAGAGGATAGGGTAGCAAGGGCATTGGCTAGGATATTTTTTACTCGAGGTAGGTATTGGAAGGTTATGTCTTGGAATTGAGAAGCTAGTTCTTCGAAGTGGGCATGGAAGGGTTGGATTTTCTCGTCTTTGACTTTCCATTTTTTGAGCACTTGACTAATGATGAGGGAAGAATCCCCGTAGACATCTAGGCATTTAATGCAACTTTGAGGCCTATCGTACATGCCTCGTATTCAGTCATGTTATTAGTGGAGGGGAAATCCAATTTGATGGCCATGGGAGTGTGGGAGTGTGGGAGTGTGGGAGTCATCAGGGGTGATCAGAAGTATCCCAATGCCATATCCCTTTTTGTTGGTAGCGTCGTCAAAGAAAATTTTCCATCAATGGTCATCTTGAGCATCACAGAGGATGTTTTCATCTGGGAATTTAGAGATCCAGACATCAGCCTCTTCCATGGGGTAATCAGCGAGGTAGTCAGAGATGGATCTTCCTTTTATAGCTTTTTATGTGATGTACACAATATCAAACTTGGCTAAGAGCATCAACCATCAAGACATTCATCTAGATAAGGTGGGTTTCTCAAGAAGGTAATTGATGGGGTCCATTTGGGATACAAGCTTAATGGGGAAGGCGAGCATGTAATGTCGTAACTTTTGGGTGATGCAAATAAGCGCGACGCCTGCTTTTTCCAAAGTAGTGTAGTTGATTTCATACCCGGAGAGTTTGTGACTGGCGTAATAGATGGATATTTATTTACGGGAATTCTCAAGGTATTGTTCTAGCAAACCCCTAGCTACAGTGTCGGTTATGGTTAGGTATAGGATCAAAGGGAGACCAGGCTGTGGTGGCATGAGTACCAGAGTTTGGGTTAGGTATCATTTGATTAGGCCAAAAGCTTATTGGTAGGCCTCATTCCAAACCTTCCTTTTGGAGTATTTTAAAGATAGCTTCACAGATGGAGGTGAGTTGGCTGATGAATGGGCTGATGTATTACAATTTCCCAAGGAAACCACGGACTTCTTTCTCCGTTTGGGGAGGTGGCATATCAATTATGGATTTAAATTAGCAGGATATGCTTCTATCCCTTTCTCACTGACCATGAATCCTAAGAGTTTTCCATTTATAACACCGAAGACACATTTCTATAGATTGAGTCTCATTTGATACTATCACAGTCGTTCAAAGAACTTTCATAGAGAGGGAACATGAACTTATCTAGTTTTGGATTTTATAATCATATCATCCACATAGCCCTCGACTTCTTTATGAATAAGATCGTGCATGATGGTTGTGGCAATCCTCTAGTAGGTAGCCCCAGCATTCTTGAGACCAAATGGCATAATGGTGTAGCAGAAGGTTTCCCATGGGGTGATGAACGCGGTTTTTTCTTGGTGATCTGGGTGCATTTTAATTTGGTTATATCCGATAAACTCGTCGATTAATGACTTGAGAGCATGGCTAGCTGTGTAGCCCACGATCATGTCGATATTAGGTAATGGGTAATCATCCTTTGGAGAGGCTTTTTTCAAGTCTCGATAGTCTATACACATCCGAACTTTCCCTCCTGATTTTGGTACAAGCATTATGTTGGCTAGCCATGTGGGATATTCGATCACACGAATGAAGCCCGAATTCAACTGTTTGACCACCTCTTCCTTTGACTTTGAGCGACCATTCGGTGTGGAGCTTTCTCAACTTTTATTTAATCGGCTTGTAATCTGGAAGAGTTGGTATCTCATGTTGAGCTATTTTGGGATCAATATAAGGCATATCGTCACATGACCATGCAAAGACATCCACAAATTCTTTTAGTAATTCTTCTAGTTGTGTGATCTCATGCTCATCGAGGGTAGCCCCCATCCTAATCTCGTGCAACTGGATACTAGAACCGAGGTTAACAATAATAATTTCTTCTTCATGAACTTAAACGCGGTTATTTTGTTTATTATTAACCTTATTTGGATCAGTTAAGAATTATTTATTTTCAAAATCATCATCATCATCAAAAGTTTGATTAGAATCAAAGCAATTAATGCAAGGCACAATAAGATACTCAAAATATTTATTTATTTCATTGATAGTAAAAAAAACATTGAGAACCTCAACAAAGGAGGTCTCGATTACATTTGAGCAAGGATAGACAACATAAGAAGAAATGCGGTGAACAATGGGGTTAGTTGGGATTTCAATAGGTAGAATCGGCATAGCATGCCCGTTGAGGAGAGGTGTATCAACAGCTTTAATCAAGTGGGATGGATCTAGTGATGTAGTGCTTGAATGAACCATGCAGAGTGTCAGCCCAGTGTTTGCAAGTTGAACGAGTCCTCGGAGTCACTTTCCTCAATCTCTTCGGTATCTTTGATGAGCGGTTGTACATGGTGTTGGTAACTTTTGGCCCATGGGTAGCTATCATAGAAAAAGATCTCCATTTCGGGTTTCATCTTCTTATCTGTATAGTCATACCATGGTTTCGAAAAGCCACAAAAGGGGAAGTCCTCGCCCTCTTTGATGAATCACCCATTCAAAGAGTCACCTGGGATAGTTTGGATGCAGTTTAGTCTTCTCTTTGGTGGAGATTGACGGATCATTCTGAGCTCTTGTTCTGATGGTTGATACCCCAAACCACAAGGAGAGAAATATTTCTTCACTTCAATGGGCTCAAGTATCCCTTGTTGTCTTTGTCCTAGCCCATGTCCGGGCATGAAGTGCATGTTTCTGAACATCTGAATCACATTGACGTTGTCATGAGGGTCTTATTCGGGACAAACCCTTTCTTTGAAATCATACCCTGCCGGGAGTAAAAGTGGATCAACTCGTAATCCTAATAGGAGCATATCATTTGACCCTTGCTCTATCTCAAGAATTGGACTGCTGGTACTTGCACCTTCGGCATTATCGTCATAGCCCAAAATGGGGATGACTCGTCCGTCGGCGAAGAATTTCAATTTCTGATGGAGTGAGGAAGACACACCCTTAATACTGTGGATCCAAGGTCATCCAAGTAATAGGTTAAAATAAGATGGGATATCAATAACTTGGAATTCAACAACAAGGTTTATAGGGATAACCCCTATTACAAGTTTTATGAATCCCATCACCTCCCGACGGGTATTATCGTAGGCACGTACAACAGTGGAGGTTGGAGAGAGGTCACTTTCTTTCAGTCCTAAGAATTTGAAGGTTCTTAATGGGCAGACATTCAAGGAAGATCCATTATCAACAAGAGAGAGTGGTAAGATTTTCCCCATAACTTCCACAGAGATGTTGAGTGCATGATTGTGGATTGGCCCAATTCTGGGGATTTTTTTTTCGAAAAAGGATAGCATTCGGGTAGAGGTCAGGGATCCAGCTAAATTTACCACTTCTTCTGGTGTAGGAGAAGGAGGAACTATGGGTCCAGTGAGAAACTTGATCAAAGCATTTATTTGCAGCCGGGAAGACATGAAAAGTCCTCATAGAGTGCTGTTAGTGTAACACCCCGTAATTTTGAGAATTTAGTATTTAATTATTTTTGGGAGATATAAAAATAGATTTAGTATTTAATTATTTTTGGGAGATATAAAAATATTTAAATTGGAGAAACTTAAATTTATAATTTGGAGAATTTATCTGAGTGGGAAGAATTATTTTGTATTTGGCGACTTTAAGTTTAATTGTTCAAAATTTCGTGTGTCGCATTTTGAGATCAAAATTTGAGAATGTTATAAAGTATTTCGAATGACAATTATAACTGTGCGGTCGAGTCCATATGGGTAGAGATAGTCAGAAAAGAGTAGCCGGGGTAGTAATCGGGTCTCGGGGCATTTTTAGGCATAACCAGGCCCATACGGGGTGATTTGGGCCATTTTCATTAGGCCCATGTGGCCAAAAATGGGATTAAGGGCTTTTAATCTAATTGATGGACTAGTTGAATGACAGTTATCAATTCTAAACCTATGGTTTCAGAGAGAAACAGAGAAAGCTAATCAAGAACCAATTGAGTATCTTTTGGAGTCAAAATTAAGGGACAAAGTGAGTGTTCATCATCAACCATCCTCTTCACCAACGGATCAGAATCTACGAACAATTTCAGGCAAGTGGTTAACTTGTTGTGATTCCAATGATGTGATATTTGATTCATATTATTGTAATGTGTAAATCCAAATCTATTTTCGAGAAGAAAACGGGTTTTCAACTAGTTAATTTGTGATGTGTAAATTGAGAACTCAGTTGATGTTATATTATGATTCAGTCTATAGGAAATCTAACTCACATGAGGAAACCAGAATATTATGTGGTAGAGGTCGAATCTAGAATTGAGATTTTAGAACAAAGTTAATTGAGATTAATGGAAAAACCCATTTCGGTATTTGTGAAATAGGTTGAGAGATTCGTATATCTTAAGGTCCGTATGATGTATAGGATCTAAGTTAAACATTTATATGTGGTGGGGAGATTTGATTAGAGTATGAATTTAAGGTTGAAACCTTTTGGAGTTTTCATCAATGGTGGAAAAATAGAGTCGGAGAAGAAGAGTATTTGCTCGATCGATTGATTGATGGAAGGGATCGATCGATCGATGGTCCTAGATTTCTGGCAGACTCGCCAGTTTTTTTATAAAAAAGGGGAAATTAATTTAGATTCCCCCCTACTTCTTATTTGGTGATAAATGCATATGTAGCACATATTCCTTAACAATTATAAGGGGATATAATTGGTTTTAGGAGGGTGATAATTATATGTCACGAGATGAATAAATTTCGGGAAATAATTCATAAGTATTGAGTTTGGACTGAGGGAAAATATTCGGGTATTGTAGTTGATTGGCACTTCATTATTAAAAGAATTGAGGTGTAATTAATTAATTATGAGGCGGAATATATAATTGGGTATTAACGATGGTACGGGCCAAGTGAGCGAGTCCGTGTATAATGTTTGGGTGACACCAAGTATTAAATTGATTGATGTGTAAATTAGTTAATTAGAGTCAGACTGTAGATTTGGAAAAGTAATAAATTGTGAATGAGAAATTAATTAATTTGAGTTGGACCATAGACACGAGAATATACAGGCTAGTGTGATGGGTTTTCGTACACGGAAAGCCTAGATTTATATTTTATATATATACGACGTGGTGATAGTATATATATATATATATATATATATATATATATATATATATATATATATATATGTGTGTGTGTGTGTGTGTACATTGTGTGTGCTAAAAAATATTTGGGACTAGATATTTGTTTAATTTATATACTCTAGTGATATCATGGGAGGTTGTGCGATGTGGGTGAATCCCCTAGCTTGAGGAGTAGGGTGAGTATATCCCCATGTCATAGAGTCCGGTATATGGGTGAGGGGCTTATCTCACTTTGAGGAAAGAAATATTACCGCCTCCACTACATTTATATTTTTGGGCCAGGTTGGTGAGCGATTCCAACTTGGGTAACTAGGTTATGTGAGAACACCTAGGGAGATAGCACTTTAGAGTAAAATTATCCGGCGAGGGTATTCTCGGAGGGATGGATATACATATGATATATGTGTGGATGTTTTTAGTAAAATTAAGTATATAATGGTGTTAAATATTATATGCGGGTCATAATACAGTATGTGATGTATTTTTTTTATATAACTTGTGTCACAGTTATATGATATTATTTAAAAGGAATTAATTGAGTTAATTTGTGAAATAATTTATAACCCATTAATAATAATACTCGGTTTAGAGTAGAATGGAAAGGGGAGACTATACCAGGACTAGTTGGAAGGGTGCTACAACTAGGTGTGGTTAAGGAAATCGTTAGGTGTGCACATTAGTGGAGGGGTGAGTATGTCCTCAAGAGAGTGCGACACTAACTTAACTATGAAGCGCATTCATGCATTTTAAATTACTGCAGTTAGTTCACTTGCTAAATATTTTCAAGTTGTTTTGGGCTCTAACCCTTGTTATAAAAATATTTTCAAAACATTTTAAGTGTCCAGCTACAGGGATGCCAGACTTGATATTCTATTCTAGGGACACGGAGCTGCGGCACTTGTGGATGCTAGAAGGAGTTTGGTTTAGATTCATCGTTCATTCCTTCGTAGAGTAGGAATCGGTTATCAGTTTCAGTTTTACTTAGGGCTTGTCTCCCAGACTTTTCAGTACAGTTTTCAGATTCATTTATTCAAGTGTTGGATGTTTGTATTGGACTATTTACTTCGGTGGCCGATGGTTTATTCGGCATGTAGTTTATTAATTATTCAATTTATTTAATTCAATCGTTGTGTATGACTCATATTATCTTTCTGCATGCTATTGGTTGTTTAATTAAAAAGTTAAAATTTGGCACAAGTTTTTTGAAATACTTGGTGGTTAGTGAATTTTAAAAAGGTTTTTGACAGTGATGCTAAGAATGAACCAACTGGGATTCCTGTTTTAATTTGGTATAAGAATGATGACTCGATATTTTATTAGGCGGGGTGTCACAGATGGTATCAGAGAATCAGGTTCTAGTGTCCTTAGGATGTGGCGGCTTTTTACGTTTCAGCTTAGCGTCCTTTGATGTAGAGCCCTATCATAGGATTGTTGTATTCTTATACGTATGCGCATTTACGTTCTTCTACAAACTACTTTATATTTTATGTCAAACTTATTCGATTCGATTCTCATTTCAGATGCCGCCCAGGGTAGAGAGAGCAGCTAGAACAGCAGGGAGAGATGAGACTAGGGAGGCTCATCAGGAGCCAGAGTTACCGCATCAACTTCCAGAGATGATATTGGCTGCACAAGTAATGGAATTAGTGGGACAGGCAGTTCAAGCAATGATGATCGCAATGGAAAGGAACTTTCCATGAGATCATCCACAGGCATTAGTGGTGACGGATATTCAGGCCCACCCTGGGCCGTCGGAATGGCAGCAAGTACGAGAGGTCTTTCAAAAAAGACATCCACCGGAGTTTATAGGGGGTTCAGATGTGGTGTTAGCGTGTCAGTGGAAGATAGATATCTAGAGTCACCTACGCATAGTAGATTTCAATGAGGTGTAGAACCAAATGCTATCCACTTTTAGGTTAGTGGGAGTAGCACTATGGTGGTGGGAGTCGATCACCACAGTTGAGTAAAGGGATAAATTAACTATTACAAAATTTTGGATTTAGTTCGACCGCCTGTATTTCCCACCAGCAGTCGAGGCTGAAATGAGGAGAAAATTCAGCGAGGTGACTCAGGGAGACTGTTCAGTTGCCGATTATGAGGAAAAATTCACCCGTTTATCAAATTTTATACCGGATGAGGTAAGCGATGAAGAAATAAAGAAAGCAAGGTTCATCGATGGGTTAGTCTGGGGATCAGACAACATTTGATTGGTAATCCCGCATTAGTATCTTATATAGATGTAGTTAATGCAGCACTCCTGCACTACCAGGAATACTGATTCCACGTGAAAGGAAGCAGTAGGGGAGTGGAAACCTTCTAGTCGGATAAAGTGGGAGGGAATAGTACTAGTGGGGTGTCCCAGCAGCAGACAATGGGACATCAGGGGAAGGATTTTTGGCAGGGGAATCAGGCCATGCTACTTAGGGCAGGAGACTATCGACAGGATGGCCAGGGCTTTTGACAAGGCCAGCAAAGAAGGGACCAGTGGAAGGGTGAATTTATTAGGAGGTGTTTCATTTGTGGGGAAGCGAGACATGTGAAAAGAGATTGTCTTAACCGATACAGGGTTCAACTATAGGACGAAGTCATGGATGTGCAGCCACTACAATAAGTCATGGGTGTGTTCGGGAAGGGGGAAGCTGCTCAGGAACCCGAGGATCCGACATTGCAGCTAGACTATGGAGGTAATTATCTTTTTATCCTATGGGCATGGGGTATGTTATGAGTGGCAGTGAGGGTGTCACAATATAAAAATTATTTTCACAAGAGTTCGCGGGTAAGTCGAATTTAGTTGGTGCGCTGGCTATAGCAGCCATATTACATATATATATATATATATATATATATATATATATATATATATATATATATATATATATATATATATATATATATATATATATATATATGTGGGATAGTGGATTTCTTTAGTGTTAACCACGAGAGAGTGGGGGTGCACACAGAGAGGGTATTGGTATTATGCGAGGAGTTACTACTTTCGAGGATTATGGGAGTGGGGTAAATGATTTTTTCTAAATATTGGCTGGAAAGCGAAGGATTTGAACTATTGTGAATAATGAGGGTAAGTTTTGATGTTTGCGACACCAGGCTATGAATTATTTCTACTAGGTATCACCTGAGAGGACATCTAGCCTATATATATTTGTGTATATATGTTATATGATGTGGTGCGATAAAGACACATAATGAGGTCTTGTGTTCTATTATTTTATCCCGGTAAGTAGGGTTGTCTAATGAAGTGAATCAGGGGGATTAAATTTATTTTCGAGAGGGGAGAGATAGCTCGGGATTTATTTTGTGCAAGAACTAGTGATAGAAAGGGTGCAGTGATCAATGTTGTCTTTTATATCATAAGGGTAGGTGTGTACATTTTTGTGTTAAGAGACAAGTATTTGGGGGTATGTGATATGGACTGAGGGTCTAACGGAGATCAACGACCGACAATGTTAGGTAGTAGTGTATCGGGGGGGATGGGTTTCTTTTTTGGATTTATCTTTTCGAGATGTCCCGCGCTTAGCTCAACATTGGAAGTGGGGAGATGTTTGATCGTTAGTACATGGGTTGGGTACTCTGGGTATTATTATTCATATATATGATATGACTACATGTTAGAAGTTATATTATGGGTTACGGGTAGCATAGTCGGGTAACTTTCGTGCGGTTAAGCACGGGAGCAGGGTGTATGGGCACCCTGGTTAATTAGGGTAACTTTAGTGTGGTTAAGCACGGGTATAAGGTGTATGGGCGCCTTGGTTAATTAAAATGCATAATTGTGTAACTCATAGTTAGAAGCGGGAGAGATAGATGTAGTGAGCTTTGACGCAAATGACTAAGGAGTGATATTTGGGTCTTAGAATACTAGGCTTATCTTAATTTGGAGGACAAAATTCCTTTGTAAGGGGGGGGGGGGGGGGGGATATGTAACACCCCGTAATTTTGAGGATTTAGTATTTAATTATTTTTGGGAGATATAAAAATAGATTTAGTATTTAATTATTTTTGGGAGATATAAAAATATTTAAATTGGAGAAACTTAAATTTATATTTTGGAGAATTTAGTTGAGTGGGAAGAATTATTTATATTTGGCGACTTTAATTTTAATTGTTTGAAATTTCGTGTGCCGCATTTTGAGGTCAAAATTTGAGAATGTAATAAAATATTTTGGATGACAATTCTGAGTGCGCGGTCGAGTCCGAATGGGTCGAGATAGTAAAAAAGAGTACCAGGGATAGTAATCGGGTCTTGGGGCATTTTTAGGCATGGCCAAGCCCATACGGGGTGATTTGGGCCAATTTCATTAAGCCCATGTGGCCAAAAATGGGATTAAGGGGTTTTAATCTAATTCATGGACTAGTTGAACGACAGTTATCAATTCTAAACCTATGGTTTCAGAGAGAAATAGAGAAAGCTAATCAAGAACCAATTGAGGATCTTTTGGAGTCAAAATTAAGGGACAAAGTGGGTGTTCATCATCAACCATCCTCTGCACCAACGGATCAGACTCTACGAACAATTTCAGGCAAGTGGTTAACTTGTTGTGATTCCAATTATGTGATATTTGATTCATATTATTGTAATGTGTAAAGCCAAATATGTTTTCGAGAAGAAAACGGGTTTTCAACTAGTTAATTTGTGATGTGTAAATTGAGAATTTAGTTGATGTTATATTATGATTCAGTCTATAGGAAATCTAACTCACATGAGGAAACCAGAATATTATGTGGTAGAGGCCGAATCTGGAATTGAAATTTTAGAGCAAAGTTAATTGAGATTAATGGAAAAACCCATTTCGGTATTTGTGAAATAGGTTGAGAAAATCGTATATCTTAAGGTCCATATGATGTATAGGATCTAAGTTAAACATGTATATGTGGTGGGGAGATTTGATTAGAGTATGAATTTAAGGTTGAAACATTTTGGAGTTTTCATCAATGGTGGAAAAATAGAGTCGTAGAAGAAGAGTATTTGTTCGATCGATAGATCGATTAATGGAAGGGATCGATCGATCGATGGTCCTAGATTTCTGGCAGATTCGCCAGTTTTTTTATAAAAAAGCGGAAATTAATTTAGATTCTCCCGCTACTTCTTATTTGGTGATAAGTGCATATGTAGCACATATTCCTTAACAATTATAAGGGGATATAATTGGTTTTAGTAGGGTGATAATTGTATGTCACGAGATGAATAAATTTCGGGAAATAATTCATAAGTATTGAGTTTGGACCGAGGGAAAATATTCGGGTATTGTAGTTGATTGGCACTACATTATTAAAAGAATTGAGGTGTAATTAATTAATTATGAGGCAGAATATAGAATTGGGTATTAACGATGGTACGGTCCAAGTGAGCGAGTCCTCGTATAATGGTTGGGCGACACCAAGTATTAAATTGATTGATGTGTAAATTAGTTAATTAGAGTGAGACTGTAGATTCGGGAAAGTAATAAATTGTTAATGAGAAATTAATTAATTTGAGTTGGACCATAGACACGAGAATATACAGGCTAGTGCGATGGGTTTTCATACACGGAAAGCCTAGATTTATATTTTATATATATACGAGGTTGTGATAGTATATATATATATGTGTGTGTGTGTGTGTGTGTGTGTACTTTTTGTGTTCTAATAAATATCAGGGACTGGATATTTATTTAATTTATATACTCTAGTGCTATCATGGGAGGTTGCGCGATGTGGGTGAATCCCCTAGCTTGAGAAGTAGGGTGAGTATATCGCCAGGTCATAGCATTCGGTAAATGGCTGAGGGGCTTATCTTACTTTCAATGAAGGAATATAACCGCCTCCACTACGTTTATATTTTTGGGACAAGTTGGTGAGCGATTCCTACTTGGGTAGCTAGGTTATGTGAGCACACCTAGGGAGATAGCACTTTATAGGAAAATTATCCGGCGAGGGTATACTCGGAGGGATGGATATACATATGATATATGTGTGGATGTTTTTAGTAAAAGTACGTATATAATGGTGTTAAATATTATACGCGGGTCATAATACCGTAGATGATGTATTGGTTTTATATAACTTGTCTCACAGTTATATGATATTATTTAAAAGGAATTAATTAAGTTAATTGGTGAAATAACTTAAAACCCATTAATAATAATACTCGATTTAGAGTAGAGTGGCAAGGGGATATTATACTAGGACTAGTTGGACGGGTGATACAACTAGGTGGTGGTTAAGGAAATAGTTAGGTGTGCACATTACTGGAGGGGTGAGTATGTCCTCAAGAGAGTGCGACACTAACTTAAATATGAAGTGCATTCATGCATTTTAAATTACTGCAGTTAATTCACTTGTTAAATGTTTTCAAAATGTTTTGGGTTCCAACCCTTGCTGTAAAATTATTTTCAAAACCTTTTCGGTGTCCAGCCAGAGGGATGCTAGACTTGATATTCTATTTCAGGTACACGGAGCTGCGGCACATGTGGATGCTAGCAGGAGTTTGTTTTAGACGCATCGTTCATTCCTTCCTAGAGTAGGAATCAATTGTCAGTTTCAGTTTTACTTAGGGCTTGTCGCCCAGACTTTTAAGTAAAGTTTTTAGATTTATTTATTCAGGTGTTGGATGTTTGTATTGGACTATTTACTTCGGTGGCCGATGGTTTATTCGACATGTAATTTATTAATTATTCACTTTATTTAATTCAGTCATTGTGTATGACTCATTTTATCTTTCCGCGTGCTATTGGTTGTTTAATTAAAAAGATAAAATTTGGCACCAGCTTTTCGGAATACTAGGTGGTTAGTAAATTTTAAAAAGTTTTTCAACAGTGATGCTAAGAATGAACGAACTCGGATTCGTATTTTAATTTGGTATAGGACTAATCACCAAGTATTTTATTTGGCGCGGTGTCACAGTTATTTTGAGTTTTCTTTAGTTGATCGAGGATCTTGGTCTCCTCGAGGGTCATTTATGGCATAGGAAGGGTTTCAACGCCCTTTCCCTTGTCATTGCTTGGTAATGAGCTCGGGGTCTAGGAATGTCTTCCTGATCTGGTCATGTGATTTACTGAAGAGGGGAAGAACATGAACCCTATTTCTTCGTCAATCACGGGTTATTCTGCCACTTTGTTTATTTGTCCGAGGAGATCCTCAAATGATATCATCCCACACATTTCGGATACCGAGCAAATCTTCTCGAAAGCTTGTTCTTCATTTGAATCTTCGAATTCTTCCCCTCCCCCCCCCCCCCCCATCCGATGGCAACAACTCTGTCTTTCCATGTAAAGTCATTGCATTCCACAACTTCAATGAATTCTTCATACAAGTCTTCCAATTATGTGGGGATATATAAGGGTGAAAGGACCAGGCGCCCTTGTAATTTCAGAGTATCAAGTACTCGATGATACTGCAAATGTCGTCAGTTTGCCTCAATAATTCTGCCATGATCTGGACAACATCATCCAGGTTGACTTCATCGATTGGTACCACCCAATTGTCTGACTCTCGAGCCCAATTTTGTGATTCTAAGAATAGCGTATTGAACCTCTGGCAATCATTGATCATCTGTGAGGGCAATTTCATCCCGAACTCTAGGAGTTGGTTTCACACTTCTGATAATTCCATACTTCCATCTTCAGAACAGGTATAGATAGCGATGCATGCTCTAGTAAGGAGTGATAGTGCTTGATCAACGAGGCTAATAGGGTGTACGATGAAATATGTGCAAGTTTGGAGAGGTTTGGGAGAGTGTATGGGTGTGATTTGAGTTGAGGGATCAAATTCTGGGTTCTTTTCTAGGAAGATAGCATTGGTATGATTTGGGAGTGGGTTGTAAGTAATGTTTGGCTTAGGATTGGCTTGTGGGGCAATGGTACCCCGATCAATTAGACCTAGGATTATGGTTTGGATGTGAAAGCATTGCTCGGTTGTATGTCCAGCAGTTTGGTGAAAGGCGCAACGGGCATTTTCCTTGAAGTTTCTTGGAAGTGGATTGGGCAATGGACAGGGGTCCAAGGGTTTGATAAGGTTTCGTCTTAGCAAGGATTGATAAAATTTGGAGAGGGGTGCATGGAGCTCTGTGTATTCCTTTCGGACTTGGACAGGGTGGCTTTCTGGTGCCCATGAAGTGGTTGGTTGAGAGATGTTGTTGATGGTTGAGACTTCAGCATTAACAGGTCATATTTTCTGGGGGTGAACTATCCGGAAACTTTCTTTGGTTCAACCTCTGTCTTAGCAAGATCTTCCTCGATTTCTACTCCTACTTCTCTGAGAGCTCGAAAGTGGGGATAGTATTGTCCTCCCATGGTTTCTCGAACATGGGGTAAGAAGTTCTTCTTCACTATGTTGACTTGTTCTTCCTCGGATGGCCGATTGGTCATAATGATTGCCTTTTCCTTCCATCGGGCTATGAAGTTACTGACTGATTCCTCAGAATTCTGTTTGAGCATCGCTAAATCATGGCGGTTGACCTCAAGATTTTCATTGCATTTGTACTGCGACATGAATTCACAGGCTACATCGTCCCAGCTATGGATTATGGATTCATCGAGAGACAAAAACCATCGGAGAGCGCTATCCTTAAAAGTTTCCTGAAATAATTGGGCCATAACTTCTTCAGAAGCCCCTAGGAAAGTCATGGAACTTGCTCCAAATTTCTCAATATCCTGCATCTTAAACTTCTCGGTGGTCCACTTCCTCCGAATTTCTCGATATTCAGCATCTTAAACTTCTCGAGTATCCTCTCCTTTGGATGAGGAGACATGTGGGTGTAGTCCATGTAATTTCTGGAGATTATGACTTGGTCGAACTTCTTAGTTAGCATCTTAAGATATTCTTTGACCTTGTTTAATTCTTCGTCTTTCGAATCATCGATCGCAGGCAAGTTAGCCCCAGGCTGGGCAAGATTTGGTATAGGAAGCTAGACAGGCGACAACCCATTAATAGGAGGGGCATGTGGAGCATAATGATACTATTCGGGAACCCAGATAGGCTCAGGTGGACCCATAGCATGAGGAAATAGGGCCTCAAGCTCTTGAGGAACAGGAACCTGGTTTCGTTGCATCTCTCAAACATTAGTCTGAAGGTTGTCAATCTTGGACATGAGCTAAGCTAAGACTGCCGTCAGATCTGGCATCACAACTAGTACTTGATCTTTGTTCTCCATGGAAAGTGGATGGATACTGGACTCAAAAGAAGTAGCAGGGGAACGTATGGAACTCTAGGGTGATTTGACTGAAGATCGAAGCCAATAAGAAGCCAGGCCAAGGGCGTTCGATCGAACTGAGAAGGCTTAAAATGGGATTTATTTTTTTGAAAAGAGTGAAAATATTTTTGACATTTTTTTCCTTTTGAGATTGAAAGACAAAATATTTTTGGATTCTTGGTAAAGAAAAGAGAAATATTTTTGGATTTTTGATGAAGAAGGGAGAAATATTTTTTGGATTTTTGATAAAGAAGGGAGCAATGTTTTGGAGATGGTCCTCAGCATTATTATTATTATTATTATTATTATTATTATTATTATTATTATTATGTTTTCACTTGTATTAAATTCTCCTAAATGCAAAATGAAATGCCAGACGGGACCCGAACCTTGAAAAGTTGGGTTTGTAACATCTGTAATGCTATGGTTGGACTTGTAACCAGGCACACGATCGGGGTCCCATTTTTAAAAAATGTGTGAAAATTTGGGCGACAGGCCGACCAGAAATTTCAGCAGAGTTTCGGATTGAAACAGATAATCTAACATGTGTGTCCTAGGCTTAACACCTATATGCGGGTATGCAGCTTGGTTGGGTGAATCAGAAAGGGTCCCCACTTTGGCGTGGCTTCCACGATATACGTCTTGCTTTTAAGGGGAATCGGTACGTTTAGATAAGCCATTTGATATACCTAAGTGTGCGTGAGTTGCGTCACTATATACCTCGTGGGGACGGTACGTGTGGGAGCGAATTCGATATACTCGGCATACGTGAATGAGTTCCCTGCAATATGCCTCTCGTCATGACTTCGGTCAAGAGGTACGATGTGGGGGAACCATTTGATATATGTCAAAGGTACTTGGCCAATGGAAGGTGAGAGTCATATCACTTAGGCTAATTGCGCCCTGTCAGACCAGTGCCCATCACGAAGTGACCCTCTAGTTACTGGACAAAATTTGGTCAATCACAATGCTCTTTGGTGATGTCGTGTGAATCATGCATGATTCTCTTATTAGTATCTTATGATGAGAGTATCTTTCTTGATCATGCCCAACAAGGAGGAAAGTACGAGTACCAATGGTATACCAAGTATGGATGGGTGATGCGTGCAACATTTGGATATATGTGATCCTAGGTGCACGTGGTGTGAAGTGTACATGGAGTGTCATGACCCCGACCCAAAAATAGTAGGGAACAGGTGTCTTGACATGCCACCAGGGCATCCAATATTCTGGCCTTAATTTTTTTTTTTTTAAATATATGTAGCGAAAGTATAATCACATGGTTATGAATCGTAAAATACTGAAAGTGAAGGAATTACATCATCAGAGCTTTCTAAAGGGAACTTCATTTGTATTAAAATATTAACGAGTTACAATTTCACACAGAGAGCTAACACATGCTCTATCTAATTAAACAAACTTCTACTTAAGGTAACAAAAAGAGCTTTAAAAGCTAAATCTTCAACATAGTCCTTTTTCGTTCCATCCACGAACTTAATTAGTTCTTGAAAAATGGTTATTTATACAACGTCAGCTAAAAGCCGAATGAGATTCAATCTTCAAATATTCCAAGGTTTTAAGAAAATAGATACCTATTCAATTTAGAACATAAGGTATATACATAGAGATAGGAATTTCAAGTAATATATACAAAGTAAATCACAATATATATATTCAGAATAAACAGTTCAGAACAGAACAGATAAAATAATTGAGCATGTGTCAATTATTCAGTTTTAATGGCCATGTACACTCTAATACCCAGACAGATAGTGTTATCAAATGTTTCCACCCGATAACATCACAGACAGATAATCATGATTTCTGGAACAACGCCTTGTTTAAGGCACATCAGCGATAAACCAACTGGGAAGGTACCACCCAAATATTTCCACCCGGTAGTCAAGGCCAACATAGTAAGAGAGTTTTCATAGGCCGAATCAATAATTTTAGATTTCAAATCAGATGTTTATATGGAGAGATATAAACATATAACAAACGACGGAATCATCAGTATCAGATGCATTTTGAGAATAAAAGCATTTCACAAAATATACATGGTTTGCATAATATAATATAATCAAAATGCGCAAGAAATTTCATAGAGTACTCACCTAAAATAGAGGTCGAAATTATAGATAACGAGTCTTCGATCGTATGTTAATGTAACAAATACGATAAAGGTTTAAGTATGTGTTCTAAACAAGGTCCAATCTATATATTGTATTTTTAATAGTAACTTGTTTCAAATGATTACTAAAAAAAACCATTTTCTTAACTTTTAAAACTTATTGATCGTAATTAAAGGATTCAATTCATAGTTCTTCCTAATCAGTCGATTCCCAGTAGAGATGGAGGGTCACAGGGGCACCGCTTAAATACCATCTCATCTAGACAGAACATTTTCGGATTCATTCCCAGTAGAGATGGAGGGTCACAGGGGCACCACTTAAATACCATCTCATCTAGACAGAACTTCACCGGGCCTGACTTTGGAATACTTAAATCGGATTCCATAATAACGAGCAATTTCTTTAAAAAGAATCATTTTTAAAAGCGTATAATTTCAAACAAGTTTATAAAATCAACTTGGATTTGTTCTAAATTTTAAGTTTTGATTACTGAATTATTTATCATATTTTACCAGCATAACTACTAAGTAAAGCTATAAAACAATAAATTAAGACTATAAAGATGCATTATAACATTAAGATTACCTTAAGATGAATATCCCTAAGAACTTCTTCATAAAATTTCTCACACTTTCTCTCACTATTTTTTTGTATAATTCTCAAGGAATTGGTGTGAGTTTCAAATGATCCCCAAAGGCCCTATTTATAGTTTTCCAAAGATATTTAGGTGTTGACACGTGTCTGGGTGATAAGGTTTTACTTTGGTGAGTCGCCGTTCACGTGTCGTGCAACAGATCAGCCTTGCAGTCTTGGTTTACCAAATGGCGACACGTGTTTTTCCTTTTTCTAGAGGATTTACATAAGTTTTATCCTTTCCTATAAAGGTGACACGTGTGCAGTGGATATGTTCAAAAGAAAGCACGAGGTGGAAAGTTATTAGGGGTATAAGGGTCATTTTACACCTTAAGGGTATTTTGGTAATTTCACACTATATATTTTAAATATTTCTTAGAGGTCCTTGAAAATATTTTATTTACAAAATGGCCCATTTTATATTTTTATTTTAGTCTTTAAATTTTCATAAAATTATATTTTCTACCCCAAAACTTATTATTTACCTTAAGATATGTGATAAGACTTCGATTTGATCCAATTTACAGTTGATTCTTCGTAATTAAAAATGGGGTTTGTTATATTGATAGACAATAATACCACATATCTAATAATACCACATTTATAAGATAATAAGTAACACAAGAGTGTAAAAACAAACTATATATAAAAGTGGGGTCATTACATGGAGAATATTCTACAAGTGTGTGAATAGAAGAATAAGCATGAGTTACACATGAATAGTAAAGGGGGACATAAAAAATAGGGGAAAATATAATCAAACAAAACACCCATGTAAATTGAGTGTAGCCCTTGAAATAAAAAATCCCCAACGGAGTCGCCATCACCCAATCCTCGCGGCTAGAGGGAGGGAGAAGAGTGGGCATCTTCAGCGTCCAGAGGATCTTGGCCTCGTGTATCCTTCTTGGGAGCGCTTACACCGGCATCGGTGATGAGGTGAAAAATATAGATAGATGGAGTCTCCAGTCTATTTTATTCGAAACAGATAAAAGAAAAAGGGAGCCATCCCGAAGGACAACATCCAAAGACATACTGATACATACAAAACCAAAATGATTCGAAAGGGTATCAGAGGCTAAGTTAAGAAATGGGAAGGTGTTAGTCACCAATTCTTCCCTTACGGTCTCTCATGGGTTATTGCTATTTTCCTTTATTTCCTCGTGATATGTGTGCATGTGTATATATAGTGGAGATAGGAATCATCGACTTGTATCATGGAAGAGATAAAGTGAGTCATCCGTAGGAATGTTCTTAAAAGTAATATTAGTAAAATAGGATTTACACGATTATCCTAGCATTGATCGTTATAACAGAACGATAACACATATGGAATAATACACCATTAAGCACAAATATGTGTATATGTAAATATATACAATCTAAGAGATTTAAGTTTAAAGAATACAGAAAAAATTGGAAAAAGTAGGAAAAGAACTAGAGTCTCAAGTTTTACCCTGAGATACCTACGTAGCCTATAGAGGCATCAAAGTCCACGTAGTTCGTATGCAAAATGAGGGGTGGGGTTTATCCCATAAATCCAATCGGGGACTTCTCTTATGTGTGTGTGTGTGTGTGTAAAATAGTGTTCTAGTTGTGAGAAAAGTGTGAGAATTCCCGTTTGGAATTTATGAGCAAACCATCTTTTTCTTATTTTTTTGGGTTTTATTTATATGAAAATTAAGATGTGAAATAATGCTAAATAAAAAGTATATTAGGATATGTGATATGAGAGAATAAAAAGTGCTAAGTAATAAAATGAGTTAATGCGAATTTAGGAGAATCTGAAGAGAGAATTGAGAAAGTTGGACCTTCTTGAAGATCTTAAGCTTGATCTTGGATGTTGGAGAGATTTCCTTGCACTTGGATAATGATGGAGGGTACTTAATTAACCAAGTTTTATGAAAAATGTGATGAAAGGTGAAGTTTGGAAAGGGATTTGGATGTGGAAATCACACTGACTTCGAGAGGGGTTTTCTGAACTTGCTGAGAGTGATGGATCTCTGATCTTCCTCCTCCTTGAAATGAGGTTAGGCCCTCCTTTTATTGGACCAAGTCATTGTTGATCATCATAGCCTTGGTCCTACCAATCGGCAGGTGTATTTGGGCACACTACCGATAGGCAGGGTTTGGGACCTGTCGTTTGGCAGTCTCTTCCTGATTCCTTTGGAAAACCGGTCATAGAGCGCAAATCATTGATCCGAATCATACACGGGGTGAATCATTGGAAAGGTAATTTAGAGACCTTCAAAAGTATTTGACTTCTACCTGATCTGGGAGTTGACTTTGGGTCAAATGTGGCTCGAAAGTGTTTGTCGATCCTTTGGACGGGGGATCGTCGGACGCAAAAGGATCGTTCGTCTGCATGGTAAGTCAGAATCACACACGGGGGGACCGTTGGAAAGGTTAGGAGATGTAATTTGACATTCCAAAGAGTTTGAATTGGTTTAGGGAGTTTAATTTGGTCAACTGGGGCCTAGAAGCGTTCGATGACCTTTCAGAGTAAAATGGATCATTCGTCCATATTATAAGTCAGAATCATGCACGAGGTGGACCGTTGGAAAGGGGATTCAATGCCCTTCAAATATTCATTTAGTCTCAGTCGAGCTAAAGAGTTTACTTTGGTCAAATGAGGCCTGGGAGCATGCAGTGACCTTCTGATCGAGTTTTGGGGGAAAATAGGTTGTTCATCCACACTGTAAGTCAGAATCGTGCATGGGATGGACCATTGGAAAGGGGTTTCAGTGCCCTTAAAAAATTCATTCAGGCTTGGTCGAGCTAAAGAGTTTAACTTTTGGTCAAATAGAGCTTGGGAGTGCTCGGTGGCCTTTAGGTCAGTACCCGGGGTACGACTTAGGTTTGTAGCGATGAAGGGAGGTGCTAGGGACCTAAGGAGAGGTTAGGGGGTGCTAGAATGGTGTGTCTATAGCCCTCTTTTTCTTCTCATTACTCAAGACCAAGGATCCTCAAAATATAGTGATGGAGTCGCTAGTCTATTTTACACAAAATAGACAAAACAAAGGGAGCCATCCCGAAGGACAGCATCCAAAGACATACTGATGCATACGAAACCAAAATGATTCGAAAAGGGTCCGAAGGCTAAGTTACGAAATGGGAAGGTGTTAGGCACCCATTCCGCCCTTACGGTCTCTCATGGGTTTTTTCTATTGTCCTTTATTTTCCCCGTGATATGTGTGCATGTGTGTATATAGTGGAGATAGGAATCCTCGACTTGTACCATAAAAGAGATAAAGAGATTCATCCGTAGGAATGTTCATAAAAATAATATTAGAAAATAGGATTTACGCGATTATCCTTGCGTTGATCGTTATGATGGAACAATAATGTATGTGGAATAATATGCCACTAAGAATAAATATATCCATATATAAATATATGTAATCTAAGAGAGTTATTTTAGAGAAAATAGAAAATGAGAGAAAAACTGAGAATAGGACTCGAGTCTCGGGTTTTACCCCGAGACGCCTACGTAGCCTATAGAGGCATCAAAGTCCACATAGTTCGTATGCAAAGAGAGGGGTGGGGTTTATCCCATAAATCCAATCGGGGGATTCTCTTATTTGTGTGTGTGTAGAAAAAGTGTTTTAGTGGTGAGAGAAGTGTAAGAAAAGTGTTAGAATTACTGTTAGGAATTTATGAGCAAACCCTCTTTTTCTTATTTTTTGGGTTTTTATTTGTATGAAAATAAGGGATGTGCAATAATACTAAATATAAAGTATATTAGGATGTGTGAGATGAGAGAATAAAAGTGCTAAGTACTGAAACAAGTTAATGCAAATTTATGAGAATTTAAGGACAAAATTTAGGAAATTGGACCTTCTTGAAGATCTTGAGCTTGATCTTGAATGTTGGACAGCATCCCTTGCACTTGGATGATGATGGAGGGTAGTGAATTCACCAAGTTTGATGAAAAGTGAAGGTTGGAAAGTGATTCGGATGTGGAAATCACGCTGACTTTGAGATAGGTTTTTTGGATTTGCTGAGAGTGATGTTTAGCAGATATGGGATCTTCTTGCAATAAGGCTAAGGCCTCTTTTTTATAGGCCCAAGGCATTTTCGATCAGCATATCCCTGGTCCTACCAATCGACAGGTGTGTTTAAGCACACTGTCGATACGCAGGGTCTGGGACCTGTCGTTTGGCAGTATCTTTCAAGCCTTTTTGGAAAATTGGCCACAAAGTGCAAACCGTTGATCCGAATCGTGCATGGGGTGGACCATTAGAAAGGTAATTCATATACCTTAGAAAGTCATTTGGATCGCTCCCAAGTTTGGGAGATGACTTTGGGTGAAATATGGCTCGGAAGTGCTCATCGGTCCATTGGACAGATAATCGTCAGACGCTAACGGACCAATCGTCCACATGGTAAGTCAGAATTATGCATGTGGCAGAATGTTGGAAAGGTTAGGAGATGTACTTAGACATTCCAAAGAGTTTGATCCGGTTCGAGGAGCTGACTTTGGTCAACCGGGCCCTGAAAGCATTCGGTGACCTCTCGAAGTAAAACAAATCGTTCGTCCGTACCGTAAGTCAGGATCGTGCATGGGATGGAATATTGGAAAGGGTATTTAGTTCCCTTCGAAGATTCATTCATTCTTAATCGAGCTGAAGAGTTGACTTAGGTCAAATGGATACCAAGAGCATCCGGTGGCCTTTTGATCGAGTTTCAGGGAAAATAGGTCATTCGTCCGCATGGTAAGTCAAAATTATGCACGGGATCAACCGTTAAAAAGGGGATTTATTTCCCTTCAAAGATTCATTCAGTCTTGGTTGAGCTAAAGAGTTTGACTTTTTGGTCAAACGGAGCCTAAGAGTGCCCGATGGCTTCTAGGACAGTGCTTGGGGTATGACTTGGGTTTGTAGTGATGAAGGGAGGTGTTAGGAACCTAGGGAGAGTTTAAGGGGTAACATAATTGGGTGTCTACTGATCCCCTCGATGGGTGAGTTTGGAACAAATGATAGCTATCAAATTGACACTGCATGATGCTTTTTAAAAAAGGATGATGAATTCAGAAGGTCGAGGCCGATTCTAAGGACCTATGGAACAAGGAGGACCAATTCAGAGGGCCGAGGTCGATTCTAAGTACCTAAGAAGCATGCAGGGGATGACCAATTCTGATGATCAAAGCCAATTCTGAGGGCTTGAAGATGAGGGTGACCGATTCTACGAGTTGAAGCCAATTCTGCGGGCTTAAGATGAGGGTGACCGATTTTACGGGTCGAAGCCAATTCTGGGGGCTTAAAGACAAGGTGATCGTTTTTATGGGTCGAAGACAATTCTGAGGGCTTAAGTTGAGATGACCAATTCTGAGAGACAAAGCTAATTCTGAGGGCTTGAAGATAAGGGTGACCAATTCTGTGGGTCGAAGCCAATCCTGAGGGCTTGAAGATGAGATGATCGATTCTGTGGGTCGAAGCCAATTTTGAGGGCTTAAGGATGAGGTGGACAATTCTGCGGGTCGAAGCTAATTCTGCAGGCTTAAGGTGGGATGACCAATTCTGCGGGCTTAAGATGAGGGTGACCAATTCTACAGGTCGAAGCCAATTCTACAGGCTTAAGTGAAGGTGACCAATTATGCGGGCTTAAGTAGGGATGACCAATTCTGTGGGTCAAAGCCAATTCTATGGGCTTATGTGGAAGTGACCAATTCTGTGGGTTGAATTCAATTCTATGGGCTTAAGTGGAGGTGACCAATTCTACGGGTCAAAGACAATTCTTTGAGCTTAAGTGGAGGTGAACAATTCTATGCGTCAAAGCCAATTATGTGGGCTTAAGTGGAGGTGACCTATTCTGCGAATCGAAGCCAATTCTGTGAGCTTAAGGTGATAATCCAAGACCAAGGTCAATTCTGACCTAAGAAAGGTGATGACCGAGGACCGAGGTCAATTCTGACCTAACTAAGGTGACGATTCAAGACCAAGGTCAATAATGACCTAAGAGAGGTGACGACCGAGGACCGAGGTCAATTATGACCTAGATAAGGTGACGATCCAAGACCAGGGTTATTTTAACCTAAGAGAGGTGACGACCAAGGATCGAGGTCAATTCTGAGCTAACTAAGGTAACGATCCAAGATCGAGGTAAATTATAACCTAAGAGAGGTGATGATCGAGGACCGAGGTTAATTCTGACCTAACTAAGGTGACGATCTAAGATCGAGGTCAATTCTCACTAAGAGAGGTGCACATTTCCTTCAGGAAAATCAAGGATTTTACTGGGGATAAAGATTGGATTTTATGTTTCGCTAGGGAATAGTGAATGAGGTGGGGAAAATTTAGAGTGTCCTTTGGAGATATTGCCTGGGGAGAATGAATTTTTGGAGTTCCGCTGGGAGAAATTACCTTCCGATGTTGTTTTGAGCTGGAGAGCTAATGGCTGGGGAAATCCTTGTGTCTTTTGGAGACTTTTTGGAGGAAAGGTCAATTTGAGGCTGTAAACTCCACTGGGGAAGTGATTAGGTGGTCCAAGTATTGGATGTATTTCTCGGGGAGGTTTGAGACCTAAGGGCTATAGGAGGTGATCCTTATAGATTCCTCAGGGACGATGCCGGGAGAGGATTTACTTGGATCTTGAGAGTTTTACTAGGGCGATAGGGGATTTTTTAGAATTTTTCAGGATTTTCTAGTATTTTTTGGGAATTTTTGTACGAAATTTGAAGGGAGGTGCCTGTTGGTATGGTACAGAGGGTGCCATTCGATAGTGGCACAAAATTTTGGACTGCCTCGGGAAGGTAAAAAGGTAGTGCCGATTGGTGGGTTGGGGTCAATGCCAATCGACATGACCCTTGGCATCTTATATAAAGGGGGAGAATTCCCTTCATTTTTCACAGCTTCTTGTTGTCTCTCTTTTGTAACTTTCCTTTGCAAATCGTTCTAGCATTCTGATCTCTAAGAAATGGCTGCCTTTGTGAGCACCGTAGTGCATAAGGAATGGTTGACTATTGATGATTGGGCGAACATGGAGTGGAGGTCCAAGGCGCCTCTTGCTTTAGGGAGAAAGAATTCTTTTGATGCGTTCGAGTCAATTGCGAATGAGCGGACCTTGCTACGGGAGCCATCGCATCATTGCTCTTCTAGGGTGGTGAGCCCTGGAGGTTATGTAAGTAACCTGACTTTCGGCATTCTTCTCATTTTTCTTGGTGAATTTCCTTCTTTCTTGAATTTTTGACAAGGTTTTTTCTTTTGACAGTCTGATATCTCTTTGAAGAACATGCGTGCCTACAGGACGACGGGGATTAAGGATGTCTAAGAGCATCTTCCACCTGTGGTGCATTAGGTAGTATCATCAACGTGTTTTGGGAGGTTGGCATCTGCGATGGATGAGATGCCTCGTTCGACAGCGGTCATATGCGCTCCGAGGGAGAGATGGTGGGATACTACCCACACTTTCCATTTCGGTTTTGGAGAGATGACCATGACTCCTATAGATGTGCAACATCTGATGGGGCTAGATTATGACGGAGAACAAATAGAGGTGGATCTCTCTCTGAGGGTGAGGCCGGAGGCGGTGCGTGCGGCGCTTGGTGACGTAAGGAGGATAGTGTCTGGGGATTCCATTCGATTGTCCTTGCTGAAGGATGTTTTGCTATGTAGGGTAGTTGACGTGGAGGATGGGTTACAGGTGAACCAGATGGCCCGGTTGTTCATATTGTTGGCGCTGGGAGGTTTTATGGTGGCATCGAGTGGTGACGATCCATTTGTGGCTCTTACCATACTTGAGGATGTTTTCTAACATCCTTCTCTATGATTGGGGGAGTCTGACTTTGGTGACCCTCTATTTTTATTTAGATGCATTCAGTCGGTGCTACCGGCAAACTTTTACTAGAGCCATGTATCTTCTTGAGGTATTCCTCAGTTTGCAAACTTTCCTTTCATGCATTCACATTTTCCTTATGCGTCTCTATTTTATTGTGAACTCTTGTCTTTGGTAGACGTGGTTCTATGAGGTGATTGGGTGTAATACCCAACTGATTGATCTGAAGGACAAGACTGATGGGGACTTCTGCCAATTGTATCGATGGCGGAAAGCCAATCGGCAGTCGAAGGGAGCTCTTTCTCTGGAGGCGGTGCGTCAGGTCTTAAATGGCTTGACTAGTGGTAGGGTGAGACTCTTTCTTCAGTCCTAGTTTTTTTCATGTTCTGATTCTGTATTGACTTATTCCTGCTGGGGATTTTTAGGTGACTTTTTACCCTTGGGGGATAGCCATTCTAGATACGGGGGTGACTGGGGTGAACGCGCAGATGAAGTGTTTGATAGCGCATGAGTTTGGCCATTCTTGGTATCTTGGGGAGAGGGTGGTTAGGCAGATTTCTGAGGAGGAGGTGGTGGTGCCACCTGTGAAGCCTCCTATATCTATGAGGCGGGAGAGACTTCTACCAGAGGATGCGAGGATCACGTCGATGATTAGCGAGTCCTACCTGTTGTACACTGATACGGCCGCGCCGTATGACTATATGGACTTTGTGACAAACTGGTTGATGGCGCCCATCATATATGATCCCTTTTCTTTCCCTCCTATGGGTTTGAGTTGGGCGGTGGGGTCTTCCCACAGTAGCGGTGGTCCGTCAGCGTCTATGACGACAGCGAATTCAGAGGTTCTCTTTGTTCGATTGCATACCCCTTCGTCCAACATTCGACGGGATGATGGAGGGATGGTCCCTATGTTGAACCGTCATCACGCGATGGATATGGAGGAGCTGGGTTTGATAGAGGAGGTT
This sequence comes from Sambucus nigra, assembly GCA_949130495.1. Classification (NCBI taxonomy): domain Eukaryota; kingdom Viridiplantae; phylum Streptophyta; class Magnoliopsida; order Dipsacales; family Adoxaceae; genus Sambucus; species Sambucus nigra. The sequence goes on along the minus strand of OX422218.1, from coordinate 290,956,960 downwards.
CTTCATCTTATGGTATACCTTTCTGTTCTTTTCCTCTTTTTGGTTTCTTTTCTCTTGTGATCCTTTTTTCCTTGATACTGATTTGGCCTTTTACTTGCAGCAAGTCCGGGTGTCGATCACTTGGTTGAGGGACATTAGGGACTGGATATCTTTGGCGACTGCCCATCTTCGGGATGCGGTCTAGGTTCCTTATTATTTGGTGCCATCTGCTTCATTCAGAGAGGACTCTGTCTCAGGTAGCGCTGGTGCGTCGTCTCACCGTATGGGAAAGAGAGCGCATCGCAGGGGTGGAAGCCCTTAGAGAGAGGGAGAGAGAGAGAAAGGGAGAGGGAATATGGGTCTGGGCTGAGTTTCGTTGTTGTTTTTCATTTCTTTCTTTATTTCCTGTAAAATTTGATGTAACACAGAAGAGAATATATATATATATGCCATGCAATGGGAGTTTTTATTATCTTTGTTAATGGTGAATGCATGCACATATGCTTTTACTTTGCTGCTAAGACCGTAAAAGAGATATTTTCGGGGTTTTGGAGGAAAGTTTTAAAAATGAGAAATTATATAGGAGTGGAAGAGAATTTTTGAAATTCTATTGAGAATATCACTTTATTTTTTATTGAGCTTCTAATTTTGATAAAAAAGGATAAAAGAAAATTTCCAAAAATAGGGGGTTGCCGATCGACAAGACCTTTGTCCTGCTTATCGGGAGTCATTTCTAGTCCCATCAATTCAAAGATTTTATGATTTCCTTCGATTTATGCAGGGGTCATGTTTTTTTTAGGGTTTTCAAGTGTAAAAAGGGGTAAGGGTGGAGTGTTTCCATCACACCCTCACATTCTTACTTATTTGCCTACTATTTCTTAGTCTTTCAAGATGGCTCTCCCTGGTAGCACTGAGTTTGCTAACTACCTCAAAGCCTTGGAAGAAATGTGCTCTTATAATGTCGACTAAGATGCTTTCAATATGAGTAGAGTTTCTTTGTGGCGTAACCGGCCCATTGAGTGGAACATGTTGATGGTGGCGGTACAATTTTGGTACCCCGAAGACCATGTATTCCGCTTTGGGTTGGATGAGGTATGTCCTACCTATGAGGAATTTTCTGCCATGCTGGGGATAAATCCCAATGTTGCTTCATCCCTTCTTGAGTTTTCCCGTTCTCCCAGGGATTTATTGGCTAGGCTTCTTTTCATTTCGCCTTCGACAGCTAGGCCATTGGTTGCTAGGGGAATGATCTCCCTCTCGGCGGTGTTATAGTCCGTGTATTTGTAGGAGGGTGGTGATGCTGGATAGGCCGGAGCCGTTGTTCTAGGCTTAGTATCAAAATTGATGTTGGTGACTAGGGAACTGCTGGTGGACCCACAACTTGCAGCTATTATTTCCTAGATGTCATATCGTCGCCATCCTACGACGGTGATACTGGAAGAGACTTTGAATGGCCTGGATTCCTGGCGATAAGATCGTTCTGACTTCCTGAGGGGTAGTCCCATGATGATGTTCATGTATTTGTCAGAAAGATTTTGCCTGGTGACTCCTCCAGAATACCCTTTGTCGGTTGTAACCAACTTCTCTGCGCGCCACTTCATCAGTGTTGTCTTGGATATTGAGAGCTGGGAGAACTGGTTTATGGAGCATGGGGCTCTAAATCTATATTGGTCAGTGCCTTGGTGGGGACAATTTCTGCCTATTCTGGAGCTGGGGGAATACCCGTATATCCGGTTAGTTGGTCTCAGACAGACCTTTTTTTATTTCCCTTGGTTGCTTCTGCGTTAATTTGGCTGGGAACAGGTCGTGCCACCTCGAACACTAGACTTCTTTAGGTAGAAGATTTGATTGAGCGTCTACACATGCGGCTTGGCTCTTTGTGGGAGAATCAACGTCCATCGACTCGTCCCTCTCAGTCTATTGGGAGAGTTTGGCACATCCCGGGGATTATATAAAGTGGTTGTGGAGGAGAGTGGTCAGCAAGATGTTGGAAGTGGAGACTGGACAAAGGTGGTTTATTTTATTTAATACTATGGAAGGAGGCGTTGTGGTTTTTCCGAAGCTGGTTCGGGCTTATCGGTCCATGGAGCGCCTGCGACACTCTGTTCAGGCAGGGGAAGCTTGGGGACCCTAGGATGCAGATGATGATGATGAATCGGGCTCCTCTGGTAGATGTGGATAGGACTCTTGTAGAGTTTATTTTGTAATGGGGAATAAATGTGGGGACTTCATTCGTCTTTTTAGGAAAGTAGGGGGAAGGGAGTTATCTGTTCCTTTATGTAATTGTACTGTAATTTCTTATTAATGAAATAAACAGGTTTTTGATCATCCAACTGTGACTTTTGATGAGTTTTGTATTTTTGAATTATCTATACCGATCGCTAAGGCATACATAATCCTTTTGTTCAAGTATATGTTAGAATGGACTGTCTTTCTCGAGGATAAGAAAAGAATAGTATTTTATGAAAAATAAAGGGTCTTGCTCATGTAAGGTGAATGAGATGCCTCCGTACCTCTAGGGTTCTTGAAAAATCTTTAATTTTGTTTGAAAATGGTTTATTGCAGAGGATTAGTCCCACGTAGTTCTGGGTAGAGGGGAATGAAGAGTTTTTTTTAGAATATAAGGGAGATGAGAAGATTCATAGGGCATCAAGATTTCGAACTAGGGGTAAAACTTCTTGAGATGATCCAGATTGACTGGGAAAGCCATCTCTTCCACATCTAAGTTGGTGAGCATAGCGGCACCGCCGGATAAGATCTTCTTGATAATGTAGGGGCCACTCCAATTGGGCTTGAATTTCCCTCTGGGGTCCCAGATGGGTTCTATGATCTATTTGAGGGCTAGGTCCCCTTCTCGGACACCACGGTCCTTGACTCTCTTGTTGAATGATTGCGCTATTCGATGATGGTACCCTTGTATGTGGTATAGCACTTTTAACCTCCTTTCGTCTAGGAGGGTTAGCTCGTCAAGACGGCTTTGGCACCAGTCTTCTTCACTTACCTTATTTTTAAGCATGACACGCAGTGAGGGTATTTCCATCTCCATGGGTAGGACTGCTTCCATGTCGTAAACTAGAGAGTAAGGGGTTGCCCCAGTAGAGGTTTAAATTGAGGATCAGTACCCCCAAAGGGCTTACGGGATCCGATTGGCCCAATATCGATAGCTTTTGGTCATCTTGTTGATGATGGCTTTGAGGTTCTTATTGGCGGCTTCGACTGCACCATTAGTCTAAGGTCGGTAGGGAGAAGATTTGTGTCTATGAATCTCATACTCATTGACCAATTTTGTGACTTTTTCCTCGAAATGCAAGCCGTTATCTGGTACTAGCTCGTGTGGGACCCCATATTAGCGAATGATGTTTTTCTTGATGAATTTGGCCACTTTCTTGGCATTCAGGACTGTGTATGACTCATCTTCGACCCATTTGGTGAAGTAATCAATGGCAACTAGGATGAACTCATGCCCGTTGGAAGACTTTGGTGTAGCTTTCTCTATAATGTTGATACCCCAGGTGGAGAATGGCCAGGGAGAAGTCATGTTGTATAATTTATATGGAGGCAGATGCTGAAGGTTAGAGAATTGTTGGCATTTGAGTCATCTTCAAACATCAGTGGTGCAATCCTGGGTCATGGAAGTCCAGTAGTAGCCTTATCGGATGATCTCATTATCTTTTCAATGTCAGCCCCTACGATACAGTGAAGATGAGTTCCATCAATGTTCCTTTTGAGCAGTGCTTCATGACAAATGATGTACTGGGCAACCAGTCTTCGAAGGGTTGCCCGATCTTTCTTATTGGAACTCTCGGGATACCTACCATTCTTGAGGAGGTGCCAAATATCATGGTACCAGTAATTGTCTAGCCCGAGATTTTTTGTGGTGACGAGCTTAATGTGGTAGTAGTGGGTTGGTTTGTCTTATTTTTGAATCTGGAAGGGGGTCATTATTATTCCTCTGGGCATGTCGACCATGGAGTCTAAGGTAGAAAGGGCGTTAGCTAGTTTATTCCTTACTCGAGGCAGGTAATGGAAGGTGATGCTTTGGAATTGGGAGTCTAGCTCTTCTAAGTGGGCATGGAAGGGTTGGAGCTTCTCGTCCTTAACTCTCCACTTTCTGATTACTTGATCGATAATGAGGGTGGAGTCCCCGTAGATGTCTAGGCATTGAATACCTTTCTCAAGAGAAACTTTGAATCCTACTGTGCATGCCTCGTATTCATTCATGTTGTTGGTATAAGGGAAATCCAACTTGATGGCGATGGAAGTGTGGGAGTCATCTGGGGCGATTAGAAGTATCCCAATGCCATATCCCTTTTTGTTGGCAGCGCTGTCAAAGAACATTTTCCATCGGAGGTTATCCGTCGGGGGCTCGCCTAACAGACTGGACTGCTTTTCGGAGTAGAGCAAGCGAGCGAGACCCGCCATGTGGATTTGAATCTATCTTCTTTTTCATTCAGAAAGCGAGCAAGCAAGCAGTGCAACCCTAACTCGCAAGCGATAGCGCCAAACATGAAAACAAGCCAGCCGTGCGGACCTAACATAGATCACATCCCTCACGACATAAGATTGAAATATCCAAACCTTCGAACTTCACTTCCAATCTCAAGAGAGGGGGCAGCTTCATATCCTCAAACTGAACCCCGTGTGACTCTGTCCTGTGCGTGTTCTTTATAAGAAGGAAGACCTGCTGCTCTAACTTCTTTCACTGAAGTCTGATAGAGCTTTAAGAGATAGGGACACCGGGCGACTCAAGAGGCTTTGAGCGCGGCTCAAGAGGCGCTTCCGCAGGCGCCAGATCCAATGTCAAGCAATAGAGGACTTTCTTCCGCCGCCTAAGATCCTGATCCTCGAACCTAGCACGATCACCATCCGTCTGTCTTCCTCCTCATTTTCCAATAACAAATTCAAATAGGCTTGACCCTTCTACTTGGGTTGTTAGTGACTGCTGGACCCTCCGCATAATCATTGATTATTGACTTCTCCGTAATCGAACCTGCCATCGATCGGATTAGTCCATAAGGAACTCCCGGCATTAGATAAATCAATCTCAAGGTTAGGAAGGCGAGCTTGAACTATAAATCATAGAAGAAACCTTCCTTTCGGGGAGCGTAGGCGAGGCGGATTTCTTATTCTCGTCCCGGCCCTAATAGCTGTTATAGTATCCGATGAGTTGGGTGAGGTAGAGGACGACTATTGATTCCTTGAACTCGACTCCTCGTCAGAGTCCTCCTTCCAAGGGGCTATGCGCCTTTGAAGGCAAGGAAAGGAGCTCTATACCCAATTCCTACTGCTAAGTTCAAATCTTATTTTCTATAGACTATGCAGCCAGGTATGAATTCTTTGAAGCCTTTTGCCGCTTAAAGACCACTCCTCGCTTAGGCGGACAAGACATCAAATCAAGAGGAATCAGCCGCTATGGAATCAGCAGCTCTTGCCGCTGCTGTAATGGAAGAAGTAGAAATTGCTAAGAGTTAGTGTTGGCCTCCGGCCGGGCCTGCCACTTGTTAAACGTTTCTCAGTGCAGAGGATTTTTCATCTGGTAATTCGTAGATCCAGACATCGGTTTCCTCCATGGGGTAATCAGCGAGGTAGTCAGAGATGGCTCTTCCTTTCATGGCTTTCTGCGTGACATACATGATATCAAACTCGGATAGGAGCATCAACCATCGGGACATTTGACTGGATAAGGCAGGTTTCTCAAGAAGGTATTTAATGGGATCCATTCGGGATACAAGTTTGATGGGGAAGGTGATTATGTAGTGCCATAACTTTTGGATGACCCAAACAAGAGCGACACATGCCTTTTCTAAAGAAGTGTAGTTGACTTCGTATCCGGCCAATTTGTGACTGGCATAATAGATGGCTCTTTCTTTGCGGGAATCTTTAAGGTATTGGGCGAGCAAATCCCCAATTGCAGCGTCGGTTATGGTTAGATATAGGAGCAAGGGGAGACCAGGCTGTGGTGGCATGAATACCGGAGGTTGAGTCAGGTATCATTTGATTCGGTCAAAATCTTCTTGGCAGGCCTCGTTCCAAACCTTAGTTAAGTCCTTTCGAAGGAGTTTGAAGATAGGTTTCATAGATGGAGGTTAGTTAGATGATGAACCAGCTGATGTATTGCAATTTCTTGAGGAAACATCGGACTTCTTTCTCTGTTCGGGGAGGTGGCATCTCAAGTATGGCTTTCAGCTTGGTAGGATCTGCTTCTATCCCCTTATCACTGACCAAGAATCCCAAGAGTTTTCCCTTTGTAATACCGAAGATGCATTTCTACGGATTGAGTCTCATCTGATACTGCCACAGTCGTTCGAAGAACTTTCGAAGAACAAGAACATGAACTTCTCTAGTTTTGGATTTGATAATCATATCACCCACATAGACCTCAACTTCTTTGTGAATCAAATCGTGCAGGATGGTTGTGGCATCCCTCTGGTAGGTAGCCCCATCTTTCTTGAGACCAAATGGCATAACAGTGTAACAAAAGGTTCCCCATGAACGTGGTCTTTTCTTAGTGGTCTGGGTGCATTTTGATTTGGTTGTATTCGACAAACCCATCGATGAATGACTTGAGAGAATGATTGGATGTGTTGTCCACGATCATGTCGATATTGGGTAACGGATAACCATCCTTTGGAGAGGCTTTGTTCAAGTCCCGGTAGTCTAAACACATCCGAACCTTCCCTCCTAATTTCGGCACTAACACTATGGTGGCTAGCCATATGGGATATTTGATCACACGAATGAAGCCTACGTTCAACTGTTTGACCACCTCTTCTTTGACTTTGAGCGATCATTCGGTGCAGAGCTTTCTCATCTTTTGTTTAATCGTCTTATAATCTGAGAGAGTGGGAATCTCATGTTGAGCTATTTCAGGATCAATGCCAGGCATATCATCATAGGACCATATGAATACATCCACGAATTCCTTTAGCAATACTTGAAGTTGTGCATGCTCATGCTTGTCAATTGTATTTCCTATCCTAATCTTGCGCAGTTGGCTACTAGAACCGAGGCTAACAACAATAATCTCTTCTTCATTAACTTGAGCGTCCTTATATTATTTATTATTAACCTTATTTAGATCAGTTAAGAATTATTCATTTGAAAAATCATCATAATGAAAAGTTTGAATAGAATTTAGACAATTAATTTCATAATGAAAAGTTTGATTAGAATTTAGACAATTAATTTAAGGCACAATAAGATACTCAAAATCTTCGTTTATTTTATTGATAGGAAAAATAGCATTGAGAACCTCATCAAAGGAGGACTCGGTTACATTTTAACAAAGATAGACAACAGAAGAAGAAATGTGGTAAACATTAGGATTAGGGGAGATTTTAGCAGGTAGAACTAGCGCAGCATGCCAGTTGAGGAGAGGTGTATTAGCAGTTTTAATCAAATGGGATGGATCCAGTGATGTAGTGCTTCAATGAATCATGCAGAGTGTCAGCCCAAGTCTCTATAAGTTGAAAGAATCTTCAGAGTTACTTTCCTCAATCTCTTTGGTATCTTTAATAAGAGATCGTACATGGTGTTAGGAACTCTCAGCCCATGGGTAGTTGTCTTGGAAAAAGATCTCCATTCTAGGCTTCATCTTCTTGTCTGTATGGTCATACCATTATTCTGGAAATCCGTAAAAGGGGAATTCTTCGTCCGCTTTGATGAATCGTTCATTTAAGGAGTCACCTGGGATGGTCTGGATGCAATCTAGTCCTCTCTTTGGTCGAGACTGGCGGATCATTCTAAGCTCTTGTTCTGATGATTGATACCCCAAACCACTAGGAGGGAAAGCTTTCTTCAGTTCAATAGGCTCAAGTATCCCTTAATGTCTTTGTCCTAGCCTCAGTTCGGGCATAAAGTGCATGTTTCTTAACATCTGAATCACATTAACGTTTCCATGAGGGTCGTATTCTGGACAAACCTTTTCTTTGAAGTAGTCCCCTGCCGGGAGTAGGAGTTGTTCAACTCAGAATCCTAATAGGATCATATCATTTGACCCGTGATGTATCTCAAGAATTGGACTGCTGGCACTTGCTCCCTCGGCATTGTCATCATCACCCAAAATGGTGATGATTCGTCCATCGGCTAAGAACTTTAATTTTTTATTGAGTGAGGAAGACACACCCTTGATACTGTGAAGCCAAGGTCGTCCTAGCAACTGATTGAAACAAGTTGGGATGTCAATAACATGGAATTCAATGACAGGGTTTATAGGACCATCCCATATTACAAGCTTTATGGATCCCATCACGTCCCAACGGGTATTATTGTAGGCACACACAGCATCAGAGGTTGGATCTAGGCGGCTTTATTTCATTCCTAAACATTTGAAGGTTCTCAGTGGGTAGACATTCAAGGAGGATCCATTATCGACAATAGAGAGTGGTACAACCCTCCCCATAGCTTCGGCAGAGATGTTGAGTGCCTGATTGTGGTTTGGCCCAATCTTGGGGATTTGTTCTTTAAAAAAGGATATCATTCGGGTAGAGGTCAAGGATCCGACCAAATTTATTGCTTCTTCCGGTGTGGTAGAGGGAGGAACTATGGGTCCAGTGAGCAACTTGATAAAAGCGTTTCTGTGCAGCTGAGAAGATATGAAAACCCCCCCATAGAGTGATTTTAGATTGAGTTTTCTTCAGTTGGTCGAGGGTCTTACTTTCATCGAGGTTAATTTCTATCATTGGAAGGCTTTCCACGCCCTTCACCTTTTTATTGGCTGGTAGTGAGCTTGGGATCTGGTAATGCCTCCCTGATCTGGTCATGTGATTTACAGAAGAAGGGAAGAACATGAATCACATTTCCTCATTAACCTCGGGTTATTTCCCCCACCTTGTTTATTTATCTGAGAAGTTCTTCAAATGATATCATCCCACACATGTCGGCTACGGGGTCAGTTTTCTCTGAAGCTTGCTCTTCATTTGAATCTTTAAACTCTTCCTCCCATCCGATGGCAACAATTTTATCTTCCATGTAAAGTCGATGCATTCCACAATTTCAACGGCTTTTTCATACATGTCTTCACATTATGTGGGGATATGTAAGGGTTAGGGGAACAGACGCCCTTTTAGCTTCAGAGCATCAAGTAACTCAGTCATATTGCAAATATCATCGGTTCGCTTGAATATCTCTGCCATAACCTGGACAACATCATCTAAGCTGACTTCATCGGGTGGTACTACCCAATTATTTGACTCTCAGGCCCATTTTCTTGCTTCCAAGAATAGCATGCTGAACCTCTGGCAATCAATGATCATCTGTGGGGGCAATTCCACCCCGAACTACAGGAGTTGGTTTAAGACTTCGGATAATTCCATACTTCCATTTTCATCCCGAACTCTAGTAAGGAGTGATAGTGCTTGATCAGCAAGGCTAACAGGGTGTAGGAGGAAATATATGCAAATTTGGAGAGGTTTAGGAGAGTATATGGGTGTGGTTTGGGTTGAGGGATCAAATTATGGGTTCTCTTCTAAGAAGATGGCATTGGTATGATTTGGGAGTGGGTTGTGAGTAGTGTTTGGCTTAGGATTAGCTGATGGGACAATGGTACCCCAGTCAATTAGACCTTGGATTACGTCTCAGAGGTAAAAACATTGGTTGGTGGTATGGCCAGCTGTTTGGTGAAAGGCACAATGGGCATCTACCTTAAAGTTTCTTGGGAGAGGATTTGGCAAAAGGATGGGGGGTCCAAGGGTTTGATAAGGTTTCAGCTCAACAAGGCTTGATAAACTTTGGAGAGGGGAGCATGGAGCTCGGTGTATTTTATTCGGACTGGGACATGGAGGCTTTCTGATGCCCATGAAGTGGTTATTTGAGATATGTTGATGGTTGAGACTATAGCACTAGCAGGTTTATCATATTTCCTAAGGGTGAACTGTTCGGACACCTTTTTTGGTTCGACATCTATTTTAGCAAGACCCTCGTCGATTTCTACTCTTGCTTCTCTAAGAGCTCGGAAGTGGGGATAGCATTGTCCTCCCATGGTTGCTCGGACATGGGGCAAGAAGTTCTTCTCCACTATGCTGACTTATTCTTCCTCGAAAGGTCGATTGGTCATGGTAGCTACTTTTTCCCTGCACCAGGCTATGAAATTACTGACCAATTCCCCAGAGTTCTATTTGAGCAGCTCTAAATCACGTCGAGTGACCTCAAGCCCTTCGTTATATTTGTATTGTGACATGAATTTTTGAGCCACATCCTCCCAGCTACGAATTCTGGACTCTTCGAGAGATAAAAACCATTAGAGGGTGCTATCCTTTAGAGTTTACTGAAACAATTGGGCCATCACTTTTTCAGAAACCCCCTAGTAGAGTCATGGAACGGTGATAGCTGCATAGATGAATAATTAAGGGTCAATTTCCTCTGAATTTCTTGATATTTGGCATCTCGAACTTCTTGGGTGACCTCGCTTTAGGATAAGGAGACGTGTGGGTGAAGTCTATGTAATTCCTTGAGATTCTGGCTTGTTCGAACTTCTTGGAGAGCATATTGAGGTCCTCTTTGACTTTTTTCAACTTTATTTCATTCGGATCAATTATCATAGGAAAATTAGCCCTATGCTGGGCAAGGTTTGGCATCAAAAGCCGGGTAGGTGGCGACCCATTAGTAGGAGGGGCACGTGGAGCGTACTGATACTCTTCGGGAACCCAGATGGGTTCGAGTGGATCCATATCATGAGGGAATAGGGCCTCAAGCTCTTGAGGAACGGGAACCTAGTTTCGTTGCATTTTCGGACCTCAGTCTGAAGGTTATCAATTTTGGACAAGAGCTGAGCTAGGACTTTCATCAGATTCGGCTACACAGCGGCTACTTGATCTGTGTTCTCCATGGAAAGTGGATGGATTCCAGACTAGGAAGAAGTAGAAGGAGAATAGACGAAACTTCGGGGTTATCTGACTGAAGATCGAAGCCAATAAGAAGCCAGGACAAGGGTTTGCGATCGACCTGAGAAGGCGCAAAAATGGGATTTATTTTTTAGAAAGAGGGATGAATTTTTTTTTCCTTTGACATGACAAGATAAAATATTTTTTGATTTTTGATAAAAAGAGGGGAAATGTTTTTGGCTTTTTGATAAATAAGGGAGAAATGTTTTTGGATTTTTTTATCGGGAGACACACCTGAGCATGATTATTATGTTCTCACTTGTATTAAATTATCCTAAATGCAAAATAAAATATCGGACAGGACCCGAGCCTGGAAAAGTTGGGTTTGTAATATATGCAAAGCTATGGCTGGACTTGTGACCAGGCTCATTGAAAGGGTCCCGTTTTAAAAATATGCAAAAATTCGAGCGGCAGGCCGACCCGAAAATTAGGCAGAGTTTTGGGTGAAAACCGACAATCTTATATGTGTGTCCTAGTCTTGACACCTATATGCGGATATGCAGTTTGGTTGGGTGAATCAGAAAGGGTTCCTCCCTTTGGCGTGACTTCCACGATATACGTCTTGCTCTTGTGGGAAATCGATACTTGTGGACAAGCCATTTGATATACGTGAGTGTACATGAATTGCCTCACTATATACCTCGTGGGTATGGTACATGTTAGAGAGAATTTGATATACTCAACGTATGTGAACGAATTCCTTGCGATATACCTCCTGTTATAACTGCGGTCAAGCGGTACGATGCGAGGGAACCGTTCAATATACGTCGAAGGTACTTGGCCAATGGAAGGTGAGAGTATTATCGCTTAAGCTAACTGCGCCTTTCCGGACCAGCGCCCATCACGAAGTGACCCTCCAGTTACTGGATAAAATTTGGTCAATAACAATGCTCTTTGGTGATGTTGTGTGAATCATGTGTGATTCTCTTATTAGTATCTTATGATAATGTTTTTCTTGATCATGCCCAACAGGGAGCAAAGTATGAATACCAATGGTATACCAAGTATGGGTGATGCATGCAACATGAGGATATATTTGATCCTAGGTGCACGTAATACGAAGTGTACATGGAGAATTTTTTACATGTGTGTGAATAGAATCATAAGTATGGGATATACATGGAAAGGGGGAACATGCGAAAATGGGGGAAAATTTAAATATAACACCCATGTAAATAGAGTCTATCCCTCAAAATAAAATATTTCTTAGTGGAGTCACCACCGTGGACATCCCCAATCCTTAAGGCGGGCGGGCAGAGTGAGGATCCATGGTTCCGCGCGTCCCTCTCGGGAGTGCTTAGGCCGACGTCATTGATGACATGAAAAATGTAGAGAGATGAAGTCACAAGTCTATTTTACTCAAAACAGAAAAAAGAAAGCGAGCCATCCCGAAGGACAACATCCAAAGACATACTGATGCATACAAAACTAAAATGATTTGAAAAGGGTCCGGAGGCTAAGTTACGAAATGGGAAGGTGTTAGGCACCCATTCCGCCCTTACGGTTTCTCATGCATTTTTTCTATTTTACTTTATTTTCCCCGTGATATGTGTGCATGTGTATAAATAGTGGAGATAAGAATCCTCGACTTGTACCATGGAAGAGATAAAGCGAGTCATCCGTAGGGATGTTCATAAAAATAATATTAGAAAATAGGATTTACGCGATTATCCTTGCCTTGATCGTTATAATGGAACGATAACGTATGTGGAATAATACACCACTGAGAACAAATATATGGATATATGTAATCTAAGAGAGTTTTTTTATATAAAATAGAAAATGAGAGAAAAAGTGAGAATAGGACTCGAGTCTCGAGTTTTACCTCGAGACACCTATGTAGCCTCTAGAGGCATCAAAGTCCACATAGTTTGTATGCAAAGTGAGGGGTGGGGTTTATCCCATAAATCCAATCGGGGGATTCTCTTATTTGTGTGTGTGTAGAAAAAGTGTTTTAGTGGTGAGAGAGGTGTGAGAATTCCCGTTTGGAATTTATGAGCAAACCCTCTTTTTCTTGCTTTTGGGTTTTTATTTGTATGAAAATAAGGTATGTGCAATAATACTAAATGCAGTCCAAAAGGATTTCAAAATAAAAATAGTACTAACTCTCGTAAAAAAAACTCTCCAAGACTCTTGTAAAAACCCTCCAAGAAACGCTCCAAGAATCATATAGGAAATAGGGTGAACTCTCATTCCCCTTGAAGCTCTTGTCGCCGTGGCTAACATGGCTGACATACCTGTTAACGCACACATCCCTCCTAAACCTCCTGATCAAAATACTATCTGGAAGAAATCCTTTGCAAGTATTCTCATGAACAACACTGTGAAGGAACCATGTCTCAAATAGCCATCCATATACGAGGGAGAACCAGCAATTCTATTCTCAGGAGATGATATTACTACACTAGTTGCTCCTTTCCAACACACAATCATAGGCAAATTTTTTCATGGCAGACCTTCAATTGAAATCATCAGGAAAACATTCCAAACTTTTTCATTAAAGTCTGAAGTTACAGTTGGTCTGATTGACTCAAAGGACATTCTAATTCGACTTCAATGTGAAGAGGACTATGTTCGACTTTGGGTAAGAGATCAATGGTATATAGGGACGTTCCCAATGCGTACATTCAAATGGACATCAGATTTCCACCCAGAAGAAGAAAGCCCCATTGTAACAGTTTGGGTGAATCTACCCAATGTTCCAATTCATTTTTATGCCAAGTCTTTTCTATTTTCTATTGCTTAATTAATTGGGAAACCTTTGACCATGGATGCCTCAACAGTATCCTTATCTAGACCAAGCATTGCAAGAATATCTCAAGGATTATGTCGTTCTAAAAAAATTTAAATCAAAAAAATTAATTGGAGTGACTTTTTGACATTGAAAATGATTGCCACTTTGGGTTAGAGTGAAAGTTCCTTTTAGGATGGAAAAAATAAAAATAAAAATAATAAGTGATCCTTAACAAAATAATCTTGGTCATAGAATCATCAAGGAAAAAGTTGCCTACCTTTTGTGAGTGAAAGTCATCTCCGTTTTCAGATGAAATTCATTATGAATATTGTAAATTATTTGATGTAATACCCCATCCTAGAAATACATATATTTTATATAAATTACGTATTTTATTCAGAGAAATATTTGGAGAAAAAAGTACGTAAATAATGAGCCGAAATTACACAAAAAGTGACGTGTCGCCCATAGGGATTATCAGAAGAAAAATACACGTTGCATGGTTCGCATGGAGGGAAATTTAGTCTTAAATGGTCATAGTTAATATATTGATAGAGTACGATGTGAATTATAGGATGCGGGTAAGTGTAAAGTGTCATTTGATGGTATGTGACATTGCAAAATAGAACTTTACGAAATTATTGTAGCAAACCTCGCGGATGATAAAAATAATTTGACTGAATTTTTAGGGTCCTAAAAATATATATGATAATACCATGGGGAAAGAAATGAAAAAAAATTAGGTTGTTTACACTAGGGTCGGTCGATCAAGGGCCCCTAGCCGGTTGATCGCGCCAGCTGGTCCAGCCTAGACGGGAATTCTTTTTATGTGTTGTTTTGATATCAACCTTTGGATTTGATGTGTTATCGATTGTTGGACTACCTAGGGCTGGATATGGAAAGATTTAGTGTTATAACGTTCCATTTTAAGGTAGAAACTCTTTAGTTTGAGTTATAAGAAGCTAAAAACCGTAGGAGTTTTAAAGAGAGAGAGACTCCATCAAATTTTAAACACTTCCTCTCTCTCTCTCTCTCTCTCTCTCTCTCTCTCTATATATATATATATATATATATATATATATATATATATATATATATATATTAGCTTTCATGGAGATGTTTTTGAATAGAAGTATTAAGGTGGAAACCACCAACATTAGCCTCTAAACAACATGTAAACCACCACTAGTAAGCCTCGAAACACATTGTGTTACCTTTTAAATCCTAGACATAATTTGGGATAAAGAAGAAAGTGTTATTGGTATGTGTTGACTGGTGTGTGAAGGGGGGTGTTCTTGAAGATGAAATATCAAATTTGTGGAGCATAATTGGAGCTAGCTTTTGAGTACTTTTAGAGATCCCATTGAGGCCACCTTTGGAGGTGAGGGGTCTTCCATCTTCTACACCATTTCCACCATTGTTAAAACTCATTGAGGTGGGGAAAACTAACTTTGATATAAGTTTGGAATTTAGTATAAAGTCAATATGTTTATGTACATATATTAGGCTAAATATATGTAGGATAAATGTTAGATTTGCACCCATCTGTTTTCTAGTAACCATATTTGCATTAGTATGAAAATGGGTTTCAAAGAGTGATTTTAAAGGATTTTTAAAAATATTTAAATTTCCAAAATATATGTCTCCAACATTTTATGAATTATAAAGTGTTAGAATGGTGTTTAAAATCTAAATAAAGTGATTTTATACAAATAAATGCAGTTGGATTGTTAAAGACATTTTTTGAATATAAAGTGTGACATTATATGTAAATGATGAAGTTAAACAATGACAAGAAGAAACCGTCACTTTAACAGGTATTTTAAAGTGTATGAAAGTTGGGTAGAAAGTGAAGTGGGTTTAAATGTGTAAATACATGAAATGTAGAGTTTTATATAAATGGTGGAATAATAATCAAGAAAGAGAATTAATGGAGTTCAATTGTGTGAATAGTAGTAAGATGGGTCTTAAGATGCAAAATCCGATAAATAAAGTTTGTGTTTCAAATGACTAGAAAGTGGGACTTTAATACGTAAAAAGCTGTTATTTTATATATGAAAGGCTTTAATTGTAGTAAGTAAGAATGTTGAATAAATTGTGATATTGAACAAGTGTTAAAATGGTTAAAAGTGTTCAAAATGTTAAGTTGTAAACTTAATAATCATTTTGGTAAAACAACACTTGTTAAAGGGTTAAATTGTAAATTTAGCACAAAAAAGAATAAATTGGTAATTCACTCAAAGTGGCACATTTTATGGAATATAAATGTTAATGAATTATTTTACACTAGCGTGGGTGAAATGAACTAAGTCCTAAGGCATGAATGATTTTGGTGCAAAATCGCCTCGTGTGTGAATAAAGGACTTAAAAGGGAAAGAAATTAATGTTCCAAGTGTTAATGAAAAAACAAATGATTAAGTCCGGGTATTGGCTTTTGGTCGGGTAAAAGTAAAGTAATGGAATAATGTGGACATGTGTAAAATGTTAAACACATTAATAAGGACTCAGATGCAACCAATAAATAAGCAAGAAGGTCCCAGATCCCTTGGGTCCAAAGCCCTAAATGGCTGGCCAGAGCATATGGTGTGCATAGCCATCGTTGGGGAGCCCATGTAAGTATGCGGTATAGGAAGATTCTGAGAAAGATAAAGGAAATATGGAATATGTCAAGAAATGGGTTCTATGGTATAATGCATTAATATAACCCAACTTGAATGAATGTAGTAAATGTTCCGATAAAAGTGAAATGGACAAGTAAATGCGTAAATCTATTAATGTCCCTAAGATGAGGTAAAAAATGGTGAAGTAATTGGGTAAATGGGTAACTAAACAGTTAAACCCATAATTCACAAAGTATGTATTGAAAAAGTTTTTCGAATGAAAAATAAGTATTTTCTAAGATGAGATGGATACATGTGTTAAAATGGTAATTTTCAATGAAAATACTAAAATGCATTTAAATTAATAAAAGGCAAACTCCAGTAAAGAAGGCAGTCAGATAAATTATGTGTAGTGGTTTTCAAGTGGTGAGTTAAACTAAAGGAAGTATTTTACAAGATTAAGGTAAATTAATCTTAACAAGTATGGTTTTCTGAAGTAAAACGGTTAATGCATCGAAATGTGTATTTTTCAAATATATATATATATAAAATAAAGTAGGAAACTTATATATGTCATAAGCTTCAAGTGTGATGTCATCAATTTGAGTTTTTTTTCCACTTCCTATTTTACCCTCAATTCTTTGGATTCCCCCTCTTTTTACACTTACCAAATTTATACTTCAATTCAAAATTGGGAGCACTTTAGTCAAAATCACTTCATGAATTTGTTCACACCCTCATTTCTCACACAAATGTCTCATTCTCTACTTCTCAGTCGTTCTCTCTCCCAAGTCGCGATAACCCCCCTTCGCATTCACCCCTTCACCTCTTCATCCCTTCTCCCTACCGCCGCCATTATCTCCCAGTTGCCGACCTCATCTCCTCACAATTCTCAGGTGTTGTATCCTTCAATTAGGGCTTTTTTTCTATTAGTGCTTTTTTTCCTCCCTAATTTAGGTTTCAAATGCGATTTTGTTCGTTTACTTAGTTTCGCAGATCTAAAGTGAAGGTTTCACATTTTGTATCTAGATTTATCCTATGTTCAGTCGCTTACTTCATTATTGTTTGTTCATTGTTGTTTTTGTACATGATAATCATTATCAATAACCTAGAAGATTATGTAAAACATTACATATAGTTGTTTTTCATTTCAACTTTATGTAACTTTATGTGCTTGAAGATATATGTGTGATGAAACACTAAAGATTTTGTTTATTTCTGCAGGTCATGGAAAAATTTAGCATGTTGGATTTAATTTCAGTCTCTAATACAGCTCTACTTGATTCTACTTTCTACTTGAAAAATTTAGCATCTTTGTTCTATGTCCTCTTGAAACTAGACATTTTTTTCTGTGTATCTTTGTTTTTCAATCTTTAATATATATTTCTTTTCAAATGTAAACTGCTCAAAGATTGTTCAATATATTTATTTGGTTATTTACTTGACTTGAAATTCCCTTTGTTGTCCCCCAAGTGTTTGACAATAGGTTAAGATGAGCATTCTTATTTATTGGATCCTCTAATTTGTTTTTCGAGTTCAATAATTCACAGGTTTGAAGGTTCTCCCACTTGAATGACTCTCATGTGTTTGAGCATATGCCCCACTTGATGAAGTCATCTCCCTGTCACTTTTTGATTTTGGTTTGTCCTATTTTATGAAAGGATGTCCATTCCATACCATTACCGAACCACTTATACATTATGGCACCTTAAAGAAAGTATTTTGTTAAATTCCTTCTTCAAGATTGGATTATGTGTTTTATATTTCTTTTTAATTCTACGTTTTTTCATAATTGTAACTTGCAAAAATGCCAGATGTAGCCGAAAGAGAAGTTGAATTAGGACGTGTGGTAGAGGTAAGCATGGTCATTTCACTACATGAAATGTCTTGATCATCATTCGCTTGAACCTTGGCCAAACAACATGAAATAATTGCTCTTATGAAACCTTGACTAAATTGTTGGTTTCTGAGATCGTGTACCTATAAAATGTGGATCACAATGGTTATGGAAGTGTAAGTAGTGCTAGGAAGAAATAAAACCCGTACTGCCTAATACTCGCACACTAAATTTTTAAGTTTGAAATATGGGTGACATTTCTGTACTTTGAAATCGTGAATACAGAGTTGGTATGCTTTCTAGCTGAAACTGGAAAAATTTGGGTGACTATACCGGACTGTATTTTTTTCATTTTTGCAGGTATGCTTTCTATTATCTCCCCTATCTCTGTTCTCCATCTTCACCATTCTTACAGGTATACAAAATCTGTTGCACCGGACTCATTTTTATTTTAAATCCACTTTGCTAATTTATCTGTCCTATTTTTCTTTTTGGACGACCAAATTACAAAATTATGGTGTATCCTTAAAACTGATATTTTCAAACATGACCAAATTAGGAGATGTGCCACTATATCAATCCTTTTGGTTTGGCTGCCAAACACATGGAACACCCTCCATGGAGCTCGCCGTAATGATCTGGTTGGTTTGGCCATCGGTATTCCAATGTTATTTAGGTAGGTTAGTGTTGTACTTTACATAAAGGGTCGTAATATAATTGTTACTTCTCATCTGTACTACCAAAAAAGGCTGATTCAACAAGTGTATATTTATGGATTCTACAATAATAATGATTTGTCGGAATGGCATATGTAGCTTGCCATCTAAATGGATAAAGATGACTCCCAACTTTCTTCAAACAATACACGCTGGCAGCACCCTTTTGAGGTACTTAGAAGACTGAATTTTTTGGCCAATGAAACCACCGGGCCATTTGCATAGATTTGAAAGATCTAAAATCCAAATCCATGCCTATTAGACCTCCAAAGAACTACTAGATATGACTACCAATAGGCCCTGAATAAATAAATGATTCAATTCTTCTAAGTTCATGTTATAACATTTAGAATTTGAGGTAATTTTAATTCCCACTTTCTTGATATTTTCCTCTCACAACGGTTGTTTAGATAATAGGAATCAGTGCTATGGAATGTTCTATTGAGTTTATACCTGCTATGGAATGTTCTATTGAGTCTTATTATTACAGCATGCTTGGGAATAAGCCCTGCTATGGAATGGTGATAGGTTTTTCTTCAATTCTATTGAGTTTCTATATAGTTTTATTATTAAAGGGGATATGTGTATAGGGGATCTATTTATTTAACATCATTCAGGTGTTTTATTTTCTCATTTTTTCTGCTTTGCTTGAGCTTTATAAGATATGCTTCCTACAGACAATGAGTTTTGCGCCTTCGACATGATTAAAGAAGTAGGTAATGGTGGTCGTTTGAGGTATAATTTCAAAATGTTAATATTAGCTATTTTTGGTATTTATCAATTAAACATGCATCATGTTAGTTGGAGGTATAATTTCAGTATGTTGATACTAATTGTTGATGGTGTTTTTTGGAATATGTAGGTATGATGGTGGTGACTTGATTAACTTCAAGCTGCTTATCTTTGTGCATTACCTGTTTTAGTCATTTTTTCCAAAAACAAATTCCCTCTTTTTCCAGACCTTTCCTCAAAGTATGTATTTTATAAGTCTCAATTACTGTAATTTCTAAATTGTAGGTGATAATGTGTAGAGGATGGGCAAACGCATATCAGTCCATCCCAATTGTGCCAGAACAGATGCAGTTAAAATTATGCGCCTAAGAGTACCTTCTATGAAAATCTTTTTCAGCAAACATCAATTCAACAGGATTTCATTATGAGTTTTCTAAATGGTTTGCAACCTGCTGAGGTAGTAGATGCTTCTCAAAATGGGAAATTGCCTCCATTACCTCATGGTTTAGAGAATAAAGGAGTTGTCGAACCAACAGTTTCTGAAAGGGAACGGTTACTGCATATCAAGATTTCTGAGCTTCAAGCCAGGATGACTAACTTGACTGATGAATTGACCGTTGAAAAACTAAAATACATACAATTGCAACAAGAGCACAATGTGGGGTGATATTCTTCTAAAACTGAAGTTGAACTAAGCAAAAAATTCGATAATCCTCTATTAATCAAACCTTTTATCTGACAATATTATAAATCAACTTTAAATTTCCCAGGCTTGAAATATTATTTTGGTCTTCCTCTTATGATTTTCTTTCAATCAAACACATGAAGGTTTGGACTGTATTTCCGCTCCTATGGTCCTTACTGTTAACAGGTTAGTAGCGCAATAGTTTTGTATATATTTTCCTTATTGCTGCACTTCTCTTTATTGATGTGAAGGATTACAAAGGGGAATCACAATTTGCTGATGACAAGCTCCTGGAAGAGCCTGCCACAATAAGTGCTATAGATTCAAGTTGTATTTTCCCCGTTCATAATGTTGTCTTTAACTGATAATATTGTATGAAATACAGTATTTATGTCTTTTGTTTTCTCGGTTGTAATATTTTGCACATATGCGATTCATTGTGCATTTGGATAAGTGGAAATTTTAAAAGGCTTTCATAAATCATTACCCTCTTTAAACCTGTCTCACTTTTACTCCAAAGCTTCACAGGTTTAAGCAGAGATGGAGGCCGGTGACCTCGATGATGGCGATAATCAATGAGGTGAAGAAGAACGATGTTGAATATGGACAAATGTGTGTTGGTTTGTGCGAAACAAATTATTTTTTAAAAATGGAGAGTCAAATTTTGGTACCATTTCAATTAGATTAGATATACAGATACGTATCTTATTTGGGTTCCAGTTCATATTCAAATCAGTTACGACGTATCACGAAATTTGGGTACCCAAATTATTCGAATATGAACTTTTTACCCAAATTATTCGAATACTTATAGATGATTTGGTTCCCAAATAATTTGATTACGTATACATATATCATTTCATATTAGTATTTGGGAACAATTTAGTTATATGAACTTATATAGGTAATTTGGTATATGAACCGATATGAACTGATATGAACTGATGGACTAATATGAACTCATATGAACAGTTGATATGAATAGTTGGAAATCTAATTTGATATTAATTTGGTATATCAATTTGATATGAACAGTAATGGTTAATAGCAACTGTTTAGTGCTTGATAGTACTCATACATTAGTTCTTAATAGTAGTTGTTTTAGCACCGCTTAGTAGGAGCAGTGCTTGCAGTAGATTGAGAGATCACAAAAGTTTTTGCAACACCAAAGGTTAAGAAGATCACAGGTATTTTTTTCTTTTCGCTTTGTACCTTTTTATATTTATTTAGTTTCTTTTAGAAAATTGATTTTTTGTTCATTAAACTGTTCAGGAGGCAAATCGTTCATTCCACAAGTTGTAATCATCACTACACGATTGGTTTGAAAAGTGCAACGATCCAACGACTTGAGTAATAAAAATACAACCCGTGGTGATTCTATAAAATCCACTCACGGTCCGTGGATTTTGGATGCCGCGGTGATTTGGTTCTACATTTCAAATGTCGATTAACTCTTAGGTGCACCGAAGTCGAAGCAACATGTATTAAACTGTTGAGAAGAATGCATCAGGGGTAATAATATTTTTATACGCGTTGACATCGTTGAAAAGGTAGATAAGGTATGATATGTCATTTGCCAATAGGTAGATATTATTTGATCTTTTTATAGGTAATATTTGGTTTTGATTTGGTTCATGTTCTTGAGGGAGTCAGTTATGTATATGAGATTTCACAAGGATTATTGGAGGAGAGAGTTTTGTATTTCATATTTAGATACAACTGTATGTACTTTGTATTAAAAACAATAAAATTCTTATTATTACATTCGAGTTCATTTGTTTAGTAATTATGGTCTACAATATGTTTTCTTTATTAATTTGTAGGCTTTGAATTTAAATTCTTCAAAATAGTAATGCAATATATAGGATGTCTCGAATAAGTACTGACTTATTATGGGGTTATACAAATAGGTATTGACTTCTGTACGTGGTAATTCTAGCATCCAGCATGACAACATGGCTATCATGTCATGCTTTCTGACCTGGCTAGCATCAAGAAGATGATTGTAATACCAACGGACTCCTTACGCTATCTATTGTAATACCAGGTCGACAAGACAACTTCAACAACCCTTATAGTCATCGCACCACCAACCGACTCCTTACGCTATTGATGTAGCACATGGTCCGTGTTACAAATGCATTGCATTGATGCGTGGAGAACACAAATACACCAAAATAATCTCACAGCCTTTCCACTAACTTGGGATTCAGGTGATGTGTAGGTGATGTGTTGTAGCGACTCAATTAGTACTAAAAGTTGGGATAGTGAGCACCACATGTGTTTGGGATAATTCCTTCATTACGTTACAAAAACCTTTTATTGTTTCTTTATTAATATTACATGTTTGTCTAAATTAACATCGAAATGTTGGGGACGACACAACTTTTTGTAGCTTTTTAGTTAGCAGTAACTATTTATTTCTGAGCTACTAAATTATCAAAGATGAACTATTTGTTAACTATATGAAAGGTATGCGAATTAATATTTCGTAAGATTTATTTGATTGTTTTATTAACGTTTTCGATCCCAAGATCATTCGTTGCTTTGGCAAGGGCGCTTTCCATCGCACCAAGACCCGACTTTATGCTTTTCAAAATTATCAGCGTGCCTTCAGGCACGGGCATACCCTAGTATATATATATATATATATATATATATATATATATATATATATATATATATATATATATATATATATATAATAAGGAGTAAAATTTTTACACTATTTGATAACTTGATAAGTTAAGTAGGGGTTGTGATGGAGCCACGTAGGCAAGAAAGGAACGCCTTAGATTGATTTGCCCCGTAGGAAGTCAGCTTTGCTTACACCTGATTTTCCCTCTTTTAGCTTTACCTATTTTCTCCCCTCTTTTATTCGTTTTCCTCTCTTTATTTCATTTTCTTCATTCACTTTATTTAAAAAATAGGGGTAATACCGTAACAACAACTATCCACAGACACTCCCGTTATCCTCATTTTGGGCTCAAACCCTAATACATTATTACTTTAATTTGAAAATTCACACAATCACGAAAGCTGTCAACCCTCTTTCAAATCACACCAAACCCATTACAACACTCAACCCCATTCCCTCTCTCTCTAAATACAATCCCTCACATCTTTTCCCCATCCCCATCAGTTCTATTACCGAAACAAATGATGTAGAGGTATTCTTTTCTCTCTTTCTTTATTTTTTCTCACAGTTTTACAACTACTTGCAAGAATTTTAGTTTTTTCTTTCTCTTTTGTTTCTCTGTTTTACCACTGTAAGTCTCTTTCACTCTCTACGGGTTTCTGCATTTCTGTTTTATTGTGACATTTTTATGGCTTGGAATATCAGTTTCGATCTTTGTTTTGTTTGCGTAATTTAGTTTGTGGCTTGGATTATCGATTTTCGATATCTGTTTTACCATTGTAAGTTTCTTTTTTTGCTAATTACCTTGAGATGAACTTCACAAGATGAAGTTTTAACTTTCAACTCAAACACAGCACAGAGGCACACCTACACACCTACAGGTCAAACGCACAAGACGAAATCACGTGTCAAAGGTACCGAGAAACATACGAATAGGAAACCATAAAAAACCCAATAGGTGTTCGGAAGAGCTCTCTCTCTAAATTGTTTTATTTTGTCTTTTGGGTTATAAGCTACTTATTTTCGATTTTTTTTTTTGCCCAGGTATCTACTAAGATGTCCATTCCATTGCTGGACATAATCTATTTTCTTCCATACATTATCTATTTTTTTCTTGCAGATCAGGTAGGACCTCGGCAAGATGGGCGGATTTGGACTCGGACTGAACTGGGTTACAGCTAGATGGGTGGACTTGGACTCGGACTGAACTAGGTTACAACTGCCGAAGCTGGGACTCAGGTTGGTTAAGGCTGGACTCGGAGTGGATTTGAGTTGGGTTCAGCTAGATGGGCGGCTGTTGAGGTGTGGCACTGGGTTCAGATTGGAGGTGTTTGCAGAGGTGTGACACGCAATCTCTCTCTATTTAAAACATTTCATACTGTTCTATTTTTTGTTGGTTAGGTTGAGGATTTGTAGTTCATTCATACTGGTTTACATTTCATACTGATTTACGAATGGATGATTTTTCGTATGTTGAAGCTCTATATGCAGGGTTTTTGCAAAGATACTTTTGTATGGGGACGCTTTATTACATTATTTATATTTTTCATAAGTTTTGTGGGGTTTATTTTTCTTTCTTACTGTCATATATTTTTATTCTTTGTTAACGATTTATTTTGTTTGTTGTGTGATCCAAAACAGGCAAATGTAAGTTGGATTTTGCTGCTAACTCTCTTTATTTTTGTATGGTTTCTTTGTTTGCTAATTTTTTTTGGCATCATACAGGTCGATGTCGTGTGAAGTCATTTTATGAACCCAGGCAGTTCTATCGGATTTACAATTGTAGCAAGAATCCTTCAACTTTTATTAAGGAATATTAGGACCCATTTATCACCAAAATTTTGAGTTTTGAACTATTGTTTCAAATATAATTCTTTGGTCTGGCTTCATGTGGGTTGATATAATCTCTCTATTAATATAGGTAAACTAAAAATGTTGCACATTATTGTTGTAATGTGTCATTTTTTTGTGATTATATTATAGGTAAACTAAAAATGTTACACATTTTTTTGGTGCGTTATGACATTATATACTTTAATTTTACCACCGTGTTGGTTACATCAAACTCCATCAACTGCAATATTTTAGAAGTTAGCAAAAACGAATATTGATATCAATGAGGAGAGCAAAGAAGTTGAGCAATCTAAAAGTTTGAATTTTTTTATTGGCATTCCATGTGTCATAAGTTTTTGACATGATTATACAGAGGTTAGAAGAAATCTAACATAAATTATTGTTTCATCTTGCTTTGATATTTTTAAAACGAATAATGATATTCTTACAGGATCCAAGTATCGGTTAAGTACCAAATGCTTTATATTTTATTGCATCATACAAACAAATAAAACAGTATTAATACTGCCTCTCAGTGTGTATAACATTTTCATTTTAAAATAAGTTACTATTAGAGTAGTTCAGTTGTGGTGATTAAGTTTCCATCCTGGTGAAACATAAAATGAAGTTAAGTTAATAATATAAAAATATATGCTCATATTATAATCTGGCATGAAAATGGTTATGATGAGAGTATAAAGGTGATCGATTTGATTTACTCAATCTAAGAAATGCTTTGATAAATTTGCAGATTGAAATTCTACTTTTTAAGTGTGTGAACTTAAGTAATATACAATAGAAATTTTGGTTTTATCATTCTTGGGTGGATTTGATAAGTTTGTTTTATTTTTTGATATTGTAGAAAACCTGGTGGGTATATTTTTTCATATATTCTATAACTAAAGCCAAGTCATATTATGCACAACAGTTTGATAACCTAATGGTTTGGTTGGGTTATATGTGTTTATTATTTTCATATATTCAGTTTTTTGTGTTTATAATTATTGGTGTGCGTTTGGTAAAGTTGTTTTCAAATACAGTTTTTTAAAAATTTGACAAAATTAACAAATATGTATATTTATATCATACATATGTGTGTGTGTATGTGTGTGTGTGTGTGTGTATATATATATACTAGGGTATGCCCGTGCCTGAAGGCACGATGATAATTTTCAAAGTATTAAGTAGTATATAATTTAAGTCAAAGTTCTTAGATAACACAAATAATTGCAAAGAATATATAAATTTAGGCACAATTTATTTTGCTTATAAGTCTACACACCATGTTTAAGAAAAATGTGCTAACATACTAATTGTCTGTCTTGGACCTCGTGTGAACAACATCAATGTGCTAACGTATAAACACATCTGAGATTAAGAAAGGAAGCCTATACACAAATACACCGTTGAGAAAATAGTATAAATATTTTTATCGCCGATAAACCCCAAATTCCTATTACCTCCCCCCAATAACGACCAATAGTTCACCGCCAAGAGAAAATAATTGTTGAATATACTGCTTTCTAAGTCTTCCATTTCTAGTTTATTTCTTGTTTGCCAAATGACCCATATGATGTAAATCCATCCATTTGCTTCAAAGTCTGATAAAGAAAGTACCAATTTATAAGTATATATTGACATGAATTTGCATACACATCTCCAAAAAAACATAACATAAAATAAGCCTTTTTTATAATAAACAAAACCATTCGGATCAATTTGCGTACACAATTCATATTAACAACATTAACACCCAATAAAACATTTTCAACCCAAATACGATATCTGCAACTAAGATACAAATAACAATGCTTCTAAGTCAATCCCATAATCGTCATTTTCTTGTACACCAAAGTTTCAAATGAGAAAATGAGAAATGTTTAATCTCTAAAATTACCGTGGTTTTATATGCAAGGTAGTGCTAAAACTCGAGATAGTAGAGCAAACCACTTAAAAAAACATAGAGAGGGAGAGAAAATAGAGAGTATACGTGCAAAAATATAGATTTTTTAAATTAAATATTCATATTCAGGGCTTCATTGGATCTTCAAAAAAAAAAAAAACACAAAAAAAGGATTAAGGACCAAATAAACAAAAGCTACCATATCAATATCATGATCTTACATAATAAAGTGAAAAATTAACTTTTATGATCAGCGCACGCTCTGCCTACACAAACTCACCCACTCGACGCACATCCAGAACACACCAAGCACACATACAACAACCCCCACCCTTGTATCCAAACTCAATTCCAAACCCCACTCCTCCCTCTAGCCCCACCCGACCCCCTAGTCCCACACACCATTTATCGATTTGACTTCTCTCCTTTCGGCAGCTAACAACTCTTTGCTCAGCTTGTCGTTCTCCATCCACAAACGATAAATAATGCTTCCTGATTTTCTGTGATGAGTTAGAGGGCTGGATAGGTGGAGTTTTGGAAGATGATAATGATGTGAACTCTAAATAGTGTGCGTTGCCTTTATGATAGACGGACATTTAAAACCCTTCAGGCACGGGTCTGTGATCCGACGGCTTAAGGTCGTAATAACCTTGTAAAGTGCTCATGGCGGAGGAGACTCTCCGATGGGAAGAAGGTTTCAATCTCAGTGACTGAAATGAATCAAATATATCAGTACCTACGGTTGGGTGGGGTCTGCTCAGAATTTCCAGTTCTGCAAAAACATCATCATCATAAGCCACCGTATAAGTCAAAGAAGTTTATAAATTGATTTTATAGAAAATAAAGCAAAAAAATGGACTTAAGGCAACAGTTTTCCATTTCCTGTGGAATCCAAAACATCTGTAATCAGTACATTGTAAAACAAACTGATAATCCATTTATTACAGATGTTTATAATGTTTATAATGTGTAATTAGTATACTAATTTGTACTAATTACTGTAATGTTTATAATGTGTACAAATTAATATTTGTAATTAATATCAGTTTTGTAATTTGTACAAATATTTGTAATTACAAATGTTTAAAATGTTAATAATGTTTATAAAGTGCACAAAACTGATAATCCACCGATTATAGATGTTTATAATGTTTATAAATACAAAAGTAAGAAAGTTTATAATGCTTATAATGTTTATCATGTGTAAAACAAATTACAAATTACTGTAAAACATGTGTAATTTGTACTAATTTGCACAAACTGATAATCCATCAATTAGCAGAGTATACTAATTTGTACACATTATAAACAAAAGTAAGAACATTATAAGTTCATCAATTAGTATACAAAAGTGTTATTGTGAGATACACAAAAGAAAAGATCGAAGAGGGGATCGTGAGAAATAGAGTTTTTTGAAAAAAACCCTATATCGTGATTAGAGATCGGGATTTCACTTGAAATAGGTTTTTTGCTTGAAATCCTATTCTGGTCGGAGAATAGGATCCACACACTGAGATCGTGAGAAATAGAGTTTTACAGAATAGGATCCCCACACTAAAAATACACTTTGCTTGAAATCGGGATCGTGAGAAATAGGATTTTAGAGAATAAACCCGCTTTCAAGCAAGTCCCAAACTGAGATCTACAACTAAAAAAAATCAACAGCGATTTGAGTAGAGTAGTCGGAATAGTCACCGAATATGGTGGTGGGTTCGCCGGATCTGAAAAGAGCAGTCGGAATAGTCACCGGGTTTGAGAATGTTTGGATTCAGGGTTCGGGTTAGAAGTAAGGCGGTTGGTTTTAGGTTGGAGGGTTCACGGGTATAGGTAGTCGCCAACATGGCAGGTGGTTCGAAGTCGGCAGGTGGTTCGAAGTTAATGGTAGTGGTTGAGAAAAAGACAAAGGGAGAGAGGGAGGGTGAGAGGAAAGTGAGAGAGAAAAATAAGATACGGGTAGGGAAAAGGGGTACTAAAGTGTGAGAATGGGTGAAAATACCATTGTATCCTTGTATTTGAATTTTGAAAAAAAAAAGGTGAAACAAATTAGAGTGGGAAACCAAATTTGTAAAGGGTAAAATAGATACTAAAAAAAATCATAAAGATGACATCATAAGCCAAACTTGTGACTTACACAAGTTTTCTACTTTATTATATAGATGTATGTACATATAAACATACATAAAACTTTCATACATACATGATACATGAATGTATACATACATACATACATCATAAATTATATACATGTACATTTAATAACATGTATTTTTAGGTATATTTAATGAGGTATGTTGTGGAGTTTATATATATATATATATATATATATATATAAAACTTTCATACATACATGATACATGAATGTATACATATACATACATACATACATCATAAATTATATACACGTACATTTAATATCATGTATTTTTAGGTATATTTAATGAGGTATGTTAGGGAGTTTAACTCTCTCTCTCTCTCTCTCTCTCTCTCTCTCTCTCTCTCTCTCTATATATATATATATATATATATATATATATATATATATATATATATATATATATATATATTTTTTTTTTTAATGATGTCGCATATATAATTCACTATAAAATTATATACATACATGAATTGATAATATTTTTTAATACATATGTACTATATGTATATTTTATATTATTCCATACATTAATAATATATGTATAAAACTATATATAAGTATCATGTATCTATTGATAATATTATTTAACTTTATATTATTCCATACGTAATTTTGTGCATATGTACATATATATTTTTTATTTATAAGAATTACACACATTAATGTATTATGTATGTATATTATATATTAAGGTATAATTGCTTTAAAATATTAAGAATGAATAATTCTGAGTTGAAAAATAAAAAAAACAGATGTTATAAAACACCCAAAATCTGTTTTCTGAAAAACTTGATTATGACACATGAGTATTATAATTTTGTGTTTAAAACCAGG
This sequence comes from Sambucus nigra, assembly GCA_949130495.1. NCBI lineage: Eukaryota > Viridiplantae > Streptophyta > Magnoliopsida > Dipsacales > Adoxaceae > Sambucus > Sambucus nigra. Next base: position 290,927,437 of record OX422218.1, on the reverse strand, counting down.
TTGTCAAATGAATATTTTTATCATAATTGTATTTAAACACAAAAAACAGAATTATAGTTGGAAACCAATAAACCCTTACTTTCCCAAAAATATCTGTCTACACAAATGTCGCAGCCATATTTCCTTCACCTACACCAGCGGGTCATGATCAGTTCCAACCTCCGTCTTGGGGTTTCTTCCTACCAAATATACATATTTTTCCTTTTGTTCTCTGTGGTTGTTTTTTTTAATTCGAGAATGGCAGTTTTGTGTTCTTAGGGTTTCTCTAAGTTTTTAAGTGCTCATATTTTTTGTTGTCTTATTTGGATTCCATCACTGCATTGCAAATATTATGTTACTGTACTTATGAGACTTCCACATTAGGGTTTGTTATACCCAAGACCTATAATTTTGGCATATTTGTATCTGCCTGGGTTGGTTGGGTAAGTTTGTTCATTTATCTTTTAGTTTATCATTTACCATTGCTGACTCCATATTTTTTAAAGGAAAGTTGATGTTTCATTTTTTTTTTCTGCAATTATGACTCATATGGGTAAATTGTTTTGGTATGATTAGATATTTGTTTCATTAGCTACTTGATGAACTCTTGATGATCTCCAGCGGTTAAAACAAATAAAGTTAGTGGACCGCCTCAGGCACTTGATAATTTAACATCTAAGTGAACTAATTTTGTTTTCATTGATTACTGATTATTTTCATGAACCTCATTTGTCTCACGGGAAATTATGTTTCTAGACTCCACTATAGTCATTTAAAATTAAAGCAGAGAAGTACAAGTCCAACTAATAAAGAGCAGGACATACTGGTACTCTATTTACTAGAACAAAACAAATATAGTGAAATTATGATCTCCGGTTGATTATGATTTGGAATATGGGCATGTTTGATTTTATTGTTTTGTGGAATCACAACTTCATATTAGTACTCTACTTTTTCTTATATTGTTGATTTTTGGCTTCTTATGGGAACTACTCCTTTGGCATATTCATTTATTTTCAATTTTAGAAGCTTATTTACCTGAATAATGTACCATAAAAACTTTATATTTAATTGAGTGGTATGTTTTTTTGGACAGAGAAGGAGAAAGAAGGGTAGATGAGGAGATATCTATCTGAAATGTGATGATTGGTTGGGAAATGGTGCTAATGATTGGTTGGGAAATGGTGCTTTGGATCACAATATGTCTAATATAGACAATATGAAGATTGCCCAGCTACTGAATCATAAAGGAGAATGGGACTGGAACATTTTTTTTCTGCTATCAACCTTTGCAACTGTTAATGGTATCGTTACTCAAAGTGCAGATCATATGATATGGCAACCTGCAACTTTTGGGCTTTTTCTATAAAATCTTCTGCGGTAGTTAGGCCTGAAAAAAGTTTGTGTTGGTCTAATAAGTCCACTTGGCATAAATGCATTCCACTAAAAACTACTTATTCTAGAGAGACTGTCTCCCTGTTAATGAATCTTTAAAATGAATTGGTATTAAAGGCCATTCCAAATGTATTTGTTATAAAAACTACATAGTTTAAATGGTGGACCATTTATTTAGTGAAAGTGATTTATCTATTATGTTTGCACATACTGGCTGAATCCAATGTCTAAAAGCTGAATCCAATGGCTGAAATTTTATGTGTATAAATGGTGCCAAAAGCTCTTTTCTTCTAAAAAAAAATTCAAAGACTGCCAAGTTCATCTTATTCTGCTATTTTCAAATTTTAAATTTAGTTTAAGTAATTCAGTTTATGTAGGAAGTACTCCTATGTAAAAAAAAAGTACACCCATTTGATCTTAAAATACATTATTTATCTCTGACTTCACTTCTGCATCTATCTCATTCATTTCTAAGAGCCTCCACCGAGAACTTCTTATACTCACCCACACATCTCAATCTATATCGCTAGCCGCACCAGCAATGCTAACAGACTGAATTTCAGATATACAAAATGCAAACGGGTGTTCTCAAGTGACAATAAAAATAAAGTGAGTAATGCACAGTTTATTATTTAATACATTTTTAAGCTTTTACCAGGTAGATGGGGATTATTCATGTTCAAGTTGAAGATCTTGTGAAGTTATGAAGTAACAAAAATTTGTCAAACACAATGGGTAATGACGAATATATATTGTTTCGGCATAAAAGGTCTTCTAAATTTGCATTTTCATGGAGTTTTACTATAGTGAGGAGTTATGTTAAATATTTTTAATGCTTTTTCTATTTCTACTTTTCTATATTGTTGAAGTTGCAGGCATAAAATGTTGTTGAACATATTCAACAAGTTCAGTTTACTTTATGTTCTGTTTCCTAGAATAATTTATTTAATTGAGTTTTGTTGTTTATCTACTATTTTTCATAGACCTGTCAAAATACACGATAACCCGTTAACACGACACGATCCGACACGAAATTATAAGTTAATGGGTTTACCCTTATTGGGTTTGGGTCATTAACGGGTTGACACGGTAGACTCGTTAACACTAACGGTTCGGGTTTGGAAATTTACCTGTACCCGTTTTAACCCGTTTCTACCCGTTAACACCCGTTAACACTAACGCGTACTATAGGGTCACCCAACCCGTACCCAATAACAATAACCATTAAAACCCATTATTTCTAAATCTTTAAAGACTAACGGGTGCTATAGGGTCACCCAATCTATACCCAATAAAAATTACAATTAAAATCCTTTATTTTTAAAGTATTGAAGACTAACGGGTATTATAGGGTCACCCAACCCGTTACCCATTTCGACCCGTTAGGCTTAATGGGTGTTAACGGTTTGGGTCGTGTACCCGTTAATATTAACGGGTCGTGTTTGGGTATTGTTATTAGACCCGTTAGGCTTAACGGGTCGTGTACGGGTTAAGGGTGTTTTCACCCGTTAACCCGTTAACCCGACCCGTACACGACCCAACCCGACCCGTTGACAGGTCTAATTTTTCAGATCAAAAACTGTTCATACTTAGGTACAGTGTTTATTCCCCCTCAACATCAAAGTTAAAGTAAGGGTTTTTGAAACGCTCTTTTGGAGTTTGGTTTTGGATAGTACAAGACTTTAATTTGAAATGTTCTCAAGTTGAAGTAGAAATTGTAAAGATTCCTGCATTGAAGAAATTTTTAAGCGGCCATGGTACTGTTCACCTATTGAGGAATGAGAAAAGAGGGTGAGCCAACCTTAATCTATGTATTTTAAAATTAGGAAATGTGACTGCCCAAGAATAACGAGTGTGGATCTAGATAATTTAAAACGAATGATTTTAAATTAAAAAGAAGCCCTGGGTTCCAATATAACTTTATGCTTGATGATAAAACCGACGCAAATGATGAGTTTTTGTGAGGAGTGGTGTTAAATTAGTGGTGGAGAAAATTTAATTCGACTTTATAAAAGGAGTTGATCCGCTCTGTATTCCAGGTAACCACAAATCCAAGCTGCAATAGGTGGATGCAGCTGTAAAAGTCTTTTCATGGTAAAATAGTCAATGCGACCATATGAACTAATGCAATTTTGTTCCTCTAAGATTTTACTCCATTATCATATTTAACCATTGTTAAGCCGATTCCTTGTATACTCTCAATGTAAAAAATAGCATGACTTTCATATTTTTTCAGAGACCTTTCTCATTCGTTCATGGTATTAACTTTTGATTCAAGTCTACCACATATTTGTAATCTTTATTGGTGATTTGGGAATATTTTGAGCAATTTATGAAAGTTAAATTAAACGCCCATCATTCTGTATCTTGGTAAATCACGTGGAATATATATTGTGAAGATCAATGAGATAAAATCAACATTTATTATATTTGGTGTTTATGGTATCAGTGTGATGACAGTTGAGGAAAAAAACATAACACAACTTTAAGTTAGAAAGTCCCACACATGAAAAAGACATTTTCTAATAATATTGTGTTAGTGTTTTAATTGTTACCCAAAATCTATGGTTTGATGCTATGTTTATTATTGAAAACTAATATATCATAAACCAACTAACAAATAAATGACTTTTTTTAGAAGTTGAATTCAATATTATATTTCTAGGTATTTTATTACTTTTTATGTTTGGGACTTTGTGATTTAAAATATCGTCTTATGTTTAAATCTTAGAATTCACAGCCAAAAAATAATATAATGCCCTACATTAGTTTGCTCATTTTACGGTTGGCTCATTTGGTTATTTTAATTAATTTTTAGTTTCGTTGTAGTGTCTAAATTATTTACACTTACTTGTGTAGTAACAAAATTTGATTTAAATTATAAATGCTTCAATACTATGGAATTTTTTTTTGTGCCTTCAGGCACGGGCATTCCACTAGTATATATATATATATATATATATATATATTTGCATGCATGTGATTATAGTGTGTGAGTATTCTTTTTTGCCGTTCGTTTCTATACTACTTTGTGTATTCCCACTAGGCATAGCATCACACCCTCGCTTTGTTGAGGAAAGCTGGGTGCGGGTTCGTATTTTGGGGGTATTATACAGGTAAGTGTACTTTATTTATTTTATGTTAGTACCTCTATTTACTTGGACTTCAGGGTACTCCCACAGGTCCCACACATAGTTTATATCGAAACGGGAATCGCATGATCAAATAAATGAAACGTTAACTAAATTAAAATTTGACTACCAACTTTATATAGGTTATTTCATTTCACTTCACACCTAATACTCAATTCGGACCGAGTTGACTACGGGTAACCCATAAATCCGGGTTGGGACGTTACAAATGGTACCAGAGCTCTAGGTTCAAGGTTCCTTTTGGGAGTGATGTGGTGAGGTTGGTGGTGGATCTTTCGACGTCGATATTGGTCCAAGCAGTCAAAGAGGTTAGCATGACAAGTAATTTGGTGCCATGTGGCATACAATCAAGTTGTTGTTGTAAATCGCTTATGCACTTCTAATATGATATGTTAGTAATTTACGGGTGTCCATGCAAGCTGATAACGGTGACACCATGGTTCGTAGTGTGAGGTGTTTGTGTTCCAGCTTTGATGATGTAGAGTCTTTGGAGATATTGATAAAATGAGAACATATATTTGTGTATAATCAACTGAATAAATTGATAGTTTGAATTGTCATAACTAAGTAATGATTAATTGTGGTTTCAAAATGCATATAGTTCTTAGGTATATCACTTGTGAGTGGTCAATGTTATCAGATGAGTAGGAAAATTCGATCCTTAGGGTAGTACCGCAATTGATGGTAAATTCGATGAGTATGTAAATTTGTGTGGGGCAACGCTTATGGATAGGTACATTAAGTCTTTGTTAAATATGATGCTATCCTTGTGGGTGAGAGCCTTAGTGGTTATTAATCGATGAATGTATCTTGTGAGCCGTGATTAAAGTTACGAACCATTTGTGGTAAAAGGTCATGTAAGTGACAATGATGAGTTGTAATGGCAAGGGAGTGAACCTTAACTAACCCTTCGGGGTAGTGATTAGAAGAATAATGCAACATTTGATGAATAGGATCTTTACTGACATTGAAATTATATACCTAGGGAGGTATGGATTATGCGTCATGTCATGTATCCTGCCAAAAAGACTTAGTAGTAATAATGTCATTGGTATCCATTTCGACTTAGTGGGAATGCCAATGAATTTCCCTATTAAAATTAAGTGACTAAGTAAGGTGTTTATAAATTGTTAATTCTATGGTCAGTACCTATTAGGTGCCTCGCTTGTAGGCTTAGACTTAGTATAATGTGGCTTTTGATGATCATGATGATTAGAGGTGACCTATGAGTGAACCTAGATATTCTTTGTGACTTGGTGTTAAGTACGAGCATTATGGTGTTATGGAATAGGACCTCTTGTAGTTTCACTAGGGTGAGCCTCCTCTTAGGCAATACCCGACGTCCTGTGTCCTACCCAGACTCTCATGGTACTAATTATAGTTTAGTTATTATAGCGTGGCATTGAGAAATGGGATCCCATGTGGTGTTCGTAGGCATGGGACTTAGTGTTAGAGGCAATGCACGGTGACTCGTATCCTCCAAAAGTATATAGTTGTGTTAGTAGGAAGATTAGCACGTAGTATGATGTTTCCATAGTAAGGAAATTTAGTTATAGTGGTTGAAAAATCATTAAGGGTTAAAGGACATAGTCTGGTGAAATTGACTTCGAGTTAGTGACAAGGTTAGACTTGTGAAATCATATTAAAAATTCCTTGGATATTTATACTAAGGTTTATCTAGTGAGATGTCATTGGTAGTCATTCCCTAGTAATGGTGAATTTGAGGTTGTGTATCGTGCTTTACAACATTAATATTGTTTCTTCTCAAAATTTTAGAAATAATTGAGCTTGATGTCATCGCTCATGAGACCTTGGGGATCATTGTTATATTAAAGTTTACATAGTGGTGGTGGTCATTGATAAGTGTAGCATGATTAGATCATGTGATTTGTGGCAATGCTTCGAATTAGTGCCATGGATTATTTTTATAAATTGGTGTCATGATCGAACCTTTGAGGGTAATGTAAAAAATAGAATGATCAATGTTAGGATGTGCACTTGGGAGACTTAGAACACGATGATGTTCGTCATGGTTTTTAGAGATAGCACTCGGATGAAGTGTTATTCTTGATTATATAACTTACGTGTGCTACCTGTATGATTAGTAGTGACTCTGGTGAGGGAAATCATTAGGCAGGAGTAATGATAGAAAGTTTGAGATGCTATTCGGATGGTTATGATTGGGATCGTATGGGCTGTTACTAAGAGTCGTAGCTATGGTTCGCGAGTTGAATGTTTGAAAATATGTGAGCTATGTGTTTTCTTGATGACAACGCTCTTAGAAATTAGGGTTAGTTACCGCGTGTCAAAATTATGAAGGCCTAGGTATGATAGGTCAATGGATAACGATAAGCATTCAAAGAACGTATTTTCATTAGTTCAGGTGGTTGTACTTACAATGATGGAAATATTGCATTTATCTTAAGGAGGGAAGCCTAGCATTTCAGCTTCCCACAGAAATCAGTCTCGTATCTCGTTCATTCTGAAAGGGTGGATGATTTATAGTAAGAACCCATGAGGGTTAATAGGCCAAGCCAGAGTACGTGGCAAGGCTAAGGTGTTAACGGGTATCGATAATAGTTATAGACCTTAAGCATATGTTTTGGGTTCTCACTTTGTGTCAAACGATTCATTAGCGGAATTTCATTATTTTCTTTTGGCGTGGCAGTCACCTAATTCATTACCTTCCTTAGGTGTTCCTGGTTCCGGTACAAGCTCGTTGTTAATCAGTGTGATTCAGGCGTAGCATTCCATAAACTCGGTAATGAGGTAGGTAGGCTAGTTGTGGCTGATGCTTTATGGTATATGAGTAGGCTCTTCCTAGGAAGCACCTTCGTTCTTCACTAGTTGCGTGTGCATGTGGCCTTGCGCTTATTGCATGTAGTTTGCATATGTTACTTAATTGCTTTAGGTTAACATGTTTTGTAGCTAACCGGTATATCTAGTTATGATTTCATCGTGTGTCCTGAGGTTGTGACTTGAGGATATTATGAATAGTGGAACCTGATAAAACATTTGATGACAGTGTTGCACTTGGATCAGAATTGTGCAGATTAGGGATATGATCGTTCGTATATGCTTATGTTATAATACCTAGGGTGACTCTAGGTTGGTAGAAGGATTTCGTGGGAGATATCGAAAGGGTAGACCTTTTAATAAGGTAATTGTCATAGTGATCATCGATGTGTGTGATTATAATTTTCAAGGTTATATCAGCCTAAGCTAGGTGTGATCCAAAATTTATCGAGGAAATGTAGGTTGTGAATCCTAACATAGGAATAAGCCGCGATAATGAGTTCATTATTGGTAGGATGATATTTAGTGGATATCGATTCTCGAGGTATTGGGTAGGTGACATGTTAGACATGCTTGAGAATTAGCAATAAGGTCTTAGGTTACATTGTGATTGGATTAGCAAAGATGATTGATGAAATTAAAGTCTTTGGGTCTTGGACCATAGTGTTGAGGATCCCCTAGGATTGGAAACCTGTTGTAGGTAACTAGATTTTAAGTTGTGATAAACCAAGAATTTTGAGGAAGAAATTCCATAAGGAGGGAAGTGTGTAATACCTCACCGTAGAAATAAATATATTTTGTATATATTAGGTATTTTATGCGAAGAAATATTGGGAGAAAAAAATTACATAAGTAATGAGCCGAAATTGCACAAAAAGTGACGCGTCACACGTAGAGACTATAAGAGGGAAAATCCACATTGCATGGTCCACATGGAGGGACATTCAAGTTCAAATGATCATATTTAATATATTTATATAGTACGATGTGAATTAGTTGAGGAACAAATGAGTTACAAATGCGAGTAAGTGTAAAGTGTCATTTGAAGGTACGTGACACTGCAAAGTAGAACTTTACAAAATTATTGTAGCAAACCTCGCAGACGATAAAAATAATTTGATTGAATATTTAAGGTCCTAAAAATATATATATGATAATACCATGGGGAAAGAAATGCAAAAAAATGAGGTTGGTTACACTAGGTCCGATTGACCGATAGTTCCCGGTCGGTCGACTGCACCTAGCAGATCCAGCTAAGGTGGGAATTCTTTTTAAGTTTTGTCTTGATACCAACCTTTGGATTTGATGTGTTGTGGATTTTTGGAATACTTAGGGCTAAATATGGAAAGGTTTTGGTGGTATGAGGTTACGTTTTAAGGTAGCAACTCTTTAATTTGAGTTATAAGATGGTAAAAATCGTAGGGGTTTTAGAGAGAGGGAGAGTGATTTGATCATATTTTAAACACTTCCATTGTCTCCCTCTCCCAGCTTCCATGGAGATGTTTCTGAACGGGAGTATTAAGGTGGAAGCCCCCTACATTAGCCTATACATAGCATGTAAACCACCGCTAGTAAGCCTCCAAACACCTTATGTTACCTTATTAAACCCTAGACATAATTTGGGATAAAGAAGAAGGTGTTCTTGGTATGACTTGATGGGTGTGTGAAGGGGATGCTCTTGAGGATGAAAAAGAAAATTCATGGAGCATACTTGGAGCTAGCTTTTGAGGGATTTTAGAGACCCCCTTGAGTCCGCCTTTGGAGGTGAGGGGTCCCCCATCGTCTGCACCATTTCCACCTTTGTTAGAGCTTATTGAGTCAGGGAAAACTAACTTTGACATAAGTTTGGAATTTAGTATAAATCAGTATGTTTATGTACATATATTAGGCTAAATATACGTAGGATAAATGTTAGATTTGCATTCATTTGTTATTTAGCAACCGTCGTTGCATTAGTATGACAATGGATTTCAAAGGATGACTTTAAAGGGGTTTTGAAAACATTTAAATTTCCAGAATATATGTCTTGAACATTTATGAATTAAAATTTGTTAGAATGGTGTTTAAAAGCTAAATACAGTGATTTTATACAAATAAATACATTTGTCTTGTTAAAGACATTTTTGAAAAATTAAAGTATACATTCTATGTAAATGATGAAGTTAAACAATGAGAAGAAGAAACCCTCACTTTAATAGGTATTTTAAAGTTTATGAAACTTATGTAGAAAGTGAAGTGGGTTTAAATGTGTAAATACATGAAATGTAGAGTTTTATTTAAATAGTGGAATAATAATCAAGAAAGAGAATTAATGGAGTTCAATTGTGTGAATAGTAGTAAGATGGGTGTTAAGATGCAAAATCCCATAAATAAAGTTTGTGTTTCAAATGACCAGAAAGTGGGACTTTAATATGTAAAAAGTTGTTATTTTATATATTAAAGGCGTTAATGTAGTAAGTAAGAATGTTGATTTAATTATGATATTGAATAAGTGTTAAAATGGTTAAAATTGTTTAAAATGGTAAGTTGGAAACTTAATAATCATTTTGGGAAACCAACACTTGCTAAAGGGTTAAATTACAAATTTGGCACGAAAAGGGTAAATTGGTAATTCATTCAAAGTGAGACATTTTATGGAGTAAAAATGTTAATGAATGTTTTTACACTAGTGTGGGTGCAATGAATTAAGTCCTAAGGAATGCACTATTTTGGTGTAAAATCATCATGTGTGAGAATAAAGGACTTAAAAGAGAAATAAACAAAATTTCCATGTGTTAATGGAAAATGAATGATTAGGTCCGGGTTTTGGCTTCGACCGGCTAAAAGCAAAGAAGTGGAATAATATGGACATGTGTAATAAAATGTTAAACACATTAATAAGGACTCAGATGCAATAGGAAAATAAGCAAGAAATTCCCAGATCCCTTGGGTGAAAAGCCCTAAAACTCTGGCCAGAGCATATGGTGCGCATAGCTGTCGGTGTGGAGCCTGTGTAAGTATGCGGTATTCGAAGATTCCGAGAAAAGATAAAGGACATATGGAACATGTCAATAAATGGGTTGTGTGGTAAAATTCTTTAATACAACCTAACTTGAATGAATGTAATAAATGTTCTGGTAAAAGTAAAATGGACAAGTAAACGTGTAAATCTATCAATGTCCATAAGATGAGGTGTTGAAGTGAGTGGGTAAATTGGTAACTAAGCGGTTAAACCCATAATTCGCAAAGTATATATTGAAAAAGGTTTTCGAATGATAAATAAGTGTTTTCTAAGATGCTATGGATACATGTGTTGAAATGGTGATTTTCAATGAAAATAGTAAAGTGCATTTGAATTAATAAAAGGGGAACTCCGGTAAAGAAGGTGGTCGGATAAATTATTTGTAGTATTTTTCAAGTACTGAATCGGGTGTGTTAAACTATGTGCAAAATGCTAAGTATGATTATAGGAAGTATTTTACAAGATTAAGGTAAATTAATCTTAGCAAGTATGATTTTTAGAAGTAAAACGGTTAATGCATCGAAATGTGTATTTTTCAAAGATACATATATATATACATATATATTTTCGCATGCATGTGATTATAGTGAGTGAGTATTCATTTCTGCTGCTCATTTCTATACTTCTTTGTATATTCCCAGTGGGCATAGGCCCACACCTTCACTTTGTTACGGCAGGTTGGGTGCAGGTTCGTATTTTGAGGGCCTTATTTAGGTAGGTTTACTTTATTTATTTTATGTTAGTAGCTCTGTTTACTTGGATTTTGGGGTGCTTCCACAGGTACCGCGCGTAGTTTATCTCAAAACTGGAATCTCATGCTAAAACAAGTGAAACGTTAACTGAAATAAAATTTGACTAGCAACATTATATAAGTTGTTTCATTGCACTTCACACCTAGTGCTCTATTCGGACTGAGATGACTACGGGTAACACATAAATTCGGGACGAGGGTGTTACATTTGATTAATTTTTAAATGACCCATTAATCTTGGCTTAAGTTTATATGTTTAAAAATGTCTTCTATTCTCTTAAACGTTAATGGTTATCTTTATTTCAAATTAAACATTACAAAAATGTTAACACACATGCATAAGACTTGATGAACAATATTATAAATTTTGATAGGGGCTATAGACTTGTTTTCAAATTTGATTTGTTCAAGAAATAAATAAAATCATAAAATATCAAAAATTCTAAAAAATATTCTCAAATTCATATATCAAAATAGATTGAATTTTATCGGTATATTCACTTCAAACCCTCACGATACAAAACTCGTCCTCTCGGGCAATCGAGTGATTTAATGTCATATTAAATGTGCGAAGTGCAATCGCGAAAAACCTGCGAAAGTGGCAAATGTTTATTTATACATATTTTCTTAGAGTTTTGTTTTAGTTCCTTATCTTGGTTTGTCTTTATATTACTCGAGGACTAGTTAATTTCAGTTTGGGGGTAGTGTGATAAACCACCAAACGTGTTATATTCATAGCCTAAATGGACTTATTTTAATTGTTAGTTTTTGTTAATATTGGGCCTTTGTGTTCAACTATTTATTTTGCAGGTCAGTATGCATCAGTGCAGTTTAAATATTTAATTATTGACAATTACGGTTAAAAAATAGGTCTAAAGCATGATTTCTAATTTTTGGTGACCCTAGATAACCATACACCCAATAAACATTTCCCAAGCCATATTCCCATTTTTGTCACTTCCTGTGTCTGTATTATTTTATATACACCAAGGTTCTAAAAAATGCGGGGCGTGATCGAGGCGTGGAGGCCAAGTCTTAAGCCTTAGAAGCCTAGGCGGGCCTAGGCGTAAAAAGGCGTGAAAAGGCGTTTAGTCCTTTTTAATATATTTTAATATTTTTTAACCATAACAAGGCTATTGAAATACTAAAATTGTACATATCATAAATATATGTCTGAATATTTGCAAATAAAAATACTATTTGATTATTTTGGATGAGATAATGGTCCGGTTTGTAAAAAATCTTTAAAAGGCGATACCGTTTCACTAAAGCGTTGTTATTTTTAGAGAAAAAGTACGCCTTAAGGATTTTACCAAGCATAAGGCGTCAAAATCTTAAGGCGGGGCGTTTCTCCCAAGCCTCAAGCCTAGGCGTGCCTAGGCGAAGTCTAGGCGGGTTTTTTAGAACAGTGATATACACATATGTAAAAAAATGTGTGTTATATATCCATGTCTATTATTTTTATTACTATGGTATTTTATGTAAGTGTATATGCTGTTTTATTTTATATATCTGTTATAGTATGTGTAGTTTTGTATCCGACCTTTTCCCTCTAGTGAATACCTTTGCATGTATATATGAGTTGGAGGGTGTGAGAGAGTAGGAATGTGGGAGATAAAGAATGGGGGACATCTTGATTTTCGGAATACAGACAGAGGATGGTTTAATGTGAAAAAGAGGGCACACTACACACGCACAAACACACATATATAGTGAGAGTCTCTTATACATACCAATTTTTTAAAATAGGAAAAAATATATTTTTTGTTGAATTTTTTAATATGATGTTTAAACATTTCAATAGGCGCATATAAAAAAGTCAACTCAAAATAATGTTTTTGGCTATTTTTAAAAAAATTGATCAAACTTTCGTAGCTTTTAAAACACTTTAAAATATGCAAAAGTTTGACTGATTTTTTTAAAATAGCAAAAAACGTTTTTTTGAGTTGATTTTTTTATATGGGTCTATTGAAATGTTTAAACATCATATAAAAAACTCAACTAAAAATTATTTATAAAATGGGTCCGCGCTATCGTTTGGCTACAAGAGCTTGAGACTCTCTCTCTCTCTCTCTCTATATATATATATATATATATATTAGAGAGATAATGTGTGTGTTTGAATTAATCCGAGTGGGGGGACAACTTGTTGGGTATGGGTTTGTGTTTTGGGGGAGACATAAGGTGGTGGGGATGTTTGTTTGTAAAAGGTGAGGTGGGGAGTAGGGTAGTGTATGGTTTAGTTAGGTGTTGACAAATGGGTTTTGTTTGAATTTTTTGGGTGTTTGGTATATGGTATGCGTGTGTGTACATTCACATATATGACACATAAATTATATGGAGACTCATATATATATATATATATATATATATATATATATATATATATATATATATATATATATATATAATCGAGTTAATCCTACTAGTCCTATGACTATTACGCCTAAATGCATAAATTCTAAATTTATTTTAGCTAATTCTCTTGCTGATTCGTCTGTAATTAAATCTAATATTACCTCACTATTGACGGCTGTTATTTTTCTTTGGCTAGTGTGATTATAGATTTTATTAGTAAATTCTAACATATTCTTTTTATATAATTGTTGTCCTTTAGTTTTTTGGATACCTTTTTCTATATATTTTTTAGTGTCTTCTTCGTGATTATATAAGTTTTCTATCCTATATATTTCTTTATTTCGGTTTGTAGATGTGGATGTCATCTTTTGAATAAAATAAATTTAATCTTGTTTTATTTTGTTTAGGATTTGTTTTAATATTTTTAAAATTTTCTATTAAGTCGTTTATTTCTGGGGTTTTTGGTTTTTCTTCTCTTTTGTTTATAACTTTAATTAATTTATCTAATTCTATTTTTATGAGATGAGCCGTAGTATTTATGACGTCTAATAATTCTTTTATATAGTCTTGATTTTCCTCTAGTTTTTTAATTCTTTCTAATATATTACTATTCATATATTTATCCCATTCTTCATTTTTCTGCTAATATTCCTAACCGAGTTTCTAAATATGAAGAAATATATATATGTAAAATATGTAAACAAAATCTATGTGTAAAATGTTATAAAGAAAAAATAACTAATAAACCTAATGAACAAATAAATGATACTAATAAAACAACATTAATAACATTCCCCACAAAGATAAAATTCGCAAATAAAACAATAGAAACCACGGCAATGTTAGACACAGGTGCAACAAAAAGTTTAATTCATGTAGACTTAGTAGAAAAAGAAGACGCTAAAGAATTAAATTATCCCGTATATATACATCAATTTAATAAAGATGTTATACCTATAATCCAATGCATACAAAATATACCTATACATATAAATGAAGAACAATTTATTTTACCACAAACATACATAACAAATATAAAAATACATCACCCTTTTATATTAGGATTAAATTTTATTCAATCACTAACAGGAGGATTTATGTACACACCATCAGGTATACAACTTTTTAAAAAAGGAACACATATTATACCTAATAATCAATCTAATATACTCAAACAAGAAAATAAATTAATACTTAATAAAAATATAATATTAGAACCAAATGAAGACGTAAAAACGAATAATAATGAATTAGATATAGAAGAAAAATATTTGAAAGATTATTTACAACATCTAGAAGAAAGTGAAAATCAAAAAATTGAATATAATCAAATAAATAATGTTATGTTTAAAAACACAAAATTAGAATTAGAAGACTTAATTAGGTTAGCAGAAAAAACAGAAATAATAGGAGAAAATCCTCAAAAACATTGGAATAAAAATAAAATAGAAGCTAAATTAAATATCATAAACCCTGAGTCTCCATATAATTTATGTGTCATATATGTGAATGTACACACATGCATACCATATACCAAACACCCAAAAAATTCCAATAAAACCCATTTTTCAACACCTACCTAAACCATACACTACCCTACTCCCCATCTCACCTTTGACAAACAAACATCCCCACCACCTAATGTCTCCCCCAAAACACAAACCCATACCCAACAAGTTGTCCCCCCACTCGGATTAATTCAAACACACACATTATCTCTCATATATATATATATATATATATATATATATATATATATATATATATATATATATAGAGAGAGAGAGAGAGAGAGAGAGAGAGAGAGAGAGAGAGAGAGTCTCAAGCTCTTGTACATACCAAACGATACATACCAACGGTGCATACCGCTAGCGCGGACCCATTTTATAAATGATTTTTAGTTGAGTTTTTTATATGATGTTTAAACATTTCAATAGACCCATATAAAAAAATCAACTCAAAAAAACGTTTTTTGCTATTTTAAAAAAATCGGTCAAACTTTTGCATATTTTAAAGTGTTTTAAAAGCTACGAAAGTTTGATCAATTTTTTTAAAAATAGCAAAAGACATTATTTTGAGTTGACTTTTTTTATATACGCCTATTGAAATGTTTAAACATCATATTAAAAAATTCAACAAAAAATATTTTTTTTCCTATTTTAAAAAATTGGTATGTATAAGAGACTCTCACTATATATGTGTCTGTGTACGTGTGTAGTGTGCCCTCTTTTTCATATTAAACCATCCTCTGTCTGTATTCCTAAAATCGAGATGTCCCCCACTGTTTATCTCCCACATTCCTACTCTCTCACACCCTCCAACTCATATATACATGCAAAGGTATTCACTAGAGGGAAAAGGTCGGATACAATACAGAAAAGCGAAAAAGTGGAGCTAGTGTGTTAGAGAGGGGGGCTTATCTCCCCAGTTTTCTTCTTTATTTATTTTTTTCTTTTGGAGAGGCTATTATGTGGTTAGAATTCACAAAATATATGAAGAATATTTTTTTGGCATAAATATTATGTTCATTGTTCTTCCATTATTCTCTAATTTCGAGTAATATTATTACAACCATTTTCATTTCTTAAAATGTGTTCGTATATTGTGAAATCAGTCTAATCTCCAATTTAATGTGAGAAACGAAACCTTCATTACATTGTCATCTATTTTATTAACTTCTTAATTTTTAATGCTCATTACTAAATTTTATTGAATTAATTATGATTAATGTTGGGCTTCGAGAGAAGGCAATGGGTTATAGTTATGCCTTGAGAGAGGGTGATTCATTTTCTATGATTCAAAAATTTCTCCTCCTATGAGAGATAGGGTGATATTTTTAGTAAAATAGAACAGGAAATTTAAATTCATATTTATCCTAATAATCAAACTAGATATAGGCTTTCCTTGAATTAAATATAATTTCTAAATATCACTTCTTTTGTTAAATTATAAAATGTTTTAATTGATAATTTATTTATCCAGCCTCGATTGAGGGTGTTTGTAAATTTTATTTTATCTCAAATATTTAAGGAATATATCATGGAGACTTCAAAGAATTTTGTTAATAAGTAAATTATTATCTTGGATTAACTAGTGCTAATATTGAATAATATGTTATCTTTGGGTGAATTTTAAAATTTGAAATTAATCTTCTAAATTAATTCAAGACACTGGACGTTAAGCCTTCTCATTAAATTCTACCACACTATCTCTTCAAAATATTTTAGTTACTTTTTATTTTTCTGTAATTAGTTTAGATTAGTTTTAATTTTATAGAACTCTTATTATCTCACTTTGTTTTAATCTATCTAATAAATCAATATTGTCTTTAAAATATTATTCATTATTAATACGGTGATTTACTTATCACGATACATAATGGTTGGGAGTTTAGGTTTTGATTTGAAGGTGGTTAACACAATGGTCAAGAATACAAACCGCATCTCGTCATAACTTACAAAAAGTTTGAGATAATGGAAATGTTCATAATTGAGAAAGGATTATCTTAAAGGATAATAACATGATGAGTTATACCAACAAGGAACATAATATCATATATCTTTTGTCAAAAAAATCAATGCCTTTAAGAGAAAGATCCAAGACCATGTTCAAGTAAGATCACTAATCTTATGCATAGAACACAAAGCTTCTACTCTTGTGAAATCTCCAACATCCTTTTAGGAATACTTTCAACTAACACTTTTCCACCTCAAATTTTAGAAATTTTTGGTTAGAACGTTTAGCATCTTATATCCTTAGTGCCTCCCAATTTTTGATGGATTAACATATGTGAGAAATTTCTATGATCAATTTTTCTTTTGCAAGTGGCGTCTTCGTGAAAGAACAACGACGGTATTCTATTTTCAATTTCCAAAGGTCTTATCACCCAATAAAAGTTATAGCCCAAACCACTTATCCCCTCATGATTTTAGATATAACATAATATATTTCAACACTCTTTGAATCATGAAATGATAAACCTCATATACACATTTAGGAGTTTATACACGATTTCACTAGTCTAAAGAAGCTTTAAATGCCTTATAAAACACAATCCATGTTTTCCATATATTACAAAGTGGCATTAAAGCAATGTGTAGTGCAGTGGTATGTGCAACAAGATATGATCATGAGTTCCAAATTATAATTTTTCTTAAAATTCTTAAGACTTAAAAAAATACAATCCATCTCATGAAGCACGTATAAAAAAATTTACCACTAGGAAAAGTAATTAAAATAGCCATTTTATATAAAAGATATGAAATTGAGAACATCATCTATAGAAAATATATATGATTACATGAATAATCTTTTTATGGAAAGATAATGCAATTAACTCAACATGTGATGTGATATAAAGAAAATATGGACTTAAATATCAAAAGCCTGGACATGTTACTAAGTAGTAATGTAAACACTTAATGATGATCTAAGATATTTAAATCTAGTATTATAAAGATATATAGTTAAGATATCATCCAATTGATGATCCGTAGAATAATAACTCACAGACACCACCTTGTCTTCCACATAATGCCTGTTAAAATGATGGAGAATGTCAATATGTTTCGTGCATGAGCGTTAAATTTGATTTTTTGAAATGTCAATGGCACCACTATTATCATAATAAATAGTGATGAAATCCCTATCAATAGTATAATCATTCACCATTTGTTTTACACAAAGTAATTGAGTACAATGACTACCCGTCGCAATATATTTCGCTTTGACGGTGGACAAAAACATACAAGTTTTATGTGACAACCCGCTCCAAATAATAACGGGTGGCCAGCCCTATACTACATAAATCAGGTATCTCAGATGGTACAGTCTCAACATCAATAACTAAACACCATAATATAAGGCTAACTACCCACAATCATTTAATGTGAATTGCCAATAATTTAAAACTTTTATTTTTAACAATAACAACAAACCCATAATGCACACAACCAACAATATACATCTAACTATGATGTGAAATGTGCATGCTCCAATAATAAAAATAGTACAATACATTGTACAACAAAAATCTCAACAATGAAATACCCGAATATGTTGTCGGGCAACAGATAATACAATAATCTGATAAATAAAATATGAAAGTGTTAATCTACAACACTTGAATACTAACTCAATACAACTGAATCCTAATCTACATGTACAATAGATAGGAATCGACTAAAGCAAAGTGCCGCAACAGTCCGCTACTGCCACAGCTCCACGAATCCTGAATGGAGGAATATCAAAGGCGTCCTAGCGGAGGAACACCTGAAGTAATACAATATATACATGGAGGAGGAAAATATAAACGAGTCAGAACCCGAGTTTGAAAAACAGTTTATAGCAAGTGTATTAAAATGCATAATAATTATAAATGCATTATTACATGATTTAGTTGGAATCGAACACTCCAAAAAATCCAACTCACCTCTCATCTAAAGCGCACACTAAGCGTATGCACGTGTCTCCAAAAGGATGTCCGATTCTAATTAGGTAAGAGGATTCTAACTTAAACCCAAATAAAGTATTTAAGTGAAACCATCTAACCTATCTCCCAATTCTACATTTCTTTCTATACTTTAAGTTATATACATTATCTTTAATGCAATTGTTATAGTTATGTTTATAACGTTCATTTGTTGAACATATAAAGTTACATGATCCAATCATGTCCACATCATCGCAATACATCATAAATCTCAATTACTAGAATTTATATTCTAGTGATACCCATATAGGGCATGAAACCATATATATAATTATTATAGATGAGTTATTAGCATCAAGAGTTAAGGACTAAACTCCTCCCGATTCTCAACACGGTAGTGCGTTTCGTGCGTGGGACGTCTCGCCGAAGCGAAATCCAAACAAGGAACCCCCCGTTACACTACTCCTGACCGTATCGATCCTCGAGGCTCATTATGCCCTCAATGCAAGATGCATGTAAACCAAATGATTATTATCCAATTTTAATTAATTAATATTCCCAATTCTCAACAGTACACGGCGTTTCATGCGTGGGACGTCTCGCCGAAGCGAAATCCAAACAAGGAACCCCCCCGATACACTAATCCTGGCAATGTAGGTTGTTGAGGTCCATTATGCCCTTGACACTCAAATACAAGCACAAGAAATAATAACCATCCAACCGAGCTATAACTCGAAGGATGCAGGCTCACATGCTATCATCTTCCAGCAGCCCATATACGTAGCAAACTGGGGCCACCTGGTGGGGTTCAACGGCACCCACCTCGTGATCAACTCACGCACACAACGTCCGGGAAGCGGTCATAGCTCCTAACCGGCAGGTGAGAGCGACACATACACACGACCTCTCACCCCCAAAGTAATAAATATATATATATATATATATATGTCATATGATGACCACCATGGACGACTATGACCTGGGGAATATCCACATCCTTCTTTTCGAGTCAGGATGCTCACCCACTACGCACGAAACTTCCCAATGATAGAAATGAGAGGGTATGCCTAACATGTATATACACCATCGTATAAGGTATACATACATCCCACATAATAAAGATATACCATTTATATAAGGTATACCTGCAACAATATATTCATTTTCATTATATGCTCTTAGGCGCAATTTAATTTGTGTCATTGTTTAGTTTTTAGTATATCTCTCTCCTGATACACTAATCGCTAAAACTCACACATCTTCCCCACTTAGTATACACCATAATTTCTAATCGGTATTCCTCAAATTTAGTCTATATGACACCAATAATTTCTTATAAGGGAAACTCACTAAAAGTCTCGAAAACATACTTCAAGTGTCTCCAATAGAGATCCCCATTCGATAACCTCGAACCAAACGGGATGAAATTCTCCTTAGAAAAACAATCCCACAAAAGCCCTGTTTCCGAATCGATTTGGCCCAGCGAATCGATTCGTCCAGGAAGGCGAATCGATTCGGGTCATTAGACCTGGGACTCTGTCTCAGGACGAATCGATTAGGCTGGGGCCCGAATCGATTCGGTCACTCAGACCTGGGCACCTGCATACTTCCGAATCGATTCGGTTAAGGGGCCGAATCGATTCGGCCTACCGAAAGCCACAGATTTGGCTATTTTCCTTAAAAGCCAAAAATCCCAAACCTTCATTTAAATTATAACTCGGATTTTATTTCTACGAACCCAAATTTTCCCCATCTCCTCGAGTTATTTAGATGTGCTAACACCCTATTTGGGAATCCACTAATATTTATCTCCAAATAATTTTAACCTTAATTTCTGACTAACGATTTCGATCTTGGACAGCTTTTCGTTGAAAAATCATTAAAAATCCAAAAAAAATCAGAAAAATACCCAGTTGGCGCTCACGCGACCGTATCGAAAAGATCTACAATTTTCATTTTTTTTACCAAGAGCCGAATCGATTCGCATCATGGCCGAATCTATTCGGAAGTGACGTTGTGTCACTATTCATCATCTTCTCCAAAATTCTAAAATTTATTTTAATCATTTTCTCTTCATTTCTCTTCAACCCAATCACAAATATAACAACAATAATCATCCTAGAATACATATAAACTAGTTTCTAACCGTAAATCCATTTATATACTACAAATCTAAGGTTTTCCCAAAAGTTAGGTTTTAAATAAACTAAACCTAAAACCCAAAAATCAATCCACAAATCATGCAATAAATGGTACACAACAATTATTCAGCAAGTTTAATCACTTGCCTCGGGTTCGTAGGGTCTGAATCCGCCTCTAGATCGCGAAATGGCCGGAGAATCCTCTTTCTCTCTCCTTTTCTCCTTCCTTTCTTCTTCTTCTTCTTCTTCTTCTTCTTCTTCTTCTTCTTCTTCTTCTTCTTCTTCTTCTTCTTTCTTTCTCTCTTTATTTCTTCTTTCTTCTTCTCTCTTTTGGAGAAATGAATCTCTCGTAGGATTTTTAAGCCTAAATCCCAAAATACACATCTTTAAATGATAATACACACTTTAAATGACTCGGTGACTTTAATTCGAGTTAAACGGTCCTAATTTATTTCGGAGCCTAAATAGACCCCAAGTACAGTCATTTCGACTTTTTCGACCCTTCCGAAAACAATGGTACCCTTAGAATTTCCATTCGAGACACTTTTCGACGACCCTAAATTTTGACCTCAATTGCCAATTTAATTATTCCCCAATAAAATATTATTTATTTCTCCCAAAAATAAAATAATTACTGTTCCGAAAGTCTTGGGTTGTTACAAACTTCCCCCTTTACAAAAATTTCGTCCTCGAAATTTAGCTAAGCCTAATTGTCCCAAAGTTCAACTATTTCTAATCTACCCATCATCACTAATCCTATCTCCAAAAATCTAACCTCCCACGACGAATTAATTTAATTTATTTTATTTAAGTTAATTATGCATTAAATAAAACCAATTTCCACAACAAGGGCGCCCATACACCCTTTAGAATTGAGCTTTGTTCTCATAGAAATCATAATGAGGCTTTATTTTCCTCCAAAATTTCACAATTCCAATAATATAAGTAATACTAAAATTTTAATTGAACAAAAATTTGAATGGTCCAAAGAAATAACTCCTCTCAATTCCTGACAATCGCCACTTTCGTGCGGGGGACGTCTCGCAAAAGCGAAATCCAAACAAGGAACCCTCCCAATACACTACTATGTGGCGACGTCGGGGATTGAGAGTTTGTTAAATCCGGACTAGAGTTTGAAAATATTTTAGTGAAAAGATTGGTTTGAAAGGGACCGAAGGCCGATAAAAGTTTTACTTTGAAAATATGTTTATTTTGAAAACGGTTTGTATAATCTAATATAATATAAAATGCCTTATGTCCAACACAAGGTCTTTTTTTTATCACCATCTATATAACATATAGCTCAGAAATATTATCACATTCATGAGCTAATATTTTACCTGTGTCCCATCAATCCACAATCTCAATTTCAAACATAAACAACATCTCACATCATTTCAATATATATAGCCTTTTTATAAGGCACGTCCATAACTGGAATACAACCATCATAATAGTATATCATGACTATATAAAAGAAGTAGCTTTATCATTACTACTTATCACCATAACCATTCTTACATTTACTTCAAGGTTTAAAGCTCTTTATGAGCACCTTGCAAAATCACCAATCCTTTTACAAAATAATATAATAAGAGCTTTTCTTGCTCCAAATTTCCCTTTAGGGTCATTACATCCCATACATAAACAAAAAGGGCTAAAGCACTACCCAATTTATACATATCTCTCATGCGATATTCCAAAACTTTACCTCTTAATAATCCTATTTATAAAGGAAAATTAACTTACATCATCCATCTCTAGTCCGATTTCCCATCCTCATCAATGGGCTCCCAAACATAGTCCCCCGGTCTAAAGCGACCTCGAATCTGCTGTAGGGGTTGCACTTCCAAAATTTCATCAAACTGTGGTCTTTGACCTCTTTTAGGACAATCTCTCTTTCTATGACCTATTTCTCTACAAAAGAAACACTTGCCCATAAACCCTTTCTTCCCACTTGCATTACTGGCACTCTCTTTGCCAAACTTACTTGATGAACTCGAATCTCCAAAGTTCTTACTCTCTTGAGAACGAAAACAATGTTTATGACACTTTAATAGTGCCGCATTCACCACCTCAACGAAAGTCATTATCTTAGGACTTTCTAACAAATGTAGTTGGATTTTCCAATCTAAACCTCGAACAAACTTCGATATATGTTTCTCTTCCGTATTTACCTCATTAGGTACTAATCTCGCCCATAGAGAAAAATCTTCTTCATAATCTTCCAACGTCCTATTTCCTTGAAAAATCCCCATAT
Organism: Sambucus nigra; assembly: GCA_949130495.1. Lineage (NCBI taxonomy): Eukaryota > Viridiplantae > Streptophyta > Magnoliopsida > Dipsacales > Adoxaceae > Sambucus > Sambucus nigra. Next base: position 290,904,173 of record OX422218.1, on the reverse strand, counting down.
CCTGAGTAGGGGAATGCAAATACCTTCGATCAAAAAGTTCCCAAAATTCCTTTATAGGTAAAGTATCCCTCTGTTCAGATGTGGTGACAGACTCCCACCATTGAAGAGCTGCACCCGATAACCTAAAGGTGACTAAAAATTGTTTCTGCACCTCACTACACTCCACCATACGAAGATGCCTCTGCATAACATTTTTCCATTGACTTGCAGCCATTGCATCAACTCCCCCTGAAAACTCGGGAGGATGCCCTTTACTAAAATCTTCTTTCACTCTCTCCCATAAAGATAATCCTAAATGGGGTGGGGCTGCTCGTGCGGCAGATTGCTGAGCCATCGTAGAAACGGCAGCAGTGACCGCTTGTGCCACAATATTGGCAACATCATCCGTAGTCATGTTCCTTTGAGGCATTTGGGGTTGCCCTCTGTTTGCCCTGACTGAACGACCTCCCTTCAGTGGCATCTGAAAAAAGAATAATTGTATCAGAACGCCTTTCAAATATTTTTGATTCACAGAAAGATATGGACGTATGAATGTAACCGTCCTATCAATAAGGCTCTATATCAAGAACGCTTACGGAAGATCGTAGTAGCGCACACAGATCCTAACGACACTAGAACCTGATGCTCTGATACCATCTATGACAACCCGCTCCAAATAATAACGGGCGGCCAGCCCTATACTACATAAATCAGGTATCTCAGATGGTACAGTCTCAACATCAATAACTAAACACCATAATATAAGGCTAACTACCCACAATCATTTAGTGTGAATTGCCAATAATTTAAAACTTTTATTTTTAACAATAACAACAAACCCATAATGCACACAACCAACAATATACATCTAACTATGATGTGAAATGTGCATGCTCCAATAATAAAAATAGTACAATACATTGTACAACTAAAATCTCAACAATGAAATACCCGAATATGCTGTCGGGCAACAGACAATACAATAATCTGATAAATAAAATATGAAAGTGTTAATCTAAAACACTTGAATACTAACTCAATACAACTGAATCCTAATCTACATGTACAATAGATAGGAATCGACTAAAGCAAAGTGCCGCAACAGTCCGCTACTGCCACAGCTCCACGAATCCTGAATGGAGGAATATCAAAGGCGTCCTAGCGGAGGAACACCTGAAGTAATACAATATATACATGGAGGAGGAAAATATAAACGGGTCAGAACCCGAGTTTGAAAAACAGTTTATAGCAAGTGTATTAAAATGCATAATAATTATAAATGCATTATTACATGATTTAGTTGGAATCGAACACTCCAAAAAATCCAACTCACCTCTCATCTAAAGCGCACACTAAGCGTATGCACGTGTCTCCAAAAGGATGTCCGATTCTAATTAGGTAAGAGGATTCTAACTTAAACCCAAATAAAGTATTTAAGTGAAACCATCTAACCTATCTCCCAATTCTACATTTCTTTCTATACTTTAAGTTATATACATTATCTTTAATGCAATTGTTATAGTTATCTTTATAACGTTCATTTGTTGAACATATAAAGTTACATGATCCAATCATGTCCACATCATCGCAATACACCATAAATCTCAATTACTAGAATTTATATTCTAGTGATACCCATATAGGGCATGAAACCATATATATAATTATTATAGATGAGTTATTAGCATCAAGAGTTAAGGACTAAACTCCTCCCGATTCTCAACACGGTACTGCGTTTCGTGCGAGGGACGTCTCGCCGAAGCGAAATCTAAACAAGGAACCCCCCCGTTACACTACTCCTGACCGTATCGATCCTCGAGGCTCATTATGCCCTCAATGCAAGATGCATGTAACCCAAATGATTATTATCCAATTTTAATTAATTAATATTCCCAATTCTCAATAGTACACGGCGTTTCATGCGTGGGACGTCTCGCCGAAGCGAAATCCAAACTAGGAACCCCCCCGATACACTAATCCTGGCAATGTAGGTCGTTGAGGTCCATTATGCCCTTGACACTCAAATACAAGCACAAGAAATAATAACCATCCAACCGAGCTATAACTCGAAGGACGCAGGCTCACATGCTATCATCTTTGAGCAGCCCATATACGTAGCAAACTGGGGCCACCTGGTGGGGTTCAACGGACCCACCTCGTGATCAACTCACGCACACAACGTCCGGGAAGCGGTCATAGCTCCTAACCGGTAGGTGAGAGCGACACATACCCACGACCTCTCACCCCCAAAGTAATAAATATATATATATATGTCATATGATGACCACCATGGACGACTATGACCTGGGGAATATCCACATCCTACTTTTCGAGTCAGGATGCTCACCCACTACGCACGAAACTTCCCAATGATAGCAAGGAGAGGGTATGCCTAACATGTATATACACCATCGTATAAGGTATACATACATCCCACATAATAAAGATATACCATTTATATAAGGTATACCTGCAACAATATATTCATTTTCATTGTACGCTCTTAGGCGCAATTGAATTTGTGTCATTGTTTAGTTTTTAGTATATCTCTCTCCTGATACACTAATCGCTAAAACTCACACATCTTCCCCACTTAGTATACACCATAATTTCTAATCGGTATTCCTCAAATTTAGTCTATATGACTCCAATAATTTCTTATAAGGGAAACTCACTAAAAGTCTCGAAAACATACTTCAAGTGTCTCCTATAAAGATCCCCATTCGATAACCTTGAACCAAACGGGATGAAATTCTTCGTAGAAAAACAATCTCACAAAAGCCCTGTTTCCGAATCGATTCGGGCCTATTCCGAATCGGTTCGGCCCAGCGAATCGATTCGGCCAGGAAGGCGAATCGATTCGGGTCATCAGACCTGGGACTCTGTCTCAGGACAAATCGATTCCGCTGGGGTCCGAATCGATTCGGTGCATACTTCCGAATCGATTCTGTTAGGGGGCCGAATCGATTCGGCCTACCGAAAGCCACAGATTTGGCTATTGTCCTTAAAAGCCAAACATCTCAAACCTTCATTTAAATTATAACTCGGATTTTATTTCTACGAACCCAAATTTTTCCCATCTCCTCGAGTTCTTTAGATGTGCTAACACCCTATTTGGGAATCCACTAATATTTATCTCCAAATAATTTTAACCTTAATTTCTGACTAACGATTTTGATCTTGGACAGCTTTTCGTAGAAAAATCATTAAAAATCCAAAAAAAATCAGAAAAATACCCAGTTGGCGCTCACGTGACCGTATCGAAAAGATCTACGATTTTCATTTTTTTGACCAAGAGCCGAATCGATTCGGAAGTGACGTTGTATCACTATTCATCATCTTCTCCAAAATTCTAAAATTCATTTTAATCATTTCTCTTCAACCCAATCACAAATATAACAACAATAATCATCCTAGAATACATATAAACTAGTTTCTAACCTTAAATCCATTTATATACTACAAATATAAGGTTTTCCCAAAAGTTAGGTTTTAAATAAACTAAACCTAAAACCCAAAAATCAATCCACAAATCATGCAATAAATGGTACACAACAATTATTTAGGAAGTTTAATCACTTGCCTCGGGTTCGTAGGGTCTGAATCCGCCTCTAGATCGCGAAATGGCCGGAGAATCCTCTTTCTCTCTCCTTTTCTTCTTCTTCTTCTTCTTCTTCTTCTTCTTCTTCTTCTTCTTCTTCTTCTTCTTCTTCTTCTTCTTTCTTTCTTCTTTCTTCTTCTCTCTTTTGGAGAAATGAATCTCTCGTAGGCTTTTTAAGCCTAAATCCCAAAATACACATCTTTAAATGATAATACACACTTTAAATGACTCGGTGACTTTAATTTGAGTCAAACGGTCCTAATTTATTTCGGAGCCTAAATAGACCCCAAGTACAGTCATTTCGACTTTCTCGACCCTTCCGGAAACAATGGTACCCTCAGAATTTCCATTCGAGACACTTTTTGACGACTCTAAATTTTGACCTCAATTGCCAATTTAATTATTCTCCAATAAAATATTATTTATTTCTCCCAAAAATAAAATAATTACTGTTCCGAAAGTCTTGGGTTGTTACATTTTATTCTTTATCTGCCATGAAAACAAAAATATTTCCTGAGTGGAAGAAACAACCAAAGGTACTCTTACCACCCTCAACATCTCCCACTCAATCATCATCAAAATACATCGAAAAAGAGATATTGATATTACATATGTAACAAACACCATAGCCCAATGCACTACCCATATATTTGATAACACACTTAATGTCTTTCAAATAGGATATATGGTGCGCGAATGGTAGCTAGCACAAGCTCCTATACTAAACGATATATTGGGTTAATTATCTATAAGGTATAATAAACAACCTATCATGTTTTGATATAATGTTTCATCCACCATACTTTCCATCCACGTAATTTCATAGCATTCCAAAGACACTCATAGAAGTGCGTTTATCCTTAAAAGAGTTGAGATGAAATTTCTTCACAAGATCTTTTTCATACTTAGATTGTGAAATAATTATTCCAGTTTCCAATTCACATACTTGTAAACTGAGGAAAAAGTTGAGTTACCTAACCATGCTCCTTTCAAATTCCTTTTGAATTATCAATCTAATGATATGAGAAGGATATACATTAGTGGATCCAAACACATTATCAGTTACATAGACTTGGGCAACCAAGTTATCTTTACTACAAGAATTATAAAACAAATCCTCGTACCCACTTCCTCTCTCAAAACCTTGTTCGATAAGATGTGAGTTAAGTCTCTCATGTTAAGATATTGAAGGTTGTTGAGTGCCATACACTGCCATTTTGAGGTGATAAACATGTGTAGGGAACTTGGGATCCTCAAATCCTTTTATTTATGACACATATACTTTCTCTGTGAGACTAATATTAAGAAATTAACTATTCACATCAATTTTGATAGAGCTTGAAGTCTAATGCACATGTTATGGCCAAGAGTAGGCAAACCTACTCTATCTGAGCAACCAAGGCCAAAAACTCATCAAAGTCAACACATTCAACTTGAGTTTACCCTTGAGCCATTATCCAAGACTTATTTTCTAACACAATACTTTATCCCTTACACTTGTTATTAAAGATCAATTTATTAGCAATGATGTGAACATCTTTCTGCATAGGAACTAGATTCTTAACATTTTATTTTGTTAATTGATTGAATTCATGTCGAATAATATTGACCCATATTCTTGTAATAAGGATTCTTTCAGACTCTTAGATTCAAGAGTGGAAGTATAAAACAAAAAGATAATTTCTTCATGGATTTGAGAATGGATCTTAACTCCAACATTTGGACTACCAATGATTTTGGAGGCATCGTGGTCCTTTATTACTTAAGGCACTAGATCATTTACTACAACACCCACGTGTGGCGGTGTTGTCACCTCTACACAATAATCCATTTCTTCTTCCTTTCCTTTTTCTACGTAAGGAAATATGAAAACTCTATTTTCACATCGTCCTTTTTAAATTCAAAGGAGTTATTATCATCAATGACAACGTGTACTGACTCCATCATCTTTTGGGCAACACAATGGTACACGCAGTAGGCACGACTATTTATGGAATAGTCGAGAAAGATCCCAATGTTACTCCCAGAGTTAATCTTAGTCAAATAATCTTTATTATTGAGTATATAACACTTATATCAAAAGACTGTAATTGTGGTAATCTTACCTCTTGAAATCTCATAGGGGGTCTTATTGGTACCATAGCTCCATAGATTCGATTCACGATATAACATGTCATGTTTATCGTCTCTTCCCAAAACCTCTTAACCACACTCTTGCCTATCAACGTGGTCCTTTCCATCTTATATTATTCAATTTTTCAATCAATAATCCCATTTTATTGAGGTGTTTTAGGTACATAACATTTGTGTTATATCCCAACATCACTACACTACTCTAAGATTCATATTAAACATCCTATAAAACTGAACTTAAAATAATCATATGATAACGAGGATGTAACCTTTACTACACAAACTCTCTCTATGCATTGTACTCATTATGTCTATGTGTAAGATCCTTGAAACTCGAGAGATAGACATCACATTCAACTTATTATGTGGACTATAGATGTGTTTTCCATTTTCATAAATAACACATATGATGATGCTTGAAATAGCACCATCAGGTCAATGTGATGATGAGCTCGAACATGTATAGCAATGGAAGAATGGAATAAACAATATAACTATAAGATAATGAGATGATGCAAAGAGAAGATGAGACCACAATTTAATTGATTCAACCAATCGGGCCAACATCCACTATCTGTTTGTGTGATCCACTAAAAAGGGGCACTAATGGCCATGGATATAATCACTCAAGCTTTTCTCGCTCTTATAATCAGTTTGATAGAGTTCTGCTAGGGTTTTTAATATTCGATCCTTTACAATGAAGAAGACAATGGGTTTATATAGGGCTTGGGGGGTATAGTACCCCCCAAGGATGCAATCACCATGCAGTTAAGGTGACATCCAATGGGATTCTTACACCTGTTTATAATTCACAAATAATGCACAAACTTGCAATGATGTAATATTGCCTCACGTGAGGGTGAGATCTTGTTATAACTGAATTACCCACGTGTGCATGTCACTTTTGTACTTGCATATGCTCGGACTGCTTGACTTCATTCATTAGGCCTCGACCTAGTTGGGTACGAGGTTGTTGACTCTGATAGGGCTATCACATACTTACGAACACAAGTAGAACCTTGGCCACACAGGTCAGTCGAGGTTAGGCAATTATGCATTCATGCTATCAGCTTTAGCAGTGTATGAGACTAGGTCTTATTGAGCATGGGTAACCCTTGCTGGCATCGACTTTCTATATAGTCGAGGCTGATGCATACGAGGATGAATCTTGTTCGAACGATCCCAGTGTTGGCTTGTGGTACTCTTTTAATGACTCAGCAGTGAGTTGAGAAGACATTGCTTCTCAGAGTATGAGGGTATACTTTGGTCATATCAATCACCCTTATCCCTTAGCCTTCTGTGTGAATAGGAGTTGAGTGGTATGTGTATTTGACATCATGAAAGGATATTTCTAATGAATTATTTGCATAGGTATTGATATAGGAACACATGTCACCTTTGTGAAGGATTAGCATCTTCCCCAAGAAAAGTTTGATGACTGCGCACTTAGGGTTTCGATATATGATGATGGAATGCTTGGGGAAATTTACGCAATCATTAATCGAATATTTAAAGGCCCAAAATCCTTTTTCATTTCTCTTTCTTCCCATTTTCTGCCTCCTCTGTTATTTTCTAGCAACTCACACGACTCCATAACCCATAGCCTTCAAAGCTTGCAAATCCTTCTACCTAGGTTTCTTCTTGCCATTCTCACTAAAATCTAAGCACTTAATATTGCTTAGGTATTGTTCCTTGCCCTTGATTTTTTAATTATTAGTATTCCAGTCCTTTTATTATTTTTTCGGTGACCTTCCATACTTTCTAGCGACTGTTCCTACTATTGTTGGGGATTTTGATGGTGAGAAATTAGTCGTGTGGTGGTTCTTAGGCTACATTTAGTGGTTCGAAGTGCGATTTAGGCATTGGTAGCCATGTTTTAGGTTTCTCGATGACTCTCGAGTCACCATCTCTAGTTGGTTCATCACAATTGTTCTTGGTGTTCATATAAAAACCTTTCAGGTTCCAAGGGTTTGATCCTCTATCTTAACTTTTAAAAGTTGTTGGCCTTTCATTTGTTTAGTTTGCCCAAATTTTTATCTCATCTTCCATTTGTCTCATCTCATTCTCTTATAGCTATATTGTTTGTTCCATTTTTCCATTGCTATACATGTTTGAGATCTGACCAAGCATAAATTCTTCAGAATTTAGCTCCTTAATTTAGTGATTTTAATATCTCGAACAATGTAATTGAGCCATTTTTATGCCATATCACTCCATTGTCTATTTCTAACAACTTTCTCTAGGTTTTGTATAAGTTGGATGAAGTTTACAGGAATGGAATGCAAGAAAGAATCCAAAAGAAAAGAAAAGATTCAAGCAAGAAATGTCTAAGGGAAAAAGTGTAATTCCATTCAGAATTCGAAAGTGACACCAAAAGGGAAGTTGAAGAGAATGAGTTCACAAGAGCATAGGAAGAAACGGCATCCAAATCGGAGGTCTAGATAAGAAGACATGGCCAGTCAAAGTTGCAAGGAAAAAGTCAAAGAAGAAGAAATCCGGACCGATCCGGGTAGGAGTCGGACCGATCCGATTTGCCCAAGTCCAGTGCAACCCGGATGGATGGAAAACCGATGGGAGTAATAATAGAACCAATCCGATCACTAACGGACAGATCCGAAAGAAAATAAAAGAACCGATCCGATGGATATCGGACCGATCCGATTAAGACCCGGACCAATCCGGGCATGCGAAAGCCTGGCATTAATTTGCCATTTATTGTGCAGATTTGATGAGTGCTAGCTGTGAATCTTGTTCCACAAGCACATTTGGAGACCGACTTTGGATGATTTGTGCTATAAAAAGCCAAGTTTTACATCATTTGAAGGAGTCTAGGGTTGAGAGTTTTAGGGAGAGTTTTTAGATCAGATTTTTAGGTCAAATTTCCATTTACTTCAAGATTTGCATGAACCCTAGTTTGTATTCTGAATCTCAATTCCGTTTTTGTGCTGAATTCAAGTAATATCATTCTATTCTCTTTTGTTTTAATTTTTGCAAATTTCTTACCATGTTCTGCAGTTTCATAATTTCATATGTGAATTTGTTTTTCAACCAAATCATGAATAGCTAATTTCTCAAGGGTTGGGGTACATGAACTCAATCCTAATACAAATTATTTGTATGGAAAATTAGAAGATAAATAAAAATATTGGTTGAATCGTGAATGAAAATCATATATGCATTGTCATATCTTTTAATCTCTCTTGCCCTAGGTACTTGAGATGTTTAAGAGTGCTTTGTATGTATAATTTGTCGTTCACCGCTTTATATTGATCTTTGATTTCATATGATGCGGTCTTGAACCTCATATATGTAATGCTTAGAGATTATAAGGACTGGATTTAATCAAGAATTTTGATTTATAATTCTAGTATTCTAAAGGATAATTTGTTAAGGATTGAAGGATTGTACCCTACCCTAATTTTCTCTAAATTGTTAAACCCAAGTTTCGCTGTTAATTTGCAATTGTTTTTCATAAGTAAATTGTTAGAAATTTTCCCAAAAATCAATCATCTTTTTATTTCTTTTAAAAAATCATTTCAAGGTTTGGTAATTTTTCTTGTTAGTGTTTGGCAATTTTGATCCCTGTGGAGACGATCCCGACTTACCGGGTTATTACTTGAGCGACAAGGCTTGCACTTGAGTCTAGAGTGAACGCATTTCTAAGACAAATATTAAGTCGCGTCAAGTTTTTGGCGCCGTTGCCGGGGATCTAAACTTGTTAAATTTTCAAGAAAGTTATTGTTATCTACAAGTGATTTCATAAAAAAAAACAAAAAAAAAATTTCATTTTTTTCTCTTGTGTGCTTATATGCAGAATTCATCTCCCACCCAAATTCTCGAAAATCCTATTGCCGAAGCCGGGTCTGAAAATTCTGAGTCTTTGCCTTTTTGGGTTCCACCTCCTTCGCCTAATAATTCCATCACAAGTCGTTCTTTGAGTCAAACCTTGAGTGAGAATTCTGAGCCTTTCGGTAGCAATATGTCGGATCATGGTAGTGTCGGTGTTGGTGCGGGAGAGGATGATGTACCATATCAACCCATGAAAGATCTTTTATTTCCGGAGAGAACTGTTACCCCTGGTTGCATTTTACTCCCGTATAATGCCGGTCAGTTCCACTTTCGGAATGGAATGATCCAAATTCTTCCTACATTTCATGGGATGGATTCGGAAAAACCATATCTCCATATACGAGAATTCGAAGATACGTGTGAGACATTTGGAGATCAAACTTGTCCACAAGAAGTGATCTGGTTGAAGCTCTTTCCTTTTTCCTTAAAGGATAAAGCGAAAACTTGGTTATGGTCCCTGTCCCCAAATTCTGTTTTATCCTGGAGAGATATGCAAAACAAGTTTATCTCAAAAATTTTTCCACAACACAAAACCAATTCTGTTAAAGCCCAAATTCAAGCTTTTCGTCAAAATGAGAATGAGGCTTTTGATAAGTGTTGGGAGAGATATCAGGAGTTAGTTAATGCGTGCCCCCATCATGGTTTTGAACCTCATCATCTGATTTCATTTTTCCATCAAGGCCTTACTGTAGCGTCTAAACAACTTGTTCAAACCATGTGCGAGAGACCTTTTTGGGAGTTAAGTACGAGCGATGCTGAGGCTCATTTGAAATATGTGGCAGAAACTACCCAAGCATGGGATACTTCTGATCCCAATAGTCAAAATAGAAATCGACAAGTGTCCAACTTGCCTGCTGCGCCCGGTATTTATCACTTGGACAAGGACACTTTGTTAGATCGAAAATTTGACCAATTGGAGAAGAATTTCAGAGATATGCTAGATATGCGATTGAGAGATGTGTCTGGACCCGTACATGCCAGAAATGAGAAGGTTTGTGCCATTTGTAATGCAGGCCATTCTACCGAAGGATGTCCTACTATTCCTGCATACAAGGCCATGTACACTGAACAGGTTGATGCAATAGGAGGTTTTCGAGGAAATTATAATGCTCAGCAAGGGAATGCATATAATCAATCGTGGAGGAATCCCGGGTTCAATTATGGACAACCCCAAGGAGGGATGGTTCCTAACCCACAGATGACTCTACCATAACCCCCTCAATTTCAGCAAGTGGTACTCCAATGAGTGATTATACTGAGTTTGAGAGAGAGGTGGAAGAGTTGAAAATTTGGTTACAAGAGGAAGAGAGTTTTGAGAGTTTGAGAGCGGTTGACTGGATTTCTAGGTATGAAGAATTGCCTCCGAGGGAGACACCTATGGTCCCCTCTGAACATAGATTTCCTAGTCTTGAGTCGAAGAAACTACCCTCCCATGCCAAATATGCCTTTTTAGGTGAGAATGATACATTTCCTGTTGTTGTGTCTTCCCATCTAGAAAAAGGGCAAGAAGGTATGTTGTTAGATGTGTTGAGAAAACATAGAAGTGCTTTTGGTTGGACCATAGAAGATTTGAAGGGTATAAGTCCTTTGATTTGTACCCACAAAATCCATCTTGAGGAAGAAGTTAAGCCCTCGCGTGAGATGCAAAGGCGATTAAACCCAACCATGAAAGATGTTGTAAGAGCGGAAATCATCAAATTGCTAGATGCTGGAATTATATATCCTATTTCGGATAGTAAATGGGTGAGCCCAATTCAGGTCGTTCCAAAGAAATCGGGGATGACTGTGGTTGAAAATGCTAAGGGAGAATTAATACCTCAACGCACCACCACCGGGTGGCGTGTTTGCATTGACTACCGAAAGCTCAATGCCGGAACTCGAAAAGATCATTTTCCCTTACCATTTATCGATCAAGTTATTGAACGAGTAGCGGGCCATCCTTACTATTGTTTCCTAGATGGGTATTCTGGTTATAATCAGATTGAAGTGGATGTTCTTGATCAAGAGAAGACGACTTTTACATGTCCTTTTGGTACGTTTGCCTATAAACGTATGCCATTTGGGTTATGTAATGCGCCAGCTACTTTTCAAAGGTGCATGTTAAGTCTCTTTAGCGATATGATTGAAAAAGGTCTTGAGGTGTTCATGGACGATTTCAGCGTTTTCGGTTCATCTTTTGACCATTGTTTAGCTAATCTTGAGAGAGTTCTATTCCGATGTGTGGAAAAAGACTTAGTCCTCAATTGGGAAAAATGCCATTTCATGGTTACCGAGGGTGTAGTCTTGGGCCACATAGTCTCATCTAGGGGGATTGAAGTTTATCGAGCAAAAATTGAAGTAATAGCTGAGTTACCCCCGCCAAAATCACTTAAAGATGTGAGGTCCTTTCTAGGCCATGCGGGATTTTATTGGAGGTTTATCAAAGACTTTAGCGCCATCGCTAGACCTTTGAGTAATCTTCTCATGAAGGACACTCCATTTGAGTGGAATAAAGAATATCAAGAAGAATTTGATAAACTCAAAAGCATGCTTATTTCTGCTCCTATCATGCAAGCTCCGGATTGGTCGCTTCCCTTTGAGCTTATGTGTGATGCAAGTGATTACGCGATTGGGGTTGTTCTTGGACAGAGGAAAGACAAGAAAGCTCATGTTATTTACTATGCTAGCCGCACATTATCTGGCCCACAGCTTAATTACTCTACTACAGAGAAAGAGTTGCTAGCAGTCGTTTTTGCTCTCGACAAATTTCGCTCTTACATTGTTGGGTCGCCTATACTTTGCTTCACTGATCATTCGGCACTGAAATATCTCTTGAGCAAGAAAGATGACAAACCCCGTCTAACCAGGTGGATCCTACTCCTACAAGAGTTTAATCTCTCGATTCAAGATAAGAAAGGAGTAGAAAATGTCGTTGGTGACCATTTGTTACGACTCTCGTCCGACGTACCTATTGATCCCATTCCCATAGACGAGTATTTTCCGGATGAGAATCTATTTACTACCTCTTCTCTCCCTTGGTTTGCGGATATAGTCAATTACCTTATCACTGGAGTTGTTCCATCTAGTTGGAATCCGCAAGAGAGAAGGAGGTTCATTACTTGGTCATGCATGTTCTTTTATGATGATCCATACTTGTTTAAGTATTGTGCTGACCAAATTATACGGAGATTTGTACCCGATGAGGAAATCCAAGGGGTGATTCGATTCTATCATTCGGAAGCATGTGGCGGTCATTTTTCTAAAAATAAAACTGTTGCGAAAATCCATCAAAGTGGTCTTTATTGGCCCACAATCTTCCGGGATGTGAATGCTTTTTGTAAGACTCGCGATAGATGAAAAAGAATGGGAGCTATTACTCGCCGTGATATGATGCCATTATCCCCTATTTTAGTCTTGGAGTTGTTTGATTGTTGGGGAATTGACTTCATGGGGCCCTTTCCCCCTTCTTTTGGTTTTCTATACATCCTAGTCGCTGTAGATTATGTCTCAAAATGGGTAGAGGCTATAGCTACAAGGACGAATGACAGCAAGGTGGTGATCAAATTTATTCAAGAAAATATACTTTCTCGCTTTGGTATGCCTAAGGCCATAATTAGTGATAATGGAACTCATTTTTGCAATAGGCCGATGGATAAACTAATGCGGAAGTATGGAATTGTCCATAAGGTTAGCACCCCCTATCACCCCCAATCGAATGGCCAAGCCGAGCTTGCTAATAGGGAGATAAAGAATATCTTGGAGAAGACAGTTGATCCTAATCGGAAAGACTGGTCTCTTAGATTGACTGATGCTCTCTGGGCTTATAGAACCGCATACAAGAATCCGGTTGGGATGTCCCCATTTTGATTTGTATATGGCAAACCTTGTCATCTTCCGGTTGAAATTGAACACAAAGCATATTGGGCTATCAAAAGGATGAACTTCAAAATGGATAAAGCCGGTGAAACACGTAAACTTCAGTTGAATGAGTTGGAAGAAATGCGCAATGATGCGTATGAAAGTGCTAAAATTTCCAAGGACCGAATGAAACGAGCTCATGACGAAATCATTCGTAAGAAAGAGTTTCATTTGGGACAAAAAGTACTTCTCTACAACTTGAGGTTGCACTTGTTTCCCGGTAAATTGCGGTCACGATGGTCTGGTCCGTACATTGTGAAAGAGGTATTTCCCATGGAGCCGTTGAAATAATAGATGAGAAAGGGGGAAACACTTTTAAAGTCAATGGGCATCGTCTCAAGCCTTATTTGGAAGCCATGGTTAAAGAAGCCGACACAATCTGGTTGTCGGACCCCATTTATGGGGATTGATTGAAAAAGAGAGTGAGGTCGTCGCACCCCCGACATGTATGGGGTGAGTGTTGTACATATGCGTCGTAGGATGTAGAAGTTATAGGTTAGAATCCGTTCTGAGGGTTGAGAATCCGAACGGTGCGGGTTGTTTCGTTATCAATGAGTTGCGAGGTTAGTTGGAAGTATGCAAGGTTGAAAAATCCCCTTTGGAGTTGAGTTTGAGCATTTGTAGGAAGAGAGAAGAAGAATTCTGGAATGCAGCATCCGGATCGGTCCGGGGAGATAAAAGAACCGATCCGGTCAATCGGATCGGTCCAGGGTAATAAAAGAACCGATCCGGTGAGGCGGATTGGTCCGGCCCAAAACCGGATCGGTCTGATTTTCTACAGATTTCATTTCCCAAGAGACACACCTCTTCGATCCACCTCCTCAATCCCCACCCTTTCACTTCACCCAATCCAGCCCTTCCTTCAAAATTTTGTCCATTCATTTCCCACCCATTCATTCCCTCCATTTCACCCACTCATTCCTATAAATACATACCTCCCCCTACCCATTTTCTTCACACCTCCACTTATCTTCTCTCTTATATCTCTATAGCTATCTCCTTCCTCCATACTAATGGCTGCTCCCCATAAATATACCTCCATTGAAGTTCTCCCCAATGGAAATGGAGAGTATCGTTCCCGCCAAGAAGCCAATTGGTGCAGAATTTTTTTTAGCCCTACACGCAAAATCCATATCGAGCGACAAGTGTTATGGGATCAACTGCCTAATTCTGTCACCTCTCTTTTTCTGTCACGGGGCTGGTGCCGTTTCTTTAATGAACCATATGAGGCCGTTTGAGAAAATGAAGTTCGTCAGTTTTACGGATCTCTCGTCCGTACCGCTGAATTTGAATCCCAAGCCTTTGTGGATTCCATCCCTATCCCGTTCTCACTTGATCTCGTGGTGCGAAAACTCGAATCATATGGTGTGCTCACTCCGGACCAATTTGATTATCCAAGTCCCGATCCCGTCCTCACAAAAGAAGTTTGCATCTCGCGAATCCAACCCGGTGCGGTTTGGACCACCGAGACATTTCCCATCGGCCGCTTGTCCGACAAGGCACGATTCAATTTCCATATCGTTTGTGCCAACATTTTGCAAACTTCTAATGATTCGGCGATGAGGCCTCGCCAAGCCACCATGGTATATCATCTATTCGACCCGACGACTGTGATCAATTTGGCCCGAACATTTTACACCGATATCCTTTTTGTGGCCTATGCTAAAAAGGGCCGCACTCCTCTTCCGTATGGTCGACTCATCACCTCCATGCTTCGGGATGCCGGTATCACACCACCTCAGGATCTTGTCAACCTTCCTAAACCTTTAGGACAAGAGTCCCGCACTCGAAGTGAGCGGCAAATTCATCTCTTCCGTGCTCGGCATGGCGACGATTCTAGTGAGGAGGACGACGATGAAGAGGAGAACGTCGCTGAAGAGGACGTGGAAATGGCGGAGGGTGAAGAGGCAGAATATGATGAGACGGAGGATCCGGATTACGTTCCGGAGGATCCGGTCTTGCATGAGCGCGTTCTCTCTCTTGAGACGCGTTTTGACGCACATGTGTCCTCCTACGAGAGGGACATGAGTTTGGTCCTGCGTATGCAGGCCGACTTGTATCGTCTCCAGGTGGGACCCAAGGCCCCTCTTCCTCCCTACTATTATAATCCATATGATCCCAGTACTTCCCATCCCCCACCCGCCCCTTAGGATACCCTTCCCTTGTTAGGATTTTTATCCCTATGTTTGTAGTTTTGCTTACACAGTTATTTCCACAGGTTGTTTGTAATCTACAGTCTTAATATGATATTGGCTTGTTTTAGTTATTGCACTCTTTATGTTGTCTTCTTTTTCTCTCTTATCTATTTGATTGAGGACAATGCAAATCATTGAGTTAGGGGGGATGACAGGTGCGTATTCATAAAACTTCGCTTATATTCATATACATGTCTTTAAAAAAAATAAAAATAAAAAATAAAAAAATATTGAAAAATGTTGAAAAAGCCAAAAATATTTTTGTTCAGAATAAATAAAAATTGGAATTTAAAATTTTCAAAAATATCACCTTTATTCTATTTAAAGTCTCAAATTGTTAATAATCTCAAATGCACTAAGCCAAAATTGACCAAAGATGGAAATTGAAAGAAAATTGATGACTTAACGAATAAGTGTGGAGATTAGTCCAACCCGGTGAGATTTCGAGCCTTTCAATTTTTTATGAGTTTTTAAATCAATCCGAGTTTATGATTAACTCAAAGTTCTTTTCAGCATTTTAATAAGTCGTTGATGATCTCAATCCTTTGTTTTGATCGGTTATGGGAAATGTGTGAATTATTGTCTCGAAATTCGTGCTAAATATATCTCTAAAGTTAACTAATCTCGAGATGCATATGGTAATGTGATTTGCAATTTGGACAATGAAGTAGGCAATCGTTTGTTACCCAAAAATATTAGCCATAAAAAGTTGTGAAAAACAAAATTATCCCTTTGCAACCCACTTTGAGCCTAATAAAATATTTCCCTTTCGTTTGATAACCCGAAAAACCAAATAGCCCGAAATTGTGAAAATTGAGAAAATTCATCAAGTAAGTCCAAATTGTGCAACAAAAAGGGGCAAGAGAAAAAAAAATGCTCAACAAAAATAGAAAAAGAAAAAAGAAAAAAAAAAGGAAAAAAATGAAAATAGAAAAAAAAGAGAAAATGGGCAAATGCCCGAAAAAAAGCACAAATAGACATCATAAAGACATTTTCCAATTCCGAACATTCCATCCATTCCCATTTTTACCCTTTACACTTTTTAACCCGAAAAGTCCTAACTGAGTCCGAATTGCGAAATTAATTACCGCGTGGAGAGCTAAGACATGAAAAGATAATATGAGAGATTAAATGGTTTGAATTAGAGGTGATGTTCCCGTTTCCAAATAACTGTATTCCGATGATGAGATCTTTTCACCATAAATTTCCTTCTTTTCAAATTTTTATGCATGAATTTGTTTTCATTATATTTACTCTTTATATCATGCATACCGAGAGAAAAAGAACAACAATCCGAGTGATGCGTTTGTGAGTGCAATCCGTAAGAATTTGAATCAAAACGAATTTTCGGAAAGTAACGTGATGCTCAATCGGTGGAAGTTTGAGGTTTAATTTTTGGCTTTGCACACACACACTATAGTTTGAGACAGTTGAATATGAATTTATGGTGATTATTTTTAGAAAAGTATAAATTGTACAATTTTTAGGTATTTTGACATTTATTTGAGTCAATAAAGAATTTTGTGGGTAAATTCACTGCAAACCCTCACGAGACAAAACTCGTCCTACTAGGGTTACCTAGAGTTTTAAAGGCTTGTTGCATATGCTAAATGCAATCGTATGCCTGCGAAAGTGGAATACTATTTCAATAAAGAAGTTTTCGAGAGATGAATATTGGTTAAAATACATTGCCCGGGACGTGCAAAGTCCTAAGTTAGGGGGATTTGACCAAGCATAAATTCTTCAGAATTTAGCTCCTTAATTTAGTGATTTTAATATCTCGAACAATGTAATTGAGCCATTTTTATGCCATATCACTCCATTGTCTATTCCTAACAACTTTCCCTAGGTTTTGTATAAGTTGGATGATGTTTACAGGAATGGAATGCAAGAAAGAATCCAAAAGAAAAGAAAAGATTCAAGCAAGAAATGTCTAAGGGAAAAAGTGTAATTCCATTCAGAATTCGAAAGTGACACCAAAAGGGAAGTTGAAGAGAATGAGTTCACAAGAGCATAGGAAGAAATGGCATCCAAATCGGAGGTCCAGATAAGAAGATATGGCCAGTCAAAGCTGCAAGGAAAAAGTCAAAGAAGAAGAAATCCGGACCGATCCGGGTAGGAGTCGGACCGATCCGATTTGCCCAAGTCCAGTGCAACCCGGATGGATGGAAAACCGATGGGAGCAATAATCGAACAAATCCGATCACTAACGGACCGATCCGAAAGAAAATAAAAGAACCGATCCGATGGATATCGGACCGATCCGATTAAGACCCGGACCGATCCGGGCATGCGAAAGCCTGGCATTAATTTTGCCATTTATTGTGCAGATTTGATGAGTGCTAGCTGTGAATCTTGTTCCACAAGAACATTTGGAGACCGACTTTGGATGATTTGTGCTATAAAAAGCCAAGTTTTACATCATTTGAAGGAGGCTAGGGTTGAGAGTTTTAGGGAGAGTTTTTAGATCAGATTTTTAGGTCAAATTTCCATTTCCTTCAAGATTTGCATGAACCCTAGTTTGTATTCTGAATCTCAATTACGTTTTTGTGTTGAATTCAAGTAATATCATTCTATTCTCTTTTGTTTTAATTTTTCAAATTTCTTACCATGTTCTGCAGTTTCATAATTTCATATGTGAATTTGTTTTTCAACCAAATCATGAGTAGCTAATTTCTCAGGGGTTGGGGTACATGAACTCAATCCTTTTTTTTTTTTTTTTTTAACTTTATAAGGTTTATTTGCAATAATTAGAAGACCTTGCCTCTTCTAAATGGCTTACATCCAAAGAACACAGAGAACTTTATTTGGAAACATAAATGAGGATCTTTATAGATTAGATCCCTTACAGAGCCATATAATACCACCTACTGACAAAATAGAACTCCAATGACCACTATACATGTCTGATGGATGGGAGTCTCCATTTATCCACTACTAGAAGACCTTTGAGATGCTTTGGAAAGTCTCGAAGGACTATAGAGAAACAGTCCTTTTTCTCAGATGCTCCTAGCTTTGCAAGAAAATCAGCCACTTTATTCGCCTCTCTATATACATGAACAAGATTTATCTTCATCATATCCATTAAGTTCCTGATTTTATGAATAACCCAACTTATTTTCCAAGGAGGATTTCTTTGACAATTGATGATGTTCACAAGAGCCTCTGAATCACTTTCTACCAATAAATCATAACCAATAAAGTCTAAAAGGAATTCAAGGCCTTTTAGTAAAGCCAAAGCTTCAGCTTCCATATTAGACACCACACCAAAATGCGCATGAAACGCCCAAACCATATCTCCTGATTGATTCCTAAGCACTCCACCTCCTCCTCCCTGCCCAGGATTTCCTATAGCACTCCCATCCACATTTAACTTCAAAGAGCCATATATAGGAGGATTCCATTTTATAAACATTATATCTTTTTTACCATGCTCCATACGCATAACAGCCCTTCGAGAAATTTCATTTTTAATTAGAACCAAAATTGAAGCCACACTAGGAGAGCAATCATCATACCGACATTTGTTTCTATAACACCATAGGTACCAACATACAATTGATGGCACCACTTTGCTAACAATTTGGTCTATCTTAACCCCATGAATCCACCATTGAAAAAGCTGATTTCGCACACCTCCACCTCTTATTCTAGTAATCCCATATTCTCTATTAATTTGATCCCATATAGCAGAAGGAAAATCTCCATCCTCAAATATATGATCAACATCTTCTTCTCTAGGCTTTTGACAACAACAACATTTTGAAGGCCCTCTAAAACCAATAGCTTTTATCTTATCATCAGTAGGAAGAAGATTATTCATCATCTTCCACATAAAAACAGACATTTTTATGGGAAGATGTTTATGCCAGATAAACTTCGAACTCAAACATGATGAACTAGACTGCCTACAAATGTTCCAAGCAGAGGTTATATTGAAGATACCTGTGCTAGATGGTTTCCAAATCAGGGAATCAGCAGACTTAGGCATAATTTCTTCAAAATTTAACACTTTATAAGTGATCTCATAGTTGAAGACCTGCTCTAATTTCTCTTTTTCCCATATTTTGCTTTGGTTCCAGTATTCTTTAATCTGCCCCGCTTCTACCGCATTTGATAATTTACATTCAGGAACACCCCAGTTATCCTTTGCTATATTAATATTTCCTTCTCCAATAATCCACATCATGTGCTCTTCAGCTTTGTCCCTCACATTGCACATACGATTCCAAGTCTGAGCTGACCCTCTCTTTGAAGCTGAGCATGGGTGCTGACCCCTACAATAAGCTGCCATCATGAATTTTGCCCAAATAGATTTTTGCTGTCTAAAATTCCACCATAATTTCATACTCAGAGCCGAATGAACATCATATAAGTTTCTGATTCCCAACCCACCCTCAGATATGGGTTTTGCTATTTTTTCCCAGCCACACCAGTGATGCCGAGACTCCCCAAAGCTGTTACTCCAAAAAAAATTTGCAATACTAGCAGTAATTTTATTGAGAATTGCTTTTGGAGGATTCAAAGCAGATAAATTGTACAGATACATGGAAGAGAGCACTGAGTTTATGAGAACAACCTTACCTCCAAGACTCAAACATTTAGACTTCCAACCTTGAATTCTATTCTTTATATTCTGCACCATCTCTATAAAATAAATACTCTTTTTCCTTCCACTGAAAATAGGACAGCCTAAGTACTTTATTGGATCTGACTTCAGTTGCATACCAGAAATTTCCTTGATTTTATTGATGGCTCTGAGATTAATATGCTTCGAAGCCATGACATTACTCTTTCTAGTATTGATAAGTTGACCCGAAACCTGCTCATAGAGTCTTAGCACTCTCATAATCTGCTTCACTTCCTTCACATTGCCTGAGCTAAAAATGATAATGTCATCTGCAAAAGACAAATGATTAAATCGAGGGCTACCAATTGGCATTTTATACCCCACATAATTTGAGTTAGTAAGCAAGAATTCAAGGTTTTTGGATAGGACATCTGCCATCATAATGAATAGACTTGGGGATAGAGGGTCCCCTTGCCTTAAACCTCTAGAAGATTTGAAAAATCCAGAAGTCTCTCCATTAATTATTATAGTGAACCATGCATTAGAAATAATCCTCCATATATAATCCAACCATATTTCGCAGAATCCCATTCTTCGCATAATCTTTATAAGAAACATCCAAGAGACCCTATCATATGCCTTAGCCATGTCCAATTTAAAGATGATATTCCCTCCAAAATTCTTATGATGAAGACGAGAGATACATTCTTGAGCCAACAATACATTTTCTGTAATGGACCTGCCTTTGATGAAGCCTGATTGAACTGGAGAAATTATTTGATTCAAGAATTTTGAAAGCCTGTCATTCAAAATCTTTGAGAAGATTTTATTTATAAAATTTTGCATGCTTATAGGTCTGAACTCATTAAACGATTGAGGGTTTAAAGTTTTTGGGATCAAAGCAATTTTGGTAGTTGTTGAAATTTTTGGAAGAATAGATCCTGCAAAGAAACTATGGACTGCCTTCAACACATCAGCTTTTATTATACCCCAAAAAAATTTAAAAAAATACCCAGGGAAGCCATCAACACCTGGACTGCTAGAAGAACTTAGACCTTTTATAGCTTGTTCCACCTCCTCCATATCTGGCCACACAATCAGAGCTTTGTTCATATCTTCTGTAATGGTTTTTGGAATATGCCTTAGCAGATCTTGTTCCCCTTCTGGATACACATTCTCATCTGATCGAAAAACTGCAGAAAAATGATCAATTGCTTCAGCTTTTATCTCCTCTTTTGAATGAATCCACGTACCATCATCCTTCTTTATCTTATCAATGGCTAAACGACGCTGCCTATTTTTAACACACTTATGAAAATAGGCAGTGTTCCTATCCCCATCTTGAACCCATCTCTCATTTGCTTTTTGCGACCAGAACTCATATTCTATTTTTAGGCAATGATTATGGGAAGCAGTTACCTGGGAAAGGACCTCTCTATTAAATTCAGAGGGATCATTTTCATAAGAAATTTCTGCTTGCAAGAGTAAGTCTTCAGCATGCCTAGCCGCCTGAAAAATGTCCCCATAATATGATCTACTCCACCTGCTAAGTTTACCTCTGATAGCTTTGAGTTTGAGGGATATAGCTACTATAGGATTAGAGCACTCCACTTCCTTCCAGGTTTCTTCCACAATTTTGATGCAGGCCTCTTTCTCAGTCCAAAACTTAAGGAATACAAAGGCTTTTGAAATCTGATGACTAATTAAGTTACCAGATAGCAATAGAGGATTATGATCAGACATACTGCGATTGAGATGATTAACTGTCCATTTAATTCCACAATCTAAGCACTGCTGATTCATTAAAATTCTATCAAGCCTACACCATATACTGCTCCCTCCACTTCTCTTGTTATGCCAAGTGAATTTCGACCCTTTATACCCCAAATCTTCTAGGCCATTACCTTCAATGCACTCAACGAATTCAAACATAGCACCAATATTAATATTATTACCTCCAGCCTTCTCATCCTGATTCGTTATAATGTTGAAGTCCCCACATATCATCCAAGCTGAGTCTATACATATATCTGACAAGTGCTCCCACAAAACTCTTCTTTCCAGTCTGATGCAGCTAGCATAAACAAAGCTACACTGAACAGACTGTGCTACACCATTAAGCTTAACTTTCATTGTTATACACTGCGACATATCAGAAATGAGTTCCCATTCCACCCCTTCCTTGAAAAAGCACCAGATTTTACTATTTAAATTAGATTTGCATGATGCAAAGCCTAATTTAATCATATAGCTTTGGATTTTCCCCAATTCCTGTTTTGGCTCTAAAATGACCATTACTTGCAGCCTATGGATTTTGTTAAGTCTACTTATTCTCCTCATTGCCCCTTTCTTAGAAATTCCCCTAACATTCCAGATCATAGCTTCAATCATATGGACTTATTAGATTTTTTTGAGTTTGAGTTGGACCTTAATATTCTAATATTTTTTAGTCCCTTCATAATTGGAGATTTCCTCTTCCTTACTACTGTTGTAAACCCATCCATTTGCTCTCTATCATCAGAAGAACAACCTTCCCCAAAATTGTTTTGAATGGCTTCTTCCTGATATGCTTGGACAAAATCCTCATCATTGCAGGACTTTTCCCTTACACCAACCATAGACTCAATACAATTATCCACATCAGCCTCTTCTAGATCTGAAACAGGCATACATACAGTATCACCTGTAGCACAAATTTCTCCTACTTCTGGAACATTTGTAAGGATCTCCTTTCTAGAATTTTTCACATTATATTGTTCTTCTACAGTATGCCTCAACTCCACTACCATATCCTGTTTTTTGAAAAAATTTGAAATCAAAGTTTGTCTTACTTGTATGGGGCTGGACTGATTCTTCTCCAAAATCTCTCCATCTTCTTTCTCCAATGCTATTGCACTAACAATTTGATCTTCTACTGGATTTGTCTCAAACGATCTAGCTACCCATTCTTTTGTAGACTCTTTCTGATTTTGCTTCGCTCTCTGAATTTCCTTGTTGCTCATCCTATTCTTTTCAGCGTCCGAAACCTTCTTGAAATGACATTGACCTTGATCATGACCTTTCTTACCACAAAAATAACAAAATGGTGGTAAATCTTCATATACTATAGGTTGCCAGAAACCAGAATCTTTATCCTTATTGCCAATCCAGACCCTTGAAGGCAAAGTTTGTTTTAAATCAACTTCAACACACAACCTAGCAACACTTGGTCTAGCAATTGAACCAGTCGCACCATCAATCTTGAGAGGCCTCCCTACTACTTGTCCAATAGAGAACATAGCACTCTTATTATACAAATGAATAGGGAGGAGAGGAAGTAAAATCCAAGCAGGAACAATTGATGATTCCTTATTTGGATGAAAATCTGTATCCCATTTGAAGGATCGCATAGGGAAACCATGAATGAACCAAGAGTCTTTAAGCCAAATACGATGAAAGTCTTCTTCATGGTCAAGACGGATCAATACATGTTTGTTGTCAATCAATCCAATATGAGCAGAGGCTTTAAGGTTGAGAGAACAGAAAAACTTACGAATATCATCCACCGAAGGTCGACCATGTGAGAACTTTCCAACCAAGGTGTACTTGAAAGGTGCAGCCATTTCTTGAATACTGGAATCCTCATATATAATAGCAGGTTCACCTTTATAAGAAGATATGGGCTGAAGAATGGTTTGAGTCATGTTTTTGGAACACACAACATCAGCAAAAGATTTGTTTTTTGGGTCAAGTTGGACGTGGTTTTGAAGATTAGGTGAGGATTTTGAAAGGAAAGAAGGAGAAGCATTCTGATGGAGGGGTTGCATGCCTTCTCCTACGATAGGAGAAGGTAGAAAAGCCATGCAAACCCTATCTAGGGTTAGGGTTAGCTAGAGAGAAGAGAAGACCATACAAATTATTTGTATGGAAAATTAGAAGATAAATGAAAATATTGGTTGAATCATGAATGAAAATCATATATGCATTGTAATATCTTTTAATCTCTCTTGCCTTAGGTAATTGAGATGTTTAAGAGTGCTTTGTATGTATAATTTGTCGTTCACCGCTTTATATTGATCTTTGATTTCATATGATGCGGGCTTGAACCTCATATATGTAATGCTTAGAGATTATAAGGACTGGATTTAATCAAGAATTTTGATTTATAATTCTAGTATTCTAAAGGATAATTTGTTAAGGATTGAGGGATTGTACCCTACCCTAATTTTCTCTAAATTGTTAAACCCAAGTTTCGCTGTTAATTTCCAATTGTTTTTCATAAGTAAATTGTTAGAAATTTTCCCAAAAATCAATCATCTTTTTATTTCTTTTAAGAAATCATTTCAAGGTTTGGTAATTTTTCTTGTTAGTGTTTGGAAATTTTGATCCCTGTGGAGACGATCCCGACTTACCGGGTTATTACTTGAGCGACAAGGCTTGCACTTGAGTCTAGAGTGAACGCATTTCTAAGACAAATAATAAGTCGTGTCAAGATCATCATCACATTGTCCTGGTGGTGCTATTTTAAGCATCGTCAACATATTCGGGAGAGGTCGATTCAAAAAGTGGTAGGTCTTGAGCTAGTTCATTCATAGATAGTTTGCTAAGATCCCTACAGTTCACATAACCTAACCTCTTATGCTACCGATTCACCACATTATCCTTACCACTATTTAAAAGAACCTTTGGGATGTATTGAAGACATAAAACAAATTCGTTGTTCTATTTCCCTTCAAAATTTATTTACCCTTGGTATTAAGAACTTGACACCTGTTTATGGTAAAAAGCACATTGTGAAGATCATCAAACTTTTGGCTAATGCTAATCAAGTTGTCTTTCAGCCATCACTACTAGAAAAATACCCTTTTATGATAGTTTTGAAATTCAATTTTATGACCGTTTTAATTAAACCGTCATGATAAGTATTATTATTTCACAATTATGACCATTTTTCATTTAAACAAATACTTATGACCCGTAAATATTTATTGGGTCATATTAATATGATATTTTGTGACGGTAATATTTTAAGTGTCATATGATATATTTATGTTTTATGAAAAATTTATATAGATGGTAATATTAAATATAATTTATAAAATTAATAGTTTTTTTAATAAACTTATGTAGTTATTCATGACCCATTTTAAGAAAATATGTCAAGAGGGAGAAAAAATTTGGAGGGAGGAATCATAACAATCTCAAATTTTAGAGATACCCACTTCTCCCAAAATCTATCTTCATACGATTTTCATGGAGTCTCCCTCATCCCCACTATCTTCTTCAACCCGCATCCCACGACAACTGCATCCCACTCTCTTCTTTAACCTGCATCCCACACTTTTCTTCAACCTGCACACCTTCTCTATTCAAATGGCTTAACTCACGTCATCTTGAAGAATTCGTGTTACCCTTTACTTATCTCGAGAGTGAATTAAATACACGGGTAGGTAGTTGTTGATATTGTAAGTGTTGTTACAATTATATTTTTTCTTGAAATTTAATAATTTGGTTACATTATAATCCCTAACAGGATTTATCATACTATGTGGTTGAATTTTTAGATGTTTCTGCTCATGGGAGTGCTCGTAGTCGTAACTTGATTAAGCACTTACAGTTGTCAGATTTATTATTTCTCAAGTTTATTAAGTATAAAAAGGGAGAAGGGTGGAGTGTTTTCCTCACACCTTTTGCATTCTTAGATACCCATCCATCATCTTTTAGTCTTGTGAGATGGCTCTCCTCAGTAGCATTGAGTTTGTCAATTACCTTGAAGCCTTGGAAGATATGTGCTCTTATAATGTCGACTATTATTCTTTCAACATGCGTCGAGTCTCCTTGTGCCGTAATCGACCTTTTGAGTGGAATATGCTGACGGCGGCAGTACAATTTTGGTACCCCAAAGACCATGTATTCCGCTTTGGGTTGGAAGAAGTTTGTTCTACCTACGAGGAATTTTCTGCCATACTGGGCATGAATCCCAGTGTTGCCACGACTTTACCTGAATTTTTCCGTTCTCCTAGGGATTTATTGGTCGGGCTTCTCCATATTTCTCCTTCGGCGGCCAGGTCATTGGTTACCGGAGGGATGATCTCCCTCCCGGCGGTGTTGCAGTCCATTCGTTCGCGGGAAGTAAGTGATGCTGATTATGCTGGAGCTGTTGTTCTGGGACTGGTTTCAAAATTGTTGTTGGTGACTGGGGAGGTGCGAGTGGACCCACAACCTGCATCCATTACCTCATGGATTTTATACCATTGTAATCCTACGGTGGTGATATTGGCGGAGACTTTGAACGACCTGGATGCCTGGAGAGAAGGTCGTTCTAACTTTTTAAGGGGTAGCCCTGTGATGTTGTTCATGTGGTTGTCTGAAAGATTCTTCTTGTCGACTCCTCCAGAATATCCCTTGTCGGCTGTACCCAACTTCTTTTTGCGCTATTTCATCTGCATGGGCCAATATGTTGAGAACTAGGAGAATTAGCTTGTGGATCACAGGGCTCGTGGGCTGTATTGGTCAGTGCTTTGGTGGGGACAGTTGCAGCCTATTCTGGAGCTAGGAGAATATTCATATGTGCGACTGGTTGGTCTAAGGCAGAGCTCTTTTTATTTCCCTTGGCGACTTTTGCGCCAATTTGGCTAGGCGCAGGTCGTGCCCCCTCGGACCTCAGATTTCTTTCTGATAGAAGATTTGACTGAGCGCCTGCGTCTGTTGCTCGAATTTCTATGGGAAAATCGGCGCCCGTCGACTCGTCCCTCTCAGTCTGTTGGAAAGGTTTGCCATGTCCCCAAATATTATATGAGGTGGTTGTGGAGGAAAGTAGTCAGCAAGATGTTGGCAGTAGAGACTGGTCAGAGGTGGTTCATTTTATCTGACTCCATGGAAGGGGGTGTTGTGGTCTTTTTGAAGATGGTTAAGGCTCATTGGTCTATGGAGTGTTTGAGGCACTCCATTTAGGCAGGAGAAACTTAGGGTCCTCAAGATGTAGATGATAAGGGTGTAGGCTCTTCGAGTAGCTGTGGGAAGGACTCCTGGGGAGTTTATTTTGTGTAACAGATGTGGGGATTTTATCTGGTTTTTATGGTAGTAGGGGGAAAGGAATTATTCGTTCCTTTTTCTTATGTAATCCGTACTATAGTTTCTTATTAATGAAATAAACAAGTTTCTGATCATCCAGTTGTGACTTTCGATGAATTTTGTATTTTGAATTATCTATACTAATCGCTAAGGCATACATAATCCTTTCGTTCAAGTAGATTTTTAGAATGGACTATCGTTCTCGGAGATAAGAAAAGAATATATTTTTGTGAAAAAGAAGGGGCCGTGCTCATGTGGGATGTATGAACTGCCTACGTACCTCTAGGGTTTTTTGAAAAGTTTTAAAATAGTTTTATGTAGAGGATCAGGACCACGTAGTTTTGGCTAGAGGGAAATGGAGAGAGTTTTTTTTTAGAATAGAAGGGGTGTGGGGAGAGTCGTAGTGCGCCGAGATTTCGGATTAAGTTTAGAATTTCTTGAGACGGTCCAGATTGACTGGACGAGCCATCTCTTCCCCATCCAGGTCGGTGATCATGGCGGCACCGCCAGATAAGATCTTCTTCACAATGTAAGGGCCACTACAATTGGGTTTGAACTTTCCTCTGGGGTCCCAGATGGGTTCTATTATCTCCTTGAGGGCTAAATCCCCCTCCCGGACATCGCAGTCCTTTACTTTCTTGTTGAACGATCGTACTATTCGGCGATGATACCCTTGTATGTGGTAAAGAGCTTTTAATCTCCGTTTATCTAGGAGGGTCATCTCATGAAGATGGCCTTGGCACCAGTCTTCTTCACTAACCTTGCTTTAGAGCATGACACGTAGCGAGGGTATTTCCATCTCCACAGGTAGGATTGCTTCCATGCCATAGACCAGGGAGTAAGGGGTAGCCCTAATAGAGGTTCGAATTGAGGTTCGATAGCCCCAGAGGGCGTACGGGATCCGATCGGCCCAATCCCTACAACTTTAGGTCATCTTACTGATGATGGTTTTGAGATTTTTATTGGCGACTTTAACTGCACCATTGGTCTGAGGTCGGTAGGGAGAATATTTGTGTCTCTGAATCCCATACTCGTTGATAACTTCTGTGACTTACGCCTCGAAGTGCAAACCATTATCTGACACTAGCTCGTGCAAGACCCCATATCGGCAGATGATATTTTTCTTGATGAATTTGGCCACCTTCTTGGCATTTAATACTGCGTATGACTCATCTTCGACCCATTTGGTGAAGTAATCGATAGGAACCAAGATGAACTCATGCCCATTTGATGATTTTGGTGTAACCTTTCCTATGATGTTGATACCCCAGATGGAGAACGACTAGGGAGAAGTCATGTTGTATAATTCTCGCGGAGGCAAGTGGTGAAGATTGGAGATCTGTTGGCATTTAGGGCATCTTCGAACATAGGCGATGCAATCCTGGGCCATGGTGGTCCAGTAGTAGTCCTGTCGGATGATATTCTTGGCAAGCATGTGACCGTTCATGTGGGGCCCGCATTCCCCGCTGTGGATTTTTTGCATTATCTTTTCAATGTCATCCCCTGCGATACAGTGCAAATGAGTTCCATAAAAATTCCTCTTGAGTAGTGCTTTATGACAGATGATGTATTGAGCGGCCAGCCTTTGGAGGGTAGCTCGGTCATTCTTGTTGGAACCCACGGGATACCTACCGTACCAGAGGAGGCACCAAATATCATAGTACCAGTAATTTACTAGCTCAGGATCTTCTGAGGTGAAGAGTTCAATGTGGTAGCAATGGGTAGGTTTCTATTGCTTCTGAACTAGGAAGAGGGTCATTATTATTCCCTCGGGCATGTCGACCATGGAGGCCAAGGTAGCGATAGCATCGGCTAGGTTATTCTTTGCTTGGGGTAGGTAATGGAAGGTGATATCTCGGAATTAGGAGGCCAACTCTTCTAATTGGGCATGAAAGGGTTAGAGCTTTTCGTCCTTGACTTTCCACTTTCTGAGCACTTGACCGATGATGAGGGCAGAATCCCCATTTACATCAAGGTCTTGAATACCTTTCTCGCGAGTGACCTTGAGGCCCACTGTGCATGCCTCGTATTCTGTCATGTTGTTGGTGCAAGGGAAATCCAATTTAATGGCGATAGGAGTGTTGGAGTCATCTGGGGAGATCAGAAGTATCCCAATGCCATATCCCCTTTTGTTGGCAGCGCCATCAAAGAACATTTTCCATCGAAGGCGGTCTTGAGTGGTGCAGAGGACATTTTCATCTGGGAATTTGGAGATCCAGACATCTGTTTCTTCTACGGGGTAATCCGCGAGGTAGTCAGAGATGGCTTTTCCCTTAACGGCTTTCTGTGTGACGTACATGATATCGAACTCGATTAAGAGCATATTCGACTGGATAAGGCAGGTTTTTTAAGCAGGTATTTGATGGGATCCATTCGGGATAAAAGTTTGATGGGGAAGGCGAGCATGTAGTGTCGCAACTTTCGGGTGACCGGAATAAGTGCGACACATGCTTTGTCCAAAGCAGTGTAGTTGACCTCGTATTCGACCAATTTACGACTGGCGTAATAAATGACTCTTTCTTTGCGGGAGTCTTCAAGGTACTGGGCTAGTAAAGCCCCGGTTGCAGTGTCGGTTATGGTTAGGTATAAGAGCAAAGGGAGACCAGGCTGAGGTGGCATGAGAACTGGAGGTTGGGTCAGGTATTATTTAATTTAATCAAAAGCTTCTTGGCAGGCCTCAATCCAAACCTTGGTTGAATCATTTCGGAGGAGCTTAAAGATTGGTTCACAGATGGAGGTTAGATGGCTGATGAACCGGCTGATATATTATAATTTCCTAAGGAAACCTTGGACTTCTTTCACTGTTTGGGGAGGTGGCATCTCAAGTATGGACTTCATCTTGGCGGGATCTGCTTCTATCCCCTTCTCATTGACCATGAATCCTAAGAGTTTTCCCTTTGTAACGCCGAAGACGCACTTCTGTGGATTAAGTCGCATCTGATATTGCCGCAGTCATTCAAAGAACTTTCGGAGAGCGGGAACATGACCTTCTCTAGTTTTGGACTTGATAATCATATCATCCATGTAAACCTCTACCTCTTTGTGAATCAAATCGTGCAGGATGGTCGTGGCGTCCCTTTGGTAGGTAGCCCCAGCATTCTTGAGACCGAATGGCATAACGGTGTAGCAAAAGGTTCCCCATGGGGTGATGAATGTGGTTTTCTCTTGGTGGTCGGGGTGCATCTTAATTTGGTTGTATCCGGCAAACCCGTTGACAAATGACTTGAGATCATGACTGGCTATGTTGTCCATGATCATGTCGATGTTAGGTAGCGGATAATCATCCTTAGGAGAGGCTTTGTTTAAATCTCGATAATCCACACACATTCAAACCTTTCCTCCTGATTTTGGTACAGGTACAATATTGGCTAGCCACGTGGGATATTCGATTACTCGAATGAAACCCACGTTCAACTGTTTGATCACCTCTTCTTTGACCTTAAGCGACCATTCGGTGCGGAGTTTTCTTAATTTTTGTTTAATCGGCTTGGCATCTGGGAGAGTGGGGATCTCGTGCTGAGCTATTTCGGGGTCAATACTGGGCATGTCTTCGTAGGACCATGCGAAGACATCCACGAACTCCTTTAGCAATTCTTCGAGTTGTGCGCGCTCATGCTCGTCAAGGGTGACCCCTATCCCAATCTCGCGGAGTTGGCTACTAGAACCGAGATTAATAACAACAGTCTCTTCTTCATTAACTTGAACGCGGTTATGTTTTTTATTATTAACCTTATTTAGATCAATTAAGAATTGTTCATTTGCAAAATCATCATCATCAAAAGTTCGATTAGAATCTACACAATTAATGTAAGGCACAACAAGATACTCAAAATCTTCATTTATTTCATTGATAGGAAAAACAGCATTGAGAACCTTGTCAAAAGAGGTCTCGATTACATTTGAGCAAGGATGGACAACAATAGAAGAAATAGGGTAAACATTGGGGTTAGGAGAGATTTCAAGAGGTAGAACTGGCGCAGCATTCCAGTTGAGGAGAGGTGTATCAGCAGCTTTGATCAGGCGGGATGGGTCCCTTGATGTAGTGCCTGAATGAACCATACAGAGTTCCAGCCCCAGTGTCTGCAGGTTGAAGGAATCTTCAGAGTCACTTTCTTCAGTCTCTTCAGTATCTTTGTTAAGCGGTTGTACACGGTGCTGGAAACTTTTGACCCATGGGTAGCTATCTTGGAAAAATATCTCCATTCCAGGATTCATTTTCTTGTTTGTGCGATCGTACCATGGTTCTGAAAAATCTCAAAAGGGGAAATCCTCGCCCTCTTTGATGAATCGTCTATTTAAGGAATCACCTGAGATAGTTCGAACGTGGTCTAACCCTCTTTTTGATCGAGTCTGGCGGATCATTCTGAGCTCTCGTTCTGATGGTTGATACCCCAAGACGCAAGGAGGGAAAGCTTTCTTCAGTTCAATGGGCTGAAGTATCCCTTGCTGCCTTTGTCCTAGCCCCAGTCCGGGCATGAAGTGCATATTTCTAAACATCTGAATCACATTGACATTTCCATGAGGGTCATATTCTGGAAAAACCCTTTCTTTGAAACTGTCCCCTGCCAGGAGTAGGGATGTCTCAACTTGGAAACCTGATAGGAGCATATCATTTGACCCATGTTGTATCTCAAGAATTGGACTGCTGGTGCCTACGCCTTTGGCGTTACCATCGTTACCCAAGATGGTGATGACTCGACCATCGGCGAAGAACTTAAATTTTTGATGGAATGAGGAAGAGACACCCTTTATACTGTCGAGCTAGGGTCGTCCGAGCAACAAGTTAAAATAGGCCGGGATATTGATGACTTGGAATTCGATGACAGGGTTTATGGGACCAGCCCCTATTACAAGTTTTATAGATCCCATCACCTCACGATGGGTATTACCGTAGGCGTGCATAGCGGAGGAGGTTAGAGCGAGGTCGCCTTCTTTCAGGCCTAGACATTTGAAGGTTCTTAGTGGGCAGACATTCAAAGTGGATCCGTTGTCAATGAGAGAAAGTGGTACCACCTTCCCCATAATTTTGAAGGAGATGTTGAGTGCATGATTGTGATTTGACCCAATTTTGGGGATTTCCTCTTCATAAAAGGATAGCATTTGGGTGGAGGTCAAGGATTCGACCAGGTTCACCGCTTCTTCTGGTGTGGTAGAAGGAGGAACTATAGGTCCAGCGAGTAATTTGATTAAAGCATTTATGTGCAGCTGGGAAGACATGAAAATCCCCCATAGGGTGATTTTAGCTTGAGTTTTCTTTAATTGATCGAGGATCTTTCTCTCCTCGAGGGTCATTTCTGGCATAGGAAGGTCTTCAACTCCCTTCCCCTTATCATTTACTAGTAGTGAGTTGGGAACTTTGTAATGTCTCCCAGATCTGGTCATGTGATTTACTAAAGAAGGGAAAAACTTAAATCTAGTTTCGTCATCAATCTCAGATTGTTCCGCCACCTTATCTATTTCTCCAAGGAGTTCTTCAAATGATATCATCCCATATAAAATCAGTTACTGGGCCAGTTCTTCCTGAAGCTGGCTCTTCATTCGAGTCTTCAAATTCTTCCCCCCATCCGGTGGCAACAATTATGTTTTCCCTTGTGCAGTCAATGCATTCCATAACTTCAACGGCTTCTTCGTATATGTCTTCCCATTCTGTGGGGATGTGTAAAGGTGAAGGGACTAGGTACCCTTGTAGCTTCAAAGCATTAAATAACTTGGTGATACTGCAAATGTTGTTAGTATGCCTGAATGCTTCCGTCATGATCCGGACAACATCATCTAAGCTGACTTCGTTAGTTGGTACCACCCACCTATCTAATTCTCGGGACCATTTATGTGCTTCTGAAAACAACGTATTGAACCTGTGGCAGTCGATAATCATCTGTGAAGGCAATTTCAGCCCGAACTCTACGAGTTGGTTCAACACATCCGATAATTCCATACTTCCACTTTCAGAATAGGTTCGGACAGTGATGCACGTTCTGGTAAGGAGTGAAAGTTCCTGATCAGCGGGGCTAGTAGGGTGTAGGAGGAAATATGGGCAAAGTTGAAGGGGTTTAGGAGGGTATAAGGGTGTGATTTGGGTTGACGGATCGAAATACGAGTTTTCTTCCAAGAAGATGGCATTGGTGTGATTTGGGAGTGGGTTATGAGTAGTTTTTGGTTTAGGATTGGCTGGTGGGGCGATGGTACCCCGGTCAATGAGATCTTGGATTATGTTTCGGAGGTGGAAGCATTGGTTGGTGGTATGGCCAGCGGTTTGGTGAAAGGCGCAATGAGCATCGGTCTTGAAATTTCTAGGAAGTGGATTGGGTAATGGACGTGGATCCAGGGGCTTTATAAGGTTTCGTCTTAACAGGGCTTGGTAAACTTTGGAGAGGGGAGCATGAAGCTCAGTTTATTCCCTTCGGATAAGAGCAGGACGACTTTCTGGTGCCCATGATGTGGTTGGTTGAGAGATATTGTTGATGGTTGAGACTGTAGCATTAGCAGGCTTGTCATATTTTCTGGGGGTGAACTGTTCGGATACCTTCTTGGGTTCAACTTCTATTTTGGCAAGACTTTCCTCGATTTCTACCCCTACCTCTTTGAGATCTCGAAAATGGGGGTAGTACTGTCCTCCCATGGTCGCTCGGACATGGGGCAAGAAATTCTTCTTCACTATACTGACTTGTTCTTCTTCAGATGGCCGATTAGTCATGGTAGCTTCTTTTTCCCTCCATTGGGCTATAAAGTTACTGACTAATTATCTAGAGTTTTGTTTGAGCGGCTCTAAATCACGATGGGTGACCTCGAGATCTTCGTTGTATTTGTACTGCGATATGAATTCTCGAGCTACATCCTCCCAGCTACAGATCCTGGATTACTCAAGAGATAAAAACCATCGGAGGGCACTATCCTTCAAAGTTTGCTTAAATAATTGGGCCATCACTTCTTTCGAAGACCCTAATAGAGTCATGGAATGATGATAACTGCGAAGATGAATAATCGGAGGACCAAACCCCCCAAACTTCTCGATATTTGGCATCTTGAACTTCTCGGGTAACCTTGCTTTAGGATAAGGAGACATATGGGTGTAGTACATGTAATTTCCAGAGATCCTGACTTGGTCAAACTTCTTGGTGAGCATCTTAAGATCTTCTTTGACTTTTTTCAATTCCTCCTCCTTTGGATCAACAACCACATGCAAGTTAGCAATAGGCTGGGCAATGTTTGGTATTGGAAGCTGGGCAAGCGGCGGCCCATTAGCAGGATGGGCATGCGGAGCGTTCTGATATTCTTTAGGGACCCAGATGGGCTGGGGTGGACCCATAACATGAGGGAACAGGGCCTCGGGATCTTGAGGAATTGGACCTTGGTTTCATTGCATTTCTCAGACCTCAGCTTGGAGGTTGTCAATCTTGGCCACGAGCTGAGCTAGGACTGTCGGCAGATCTGGTTGTATAACTGTTGCTTGATCTGCATTCTCCATGGAAGATGTATGGATTCCGGATTCGAAAGAAGTAGTAGAGTAACGGATGAAACTCTGGGGTGATTTGACTGAAGACCTAAGACAATAGGGAGCCAGGACAAGGGCGTACGATCAACCTGAGAAGGCGCAGGATGAGATTTATTTATTTTTTAGAAAAGGGGAAGAGATTATTTTTGGATTTTTGATAAAAAAGGAGAAATGTTTTTTGGATTTTTGATAAAAGGGGAGAAATATTTTTGGAGACATAACTCAGCATGATTATTTTGATTATTATGTTCTCACTTGTATTTAATTCTCCTATATGCAATGCCGGACGGGACCCGAGCCTAGAAAAGTGAGGTTTTAATACATGCAAAGCTATATTAGGACTTATAACCAGGCTCGCGGATAGAGTCCCATTTTAAAAATGTGTGAAAATTGGGAGAAAGATCGACCCGAAATTTTGACAGATTTTTGGGTTGAAACCGGCAGTCTAAAGTGCGTGTCCTAAGTTTGACACCTATATGCGGGTATACAGTTGGTTGGGTGAATCGGCATGGGTTCCCCCCTTTGGCGTGACTTCCACGATATACATCTTGCTCTTGCGGGCAATCAATACGTGTGGACAAGCCATTTGATATACCTGAGTGTACGTGAATTGCCTCACCATATACCTCGTGGGGATGGTACGTGTGAGAGCGAATTCGATATACTCGGCGTACGTGAACGAATTCCCTACGATATACCTCCCGTCATGACTTCGGTCAAAAGGTACGATGCGGGGGAACCGTTCGATATACATCGAAGGTACTTGGCCAATGGAAGGTGAGAGTCATATCGCTTAGGCTAATTGCGACCTGCCGAACCAGCGCCCATCACGAAGTGACCCTCCAGTTACTGGGTAAAATTTGGTCAATAGCAATGCTCTTTGGTGATATCGTGTGAATCATGCATGATTCTCTTATTAGTATCTTATGATGAGAATGCCTTTCTTTGATTATACCAAACCGGGAACAAAGTATAAGTACCTCAAAAGGTACACCAAGTATTGATGGGTGATCCGTGCAACATGGGAATATACATGTGATCCTAGGTGCACGTGGTGTGAAGTGTACATGGAGAATTTTCTACAAGTGTGTGAACATAAGCATAAGCATGGGATACATATGAAAAAATGGGAACATGCAGATATGGGGGGAGACATAAAAAAATATAGCATCCATGTAAATAGAGTCAAGACTTCAAAATAAATAAACTCCCAAGTGGAGTTGCCACTGTGGCCATCCCCGATCCCCGCTGCAGAGGGAGGAAGGATCCTTCGAGTCCCGTGCGTCCCCTCTCAAGAGAGCGCTTTGGCCGGCATCGATTTTGTGAGATGTGAAAAATGTAGAGAGATTCAGAGTCGCCAGTCTATTTTACTCAAAACAGATAAAAGAAAAAGAGGTAGCCACCTCGAAGGATGTCTTCCAAAGACATACTGGTGCGTGCGAAACCAAAATGATTCGAAAAGGGTTTGGAGGCTTAGTTACGAAATGGGAAGGTGTTAGGCACCCATTCCCCCCTTTCGATCTCTCGTGGATATTTGCTATTTTCCTTTATGTTTCCCCCCGTGAGATGTGTGCATGTGTATATATATAGAATGGAGGTAGGAATCCTCGACTTGTATCATGGAAAAGATAAAGCGAGTCATCCATAAGAAGATATAAAAGTAATATTAGAAAAATAATATTTATGCGGTTACCCCTACGTTAATCGTTATAAGGGAATGATAACGCATATGGAGTAATGCATCACTAAGACTAATAATATAAGAAAAATGGATTTAGAGAAAATAAAAAATGATAGAAAAAGTGAGAGAAAGGACTCGAGTCTCAGGTTTTACCCCGAGACGCCTATGTAGCCTATAAAGGCATCAAAGTCCACGTAGTTTACATGTAAAGTGAGGGGTGGGTTTTATGCCATAAATCCAAATGTGGGATCTCTTATTTGTAAGTGTGTGTGTGTGTGGAAAAAGTGTTTTAGTTGTGAGAAAAGCCTGAAAAGTGTGAGAAGCCCTTATTTGAAATTTATGAGCAAACCCTCTTTTTCTTATTTTTTGGGTTTTTTTTATTTATATGAAAATATGGGATGTGAAATAATATCAAATAAAAAGTATATTAGGATATGTGAGATGAGATTATAAAAGTGTTATGTAAGAAAACAAGTTATTGGGAATTCAAGAGAATTTAAGAGAGAGTTTGAGAAAGTTTGACCTTATTGAAGATCTTAAGCTTGATCTTGAATGTTGGAGAGCATCCCTTGATCTTGGATGATGATGGAGAGTGGTTAATTCACCAAGTGTGATGAAAGGTATGATGAAAAGTGGAGGTAAAAGAGGGATTTGGAAGTTGAAATCAAGCTGCTTTCTAGAGAGGTTTCTGGGATTCGTTCAGAGAGATTTCTATCAGATCTGGGCTCCCCTTGCAAATGAGGCCAAGGCCTCCTTTTATAGGCCCAGGGGTCTTTCG
This sequence comes from Sambucus nigra, assembly GCA_949130495.1. Lineage (NCBI taxonomy): Eukaryota > Viridiplantae > Streptophyta > Magnoliopsida > Dipsacales > Adoxaceae > Sambucus > Sambucus nigra. The sequence goes on along the minus strand of OX422218.1, from coordinate 290,866,945 downwards.
ATCGGCATTGCCATGGCACTACCTATCGGCAGGTGCCGATAGGCGGGGTCTGGGACCTGCCATTTGGTAGTGCGCCTCAGGATTTCTAGGAAAATTGGTCGCCAAGGGAAAACCGTTGGTCAGAATCCTATACGGGGCATACCGTTGGAAAGGTAATTCAGATATCGTCAAAAGTCCTTTGGACCTCTCCTAAGTTCGGGAGTTGACTTTGAATCAAATATGGCTCGGAAGCATTTGTCCGTCCATTGCACGGGGAATCGTTCAGACGCAAACAGATTGTTCGTCCGCATGATAAGTCCGAATCACGAATGGGGCATACCATTGGAAAGGTTAGGAGATGTAATTTGACATTCCAAAGTGTTTGACCCGGTTTGGAGAGTTGACTTTGGTTAACCGGGACCCGGGAAGAGCTCGGTGGCTTCCCGGAGTCAAACAGATCGTTCATCCACATGGAAAGTCGTAATTGCATACGGGATGGACCGTTGGAAAGGGTATTCAGTGACCTTCGAGGATTCATTTAGTATTGGTCAATACAAGGGGTTGACTTGGGTCAACAGAGCCGGAGAGTGCTCGGTGGCCTCTAGGTCAGGTTTCGGACACAAACGGCGCGTTCGTCCTCATGGTAAGTCAGAATCGTGCATGGGGTGGACCTTTGGAGAGGGTATTTAGTGCCCTTTGAAGATTCATTGAGTCTCAATCGATACAAGGAGTTTGACTTTTGGGTCAAACTGAGCCGGGGGGTGCCCGATGGCTTCCAAGTCAGTACTCGGGACGTGACCTGGGTTTACGATGATGAGTGGAGGTACCCGGGACCTAAGGAGAGTTAGGGGGTAACAGAGTGAGGTGTATACAATAAGTATTTTTTCATTAGTCCATTAAGTTTCTCAGACCATAAATACATATATGCCCATAAAAAGTTACAATTTACATTATTGATGGGGCTGAATTGCTGAATTGCTGAATTTTTTGCAAGTGGAAACTTTTATTTTTATTCTTACTATATTTTCTTTTAGCAGTACAATGCTTCATGCCTTTGTTTACACTTAGTTGTTTCTTAATTTCTTTCTTCTTTAACTAAATTTATCTTTCCATTGACTTTTTTTTCCAGTTCCGGAATGCACGTGGAGATCATCCTCACTTGGGCAACGCATGTTGGATTGGATCGGGAGCGACATTAGTGGTTTAGAAACTAATTTTCAATCTCATTTACATGGCTTTCATTGTGTAGGTGTATAAATACATGTAGCAGTTTTAAATTTGCAATCCCATAAAAATGAATGTTTGTATTCAAATTTAGCAACTAGGGTGATCAAAATTTTGTTTATAAAATTGACATCTGGTGATCCATTTTGTTATGTAGTATTGTCCATATATGGGATATATTTATGAATATTGTTAAATCGATGATGCAGTTTAAAAGAGTTCTGGAACGGACTATTAGCATTATTATTGTTGTAGTATTTTTTATTTCTTAAACAGGGTTGATAGTCCTATAAACGAAGGAAATTCTGCCCAAATTTTCTAAATAATTTACACTTATTTGTGTTGTAAAGTAAACTTTTGGTCCTTAAAACAGGTGGATAGTCCTATATATAAAATAAATTATGCCCAAAATTTCTAAAATGGCGTAGATTTTTTTTATTATAATATAAACTAATTTTAATTTTTTTTTAGTTAATTCAATACTTTGGAAGTATTCGTCGTGCCTTCTAGAAAATTTACCACAATTGATACTATAATACAAAACGTTTATGACTTAACCACGATTGATACTTTGAAAAATTGTTATCGTGCTTTCAGGGACGGGCATACCCTAGTATATATATACCTTTAGTCATATTGTCTTTGTAAACATATTTTTTATTTTAATCATTGCCTTGAAGCGAATTTAAAGCTTTGGTGGTATCAAAAGGAGGAAAAATTTCAAGTTCAAACTAGGAGAATGTTAAGGTACGATAATGTTAATGAATATACATTACTGACTTATATCTTAAATCTTAATATAACTATTATCTTCAAAATATCATTCTATAGGGCCCATTACAACCGAGGAATGTTGAATGTGGGTTTTACATATTAAAGTTCATGAGAGATATAATGGGGAATCCGTGTCAATCTACTAAACTAAAGGTAATAAATATTTATTTTATAATATTTTATTTCTCTGTTAATTAATTTTCTAAGGAAAAAATGAATACAACTTTTGTTATTTGATTTGTTAGATGAAGGAGTTGGATGAAAAATCAATATATGAAAATCAGGAGATAGAAGAAGTTCAACATGAGTTAATCGATTTCATTCAGGATTATTTTTAGTGAGCTATAGTTACGGACAATTTTGGCATATCTTTTCAAGTACCTTTTTTTTCAATCTAATTAATTACTTTGTGTCGATGTTAATAATGTTTAATATAGAGAATCAAAATACTGTATATGAAACTATAACAAAAATAATAATTAATATTATCAAAACACTTTAAGAATATGATGTCAAGAATAATGTTGTTGTTAGTGAATGAACGCAGTAAGATTTATATTATCATTGTTGATGATGATGTTGAATGCCCGGGGTGGGCTTTATTTTGTTGATGGTGAATGTCCGGGGAGGACTTTATATTATTGTTGTTGGTTAAACATGTCATGTTTAATTTTGTATTATTAAAAAAATAAAGGAAAATCTACCAAAATTTTCACTAAACCTTCCCTATATACCTCTTCCTTGCATTAAGAAAGAATGAAGTAAAAATTAACTTTGAGATTCTGCAAATGTTTAGTGATCCTCGTGATGGACTCTATATTGTTTTTTATTGTGAATCCCCAAGGTGGTATTTATATTGTTATTATTGATAGTGAATGTTCATGGTGGTATTTGTATTGTTATTGTTGATAGTGCATGCCTGTGACGAAATTTATACTGTTATTGTTGTTAATGATGATGATGAATGCCCAAGGTGGGCTTTATATTATTGTGGTTGGTAAAATATCCGATGTTTAATTTCAAATTATTAAAAAAACAGAGGAAACTCTGTCAAAATTTCCATAAAATCTTCCCCACTTATCTCTTCCATGCGTTAATATAGAATAAAGTAAAAAGTTAACTTTGAGATTATGCAAATGTTTAATTGTGACGTTTGTTTGGGCCTTTATATTGTTGTTGAATGTGAATGCGCAGGATGGTATTTATTTTATCATTATTATTATTATTGATAATGAATGATGCCCGTGGTAGGATTTATACTGTTGTTATTGTTGTTGATGATAAATGCGCGGGGTGGACTTTATATTATTATTTATAGTGAATGAACATATTGGGCTTTATATGGTTGTTGGTTAAAAATGTCATTATTTTAGATTATTAAAAAGTGGAGAAAATTCTGCTGAAATTTTCATGATACTTTTCCCATTTATCCCTCCCACGCCTTAATAAAGAATGAAGTAAAAATTAACTTTAAAATTTTGCAAATGTTTTTTTTTTTTTATGCTTGATATTATACTAGAATATCATTATTGTTTGAGGTATATTCTTTATATGGTTAATCTGTTTTAGTTGTTAACTCTTATTTATTTCCTTCTTTTGTTCAAATATCGATCCCGTTGTTGCCTATTGCGTTTTCGATGTAGCTGTTGCTAAATTGGGTTTCCATGCTACACGAATAGAGCCAATGTTGTAGTTTAATTTGCTAGTTTTTATGTCTATAGTACAGGTCATTTTAGATATATTTTTGTTTGTGAGTTATCTAAAAGTCAATTGGAAAACTGTTCGTGTATATTTTTTTTAATTTCAATTATTAATGATAATTTGTATACTTATTGTTAAAGTTATATTGGTACTTTGAATTTGCTAATTTGAGTATGGAAATTTGTTCTTTGAATTTGCAAATCATATTTTTATGCATTACATGTTTGGGATATTTAAATAGTACAAAGCAAAAATGGAAAGGAAATTTTTTTTATGACGGTTTACAGTTCACATATCAAAACGAGTATGTTTTTATAATTGTTTTATGCACTTTGTCATTATAATTAACAAATTAATCGTCGTAATAGGTACACTTTATGATGATTTTTACAGAAAACTGTCGTAATAGGATGGTTTGTTATGACGGTTTTGTCAACAGTAATTTTATTAAGACACGCAATATTATTGTTAATGATGGTTTGCATAAAAAACAGTAGTAATAGGATGGTTTGTTACGACGGTGTTGTCAACACCAATTTATTATAACGCACAACATTATGACGGTTTTTAAATTTTTGACAACCGTCATAAACAACCTTTTATGACCCTTTTTTCCAAGCATAAAAATGTCTATTTCTAGTACTGCATGTATCTAAAGGAAATTTTCTTACTTAGGAAACCTAACTATTTTAATGGTAGCATTTCCCAATACATTAGAAACACACTCATACCCAAAAATTAACAATATCAATTTTGTCTTCAATGATTTTTTAAAAATGACCACAAATTTTTCTAGATCTAAGTCCTTCTTCTCTGCGAAAAAATATCTCCTAAGTAAGACGCATATACCACCACAAATTTTGTTCAGGGTTCTTAGACTACTCACGACTAGAGAAGGTGAACTTTTACTGCAACAAGTATTTTGGAACATCAACCAAATGCATTTTTAACATAGATTTTCATAGATAAAATACAATGACATTTGTAGATGGAAAAAACACAAAAACATGCTACAAGGTTTTGAAAAAGATTTCATCATTTATTTCATAACCATAAAAGCTAAGTCTGCTTGGTTACGCTTACCTTCATTCTAAAGTGATTAATGAGATAACGGGACAAAATAAGTTGACTTCGAGATTTTGATCATTGATGAAACTTTCTAGAGACCTTCTAGGCATATACATCATGTGTTTTATAAATCACAATAAGACAATTTATATAAGCTAGGTCATAACAAGTATATTATACTCTTACAGTACTCATAATCTAGGAAGACTTCCTCAATTTTTAATCTTATTTGATTTGGAATATGACGATTATAAGGATAACTCTGTCATTATCTCTTTAAAACTTAGCGCGGAGAGGAGAAATGAGTTATAGAGAAGGCACGATCAGAAGAGAGAGTCATGTGCACGGAGTCCACATGGAATGTATTGGACTCACAGTAATTTTTTACTGTCACTTAATTTTTTTATGATGTAAGGGTTCTGGACTTAAATGGATTTTGTTCGACAAAAAGTAAATATCTATTTTGAGTTAATCTATCTTGTGACTGTAAGTTTTACTGTCGTAGTAAATGTTTTATTAGTTTGTTTATTTTCAATAAAATAAATATCTACTTTTTAATTTGATACTTTCATCCTCCCTTCCTTCTATGTATATTAGTATCGAAGTAAATATATATCAACACACAAAATATTTTAACAATAATGTAAATATTTACTCGCATAATAAATCATTATTATTAGAGGTTCATCCATCTTTTTGTCATCTCGTTTTCCTGTATGTATGAAAAATAAATGTGTACCTTTTACTGGTAATGTAAATAATTATTAGTCAGAGTATTGATTGTTAATTTTTCTAATCTTAAATACTGATTTTCAATTTAATACCCATACATTGTCATCTTATTTTCTTCCATGTATCTTAGTAGAAAAGTAATATTGACTTTAACAAAAAAAATATCTCACTATCAATGTAGATATTTAGTGTCTAAGTTAATATTTACAATCAGAGTAATATTATAAGTACAATAAATATTTAGGAGAAATAACATCTAGACACCTCAATTATCAAGGATTTCCATGTCACTCCCTAAAAAAATACATGATAAACTCTCCCCCTCAATTAATAATTAATAATAATTAACACCATAAATCTATTTGGCCCATTTTTTTAGTCTAAATTAATTAAAATACCCTCACCCAATTTAAAAAAAAAAAACAAATCAGCAAACTTTATCTCCTCAGGAAACCATGTTGAAACCCACTCCTCCATCCACCGACTTCCACATCCACTCAGCCCCCTCCTCCTTCCACTATGAACATCCAGTACTCTCTTCCTTCCACCCTCAACCAACTCTCTGTCTCTCTTATCCCCAAACCCACCGGCATCACCTCCTACCCCAAATAACATAGGACCCGTTTAGTTATGGAAAATAGTTTTCCATTTCTATTTTCTGATGTAATTTTGCAAATGTAACAACCCTCGCTTTTAGGGGGCCCATTTTATATTAAATTATCGCATGAAGTAATTATATGAAATGTTGGAATTGGAGTAGATATTAATTGAATGAGTTGAAAGTTAATATTTACTAGAATGCTGCATATTTACTGTATGTGTAAGTAAATATCATCATGTTGCATGTTTTATAGTGTCATGAGTTTTTAATGACATTATGGTTTAAATGAAATCGAAACTCGAAATAATTTATAAAATTTCTGGATGCCATTTTAGAGGGCGTTGTTAGTCACAGAATGTGCGAGACAGTCAAAATAAGTGCCATATTGTATTTTTACGTTTCGGGCACTTTTGACTTGTTTTAACTTAAATACGTATTGGGGAGTCATTTTAATTTGGTATTAACCATTTAAGTCGGGAACTTTAGACTTAAGCCCCAATTTTGGTCTTCTAAATCCCCTGATTTCCCTATTACATGTCTTAAACATAGAGAGAAAAGGAGAGAAAGAGAGAGGAAGATAAAATAGGAGAAAGAAGAGAGAAATTGGAGATTGGAGATGGGGATTGCTTCTACCAAGAAAAAATCTAAGATTTATACTTCAAGGCAAGTTTTCTACTTGCTAGTATGTGATTTAAGATGAATAAATTGTGTTGAGAGTTGTGTATTGGTAGAAATGAACAAATATGGGTTTTATGGATTTTATGGTATTTTAGCCCAAATCTTAGTTTTTGTTGATGGAATTGTGGGTTATAGTGGTTAATAATCATGTAGGATGAATTGGGGTAGATTAATGATGTTAGATGTGTGTAAAAGTGGAAGAGATATGAGTTTTGGGAAAAACTAGGGTTTATAACCCGTAACCCATTCTTGGCAAATTCGCAGGGGCGAATTGATTCTGTCCCTGGGATAATCGATCCGCTTAGGGTCAGCTTCCAGGTCTGCTTGGACCGAATCAATTCGGCCAAGACGAATCAATTCGGCAGTTTACAGAGTGCCAGGTTTCCTAGTCCAAACTGATTAGCTTTTTAGGCGAATCGATTCGTTTTCCTGTTGTTTTTTAGTTAGTTTTATAACTCAATTCTAATTCATTTTCTTTAGGTTTAGGGCCTAGGAACCTTCTAGTATGAAGTAAACTTAGAGTTCTAAAGTCCTAGATGAGTGGGGTAACTACCCTAGAATAAAAATGATTTATATGGGGTTGTTTCGAGTTATGCCAACTGATGTTAGGGCATTCTTTTATTTTAGTTGATTATTATGAGACTAGGAGTTGTAGTGTTATATTTGGAAGACTTTAGAAGATCGATTGAGCTATGTTAGTCTTGATGGTTCACCATAGCACCACAAACGAATCTTGGGAGAATAAATTGAGAGTTTGCTCATTCATTGGGGTTACGATGACGATATAAGTTACGTGTGGCTCCGGATAAAATAATGAGGTATTTACTAAAATGTAAATGATTGTGGTGGTGAACAAAATGAAACCTACATATGAAAAATGAAAAATGGAAAATGGAAATGAAACGAAAATGGTAATGATGATGGTAAATGATAATTTACTTAATCATGAATATAGTAAATGATAGTTTACTTAAACACACCTCTCTAAATTCTATCATACGGGAAGTTCGCGTGCGTGGTGATGCCCCTTAGCTAATGAATGCAGGGTGGATATAGACCTAGGCCATATGAGCGATTATGTTATGTTTTCTGCGCTGGTGAGGAGATTTCGGGTGTGGTCTTGACTCTCCCGCAGGCATATGGCCGCTTCTCGACGTCTTGCGTTATTGGTGCCCAGGTTGTCTTGTTTGATAGGACCTGGAAGATGATAGTCATTTAGGGGCGCGCCCAGTGAGGAAACTCGGAGGGGTGGTCTTAGAATCGTTATATGTATATGAATATAACAATTCTTAATCAAGTGGGACTTGATTGTATGATAAATGCCATAAAGAGCATATGATGATGATTATATTCATGTTAAGGAATGGAATGCCACAAAGAGCATTTGATTGAGATAAAAGACACAAGGAGCTTATAATTGTAATTATATTTTCCTGATAAGGAATGGAACTATGAAATAAAATAGTGTTCATGATGGAAGATTTTAATTAATGTTAATCATCCTTAGTTTCTTGCATAACTGAATTAAACTTTTGATTAATTATATTGTCTTAGTTTATATTTTAAATTGTGTAGGTAGATTCTTATTTCTTTTAGTCATGATTTACCGTTCATAATTGCATAACTGTCATACTTTTTATTTATCTGGTGATCATATAAAACCGGGCCCTGACTCGTTCATATTTCTTGTTGTGCATGAATCTTATATCCGCTCAGGTGCTCCGCCGCAAGGACACCCGCTTTGACCTTCCTATTCCGATGTCTTTGGGGAGTCATGATAATTTACAGATATTACGAGATATTTTGTGTAGACGCTCGCATTTTTGTACTCTAGTTATGATCGGGTCATTTATTCGGGCGTGAGGCCCAAGCTTTTGTAATTGTCTAATGAAATTTATTATGTAATTTACTGAATGTGTTTAATAACATTGTTGTAAGAGTCTGTTGACCGACAACATATTCGATCCCTTATTGTATATTTGATGTGTAAGTAATATAATTTCTCCCGGGTTTCCACTTACTTTTATATGGGGTTGTTTAAATTCTTTCTTTAACTTTAAAACAAAAATTTTTGGCAACCCGTTTTTCTGAAATATGGAGTGGTTATCCTGTATACTTTGTATATTGTTGTGATGCTGAGAATGATTCCATCCATGATTCCTGTTATATTGGAGTATTGGGCTGGCCACCCTATATTTTGGTGAGCAGGTTGTCACAGCAAATTATGCCCTCTAGATGGGAATAAGAATGTGATTTCATGGAAAATTATTTTTCAACTTAAGCTAATCTAGAAATCATAAATTACATGTTTTTTAGAATTGCTAAAGTTTGAAAAGAAGTTTTCCACTCCTTGTTCTCCTGTTAATGGCATATTGGCAAAAATATAGAGCAAAAATTGGCAATGAAAAATGAAAAAAAGTTTTCCACAACTAAACGGACCCATACAACGTTTGAAATCGATTTTCTATGGTTTCAAAAATCGATTTGATGGTTGAAAGATAAAAATTGATTGTTGAAATCTATTTTCAATGGTTTTAAAAATCGATTTAGTGAGATAACTACTAGATTATGATGAATCTGGGTTGCCTTAAAGATATTACATCGATGAAAGGATATAAATCGATTTAAGGTCATCTGAGGATGATTATGAGTATGAAGATAACTTGGAGGAGGTGTTGATCAGGGTAGACAAAACAATCATTTTTTTGTTCAAGTGGGTTTTCTTTCGGTGGTGGTTTCAATAGTGTGTTGATAGAGAGAGAGAGACGAATTTGTTTTGTAAAGGGTATCTATATAAGGGGTGGGGGTGAGGCCAGAGGAGAGGGGCGGTGTGGTTTGCAAAAAGTGGTAGTCATGATGGGTTGAGGGTGGTTAGGAGTAGATCAACGAGAGGTGATTCAGTGGTGATAGGATGAAGACAGTGGTTGGGGTGGTGAGATAGGGGAGGGTTTGAAATTATGGGTTTTTATTTATTAGTATTTTTTTAGTTTTGGGATTTTTTAAATTCGGTAAGGGGTGTTTTAGTTCATTTACGTCTAAAAATATAGGGAACCCGAATTCTAGAATTAATTGCAATGAATTGGTAGTTGAGAGGATAAGTTTATCGAATTTTTTTAGGGGTTGACTTGAAAATCGGTGATACTTAAGGGGCACTAGGTGCCATTTACCCAAATATTTATTGTATTCATAATAGTTTTTACTGAATTTTACAGTGGTGATGAATTTTGTTTGATATATCTCGGTGATCATATTTCAAACATATACGCTCTATATAAAAGTATTTGTAATTCAAAAGTGATCATTTATAAGATTTGAAGGAACATAATTGAGAAGTTGGATTATTGGTAAAATCTACCCCAAACACTTACGGTTGAGTGGTTGTAAAAGAGTGTATATGTCAACTAATAACTCCCAAAAATTAAGAAATGACCTATTTAGTATTTGAATAGTCAATGTGACTTATAAATGGAATACATTCAAACTAGACCTATATGTAAAAGCTTTATTTCAAAGTTCTAATTTAAAGTCATGAACCATATGTTTAATTTTTTGTATTTATAGTATTATTAAAAAAATATTTATAATTTTTTTTTACATTCATTTTATATATTTATGGCTTGAAAATAAACTTTAGAATGAATAAAATCAATTGTTAAAAATTAACTATTTGATGAACACTCCTGAAGGAGCTGGGTGTAACACATTTCGTTAAAGGTTAATTACTCCTTTAAACTTTGACCCCTCTACACTTCACCACCTTAACTTCCAGTTTCTTTAGGTAACTAGTAAACTTTGAAAACGACTACAAATAGCCCCCAAACGATAACACCGTTAAGTTTTCTGAAATAAAAAGATGCAGGACAACCATTTTGACTTTTTCCAAGAGCTTTTTGGGTCTTTACCACTTTTTAGAAACTCCTAGGGGCCGTTTAGTTGCGAAAAATAGTTTACTATTTCCATTTTCCATATTTTTTGTTATAATTTGGCAAAGTATGCCCTCTAAATGAGGATAAGAATGAAAGTTCATGAAAAATAATTTTCCAACTTAAGTTAACCTGGAAATCATAAAATATATGATTTCTAGAATTGCTTAAGTCGAAAAATAGCTTTCCACTCTTACTTCTTAATGGCCCATTGGCAAAGATATAGAGCCAAAAGTGGGAATGGAAAATGAAAAATAGTTTTCCACAATTAAATGTCTCGCTAAGGTTTTTCTTTCGTTCTCACTCTCTCATTGCACCAAAAGAGGTCAATTGTAATGGTCATAAACAGTTGCAAAAAATATTTGTAACGGATTAAATCCGTTAAAAAATTGGTGTTATTTATTTTACTAACAAAATTTGAAACGGATAAAATCCGTTAGAACATTAATATTTGTAACGAACAAAAACCGTTACAATTTATTTTATAACGGATTTGGCATTAGTACACATACTATATATTACTAACAGATTTACTAAATTGTAACGGTGTTTATCCATTACAAATAGAAAGTTTGTAATCGATAAAAAAATCGTTATAAAATACATTGTAATGAGTTAGAAGTGTCATATATTTGTAACAGATATTTTTATTCGTAGCGGCTAAATTCCGTTAGCAATATTATTATATTTTTTAAAACTATTAATTTATTATCAAACAAATGTAAATACATTAGTAATAACTTGTGCTCAATCAATGGTAATGCAGAACCAATGCCCATAAATTTCACTCAAACATAATTGCAAAACACACGTGACAATATCAACGACACTACATATTAGTGATATTAGACCGATATAAAACTATATTTCATTCATAGTCATTAAATTCCCGAACAAAAAATAGTATAACATAAACTATCTAAATTTTAACAATAAACTTGAAATGAAGTCTAACATCATTAATGTTCTAAAGAGATTATTCACCCAACAGTGCTCTTCGTGAAAATCCTTAAAAATAAGACTTCATTCTCCTGAAATTAATCTTCATATTTCCTAATAAGAACCAGTTGAATAAACGCAATCTTAGTAAATGTGTAAGCATAAATGAGTAAACAACATAAAGGACTAGTACATTTACATTCCATTGGCACACATGTAATTTTATTCGACAATAATTAATACACAACAAACGGCCATAACCATTGAGGACACGGTTAGTTTAGACAAGTTACATTGGTATCACTTGATATTTGCACCTATGTTCACGTACCTTATTGACCATATTGCTAAATACTTGCGAACTAATAATTTGGGATGGCATTAGGAATAGTGGACTCTTAATTTGGGACGGAGAGAGCATTATTTAAAGTTTTACAGTTATTTTTCTCAAATTTCAGATATTATAGTTGTTTACATTATTTATTGGTTTTCAGCAAAAAGTTATCCAGGCAACATGCTAAGAAATTCTAAGATAAGTAATATTTATATTAAATATATGAATAAATGTTTAATATTATATTCGAATTAAGAAAAGATTATTGATAATAATATGTAATAGGTTCATGTAAGCTATTTATCAGGATAAAACATACAAACTAGTACGTTGTATCATATTAGTTAGGCTTCATATAACAACATTGATTTTAAAATAATACCCCCTCTATTTGTTACATAATCGATTAATAAAATTTTACGTACGGATTGTGATCATTGATTGAGTGTACACTTAAAATCATTTTCTTTAATTAACTAGTCCTCTCCTTTTTGTAAGCTACCGGGGAGAGGCTATTTCTCCTCTTACTCGTATTAACAAAATTTCAATGGGGGTATTATCCTTATTCTCCCAAAATAATTAAAAAATCCTTTTCTTGAAGGGGTATGTTGTCTTCCACAATTCCGATTCTACCGAACACATCTAATGCATGAATTCGGTAGCATCGGGAATGGTGTTGATGTATGACTCGCGTGATCCTTTCTTTAATTATCAATTATTAATTTAGGATGGACGAAGTAGTGCATACCTACAACAGGGATCTCAATGATGAACTCTGCACAAAAAAACTGATAGTAGAGCCGAAACACCGGATACAACATAGGAGAGAACCATAGCAGAACCAGTATCTTCTCTCTCCTCAAGGTTAGCGAGGATAAGATTCCGGCACCAATGACAGCAACCGTGCCAAAACACATTTGATACCATCAATTTTGTGTCTTTTTTATCTCTTGTTGGCTCCAAAATTTCACATGAAACTCCACCCGATCGTTTGATTGGGTAAGAACCCAATCTAGAAGCTGAATCAGAGTAGCCTTCAGTGAACTCACATAATGGCCCCAACTCTTGAAAGACTCTTCAGAGAGAAAATCATCTTTTGAACATGAACACCCTCTTTTCCTAATCATTGTCTCTGCTATTTCTTCATTCTCGGCCCCCATTTCTATATCTTCATTCACACAAGTACAAATTATTACAATTCAATAACAATCTATAAATCCTTACTTTTAACCTTAAGTGAATGTTCCTTTTTCTTTTTGGTAAGGTACTGATTGGTTGATGAGAAAACACTGAACAATTTATATTGAAAAGAAATTTTTTAAAATTTTCAAGGAACTCCTATAATATATTGCACATAAATCTCTCAACTCAAAATGAAGTCAATTTGGATACAGTGAGATCCAAATGCTTATACACACATAATCAGAGCCTATATGTCATAAAAGTATAGTTGGTCAAGAGAACATACGCATAGTTAATAGGTTCAGTTTTACTTTATACATGTCCATGCCATGTCCCCCACATACCCATCATGTATCCCTCTGAATTCGCAACCTGTAGAATGTACCTCGAGTGAACAAATATTGCAACTGTAAAATTTTAAATATCCTAAAGAGTAATGTTTTTAACCAACGATAGCCTACTTTTACACTGAGAAAATCACTTTCAATTAACCCACCATATACTACTTTTACACATCACAAATAACTAAAATAAAATGTAAGCCACGTACTTAAAATAGAGGCCTAATTCATAACTGACACATGCTAAAGATAAAGTTATGCTTGTTTTGAAAGATAGACTATCTTAAGAAAATCTAAATCAGTTTCTTTGCAATTCAAATTAAAAATCTTACATTGTAAAGAAATAAATTATTGAGGTGGTAGATAAATGAGAGATTGAATCAAACCCAATGTTCATCTATCGACAACCTGTAAGCACAAAGAGAATATATACAAAGATGCTCTTAATAGATAAAAGGCTATTTGGGAGGAGAACTGAGCAACCCCGACCTATTAGGATTAATGAATAACTATAATTGTTGTACATGAATCAAAAGACATCACCATTTCTTAAACCCCCAAGTGAAAACATAAAATTAATAACCAACGTCGAGAAGAAATAATTTCAAACAAATATGTTGTTAGGCAAATAAAATAAGATAACTCACCTTTCATTTATTATATAACTTCCAAAAAAACTCTAAATAAAAAAATGAATGTGAAAGGGAACACACAAATGAAATTATCAAACCTTTTTCACATGTCTTCTGATAAGTAATGGTAAATAAGTTAAACAAATCAGATGGATATTTTTTTGAAAAATCAGTAATTACTGTTATTGTGCATTTAAAAAAACTAAAGATATAAATGCGTACTTAGAAATTGTAAACACAGGGAAGCTCTGATACCAATTTGTAAATGAAAATAATCCAAAGGTGGTTCAAAACACAGACAAGTTTAATATTTTATGTTTTATCAATTCTAATGGTTGAACTAAAGTTACCTAATTAAACATAGCACCGATTCCTTTCTTGTGAAAATAGATTTACCAAATTTAATTTTTTAATCTTAAACATGCATCTAGGTGATAGCAGATAAATTAAACAAATCAAACACATAAGCACACGTCGATGTACGAGGAAATCACAAAGGAAAAAAAATCTTGGACGACCCTAGCCAGAAAATTATTATGATATGGCTTTACAAATAATAGACAGTAGACTTACATAATGACTCAATCCCCCACAAGTCTTGACATTCTTCTATCTTTAACCACTCCTCCACGGTGCAACAAAAGAGTGCAACTATGCAAGGTACACAACACACGAGTCCATGCGTTCATCGGTATCCATCGATACAACTCGGTAACAGCCTATGGATAGGAACACGGAGTCCACCGCTTCTTCCCAACAATCAGCACGTATGAAGTCTACCACACGAAAACAGGTTCTTCTTATAATGGAAGAAATAAACAAGTGCCCATACAAGATCTCAAAGTATATGATTTACGAATCTTAGATATTTTAAACAAAAGGGCGAAACTTTTGGAGTTGGAACTTTTGAAATAAGTATGCTTTTTTCGTCAAAAGTTCGTCTCTCAAAATAAAACCACAGTCTGAAAAGCCTTTTATAGGAAAACAAAGACGTCAGGTCTTTCGAATGATTTACTGATGTCGTTCGAATGAGATAGAGATATCATTTGAACGAGATTCAATCTCGCTACTAACGACCTCAACAAAACAAAAAATGTAAGCTTCATTTAAACCCTCATTTGAACCAGGGATCGAACAACCTCAAGATGTCGTTCGAACGACATAAAAAAAATTAAACTTTTAAAAACATGGCCTACAGGTATCTCTGAAAACATATTTTCAAAAAAATTAAGTTCCAATTAATTTTGAAACAGTACACCATTAGAAAATATTCCAAGGACTCATAAAAAAATATACTTTCATACCTACGAGATCCTCGTCATATGTGAAGACAAACGTGTCACTGTAAACACGTCTTAGAATATGCATTCTTCGAATCTTTGAACTACATCTTTGTCAAACAACGTTATAGGCTCATGGGATCTATGGTGATAATTAATCTCAACAAAAATGATAAGAAAATACGTCACCATAATAAGTAAAAAACATAAAATAACTGCAATCACACACAACACAAGATATACGTCGTTCGGTAAAATGGCCTACATCCATGGTGGTGATCTTTGATTTTTATTTCTATTTACTCCGGGGGAGTGATTACAAAATCATTCCCTTTTCCCCAGGGCTGAGGGTTTAATATATACATGTCATTTCTCAAAGAGTGTGGGTGTTGGACTCCTCCACGTTAGCCCATAACTCCTAAAATATCTCGTAAGAGATTTTAGGGGTTGAATGGCTCATAACTGAATTACTTATGCACAAGGCCTTTAGACTTTGAGCCGGACTTAATCGGGCTACTCATCTGGGCCGGAATGGTTAATTGAGGTACCCATAATTTCCCCTAAAATTCTTGGGTCACAATTTAGGCTCAATAATTTTACATAATAGCGTTAATGGCATTTTTGTGAATCGCATAGCACCTTGGGATTGAAGCATCTCTCTTGAGTAGATTCAGGCCACAGATTTGTTTTGTTTCTTTTGTGTCATGATTGAGAGGGTTTAAACTAGTTTGGAGAAGCCATTTCCTGACATCACTTCAAACTTCTTTACACTCTCAAGATTTCTCCAACTCCTTACTGTGCTTTCTCACTTCCAAGTCTCATCTTTCGCCTTTGAGCTTCTTCCTTACCTTCTCATATTTTTTGCTTGTGCCTTTGCATTGTCTCAAGATGATTCTCACTTCGTAAGTTCTTCAAACTCCTTCTCCTTTATTTTTTGTTGCAATTTCTTCATTATCGATACTAGGGTTTCTCTTTTCTAATGGCAAAAATAGGTAATAGGTCGATAACTGAGTTTAGGAAGTTTTAGGGTAGACATTGACTGTACCCCTATTCCTCATAATGTTAGGGACATTGAGGATGGTCACTGGATACATGTTCTTCTGTTATCCCAAGGGTTCTTACTTTTCCCCCAAATCTCTTGTTTTTGTATTTTTTTAGTTACTTCAATATAGTCCCTGCCTTGTTCTCACTAAATGATTGGAAAATTGTCAATGGTGTACATAGAATTAATCAGCTCTATGGAACCAATCTAGGTCTTGCTGAAATTTGTTATTGCTATTCTTTTTCCCAAACAAGCTCTGGTCTCCTTTATCTCAAAACTAGGAGTCTTGACATGGTATTGGTAGTAAATCTACCTGATTTCCATAAGGACTATTGGCACGAGGGTTATATTGTCAGCAACTAGTAGTTCCCTCCTCAAACTGTAAGGGTAAGGTACAGGGAACCTGAGATTCCCTTTTATGGGAAGGAATATATAGGTAAGCATAGCCCTTGTTCTACTTGTGGATTTTCTGTTATTATACTATTTTTCTCATATTTCCCTCTTTATTTTTTTAGCGAAGTTAAAGAACACAGAGCCTGCTCTTCACAAGATTCAAGATGCTGAGATGGACAAGGCTTGGAAGATCAGGGAATACTTAGCTCACGGTGAGCATCCGCGATAAACCGCATTCCTTTTGGAGTACAAGAACATTGGGTCCAACTTCATTGTCCGTCTTGTGGATAGTATTCCTCATTTAGATATCACAGAAGAGGTTATTGCTGACCCCATTCAATTTGACGAGGAGGAATGCAGTTCTGGTGAAGAGAGTGAGGAAGCTGACAGGGGCTGGTATGAAGGTGATTATAGTGAGGAAAGGTTAAGCAGCGAAGAGTCTTCCATTCATAGGAAGGTTCAGACGTTCTGGAGGACTCAGAGGACTATTCGAATACCTCCACCGAGGAAGCTATGTATCCACCTAAGAAATATCTGATCCAGGATGATGATGAAGAAAATTTGTTAATCGCTCGCAGGTTGAAGAAGCAAAAATCTAGGAGTGGGGATGTTGCCACTAGCTCCCAGACTGTTGCTCATGACCAGGAGGGGAAGAAGAAAGAGGAGGCGTTGGTGAAAGAGAGGGAGAGAAATAAAGAAACATAGCGGAAGAAGAAGAAGGAGAGAGAGGAAGATAGAAGGAGATAAGAAGTGAGGACCAAGACAGGGCAGTCTTTGGTGCCCGTGTCTACCCTTGTTGAGGGAGCTTCCGTTGCCCTTTCCTCTTAGTTAGATCCGACGGTGCTCGAGAGAGAAGTTTTGCCCGTTGATTGCCATAGGTCGTCTAGCATAGGGACCGACCAGTTAGCCCTGAAGGCAAGTCAGGGGCTAGCCTTGGTGAGTTTCTTCTAACTCTTCTATTTTCATAATTCTCCCTTTACTATCTCTCTTGCTAATGTTCTTTTTCTTTTTGTAGTTTGTTTTTTGCTTCACCATCCTCTATCGCAGCGGCGATGAGTTGGCGAGGAAGAATGCTGAGTTGGAGGGGAATCTGAAGGCTGCCATTGCTTCTCAGAAGTATTTCAACCTCGCCTTTGCCAAGGCTAACAAGGCAAAGGAGGCAACAATTAAGGAGCTCAAGGAGCTGAGTTAGTCTTATGACTTGGTCTATATGAGCAAGTTGGTGGTGATTGAGGACAACAAGGTGTTATTGTGAAGGTGAAGAAGGTGGAGTTTGAGGCTGCTACTCTCAAGGAGAGTTCGTATAATGCTGGATGGGTTGCATCGTATGAGGATGCTGAGGGCTAGATTTGCTATATTAGCCGTCTCAACTTCAAGAAGGGTTGGGATAAGTCCTTGTTCACTGCCAAGGTGGATATTAATTCCCCTTCTTTGATGAGAACGACCTTGGCCCAAAACCTGTTATGGATGAGATGTCCCCTCCTGCTGCCAATGACGGTGCTCCAGCTATTCAGACCACTTCTACTAGTGCTCCTTTTGATCATGGGACGGTGACTGCTTCGCTTGAGGGGGCGCACCTCAGACTGTCGCAGACAAAGGGAAGCAACTAGTGTTCTCAAAGCAGACTGAGATGGCCAGCTAGTCTTCCGTATGGAGATTTTTATACTTTTTTTCTTTATATTTCAGTTGTTCTTTCTTTTTGTTGATGTACTTGAACTTTGTTTCAATGAAATGAAATTTTTCTCCCATTCGCGTACTGATTTATTTGTTCTTTACTTCTTATATGGTTTTTAGCTCATTGATGTTGAGGAATATATTCCTACTTCCTCTTAACTAGGATAAATTCTTGGTCCTGATGCGAGCAATCGAGTTTTCCATGATTTTGTTATAATTTACAAGTCACTTAGGTCGAGGAACCAAGAGTATAAGGATCAGTCAGAGCTTGTTGCTAAGCTGAAGGATAGGCTCCAAGAGATGGAGGAGGTTAGCACTTCTGTTCAAGAAGAAGTGGATGCTCTGAAGGCCAAGCTTCTGTATGCCTTCAAAGTTAATCAAGTTGGAGAGGTACTTCAACAAGAGAATGATTCTCTATGGAGAGAAGTCTCACGGCTTAGGGAAAATGCACCAAGCACTGCCCCTCGAGTTTTATGGGGTTCCTCTTCATCGTCTAGTCTGCGAGCTGGTACTGGTGATAGTGGTTCATCTAGGGAGATTGTTGAGTTTCGAGGTGATGTTCGTAGGGCATACGTGATAGCTACGGGTCTCCAAAGGGATGTTACCTTGCTAAGGCACTTGTTTAAGAAAGGTCCTCGGCAGGTGTGGGCTGATGATTATTACCAGGGTTGAACTGATGTTTCGATGAAGTTGAAGTAGGTTGAAGAGTTATCCTTTATTAGAGGATGATTGAGTGCTCTTAGAGAGTTACATGTTCCTAGGAACTCCATCCTCTAGTATCGTCATGAGATCTCCCCCTCAACTTTGATGCCAAACCCATTTAGGAGGGATGATCAATGTGTTCCCATAGTTGTCATCCCAAGGCAACTCGCGGAGCCAAACTCAAATGAAGTTGAGGAGGAATTATCTCCTTACCCAGATGATGGCCGAAGGGCGCGAGTGGCTGACTATCTTGCTCAGCGACCTAGTTCCCATTAGGATTTAATTTACTCATTATATGTAACTCCTTGTATATGTAATGATGCAATAAAACAGTTATGCTTTGGGCAATTTGCCGACTAAACATGTGTTGCGTATTTTTTACATC
Source organism: Sambucus nigra (assembly GCA_949130495.1). Taxonomy (NCBI): domain Eukaryota; kingdom Viridiplantae; phylum Streptophyta; class Magnoliopsida; order Dipsacales; family Adoxaceae; genus Sambucus; species Sambucus nigra. Next base: position 290,847,361 of record OX422218.1, on the reverse strand, counting down.
ATTGATTTCTTGTTCATCTGTCTTGGACCTTTCCAGCCGACTAGACTAGATGTAGGCCGAGTTGGTTTGTTGAGTGAGTATCCCCCTAGTCCAGTATGCTTTCATTATATCATTCTGCCTTACTTTACCTTTTAGGTTGTGTTGTCACACTTCCTTAGGCCTAAGTGTGGCAATGGCGAGGATACACCTGGCATTGGATGTTCCATCCGAGCAGGATTTTATAGCAAAACAATGTTGGCGATCAACCTGGGTTGGTCATGTTGCCTAAGGGTCCCCTGTAGGGCATCATATATTGCCAGGGGAAATGTTAGGAGGTCATTCATTCTTAATGACGAAGGCCTGAGGAGGGTTATTACATACTGGCCCTGCTTTAATATGCATATCGTGATCTTAGTTTTGTGCGTTAAGGGGGGAGCATGTAACTTAGAAAAGGTGCATGAATCATAATGTATTTTAATACTTCATAGAATGCCATTCTTTATTAATCACAAATGAATTGGAAATTTCAACATTGAGTTAAAAAAGAAAGAAGAAAAACTATAAGTAGAATTTTTTCAAATTGGCTGCATTCCAAGCTCAAGGTATCTCCCTTCCCTCTAGCGTTTCTAAGTGATAGGCTCCTGGTAGGCCGGCTCTTACCACCTTGAATGTCACCTCCCAGTTTGGTCCTAGCTTACCATATGATGGTTTTACAACGTTGCTAAGAACTTTCCTAAGGACATAGTCCCCGACCTGGAATTCTCTTTTATTGACCTTTTTGTTGTAATGCCTTACTAGCTGATGCTGATAAGATGCTAGTTTCACTAGAGCTAGCTCCCTTTGTTCTTCAGCTAGGTCAAGTTCAACAAGCATATCTGCATCGTTCTGGCCTTGGTCGACAACAGTGGTTCTCATGGTAGGAAGGTCAGCTTCCAAGGGGATAATTGCCTCTATTCTATATGTTAGTGCGAATGGTGTTTCTCTAGTCGCTCACCGTGGGGTAGTATGGTAAGCCCATAGGATGTGGGGTAGTTCGGTTGCCTATTACCCCTTGGCTCACTCCAAGCGCTTCTTCAATCCATCGATCACTATTTTGTTGGAAGCTTCAGCCTATCCGTTTCTCTGAGGATATGCCACAAGGCTAAAGTAGTGCCCGATCCTGTGGTCGTTGCAAAAACCTTGAAAGAGGCCACTTTTGAGCTGGGTTCCATTGTCACTGATGATGGTCTTGGGGATCCCAAAATGGGTGATGATGTTCCTCTATATGAATCATACCATGTATGTGTCTCTAATGTTTGCCAACAGCTCTGCCTCTATCAATTTGGTGAAGTAGTCTCTTACGACTAGCAGATACTTGTGATTATTGGTTATAGTAGGAAGAGGGCCTACAATGTCCATTCCCCATTGGGCGAAAGGCCATGGGCTGGTAAGTGACTTCAGGTTGTTGGCTAGCTAGTGAACTATAGGAGTGTGAAGTTGGTATTTTTTGCATTAGCGAGCATAAACTCCAACGTCTTTCTGCATGTACGGCAACCAGTAGCCTTCTTTCATTGCTCAAAAATCTAGCGACCTTCCCCCAATGTGACTCCCACAGATTCCCTCATGGAGTTCTCAAAGAACTTTCTCGACATCCTTTTGGTGAACGCACTGGAGGTAAGGACCAGTGAAAGATCTCTTGTATAGTTTACCCTCAAAAGATAAGTGAGAGCGAGCAACATTGACTCTTATCTAATAAGCGGTCTTTTTATCATCTGGTAGCGCACCATCCTTCAAATAATCCTTTAATGGGTCAATCCAACTGGGGCCTATCTCAATCTGGAGAACATGTCCCACATTTGGCAGTTCGTCGATCTTGTTGATGCTTAGTTAGGCAAGAAAGACAATCAAAATTGTTCTCTTTAAGTCTAAATTGATTGTTGAGCTTAAGGTTGCTAGGGCATCAGCATAGATGTTCTGTCCTCTAGGAAACTATTGGATGATGACTTGTTCGAAGTTGGCCATCAATTTTTTGGCTGTGGCGAGGTAGGCTACCATCCTTTCATCCCTAGTGTTAAAATCACCACTTATCTGGTTGGAGACAAATTGTGAGTCGCCGAACACTTGGAGATGCTTTGCTTCTCGTGTGTGTGCCTTCTATAGGCCTGCTATCAGTGCTTCATATTCTTCTTCATTATTGGAGGCTTCAAATCTAAGCCTGATCCCTTTCTCGAGGATTGCATCTTTAGGGGTAATCAGCACGATGCCTACTCCCGCCCCCTTGGAATTGGAGCCACCATCAACGAACAGTCTCTAGATGCCTGATGTCGAGGGAACTTCCTGCTGATGAATAGTTTGAGGTTGGTCACAAGGATGTTCTCCTATAAATTCCATGATGAATTCGACGAGGACTTGTCCTTTTATGGCATTCCTTGGCTGGAACTGAGTGTCAAATCCCCCGAGCTCGACTGACCATTTTGATAATCTGCCTAACAGGTCCTCTTTTCTTAGTACTTCTCGGAGAGGGTGGGATGTAAGTACAATGATGGAGTGGGATTCAAAGTAATGTTTCAATTTTCTTGAGGCTACCACTAGCACAAAGGCGATCTTTTCCAATGGTAGGTATCATTGTTTGGCATCTAAGAGAGTCTTTCTCACGTAATAGGCTGGGTGCTGGATACCCATTATTTTACATACTAGTGTAGAACTCACAGCATGGTTGGAAACTGTGAGGTATAGGTACAGAGAATCGTTCTCTTCTGGTATTACGAGCAAGGGTGGTGTGCTCAATTAAGCTTTAAGCTCCTCTAATGCCTTTGAGCAATCATCATTCCACTCCACATTTTTTCTTTTCTTCAATAATTGGAATAATGGCTGGCACCTTTTGGATGACTTTGAGATGAACCTATTTAGGGTAGTGAGCATACCCGTGAGCTTCTTCACATCTCTTATCAATATGGTCTAGGTTGGCTTCAATGCCTCTCTTGCTAACCAAGTACCCAAGAAATTTTCCTGACTGTACACCGAAGGAACACTTACTTGCTTTAAGCTTCATTCGATATTTCCTAAGGATTTCGAAGGTCCTTAATAGGTCAGAGAGGTGGTCTTCTTTAAGCTTGATCTTGATGAGCATATCATCGATGTGTACCTCCATGGTGCTCCCCATTTGGTCTTTGAACATTTTTTTGGCCAACCGCTCGTAAGTTGCTCCTGTATTTTTAAGCCCAAAGGGCATGACCTTGTAGCAATATAACCCAATTATGGTGATGAATACTGTCTTATCTTGATCTGGATCGTGTAGAGGGATTTGGTGATACCCGGAGTATGCATCTAGGAAAATCATTCTTTCATGAGGTGACGTGGCATCCACAACGTGGTCAATCTTTGGGAGAGGAAAACTATCTTTAGGGCAAGCTTTGTTAAGGCCAGTGAAGTCAATGGAGACTCTCAATTTTCCATTTCTTTTTGGGACCACTACTAGGTTGGACAACCACTTAGGAAATTGAACTTCTCGTACGGATCCTGCATCCAGCAGATTTTCCACTTCCTTCTCCATAACCTTGGCCTTCTCGGGTGCATTTCGTTTTGCCTTTTATGCGATCGTCTTGAAATCCTGGTCAACATACAGCTGATGGCAAACCACACTGGGATCAATCCCAGGCATCTTGTAGGGTTCCCACGTAAAAACGTCCAAGTTATTTCACAAAAGTACTATCAGTTCCTTCTTTTCTCTATCTATGAGAGAGGCTCTGATTAAGAACATCCTATCTTTCTTATCACCGCCGACTGCAACCTTCCTTCATTTTCTCAATAACACGCTCAGAGGTAAGGAGCCTGGTCTCCTCCACTCCAGGTCTTCCATATTTTAGTTGTTATTTAGAAGGTATCAAACCTTCATGTTCTTCAACCCTCTCCTTGGCTTTCTCGACCTTCTTCTCTGGTTTAGTGAGGATGGCTGCTCTAAATCACTTTCTCGCCATCGCCTGATCTCCATGGATCTCCATCACTCCTCGCTCAGTCACATATTTGAGTTTTTGAAGGTAGGTGGAGGGAACGTCCTTTATCGCATATAGCCACCCTCTGCTAAGGATCGCCTGGTAGGGTGAGTCAATATCGACCACCAGAGATACATTACTTTAGATGAGCTACCATGGTCGACGTCATAGTTAGCTATACTGAGTGTAATGATCAAGGCATCATGCTGTGGGGTCCTTACTCCCATTAGGTATTCATCCGTGAACACAATATTCTTGCTGTAGTCGACGTCCTCTGCTCACCGACACTTTCCTTTCTGTGTTTTGGCTAGATCAAATTGAAAACCTTGTATTACTGTCATAAGATTTTTGACTTCCATCCAAGCTGAGTTTACTTAAATCTTCTTTAGATCGAATGCCCCATGAATCACTAAGAACTCATGGCCGACGTCCTCCTCGAGCACGTTGTCAGGAATTTAATATCCATTGGCAGCGACCTTCCGTGCCTTCTTTTCAACAAATTCATTCAAGTGTCCAGTTTGAGGTAACTCTTCAAGGTGAGACTTGAGGGCTTTGTAGTGCTCAATTTTGTGCCCACCCTCTTTATGGAAATCACATCTCAGTGCGTTATTCATTTTTAAGGGGTCTCCTCCCATCTTCCTAGGCCACTTAACGAATGACTCGTCCTTGATCTTTTATAGAATCTTGTAGATTTGTTCTTTAAAAACTGTGTTCACTTCCTGAAATGCTTTTGAGGCATCACTTTTGTTCCCATTCTTGGGGCTGCTCTTGCCCCCATTTTTGCTTCCTTTCTTTTAGTTCTCAACTTTGTCGTTGCCCTTGCCGACAAACTTGGCGCGACCATTATCCCCTGCACTGAGATGGGTCACATCTTTAACTTTGGCATATTTTTCAATACGAGCCATTAGGTCGTCAATGCTCGTGGCCTCCTTCTTAGTGAGGGACTAGTGTAAGAGGCAGGACCTGGGTAGGCCAATCTTAAAGGACGCCACGATGACCTTCTCTGAGCAGTCCTCAACCTCGTTGAATAACTCCCAATATCTCTTCACGTAGTCTCTGAACCTCTCCTGGGGAATTTTCTTCATTGTCAACAAAGCATCCATCCTATTCGGATGGGAGATGCTAGTAATGAAGCGAGTTGTGAAGAGTTCTTCCAGGGACTCGAAACTTCTAATGGATTTATGAGGGAGTTTTTTGAACCACTTTTGATCAACGTCATGCAAGCTCGACGGAAATATCTAGCACATCAACGTGTCCTTATGGTTTTAGAGGATCATGGCCTGCTTGTACTGCCTAACATGGTCAATAGGATCAGTCTTTCCATCATAGACCTTGAATCGGGGAATCACGAATTAATTGGGGGATTCTTTTTCTTCTATCTCCCTTAAGAAAGGGGATTTCATCTGGGTTATGAGAGCTCACCTGGCTAGCTCTCTGGTCAAGCCGGCACACCTATGCGCGGGGTGTTGGTCCATTTCTCTCTGGACTAAATTTTGTATGTCATCGTTTCCTTGGCCTGGGCTCTTATAACGGCGAGCTGGTTGTTATTTCTCCAAAAAGTCATCATCTGACCTGTGTCCCTCAAATATTTGAGATCCATGTCTAGGGCTCCTTCCTCGGCTGCGAGACTTGATCGCATGAGGGTTAGGAGTGAGATAACGATAATGCCTCGTGCTGTGATGGATTTCTTTCTCCATCTTCTCTAGTCTTCTCTTGAGGCGATCATTCCCATCCTCCTACTTATGAGTGTCTTCCTTCTGCTCTTGGATCCTGGCCTCATAGGCGTCGATCAACCTGGAGACTTATGTGGACCTGGCTGGTCCCTGACTTTCTTCTGAAGCTTTTCGTTCTGGGCGAGGCCTAGGATTTGAGCATTGAACTTCAGATCTAACCCTACGAGAGGATGGATGTTTTGAATATCCCATGCTTGAGGGGCATTACTGCTATGACTAGAGATTCTATGTTCTTGTTACTGAAGGTTTTCTTAAAGGAAAACAATCGTTTCCCACGGACGGCGCCAATTATGGTGATAATTAATCTCAACACAAATGATAAGCAAATGTGATCACCAGAATAAGTAAAAAACATAAAATAACTGCAATCACACACAACACAAGATATACGTGGTTCGGCAAAATGGCCTACGTCCACGGTGGTGATCTTTGATTTTTATTTATGTTTACTTCGGGGGAGTGTTTATAAAATCGTGCCCTTTTCCCCGGGCTAAGGGTTTAATATATACATGTCATTTCTCGAAGAGTGGGGGTTTTGGACTTCTCCACATTATCCCATAACTCCTAGAATATCTCGTGAGAGATTTTAGGGGTTGAATGGGTCATAACTTAATTAGTTATGCACGAGGCCTTTAGACTTTGGGTTAGAATTAATCGGGCTACTCATCTGGGCCGGAATGGTTAATGGAGGTACCCATAGGATCACAAACTCAAAGTCTATCCTATGACTTAAATGGTTTGTCCAGAATTATGCCAATTACAAACAAATTGACTCGATTGGAAATTTGTCTTTACAAATCTCCCCCTTTGGCTATTCCAAGATGAAACCAAAACAAAAATGATATGGTTCGTCAAGCTCTCTAAAAAGGCTCATTCCCCAAACCCCAAAAGTAAAAAGTACAGGCGCTCGTCAGACACATAAACTTGAGTAACTTTTCTTTTCATGAATTTTTTTTCGTTTTGATGTAAACCTGTAATCTTGCACACTTAAACACACATTGAAATGCACAGAGAATATAACAATTATAAATCCGAAAACTAAAATAATCTCAACCTAGGTTAGACGTATCACCCTAAGATAAATATGTCCTATATCGATACTAAGCAAAGGGAAACAAGAATAAATAATGCAATGATGTAAAGTGTAACAAGCATGAAACATGGCAAGTCAAGCATAAATAGTCCAAAAGATCAAGCATGTGATAAGCATGGACTATAAACTACAAAGACTCAAAACAAAATACCATATATAATATATGCATAATATATCAAATAAAATTTAGCACACATATATTGGTATTAATGATCTCAAAACATGACATAAAATAAAAAAAGCTTTACACACTAGCATAGTATCGATGTGTCCAAATGTGTGGAATGGAATGAATGGGTGTGAACTAGTAACAAAATAATTATAACCCAAACAATCAAATATGTTCAAAAATTTCTAATTAATCACAAAACTTTATCAAACTAAGATTTATCCTCAATTAACAAATATAGTTGAACTTAATAACCAAAACAACAACAATGCACACAAGCCTAGAATACTAATGATTCCACAAATCAATAGCGTCATGACAAAATAAGCATAACTAGGATTTATTGTCATTGTGAAAATCCATTGATATTTCCATTCAAACTCCTTCAAAATATAATTCTTTTCTTTTCTTTTGAATGAATATATCAAACTAAACTAATCGTCCCCTTTGTGGCATATTATTATTATTTTTATTGCCTTAATTTTTTCTAGGGATCATTTCAAAGGGTGGCTTTCACAACGAGATCATTATTCTCTCGCAGCCCTTTCATATGCTCACTCATCATTTTTTCAATTATAAACAAACTCTCACGAGCAACGGTTCTTACATTCACAAATTCTCCATAGTCAAATAAACATGTAGATGATAAAATTGATAGGAGAACATATCACCAATCTCAAATATACATCATGAGGTCAAAATCCAATTAGCTCGTGCATGTGTGTGTGGAGGCATAAATAAAGTCGACTCCATAAAGCAAGACAAGTTCAAAACAACACCATAAACATGGTTAAGAACAATATAAGTATCTAAAGTCATAACCAATTGTCCTAGCCACATGGAATCACTGAGTGAATTAGATTCAAACACACTAATATGCTATACCAAATGTGTAAAACTAAAATACACAAAGAACTGGAATTTTTTTGTGTTTTTCATATATTTTTCAAAAAACAAAATCTTTTTGTATTTTCAAAAATATATAAAACCAAAAACCTTTTTTTTTTCCAATATGTCTCAATAAAAGAAAAATATAATACAAAAAGTACACATGTCATACACTAACAAACATATATCATGAAACTCAACTAGTGTGTGACAAACAAAATCATGCAAGCAATCATCCATAAGATATAGCTTGTGAAACATGATTTGCAAGCATGTGAGAATCAACCAATCTAGAATTTAGCATTTCCAAAATGGAAACAGGTGTGTACCTAACTCGAGGGGTTATGGGAACCGACGGGACACTATCCTTAAACTTCGTAAGACCTCTTCCAAGATTAAAATAAAAGCGCCTGAGGTGACCTTCACTACAATAATGTGAACATGTTTAAACGACAAGAATGTTACCTATGGGTTGGTCTTTTCTAACGTCCTTAGATTTGATTATCCTTCTAATATAAAATATGGTTTTGTCTTTAATGATCGAAGCATTTGAACTAGACAAGCCATTACCATTACCATCAACACTACTCGAGTCTTTTAAATCATTTGTTACCTTGAAAATTTTGTACTGAAGTAAAGAATTAGACTCTTCCAATTTTAGGGACTCCTTCTTCATATTTTCAATTATTACTAGAAGGTTATCTCGCTATCTCTTAATAAAAGCAAACTTATCCCTAAGAGTCCTCTCACATGCCTTAAAATCATTAATCAAATATTTTCCTCAATGGAAAAAACCCTATAATTTATAAAGTCCTTTAACTCTTTCTTCAAAACTAGGACATTATTCTCACTCTTTTTCTTAGACACTTTTCAGTCATCATACAAAGCACCAAACTTCTCACGAATGATATCTCTTTGATTTTGAACAGTTTGCAAAAGTCCCAAAACATTTTTAACACGATTTTTAAGAATTTTAATTCTTTCGACAAACTTCAAATTTAAATGAGAATCCATCGAGAGATGAAAATCAAACACAAGTGAGATGAAAAAAATTACAAGAAAAATAACAGGTAAACAAGATCAAACACAATAACTTAGTGTAACCTGCTCTCATACCAATTTGTAAATGCAGGGAAGCTCTTAAACCAATTTGTAAATGGTAAAAATCTGAGCTAAAAGCTTTGATACCAATTTGTAAACGCAAATAATCCAAGGGTTCTTCAAAACACAGAAAAGTTCAATATTTTATGTTTTTCTAATTTTAATGATTGAAATAAATTTATCCAATTAAACATAGAACCGATTAAACTTTTCTTGTGAAACCCGATTTACCAAATTTTATCTTTTAACCCTAAGCATGCATCTAGGTGATAGAAGATAAATTAAATAAATCAAACACATAAGAACACACCGATGTAAGGAAACCACAAAGGGAATTAACCTCGGACGACCCAACCACACAATAACTATGATACGATATTGCAAATAATAGATAGTAGACTTACACAATGACTCGATCTCCCAAATGTATTGACTCTATTTTATCTTCAACCACTCCTCAACGGTTCAACACAAGACTCCACCTACGTAAGATCCATAACACATGAGTCCACATGTGCCTCGATATCCACCGATATAGCTCGACAACCGTCTATGGATACGAGTACAGAGTCCACTGCTTCTTCACCGCAATCAACACATACGGAGTCCATGTAATACCCTGTAATTTTAATGACTTTTAAAATGAGTTAAATTAAAAGTTAATGGGCTTAATTGGAATTAATTTTAAATTAATTAATTGGGACAAATCCGGATTTTATATTATTTATGGCTATTGAAATATATGATTCTGAATATTACTTAGTGATATTTAAGTAATATATGAATATGATGTTATTTATATTGCCTTGAGTTACTAATACGATAATTATGAAACTTAAGTCGGGACGCGGTATGGGACATGTCGGGACTAATTTAAATTAAAAAAAAAAGGAAACATTATTTTATATCAACCTTCTGGTCGTTTTGAGTGCGCAGTTGCGTCCGGAAGGGTCAAAATAGTCAGAAAAGTGTATTCGAGTGTTGGATTTGGGTCTCGGGTCACTTTGGAGATGAAAGGACACCCCGAATGGACATTTTAGTCATTTTATTTGGAAGGTGAATAGTAATTTCGGGATTTGTCTTATTATAAAGGTGATGGATTAGAGGAACGTAGGTTCATTTTATTTTATCAGAAAATACTTGAGAGGTCTTAGTGTGAGATAAAGTGAAGAGTTTCTTGGGAGGGGAAGAGGTTGCTTAGGAAGGAGGAGAGAATTTTGGGGCAAGCCAAAGGGGATTAAACATCTTCTACCACCAGCACGACCACCGAAAAGTCACCGAAAAATGAGTAAAGGATTTTACACCATCATCACGAATGATTCAAACCTACATAATTAAGGCAAGTGTAATTCTTGCTTTATTTTATTGCTTACAATATCCATGCTATATAGGTTAAGTAAGAAGTATGAACTTACATGATTTAAGGATGAACTATAGAGTTTTTGGAATTTTCTCTTGATATGGAAATTAGATAGAATAAATGTCTTTCTATTTAAATGATTTAATCCGAGAATTTTGGGTTTCAAATGAGAGAAGAAGTCCGAGTTATTATGATTTTTGGAGAAATAAGAACCTATGATAATTCTGGGAATAATAGGACTTAATCCAAACTATTTGATGATTTTAGATTGTTTGATTATTAGAAACTGATCATATATCTTGCTATATCAATTGAGATTAATTAGGAGAAGTTTTGGATTGATTTGTGTTGGTTTTGATGAGAAAGAAAATGGATAAAACGCATGAAAAAAAATATTAAAAAGGGCGAACATTGTATGATGATTTTAGGACTGTTTTAAGAGCAAACTGGTAGTGTGAACGAAAGTTTTTGTATAAAATCACGTTCTTCACAACTTTACAGTTTTATGTTTTTTCGAAATTGGAGCAGAAAAGGCTCAAAATTTTATTTTATATTTCTAGCACAATGTACCTTTATAAAAAAAATTTGAAAATTAGTAATTTGGCCCATGGTGAGATTTTATTAATTTTGGTACAATAATAAGGAGAGAGGGACTTGGGTTAATGTTGGAAAATTATTTGGATTTGAGGATTAAATTTTTGTGAGAGATATCTACATAATTATATTACGATTTAGAGGAGAATAATCGTTATATCAAGTAAGGGTAATATTGATGATATATTTACAGGTACTTGGGTCTGATAAAATAGTATGTGAGTGATAACTACATAAAACAAAAAATATAATGATAATCATGATTACAAGTACGGGTAGTATTCAAGAAAAACGATGGCTTCTTGGGGATAGAATAAATTCCTAAAATTGTACATAGGTCGAATAGGTACCTAATCTTATATAGGTAGATGATAATGCCTATTGTTTGAAAATTTATGTGTATGACATACCTAGATTACTTGCTATCGATAGGAGGTATACGCGTGAGGGCAGTCTTATCCTGAAGAATATATGGTACCTTGGACTTGTCGCTCGAGAACATAGGACTTAGGTCGATTACCATTAATGAGAATATTGGTAAAGAACGGTCATTTGGGTGCGTAGGTATGTGCGTAGCCCAAAGTCTTAGCACTATGTTCGCCTACATTATTTGTGATTTGATATTTGTGGTTTGAGGGATATTTACCGAGCCTATAGCCCCCTATACAATGACGATATGTATTGGGACAAGATATCAGAGTAATGCAGGATAAAGTATAAATGTAAGATAGTTATGTATGAGAACACTTAATTTAATTGAATTAATAAGGAACTTATCCATGTTGAATCTAATAAGGAACACACACACACACACACACACACACACACACACACATATATATATATATATATATATATATATATTAAGTGTTCTCATCACATATTTAATTGAATTAATAAGTGTTCCTTATTAATTCAATTAAATTAAGTGTTCTCATACATAACTATCTTACATTTATACTTTATCCACATAGTATATATATATATATATATATATATATATATATATATATATATATATATATATATGTGTGTGTGTGTGTGTTTATAACATCATTATATGTATTATAGGGTTAATATGTGGGAATAATTTGGGCTATAAAGAATGGATACATATGGTTAATCTAGTTAGCGTGGGAACAATAACTAAGATGGCTTAGAGGTATGATAGGTGTGCTCTCTGGATGCGAGGTGAGAATCTTAAGAGAGAGTCCGATAATCTAACATGTATATTATAAGTGATAAATATTGTAATGATTCACTTGCTGTTTGCAAAACTATTTTACCATCGGGCTCTGACCCGTTTCCTTGCATATTCTCTTTTCTCTCTTGTATCTTTTATATTAGGTGTCTAGCCGCAGTGACACCATCCATAGAAAATTATGATGGTTGATGAGCTATGGAGCTATGTAGTATTGCTTAGACTCCTTCATTTATTTGATTCATACTCTATGGTGATCTTTCATTTAGGGCATGTCGCCCAAGAGGATTTTAGATATTTCTCTTCTATCTGACTCTGGACTTTATACTCGTGTCGTTGTGTTACATTTACTATTATTGGGATTTATGTATTGAGATATATTTACTGGAAAAGTTTATTCCAGTTGCGTTTAAATTCTGTTGGAACATCTATTCAGTTTATTGTTGTTGTGGAATGGTATGTGTGGAATTATTCGAAATGGTAAAATAAGATTTTATTAAATTAAAATTGGAAATTTTTAACACCAGCTTAATTGAGTATTAGGTGATAGGAAAATGTTTTCGACAGTGATGCTAAGAATGAACCAACTGTATATTTTTTGGATTGTACGAGGGTACTTTAGATAAGATGGAGGCATAACCCCTATTTGAGTATGGTAATGATGAGCTAATTCTGGCCAAAGCTTTGGATTGATGATAGGACACACGAACAAAAAACTCGGTTTAAACTCACAAAACTCTCGTGTATAACTAAGGAAATAGTAATGACCTTTAGAAGTAACTTAGCTAGAGGGAGAGAGAAGTAAGCACCCTAGATACACCTTAGTATGCAGGTAAAAACACACCATATACCCTCGGGAATCTCTGTCAAGTATTAAAAGCTCTATAATAAATGACAATGGTGAGGGGATAAGCCCTCTGGCTTGCAATAAATCTATCTTTCTGATGTGTATCTCTAATAATAACTCCAGGGTCCTCAAAAAGATCATGTCTCTCCTCAGGGGTGGTTGGGGTCCTTAAATATCCCCCCACACCATCCTCGAGGTAACTCAGTCATTAAAACTATGAAAGACATCCCGCATACTTTATGTCACAACATTAAATGTCTGATGCACTAGTTGACTCCACGTCATAAACATTAAATGCCAAGACATTCCTTTTGCCTGACCACTGTGTGTCAGGGGAGGGGGCTGTTGCCGTAGAGGTGGCTTACCAACTGCCTGACAGCCCCAAATACCACGGTGGTTTACTCAAGTGAATATCTGACATTGTTTAGCTGACTAGTGACATCAGCTACACTAGATGTGACATTAAGTAGAGGATTGTTTGGTTCATATCCTAAGGCCCGATGGAACTCCAAGTTGTTCTGCTTGAGGTTCCACGGTCAGGGTTCTTCAGTGTTTTAGCAGATGTATCTAAGATGGTCAGGACAAGTCCCGACGGTGCCTTACTTCTCAATCCTCCAAACCAAGTCCCTCTAAAGTTCCCACAGTGAGGTCATTCGATAGAGCATGAAAGCTCTCCCAGGCCCTGCCAAGCCTGGTCTCTCGTAAGTACCGTTTGACCTCACACAAACTGATTTATTATTACCGTTATGCCATTACAACCGTTATAGCTTACAGTCATCTATAATGAACATACAATACAAATTAATACAACAAGCTAAACTATGAGCCGCCGCGCCAAGCTGCCTCGCTGAGTTACCGTGCTTGAGCTGTCACGCTTGATTAATCTCAAACTGTTGCTAATAAGGGATTTACCCCTACTCTCGAGATTACCTTCAAGCCCCCTCTACACTGATTTGATTGAGTATGGGACTGATCAATCGGTATTTAATTAGGCGGGGTGTTACAGGTGGTATCAGAGCATCAGGTTCTAGCATCCTTTAGGGTCTGTACGGCTTACTATGCTTCACCTTAGCGTTCTTTGATGTAGAGCCCTATCATTAGGATTATTGCATTTCAAATTGATTGTCGTAATGGATTGATAAGAGGCCAAGGTTGACCGTTATTGCAAGAGTATTGTCTTTGATAAGAGAGTGAATAATTAGACTTTTATATAAATAGATAAAAACCTATTAGGAAGTTATATGCTATAGACTAAGGACCTGAGGAGTTTCGATGATCGACTATTTTAGGTAGTAGTGTATCAGGGGGTTCCTTGTTTGGATTTCGCTGTGCGAGACACCCCACGCATGAAGCTAACGAACGTTGGAAGTTAAAGTAAGTTGGGTCTTTAGGATATGAGTTTATAACCTTTACTATTATATATAATCGAAGATTTATGAGTTGTAGCATGATTTGAGGCTAATGGAGTCGCCAAATGTGAATGTGGAAATCATGGTGATATGGATTATATTATAAGTAGTCAGTTAATTAAGGGTAACCTTACAAAGGAGTCACATTCATTTAGATCTTACGATGAAATGTACACACATTGGGTGTATAGGTACCATGGATGGTTGGATTATAGTATTTTCCATAATTGTAACACAGTAAGTATTCTTGTTATTAATGAAAGTAGAAGTTGTGACTTCAGGATTTAGTTGTTTGATGATTTAGGACCACTACTCCCCAAAATTTTGCCAAGAGGATGGTATAGGAAGGATTGGGTAAAGTTTAACTCGAGATAGTTAAAACTAAATGGTAAGGATTGGAGTATAACATTAGTGAGGGTATTTGGTAAAGTAATGTATGGGCGGTACGACGAAAATTACATGAGATGTGAGATTAATACCTGGAGTTATCCTTACTAGTTATGCTTTATTTTCTGAATTTTGGGACGAAATTATGTTATAAAGGGAAATTATGTAATACCCCGTAATTTTAATGACTTTTAAAATGAGTTAAATTAAAAGTTAATGGGATTAATTGGAATTAGTTTTAAATTAATTAATTGGGATTAAATCGGATTTTATATTATTTATGGATATTGAAATATATGATTCTGAATATTACTTAGAGGTATTTAAGTAATATATGAATATGATGTTATTTATATTGTCGTGAGTTACTAATACGGTAATTATGAAACTTAAGTCAGGACGCAGTATGGGATACGATATGGGACGTGTCAGGACTAATTTAAATAAATAAAAAGGAAACATTATTTTATATCAACCTTATGGTTGTTTTGAGTATGCGGTTGCATCCAGAATGGTCGAAATAGTCAAAAAAGTCTATTCGAATGTTGGATTTGGTTCTCGGGTCACTTTGGAGATGAAAGGACACCCCGAAGGAGCATTTTGGTCATTTTATTTGGAAGGTGAATAGTAATTTCGGAATTTGTCTTATTATAAAGGTGATGTTTTAAAGGAACGTAGGTCCATTTCATTTTATCACAAAATACTCTAGAGGTCTTAGTGTAAGAGAAAGTTAAGAGTTTTTTAGGAGGGGAAGATGTTGCTTAGGAAGGAGGAGAGACTTTTGGGGCAAGCCAAAGGGGATTAACCACCTTCTACCACCAGCGCCACCACCGAAAAGTCATCGAAAAATGAGGAAAGGATTCTACACCATCATCACGAAAGATTCAGACCTACATAATTAAGGTAAGTGTAATTCTTGCTTTATTTTATTGCTTACAATATCCATGCTAGATAGGTTAAGTAAGAAGTATGAACTTATATGATTTAAGGATGAACTATAGAGTTTTTCGAATTTGTTCTTGATATGGAAATTAGATTGAATAAATCTTTTTCTGTTAAATTGATTTAATCCACTAATTTTGGGTTTCAAATGATAGAAGAAGTCCGAGTTATTATGATTTTTGGAGAAATAAGAACCTATGAGAATTCTGGGAATAATAGGATTTAATCCAAACTATTTGATGATTTTAGGTTGTTTGATTATTAGAAACTGATCATATATCTTGCTATATCAATTGAGATTAATTAGGAGAAGTTTTTGATTGATTTGTTTTGGTTTTGATGAGAAAGAAAATGGATAAAAGGCATGAAAAAAATATTATTGAAAAGGAGGAACATTGTATGATAATTTTAGGATTGTTTTAAGAGGAAATTGGCAGTGTTCTCACTTGTGATTATATAAAATCACTATCTGCACAACTTTACAGTTTTAAGTTTTTTCAAAATCAGAGAAGAAAAGGCTCAAAATTATAATTTTATATTTCTGACATAATGTACCTTTATAAAAAAAATTGGAAAATGGTAATTTAGCCCATGGTGAGATTTTATTAATTTTGGTACATTAACATGGAGAGAGAACTTGGGTTAATGTTGAAAAATAATTTGGATTTGAGGATTAAATTTTTGTGAGAGATATCTACCTAATTATATTACGATTTAGAGGAGAATAATCGTTATATTAAATAAGGGTAATATTGATGATATATTTACGGCTACTTGGGTATGATAAAATATAATGTGAGTGATAACTACATAAAAAAATATGATGATAATTATGATTACAAGTACGGGTAGAATTGAAGAAATACGACGGGTACTTGGGGATAGAATAAATTCCTAAAATTGTACATAGGTCGAATAAGTACCTAATTTAATATAGGTAGATGATAATGCTTATTGTTTGATAATTTGTGTGTATGACATACCTAGCTTACTTTCAATCGACGGGAGGTATACGCGTGAGGGAAGTCTTATCCTGATGAATATATGTGACTTTTGACTTGTCGCTCGAGAACATAGGACTTAGGTCCATTACCATTAGTGAGAACAATGGTATCGAACGGTTATTTGGATGCGTAGGTATGTGCGTAGCCCAAAGTCTTAGGACTATATTCGCCTCCATTATTTGTGATTTTATATTTGTGGTTCAAGGGATCTTTACCGAATCTATAGTCCCCTATACAGTGATGAGATATATTGGGACAAGATAGCAGAGTAATGCCGCACCGCAGTTGTGTCTCGGGGTGTAGTATAGTATATATATAATCTAGTGAATGTATATATATACATGTGATGATATCTACTATGTGGTTAAAGTAGAAAGGTAAGATAGTTGCGTATGAGAACACTTAGTTGAATTGAATTAATAAGGGACTTATCCATGTTGAATCTAAATGTATATATATATATATATATATATATATATATATATATATATATATATATATATATATATATATATATATATATATATATATATATATATATATATAATCATTATATGTATTATAGGGTTAATACGTGGGAATAATTTGGGCTATAAAGAATGCATGCATGTGGTTAATCTAGTTATCATGGGAACTATAACTAGGACGGCTTAGAGGTACGTTAGGTGTGAACTCTAGATGAGAGGTGATAATCTCAAGAGAGATTCTGATAACCTAACATGTATATTATAAGTGATAAATATTGTTATTATTCACTTGCTGTTTTCAAAACTATTTTACCATCGGGCTCTCACCTGTTTCCTTGCATATTCTATTTTCTCTATTGTATCTTCTATATCAGGTGTCTATCCGCAGGGACACCAGCCATAGAGGATTATGATGGTTGACAAGTTATGGAGCTATGGAGTATTGCTTAGACTCCTTCATTTATTTGATTCATACTTTATAGTGATCTTTCATTTAGGGCATGTTGCCCGAGGGGATTTTAGATATTTCTCTTCTATCTGACTCTATACTTTATACTCGTGTCGTTGTGTTACATTTACTATTGTTGGGGTTTATGTATTGGGATATATTTACTGGAAAAGTTTATTCCAGTTGCATTTAAATTCTATTGTGACATCTTTCTAGTTTATTGTTGTTGTGGAATGGTATGTGTGGAATTGTTTGAAATGGTAAAATAAAATTTTATTGAATTAAAATTGGAAAGTTTTTAACACCAGATTAATTGAGTATTAGGTGATAAAAAAATGTTTTCGACAGTGATGCTAAGAATGAACCAACTGTATATTGTGATTTAATTCAGTATGGGACTGATCAACCGATCAACTAATATTTAATTAGGCGGGGTGTTACCGTCCACCGCGCGAAAAAGGATCTTCTTATGATGGAAGAAATAAACAAGGTGCTCAAATAATATATCAGAGTAAATGATTTATAAATCTTGAATCTTGTAAGCAAAATGGTGAAACTTTTGAAACAATTCTGCTTTTCATTTTCATATAAAGTTCATCTCTCAAAATAAAACAAGATTCTAAAAAACCTTTTATTGGAAAATAAGGTGACAAGTCTTTCGAATGATTTACTAATTTCGTTCAAATGAAATAGATATCTCGTTTGAATGAGATTCAATCTCGCTACTAACGACCTCAGTAAAATAAAAACAGTGAGCTTCGTTTGAAGCCTCATTTGAAGAAAGATCGAGCGACCTTAACATGTCATTTGAATGACATAAATGAAAAATTAAACATTTAAAAACTCCACCTACAAGTATCTCAGAAAACATATTTTTGAAAAAATTATGTTCCAAACAGTTTTAAAATAGTACACCCCTATAACATATTCCAAGGACTCATAAAAAAATATACATTCATACCTGTGAGAACCTAGGTATATGTGAAGACAATTGTGGCACTATAAACATAGCTTAGAATATACACTCTTTGAATCTTTACTGCTACATCTCCATCTAACAACGTTATAGGCTCATGGGATCACAAACTCAAAGTCTATCCTATGACTCAAACGTTTTGTCCAGAATTATTCCAATTACAAACAAACTTACTCGATTAGAAACAAATTGACTCGTTTTTTTCCTAATGATGAAGTTAAGGGAGATTATTAGAATTGCCCAACAAAATACTCTAAAACTGTATCACCACCATGGAAAAAAAACTTAGACAAGTTTATTTTTTATCCATCAATTTAATAGACACGGAAGGTTTTAAATTAGCTCTCTAGCATTCATGCTCCAGATATAATCTCAATCCGTTTTGTGGTGATCGAGGCATATCGAGTTCTATTATAAGTAAGAGTGAGGCAATCAAGCATCTAGTCAACGTTTTTGCTAGAGCTATCCATAGCAGACATCCTTGCTTCGTACTCACTTCAAGTATTCTCCAAAACCTCATTGCACATTACATAAGAAAACTAGAATTCTGTTAGATTCTTAAGAACTTTCAACTTTGTCTCGTAGCCTTCAATTTCGTATGAATCCAAATTACAAAGCTCTCCCCCCACTTCAACTTATCTCTCCACAACTTCAAGAGATAAATACAGTAGCATTGTTGATAAAAATGTCACATTTGATTGGAACTTGTTGAAAATAATTCATAATGAATCATACTCTACATTCTTTAAGATGTCATCTTCAATCACAAAAACCTGACTATAATTCAAAAAGTTCTTCGGTCATTCAATAATGGATATCTCAATGTCCTTCTTTGAGTTCCTTATCATCTCAGCCTTTGCCTTTTCTCTGAATATGACATATTTATTCTTTTTATCATGACTAGAATTTAACTTGAGAAGAGTTGTGCTTATGTTGACTGATGTATTGTTGATTCCATCACAAAGACTATTGTCTGAAGAAATTTTAACAATCACACTCTTCTTGACATCAACAGTTGGCGTGTCACCAAGAATTGCAGTGAATATCTTCCAAAGACCACGAGAATTTTCATCTCTAAATTTAATTGCTAGCAACTTTGAGGCTGCAACCATTTTCATTGCCTTCATAATTTTATTAATATTCTTAACAATCAAACAAATAAGATGGTTATATGGGTTTAATGTTATAAAATATAATAACGAAAATATATCTTAAATATTTGATATTGAAAGATATAATCACTACATTTATACATTCTATTTAATGTTTTTTTCTATTTGGATCTATTTGTTATGGTATTATATGGTTAGGGTCCAGCATTTAACATATTATGACATCAAGGTTGAAAAGATATTAGTACTATTTTTAAGATCTTAATGAATTTTTGTTATGTATCTGCATAAAGACCTTTTTATCCTTAATCTCATTAGACAAATGGCAGTCTTGAGTTTGACATGTGAATAGTCTCGAATAAGAGCTTGATCAAAACTATATTGAAAACTCGCTTGTGAGAACCCCATTCACATGGTGAGTGTCCATTGATTAATGAGTTTAAAGATAACTCCTTAAGAAGGATCAATGTAGGAAATACAAAAAAGGCATGTTATGCATCAAAAATACATTCAGCTTAACGAAAATGGATTTGAAATCATGCTAAGAATAATAAGACTAGTTGTAGTTTTGAGTAGGTAAGAATATCGATCACCTTTTTTTTCATTGTCTGTTATAATTAGGAGGGTATAGCTGTGGAGTGGAAACCAAAGTTCTCAATGATAGTCTATTAGGTGCCATTACCCGTGTTGAGCGAAAAGACATTGACGATCTTTTGGTGGACATTTCAGATCAGTGAGTAGCAAAACCAATTCAACTCAGTTGTATTGGCTTGGTTTTGAACTTTACTTTGAAGAATTGACCTAAAAAATTGAGAAGCGTATGGTTCATTAGGTTAGAGTAAATAATAAGTATAATCCTTCATAGTAACAAAGTTTAGCAGACTCAAAAGTTTAGGATATCCACCTTAATATATCATTTCTTCTCCACCTCTTAATATTATCTAAGAGGTTACCAATGCCACCAAAGTCCTACCACAATCAAGGTATGTTGCTCCTACTAAGAATCCAAGATCTCCATCATGGAGATATGATCTAATATTTTAATTATAGTGATTAAAGAAAAATCCTCTCAAAAAGTACTTAAAGACCTCAGTTTTCTGTATTTAGGAAATTATTGAAGCACGTTGTAGTTAACCATTAGGATATCAATTTCTTTATTGCTGGAAAGTGAAAAATAAATGACAAGGTGTAACACCCCGTATTTCTGAGTAAATTGAAATTTAATTAATTCAGTTATTTTAAGTTACACGTGTGCCATCATTTAATTATATTAATATTATGTGTTGATTAAAATGTTAATCGGGAGATAAATGATTAATATTTATGGAATATAATTACTAATTGAATAGTGATTTGTTATTTTACGTCATAATGAATGATAGTGACGTGACAGTGTTATACCTCAACAGGGAGTCGAGTGTAGAGTATATGAGGTCGAGATAGGAAATTATTGTAGAGGAACTTGGATGAAGATTTGAGGTCACGGTTGGTTCCAAATGAGTCGAAAAAATTAAAATAGTGTAATCGGGTGTGTAGATTGGGTTTAGGGCGATTTTAGACCAACCCGAAACCAAATACGGGTGTTTCAGTCTTTAAAGAGTCTAGGGTAGATGGAGCTATTAAAATTTAAGAAGTGTATCAATCCATTGAAGTGTGAGGCTAGGGTTAGAACACTTTAGAGAGAGAGGAGACTAGAGGAGAGGAAGAGGAGAAGGAAACTAGGCCTTCCCACACCATTTTGCACCGCGAACATCTTCAAAATCAAGATCGGAGCAAGGAAATATCAAATCCATTACCAATTAATGAAAATCAGACGTACTGGACCAAAGCAAGTGTTTATATTGTATTTATTTAAGCATGTTATAATATCCATGTAGTGTAGGATTTTGAATTATTTATTTTTTTAGGATGTTCTTGAAGTCTAGATGAATAAAACTCATGATTTGGGGTAGGATTGCATGTAGAGAGAATCCATATGTGTAAATAATTCAAAATCAGAGTATGTATGATTATGAATGTGAAAGAAATACGAAAAAATAAATGTTTATGCATAAAGAACATTAAAACTAGGATTTTATGACTTATGGAGATTAAATCCATTTATGGTTCGTTTTCTTGAGGATGGGATGATATAATCACATTAGAAATTGTCCATATACATATACTTGATGATTGGTAATACTGTATGGGAGTTTGGGAAGGTTTCATGGAGTTTGAGTTCGATGTTTATGGTGAAAACGTAAAAGTTAAATAAAGAAGATGAACAGTAGCATTTCGAATTGATTCGGCTCAAGGAGAGAATCAATTCGGCCTCTTCATTGATATCGATTCCATTAGCCAGATTTTCCCAGTTTTTTTTGTTTATGCTACGAATGGGCGAATAATCAATCGAGAGACTTTTAGGTTATTATTAAACTATAGTGAGGGATATAGTAAATTCCAGTGGGCCTATGGTAGGGTTGAGGTTTACCCAAATGATAAAAATTAAGGCTAGGAATTATCGAGCATGTTTTGATATTTAATGAATTTGCGAGACTTAGAACAGATTACGGAGAGGCGTTAGTAAACCCAAGTTGTGAACTAGTAGGATAGACATATATTAACTACTGATATTAATTAAGGGGTAACATGGACCCTTTGTGTAGTGAGCGATACTCGGGAATATACAATAAGAGGTTAAAATGGTAAATTTATAGTACAGTGAGTATTTGAGAGATATAAATACTACGTACGGGATATATTATAGGTTGTGTGTATGCTTATGCTGGACATATTTATAGGTTATGAGTGTGTGTGTGTGTGTATATATATATATATATATATATATATATAGGTTATGTGGATACCGATTATGTGATTTACTATGTGTGTGAACATATATACGTTTCTTTCTATCACGAGAGGTTCTGCGTAGAGGGCGGTCCCACCTTGGCAATTCTAACTAGGTCTAGATTTATGCCCCAGAATATAGAACTTAGGGTGGCTCACTATGTGATGTGTATTTGTGTTACTAGCATGTCATTTGGGTACGTTAGGTATGTGTGTAACCCAAAGGCTTAAAACTATGTTCACCTACATTGTGTGTTGTTTGATTGAGGGTTCGAGGCGACATTCTAAACCGGTAGTCCTTGATTGGTGTGAGAGGTAGATGGACTTAATAGAAGAGTATGCATGCATCATGGTAGTGATTCCGGAGGATGCTAAAATTTATATATTATAGTGTGATAAATATATATAAGTGTGATTACTCTACTTATGTGTGATGGTAGAAATGATAAATAGTGTATATCTAAAAGTGACTTAAGTATGGGAAACTTAATAAAATGATTCAATAATAATATGCGGGAAATATTAATTGTTGGTATTATGGTATTGTATTGTATGGGAATTACGGGAAAGTTTAATCTTTTGTGGTTAGTTAGATATGAATGTCTAGTTAGGCTGGGTAGTATAGCTACGTAAGATGCATAAGGTATGCACTATAATTGAGAGGTGAGGAAACTTAAGGAAGTTTACGTGGAACTAACGTGTGTATCTAATAACTGTTTTTAAATTTCAATTTAAATACTTGTTAAATATTTCAAATAGTTTCTCGATCTCTTACCCTTGTTAAATATATGTTTCGATTTTCCAAAACATTTTAGGTGTCCAGCCATAGGGACGCCAAGCTTGATGACTTATTCCAGGGATGCATAGTTGCAACACTTGTGGAGGCTTGCAGGATTTAATATACACTCTTTAGTCATTCATTTCATTTCATTATTTCATTTGGGTGTGTTGCTCCTTCAGATTATTTAGTACTTCAGTTTATTTATCAGACTTTATTCAGATTCAGTTTTATTTTCCCAAGACTTGTAGTTGGATTTTATTTGAGAACTGATGGTTTATTCGGTATTATTTATTCAGTTATTTATTATGTGATTGGTTCATATTATTATACTGTGTGGATGGTTTGGTTAATGTATAAAATTTCTTCATGTTGTTATATTAATGAAAGACAAAATTTGGCACCGACTTAATTTCACCTAGGTGGATAGTAAATTTAAAAGTTTTCAATAGTGATGCTAAGAATGAACCAAATGAGATTCCTATTTGTTTTAATAAAGGACTGATCACCCATGGTTCAAATAGGCGGGGAATTAAATATGGTATCAGAGCATTAAGTTCTAATGCCCATAGGATCTATACGTCTTACTACGATTCCAGCGTAGCGTTCTTTGATATAGAGCCTTATTGTAGGATTGTTGTATTCCTTTACGTAGGTGCACTTATGTTCTTCTCTTGATTACTTTGTATTTAATCATGAACTTATACAAACTTTAATCTTGTTTTAGATTCCTCCAAAGGGGACTCATTGGATGAGAGAAAACGTTGGGGAGGGAGCCCCACATGGAAACATTTTAGCAGTAGAAGAGGCTGAAATCGTGCCACAGGTAGTTGACACGGCGATGACCGCAATGGCATAACACTTTTCTCATATTCATCCACAGCCACCAGTAGCACCAGTTTTTCAGGCCCACCCGAGGTCATCTGATTGGCAAAGAGTGAGGGAAACATTTCAAAAGGGCCACCCATCGAAGTTTCAGGGTAACTCGAATGTATTCGTGTCCAGTTAGTGAAAGAAATACATTTAATGCTACCTTCGTATGGTTGAGTGCAGTGACACTCAAAAATAGTTCTTGGCGACATTGAACTTAGTTTTTTCATCTTTGTAGTGGTAGGAGTCCGTGACCACAACAGATGAGAGAGATGTGATGATCATTGGGGAGTTTTGGGCGCAGTTTGATCGTAAGTATTTTTCATCTGCTATTCAAATAGAGATGCTCCGGCGAAAAAATAGAAGTCGTTCGTATCAAGTGATACGTGAACGGTTCAGTAGTGCTTTGCCTTCTCGATGTCACTCAGGGAGATTGGACTGTTATGGAAATAGAGGAGGAGTTCACACGTTTAGCAAATTCCGTAAATCATGAAATGAACTCAAAAGAGAAGAAGATGCAAAAATTCATGGATGGACTTAACTGGAAAATCTAAAAGCACTTGTTGGCTAATCTGATGTTGGAGATGTACACAAAGGTTGTTAATGCCTCCTTACTTCATTGTCAAGATCAACGTTTCCACATGAAGGGGAGAAAATGAGTAAGTGAGACCAGTCAGACTAGGAATATAGGTGGGAATAGTGGCAGTGGGGCACCACAGCAGCAGCAGGGACAAGATTTTTGGTGGGGGTATCAGGCCAAGAGATTTAGATCTGGTGGTTTTCGACCTCATGGAGGTTTTGGGTAGGGCTAGCGGGGTCCTCAGTGGTAGCAATAACATTTCGTTCCTCGGGGCCAAAGGAATAGTGAGGGAGGCAAGCAGGGCCAGGCTCATAGATAGGGAGGTTTTTTTGGAAATTGTTTTGATTATGGAGAGACGGGCTATAGGAAGATGGATTCCCAAAGGAGATAAGGGTCAACTACAGGATGAGTTTCTAGATGTACAACCATTGTAGCAAATCTTAGGTTAGTTCTAACGCGGTAATTACGTTCAGGAACCCGTCGACCAGGAAAGGAAGATCGCAAATGGAGGTAAGATTTTTGTTCTATCCTTATGAGTATGAAGAAGGTTTTGTGTGACATGGGTGCTTCACAATATAAATAGTAAAACTAAAATTCACTAATGAATCGAGTTTAGTGAGTGTGTTGGCAGTATCAGCCTTATAATTATGAATGTATTTACCATTGGGTAGTGGAACTCCTTAATGTATATATTGTGTGGTAGTTTTTAATTTTTTTGAGAGTTATGAGAGTATAGAATATTATTATCTTATGTAGTGACTAGTTAGCAAGGGTTCGAGTAGCAGTGGACGGTTATGGTAAGACTATCGTACTTGTTATTTCGGGGTGAGATATATTATTTTGTGAGGTATCATTTGAAACAACTTCGAGCCTACAAATATATTATATTATATCATAGACTTCGAAGAGTATAGTTGTCTCGTTAAATTTGATCCCAATGCATGGGCATTTTTACTGATGTGATTCAGGGTATATCGGGTTTAACATTGAGGGAAAAATTTAGCTCGATTATTGATTTAGTACTAAGAACTTAGTGATGGTGATAACACAATGTTGTGTTACTCCTAGAGTGAGGGGAGTGAACGATTTGACTTATGTGTCGGGGAAAATAGGATTTGAGGTGTCTTAGTTATGTGCTTTCGACCCACGGATCTTAATAATCGATAATTCTAGGAAGTATTGTACCGGGAGGGTTCTTTGGAGTTCTCTTGCGAGACATCCCACGCATGAACCTTAACGAACGTCGAAAGTTGGGAGATGTGTAGTCTTTAGGACATGGATCTAGTACACTTATTGTTGCACGGATGTGTGGTTAAAACTGTAATAGAGAATTATTTTATGATGTAAGTCTAATAGAGCCGAAGATTATGAGTTGAACATAAGGTTGGGTAAATAAGGGAGTTAGAACATGAGGATGTTTGAGCTTTCCCCTGTAGAGGAAATACTTTAGTAGTTAATAGATAGGCTCATCGTAGTGGAAAATGTTGGATGAAATTTTTATATGTTGTGTAGTCGGCAAGGAGAAATGGTAGATAAATGATGGAGTATGTTGGTATAAGGTGACTAAAGAGAATTGGTCACTTTTTTAAATGGTAGGGTATAGATCGTCGGACTGAAGGATATTGTTAGTAGAGCGAGAACATGATAATGATTTCAGCTTTAGGAAGAGATGGATGTTGTGTGAGGAGATATTCGAAGCTATAAGTACCAAACGTATCATAATTTTGAGGACGGATTTCCTTTTAAGGGGAAGTATGTAACACACCATATTTCTGAGTAAATTGGAATTTAATTAATTTGGTTATTTTAAGTAACACGTGCGTCATAATTTAATTTGATTAAATATTATTTATTAATTAAAATATTAATCGGGAGAGAAATGATTAATGTTTATGGAATATAATTACTAAGTGAATAGTGATTTGTTATTTTACATCACAACGAGTGATACTGATGTGACAATGTTATACCTCAATTGGGGGTCGATTGTAGACTCCAAGAGCATCCTTTAAATCAAGCATCAAAACCCTACACCACATGGTTATTATAACATGCATAAATAAATTGCAAGATAAACACTTACCTTTGTCCAATAGATCTGATTTTCGTTAAATGGTGATGGAGTTGATCTTGCCTTGCTCCGATTCGAAAAAATAAATGTTTATGCATGAAGAACATTAAAACTAGGGTTTTACGATTTATGGAGAATAAATCCATTTATGGTTACTTTTCTTGAGGATTTGACGATATAATCACATTAGAAATTGTCCCTATATGTATACTTGATGATTGGTAATATTGTATGGGAGTTTGGGAATGTTTCATGGAGTTTGAGTTTGATGTTTATGGTGAAAATGTAAAAGACAAACAATAGCATTTTGAATCGATTTAGATCAAGGAGCGAATCAATTCAGTAAGAGAATCGATTCAGCCTCTTAACCCAATCGATTCGATTACCCAGATATGTCCATTTTCTTTTGTTTATGACCCTAATTTGTGAATAATCAATTGAGAGACTTTTGGGTTATTATTAAACTATAGTGAGGGATAGAGTAAATTCCATTAGGCCTATGGTAGGGTTGAGGTTTACCCATATGAGAAGAATTAATGATAGGAATTATCGAACATATTTTTATATTTAATTAATTCACAAGACTTAGAACAAGTTACAGAGAGCGTGAGTAAACTCAAGTTGTGAACTAGTAAGATAGAGTTATATTAACTATTGATATTAATTAAGGTGTAACTAGGACCCTTCGTGTAGTGAACGATACTCGTGAATATACAATAAGAGGCTAAAATGGTAAATTGATAGTTGTTGTCTATTTGAGAGATATAAATACTACGTATGGGATATATTATAGGTTGTGTGTATGCGTATGATGGACATATTTATAGGTTGTGAGTGTATCTATACTAGGAACATATATATATATATATATATAAGTATGTATGAATATATCTATATGTGATTGATATATGTGAAACATTCCTACTCTAGTGGGATGCTATCGGTGGAGGTTGCGAGCAGTGGGCGGTCTCTCCCAACGAATCTCATCAGGTTGTGAGTGTGTGTGTGTGTATATATATATATATATATATATATATATATATATATAGGTTATGTGAATACCTATTACGTGATTTGCTATGTGTGTGAACATACCTACATTTCCTGCAATCATTTCCTGCAATCACACGAGGTTTCGCACAGAGGGAGATCCCACCTTGGCGATTCTAGCGAGGTCTGGATTTGTGCCCTATGACATAGAAATTAGGGTGACTCACTCTATGTTGTGTATTAGTGGGATTGGTCGGTCATTTGGGTATGTTAAGTATGTGCCTAACCCAAAGGCGTAGAACTATCTTCACCTCTATTTTGTTTTATTTGATTGAGGGTTCGAGGAGACATTAGGAATCGGTAGTTCTTGATTGGTACGAGAGGTACATAGACTTGATAGCAAAGTATGCATGTATCGTGGTGGTCATTCCGGAGGATGTTATAGTGTATATTATATAGTGTGATAAATATATACAAGTGTGATTTTTCTACTTATGAGTGATGGTAGAAAGGATAGATTGTGTATACTTAAAAGTTACTTAAGTATGGGAAACTTAATAAAATGATTCAATGATAATATGCGGGAAATATTAGTTATTGGTATTACGGTAGCCTATTGTATGGCCAGTACGGGGAAGTTGAACCTTTTGTGGTTAGTTAGATAAATATGTCTAGTTAGGCTGGATTACATGGCTAGGTAGGATGCGTTAGGTGTGCACTATAGTTGAGAGGTGAGGAAACTCAAGGGAGTTTACGTGGAACTAATGTGTGTATCTAATAACTGTTTTTAAATTACGATTTAAATACTTGCTCAATATTTTCAAAAAGGTTTTCTCGGGTTCTTACCCGTGTCAAATCTATATTTCTATTTTCCAAAACATTTTAGGTGTCTAACCATAGGAATGCCAATCTTGATAACTCATTCCAGGGATTCTTAACTACAGCACTTGTCGAGGCTTACATGATTTGATATAGACGCTTATGTTATTCATCCCTAGATAGGATTTCATTTCACTATTTCATTTGGGCATGTTGCCCCTTTAGATTATTTAGTACTTCAGTTTATTTATTAGACATTATTCAGATTAAGTTTGATTTGCCAGAGATTGTAGTTAGATTTTATATGGGAACCGATTGTTTAGTTGGTATTATATATTCAAATATTTATTATGTGATTGGTTCAGATTATTTTACTGTGTGGATGGTTTGGTGAATATATAAAATTTCCGCATGTTGTTATATTAATGCAAGATAAAATTTGGCAATGGATTAATTTAACTTAGGTGGATAGTAAATTAAAAGGTTTTCAAAAGTGATGCTAAGAATGAACCAAATGAGATTCCTATCTGTTTTAATAAATGACAGATCACCCGTGGTTAAAATAGGCGGGGTTTCACATAGAGAATAAAGAAACAAATAGGGCATTAAGAAAGGGAGAATGAGTTTAGAAACATACAACGAGAAAATTGAATTAGTCATATTGTCATCAAACAATCATATAGCATATGCAATGTATAAACCAAAAGTCCATATACTATTGTAAGGACATTGTCCGTCACAATTAATTATGTCATATACCGTTACAAGTCGTCGAAGGATTGAGAAGATTACATCTAAAAGACACAAATCCGAATTATAAGAAGACATCAACATTCAATCCCAACAAGGATGAATTTGGTAAAATGTGTTTAAGTTTCATTTACATTAAAAATGTTGGGATCTTTTTCTAAAAGATAAAATATTTTTATATTTACGAAAAATGGTTTTTGGAATTTTTAATAAATGGTTTTTTATTTTTAAAAACATTTTATCATAAAATTTTTGGATAAACCTTTTCTGATCTCGTGAACAATTTTAAGTTTTGAGGTTTCCAAGATATTTAAAAATTTGAAGCTTTTTGAGTTTCGTGTATGATGTCGTTCGAATGACATTGTACCTGGTTCAAACGAGATGGAATCTCGCTCAAACGACATCGTGTCGTTCTAACGAGAGGACTTTTTATCTGACACATCACCGCCTTAAATTTTATTATAAATTGGATGTCGGACTTCTCGATTTTTGTGTGGAGAAATGCTGGTTTTCACAGAATACGTTTTTATACTATTCTCCAACCATTTGAGGGTTCATAAATTTTGTTTTACAATTCACAATCCCAATTTCTTTTGTGTGAGTTGTTTTGTGGAACACAAAACATAGTTTGTTGTTGTTTATTATTTATGGAGAGATCTCTACAATCGAGAGTTGCGTTCTATTGTGGAGTGAGTCTCTATGAAGTTTATGATTGCATGTCATTGAGGATCTTATGCGTGCTGATTCTTTACTGAAGACTACGTGTTTGGACTACGTGTTCTTATGGTATAGATGCGTGAGAACCATAGTTGATTTCTAGTCGTTCGATGATTTTACGGCACGTGAAGAGGCTCTTAGGGATAAGTTAGTTTCAATTGAGGATGAGCGAAATAAACTGTTAAGTTTAATTAATAACTTGAAAAAGAAATTCCTAACTTTGGAAGAGTCTAATTCTTTGCTTGCGTCTAAAATTATGAAGTTAAAACATGATTTAAAAGACTCAAGTTGTTTGTGTAGTGATGGTAATGGCTCATCTTATTCTAATGCTTCCATTGCAAAAGCCAGAACCATTATTTATTTTAGAGGGTCAACAGCTCCTAAGGATGTTAGAAAAGGTCAACTCATAGGTGTCGTTCCACCTTTTTACATTTGTTCACATTGTGGTAGGAAAGGGCACCTTAGGCGTTTCTGTTTTAATCTTCGAAGAGGTCCTAGGAATTTTATGTCTAGTGTTCCCGTGATTCCCAAAAACTCCACACGACGTTTCACATATATCTGGGTTAGGAAATCACTTTTAGAGGCACGAGATTTTAGACAAGTTGATTCCCATTTGCTTGCACATGATTCTTCTCTTTCCATATCATATAGACGGTTGTGTTTGCATGATTGTCATATTCTAGTTATGCTTATTGATATATTATTGCCAGTGTTATGACATGTGTACTATTTGTATTAGTTTTTTATTTTTGAAAATTTTTGGAAAAATACAAAAAGATTTTATTTTGATAAAATTTGAAAAATCCAAAAAGACTTTTGAATTTTATTTTTACCATATATGAATTGACATTTAGGATGACCGAGTCTCAATTTCATTCCATTTATCCATGTGACTATTTGATAGTGTTTTCAGGAAATAAGTCATGTCATTCATTTGCTTTATAGTGTTTGGAGTCATTAAGTTATAATTAAGTGTTATTACCTACATGATTGACTCATTATTTCCTTTGATGCACACAAGCACGAATTTGTTTGAATATTGTTCTCGTCGAATCATATGTTGGTTACATGTTTTCATCTCAATTTTGTCTATTAAAATTAACCAAATGCGATAAAATAAGATAATAAAAGGTGTGTATGTATTAAACTGTTTGCCGTGAGTTTCTGTGAATTTTAAAAATGGTAAAGGGCTACGAAAGGTACACATCTATCCTTTGCCATTAAGCCACCATTTAATTGGACCTAAAAAATTTAGGTATTTTAATTATCCGGGGTCCAAAGAGGTTTAAAAGAGCTCGAAAAAATTTAAAGGCAATAAAAAGAAATTAATGCCAAAATGAGGCAATTAGATTTATTAGAGTTAAAACGACTTTGCATGTCCTTAAGAATTCTTGAAAAAGCGTTAAAAGGTTTTCAGACGTTATTGGTGTGAAAATCAAGTAGACTTTGATTTGTTGATTTTGATTTAAGATGATGTCATCTAAATTCAACACTTTTACACCTAAGGACGATTTTGATACTCCTTCATTAGGAATACACAATATGCATCGTGCACATATGACATGATTGAGTTTTATTTCCTATCGAATCTATTCACACCCATTCATACCGTTTCCACGATTTGGTTATCTTAATAGGAATTCATGGTGTGTGTTTGTAACACTTTTGTATAAAAAAATGAAAACTAAAAAATAGTTTGTGAAGTTTTTTCATATTTGTCATAGTTTGTTAGCCTTGGTTTACCTTGACTCCCCGATTTGATTTATTCTTTTCCTTGTCTATTTCGAACAAATAAAAAGGGGGAGAACAGATTATGATATTATGGGGGAGTTTATCTATGGGGGATAATTGATAATATTTTCATGTTTATGCTTTATATCATTTCAAACTCGATACGTCACGAGGTTTTTCCTTTGTCTCATGTGTGTAGGTACAATTAAAGATTTCGGATTGCACACCCTGATGAGAAAACCTTGGAGTTTTGAAAAGTGGATTGTTGAAGCTTCGTTTGAAAAGTTTGAAGACTTGACAATTTATCTTTCCTTTTGAGTTTTTGGGAGGGTACATTCGTATAGGTCATTTGAGATTAATAATTCGGATATTTTTATTTTGTACCGGCATAGACATAGGGGGAATTTGTAAGGACATTGTCCATCACAATTAATTATGTCATATACCGCTACAAGTTGCTGCAAGTCGTCGAAGGATTGAGAAGATTATATCTACAAGAGACAAATTCGAATTACAAGAATACTTCAACATTCAAGCCCAACAAGGATGAATTTGGTAAAATATGTATAAGTTTCATTTACATTTTACATTAAAAACGTTGGGATATTTTTGTGAAAGATAAAATATTTTTCTATTTAGGAAAAATGGTTTTTGGAATTTTTAATAAATGATTTTTTATTTTCAAAAACGTTTTATCATTAAAGTTTTGGATAAACCTTTTCTGATCTCGTGAACAGTTTTAAGTTTTGATGTTTCTTAGATATTTAAAAGTCTGAAGCTTTTTGAGTTTCGTGTATGATGTCGTTCGAACGACATTGTACTTGGTTCAAACGAGATGGAATCTCGCTCAAACGACATTGTGTCGTTTGAACGAGAGGACTTTTTCTCTGACATGTCACCGCCTTAAATTTTAATATAAATAGGGTGTCAGACTTCTCGATTTTTGTGTGGAGAAATACTAGTTTTCACATAATACGTTTTTATACTATTCTCCAACCATTTAAGGGTTCATAACGTTTGTTTTAAAATTCAGAATCCCAATTTCTTTTGTGTGAGTAGTTTTGTGGAACCCAAAACATAGTTTGCTATTGTTCATTCTTTATGGGGAGATCTCTACAACCGAGAGTCTCATGCTATTATGGAGTGAGTCTCTATGAAGTTTATGATTGCGTGTTACTGAGGATCTTCTGCGTGTTGATTCTTTGTTGAAGACTGTGTGTTCTTATGGTATAGCTGCGTGTGAACCATTGCTGATTTCTAGCCATTGCTTTGAAGATTTAACGTCATCGTGCATTACACTTGTGGGCGATTATCAGGTTGTATGTAAGTCAGTGGTCTTGTAAATTTGTCAAAGTTCTAGCAATAAAGGTTTTTCCCTTCGGGGATTTTTCTTGAATTTTGTGTCGCATGCTTACTTGATTTGTTTTGACACGTAGTTGCATATTTTAGGGATGAACTAAAATTGGTTTAAATTAGGGAATTTGTGAAAACCACTAAGGGAATTAATATTTTGCATTTTCAACTATGATCATTGCATATGTTATATGATATATACTTGTTATATTACATTGCATATTCTATATGGAATACAATGAGGTTCATATTAGTGAGTCGGATCATTTTTTATGCACAAAAAAACGGACACAAATTGAATGAGACATAATTTTGTGTTTTTGACTAGTTGTTCCTACCGATATATAAGCCTTTAGCCTGATATCGATCACTCAGTGGGTAGGATGGACATTTCCAGGAGCGCACTGCGTCTAGTCCATGCCTAGTCCACGAGATGCCTAGAAACTAATACACAAGTCAATTAAATATGAAAGTTAACGCCAAACAGGTGCAATATCATAATATATGAAAGTCAATATAATAAAAGGATGGTGTTGCATACCTGCCTTGGGATTTGATCCTTGACGGAACCAATGAAGAATGGTATCTTCAACAAGAACATCCTTTCCATATAAAGACTTTTACGAACCAACGACCTCTCCCCTCCCCCTTTATCTAGGCGTAGGCCTGGAAATGCAAAGATAAAACATTGCATTAGCAGAGTTAAAAAGGTTTTACCTAACATAGAAAGCTAGATTAATGAGAAAAACAAGTATATATAAAATTTAATAATTATCATCCAAATCATTAATCCAAAAGTATCTTTTACCTAACATAGCAAACGAGATTAATGGGAAAAACAAGCATATATAAAATTTAATAACTGTCATCCAAATCATTAATCCAAAAGTATCTTTTGTACACTAAAATTTAAGAGCTATCAACCAAAACATTAATACAAAAGTATCTTTCCTACAATAAAATGTGCTAAACTAAGATAAATATTCTAAACATACTTCAACCAACTTTCCATCCAAATAACAAATACTCCATCTGAAAAGACTATCAATGTTTCAAACCATTTTGAGGAGAATTGTATAAAGAAACATCAGTTGGAAGAACTGTCTCAACCCAAACTACCTTTTCCCCAATTCCAAGGTGTTTGAAGTAACACCTGTCACCATTGTGTATCCCAACATGCCCCTTTGCCAATTCTTCACCAAACTCATCAAGTATAATGACCGCGTATTTTCTTAAAGGAGGGGGAGGGGGTTAGGAGTATGAGTGGGATTGAGAGTGGGAGAGGGAGTCTTGGCAAGATTACTCAAATTATGAGATAAAGTGATTGACGATGATTTGAAATGGAACCAAACTAACTCTGTGGAGTAACCCTCACAGGGGATCTCTCATTTCCATTTTCCAATTTTGACATAAACATATGCAATATACTAGTAACCTCTTTCAACTGTGAGTGAACATTAGAGATCTCATTCTTCATCGAGGCAATTTATTCATTTCCTTTCAAATGTTGTACAAATTTAGCATCCACCACCCCTGTGTGAATTAATTGTTTCTTATAGGATTAGGACCCCACTCTATGCATTCAGCTTTTAACATCCTTTCCAAAAACTTTTTTTAACACATCATTGTCATAATTCTTAAAAGTATTTTTATTTCCCTCTCCAATCATACTTATGGCTTTTATTTTCTCTTCCGCAGCCTTCACTTCATCCTATATTATTTTAAATAAATTTGTTAATCATTTGTCAGAAGTTCAAATAAAAATTAAAAGATTCAACAATAAAAATATTATAT
This sequence comes from Sambucus nigra, assembly GCA_949130495.1. Taxonomy (NCBI): domain Eukaryota; kingdom Viridiplantae; phylum Streptophyta; class Magnoliopsida; order Dipsacales; family Adoxaceae; genus Sambucus; species Sambucus nigra. The sequence continues at coordinate 290,812,398 of OX422218.1, read as the reverse complement.
TCACACAGAAACTTTTGGCACTCTCCAACACAGTTTTATCACTGCGCATATATCCTCACAACCAATTTGTCTACCCTCCCAATTTGTACTCCAGGCTTAGTTTTTTTGTTGTACATTGTTAAAATTAACAAATCAGGTTCAACACCTTCAGGCTCAGCACCATCATCTTACAAATGATATTGCAATGTATTTTTTATAGTCCTGGATTTTTGGGACCATGTCTTCTCCACTAGTGGGAGAGACACTTTCGGGGGAACGTTAAGACAAAATTCTCTCTATTATAATTAAGAAAAACAAAAAGAATTATCTGAATAATAAATAGCAAAAGAATAAAAATAGAAAAATAAGAATAAAAAATAAAGAAATGAATTATAAGCTCAGATTTACCATCAAAGCATTCTAAACATCATCTTTACATTTCTTTGGCATGTGTCTCTAGTTCGAGAAGTGAATCGGGCAATTAGCTCTCACAAAATCCCCGGTATGAGAACTCATAGCTTTGCATTATCACCAACTATAAACCCATCATCTTCAATAATGACTTTGATTTTCTCCTTTTGGATTTTGGCCATTGAGCAGGAAGGTTGTGTGAACCTGGACCTGATGACATTTTAAATTTCCTAAATGAAAATGCGGTGTCGTCCCTAAATGCGTGTGTTTCAAATCAAACCCATTTTCACCAAAAATTATCCGACTTTTAATTTGCACCAAACCAATTTGTGAAAAACCCAATTCTTACTTTAAACCAATTTTATCTTGATTATTCCTAAACATGCATCTAGTGATTAAAGAAAGTAAAATAAAGTAAAGAATACTCATAACGCCGGATGTACGAGGAAAAAAACCAAAACGGGAAAATAACCTCGGACGTACCAAGCCAGACAATCATTATGAATAATGGTTTTACAAAGACAGATTAGCCGTACTCAATGACTCAATCCCCAAAGGTCTTGACGCTCCTTCTGATCTTCTAACGTTCTTCAATAGTGCCCACGCAGAAATTCCGTCTTCCATGATACCTATCCACAACACTCGACTCCACGAATGTCTCGGTGTCCACCGATTGGATTTGGTTCATCTACGATGTCGAACAAGAAGTCTTTCTCTTTTCTTCATCGCAAAACCCTCATGTTCATAGGTAGAACAAACAAACTTGTTGCAGCAAGATCACGTAAGCATATAAGAATGATAAATCGGATCTTTGCAAACTCTAAGGATGTGTTTAATCTTTTTAAACCTTAGAAAACATGTGCTAAACTCGTACTGGAACGTATACTATTTTTCCAGAGTGCACACTTACAAAACTCTGATGAAAACAAGTTTTAAATAACAATTAAGCGCCGCCTCGAAAAACATGTCGTTAGAACGACAATGCCACATCGTTCGCGCGACATAAGCATCTCACTCGAACGAGAGCTTATCTCGTTTGAACGACAGCGCGAAGTTTGACTTTTTTTGACTTTCTGATAAAAACGTCTCTTTTAAAAGAGATCCAAATTAGTCAAACTCTATTTCGAGTTTATCATAGTAAAATGTAGTGTAAACCTTCAAAACAATTTTAAAAACATTTTAAAATATTTTTCTTTATAAAAATACATTCTTATATTTTATAAAAACAATTTCGAGCACCATTAAATATACGGATTCGTACTTGAGTGATCTCGAAATGAAATTAACTTTGAAGACGAATAAACTTGCACCAATTAAGCATCGACATGATTAATTCTTTAAAGCTTTGTCGCAACGTCTTCGATTTCTTCAATACATCATTGACCAAGTGGGATCGTGACAAAGAAAATCTCCCTATGACATATTACAAATACAGTATTGTTCACAGAATTAAATCAAAACAATACAGGGACTCAATTGGAAATTTATGTCCTTACAAATCTCCCCCTTTGACTATTCCGAGACAAAACTAAATGAGTGAAATGCCTAAGCTGGGCCGTCAAGCCGTATGATGCCTAAATCCCATCCCATAAACCCAAAATAAAAATTACAGGACACGGACTAGAATATATAGCACCAACAAGCATGAATTGTCTGAATGTGATGTAGAATTGAAATCTCGAATTGCTAAAGCATACCTGCACACATAAAACAGACAAACAAATACCCAGTGAAGTATGGAGGAACAAATGAAACCAATATATATCCAAATGATACCAAATGAAAATAGATTCCAATATGAATAAACTCTAAAAAAATCATTGGTTAAACAATTGAGCAACAAAATGATACCAAATTTAAACAACCAATTTCTAATACCAATTTGTAAAATATGACATTCAAAACATGCTCAAATCTCCCCCTACATCACATACATATCTCTCCCTTTTTGTCTTGAATAGACAATCCGGTGAAAAGATAAACCAATCAAAGTATCTAGCATGAGAATATACCAATTTTAATCAATGTGAAATCGCTAGATAATCATGAAACAACCAGCTAAATATGATCAATAGATGATAAATCTGTATTTAGTAAACCAAGGAATCACACAAAGAATATAGCAATCTAATCAGGTGTTATAAACGAACTAGATGCAAAAATCCAATTTAGAACCAATAAAACCTGCATATAATCCAGTCAGTCCAGAAACACTTCCAACAGTACCAAACATATCACCAAAATAAACTAGTGGACTGCAAACCAATCAGAAGCAAGAATTCAGCCTGTTGTTCGAACGAGCCAGGGACGTCGCTCAAACCAAATGAGGATGTCGCTCGAACGAAGTACATATGTCGTTCGTGCGACATGGAGATGTCATTTGAACGACTTCTCATGACCTGCCAAATTTTCACATTTTCCATTAAATATCTTATATTTTTACCCAGTGAAAAAATTTCTAGAAACAAATCAGTGTTAAAGCAGTATGCTTTTAACACAAAACACAAAAACTCATTAAAACTAACAATGTGAGTTACATGCAAACATAGTACCGATATGCTCAAACATGGATATGGAATGATGGGCGTGAAACTACAACAAATGAGTCATCATTCCAATACATTGAAACATTCAAGAAGCTCTAATTGATAGCGGTAAAACATCAAAATTTATCATAGACATATGACAATTAAAGTGTGAGCTTAATGAACTAAACATACTACATGCACACAAATCCATAATTTGGACGATTCTACAAACAATAGCGTCAAATTGCAATGTTTCAACATTAGGATTAGTTGTGCAAACCCGTTTAAATTTTTAATCCATCCAAAATCTCTCAATAATATCACATTTTCTTTGGAATGAACTAAACTAATTTGTCCCTTTTCTTATCATATTGGATTTTTCTTTTAGGATCTTTTAAACGGTGGCTTTCACGACGAGTCAATTTTGAACTCTCACAGCCCTTTCCCGTGAATCACTCATTATTTTTACCAATTTAAATCCTCATGGTAAATGGTTCTTACATGAACACTTATCCTTAAGTCTACTTACGCATAGATGACAAGATTGAGACAAAAACGCCTCACTAGATTCAAATATGGAAGAGAAGTCAAACATCCATATAAACTCGTGCATGTGTGCAATGCTGTCATATATATAAAGTCGAATCAAAATGCATATCAACTTCAAAACAACCCCATATAAATAATGGTTAAGATCATTCTAAGCATCGATAATAATGACCAAATGTCCTAGCCACATGGATAATGAAATGATGGGGGGGGGGGGGGTCCAAGCACACCAATATGCCACATAGTCGGAACGTGATTTTCTACAAGGACTCGCGAGCACACTACCATAGCCGACTTAAAACAGACCCAAAATTAACATATACAGTTCGGACCTGTTCACGATAACTTTCTGCGCAGAATTTTAAAACGCATATTCGAGGATTTTCCGATCCGTTTTTAAAAAAAACTTAAAACTACAAAGTTGTCCAGAATATGATTTTCTACCGGGAACCGCGAACGAAATATACAATCTCAGAATTAAAACAGTTCAAAACAATTTTTAATATGACAATTTACTCAATTTAATAGATTTCTCAAATTCAAGAGTTTGTTCAACAATTCGATCCCTATAATGATGTTATCGCATTTGAATCTATATGGAGGATGATCCTAATATATTGCATATCATTTTTAACATTAATTTCATTTTAATTTAGGTATCCAAATACATGTTCATGTGAAATTTCATTATAGATACATAATATACACATATAGGTTATTAACTTGCCTTGGATTGTATGGAGAAATTGAAATCCTCTTGAAATCCTCTTAGCTTCTTCTCTTCTTACTCTCTCTCTCTACCAAACCCTAGCCTCCATTTCAAATGAAAGAATGAAGACTTCTTCTCTTCCTTTCTATTTATACCTAGGGTTAGTTTATTTACAAAAATGTCATTGCGCCAAATTTAACCCTCCAGATCCTTTCTACGCGTTAATTCGCTTCTAATATTTAAGTCGCACATTCGTATCTTAATTAATTCATTTTAAATTTTCATTTCCAAACATTTCGAATATATATTCTGCCATAATTATTATTTTTCTTCAATTAGTTCAATTTTAATTCAATAAAAAAATGCGGGGTATTACATTCTCCCCCTCTACGAATAGGATTTCGTCCTCGAAATTCGAAATAAAATAAATCAATTCAAGTCAAGTAAGATAGTTTCGCACGTACCTTCCTTGAAGAGATATGGGTGACTAATTCACAAGTCATCCTCTCTCTCCCAAGTGGCCTCAGACTCATCATGATTACTCCACATAACACGAACAAGAGGAATGACTTTTGACCTCAACTGCTGCTCACGACGATCTAGGATCCTGACCGGCCTCTCGTCGTAGCTCCCATCGGGCTACAACTCAACTCCGTCTAAATCTATGTGTAGGTGTGAGTCCTCGGGACGTAAGAACTTCCTCAACATGGATACATGAAAAACATCATGTACCCGCTGGAGATGGTCAGGTAGGGCTAAACGGTAAGCAACCGGTCCCACCCTGTCCAACACTATAAACGGACCTACGTATCGCGGTGAAAGCTTCCCTTTGGCACCAAAGCGAACAACGCCTCTCATGGGTGAGACCCTTAACAGCACTTGGTCCCCAACGGCGAACTCTAACTTCCTCCGCCTTATGTCAGCATAAGTCTTCTGATGATCTTGCGCGGTCTTCATCCGTGCACGAATCAAGTCAACCTTCTCTGAGGTCTCCCTAACAATATCTGAACCCAGCATCCGGTGCTCTTCGAACTCCAACCAACATGTAGGGGATCGATAAGGCCTACTGTATAAAGCCTCATATGGTGCCATGCCAATAATCTGTTGATAACTATTATTGTATTGCGAACTCCACCAGTGGCAAATGCATATCCCAACCACCTTTGAAGTCCGACACACAAACTCGCAACATGTCCTCTAAAATATGGTTCACCCGCTCCGTCTGACCATCAGACTGATAGTGGAATGCGGTACTCAAACTCAACTGAACTCCCATTGCCTCCTGAAGTCTGCCCCAAAAATGCGAGATGAAGACACTGCCACGGTCGGACACGATATCACGCGGTACCCCATGCAACTTCATAATCTCATTAATAAACATCGTGGCATACTGTGCTGCCGTATAATTCGACCTCACTGGAAGGAAATGAGCCACCTTTGTTAGTCTATCGACGATGACCCAAATCGAATCATGACCGCGCTGTGATCTTGGCAACCCAATAATAAAATCCATGGAGATACTTTCCCATTTCCACTCAGGAATGGACAATGGCTGCAACTCCCCTCCAGGTCTCTGATGTTCCACCTTTACAAGCAGACAAGTGGCACACTTTGAGACAAACTCGGCTACATCACGCTTTAACCCAACCCACCAATACATACGGTGCATATCCTGATACATCTTATCACCTCCGGGGTGAACAGTGAATCTAGATCCATGCGCCTCAGATAATAAGGCCTTCCGCAACTCGGTATCATTCGGCACAACAATCCGTCCCTGATAACGAAGTCCCCCTTCAGAACCGATCGAGAAACCCTGAATGCCCCCATACATTAATGCCTTCACTTTCTCCTGACAAAAGTCATCAGAAGACTGGGCCTTCACAACCCGTTCAACCATATAAACTGATATAGATACAGTCCCCATAAATGCTCTGCCAACATCAAGGCTACCCAGCTCCTTCCACTGAGCTTTCCAAACACCTTACAATTCAACACTCTCCTCCACATCCAAGGCGGACAATGACGTTATGGGTCTTCGGTTCAAAGCATCAGCAACCACGTTTGCCTTACCCAGGTGGTACTGTATGGAAAACTGGTAGTCCTTCACATATTCCACCCATCTACTCTGTCTCATGTTCAAGTTCTTCTGAGAGAACAAGTACTGAAGACTCTTATGGTCGGTGAACAACATAAACTTCTCCCCAAGTAAGTAGTGTCTCCATGAATACAACGCAAAAACAACCGCCGCCAACTCTAAGTCATGAGTCGGGTAACGATCCTCATGCGGCCTCAATTTCCTCGAAATATAGGAAATCGGTCTCTCCTCCTGCATCAGAACAGCTCCTAACCCCTGTAATGACGCATCAGTGTACACGCGGTACTCAACCCCAGCTTTCGACAACGCAAGGACTGGCGCTGACGTAAGCTTCTCCTTCAAAGTTTTAAAAGCCTCCTGACACTCTGAACTCCAGACGAAGGTAACACCCTTCTTTGTCAAATGGGTAAGAGGACTCGCAATCTTCGAGAAGCCCTGAATAAACCTTCTATAGTAACCCGCTAGACCCAGAAAACTCCGAATCTCAGTCGACGTAGTGGGTTGTCCCCACTCGACAACAGCAGTAACCTTGCTAGGATCGATAGCAATCCCAGCCTCCGTCATAATGTGGCCCAAAAACTGCACCTCTCGCAGCCAAAACCCGCACTTGGAGAGCTTAGCATAAAGTTGATGCTCTCTCAAGGTCTCAAGAGCCAATCGTAAATGTCCGGTATGGTCCTCCTCGGACCGTGAATAGATCAGGATATCGTCAATGAACACGATAATAAACTGATCCAAGTATGGCCTGAATACACAATTCATCAAATCCATGAATACTGTAGGCGCATTGGTTAAGCCAAACGGCAAGACCCGAAACTCGTACGAACCATATCGTGTCAGGAACGCTGTCTTCGTCACATCCTCCTCTCGAATCCTCAACTGGTGATAACCGAAAAGCAAATCAATCTTAAAAAAGAATGAAGCATCCCTCAACTGATCGAACATATCATCAATACGAGGTAACGGATACTTGTTCCGAATCGTTACCTTGTTCAACTCTCGATAATCGACGCACAATCGAAGTGAGCCATCCCTTTTCTTCACAAAGAGCGCTGGAGATCCCCAAGGCGAGGTACTCCTACGGATAAAACCTTAGCCCAACAGCTGCTGAATCTGCTCCCTAAGCTCCCTCATCTCTAAGGGTGCCATACGGTACGGGGCCTTGGCAATCGGTCTCGTGCCCGGCGATAACTCTATGCAAAACTCTATCTCACGAGCTGGAGGTAAACTAGGAACCTCAGCAAAGATGTCCGCGAACTCCCTCACTATAGGGATCGTATCCAAAGAAACGGACACCTCATCAAGAGAATCCTCCTCGATGTAAAACAGATGTGTGCTGGCTCCACCCTCTAGACCAGGTAATGCTATTAGGTACATCTCCTGACCAGGAATGGCAAATGTGATCGCACTCCCACGACAGTCAATCTGGGCATGATATGCATACAACCAATCAAACCCTATAATCACGTCGTAGGTACACATCTCAATTAAAATAAGGTCGACAGAGAAGTGAAGCCTCCCGATCTCAATCGCGACCCCTCTACAAACGTGGCGATGGTCCGTACCACTCAAAGGTGTACTCACATGGGCAACTATCTCCTCTGCAACGTCTATCATCCCCGATGTCCTAGCAAACTCATAACTGGAGAACGAGTGTGATGCACCAGTGTCAAAAAGTACTCTCGCATGCGAACTATAAACATAAAACGTACCCTGAATCGCCGATCGTCGCACCTGCGGCTGAAAAGGATGAACGTCATATACACGCCCATGGTACAACTGTGGCTGAATTGGTGCTGCTGCTGCCATTGGCAATGCCGGAAATGGTGGTGGTGGTGGGAGTACCTGCTGCTGTGCTCTATCTCCCTGCGCCTGTCCTCGGGGACAAGCCCTCCTCATATGTCCAGTCTCTCCGCACTGGAAGCATACAATAGGACCCCCATCTCGTGCCTGCTGTACCAAAGCTCCGATGTTGGGCCTATTAGCCCGGTGTTGATCTCTCGCACCCTGACCCCGTTGGCCCAGCTGGCCCTGCTGCGAGTGACCCTGACCTGGAATGGTCTGAACCGGATTGGCCTGAATGGCCTGACCCTGCTGGCTCTGGGCCTGCTGCCCCTGGTGACGGCCTCTGTACCGCTTAGCCTGATGGCCTCCTGATTGTTGGCCCCCCTGTGGGCCCTGTTGGCCTGCAACTACAACCTCATGGGGCCTACCCTGTTGGCCTACCACCCCTCGTTTGCCCACCACATGCTCAGAACGATCATTGCAGTGATGCAATGCTGCATTCACCGCTACCTCATAACAGTCAAACGACGGATTCGCCAGTAGGAACCCCCGAATTGGACAAGATAGCCCCTCAACAAACCTCTGAGTCTTCAAAGCATCATTTGCCTGCACCTCGGGAGCAAACTCTACCAATGAGGTAAACTCTCGCTCAAACTGAACTAGTCTGCTTCAGGGTATCAAACCTTCTCCTCAAAGCCACACGTTGTGCGGGAGGTACAAACTTTGCCTCGAAACGAGCCCAAAAATCAGCAATAGGCACAACATCCCGTTGAGCTGTAGAAGTAATGGACTCCCACCAGCACAACGCCTCCCCAGTCAGACGAAAGGTAGCTAAAATCTGTTTCTGCACCTCTGTGGAGTCAACTAGTTTCAAATGTCTGCATATATCTCGCTTCCACTAAAGCGCCTCCAACGGACCCACGTCACCGGCGAACGAAGGCGGACGTCTCTTCTCAAACCCACTCACAACAGATGCCCAAGTGGGTTGCACAACTACTGGCACCTGTGGCTCCGGCTCAGCCACTGCAGGTGGTGCAATGACAACATGTGGTACTGGTGCTGGTGCTGGCACTAGTACGGGCGCGGGATGCGCTGAAAGTGCTGCTGCTACTGCTGTAGCTACAACCTCTGCTATAGCCGTCAAATCGGCCTGGGACAAACCTCCTACAGTCCCCTGTGCGGGTGGGGACGGCTGCTCCTGAGCCCCCGCCCGTTCTGTCGCTCCTGCTAGTTTACCGCTGCGTCTCCTCATCTGAAGAGAGTAAACACAGAGTATGAGAACTAGAAGGAAAATTTCGAAACATAAATCACATATATAATTGGGTGCAACAGTTTAAAGTGATGAATATATCATGCGAAAAGTCCTAACTCCCGATCAAAGTAAACCTTCGTGCGTGGAGCGTCTCGCAAGCGAAATCCAAACAAGGAACCCCTCCTATACACTCGGGAACTCATAGTCGGTCGTGTCGGATCAGTGGATCGATTTTTTTTTCCGAAATCATAGAATACAAAACCTAGTTGTAAGGCTCAAAGTATCAAAGAAATGATGCGCGAAAAACGTAACGGACGCCCTCAGATCCCTAAAGGCTCTAAAACCGTGCTCTGATACCAACTGTGACAACCCTGCTTTTTATATCTAATTCGGTTAGCTACGCCCAATTAAATTAAAGCGGAGCGTCAATATGTTGGCATTAGAAACATAATTTAAATAAACGCAGTAAAGTAAATGTGTACACTCCCATACGTGTAACCAAATCACATCATAGCAAGTATAGGATCCACAAGTAATATCAGTACTGAATATAAAATGCCCAATCATACGGGCCCAAAGATAAATTAGGTAAAGAGTATAATGTAAACCTTTCAACACTATCAAATCCCTAACAATGGGAAATCTCTGATACCACACTCTAAGGAAGAGTGACAAAATAGGATAAGGACCAGCGTCCACCACTACAAGATCCTAAGAATAGATGCGAGGTCATTCAGCTCCACGATCTACTGTCCAACGGGGCGAGGACCTGTATAATACATACATAGGAGAGGAGCAAGAAGCAAGATAGACGAACGTCAAAGCAAGAAAACAAGCTATAAGATTATAAGATGTACTTATAATGAAAGCACACTAGTCATTACTCGTCTCCAGTAATTAAATTGTTCAATTACCCAACCAATGTTCCTATGTCGGGACTACCCAACCCAAACTAGAGTAACGTGTAGTCTCATATCGTATCTTGATTAATCATTATTAGTCTCATTTCAGTATTTAACGTATCAAAATATTTCCTTCAAGTATAATATCAAATGCATCGATTCGGGATATTATTTTAAGACACAAGCATAATATCTCACACAAGTCATATCGGGTCACTATCGTTACCCGGGGAAACAAGTCGTAACACTAGGCCTACACACGAATATTTCACAATATTACGTGGCAAGGGCAATCATACTAAGTCCTGAATCACATGGTGTTTCAAGGTCTTTCTATCTGACCCGCATTACAACCATGTGTCCGGTTCCGGTGGTTTACCTCCGACACGGCACTCGAGCGGAACCTAACCGGATCAATCACAAAAAATTGCATTCAACATGTGCCTACATCGACCGGAGGACTAGTCTAGTGTATACTCGACAATATACATGTAAAGCAATTTCACACTTATGTATTTATACAATCGTGTCAAGTCTCTTACTCGAGTTATACAATAGTCATTATTTATAATATAACATAATTTACATCATTAATTTACTAATTCAACACCAAATCATTTCAAGGTTATATATCCCTAATAACCTTAAGTGTGTGATCAAGTTAGGATATTATGCACCACACCATAATTATCTTACTAACTACATGAAAAATATTATCACTCTTATTTCAACAACATGTTGCCCAGAATTTAAAATGCAGATTCAAGGCTCTTCCAATCCGTTTTTGGAAAAACTTAAAACTACAAAGTTGTTCGGAACGTGATTTTCTACAAGGACACGCGAGCACGCTACCTTAGCCGGCCTAAAACAGATCCGAAACTAACATATAATATTCGCCCCTGTTTTCGACAACATTCTGCCCAGAATTTTAAAACGCCGATTTGAGGCTTTTCCGATCCATTTTTGGGAAACCTTAAAACTACAAAGTTGTTCGGAACGTGATTTTCTATAAGGACTCCCGTGCACACTACCATAGCCGGCTTAAAACAGACCCGAAATTAACATATACAGTTCGGACCTGTTCACGATAACTTTCTGCGCAGAATTTTAAAACGCATATTCGAGGATTTTCCGATCCGTTTTTAAAAAAAACTTAAAACTACAAAGTTGTCCAGAATATGATTTTCTACCGGGTAGCGCGGACGAAATATACTATCTCGGAATTAAAACAGCTCAAAACAATTTTTAATATGACAATTTACTCAATTTAATAGATTTCTCAAATTCAAGAGTTTGTTCAACAATTCAATCCCTATAATGATGTTATCGCATTTGAATCTATATGGAGGATGATCCTAATATATTGCATATCATTTTTAACATTAATTTCATATTAATTTAGGGATCCAAATACATGTTCATGTGAAATTTCATTATAGATACATAATATACACATATAGGTTATTAACTTGCCTTGGATTGTATGGAGAAATTGAAATTCTCTTGAAATCCTCTTAGCTTCTTCTCTTCTTACTCTCTCTCTCTACCAAACCCTAGCCTCCATTTCAAATGAAAGAATGAAGACTTCTTCTCTTCCTTTCTATTTATACCTAGGGTTAGTTTATTTACAAAAATGCCATTGCGCCAAATTTAACCCTCCAGATCCTTTTTACGCGTTAATTCGCTTCTAATATTTAAGTCGCACATTCGTATCTTAATTAATTCATTTTAAATTTTCATTTCCAAACATTTCGAATATATATACTGCCATAATTATTATTTTTCTTCAATTAGTTCAATTTTAATTCAATAAAAAAATGCGGGGTATTACAGTTTTGCTGTGCGTGAGAGATAGAGAGGCGGGAGAGGCCGACAGGGAGAGAGGTCGAAGATTGAGACAAGAGATAGAGTTGGAGAGTAGGTTCATAAGTTGGGGAAAATATCCCGCTCGACTTCCTTATCCGTTTTTTCCTATTTATCTTATTTTCTATTTTAATGACTTTTGCATAAAATTTCAAACATATTGCAACATTTTTTCCTATTAGTAACGGATTTTTTCTGTTTGAAATTTATAAGTGACAAAATCCGTTACAAATCGGGAAAAAAATATGTTACAGTTTATTTGTTTTGGTTCAGGGTCTTCTCACTCTTCTCTATTTCTCCACGTTTCTCTCTTATCTCTCTAGTTCCACCCTCATCTTTTTCTCCTCTCTCTCTCTCTCTCTTACGCAAAAAAAATGAATTGGGGCTCAATCGGGGTTGGCGCTGGGAGGCGGGGTGAGATGGGGCGGGGCGGGGGCGGGGGCGGGGCGGCGGTGGGATTTAGGGGGTTGGATAACTTTTTTTTGTTTATTCTTTTATTTCTGATATTAGAAAACAATTTTTTTATTCTAAAATTCTTGTTTCTGGAAATCATTTTTATTTTAATGGAAATATTTTTTTTGGTGAAAACATATTTATTTTTTAATTTTTGGAGATTCTTTTTTCTTTATTTTTATTTCTATATTTTTTATTCAATATTAGTCAAACTATTAAAATATTTTTTTTAATACTTTTTACAAAAAAAATTAATTTGAAAGGCATTAACTGTATTCTATCATTTTCTTTGGATTTTTTTGCCGGAATTTTTTCCCATTCTAATTTATTAGTCAATTTCCTTTTTAACAGGTCTGTTTTTTTAAATTAAAATCTTTTTTTTTTCCTATTGGAATTTTTTTATTAGAAAGCTCTTCTTTACTTATTGAAAATATTTTTTATATGTGAAATCTATTTTTTTACTCTCCAAAATTTGTTTTTGTTTTTTTTATATTGTTTCCCTGTTTTTTAAAGTTTTTTTGGTAGTTTTCAGAATTTTAATTAATGTTTTCGTAATTTTCCTAATTTCAAATGGTTTTCAATAATATTCTATATTTTTTCCATTTCATACTTTAATTTTTCTTCCTTATATATATATATATATATATATATTACTATTTTTAATATTTTTCTTTTTTGTATTTCAATGTATTTTTCCATATTTATTAGTTTTTTAAGTATATTTTCAGAATCATTTTTTAAGAATTTTCCAGATTTTAATTTTTTTGTTAATTTTCAGAAATTTTAAAAACTTTTGAGGATAGTTTCTATTTTAAAAATATTTTTTAGTATTTTCTTAATTTTTAAATATTTTTGCTGATATTTTAAGATCTTATTTATAAAAAAAAAATATGTTAGAATGAGAATGCCGTCACTTCCATTCATGTGCCACACACATGCATAACTTTTCTCCTAAAAAATTAACGGAGTTGGACGATAGGGGGTTATTTGTAATCATTTTTAAAGTTTAGGGGTTAAATGCTAAAATTAAAAGTTAAGATTGGTGAAGTATAAAAAAGGTCAAAGTTTGATGGGCATAAGTGTTTTTATTCTTTTCTTTAAATAATGTAATAAAAAGCCAACTATAAAAGTTGAGAAAAACAACGTTAAAATAAGTCCCAAATTATAGGAAGAATGAAATAGCTGAATCGACCATTGATGTGCCAAGACGAGGACAATATTACATAACAGAAATTAGGGTTTGGATATATACATAAAGTTTACAAACTAAGCCAGCTTGAAACCACTTACCAATTTTATTGTCTCTTTTCATGGAAACTATTTTAAACGCGGTTTCAAATTGTCTGGATTATTATTAATCATTAAATAATACTGAGAGGCCTCTCATTCTTAATCAACACACACACATGTTTGTGTGTAATCCTACTTGTGAATCAGCTCGCATGTACGTGTTTTGAAGAGTGTTTGCTTTAGTTGTTTTTTAATAATAATAATTATATTGGCATTATGTATTTCCTGCGATAGGAATTTAAGGGGACGTGGAGAGAGAGTGAAATTGAATTTGTCTCCCGTGAGTAGGGTTTGGAGGCATTCACAATATCACATCTGAATATTTTTTGACGCTTTGCTGTTTTCGATGGCATCCCCATTCACGAGTGAATTCCTGCACATCTCACGTTAACCCCTCCCCCACCCCCATCTCCTCCTCCACCCCACATCCGCTTCACTCCATGAAAAGCATCTCTTCTTCCTACTTTTTTCCTTTTTTCTTTTTTTTTCTATTTGATGTGTAACTCTTCTTCCTACTTATTTAATTTATTATTTTCATTTGTAATTATCAAAGGAAATAATTAAATACTATCAGGGCCCATTTGACAATCAAATTCCAAGACTTGAAATTGGAGTTGGAAAGTCAATTTGAATTCCACGGAATTGAAATTGGCCTTCCAATTCCAATTCCAAACCTTAGAATTGGATTGTCAAACGGGCCCTCAGGGTTTTAGGGACACTTTGTGAAGATGTTTAAAGAAACTCTTTCAACTTACGCGACATTATCAATGGGGGCTCTCTTAATTCGTAGTTTTAGATGCAACACAAAAGTAACCATAATAATAGAACTCAAAATCACCAATTATATTATATAACATTAGTGTATGATTAATATTACACTTACTAATAGTTAGTATCGAAAAAGTACCAAACAAGCTTTACATACTTGTACTATGATAGGCTCTACATCATAGTACAACCCATTAAAAATTTGTCCGGTAGTTACTCATTTTAAGCAAAACATTATTCTTAGTGTATTTACAGAACAACAATTTTTTTATCGGTGCTCTTATGTATAAGAGAAATTTTATATATCCTAATTAATCATATGTAAATCTTAAAAAATATCGGTAAAATTATTCACGATAAGAATTTGGCAGGTTTTGTATTTGACTAATACTTAGATAGACAACGTTTGCGACACAACTTGGATAACAGGGTGAATTGACGAAAGTGTATTGGTCAGTCGCACCATTTGCATTGAATCAACAATTTAAGAAGGTTTTAATTTGTAAATTTAATGCTATCTTAGCATAAATAGGGAATGGAAAATTATTTGAGTTAGTGTTAAAGTAGTTATTTTATTGTACATATTAGTAATATCATATCATATCATATTATTTCCTTTTTAAAATTTTTTCAATATCATTCTTAATGTGGTATTCCCTAAAATGGTGCAAATTATTATGTGAGATGAAAGTAACTGATAGAAGTTAGAGGACTAAAATTTGGTGTTAATACCTCATATGGTTTAGCTTTGAATGGGGATTGAAAGCCTCAACGAACATAGACTGATAAACAGATTATAAGGTAGTGTGGTAAATGTATTTATGCATAAACATATTCCATTAGCATAAATTTATACTACACTCTACAAGTGTAGTGTGGTAAAATCTTTAACAACTATCACAATGAGTTTTTTTCTTTTAAATATTAGAGCATTAAAATTAACTGAATATAGTCACATCCTTGAATAAATTCCAAAGTGTCGTAAGGGGGGACAGACTGTCTTTATTTTCTTTGTCTCTTGGGAATAATCAAAGCCAAAAATAATTCGTTTTCACCTGTTAAGGAAATGTATATATTTCAAGGTGGTGCGCTGGCAATAGGGTAGTTAAGTAATTTCGACTGAATCAAATTTTTGACGAGACTTGCTTCAAATCCTTTATAACAACTAGCTAACCATCAAAACACACTCATAGAGAGAGAGAGAGAGAGAGAGAGAGAGATCAATGGTTTCTAGAGAGCACAAAAGAGCAGCCATGTATAAGAAGCTACGGCTGCTTCGCTCCGTCACTAACTCCCATGCTGTAATTCTCTACATTTCTAAATCATCGATATATATATATATATATATATACACGCGCGCGCGCGTATATATGTTTCCTCTACATGTCTTGTCACCTTTGCTCCCTCTCAAAACCTTACTGGTGATCACGCAATAGCCTTAAAATTTTAATTTCGAGTTGATTAATGAACACCCGGTATACACTTGAATTTAAAGGTTAATATATGGCTTTTTAATTGCTTTACTCCGTGGTTGTTGTCAAATATGATAATTTTATTGTTTCTAATTTTAAAAATATTTCTTAACAAGCTTAAGACTATTTTTTTATTTGTTGAATGTATAAGATTCACATATTTGATTTATTTAAAGTACGAGTCTAATAAATTCTCTCATCTTAAAATAGAGACATTTTTTTTATAGTTTGACAAAAGTCAAATTTATAATTAAATTGAGGTAAAAGGGTTTCTAATCAGATATCGTTATTTCTTTATAATTTGAAAGCAGCTGGAGTTATTCCTCCTTCAATTTTCTGCTATACTCTTTATGTATTCTTCTTATACTCATCCTTTATTTTTTATATACAGATATGATATTTTTCTTTTTATTATCATCTTTATATCTTTGCAGCTGCAACTCATATCCTATTATGTTGCCAGAACCATGAAAAGTTTAAGTATACAACTTTCATGTATAGAAACCTATGTTGACAATAGACTAATTCTATGTGTTCATATGTATTAAAAGATCTATGACTTACTCATAATTAATAAAGTTTGAATGATCAATACATTAGAAACCGGTCACTAAAGTCCATAATTATATATATATATATATATATATATATATATATATATATATATAGTATGCCAATTATCAGCTCCATTAATTAGACTGACAATCTTTTGTTCTATATGCAATGACAGGGATCTTATATGTTGCTTATATTTGTATGCTTTTGTTTATCTATTTATGCAGCAAAGCAAAACATCAGTTATAATAGATGCATCCAAGTACATAGAGAGACTGAAGCAAAAAGTGGAAAGACTAAATCAAGAAAATGCAGCAGAAAAAAGCTCCATTGCCCAAAACTCAATGCCTATCGTAAAGCTTGAATTTCATTATAACATTTAAATTCATTGTCATACAGTTAATAGGAATAGATATCACATGGCCTCTCAAAGTTGTACCCATAAGGGTCTGAACGATGAGTATATATGCCTTGTTAATCATATGTCAAACCTTGTATTTACTAATTTCAAGTTCTTTTACGCATGTTGTTATATGTATAACTCTAGGGTTTCATCAATTATTTCCAGCAGGTTAAAGTAGAAAGCCATGAAGAAGGTTTTCTAATAAATGTGATTTCTGAAAGAAGTTGCACGGGCTTGCTTTATTACATCTTAGAAGCCTTTGAAGAGCTTGACCTTGAGGTTCTCCAAGCTAAGGCTTGTTGCTCCGACAAGTTTCATCTACAAGTGATTGGAGGATATGTAAGAAAGTGAACTATTTTGTTTCTGTGAGTTTTAACATATTAACATAATCACATGCATCTCTCTCTCTCTCTCTCTCTCTCTCTCTCTCTCTCTATATATATATATATATATATATATATATATATATATATATTTATGTGTGTGTGTGTGTAGTCTTGATTTCTTTTGCCATGCCACTAAGTCCAATATTTTCTATGCTTAAGGTGATTAAAGGGCAAGCTGAAGTAATGGAAGCCCAGGGAGTGAAACAAGCAGTAGTAAGAGCAATCCAAAACTGGAGTGAAACTAGTGAGCAAGATAATACAGAAATACAATAATCATGCTTGTTTCTTCTTTATATATATATTTTCTTTTTCTTTCCCTCTTGAATATGTATCTTGCTGTGGACAAAGTAGTCCATCGAATAATAATTTGTCTTCTATATAAACAATATTTTTCTTATACGATTTATTTCTTATATAAATAGTGTAAACTTGACATGTGTCGTCGAGAAAAGAGAGAGTACCAATACTTTAGTCGATAGTTTATGGGCTCAGCATCAGGTAATACATATTCAGTCCGCACTATTGATATTGATATAAAAAAATGGACTAACTTCAAATTTATAATCAGAGATAAAAATAAGATAAGTAACTCGAATCACACGCACAAGAGACAAGGTTTTTAGAGTGGTTCAGTTGTAAAATAGCCTACGTTCACTGTTGTTTTTTTATTAAGTAGGGTATACAATAACTCAGTATGGTGTGCATATAAGTGATTCGAGTTGTCCCTTGACCTAAGAGAGTAGTTTGCATTTATAGGGGTCTAAAACCCTAGAGATGGAGCGCCTTTATTTTGACAGGCGTTTACATATGTGTACAATAAATTAAGCTCTTATAATTTAGTGCTGGTTGACACCCCATCCGAGTAACAATTGATATTCTTGTTGGTGTGCTTTCTGGAGTTCGTCGGCCTTCCAAACAGCCGAAAAGATACAATGCGCGACCATCTTCCAAACACTCCTCGGACCAAGTCAACCTTTAGGACTCCCCCAAGCTGCCAACACCTCACTCACTTCCCGTGGCATCACCTATAAGAACTTGCATAGAGAGAATATCAAATCCCAGAGACTCCGAGTCACGTTATAGTGAAGAAGAAAATGATTGGTCATCTCCTCCTCCTTCTTGCACAACCAACATCTACTGGCCAACCTTCTCCCTCGATTCTGCAACCCCTCAATAGTCAAGATGGCCTATTTGACCGCAGTGCACACAAAAAAGCTAACCTTTGAGGGCACATGGCTCTTCCAAGTAGCCTTCCAAGGAAGAGAAACACTACCTCTGCCCCTAATCACCTTATGATAATTCTTAACCGAAAAGAGACCATCATCTCACGCATATTAACTGTTGTATGAAAAAGGGTGGATTCGTCGTTGTCTTTTTTCCTTCAGTTTTGGGAGGAGTTTGAGCCTTAGGCTTGTCTATGTTTGGGTTCCGACCCTTCCCTTTTTTTTTTTTGTATACTCCTTGTATATGGGATTCCACTCCCTTAGGCGGGTTCGTTTTATTGAACTATTTACTTATAAAAAAAATATGTGGGACAGTTCCTACAAGAAGAGTTCTATCTATATAAATTTAAGTTATACTATCTTCTTCTATTACTATCAAAATATGACATTTTCTAAGGATAGAATCAACCAGGACTTGCTGTTGTCATAGAGATTGATTTATTAATTATGTAAAAAAAAGTGAATTCTTAATTTAGTACATGAAGGGACTATGAGCCGGACATAAGTGACACTACAACATTTATCGAAAATCATCACGGGTCCTCACCGTGACAAATAGAAATTGTCACAACTCTAGTCAGGGTTTTGGACTGTGATCAATAATAAATTTAGTTAAAAAAATTATTTGTTTTCTTCCAAAAAAATTTATGTACATGTTTTAAAACTTGTCATGTGATTTCATTATTGAACTTACTAACACATCAATTCAAAATCAATAATGTATTAACTATGAAGCCATCAAATTAATTATAGGAATCCAAAACTAATAATATTAAAATCCTCAAAGCGTTTCTTTCCCAAGCATATACAGTCTCGTTGTAATCGACATCCGCGTCCACCTGACTAAAGCTACAAATATTGCAAAATATTCCAAATGTTAATATAATATGATCCGAACAACAAAATTTTCCTTACCCAAATTAAAAATATTACAAAATGTGTTGAACATAATTTATAAGAAAATAGTTATGGTCTTAATGTGTTATCGTGTTGGTTGTAATATAACTACAAAATCTGAATTATTATCTTAACAAGTTTATCATGTTAACCTGATGTTGACCCAAAGCCAATAATGGTAATTGTGTGTCTTGTTATCGCGTCGGTTGTATCATAATTATCAAACCAGAACTGTTAACTTACTAATTCTATTGGGCTTCATGCAGGATGATTATATATGAAAATAAACTAAAGAAAATTGGTAAAGATGGACTTGAATCCCAAAATGACTTCGGGATACATACGTAGCGAAAAACGTCATTGACGTTCATGTAGTTCTGCATGCAACACAAAATTAGAAGTTATTATAATATTGGTGATTTGATTAACGTGTTCAATGATCCAAACGGTGAAGCTGAAATCTTACTAGCATTAACAAAGTGTTAATTAAAAGGAATTAAGCTTTTAAGGGCATCAAGAGCAGTTTTAATAGATGTTGTGTGGAACATGTCGGTTGAAATTTGGCTTGTCGGACTTATAGGGTTGGTCAAATTATAGTTATACGTAACTGTTGAAGTAAAAAACTAGATTTGATCTAATTAATTAATCATAGATAAATACGAATAATGAAATAAGACAAAAGATTTTTAAAGTGGTTCAGCCTCAATGAAAATAGCCTACATCCACTGTCTTGTATTGCTAGGTGTTTTGCCTTGATCTCAATTATGATCGCAAGTGATCAATTGCTCCGTTATAGAGGGGTTTATAATGTATTTATAGCCTTTGGACTGTCAATATGAATAGACAATACGTCGTTATTTAATAGACATATACATCTGTACATAATAAAAATATTAATTGATTCCGATGTTCATTGAATCTGTAATTGTCGCTTGATCTTCTTGACTAGATGCTCTGCACTTTGAGTAGCTCATCAAGTTGAGTAGCTCGGTACGTTGAGTTGTTCGATGAATATATATTTTGCCACGTAAGATGACACATGTCTCCATATAATTAGTCCACGTCAACTGACTAATTTTGTATCAACAGAAATCCCTAATATTTCACAGTTGAGGTTGAATATGAGAGTGTGGAACATTATGTCCAGAAGTTGCTCGGGCACATTTATCCAGTCTTGTTAGATTACAGATCTACAACACTTGACATTTAATGATTTTGAGCGCGAAATGGCAAACTCGTAAATATTTTGAATTTTCGACAAACGCTTGGGTATTTGCGTCTTTTTCATCATTTAGCCGCCGAAAACGCAATCGTCTTTTCTAGTAATCATTTTTTTTCTCACCTCTCGGCGCAAGGCATTTAAAAGCGATAGAATTGAATCATCTTCCACCTTTCGATTTTTAGACTTCCAAACTCTTTGTCTTCTCACTTTATCTTCTTACGATTGTTCTTTTTGTCACCCGCCTTACCAGATTTCTCAGTTTTCTGTAAGAACTTCTTCCTTCTTCTTTCTTTGCATTAGTCACCATGGTTTATCTTGTTGAATCATTAGATAAATTTCGGGCTGATTTTGCAATTCCCTCTTGGGTTATTCTAGAGGAATCTCCTTGCCCTTCTGATTTATTTTCTTTAGCTGAGGGACACTGGTTTCCCTCTATTTTTGTAGTGGAGTGCGTTTTTTTCCCGCCTAATCCCCCGTGTTTCAATTTTTGCCAATATTTTGATATTATTCCTGCAAGAGTAGCTCCAAATACATGGAGGGTAGTTAATGGCGTACATAGGTTGAACTAAATACATGGAACTCGCTTAGGAATTCCTGAAATTATGTATTGTTATAAATGGGTTACTAGCGACACTACTTTTTATTTAAAAACTAGGTTTCCAAATAGAGCTTTAGTGGTCAATCTTTCCGATGCTAACAGGGACTATTTTGATCATGGGATTGTGATGAAAAATTGGCAATACCCCTCGTTAAAAGGAAAAAATGTATACCAAGGTCCCAGATGTCCACTTTATGGAAATGGGATAGGTTGTTTTTAATTTTTTAATTTATCTTTATTTTTGTTCGATAAAATGCGTCACTGACATGTACATTTTTATTTTGCAGTTGATAGCAAAAGGAAACCTCCAAAAGAGAGTGACATAAGTATAAAAAACTTAACACTTATCTGGGGTTTTCATAAATCCATTGATGGAGAGCACATGAGGTCTGCTTCTTATTTGTTGAGATACAAGAACACCACCTCGTATTTTATTGCCCAACCTCTCGTTCTTCCTGTAGTAATTGATCTTGACCAAGTACTGGCATCTCCTGTAACTGTAGGATAATCTTCTTCTGATCTGGGTATCTCTATTGTTGATCTGATGATGAAGAAGAGGAGGGTACCTGAGTTCTTTACCAAGTCTTCTCCTGGTACTGAAGGGGCGAAGAAGAACAAGGGCGATGTTCCAGCTGACGGAACTAAGAAAAAGGATAATATTCCTCCTACCAAAGATATCAGGAAAAAGCTCCCTGTTTCCCCTAAAGAGGCAGCACCTTTTATTGAAGTTGTTGTCCTAAAAGAGGAAGCACCTTTGATTGAAGAAGAGGCAGCATTTGTGATTAAAGGTGCTTCTTTAAGAAGGTTGAGGAGGGGTCTTGCTGAATGACCTGTAGATGCTGTTGCCAAACCTACTGAAGTTGGGATTTCTTCTTTGAGGGTTAGTTCTCCAGCTGTCCTTACCCTCGGCTTGGCTAAGAAATTGATCAAGTCAGGGACTCTTCCTGATTGTTGAGCTGTTGCAACTTTAACTCCTCGATACAAGGTTGTCGATGTGGCTGCCCAACTCCTTGCCTCAGTAAGTGGTCATTATACTTATCTTTCTAATTCTTCATTATCGTGTTCATGCGCTGATTCATGCCTTTCTCCTTCTTGCAGGTTTTGGTGTACTTTGATAATATCATAGAGAAGGATGAGGCCATCAAAGATTCAACCTCATCCAGTGGAGAAGAGGAAGACCTTGCTGGGTTATCAAAATCTTTGGGGGAGTCCCGTCAGAAGTATAAAGAGGACAAATTTGCATGGGAGAATAAACTCCGATCGGTTGAGTCAGTTCATTAATAAGCCGTAAATGCCTCCAAGGAGTTGGAGGAAAAAATAAAGGTTGCTCTTTCCAGCCAAGTGGAAGCTAATGGCAAGCTTAAAGAGGCTGAACGACGTAAAAAAATATTGAGGAGAAGATGAAGTCTGTTGAAGAGCTTCTCAGGGAGAAATCTTCCTCAGAAAGAGCGAAGAGGAAAACTGTTGTGAAGAAGTCCTTTAGCTCTGGCTGGGACAAAGGATGGAATAGAGATTTGGTTGCTGTCTCTTCCCAGATGGAGTATGCAAGTTTGAAATACTTCAGAGATGGATGGGTTACAGCTTTGAGAGAGTTGAACATCTTTGATGATTCTGAACTGTTTCAAAACACACTCATGGCCTTCCTTATACTATTGAAGAAGAAGAGGAAGATGAAGCTGCATCTGATGAATCTTCTATGGTGATTGTAGAACAAACACCTGCTGCTACCCTTCCTCAATCTTTCGAGCAA
Source organism: Sambucus nigra (assembly GCA_949130495.1). NCBI lineage: Eukaryota > Viridiplantae > Streptophyta > Magnoliopsida > Dipsacales > Adoxaceae > Sambucus > Sambucus nigra. The sequence goes on along the minus strand of OX422218.1, from coordinate 290,789,305 downwards.
GTTCAACAGGCAACAACCTCTATCGAGCAACCTCAACAGCCATCCGAGCAACCAACTCCTTCATCCAAATCGGCTGAAGATGTTGTAGGAAATAAGGAGAAGGTGTAGAGTTGTTTGTCTCTTTAATTATATTTTTTCCCTTTCATTGTAACTTTTTTTGTACTTTCTCCTCCTATGATTAATAAAATGAACTTTGCTATTTATTCTGAGTTTTCTCCTTTACTTGCTCGACATGTAGTTGGACTATTGTTGATTTATTCCTATTTTCCTTGCTAGTTTGTTGCCAGGATGGAACTCTTGTCAGCTCATGATATAGAGTTGATAAAGAAATGTAATGATTACTTCAAGGCTGGTTATATAGATTTCACTGAAGCTAAAATAGTTAATATCCTTGGACCTGATGCCTCTGAGTGAGAAATTGAGGCTTACCAATATTTAAAATGTCTGCTTGATCGGGTTTTGGTCAACAATGTTGCTTACTATGAAATGACTAAATATCTTCAACGAACGATCGAGGAAATTAAACTTCAACACAAAAAAACCACAACACTTATGCATGAGGGTTATGAGAAGAAGTACCAACAGTTGAGTGTTGTTTGGGGCTATGACAAGTTCATTTCAGCCCATAAAAAAAGAGAGAGCGTGCTAAAACTTGAGGTTGAGGAGCACAAAAACATTGCGAAATTGTTGGAAGAGGAAAATATTGCCTTGTGAGAAGAACTGAGACAGTTAAAGTCTTCTTCTTATGCTGGAGCTCTAGTCCCAGTTAGTGATGAGGGCATTTAATTTTTGGAAACTAAAAATGTTGCATTGAAAGAAGAATTAGAGGCTTTAAAGTGAGCCAGACCTGCATCTTCCTCGCAGGGTAGAGCAAAATCTGGTCGGAGAAGCATTGAAGAAACTAGGACTCAACAAGACTTAGAAAATCAGGCTGTTCAGATGAAAGCCAAAAATCAAGCTCCGGTTGAGATGTCCCAAAAAATTCAAAGTCTTATCGAGCAACTTTCCAATCAGAGTTCTGCATTGGAAAATAAAGAAAATTTAGCGAAGAAACTGCATCAACATGTGGTAAGATTGACTTATCAATTCCACAAACAACCAAGAGAATATTTGATGGGGGGATACAATGAAGCTCTATACCATATCGATGTTCAGTTGAAATAATAAAATAATGAGGGATATAAACAAGGATGGTTGAATGCCTTGACAGTGATGAAAATTAAGAAAGGAAATTCCTTATGGGATTGGTATGAGCCTGTATTACTTGATCTACATGTGCCTCCCTTTAATCAAGATGTCAGTTGGATTCCATCTCGTGCCATTCCTCAATGTTTGATCTCCAAGTATCTTAGTGACTACCATCTTCATGAAGACTTTGAAATATCTAAACCTCAACATTTGCTTGATCGACCGAGTTTGAACAACATCAGAATGCTGCGAGATATGAATTTTATCAACTCTCCTTATACTTTAGATGATTCGCCAACTGAAATGGAACCTGTACCAAAATCGAAAGCAAAAAAACCCAATAAAATAGGAGATTTGTATTTAATGAATAAAGGTTCATTGTTTTATAATTGTCTTTACTTGGAAAGAAATTGTAATTTTCTTTTGATGAGTATATATATTTATAAAAGGATAATTTGTCCTGTTCTATTTTACTTTACTAAACAATGTAACTATGCCCCATTTGTTGCCTCGTTGTTGTGACTTATCACCCAAAAGTTCCTAAGTAATGAAATTGTTTTCATCCCATGGTCCTGCTCAGTTGTAGTAATCTTATCTAGATTACCTTGGTGTCTAGGCAGTGGATGCCCCTTGAGGTCACCCATCCTCTTGCCCAGTTTTGGATGCCCCTTGAGGTCACCCATAATCAAATAGGCATTTCATTGTGTGATTGTTATGCCAACATTGTTGGTTAAGTTTATTGATGTCAACCAACCTTAGTTAGCGATTGCTGATATTCGACCAACCGTTGTTGGTGGTTGCTGATATGCCGACCAACCGTAGTTGGTATACCGACCAACTATAGTTGGTGGTTTTTGGTATGCCGAATAACTATAGTTGGTGGTTTTTGGTATGCCGACTAACTATAGTTGGTGGTTCTTGATGCCTTCTTACAAAATTCAAGCAACATTCAAGTGTAGTGTGTAGCACGAGTAATCAAAAATTAAACTAAAAAGAATATGGGGAAAATATCATTTTGGTTCATATCGAAAGAAACGGAATACATATGATTTTACATTACTGATAATATTTACGTAGATGCTCCGCATTCCACGCATTTTTGAATTCTTCTCCCTCTAAAGTTTCTATTTTGTAGGTTCCAGGTCGAACAATCGATGTTACACGATAAGGCCCATGCCAGTTAGCCTCCAACTTATTATGCTTCTGAATGAATTTCTTGATACATAATCTCCCTCCTTAAGATCATATTTCTTGACCCATTTATTGTAGAACATAGCAGTCCGTTGTTGATAAGTTGCATTCCTGATAGCCACATCTTCTCTCACTTTCTCGAGCATGTCCAGGTCTAAGCATCTCATCAAATCGCTTACTAGAGAGTTGAAATTAAGCACCCGGTGAGTAGGTAGGCCCAGTTCAGCTGGTATGACTGCTTCACTTCCAAAGTCTAACATGTAAGGAGATTCCCCAATTGCTACTCGGGGAGTTGTTAGGTAAGCCCATAATATAGAATGCAGTTCGTTAATCCAGTTTCCTTTTGCTTCATCCAATTATTTCTTCAACCCGTTGAGAAAAGTTCAGTTTGTCACCTTTGTTTGCCCATTGCTATGGGGATGGACTGGTGCAGAATGAATCTTCTAGACATTGGACTGGTGACAATACGTAGTAAATTCTATCTAATTGGGTATCGTGATCAGTGATGAAGGCATGTGGCAGATCATACCTGCAAATAATGTTCTTCTAGATGAACTGATAAACCCTTTCATAGGCCATGTCAATGAAAGGTTCAGCTTCCACCCATTTTATGAAATAATCAACAACGACTACCAAGTATTTAAATCATACTTTAGTAGTTGGCAGAGGCCCGACCAAGTCTATTCCCCACATGGCAAATGGCCAAGGGGAAGTAATTGGGGTTAATAATGCCTGTGGACTTCTTCGTATGGTAGAGAATCGTTGACACTTATCGCATTTCTTGGCATAACCTTTACAGTCAGCTCACATCGTTGGCTAATAGTATCCCTAGGTCATCATTCTCTGTAGGAGGGTCCGACCTCTTACACGAGCTCCATAAGAGCCTTCGTTAATTTTTTTTATCAGATCTTTAACTTTTGATGGATGAACACATCTCTGTAGACCTGCTATCATACCTCTTCTGTACAGAATTCCATTGCTCAACACATATTGAGAAGCTTTGAACTTCAGCCTCTTGGCTGTAAGTTATTCAGTCGGTAAAATTCCTTCTTCGATGTACGCTCTGATGGGATCCATCCAGGAAGGTCCCATGTCCAACGTGATGAACCTCACCATCAAATCTTCATAAATTCTTCAATCTTCTAGTATCTCGATAGGAATCATTCTTCGCAGCTCGGTGCGGGTAGCTGAGGCTAACCGAGCTACTGTATTAGCCCTCGCATTCTTTAGTCTTGGTATTCTAGTCACTTGGACCGCTGTAAAATTGGATACAATCTCTATAGATTTGGTATGATAGCTAGACATAAAGTCTCCATTCGCCGCGTACAGCCCGAGAATCTGATTTACAACTAACTGTGAATCACTAAACACTGTAAGTTGATTTGCATTCAATGTTTTGGCTAAACTGAGGCCAATAATATTCAGCTTCATTGTTGGAAGCCTTGAATTGGAAACTCAGAGCATATTTTATATCCAATCCATCTGGACTATTAAGAATTATTCTGGCTCTACTGCTTGTGGCGCACGAAGAGACATCAACATACAAACTCCATACAGGGATACAATTATCAAATCCTTAGTCTGACAAAGTCCCGTGATGGAATATTTGGTACTTCCTTCTTCGTAATTTGGGATTGTAATTCTAGCAAGGCTTTGATCTTGTCAGGATTCGCTTCAATGTCCCGTTGATTCATAATATACCCGAGGAACATGCTTTCTTGTACGCAAAATATGCACTTGGTCTGGTTCAGCTTCATCTGATATTTCTCCAGCTGGTAAAATGTTTGGCCTAGGTACGCTATGTAGTCAACAACTTTCTTGCTCTTAGTTAGCATGTCATCGACGTAAACCTCCATTTTTTTGCCGATTTTCTCTGCGAACACGTTGTTCATTAGCCGCTGGTACGTAACACCTACATTTTTAAGATCAAAAGGCATAACGTTGTAGTAGTACGTTCCCCTTGGGGTAATAAAAGAGATACTCTCCCTATCCTCTAGTTTCAGCTTAATCTGATTGTAGCCGGAATAAGCATCCATAAAGCTCAACAATTTATGCCCCGAGGTGGCATCTACTAGCTGGTCTATTGGGGGCAGTGGTAAGTGGTCATTTGGGAAAGCTTTGTTTAGATATGTGAAATCAACGCACATCCTCCATTTATTGTTCTTCTTTTTAACCATCACCACATTTTCCAACCACTCAGGATATTTGATATCCTCAATAAAAGAGGCCTTTTGTAGTTTCTCAACTCCCTCCTGAATAGCTTGGTTCTTCTCTGGGCTGAAGACCCTTCTTCCTTGTTTCACCGGTTTGATCTTTTTATTAATATTGAGTTCATGGCACAGGAAAGCTGGGTCTATCCCCTACATATCTTCATGACACCATGCAAAATTTTGCTTCTTATGCCTAAAAAATGCCACTAACTTTTGCTTTATTGTCGGATCTAGTGAGGCGCCAATTTGAGTTGTTCTCTCTAGTCGTTCATCATCCAGAATAATGTTCTCTGTTTCTTCCATGACTTGACCCTTCACGAGCTCTGATTCATATATGGTGTCCAGTGTCTCAATCCTTGAATCTTCAGACTCATCCACTTGGTAAGTTGTGATCTTCTTCCTGGAATTCTCCAACTCTTCTTATTCGGCAGATGAATAATAGCATTCCTGAGCTACTTTCTGATCGCCCTTCACAAGTCCCACACCAAAGTTGGTCAGGAATTTTAAGCATTGATGTACCGTAGATGGAACTGCTTCGAAATTTTTCAAACCTACTCTTCCCATGATTATATTATAAGCTGATTGAACATTTTTATCCATTATGAAAAAGCGTACTTTTTCTATTCGGCAGGCAGGCCAGGCACCAATAACATGTCCAACTTGATCGTCCCAAGTGAAAAGACTTTTTCTCCAGAGAAATCGAGGAGGGGCTTGTGATATGGCTCTAACTGGGCTAGTTTCAAGTTTAAACTGTCAAAGAAAGGGTAAAACATGATGTACGCCGAGCTACCATTATCTACCAATACTCTTGAAATAATTACATCCTTCATTCTCATCTTGATCACCAAAGGGTCATCGTGAGGATACAAGACACCTTCCTGATCACTTTTAAAAAAACTAATGACTAGCTTATCCTTGTTAACCTTTCTCGGGCGATCCTCCTCTGCCAGATATATCCGCTGTATATAAAAACAAGCTTGGGCCTCATTGAGGTAAGCTTTCCTTTCAGCGGTATGATCACCACCTCCTGCATCTCCATCTGTTATCATATTATAGTCAAATGAACCAAAGTGGATTGAAAATACCTCGCGTTCTGGCTGTCTAGGCTTTTTGGAGAGATCGGGTCATCTTTCGGGCCATCTTCATGGTCCCTTTTCTTGTCATCTCTTGATCAACGAGGAGATTTAGACCTTTACCGTGCTTTGTCGGTGGTCTTCTCACCATACTGGCGATCAACAAATTTGTTCAATTTTCCTCGTTTAATGAGGGCCTCAATCTCATTCTGGAGAGCTATGCAACACTTGGTCATGTGACCATGGTCTTTATGGAACTCGTAATATTTAGACTCATCCCTCCTTTCAGGGACTATCCTTAATTTCTCCGGCCAGTTTAGTTCTTTGCTATTTTTTTATCTCCTCCAGAACATGGTTTATGCCTACCTTTAAGGAGGTATAATTAGCATACTTACTCAAGTCCTCTCTAGTTTCCTTGCCTTTTGATTGCTTGTTGCCCCCATTATGCTTTTTATCTTTCCTCTCAGACTTGCCCTCAACTTTAGTCTCTGCTTTGGTCTCACCATTCTTCTTTACAGCCATATCTTCTTCGGCGTTCATAATTTTGGCTTCCTTAGCCATTAATTCCGCTATGGATTTTGGGGATCTTTGGCCAAAGTATAATACAACTTGTTTGGTAAAAGACCACTCATCAAAGCTACAATGGAGATCTTCTCTTCGTAATCGATTACCTCCAGTTTCTCATTGTTAAAATGAGTGATGTAATCCCTGGTGCTTTCTCTTATTTTCTGCCTCACACTCAAGAGGTGTGCTCCCCTCTTGACTGGCTTCGCACCAAAATAGAAATTTCCTATAAAAATCTCTGTCAGTTGATGAAAAGTAGAAATTTGTCCCCAAGGAAGGTTATTGTACCATATTTGAGCTGACCCAATGATAGTTCCTAAGAATTCCCTGCACCTCATCTCATCGGGAACTGCATAGATATCGCCAACAACTTGGTGCTGCTTTATATATAGGATAGGATTAGTCTTGCCATCGTACTTCGGTGTAACTACGGGAGATTTAAACTTCGATGGTGTGGCAAAATCCACAGTTTCTTTACGAAGGGTGATCCTTTGACAAAGGTTCTTTGGAGAGGATTTCTGTCCTTAGCCATTGACATTGCACGTGATTTTCTGTCGAGGTGGAGCTAACACTAGTTTGACCTTGGGGCGGTCTTTGGCCCTGGGAAAGAAACTTGCCCTTCTCTTGAACACTCAACGATGATTGTATCTTTAAAATATTAGCGTTTATGTCGCTGATCATGCAATCCTACCTAGCATTGACTGCATTCTGGGTATTTATAAAGTGGTTCATCGTATCCTCAAGATTTCTCTGTGGTGGAGTAATATATGCCCCTTGAGATGGTGGTGCTTGCACATGTCCTTGCATGTGTGGTTCTTGTTGAAAGTGTGATGGTGGGGAAGGGGAAACATGTGAATTAGGATTCATCACTGCATTTTGTTGCCCATAGTTAAAACTAGGATGGTTTTTCCATGAAGGGTTGTAAGAATTTTCGTGTGGCGCACCGAAATTACCCTTGAATCCTCCTATACCACTCACTTATTCTTGAAGCATAACTTTGTAGGCGAGTATCGTCTGGCATTCCTCTGTTGAATGTCCCGCCTCACAAATCGTACACACCTTCTCAACAGGGCTTGGGATTGATCCAGGTGGTCCTTCTGCAGATTTCTCCAACAATTGTCGCGTTCCTCTCTTAAGAACATGGAGTCGACCGTCCATTAGAGAATTTTTCTCTACATGAAATAGGCCGGACACTGATGGAGTGATGGTCACTTGGCGAGTGCAATTTTGAGCATTAAGGTCAGATGTATCCCAGGATTGGGTAGTCTCGACGACATACCTCAAGTGAAGCTCAGTATCGTGGGCATCTAATTCGATAAATGGACCATCGCATATGGTTTCAACGAGTTTCTTGGAATTAATGTTTAACCCATTATGGAGGAAGGAAATGATTTTAAATTTATCAAATCCATAATGGGGGCACGAAAAAATTAACTCATTGAAACTCTCGTAACATCGATCGAAAAAATCATTTTCTAATTATCAAAAAGTTTGAATTTGAGCCTTGATGGAGTTCGTTCGATGTGGAGGAGAGAATTTCTTGAGAAATTTAGATTTCAACTCATTCTAGGATGAAATCGAGCTTGGAGGTAAAGACCATAGCCAGGTCTTAGCCTTATCTTTTAGAGAGAATGGGAAGAGTTTGAGGTAGATCACCTCTTGTGTGCAAGTTTGATCATTGAGGGTTTCACACACATCCTCAAACTCCCTGATGTGGAGATATGGCTTTTCAGATTCCATCCTATGATAGTGGGGGAGCATCTGGATCATCCCATTTTTAAAATGAAATTTCCCTGCATTATACGGGAGTACAATGCATCCCGGTGTGACAGTAAACTCGGGATATAAGATTTCTCTCAAAGGGCGATACGGGCCTCTTCTTCACCGGCGGCTGCACTACCATGTTGTGACATGGCTCTCTCACTAGATGAATTTGTGTCCTCACTGGGTATACTCGGAGCGCGCTCTCAAGTGTGTCATAAGAGAGATGTCGGGGTGTGTGTAGGCGTGGGAGATGGAACCCATAATTGTGGAACGTTAGGAGTGTGAGGTCTATCAGGATCGTACTCAACTATTGGATTTTCGTGAATGTAGGTTGGAGTATTATGGAGAGTTGGAGTGAGTTCAGAATTTTGCATTAATTAGCTTATTAGAGATGATGAGGAATATTTTTGTGTTTTTAATTTTCTTTTTATGTTTTTGGATTTTTGGAAATTTTTGGTCAAAGTTTGAGATTGACTTGATCTAATCCTAAGTCTACCTAAATCCCCGGCAACGACGCCAAAAACTTGACGCTACTCAAAACGTATCTTAGAAGTGCGTAATCTCTAGGCTCAAGTGCAAGCATATCGCTCAAATAATAATTCGATAAGTCGAGTATCGACCCTCAAGGAAATAGGACAACAGAGTTGTAACAACATTGGACAGACGAAGGAACCCTAACTCTAAAGAAAAGGAAAAGATGGTTTAACTGGTGAAATAACTACAACTAATTGCAATTGTGAAAATGGTTAACTAATGAACTAAAGTATGAATGGAATGAAACTATTATAAATTACCTAAAGTACTAATGATGATTGAATTAAAACTTAAACTATATGATGAGGAAAACAGGACGGGAATACAATCCCTCAACCCTAGTGTATTGGTGGTATAAAACTAATCATAAATTTAAGGTATTAATTAGACCCAGAATTTAGAACTCCCAAGCATTACGTATATGAAGTTCAAGCCCGCACCATACTTAATCAGAGGACGAGTAAATCGGTATTGCGATAGTTACATTCAAATTGCATTCTGAAGCATCCCGGTTACCCTGAAGCAAACGAGATCCAAAGATCTACAATTGTCGCATTTCTACGCAATACGGTCATAATAAACCATTAAATTTAGAGGATTAATTTTATACAAATGCAACTACCACATCAGGTTGAGTTCATGCATCCCGACCTTTTAAATCTAGCCGAACATGTTAAACTGAACGATGAATGAAATAATTACGTTGTATGCGAAAGAACTCATGAGAAAACTATATTGACACATGCAAATAAGTGTTATGAACCCATAAATTGTTTGAATCATGCAAGAAAAATTACCATACAAGAACAATAATAAGACGAATGAAACTTGGATTAAAACTTGAAAACAAACCTGGGAGGAATCAATCTTGAAACAATAATTCAAACTATGTTCCTAAGTGTTCTTATCTTTTTTTCTCTACCAAAAACTGATAAAAACTATGTAAAACTCCCCATTCTCAGTCATTAACTTCGTACAAATATGTTTTAGAAGGAGTTGTAACCCCATGGGATTCTTTGGACCAATCAGCAGCCAAATAAAATTTCGTGCATCAGGACCTATGAACCGGTTCACAAGTACCCCAAACTGGTTCAGCCCTGAACTGATTCGTAGTGTGGTTCGATAATTCCTATTGGTTCTGGGGTCTCATTTCTTTAATTCCAACACTTATAAAATTTTCCTACTTTCTTCTCTTCATTCTTGGATTTTTCCTCAACTTCAACTGACCATAACTCATTCACCGTGTCTCGTATTTGGGTGTCGTTTCTTCCAGTGTTCTCGTTGTTCTGAGTTATTTGACTTTCCAGTTGGCCCCACCTTCGGGATCAGGCTACAAAATTACAAAAATGCCCTTGAACGTGCCTTCCTAGCCTTTCTTTCACTGTTTCGATTTCTCCTTTGTACCACTTGCATAATTGACCTGTAAGACACATAAGAGAAATAAAAAACACGAAATACTTGCCAACGAAGGTTAGTAGCATAAGTGTGAGTTAAATCCATATCAATTGCACTACTCGGGTTCACAAAGGTACCTAAATTGAGGGGATAAATAAATAATATTTATGTCGAATCAGCCATTTCCCCTAACCTATCTTCCAACCTCTGAATGGATCCCTTCCATGCGTCATTACCAGTGTCTGATCTATTTAACCGAGCAACAGATCGCACTGAATTCTCCTCTTGGGATTTTTCTGTATGAGCTGCTGGGCGTGATTAGGAAGAACCTTCTCGTAGATCATTTGGTCATTGAGAATTTCTCGACACAATCCTAGGAGGATTTATATTACTACTAGGGACCAAACGGTCAAAGGGGGAGACTGTACTCAACCTCTTCAAAACACTTGTTCGTTTTGGAGTTAGAGTAATATTTTCTTGAGAGTCCATGACTCTTATGGGAGATGTTCGACCTGGCTGATAGGATGGATCGATGGACCTCTCAGTATGATGCGATTCAGTATGCCTGGACAAGGAAGAATGAGGGAATAGAGTACGTCTGGATCTCGAAGACGGCAGGTGAGCGTTTTTATAAATGCTTCGCTGGCCTGACTGGGCAGGCATTTCATTTTGAATAGTTTGAATGAGTCGTCGCATGGTATCCAACATAGATGTTTGTCCCCTGGCTAAGCTAGCCACTATTCCAGTGAGTTCATTGAAAGTTGGAGGAACATACGGGTTGGGAAGAACTCTGTTATTGTTCCTATTGCTAGATTCTGGGAGCTCAGTCATGTATAATGAATTTGTTAGTGAAAAACGCGACATATAGTCATTTCCCACATACGGCGCCAATCTGTTGATGTGAAAAACTAGACTTGATCTAATTAATTAATCACAGATAAATATGAATAATTAAATAAGACAAATGATTTTTAAAGTGGTTTTGCCTGAATGAAAATGGCCTACATCCATTGTCTTATATTTCTGGGTATTTTACCTTGATCTCAATTATGATCGCAAGTGATCAATTGCCCCGTTATGGAAGGGGTTACAATGTATTTATAGCCCTTGGGCTGTCAATATGAATAGAAAATACGTCGTTATTTAATAGACATATACATCTGTACATAATAAAAATATTCATTGATTCTGATATTCATTGAATCTGTAATTGTCACTTGATCTTCTTGACTAGATGCTCCACACGTTGAATAGCTCATCAAGTTGAATAGCTCGGTATGCTGAGTATCTTGGTACGCTGAGTAGCTCGGTACGCTGAGTTGTTTGGTGAATATATATTTTCCACACAAGATGGCACTTGTCTTAATATAATTAGTCCACATCAACTGACTAATTTTTGTATCAACAATAACTTTCTTTTAACCAAGCCTATTAGTCCAGCTAATATCATGCATTCTAATCGATGGGTTTCAAAAATCGAGAATGTGATTGTTGTGTTGGAAAAATTGGTGTTGATCATGGTACTAACAAATCAAGTTTTAGTTTTTTGGTAGTACCTTTGAAGTTTTTCTTCAATATATAACTAGTCCAAATCATTTGGGATTCCTATTTTCATAATAAACTTTGACATAACCTTGTTAAGCTTGAAATCCCAAATGAGCTCAATGGATTATGTATTTAAGAAAAACTTCGAGAGTATTCACACAAAACTAATTCTAGATTTGTGAGTACCTTGATCAATACCAATTTTCTCAATAAAATAATCATATTCCCAATTTATGAAATGCGTCAGTTGAAATGCAATATATAAGACAGGCTTATAGTCATAAAAAAAACACCGATTAATCAAATTTGTTGATGCCAGTTAGATTTTGGTTTCACTATTTGCATTATTGAACACATTAATCAAATTATCAATAGGACGTTATCTTTTAACTGTGTGTCATGTTATTGTGACAGTTGTATAAAACTTACCAATTGCAAACCGTCATCTTAACAAGTTTATTGAAATTCACCCAGTTAGAATAGAAATCGATTCATAAATTGGTCATGTCGTACAAACCACTCTTAAGTGGGTCATGTCATATTAAAATGGGTATCGTGTTATAAATACATACACAAATGTAAATATACAGAAGGGTTATGATTTTTTTATTCATATAAATAAAATATCAATAGGGTTATCATAAAAGGGTTAAGTAAATAATAGTAAAATAATACATAAAAACCCAATCGTTGTCTACATTAAGTAAAAAAGCCTTCAAATTAGGGCTCTCATCAAGAGCACACTGAAACTCAGTATAAGCCTTTAATGCATTTGCTTGATTAGTCAAACCCTTTGGCTCATGCAAAACAACATGCCAATTGTCATTGTTTATGCACTTTAAGTATAATGCATTCTCTAAGTTTTAAAAGGCAAAAAAACAAAAGGCTCGTCGACCATGTGATATTTACTCTTCATCTTAGATAAATTTATCATGACAAGTTTTGTGGAAGGATCAACTTTACCACCATTATTAATGTAGAAGAAGATTTCATTAAAATTTATGTAATATAATTATATTATTTGTTAGATAATCTCATAATAGGCCGATACCATATCCCTTTTATTTTTATCTCTTTTTCTAGCCATACAAGAAGTCAAGGCAGAAATTAAAATTTCTTTATTTTGGGTCAATTATTTTTCCTCACATGGGTATGGGACGAAAAAAACCATTAGCGCTGAATTTTTTAAAATCTTTCGCACGAAACTAGGAGCTTAGGCTAGGAGTGCATGGCTTTAAAAGACATCATATCTTTCTAAAAGTAGAATTTATTAATGGATTAATATTAGGGTATTTTTACAAAACATGCATAACTAACTGCAACAAATGATGTAACAATTAACTTTGTTAATAGCCATACCCTAAAGTCATCCATCACATCCTTTGAACCTCTTCTCTTCTGATTTTGGGTAAATTCGCTCTCATGCTTCCTATACGTGCTCATGAAATATCATAATTTGGATGGTAATATAGAGAATACACATACTTCAATAGAAATACATTACATATATCGGTATTTTTCTTTCAAGCCTTAAACTTCATCTTCTCTTTCAAAGACATAATGAGCTACTTGCTCCAATTGCATATTGGTGGGTCCTCTCTCGAGGGTTTTTTAATAGCAATTCATCCTCAAACTCGTCAAATTTCTCTCTCTCTCATTCGTGACTGGAATTAAACCTCCTGAGACCTTGTTTTAACATATATTCCCGAGCGTATAACGATGATTATGATATTATCTATTCTTCCACAATTGACCCTCTAATAAATATACAATGTGTTCTTAACGTAATCTTTGTAGTTTTTCATCAAATTCTCGAAAGGATACATCCAGCATATGTCCACACAACAACACCTCTTTGCATAGATGCACAAACAGGTGGCACAAATGTCAAAGAAATATAGAGGAAAATATATCTCTAAAACACAAGTGGCCTCGGCTAAAGTTTAACTCGTAGCCATAATGTGCTTTCCATTTACAACGTTTTCACACAATAAGGTGAAACACAAAAAAAAAATATGCATAATTGACATACGGAGATCTTTGTGCTCGGAAAAGTTGTGCTCAGAAAAGAAATTTGTAAATAACAAAGGGATTAATTGAATGATGACGTGATAGTTGTGAGACTTTCACGGTTTCAAGTCATTTGTTTCATAGTTTACAACCACACACAAATTACTGGAATAATTGGTTGGAGTCACAAGTTGAACAATGTGGCATCTTTTTTTCACTAGTAGTCAAAGTGAAAGTACCCGTGGGAATCGAATTTCTTCCTGTTTTAGGTTAAGTTTTTAACCACAATTTTTTTCACCTCCTTTAGATCACGACACGCCTTCTCTCCATATTTCAAGTGAGATCCACCCAGACATATTCCTATGGGATGTTGTGGGAAAAAAATCTATGTGTGCATCACATCAATTACATGCCTTACACGGTGCTCTTTCCAATATGACAAATCAAATAACATTGATCATATAGACCATGCCTTTATTTTATGACGATCTTTCGAATCATACCCATACTTTCACTTATGTCCTACAACTAATGGTGTTTGTTTACAAACCTATTCTCCGAAGTTACAACATTTACCTTCTCCTCGATTTGGTAACCATAAAGTCGAATAGGTTGCATCCTATATTCATGACCAGAAGGTAAAAAATTAGACTTTTCGTTCTTAAAATGGTGACTGATCGGTAGAAATCTACGATGACCACCATATGATATCTTACCACTATGCGTTAGCCAAGTTGATTCAGTTTCCTCCGCAGATATGGGACATTCACAATAACCATAAACACTACAATTGGACATGGTCCCATAGGCAGGAATGTCATGGATTTCCCACTGCAACATTACTTTAAGTGTGAACTCTTCACCCTTATAAGAAAAAATCTCCCACACACCTTTTTCCCACAACTCTTTCAATTATTCAATTAACGGGGCTAAGAAAATATCAAAATCGTCGTTGGGAGCCTTTGACCAAATATCAACAATGACAATAATGTGAATTACTTTATCATGCACAGTGTTGAGGTGACCTAAAGATGCTAAGAGAACTGGCTAATAAGTCTGATTAATACTTAAATTACTGAAAGGGTTAAATTCATCAATTGATAATCCAATACGAACATTGCGTGATTCATTCACAAATTCATTTGTCGTCTATTTAAAAGTTTTTCATATGATTGAATCAATGGGATGAACCATAACATTCCTACCGACCTCAGCTCGAGCATGCCATGTTATGGCCTATGTTATATGTTGTATAGTGAAAAATCTTTCATGGGGGAAATACTTCAATACCTTCTATGGAACTTAATTGCACTTGAGAAATTTAGTGGGTTTGTAATTTTCACTCTCACAAACCGTAAATCATAGACAATTGCATACAAAAAACTTATTCTTTAGTTCATGCTCGTTGTGGTACAATATGAAGTCATACTTGCATGCATTAATAGATTTTTACTTCAAACATAAATGCTTCAATCTCTTCTTCATAGTCAAATAATGATTTCGTAACGTATTCTCATTCGATTGAATTTCTTTACACACTTAAGAATTCTAGTTACATGTTTCCCAAAAAAACCTTACTGACTCTTCAAATTATGAAAATTGATTATGACATACAATATAGAGTGATCTTCCTCGTAATTTTTATGCAAAGGCCTGCATTGGCTTTTAACCTTATATATTACCAGTCTTTGATTAATTTCGCATCAACTTGTTCATTAACTTGGTTATAATGAACTTTATCTGAATCTATAGGGAAATTGTTTTAATGTTGGTGGACTCCATATACATCATCAGTCAGGTCATTCAAAGTATAATGTGCTGCAAAATCATTCACCACTTCCACTCGATCGAGTTTCGATAATTCTTTCAAAATATTTGGTACATTCTTTTACCTATGGAATGACCATATCTTATAGTCTGTAAACATACCCCACCTTAGCAAATGCCACTAAACTTAAAATATGTGTTCATACAATAGGTACATGAATACAAGATCTTGTCACTGTTATTATCTATATCTACATACTTAGAAAATTTATGAACCCCATTTACATTCTTATCAAAGACCCTATTACTCTTTGCCACCCACTATTTGTATTGTGCAAAATCCATTAAAACGTTTTTAAACATTCAGGTAAATATGTTGAAATTAAGGTCAAGGTCATTTTCCATACAAGAACTCTCACAATTTAAGAACTTCATCAAGTTCATTTAACCTAATCGTTCAATCAATATAAAATAAAACCAAACAAATTAAGATGCCATTACACCCTGAAAAATAAAAATTAAAAATATATATAATACGTCATTACATGTCCAAGGAAATTAAAATGATTACAAACTTCTCCCAGAATATTAAAATAAAACATTATTCACGACACCATCTTATTCAGAAAAGAATTGGCTAGGACATAAATGTGTTCTTATACTCGAAAAATTAAGATTATGTACCCATCTGGCCAATATCCACCCCTTTCTATTCAAAAGCTGTATAGATTTCATCCACCAATATCCTAGCCTCACCTTTTTTCCAAGAGCGACAGTATACACTTCTTTTCAAAATCGTAGAAGCGATCATGCACTACCAAATAAACTTGGTATTTGTCAAGTTCCATACATTACACTCCTCAACATAGTCATTGTTCTTGAAAGATTAAGATGGTCAGAAAGAGGGTGCTGTAGGTGCAGGTGCATGAGAGGGAAAGGTTAAAGGATTAATTTAGGAGGGAAATGTTAGAGTAGGCATTTAGGAGGGGATTTGGGAGGGGAAACTTGAGGCATGGGAGAGGGTCACCTTAAGGCATGAATTGATATATTCTTTGTGTTTGAATAAAAATTTAGCACAATACCTTGATATTATTTTCTAGGTGACCCAAGATATTGTTAATAGAGTCTATGCCCATCTTAAGACCTGAAACTTGCTCTTTCACATTCCCTATTTTTACTCTCTGGTTGAACATATGAATCTTAATGAAATTGATCTCTTCCATAATATGTGAAGTGTGCATAAATTTGGTCCACGAAATCTTGGAGATCACTCCTCTTATCCTCCTTTTTTTTTTTTATCATTATTAGGTACCTTCGATAGGGAATTTGAGTCAATGCCATGCGAGCTACACTTTGACTGACTTCTCCTCATGCCATATATCCTTTCCTTTAATATAATAATATATTTAAGATAATAATTTCACCACTATTTTATTACAGCGTGTATTTGATCATTAAATTCAAACTCATCGGGTTTAGAACCAATTTTTTTAAGAATTTACTAGTCATTTTATCCCGTCGGGCATGCAAGTACATGTTCACCCCATTAGGTTTTCTCCCATCTTTCAAAGTCCTCTTTACCTATTCATCTTTCAAATTGTCATATGATTTTGATCCAAGGTTGTGGAAATAAACTCTCTTTGCCCTCTTTCCTAGATGTTGTTCTTCTATTTAAGTATTTCCTCATTGGACTCTCTTTCCAAGAAGTCTTTCCATTAGTTGACTAGCAGTTCAACATTTTATGGAACTTTTTCTTTCAACACCAACATGATGTCCCTACTGGGAGATAATGCTATTAAAGGTTCTTCATATACGTTTCAATTGCTCACCTATTCAGGAAAGAATAATTATTTTTCGAACCCTTAGGAATGTAAATTATTTTCAAAGTTGATCCCACATGTAATCCTTTATGGTATTGTCAACATTCTTCAAGTTGTCTGTACCCCAAATGCCCATAGTAATGTTTACTAGATTTAAACAGTGGGTTTTAGAAATTTGGATGGCATTTTTCTCACTGATGGGATTTTTGCTAACGGTGAACCCAATTTCTTTCTTTTCCTTTGTTTGGGATTCATTGATAACATGAGTTAGGGAATTTGATTAGCAGGGATTTTGGGAGTTTGCTGACTTAGAGACTGTGTAGATGGAGTACTCGAATTAACATGTGACAGAGTAAAGTATTGAGAACATGTAAGTGTCAAGAATTGAGGTGGTGCATTATGAGAGAATTGAGATGGAGCAGGAGTGTCTTTATTTGGTTGAGTATATTTGTTACTCTTCGACATTTCCAACAAATATAATTTAAAAAATTAGCAAAAAATGTATGACAATCACATTTAATATTTACATGCACACACACACAATATATATATATATATATATATATATATATATATATATATATATATATATATATACACACACACACACTTGTGTGAGATCTTTTAATACATGCTCAATGTGTCTGATTTTCATCCATATGGTATTATTTTTTTAAAATTGATGAAAAGATTTACGTGGACAACTGAGAAGAAGCGTATCTATGATTTTCGAATAAATGTCCATGGAAGGAGCTCAAAATCTTTTCTTCTTCAATTTTTTGGCAAGCTCACATTTATTGTGCATATACCGTGACACGTTGTAATCTGGGTGAATTATCTATTTACAAAATTTTATCCACAATGGATGTATATGTTTTTCTTCCTTTAATAATAGTGTCATTAATAACAATGCACGGGGGAGGTTATGAATGCGGAATATATTATCTATCGCCTCCTCCCAACATTCTGGCAAGGAAAATAGTATATGATTGGACATGTACAGTGGAAAAACATCAACTCCGTGATTCATAAGGTAATTAAACGGTTCAGTTTTTCTATTCACATATTGGTAGATAGGAGTCTCTTTTATTAACAACCTTGTATTTCCCCCTTATTTCTATACAATCCATATCTAGAGAAAAATAAATTCTGTATCAGATGATTTAGCTTCAATGGAAGCCTCATCACAAACATCATCAAATTCTGGACTTTTGTCTCCCTCCCAACTATAATCAAAGATCTTCTTAACATGGACATACAAAATCTCCCTCAAATTAGAGTTAGGTTTCAATAATTGTAATGGGATTAATTTAGAAAATCCCACATTTAAGTTTTACTTTTTTTCTTTATTTATCTTTATAATGGGGATGTTTATAAATCCTCGCATTTTCTTTCTCAACCATATAGAGCATTGGGTCCAACATCTAGATTTAGTCCACTTGGGTTTGTTTGCCATGAAGAGTCAGTTTCTTTGTTTTTCATAATTAATATTATGTGTGGGAGTTCCGTCCCTCTTCTATAAAATAATACAATAAATAAAAATCAGTTTTTGTATGGGCCAATTGTAACCTCTATGTTTTTCGTTGAAAATAATTATTAGCATGGCTCATTTTTCTTCAGAATATATATAAAATGAGGGGTGTGACCATCACCAGTGTTTTATAACGTGAATGCAAAGAAGAAAATGGTATAAAAGGTTTTTCGCAAGTGAAACAACATATAAATACTAGGAGTAAAGCCTTTACCTAATTCTAAAGTTGCTATGAGTCCGTCAAATAATAATATTTTTTGATTAATCATTTAAACGTAATAAGTCTAATTTTTTTTATCAATTTTAATTCAATTAATCCTTGAATTACTATGTGCCCACTATTGACAAAGGTCTACCACCAATTTGTGTTCACCCAAACATCAACCACTTAAGTAAGGAGTGAACACAATCACAACAACAAACCAAGAAGATATATGCACTAATAAGAAATAAAACAATACGCAAAACCTCAATGAAATGAAGGATCATCCTCCAAGTGAAGCTATCCTTCATATGCATAATATCAACATAAAGTAATTACTGTTTTCCAATTAATCAAACAAACAAAACAAGTTTAATTTTAGTTCAATTTTAATTCAATTAATCCTATAATTACTATGTGTCCACCAACGACAAATCCCTTCCGCCAATTTGTGTTCACCTAAACATCAACCAGTCAATGAAGGGGTGAACACGACAAAAATAGTCAACCAAGAAGTTATAAATTTATGTAAGACCATTTCAAATAAATGATAAATAAAATTACATAAATAAAGAAATCAGGTCGAATTAGATGAATTTAATACTTGTTCTCAAATTACATGCGAACGTAGAACGAGAAGAAAAAAATTTGAAAAAAGTACATTAAGATAAGAAATAAATGTTAACAATAATATATGAATTCATACAAGAACATGTTGATAATCTTAATTCATACTTAAATCTCCAAATCATAAGGATTTTCATTAATTAAACAATAAAATATGAATTAATAGTTACTTAATCATCATATCCAACTTACCAACAAGTCTTATGTATTTATTCATGAATGTTTAACATGTTAATCAAAGAGTATAAGTATATCGTGTACTTTTCGTCAATTTTTTGATATTTTTTTCCATCAAACCTTGTTAGAAATAATTTATATCTACATATATATAAATCACTCACTTTCTCAATATCAAAATCAAAACTAATTTACAAAGTCTAACATATAAAATTTGATATTACTAATTTGAGGAAAATCTAACATAAAACATAAAAATTAATAAATTTTCTTCATTTTTTTTAATTTTTACACTTCTAATATTCTTGAAATTATAAAATTCCTTACAACAACGAATCTAGTTTTAATCACCACGGTTAAAAACATCCCAAATCACTAAATATGTATATGTATATTTTTGTATATACATATACATATACATATACAAATATACATTTATATACGTAGACAAACATACATATACATACACATACATATACGGTTATGCATATCCAAACATATATATACACACATATATATGATAAATAGAGTGTCTAGAGTATTTTACACAGAGAGGGATAGAGTAGACGTCGGTTGTAGTCGGTGATGGTAATGGTGGTTACGAAGAGAGAGACTGAAATAGGGTTTTTGCGAAGAATGAGAGAGGGGGTGGGGAGAGAAAGTATGCACGTGTGTGTGTATGTGTGAAATGAGAATATAAACCATTATGAGTTTTATTTATACCTAAAAGGGAGTCACAGTCTTCGTGACCATTTTGAATTAAAATAGCTTATCACAATCAATAATGATGGTCACATTCCATGACCGTGACCCCAAGTTTAGTCAAGGAAGGTGGTCTCAGTCAATAAAAATCACCATTTTAGTATTGCCATAGATGGGGGTAACAGTTTAATGTTGTGACTACATTACACCCATAATTGTCAGTCCTTACCCTATGGTCATGGATTTAGATCGTGACCGGTAATAATACCATATTGGCATTAGTTTTCCCATGTAAACGTTCAAGGTGAAGTCACGGTCCATGACCGTGACTAGTGATTGATATATATCACCCCTGGAAGGGGCTACAGTCTGAGTCACGATCAATATTTATTGGTCACAGTTTTGGACTGTGACCACCATGCCGTGACCGTTTTTGGTTTTTGGCATAGTGTGGCATGACACATAGGACTTGAATAACTTTAGTAATAATGTTGTCCAAAGATAACGTAATTTCTAATAGGGAATCAAGAAAGATAATATTTTATGTGGTTATATATAGTTTCAATGTAATTCAACTACCTTAAGGATAAGAAAAAAGATAACAGTCCATCAATATGAGAAAGGACTAAAACTCTAGGACTTTTGTATCTATAAATATGCATGATCCTAATGTTCTAGGCATCCACTTGTATAGTATTGTGCTCACGGCATGGACACTCATTTAGTAACCCTAGGACTGCAAGTCGTCTTCCTCTCCCCAAAGTAATAATATTCAAATCTCCTTTTCCCATGGATGTAAGTAAGTCGACCTACTAAACAACTTATATCATGCCAATTTTTAATATTACACTTATATTAGGGGTTAAATTTGTATTTATAATTTTTGTAAGGATTAATAAACCCTATAATTTGGTATCGTCTGTGGAAAACACTTGAAGCTCCACGATTAGAGAATACCAATCCTCATTTAACGAGTGACCACAAGGATTAACGTTCCCATAATGGGAACCATGTTTGAGCAGAGGTTTGAATTGTAAGGAGATAATAAACTACGTATAGGTCCCCCTCCACCTCCCAATGATACAAGGTATAGGGGACGTGTATCATAGTGGTCTAGTCCTATATATAGACGCAATACTTCCTCTACGGAACCCCTTGCTAGGAATGCAATGTCTTATCTAGTTAACCTCTATGAAGAGTTATTGAATGAATGGGATGAGAAAATTTCTCAATTGAAGAGGCAGCAAAACGAGCAGTCTGGGGGATCTGGGTTTATTTCCCACAACCTTAAGCATTAGAGAAAATAGAGAGTTTAACCCATAAAAATCCTTTGGTTTTCCATAGTGGAAGAGAATCTTGATCTGAAAGTCTATAAGGAACATAATTTAATCAACCTTATTTGGATCCTCATTCCATCCACAAAACTATTAGTCATAGTCTAGCACTAGTTCGACTGGTATAATCAAAATAATATTTTTACAAGGATTAGATCCAGTGAAGAACGTTAGTAGTGACAATCTACTAGAATTTGTTATAAAGGAGTTGGAAAGATGTTTGAATTCCAACTTTAAATGCGCTCTAAATGATGTTTTTAAGAGAGCTTTGTGTCACGGATTGACATCTCCTTTCACTACTGACATAGAGTAATAAGATGCCCCAAAGTAGTTCTCCATTCCTAAGATTACCACATATAATGGAAAGGAAGATCGAGCTCATCACATCAAACATTATAAATAGTCCATATCCCTATGGAGCCATCATGACGCCCTTATGTGTCTTTTTGTCCCTTCCACATTAGGATAGATCGGGCTCAGGTTATTTAAGAATCTAACTCCTCGGTCAATATCTTCCTATAGGGAGTTAGTGGAGCAATTTACTTCTCGATTCATCACCAATATCAAAGTATTATATGAAGTCAACTCCATAATCTACCTCAAACAGAAAAGAGTAGTCTTAAAGAAGTACACTTAGTGATATTGGGAGCACTTCAATAAGATTAATAGTTGTTGATTAGTTAGAATTATTTTCTTTTAAGTTCGTAGATGACCTCTTTTAGTCCCTCACCAAGAAATCGACATCATCCATGGATTACCTTACGACCCGCATCGAAAAATACTCAAAGGTTGAAGGCGAGGTCCTCAATATATATACTTAAGTTGAACAGCCTTCTAAAAAGTCTAGAAGGCCTAAAAAAATTATACAAAGAAAGGATGTATTGAAGGATCCCAACCAACTTCTATCAAGAAAAGAGAAAAACTATAGAATCCTAAGGGACGATGAAAGATGTCGAATAATGCGAACATTTACCAAGAGGTGGACACTTTATTCAAGGAGATAATTTCAAAGATCCTCCCTCAAATAAAGGATAATTAGTACTTCAAGAAGACACACAACATTGACAGTGACCCAAATGATATGAACACCAATCTTAAGTGTGCTTGTCATCAGGATTATGGCCATAAGATATAGAACTGATAAGTGTATTGTGGAAGATCTTGTCCAAGACGATCACCTAAAAGAGTATATTAACGTCGATAAGATAAAATCCTTAGTGTGGGTCAATGCAGTACAAAAGAAGGATGACGATGACCTCACGCCTACATGTTTATACTGATCCTTCCTAAGGCATAGGAAAAAAGATGAGGGAATGGATGAGGATTATATCTAGCATATAAGAATATTTCTTGGAGGGAGTATCAAAGGCCATACTTACCAAGAGAGAATGTAAGGACATCGATCATAATCATGAAATGATATTCACCGATGATGATTAAATCAGTGTTAATATGCCTCATAACGATGCTTTGGTCTTACCCTTTGAGTTGTGAACTTCGACGTGAAGGTAATACCATTTGATCAAGGAAGTTCTTTGTAGATTATGTACATTAATCTACTATACAAACATGGATACGATATCTAATACTTGCATAAACACCCCATCTTAGGACCCTCCTATGAACTTCCTTAGGTCCCTAGCACTCACTCATTCATCGTAAATCCTAGGCCATACCCCGAGTACTGATCTAGAGGCCACCAGACAGTCTCTGGCCTAGTTTAACTCTGGTAAACTATCTCTCTTAAGAAAAAGATCAATGAATATTTGAATGGCTCTAAATTCCCTTTCTAATTGTCTGACCCATGTGCGAATCGGTCTTAAAGTTTTAACGAACGATCCGCTTTACTATTAAAAATGGATCGAGAGGCCACCAGGTGCTCTCGAGCCCCATTTCGACTATGTTCTACTTACTCTCCTAAGCATAAGCTTAATAAATATTCTAATGTCTTAGAATCCCCTTTCTAATGGTCCACCTTATTCGTGAATCGATCATACAATTTGGATGAACGATCCGATTTACCCCAAAAACTTATCCAGAGACCACGTGCACTTTGGGCTATATTTGACTCCTCTCAACTCTTCAACTCGAAGGAAGTTGAATGAAACTTCAAAGGTCTCTAAATACCCTTTCCAAGGTCTTTCCCATGTGTAAATCAGCCTTATGGTATGGATGAATGACCCATTTTACTTCTAAGGGTCATTGGAATCTTTCGAGGCCTATTTGACCTAGGCTAACTCTCCGAGACGAACGAAGCTGAATGAAATATCAAAATTCACTTAATACCCTTTCCAATGGTCTATCCCGTGCACGAATCGAACTTAAAGTTTGGATGAACAATCCGTTTTCCTTCGAGAATTTTCTATCTAGTAACTAATAGGCACTTTCGAGCCCCATTTGACTTCGATAAAATCCCGAACCCGGGAGTGGCACAATGCATTATTAAAGAAATATGAATACCCTTTCCAAAGTTCTACCCCGTGCGCAATTATGACTTACATTTTGCATTCTACGGACATTTCTCGAAATAACCTGCCTCAGACTTCCGAATGACAACCCCAGGACCTTGCCCATCGGTAGTGTGTTTAGTGTTCCATGCCGATAGGCAAGTCCAGAACCATGCCGATCGGTACCCCCTTGTCCCTATAAATGGAGACCATGACCTCACTTTAAAAGGCACCCTGAATATCACTCCCAGCAATTTAGAGAGAATTCCTCGAATTCAGAGTTACTCTTTCCTTAAAAGCCCATTTCCCACATTCCTTCCATCCTTTTCATACTCTTTTGAGTAAATTCTCACGCACCTCATCACCTCATCTTGAGATCAGCATATATACAATCAAGATCCACTTCAAGTCTTCACAAAGAGGTCTAATTCTCCTTTGTCTTTAAATTCTCTTAATTTTGCATTATTTACGTCATTTTTACTTTAGTGCTTTACTTCATTACATCACCATATCTTAATTTCAAACTTTTTATTATTAGTATTCGCACACTTGTAAATTCCAAATGGAGATTTATAGTCACATTTTCTCACACTAAAATACCTTTTTCTAAACACACATAAAATAAAAGTCCCCGATTGGATTTATGGGTTATACCCCACCTCATATTGTCTTTGAACTACATGAACTTTGATGCCCCTGAGCTACATAGGCGCCTTGGCTAAATCCCTAAACTCGATTCCTCCCACATACGTTTCTTACTTTTTATATTCTTAATATATATATATACTAGCGGATACCCGTGCCTGAAGGCACGGCGGAAATTTCTAAAGTATGTAATCATGAAATAGTATAAATTTCAAAAGTACGTAATCGCAAAACGGCAAAAATATCGTTCCCCAACAAACCATCTATATATTGTTCCCTAAAAAAAACATCGTTCCCGACAAAACATTCATGTATTATTCCTTAAATTTATTTGTTTTAATCATTATAAAATAGTTGAGAATTTTAAACACAAAGAAAATCAGCACCTTGATTAAAAAATGACATTTTTAAAGATGTATTTATGTTAGGATTTACTTATATGAACGTATCATGTTCATTTCAAAATTGACTCATGTTAGTTGTGTGTGAGAATTAACATTTAAGTATATAAACATGATAACGTAAAAAAATTTGGAACTTATTTTTTTTTTTAAAAAAGAAACTCTATTAATAAAATTTAGACACGACACGACATTATAACCGACAAACTCATTTAAAAAATAAATACTTCTAATAAAATTTAAACACGACGCAATGACACAATATGAAAACTGACGTAGTACGTGATGTTGACTACATGTCCAAACCAATCCTCTATGTTCCATAAACTCAATTTTACCATTAACGAATTCCTTCCAATGCATCCAACACATACCATACTTTTGGGGGTGTTACCTTGTACTTCATATATTTAAATAGCTAAAATGCCCAATAAAATACTATATTTAGAAAATTCAAAATATAAGAGTGAAATTAACCTGGCACAAAATCCAAGTTTAACTTGTACTAACATAACTTTAATTTATCAAGTTTGCAAAGTTATTCATTTGTTCAAACTGAATACTTAATCTAATGGACTAAAGTGAGTTTTGTGTAATAGGCAGTACTTGTTAAAAAATTATGAGATTCAAGAATTTCTTGATAATTTACACTCATAAGGTGTGGAGATGAAATTCAAGAATTTGATCAGCTATTCTTTCAACAACAGCACATAAGGTGTGGAGATGAAAAATGAATGGGTTAAATGGGGAAAACCATATCATCAAGCTATAGTTTAGGACTTAAAAATAATGGACCAAGTGTTAAAATCCACCATTAAAGTCCCTAATGCACAAATTTCAGCCAATTAAATCCCCTTTGTCAAAACATGTCTTTTCCTTTCTCTGCAGCCAACAAAGTTTGTTTAAACATATCGAAAATGTGGTAGCAGATCAATAGCAGACAAACCAACAAAGTTATCATCTTAAAACAAATTAAACACCATAAATATGTAAATAAAAAATCAAAATCCTTACATCTCATAGATTCAAAATTCTTGTAACAATCAAATAATTATATATAAACACCATAAATTTGTAAATACTTTAACATAAAACCCTAAAAGACTACACCCCCAAATGCCACATAGATCTTCAAAATAAAAGTCAAGAAGTATTGCACATCCCGGAAATTACAAAACATAAAGACAAAAATTGAGATTGAATTCCCTACTCACCTCAAAGGTTGATAATCAAATCAAATGTTGCTATTATGTAAACAAAATTACTCACCAATTGTCTCCGCTAAACCTCTGGTAAGCATACTCATCAAACCATTATGATTTGGATCTCTTCTACTATCTTTTAAGCTATTGTATCGTCTAGATTCGGACAGATTTCCTGCTGAAGCAACAGTAGGACTCTTTTGTGGTCGATCATCAATTGCAAGCTTTGCATCATTCTGACCAATTCGCTCTACAAATTATTTGTTAAAAACACCCTTTAACAAATCACCATTAGAGTTCCTTACAGTATTATTTACCACATTACCCTTCTCTTTCTTCTTCGAACCAGAATTCACAGCCTTTCTTCGGGAGTGAGCTGAACCACCAAGGGGAATTATTGTGAATTTTTCAGAAGTAGATGGCTCAAAATCCATTGAAATACAATCCACTTCTTTCAAGCTGAGATTATTTATTCCTGTAGTGCATTGTTTGCTTTGTTTGTGTTTCTTCTTTCGCATAGTTAAAAATGACCCAAAAGGGATGCTAGCGCTAAGATTCTCATGCACCTCATCACCTCATCTTGAGATCAGCATATATACAATCAAGATCCACTTCAAGTCTTCACAAAGAGGTCTAATTCTCCTTTGTCTTTAAATTCTCTTAATTTTGCATTATTTACGTCATTTTTACTTTAGTGCTTTACTTCATTACATCACCATATCTTAATTTCAAACTTTTTATTATTAGTATTCGCACACTTGTAAATTCCAAATGGAGATTTATAGTCACATTTTCTCACACTAAAATACCTTTTTCTAAACACACATAAAATAAAAGTCCCCGATTGGATTTATGGGTTATACCCCACCTCATATTGTCTTTGAACTACATGAACTTTGATGCCCCTGAGCTACATAGGCGCCTTGGCTAAATCCCTAAACTCGATTCCTCCCACATACGTTTCTTACTTTTTATATTCTTAATATATATATATATTCTTGTATGTTTATGTCTTGTCCGATATACACAACCATTTCTTCATAACGACTTTATATATATATATATATATATATATATATATATATATATGCTTGTATGTTTATGTCTTGTCCGATATACGCAATCATTTCTCCATAACGACTTGTGAATCGACAAACACCTACATTATATTTTTTAATTATTATTTTGGGAACACTCCTAAGGATGACCTCGCTTCGCCTTTATCCATGATGCGAGACGAGCGATTCCATCTTCCATTTATATTATTCACATAAGCACACACATCACGGAGTTCTAATTGGGAAGATTAAAACATACCCATGAGAGACCGAAAGGGTGGGATGGGTACCTAACACCTTCCCATTCCATAACTTAGTCCCCAGACCCTTGAAGTACTTGGTTTTAGAACCATCACTATTGTCCTTGATGCCGTTCTTTCGAGCTGAAAATATTTTGTTTGCCTATTTTGTGCAAAATACGCTGGTGACTCTATCTCTACATATCACCCCACATTGACGACAACTGAGCGCCCCGATAAAGGACGCAATCCTAAGTGCAAGCCGAAAAAAGAGGAAGGAATTAGGAATCCACCTTTGGAGATGCATTTCCCCAGGACCTCCCGAAGAAACCGTCAGGATGGACACAGTGGTGACTCCACTGGGGACGTTTTTAAGAGGACTAAACTCTATTTTTATATGTACGTTATTCTTTTATACATGTGTGCATATGCACCTACTTGTATGTTTCATTTTCTCCTTTATTTATCTTTTTTATCTCTCTCTCTCATGTGCATATCACTTTCCACACACTTATACACTTCACACACTTGTGTATACTCTTCATGTACACTTCACACACTTACACTTAGCTTCACTTTATACTCACATACTTCACACACCACTTAGAATATCGATGTTTAGGCTTCACTAGCACACACCCACACTTACTACACTTATATATATATGCTCATTTACACATGTCGCACACCTCTTGTAGTTGACCCATGTATAGTCTCACTACTACACAGACTCAGTCATGTCACTTAATCACAGGTGGTATAGTCTCCATGCTGGATTTACTTATCACAATATTTTTATATGCCCCCATTAGTGTAGTGTTCCCCTTACTCATCATGCAAATAAAAAATTATAAAAAATACTCTCTCCATAATATGTTAATTAAGAATCATGCATTTTTGCACACTACATCACTAAGATCATGGCTATATTGACCCAAATTTTGTCCCGTACTAGGGGGTCACTTTATAATGGGTGCTCGTCCTGCGATTCGCAGTTAGCTTAAGTGATACGAACCTCACCTTCCATTGGCCTCGTACCTTTGACGTATGTCTAATGGTTCCCTCCTCATCGTACCACTTGACCGAACTCATGATGGGAGATATATAGCAGGGAACTCATTCACGCACGTCAAGTATAGTGAATTCCCTCTCACATGTATTGTCCCCAGGAGGTATATAGTGAGTAAAATCACGTACACTCCGGTATATCAAATGACTTGTCCACACGTCCTGA
Source organism: Sambucus nigra (assembly GCA_949130495.1). Classification (NCBI taxonomy): domain Eukaryota; kingdom Viridiplantae; phylum Streptophyta; class Magnoliopsida; order Dipsacales; family Adoxaceae; genus Sambucus; species Sambucus nigra. The sequence continues at coordinate 290,760,445 of OX422218.1, read as the reverse complement.
TGAATGATTACCCTCATAGGCAAGAGGTATATCATGGAAGTTATACCAAAGGTGGGAACCCTTCCACTAACCCAATAATTTCATAAACCTCATATAGGTCTCAAACCTAAGACACTCATATTTATCTTGATGGTTACCATGCAAAACTCTACAAAAATTCTGGGTTGGCATACTAACTAAATATTCGCGCTATTTCTCCTATTTTTTCGAAACACAACCCCATCTGTGAGCCTAGAAACTAGTCAAACCGTGTCTTACACATTTTTCAAACCCTATTTTTCCAGGCTTGGGTCCCGTCCGACATTTTTTCTGTTTTTAAGCAAATTTAATACATGTGAGAACTTAATAATAACATTAATAACAATCATGCTGAGATTCCTCTCATTTTTCAAAAATAAAAAATATCGAAAACATTTTTTCTCTCCTTCCCAAATACCAAAAATTCTCTCCCTCATTCTTTTAAAAATAAATTCGAACCATTTTCACTCTCAGGTCAATTGGATACCCGATTTTGGCTTGGCTCCTTATTGTCTTCGGTCTTCCATCAAACCGCCCCGAAGCTTTGCCAATTATTCTGCTAGTTCATCCGAGTTTTGTATTTACCTTCTCGATATATTTATGGAGAACACTGACTAAGCACCAAATTTGTAGCCCGATATGATGACCATCTTAGCCCATCTCAGTGCCAAGATTAATAACATTCAAATTGAGGTCCATGAAATGCACAATCATTAGTCCCAAATTTTTGAAGAACTTGAGGTTATCTTTCCTCTAGAGCCTGTTTGGGTGTGAGAAGAGTATCAGCATGCTCTGCATGCCAATGAGCCATAGACCTCAACTCCCTATTTTGAACCTTGCCCAACCAGGGGCTAAACAATCAGTACCCACGGATCTTAAGGAGGAGGAATTTAATGAGTTCAAAGAATACCTCAATATGTTAATGAAGAAGTTTGACCAAACTAAGATATTCGGGTACTATATGGACTACACCCATATGTTTCCTTATCCCAAAGCTAGATTACTAGAACAGTTTAAGATACCATCCATTAATAAGTTCGAGGGAAGCAAACTGCCAATTATCCACCTTTGATGCTATCATCGATCCATGACCCTCCTTGGTGCCTTAGAAGAGATAATAGCCTATATATTATAGAAGATCCTAAAATAAAGTGCCCTCCATTGGTTTCTATCCCTCGAAGAATCTATAATCCCTAGTTGGGATGATGTTTGCCCAAGAATTTATGTCTCAGTACAACTACAATGAGTAAGGTGGAGAGAGAAAACTGCTACCATAACCAACTCTCCATCCGAGAAAGAAAAAGTCTGTATCATGAAGAATATTTTTTTGCCTTATATTCGAGCATCCATGGGAGAACAATATTACCCACACATCTGAATCCCTTCAAGAGGCTAGCATAGAAATTAAGAAAAGTGTTGCCAAAGTTGAATCTGAGCCAAAGAAAGTGACTGGACAATTCACCCGTCAGAAGTATGAGAAGACCGCCAATGCTATAGTCTCAACCATCAATAACTTTTCCCAACCTACTATATCTTGGGCACCGAAAAGTCACCCTAATCATACCAAGAAAGAGTACACCGAGCTCCATGATCCCCTGTCCAAAGTATATTAGGCCCTGTTGAGACGAAACCTCATCAACCCTCGGATCCTTATCCACTACCAAATTCACTCCCTAATTTTTTTAAAGATAATGCCCATTCTAGTTTCCACCAGTCCATTGGCCATACTATTGACTAGTGCTTCGACTTTCGGAATATGATCCAAGGTTTAACTGCCTGGGGTATCATCGCCCCACTAGCCAATCCTAAACCCAATACCACTCATAACCCACTTTCAACCCACAAAAATTCCATATTCCTAGATAGTGACCCAGAATTTGATCCATCTTCTCAAATTATGCCCAAAAATGCACCCATCATCCCTATAATCTAACCCCAACCACTCAAGGTTTGCCCCTATTTTCTCCTACACCCTACATGTTTCACTCATCAAGCTTTGCCACTCTTTAAAAGGGCTTGCATCGCCGTTCATAACCAATTTGAAGGGAAGGATATGGAGTTACCAGCTATATTGAACCAACTCTTAGAGTTTGGGCTAAAATTACCCATCGAGATGACTGCTGATTATCATAAATTCAATGGCTTGTTCATTGAAGCCCGAAAATGAGCTCGAGAATTTGATGAATGGGTCGTACTTATTAAAGAAGTCAGTCTAGATGATGTAGTATAGGTAATGGCCAATGCATTTCAACAAACATATGAAATTTATAGCATTGAGAATCTACTCAGTGCTTTGAAGCTTCAGGAATTATTAGTCCCTTCACTCCTGCACCTCCCCACCGAGTGGGAATATTTATATGATGAAGCCGTTGAGGTTGTTAAATGTATTGATTTCTCTTGTCAATAGGTCATAGTTTCCACCGAATGGCTAGATGACTTTAACAGTTTTGATGGCGAACCGAGTTGGGAAGAAACTAGTCTACTACCGAGCTTGTGCATAATGATATCCTTTTAAGAGATGTCGGGGGAAATCAATAAGGTAGCTATTCAACAAGAGGCAGATAAAGACACAGGGTTCCTATTCATCCCTTCCTTAGTAAATTACATGACCAGGCCAGGGAGACACTACAATGATCTAATATCTCATTTGACCAAGATAAAGAAGGGAAACAAAGTTGTCGAAAAACTTCCCATGCCAAAAATGACCATCGAATTAAGAAAAGTCCTTGATTAAGTCAGAAAAACCCAAACCAATATCACCTTGTGGGGGCTTTTCATGTCCTCCTAGATGCACCAGAATCCTCTGATAAAACTCCTCATCGGGCCTACAGTCCCTCTTTCCACCACTCCTCAGGAAGTCATAAATATGGTTGGGTCTTTAACCTCTTTCGGACTCCTATCCTTTTCCGAAGTAGAGATATCAAAGATTTTCCCTGGCCAGAATTATGCCCTCAAAATCTCCATTGAAGTATTGGGAAATACAATCCCACTCTCACCCGTTGATAACAAATCTTTCCTCAATGTTTGTCTTTTCATAACCTTTAATTGCTTTGGACTGAATGTTAGTGATCTCACTCCCACTTTCACCGTCGTGCATTCTTATAACGACACCCATCGAGAGGAAATGGGGTCCATAAAACTCACACTAGGGGCCAGCCCTATCAATCTTATCGAGTTTCAGGTCATTGAGATTCCTGCATGTTTCAACCTTATCCTTGGTCGTCCATGTATCTAATGTATCCGATGGGTATCTTCTTCTCTTCATCAAACATTAAAATTCTTCACCAAAGGCAAATTTATCACCATCTTTGGGTATGATGATAGTATAGACAATGCCAGCACTATCATTCCGATATTGAAAATCCATCATAGAATGAATAATATACTCCTCTCTATCTTTAGAGTTGATCCACTTCCCTTTCCAACAGGATATAATTTCAAAGATCGAGTCTGTCCAGAACACAAACCTAATGGTAACAACAATATCATTTAGATGTTCAAGAACATGCACTTTATACTAACGCCAGCAAGGAATCCTCGAGCCCATATTCATAAAGGAGGCATTTCCCCTATTTGGTACCAGCCCTCACCAGAAGAAATCAAATCACTCTGATGACCACGATCAAAAGAAAGCTTAGAATAAAAAAGGATTTTTCAAGAGACTCTTTGAATGGAATGTTTATCAAGGCAGGCGAAGACTTACCTTTCTACAACTTCCCTGAACCATGGTATGAACATGTCGATAAAAAGATAAAGTCAAGGCTAGAAATCTTCTTTCGAGAAAGAAACTCTTGGGTCAAAGACTGCCATTATAAAGTACAACCTCTCACTGAGAAATTTATGACAATTACTGAGATTTTTGAGGAAAGTCATTTTGAGGATTCAATCGACCTGCAGTTGTCTACATGATCCGCTCAGATGTAATGCCATCGAACCCATATACTCAAATCAAAGCTACTGATATGCCTCTCCTCAACTCAAACGTCATACCTATCTAACTTACTCAGATTTAACTTTACCATGATGTCTACCCTATCCAACTCTCTTCACTCGATGTTGTTGTTCCTTTTTATGATATCAATGTAATCGATACCTCTTTTGATGAGGTTCTTAATGTAGTTTTTCCCTAAAATGAAATAAACTAAGATTTCTAGTATCTTGTTGTTCTTTACATTAATCTTCTTTATTCTAATCAAACTCTTATTGATAATTATTTTACAAATGAACAATCTTAACTGATCTTAATAAGGAGAATAACGAATAACGTAACCGTATTCAAATTAATGATGATAATACTATTGTTATTAATCTCGATTCTAGTATCCATCAATGCGAGATTGTGATAGGGTCCACCCTGAATGAGCATGAGCGTGTGTGATTTGAAGAGCTACTGAAGATTTGTGGATGTCTTTGCGTGGACCTATATTGACATGCTTGAAATTGACCCAAAAATAGCTCAACACGAGATCCCAACATTCTAGAATGCAAGCAAGTAAAAAAAAAAAGCTAAGGAAGCTCCGCAATGAATGGACATTCAATGTTAAAGAAGAAGTCGTCAAGTAACTGAACATGGGTTTTATTCGTATAGTTGAATATCCTATATAGCTCGCCAATATTGTCCAAGCACCGAAGTCGGGAGAGTAAAAGTCCGTATGTTCATCAATTACCGGGATCTGAATAAAGTATCCCCAAAGGACGATTACCCATTGCCCAATATCAACAAAATCGTGGACAACACATCTAAGCATGCCTTCAAGTCATTTATCTATGAATTTGATGGATATAACCAGATCAGGATGCACCCTGACCATCAAAAGAAAATTTCCTTCATCACCCCATGGGGAGCCTTCTTCTACACTGTCATACCATTCAGACTCAAGAACAACGGGACTACCTACCAAAGAGATACCATAACTATCCTTCACGACCTTGTTCCTAAAGAGGTTGAGGTCTATATAGACAGTATGATAATTAAATCTAAGAGTCAGGAATGTCATATTCCCACCCTCCTAAAGTTTTTGAGAGAACACGACAACACCAGATGAAGTTAAACCCACCAAAATATGTTTTCGGCATCAGAAAGGAAAACTCTTGGAATTCATGATCAGTGAGAAGGGAATCAAATCAAACCTTTCTAAGCTAAAGTATATACTTGAGATGCCACCACCACAGATGAAGAATGAAGTTTGAGGATTTCTGGGCAAACTATAGTACATCATTCGGTTCATCAGTCAGGTGACTTCTATCTACGAATCCATTTTCAAGCTTCTTTAAAAGGATTCAACTAAATTTTGGAATGATGCTTGTCAAGAAGAATTCGATCGAATCAAGTAACACCTTACCAGACATCTAGTTCTTATGCCTCTGCAACCAGGTCTTCCCGTACTCCTATAGTTCACCATCATAGATACTATAGTAGGGGCTTCACTAGCCCAACACATTAATGAATCCCATAAGGAAAGATTGAAAACGCTTAGGGCCCCAATTTAAATCTTATCAACAATTATTTCCTTTTATAGATGTGAAAGCGAGATGGTTCACACAAAAACAACAAATTTTAATTTCTTCTAAATAAAAATTAAACTAAGTGAAATTAAGATGAAACACACACACAATTTAATTTCACTTAAACCCAATTAATTTAACCCAAGTCCTAGAATTTTGCCTAAGTCATATTTTTCATATTACCAAATTAGGCGAAACCAATTTTAACAAATTAACTTAATCACTTGAATTAACTACACATTACCCAATATTTATTTAGCACCAAATTAAACAAGTAATGACTTAAAACCAAATTTTATCTTTTTACCTAAGCATGCGTTCTAGGTGATTTTGCAAGATAAAATAAACAATGAATCACTACGCCGTGATGTACGAGGAAAAATCCACAATGGGAAACAACCTCGGATGGCCCTAGCTTTAAGTCCACTAAGTATGGAATTACAATCACAAGCAAGATGACTTACAACACTCGACTCGACTCCTTCAACCCCGACGCATCTTCTTACAAATACCTCTACTTAGTCGACAATCCTGAACTCCACCGAAACCTTGGAATCCACTAATGAGGAACTAGGAAGCAACTGTCAACCACACACAGTGACTTTCACCATGTGAGAATGTCGCAGCCAAATGAAAAATTCTTCTTCTTTAAGGGATTTAGAAGAAAACCCAAACAAACTCTTCCAATGGTAGAGATAAACCGGTGCCAAAACTCCAAGCAAAGTATATATATAAAGAAACTTGGATAAACATATGGGTGTATATGTGTTTTGAAAGGAATTTACTCCATAAAACTTAACACATAAAAAGGAACTTTTTCTTCAAAGTATTTTGCTCTAATGACTCTTGGAAATGTGAAAAAGTTATCTTAGAAAATGTCTTTCCCGCACTACGTAAGGGTGATAAAAGTTAGTGGGCAAAGTGGGAAGTTATAAAAAAACTATCAAAAAAATTGCTCGAAACTGAAATTTCGTTAGAAGTTCGTTCAAACGAGTTTGAGTTCGTTCGAACGAAACTTTTAACGAGAAAACATAAATAATTTCTGAATCTCGTTAGAAGTTCATTCAAATAAGGTTGTTTGAATGACTTTTCTAACGATATTGTAGGCCATGATTCTAGATAATTTTGATACGAACGCGTGGCCGCTAGTTTCGTATTGTTCTGATTTTTTTTGGATTTGATATGATTTTTCTACGGAAAGGTGTCCGAGAACAAAATCTTTAGAACAATAAATTAAAAAAAAATAACAAAAAGAATACTAACACCCAAAATAAATTTCCAAGCTCCTATATATATATATATATATATATATTAATACATTCATACCTTTGGGAGACTATGAAATCCTCATGTTGATGACCTGAAACGAGGCACTGAAACGCGACAAAGATTTTTTCTTGAAACACTAACCACATTGTCATCAACTGTAACAGGTCATAGGCTTGAAGGATGCTCAAGAACTTTATCCTATGACTCAAGTGTTTTGTCCGGAATTGAGCCAAAACTACAATGGACTCAATTGAAAATTTTTGTCCTTACAAATCTCCCCCTTTGGCTATTCCGGGACAAAAATCAAACAAAAATCCTAAAGGGTCGTCAAGCTCTACTAGACATAAAACATCCCACCCAATACTTGACTCAAGACCCAAGGATCAATATCTTTGCCGGTGAAAGTTGCCGCTTAGAATAATTCCTGCACACTTAAAGCAAACTATCAAACGCATAGGGAATATCAAAAGATTAAATGCAATTAAAATAATTACTCCCCTTAAATTAATTCTCCCCTTTATCAAACAAATGACCTACCTAGAAAGACATCTCCCCCTAAGATAAATCTCCCCCAAACTATGATACGATTATAATTGGAATATATACCATTTCTCCCCATATCATTCTCCCCCTTTTTGTTCAAGAATAGACAAAGGCTAAAGAATCAAAACATTAACTTATCTCCCCCAATTAAAGTATATACACCCTCTAAACTAAACAAGGTATAAATAGAATATGATAACACGCTAAACATGTAAGAGTGCGTAAAGTGATGAAAACATTAAAGCACATAGGCAACAAAATCATAACTAATCCATACAAATGAATACCAACTATGATGCGAAAACAAATGACACCAAATTGACAAATAAGATTCTAAGAATGTGATATCAAAAAAACTACGCAAAAAATAAGGTACCAATTATCAATTGAAGCAAAAATGGACTAAATAAACATGTCAAAGACTTAAACAAAATATCATATATATATATATACATATATAGTAGTTACAAGCTAAGCATAAGTACACACATATAGATATAAACACCAAAATGACACAAAATAAAGATAAGCTTTTCACACTCGTGTGGCAAAAATGTGTCATATGGAAACGGAAGTGTTGGGGTGTGAACTAATAACAATAAAATTTAGACCCAATCACTTAAAACATGTTCACGGAGTTCTCAATTGATTGCAAACTTCATCACATTTGAATATATCCTCATGTGACAATAAAAATTGAACTCAATGAATAAACATACACAATTGATACCAGCTTAGACTTTTGATGATTGTATAAACAAATAGAGTCATGACATTGAAAGTACAACTAGGATAAATGGACATTGTGCAAACCGTTGATATACCATCCAATCTCCCTCAATAAGCATATTTTATTTGAAAATGATACCAATTTGAAAATGATAGGGCCCCCAATTTTAAAATTTTTCAAAATGAATTTCCTTAAAGTGCGGAATAAATTTAACCCAAGTCCTAGAAATTTTCCTAACAAGAATAATCCATTTTACAAATTAGGCCAAACCAAATTTTACAAAAATAAATTATCTTTGAATTGAATTAATTTCAATTTCACCCAAATATATTTTAACACCAAAGAACATAAGTGTGATAATTAAACCAAATTTGATCTTGAATTATCTAAGCATGCATCTGCGTGATTTAAGCAAGATAATGTAATACCCCTTATTTTTATAGCTTTTAAATTATGGGATTAATTAAATTTAATTGAGATAAATTAATTTAATTTTAATCCGGAATGTTGCTTTAAATATTTACTAGCGTGACGAGAGTTAGTAATTATTGGAAATTTGATATTTGTTGAATATTACTGGATGAGTATAGTAATATATGATATTTATTTTTATAATATTGTCATGTGTGAATAAAATGACAATTATGGAAATTTAAGTCGGGATGCGCCTGTGTCGTGTCGGGACTAAATATTGTTAAATAAAAGTGAATATTTTATAAGTTGTTCGTATGGTCCTTTTGAGTGCGCCAACGTGTCCGTAAGGGTCGAGATAGTTAGAAAAGTGTACCCGAGGGTTTAGTTTGGGTCTTGGGACATTTTTATGCCCAATTAGTACCCCGGGAGGGCGTTTTGGACATTTCGCAATTATGGGTAATTAAACCTACGAAAATTAAAAGGGTTATATAAGATATCTAGGTTTTCTTCTAGGGTTAGAACAACCAAAGACAAATGACAGCCATTGGAGAGGAAGAGGAGAAGCTCTCCAAGGAGTTCTAGGCCAAGAACACCTCCGATTGCACTGCCTCCACCACCAACGCGTAGATCGCGAGACGGGGAACGCAACCACACCAATTTTGGCACCGAACCAGACTTCTGAAAACCCCAGGCAAGTGTTTATCTTGCTTATTTTCATTGGTGCATCACTCATATTAGTCTAGGGATGATTAGGGTGAGATTTATGGAAGAAAAACCCAATTTGAGATAGGAAATTGCATGTAGTGATGATTGATATGATATTTTGGAAACCCTTTGTCATGTAGAGGACTAAACCATGAAATTATGATGTTTTATGAGAAGGAAATTCTGGAAAAGATTTGTTAGAACCATGTTTAAGAGATTTCTAGGGTTCTTGACAATTATAATAATTTTGGGCTGTTAATCCATGTTTAGTGATAGAAATCTACATGCTTTACGTTGGAAATATCTGGTATGAGGATATAATGTTAGTAGAATAATTTTCTGGACGTTTGGGTATGGAAATTTAGGATTTGGATGAAGTTTTGTGAGAAAACCCGTAACTGCAAAACTGCAGTATTCGCCATAACTGCTTGATCGATCGATCAAGCCCAGAGCTTCGATCGATCGAAGGTTCGATCGATCGAGCCCCAGACCTCGATCGATCGACCCCTCCTGGAAGACTTAAGTTTCCCCTATTAAAATTGTTGAATTGATTCGAAATGAAGAAAACTCCTTAGACATCCTTGTTAAGATAATTTGGGAGATAATGATGACCAGTAAGATTCATTAATGAATAAGAGACCTTTAATGTAAGGTGAAATCTATATTTTGGGATATTTTACATAAGGGACAATGTAAGTATATATTAAAGGGGAGAGACACGTAAGAGAGAGTTACGTTGGAACATAAATGGATACCTACTGAATTGGACATTTGCGAGAATAGAGACCATGAGGGTTACGTAGTAAGTTGGAAAAACCCTTCGAATTAAAGTGAGAAATGAACCATTATACGCGATAACTAATAATGGGAAAATAAGGATAAATGTTGTGAACATGGGTTATGAGATAAACCTAAATTTATATAATAAAAGTGGTATATTTATATGATTGTGTATGCATATATTATATACTTGTGAAAATCATGCCCGCGCTACTTGCTATCCCGGAGGTTACCGCGCTGGGATGATCTTATCCTGTGTTGCCTTATGGGGGATATTGACTCATACCCTAGAAGATAGAAATCCTAGGTAGGGGCTATCGGATCGATAGTCGTACGGTCCTAAGAGACGTGAGGGTATGTACTGACCTCTTGGACTTAGAATCTATGCTTCGCATCAATGTTGTTTGTGTATGTATTTGTATAGTTCGAGAGTGATTCCGAACTTGTATTCTCTTTAGTGTGATTGATACGGGGATTGGATAGCAGAGTATGCCCTCACCATAGTTTTTATTTGGGGTGCCGTTATGATATATATTATACGAGTAGTTAATATATATATATGAAATTCTGAAAACTGGAACTGCCTACTGTGAATTGATATGTAGGACATGGTTGATGACTCAAATTATAAATACTTGTGTTGAGAAAGTATAATATGACACTAGAAAACTTTATTGATTAATAAAGTAAAAAGTAGAACTTTGGTTACAAAATGAAATCTTACATTTTAAATACTAGTGTTGATCAGTTGTAAATTCTGCGAATAACCTAAGATAAGTTAAATCATTGGGGAAAGATAGTGTGGTATATGACGAGATAGACCATTGGGAAGGTTAGTGCGATAGGTGTGCACATTAGAAGAGAGGTGAGAATTTCTCAAGAGAGTGTCGCGCTAATATGTTATTGCATTGGCCTGTAATCAATTTAAATACTTGCTAAACTATTTTTAAAACGGTTCTACATTCGGGCTCTGACCCGTTTGCTGTTACTTCTTCTCTCTTGTGTCTATATATATATATGTATTACAAGTGCCCAGCCACATGGGTGTCTTGCTTAGGATTATTTGGATGGAACGCGTTGTAGCTTTTGCGGGAGTTGTAGGCCATTGCTTAGATGAGCTCATTATTGACTCTGCTTCTAGTTCAACTTTATCCAGCAGGGGCATGTGTCGCCCTTTTCCATTATTTAGCTGGTATTGTCAGAGATTGTAATTCTTTTATTTTTTAGTATCTTTATTTCGGGATTGTAAATGTCAGGATGTTTTCCTTAGTATTTTAAATGTTGGGATTTATCATTGTTGGGTAAATTCTTGAATGTTCATTTTATTCTTCTACTTATTGCGTGACTCTTTAGATGTTAATGGTTTAAAGTTTTATAACCGGATTTAATAAAATGAGAATAAGGTTTTAAATGGTTTTGACACTTAGGTTAATTATTTAGGGTGTTTAAATTGGAAAAGTATTTTTACGACACCGATGCTAAGAATGAACCAACTGTTCACCTTGATTTTAATTTAATAAAGGAGTGATCTCCCGGTATTTAATTAGGCGAGGTGTCACAGGTGGAATCAGAGAATCGAGTTCTAGTGTCCTTAGGATCTGTACGGCTTATTATGCTTTCAGCGTTGCTTTGTTTGATATAGAGCCCTATGTTTAGGATTGTCAATTCCTTTGACGAGATTTCGTTCTCCTATTATAATGTGTATACATTAGTGAATTCTAATTTCGTTCGGATGTGTGCGTGTGCCGAGCGATGACGGATGTCAGAAGAGGACCGTTAAGCGTACATCAGGAGGCAGGGCTCAGTTGAGATTATAAAATATATCCGAGGATGATGACCGTAGTCGAGGTCACCTCCATTGTGGCACGAGAAGCCAAGACTAGAAAGGTGACTAAGGCGCAACAATGATTTCCAAATGCTTGTATAGTCAAATGAGTTGCGAGGATAAACTTACCCAATGTATTACAAAAACGTGTAGAGACTGTCAATGGGAAATTTTAGAAATGGAATGGTATTCCTATAGGAGAACCTTAGGTACAGTGTTGACCGTATGTTCCTTCCTCAACTTTCAGGATTAGAAGCAAACGTGGTTCTAAACTCATCGTAGGAGGGCATGACAGAAGTCCAATTGTGGATATGAATCCTAATCATTAGCAAATTTTGTATCGAAAGATGTAGATACAAGTGGAGGAGACCAACTCGTAATAATAATTGATAATACTCGAGGAGGAAATTATGATGGACGGCTGATTCAGAGGTTGACAATGTTGTATTTTATTAATAAAGATGATAATGCTCCTTATGTGGGAAGCTAAAAGGAATCGAGGAATTTAGTCGAGAATAAGACTGAATACAACGGTGGTAGTGTAACACCACAAAAGGGATGTGGATATACATCAGGGGACCCTTTTAAATAATTCGGATAATGGAATTCTTACCAAGTGATGGTAAATTCAGTAAGTACTATTATAGATAGTAACATGATCTTTATGGCCTAAAAGTTAAAGGAACAATCGGGATGGCTAATGGGAATCGAGTTTACTAAAGTTCGAGAGACGGACAATCCTAACCTGATTAGTAGGACAGGTGATAAGTGGATTATGTGTTGAGGTATTTTGTGCGGAGTGAGATCGCTCGCGATAATATGTTCCAAAGTGATAAAGGACAAGAATACGGTGCCTAGTAAAAGGCAACGATTAAAGAAATTTTGTTTGGTTTGAGTAGACGTGTTACGTCCGGAAACCATTTGCGCAGTCAAGACGATTGACAAGGTAGAAGTGTAAGTTGTATCCTCAGAGGATGAGGCATGTTTATGTGACACGAGCGAGTCACTATATTTTGTTCCTTGCTAGATTAGCATGTGAGACGAGCTTAGTGCATATCATTAGAAACATTATTAAAATGTGAATATTTTTCCCTAGTGTAGCGGGATTTTTCTTTATTGCTATCCGCGGAGGATGAATGAGTATATTAACAGCGTTTTATACTTTATTGAGGTTACTCGTTGTAGTGATGTGATACACGAGTATGATATTATCTTTCTTAAAATGTTATAGAAATGGTTAGTACGATAGTGGGCATTTATTGCAAGACTATCGGAGTGGTTGCATTAGTGCAATATGTTTTATGTTTGTTTTCGCGAGGCTTTACCCGTGAGAAGGTTGGACTCGCACTTATATTATCTATCCTAGAGACTTAGGAGAAGATAGTGGGCTCGAGATATTCGATGCCAATGTATGTACAGACTTTGCCAGTATAATTTCGTATGTATTGGGATTTACTGTTGAGAGAAAAGATTTGACTCAGTATTATGTTTAGCACTCCGAACTTAGTGATGGGAAGAGTGCATTGTTATATTTATCCTTTAGAGATGTGGGAGTTAATATTTATACCCCTATTATTAGGGAATGGAATTTCGAGAATTCCGATTGTATGTATTCGAGGTTTATGGAATGCTATTACCACCAACCTATACTGAACAATAGTGCAATTAGTGAAACGTTCTTTGTTAAGCATAATTACGGGAGAAATTGTAACTTTTCTGTCAAGGGACGGAATAAAGGGGTATATGCTATGGACGGAGGACCTAACGGATTTCGATAACCGACAATGCTAGGTAGTAGTGTATAGGGGGGGTTCCTTATTTGGATTTCGCTTTGCGAGACATCCCACGCATGAAACTTAGCGTAAGGTGGGAAATAGGGAGACGTTTGGTCACTATTCCATGAGTTCGGTACCCTGGTCGAAATGGGATCCAGTAATTATGTATGTAAATTGGAAGTTGAATTTTGTCTTAAAGCTATTGGAAGTCGGATCTTGTGGTAAGAAAGCATTGAAAGTTACCCCACGAGTTGAGGGGTGGAACGATGATAAGGAAGATTTAAAATTTTGATTTTTAGGGTGATTAGAGTGTTGTAATCACGCTGCAAGCACCAAGGAAAACAAATAATTTATTTATTAGTATGGAGCGTATGTGATGCTTACGCTAGTATGCCCGGTTTATAGGGTGTGTAGACATCCTGGTTAATTGATGTTAAAACTCGTCCGAGATGAAGGGGCGTGGCAATGGACGTGTGGAAAATGTGTTTGTGGGGATAACAGAACGAAGTGGAAGTGATATAGTGGATTAAACGTCACTTGAAGGGCGATAATCCATCCATAGGTGTGTAATTAGAATAGCACACCCAAATTTGAATTGGAAGACTGTGGGAAGTAGTTTAAGAAGAGTATTCCTTGAATGGAGCATAATTAAATGATTATGAAGAACACTCGGAGCGGAGTTGTTACTAGGCAAATTTGAGAGCGACTCACACATATAAAGGGTGATGATGTTAGTATAGTATAAGAGATCTAGAAGTGCACTTCGTGGAGAGAAGAGCACGAGTCAGAACTTTCGGCATACTCCAAGGAAGGAAGGGGAGTATTACGTGTCACTTAATGTGAGACATTTCAAGGAAGAATCGATGTTTAGCGGGACGTAGTGAGTGATCTCTACATGCACCTCCCATAGGTAAGGTTTGGTTGAAAAAGGAGAATCAACTAAAGAATTTTGTGTTTATCGACAATTCCTGAAATTGGAAGAGGTCAGTAAAGTCGGTATAGTTCTTGGATGGGTTGCCATCGTCAAAACAAGATCAAGGGTTCATCCCGAACATGTGAATTAAGCCGTTGAGAAGGAAGTGATTGATATTCCTTTGGGATAGCTTACAATATTAACTAGTATGCCCCAGAATTCCTTTGAAAGGAAGGATCGCACTAGTGCATGGTCCGGCACAGTATAAATTTCTAAATCAGGATGAGATTGGTGAATCCCACCTTTGATATGGGATTTCAGGAACCAGCGGAGATAAGATTTCATTTCGAGTAGGATGTATCACCCTTAGCCAGGGAATAAGCTCATGGTGATTAAAGATTAGTGGAGCCACGTGAAGGAGATTTTGGAATCTTGGTACGATGATTCCAAGAATGCTCTATAGAAGCACTCGTACCTGTTTGTCGCGTACGAGGTACTTATTAAAGTTTTGTTATGGAAGAACCTCGACTATTCTCCTTCCGTATGTTTAGAGGAGAGTATATAATCAGAATTTTTGGATCGGTCGAGAGAACATTCGATAAATGTGGTAGAATTCCACGACTGTTTTAGGCGAGAAAAAGTGATTAAATGTTCGTAATATTTTCTCAAAATGGGAGTTTTGTATATGAATAAATCCGAGTATTTGTCATGTAGTGAGGTGCGGCCTCCTAATGATAGTGAGATAATGAAATTTATAACGTATAGGCGTGACCTATGCGAATGTTGTCGGTTGGGAGCACAATGTGAAGTGTCTCCAATGAGAATGTAAAGCAATGTTGCTGTGAAGAAAGGGCTATAGTGATTGAGCCGTAATGTGTAGTTAGTTTGTGTACGGAAAAGGATATCCAGAATTGTGCTACCTGATAGGCCTTATTTTCCGAATTTCGGGACGAAATTCCGTTATTAGGGGGGAAGTATGTAATACCCCGTATTTTTATAGCTTTTAAAGTATGGGATTAATTAAATTTAATTGAGATAAATTAATTTAATTTTAATCCGGAATGTTGCTTTAAATATTATCTAGCGTGACGAGAGTTAGTAATTATTGGAAATTTGATATTTGTTGAATATTACTGGATGAGTATAGTAATATATGAGATTTATTTTTATAATATTGTCACGTGTGAATAAAATGACAATTATGAAAATTTAAGTCGGGACGCGCCTGTATCGTGTCGGGACTAAATATTGTTAAATAAAAGTGAATATTTTATAAGTTGTCTGTATGGTCCTTTTGAGTGCGCCAACGTGTCCATAAGGGTTGAGATAGTCAGAAAAGTGTACCCGGGGGTTTAGTTTGGATCTCGGGACGTTTTTAGGCCCAATTAGTACCCCGGGAGGACGTTTTGGACATTTCGCAATTATGGGTAATTAAACCTACGAAAATTAAAAGGGTTATATAAGATATCTAGGTTGTCTTCTAGGGTTAGAAAAACCAAAGACAAATGACAGCCATTGGAGAGGAAGAGGAGAAGCTCTCCAAGGAGTTCTAGGCCAAGAACACCTCTGATTGCACCGCCCCCACCACCAACGCGTAGATCGCGAGACGGAGAACGCAACCACACTAATTTTGGCATCGAACCAGACTTATGAAAACCCCAGGAAAGTGTTTATCTTGCTTATTTTCATTGGTGCATCACTCATATTAGTCTAGGGATGATTAGGGTGAGATTTACGGAAGAAAAACCCAATTTGAGATAGGAAATTGCATGTAGTGATGATTGATATGATATTTTGGAAACCCTTTGTCATGTAGAGGATTAAACCACGAAATTATGAGGACCTGGCTAAGGTACCTCACTAAAAAGATAAATTTCTTTGTAAGGGATCAAAATGTATACTCAACTTATAATACTATCATGGGAAGGGTTACCCTCAAGAAATTTGAGGCAGTGCCCTCTACTGTACACTATATGATAAAATTCCTGACTCCCTATGGAGAAGGGGAAATATAGGGTGATCAATTACAGGCAAGAAAATCCTACTTTAACTTGACCAAAGAGAGAGAAACTCTTAAAAATCCACCACCCAAGGGATGAGACAAAAGTGAAGTTATGTGAAGCCACTGAGGAGGTAGAATCTGTTATCTTTGGCGAGGACGAGCTGAAAACATAATCCAAATTAGCAAAGCTTTGAAGAAAGAAATAAAGGATGAGATGATTAAGTTATTGAGAGAATGAAAAGGTATTTTTGCCTAGAGTTATGAGGACATGCTAAGAATTCATCCAACGATTCTCTACCACAAGCTGAATGTGGATGAAGGAGTAAAATCGGTTAGACAGAGGTGGTTAATCTTTTCGAGAGAAAAGTATAAGGTAATAATAGATGAAGTTAAAATGTTAGAGAAGGTTAAGTTCATCAGGGAACTGGTCTACCCAGAGTGGTTCACTAATTCATCCATCATACCAATCCCTAACGGGAAATGGAGGATGTGTGTCGAATTTATCAACCTGAATAAAGCTTATCTAAAAAATAGCTCCCCCCTCCTAAGGATCGATCATATGGTAGGTGCACGACTGGGCATGAATTGATGAGTTTCATGGATGCCTATTCAGGATATAATCAAATCTTTATTGAACTAACCGACACCGAGAAGACCTAATTCATCACAGACAAAGGAACGTATTGCTACAAAGTCATTACCTTCGGCCTCAAAAATACTAGGGCAAAATATCAGAGACTGGTGAATAAGATATTTGAGGATCATATTGGCAAAACCATGGAAGTGTACGTGGACGGAATGTTGACAAAAAGCCTCAAGGCCGAGACACATGTAGTCGACCTTGAGTGAACTTTTAACACCATGGGCGAGTACTTGATGAAGCTCAACCCTAATAAGTGTGTGTTTGGTGTGGAGCGGGAAAATTCCTGGGATTCATTATCAACTAGAGAGGAATAGAGGCAAATTTTGAAAATATGAAAGCCTTAATTGAGATGAAGACTGCGAAGACCATTAAGGACGTTCAAAGGCTGACAGGATGAGTCGTTGCACTGAAGAGGTTTGTAATAAGGGCCAAAAACAAATGTCTACCCTTCTAGGAGATCAAGGCTTACTTGGGCTCCCCAATGTTGTGGGCCCGACCAATTCACGGAGAGAAGCTGCATTTATATTTGACTGTATTTGAGTCATATATTAGTGCAATAATCATGTGACGTGATAATGGGGTGCAAAAGCCAGTTTATTTTAATAGTAAGGCGCTTCAATGGGCCAAGCAGAGGTATACTAAGATATAGAAGTTAGAATATGCCTTAATACATGCCTCGATAAAGATGAAACCCTATTTTTAGGCTCAAATGATGGTCATTCTCACTAATTCTCCTTTGATAGGTTATCCATAAACCCAAGAAATTGGGTAGGTTGCTGGCCTAGTTGGTCAAGTTGGGAGAATTTAATATTGTTTACCAGTCGAGAACAATAATTAAAGGGAAAGCTATGGATGAATTTATAGACGAGTTCACTTGGGACGAGGTCGACAATGAAGAGTGTGATTTACTAACAAATGAGCCAAAGAAAATAGATAGAATCCCGACCAAGGCCGAGACTAGTGTAGCAAGGCCAATTATTTCTGACACTGAAGACTAATTTTTTTTATTTAAGAATGGAGTTCTAGATGGAGGAGCTTTCTCAAAAGAAGTCACATTTTGGAGCTTTTTTGTAAATGGATCCTTATGTGAAATAGGGAGTGGTGTCGAGTTAATAGTAACCGCCCCAAACAGAACCGACATAGAATACACTCTTAGATTCAGCTTCAAGGCATCCAATAATGAGTCGAAGTATGAAGATCTTTTTTCAGGACTCTGCTTTTCCAAAGTGTTAAATGTTGGAAAAATGATAGTTAACAGTGACTCTCGATTAGTGGTAAATCATATCTTAGGAGTATATAAGGTTAAAGACGAAAGTATGGCCAAATACTTGGCGAGGGTAAAGGAAATGTTAAAGAACTTCATAGAGGTAAAGTTCAAAAGAAATCCTCAACTAGACAATAATCGATTCAATGCCTTGACAAAGTTAGTGTCTATAATAAGAACTGGGATCATATGATGAGTATCAACGGAGATCCTATATCGACCGACCATTGAAGAAGACGACAATACAATGGATTTCTTCTTAAACCTGAACCTAAGGGCATCATCGATGGATCCCCTCATTTGATGCATCAGAGATGGTGAATTTCCAAATTCAAAGGTTGAGAGGAAGAAGTTGAGATACAAAGCAGAGTTTTTCCATAATAAGAGATGTCTTGTATAGAAAAGGGTTGCTCCTAGCTTTATTACGACGTGTTTATCCCATAGAGGTGAAGTATGTATTAAAAGGTGTGCATGAGGGATCCTGCTCAAGCCACATAGGAGAAAGGTCCTTGGCTAAGAGAATAATTACTCAAGGGTATTCGTGGGTGACCTTAGCCAAAGACACAACCAACTATGTTAATAGGTGAAACATGAATCGGAGATATGCATGTATCCCTCATGAACCTCATCAACCCCTGTCATCTATCACTTCCCTTTATCCATTTTCATTATGGGGGATTGACTTGGTAGGACCCTTCCCTAGAGCTATAAGCAATTACAGATACCTAATTATGAAAATTAACTATTTCTCAAAGTGGTTTGAGGCTGAGGCCATGATCACTATAATCGAGATGAAGACATTCAAATTTATTTGGAGGAATAACATCTATAGCTATGGTCTGCCCAAAACTTTGATCTTTGACAATGGTAAAAAGTTCAAGAACTCGTATTTGGAGGCCTATTATAAGAAGGTTGGCATCAAATAGTTTTATTCACCACCAGGCTGACCTTAAGCAAATGCCAGACTAAGGTAGCAAACAAGACTATCTTAGATGGGATAAAAAAGAAATTAAAAGATGCCAAGGGTCTTTAATTAGAAGAAGTACATGTTGTCCTGTGGGCATATAGGACGACATAAACAATTCCAATCGAGGAAACCCCTTTCATACTTACCTATAGCTCAGAGGTCGTGATACCCATTGAGCTCGGTTTGCCAAGTCATAGGGTCCAAACATATAGCCTAGAAGCAAATGCAGCGGAGGGCAGATTAGACCGTGTCCTCATCAAAGAGAGATGAGAACATGTAGAGGTCAGGAAGGCTTCTTATCAGTAGAGGACTGCAAAATTTTACAATAAGAGGGTTAAAGCTAGGTTGATAGCCGTTGGGGATCTAGTTCTGAAGAAAACCTGACAGAAGTCGAATAAGCTCCATGCAAATTGGCATGGACCATATAAAGTTACCGAAGAAGTTATTCCTGGAACCTATAGACTTGAGAATCTAGAGGGAGATCCATTCTCAAACCCTTGGAATGCCGACTATTTGAAGTAATACTATCATTAAGATTTTATATAAGATTTTTTTACCATTGTACGAATTTTTTCTAAAAGTGATGAATGAGAAAATTCTCAAGTGTTCCCTCATGTGTTTAACGGAAGAATTATTTAATTTAATGTTTCAAGTTATCCTAAGATAAAAAAATCACTCATATAGTGGATTAGCATTAACTCACGCTCGATAACACGAGAATCCAGACGGGACTTACCTCGTCCATTGATTCTTAAAAACATTGAGAGGGTGGAATAGTGTGATAGCATAACTAAGGTGGAGAAAAACACAAAGCAACCTTGAAAATCATTTAATTATGGTTAAATTGAACATCATTAATTTGGTGGTATCATAGTCAAACTTTCTCGATGAGATGACATGGAAGGATGAGATGACACTCGTCCATACACTCTCAAAATGACGAGAGGAGACTTTTAATTAAACACCATTAATTTGGAAGTTCGAATTTGAAAAACATTTAATTATGGTTCATTTAAACATCATTAATTTGGTGGTATCATAGTCAAACTCTCTCGGTGAGATGACAGTGCAGGACGAGATGATACTCGTGCATACACTCTCAAAATGAAAATAGGGGACTTGTAATTAAACAACATTAATTTTGTGGCTCAAATTTGAAAATAATTTAATTATGGTTCATTTAACCATCATTAATTTTGTGTTATCATAGTAGAACTTTCTTGGTGAGACGACAGTGAAGGATGAGATGACACTCGTCCATACACTCTCAAAATGACGAGAGGGGACTTGAATTAAAAACCATTAATTTGTTGGTTTTCTTTTAAATGTCATTAATTTTGTGGTATCATAGTCAATCTCTCTCGGTGAGACGATAGTGCTGGACGAGACGACACTCGTCCATACACTCTCAAAATGACGAGAAGGGACTTGGGATTAAAAACTATTAATTTGGTGGTTCAAATTTGAAAATAATTTAATTATGTTTCATTTAAACATCATTAATTTGGCGGTATCATAGTCAAACTCTCTCGGTGAGACGACAGCGGAGGACGAGACGACACTCATCCATACACTCTTAAAATGACGAGAGGGGACTTGTGATTAAAACCCATTAATTTGGTTGAAATTTGAAAATAATTTAATTATGTTTCATTTAAACATCATTAATTTGGTGGTATCATAGTCAAACTCTCTCGGTGAGACGATAGTGTAAGACGAGACGACACTCGTCCTTACACTCTCAAAACGACGAGAGAAAACTTGTAATTAAACACAATCAATTTGACGGTTCTAATTTGAAAATCATTTAACTATGGTTCATTTAAACATCATTAATTTGGTGGTATCATAGCCAAACGCTCTCAGTAAAATGATAGTGCATGACGAGACGACACTTGTCCATATAGTGTAAAAATGGCGAGAGGGGACTTGTAATTAAACAACATTAATTTGGTGTGTTTAAATTTCAAAATCATTTAATTATGGTTCATTCAAATAATCACAATATAGTGATATCTAATTTATAAATTATTAAGTTTGTTGAATCACTTCTCGGCTAAAGACGAGAATATATCTACAATCATCAGGTTGTAAGGTTGCTTAATAGTAATTATGCTCAATACAAATAGAGACAGCGTAATAAAAAGTGTTGGCAGAAACCAGAGATACAAATATTTTCATTCAATAAGTTTGACAACAAGAGCAATTACGATGAGGATGCACATGCACTATTCAACTAAGAGTGAATCCATCAAAACTCAAAAATATGGGAACTATTCATAAATCACATCAAGAATAGGGCATCAAGCCAAAAATGACCGCCCTAACAGAACAAGAGGATTCAAGTTATTGGGTTTCCCTCAGTCTCCACCTGCACCGACCCATCAACAGCATCGTTATTCTTAGCCTCAGCATTGCCACTATTTTGGACCTGGGTTATCTTGACCTGGTCCCCATCCAGCTCATCATCACCCTCATCATTTATTGTCTCAATAGTTGGCTTATGTTGTGTCAACCCTTTAATCTAGGTAAGAGTTTTCATGGCTAGTGGATCAGAGAATTCAAAGGCTTCAATATCCTTAGACAGATGTGATATGTCAAGGAACTTGAGAGTAGTCCAATGGCAGGTTATCTTAGATCCTCTCTCAAGGTACTAAAAACTATTCCCTAATAACTCCTTAGATGACTTAAAATCTTCAGATTCCTTTTTTTTGCCTTTCCAAGGGCCCTATCAACAATGATCTTCACCTTATGTTCTTCCTCAGCCACCTGCTTGTCAGTTAAGGCCTTGATGGAAGTATCATGAACACAATTTTTCTTGCTGATGGCCTCAATGTGTTGGGACTTCAGGGTGCCTATTACCTTCTTATGGTCATTGTATTTGGTGAAGATCTACTTCTTCAGAGCCTTTGCATTTTTTATAGCCTCTCGAGCCAACTGAATCTCGAGAAGCTTCTCTTAGACCCACTGGTGGACCTTTTTTAGAGACATAACAGACTTTCGAAAATATGAGGCATCAATATGAGATGAAACTACACATGTTAAGCAAAAATCAAATAAAAGCACAAGAGTTTACTTAAATAGCCCTATGCAGATGGAAGTCATTCAGGATAGAGACATCCATATATTCCAGGAAACGATTATCAATCTTCAATGTTATTAAGGCCAATGCCTCAAAGGCCTTCTTATTGTTCCCTATAAGGGAGTCTGAGGTAATTTTTATATGGGCCACACGAGCCGACAACGCATCCTCTAATGAGATGGGAATTGTCTACGTTGGCGTAGTTTTGGATGAGTCGTCCTTATTCTTACCTTATTGAGGGGAGGCTAGGAGATCCTCTGAGAACTCCTTCATCTTCTTTAATCCCTCGGCTTGACCGGGGTTAACAGTAGTGGATTTTTTTATCTGAGTGGAGGTGCAGACTTTTTCCCCACCTGTTGCACAGATTCGCTAAACTTGGTGCAAACATCTTCCACGCAACCTCCGGTTTATTAGGAGCAAAGATAGTAAAGGTATGACATAACAGTTACAAGAAAAATACTTACATAAATCAGTTAGGGGTCCACCTCCAAACCTGTCTGCTCTAAAAAATAGGGGGTCATCAACTGCTCAAAATTTATAAAACCACCCTCTTTACCTTGCTTCCTAATCTAGGCCACCTTCTTGATAGCATGAACACTCATACCCGGGTCTAATTTTGCTAACATAGGTGCTTTATCTCACCTTTTAAAAACCCTAGGATCTGAAGCATTGCAAG
Organism: Sambucus nigra; assembly: GCA_949130495.1. Classification (NCBI taxonomy): domain Eukaryota; kingdom Viridiplantae; phylum Streptophyta; class Magnoliopsida; order Dipsacales; family Adoxaceae; genus Sambucus; species Sambucus nigra. The sequence continues at coordinate 290,737,334 of OX422218.1, read as the reverse complement.
AAGCATCTGGACCGAATTCCTAAGATTCAAATATGAAGAAATACCAGGGCTTCCAGTTGTGATTAGAAGTTTGGTTCACAAGAAATATTTTCTTTATTGGTTTCCTGTCTATGAGATAATAGTAGCCATATTGGTTTTTGAGGAAGAAACGTTATAACATGACATGAAAACCATTACTGGAAGGTCGTAACTATGAACCAACTTCCAAAGAAACACAAAGTTGTGGATAATCCACCAGGTGTTGGGCGAGAGCTGCGAGGTGACGAGACATAAACTTGATAAAATGGATCTTACTGTTGGGTGAATGGTAAGCCTAAAACTGACCCTAAACATTTATTCATAAATCGAGATCTTACCATCTCAGCCATCATATGCTCTCTCATCTTCACAAGGCACTCTCATGTTGATAGAGGGACCTATCCTATAAAGATGCCTCCCTATTAGGAGATCGACCTCTAAAACTATACTGGGAATGGATTCTGTGTAGGATGTGTTAAATGTATCTTCAACCGAATAAGATTCATCATCTGGATTAGCAGATGGGACACACCTAAATATTAGCATGCGAATTCATCACTCAAAATGACTGACAATGGGACTTCCATTGGAAGAGGTGGAATTACAACCTCCACCCTCAACTCATTTAGGTCTGAGATAACTTTTAAAAAATAGTCTTATTGGTTAGAAAACTCAACAAGCTAGGAGGAAAAGGCTCAAGAAGAGGCCCCGGCCTCCTCAGACTATTCAGAAGAATATGTCAAAAGTCTCATATCCTCTTCATAATAATCTACACACTTGACCATGTGGGATACATGATGATTATCATTCGCGGAGGAAGACGACTCAGACATGGAATCACTTATTTGAGTAATGGGAGGACGTACGACATCTAGTGGGACAGGATGGATTAGGAGTGTAGGATCGTCCTCATCCTTATGTTTTACTATAGCCTCGGCCGATACCCTTCATATCTCCCAAAAAACCTCTCTCTAATGGATGGATATTGCTCGACTAGTTCTTATAGAGTCTTTAACATCCAAACAAATTGTAGGTTGACTAAGTTTGACTGCAAGATCTAAAAGAAAGACTTAATCATTTTCAGTGTTTAAAAAACAAGAACAGGGGTATGAACGTCACTGGAGATGGTGACTGACTTATCAACATAATGCTCAAATTCAAACTTTTTTAGGCTAAAAACCACTAACCTAGAACTAAAGACACTGCCTACTTCCTATATCTTCCAAAAAACCTAAATTCTAAGACACAAAACCACCAAACCCACATCCAGAAGATGCAACTGTTCACCAGAATTTTGAAAAAATATGAAATCAAGCAAATATAAACGTGAAATAGAGAAAAATCGATGGAAATGGTTTACCTGATTGTAGAGAAGTTCTTAAAAGAAGGGAAATGTAACAAAGGGCATCACAAATAACGAGAATCGAAGGAGTAAGTAAAAATGTTAATGGATAGAAGCACTCAAAGTAACAAGCGGGAGAAAGAAATGTTTGCAAAGAAGAGAGAGAAAAAGATAAAATGTGGTTTTTAAACCACTAACTCATTGGCAGCAAGTCTCAGAAAGAGCCATTATGAGGGTAAGAAACCCTAAACGACTCAACCGCCACTTATATTTGGGTGAGATGCTAGCCTATGAAAACTAGGACATGTGTCATCCCAAACCTACTAGACCACTGTCTAACTGCCAAGTTTTAGTCTAACATTGGATAGACAACCCAACTACCAGTCAAAAATGTCTTATCAGCCCTTTACCCTCAGATATCGATAAACCTCATCCTCTAACTCACATTAAAGGCTAATGGAAATAGGGTAATTGATATGCCTAAGTGTAACCTCGTCCCAGCTTGGGACACGCTCGACTCAGGATGACCTTATAAATCATACTTTCCTAAGGAATCTAGCTTCAACAGTATCTTCCTCATTAAATTTCTTAGGCTGAGACTTGCCAATGACCCTATCCATCTACATGACTCGTCTCAACTTCCATCCCAGATAACTGAGACCTAATAATACAAGCTTGTCTCGCTATACACCTTCTCAACCAAGACCATACTTCAGTATTCTCTAGCATATAATTGAACACAAACTCCTATAACTCACACTCGACCTGGCCGAGACCCCTCTAGGCGACATCTCCACCACGTGTAATTAAAGACTTCATCATGGCTAGTCCACGTGGGCATAAAATTATAACTGAATCGCATGTACATATGGGGGAATATTTTCATCATCATTATTTATACATTCTAAAGGGCATGTGTCAAGATATTATTTATGACTCTATCAAGGACATGACCTTGCATGATTGGGGGTTCACTGTGCACCCCAAGTATATTTAAACCCATCTTCTTCCCCAGATGAAAAGATAAAAAATTCAAACCCTAGCCTATTCATTTCTTCTATTACAGTAGAGAGAAAGTAGTGAGAATTGTATCACCAAGGCCATTAGTGGCCATTTTTATAGTAAAATTCACACTCACTTGCATAGTGGAGTAGGCCAATGGATGAACCAATTATGTTCTAGTGTTTATTCCTCTTCTCCTCATCTCCTTCTTCAATTAAACATATGTTTAAACAATATTACTACACTTGCAAAGCTATTTTGGATTGAGCTCATACTAGTTTACTTATTGATACTATATCTGGTATCATCAACCACCGAGCACTTTGTTAAGAGCCTTTTTTCCATGTTGATTTAAAAGTTAATTTTTAGAATTTTTAGCAAAGGTTTGGTATTCTTAAAAACTCACAAGTGTGTTTTTAAATCTTGAAAGAATATCATACTCAATAACAAATTTTATTTGCAAAATTATTTTTCAAAACTAGCTTGAGTTGAAAAATCTTACTTTAAAGGGTTCAAGAATGAATCAAAAACTTTAAAACCACATAAAATATGAACTACACTATATTTCTTTTTTTGAAAAAATGAATACGTTCTCTCTTATTTTCTTATAAAATTTCACTCTTAAATCAACATGGAAGAAGAAATATTGCAAGAGTATGTGTAGTACTTATGAATGAATCCAAGTGGGAGAACACTCAAGTGGAGCAACCTAATTATCTCAAAAATAATCTTTGTTGACTCCCAAAAAAGATTATAAAAATGCACAACTTCCAATGAGATCTAATGGGAAAGGTATCAAAAAATGGAAAAATTTGAAGGACTCGCGGACACCTTCGCTGATGTGAAGACTTGGTTCGCTGACACGAATGTTAGTAACCCAAATCGTTCCTATAATCATATATTTTTAATGTTGGTTACCTAAAGTCACGACCAATGATATAGAACTTTTGCTGGAGCAAAGTCTATTTTGCTGAAGCATAATAATAAGAAGGTCACGTGAGAGACTTGATTTATTCATCGACTTAGTTTCAATTGTCATGACCAGTGAAGCAGACAATTTGCTGATGCCAAGTCCTATTTAACTCTCACTAACCTCTAGTGAACCAAGTTGCGGATGGATACAGAAATTAACTTGTGTTGTAAGTTCACAAAATATAGAATTTCCTCTAGTTCAACCATGGACAAGCAAAATTCTAAACACAACGATGTAGTTAAAAACATTTGTTTTTTATAGGAAGAATATAGCATCTTGAATTTGGAAATATTAAAAAGGATCATAGGGTTAAAAGATTAAATTATTTTAATTGTGGAAATATTTTTAACCAAGGGTGAATCTAAATCCAGTAGACAAAATTCCCTTACCCTAATTGATTAACTCGATGAAAATGGGATGCATGACCATGCATGAGTTTGATGAACCTTTTTAGAGACCTTTTAAACTAGACTCAATTTGTATGTTGTAAAATGGAATAAGAATATTAAAATGTCTTAGGGCCTATGATTATACTATACTCTTACAAAACCAACTTGAAAACAGTGGTACGACCCAACTTTGGGGTGGTTAGCCTAGAATGGGTGCAAACCCACTTATGAATGTGTGGTATGACTTAGAATAAGTCAATCACCTAAGATTTGACACTAAGACCACTGTAAAAGAGTAGTACAATCCATGTTTTGGATGGTCAATAGATTACTTAGTGCATTAACCAACTAACTAATTTTACAAGTTCATGATACCAATTTACAACCAATCCAGTTAAATAACAATGTTAACTTATTCATTTTTTTTAATAGGTATCACGAACTTGTAACAATTAATAGGTTAACTTGATTGGTATGACGATACCAAAGTTAAATAACAAGTTCGTGATACCAATTGACCTATTGATTAATTTTACAATTAAGTGAAGTCAATCATAGATCCTAACTTCATTGACTACTAGTTAAGTTAAATATGAATTTTAACTTGTCAAATTTCAGTCAACATTTTTATTAATGCATTGAAATGTTGATTATATACAAGTCATTAAAGTCGGTTATATATCCCCAACTTCACCGACCACCAATTATGTTAAAGAAGAATGTTACCTTGTCATATTTTCGTCAACATGTTAATTAAAATATTAGATTGTTGCTTAATTTCACAAGTCAATGGAGTCAACCAAAGGCCTGCCCCCCACTAACCACAAGAAGAAAAGTTCTTAAACTTGTTCACAAAATAAGAATAGAATAAGGCAAGTAGAAAAAGATACTTCCATTCATATAAAAGTATGTCACAAGGACTATAAGATATGTCCAAAATTCCTACAACCAAAACCAATTTTTTTAAAAGAGAATATCATGATAGGGGCAACCTCGCCCAAATGGAAACAATATCATTGCCCTGCTTGCCCTCTCCTTTGGGAATGAAAAGCTCAGTAGTCGATTGGTTGACGACGTTGGACATATGAAACATCAGCCTCAGAAGATTCCCTATGTGGATAATAGCAACCAATCCTTTATTGAAGGTAACAAACTCATGATAGTCAAGTTTCCTATATCTCATCTTCAAAGCCCTCATCGAAGAACTTCTCCCAGTTGTCCTCTTGGGAAGCAATAAGACCTTGTTTTTGCCTATGAAGAATCAACTTCTCCAAGGCTTTCTAGTCAAAGTCCGTCCTCTGTGCCTCCATCTCGGAGTCAACCTTATTGAGATCTAACTAAAAGATATCAAACACTATCACTACATTCTCCTTGAAGGAGGTCTTTTCTTGGAGCTTTGCCTCAGGATAAAAAATTACGTTATTTATGTCCATTAAAGTATTCTTCATGACGTCGACTTGGTCATAAAGGATGTCGTTTCATTTTAATTGATTGTTATCCCGAGTGGTAGCCTCGTGCATCACATTTATGACCTAAAAGACAAAGGAAAAAAATAAAGTCAAATAATATCAAAAGAACATCAAAGAGTTGGAAAAATAAAATTGAATGGCGGGGACTTATCTTATGAAGGACCTCCAAAGAAAAACTTCTAAAGATCTCCATGTCCTTAGGTAGCGGCAAGAGTTACTGAGTACCCAACGTCAGAATTTTAGAATGTCATGGCCTCGGCAGTAATGGGTTCCCTTCCCTTAATTAAGATGATTGTCTAAGGATGAACCCTATACATTTATGGTGGAGATATAATCTATTTCCTTAGGGAATTTACCAAAAGATGGTTATTATCCCAAAAGAGAGTAGAGGGAGGATTGTTATCGATTATACTCTTCTTGGCCTAGTCAGCTTCCCAATCCTTTTCTTTCTCCTTTTTTTTCTCTTTATCCTTATCCTAGTTTTCTTTCTTTGGGGGAAGATATTCCTCTTCTTGGTGCCAGCTACACCCATGGCTGCTTGGTCAGGCTGACCACCCTTATTTTTCAAATTTTCTCAGGCAGCATCAAGATCAAATCTTTATCTTGATTGACCTGTCATATCCTCAAGTAAATGGGTAATTTAGGGAAAACATAAGTGTTAACCCTTTCCTTATAACTCATTATGTATCTCCCCAAAGACAGCCTGAAGTGCTGACTTCTTTATAGGAATAAAAGGGGAGTGAAGTTTTCAAAGAAGAAATCTTCTTATTGTTGCGCATATTCTAAGTCCTCTGAGTTGGTAGAGATTATATAAGTAGGAGAGCGTGCTTTACCAACTTACACCCCCTTGCCTCTACAGTGAGGATAGAGGTAGATTTTGGGATTTAATAGTTCTTGACGAATTTGTAATCGACTATAATGCTTTCAAGAACATTTGTAAGGTTTGTGGAAGATGAAACACTTATTTCATATCCAAGAAGTACATTGGAAGTCCTCAAATGAGTCCTAATTCCAACGAGAGTCTGTTGTCCCTAAAATGTTAGGATATTGACAAGGTTGATTTCTCAATTTAGTAGTTTTATCTTGCAATGGGGATATACACAAAGAGCAAATATGGATTAACATCATGTTAGAGAAAAATTATTAATAGCGCATAAACAAATAAGAAAGATCCTACCAAGATATTCAACCTGAATCAAAACAAGAAGTACAATGTAGTCCTTACCATAGAGGAGCAAGAAAAAAAAACCAAGACATCTTTGTCGGTGTCTTTTAATGATCTAGGAGACCAAGTCACTAAATTTCGGGGCATATCCCTGTCTTGAAAGTGATACATGATAAACCTAAGAGAAGTCCTCAAGTAATAACAAAACCTGATACCGTTAAGGCCCAAGTTAATGTAACACAACTGGTTTATGTAAATCATACCCATTACAAACTAAAAATAGCTTTTGTTTTCATGGATAGGAAGCATTTTATCAAAAATGGAGTATTTCAACTAGTATGGGGTAAAGGGGAAACGAACCCCCTATAATGGTCGCCATCATAAAAGAAACTCCACCTTCGATGTCAAAAATATCTTCATCATCTAGCGAGGTCCTTATTATGACGTTTCCAGGTGTGTGGTACTTAGCTTGAAATGCCTCGAAATCATTTTCTTAGGTCACTTTGTACTTCCTTAAACACGTAGACATTAATAAATGAGGAAATACTAAAGAAAAATATGAAGAACATAGCAATTACTTATTTATAAATAAAAGTTAGATATAGAAAAAATGAATAGGTTTCATACCTATGGAATTCAAGTAAAGGGGTATGATGGGTCATTTGAAACCCCTTATACCCTTTATTACTAAAGGGAAGTGGAAGTGACATCTCGATTGAAAAATCAGTCACACTTTAACTCTCCTCGGGTCACGCATTTCATTTCCAATAATTACTCGAGGGAAGTAAATCTATTATTCATAAAACCTTAAATATAGGGATTACATGTACCCATTGTAATGACTATGCTCCCATTTAGCACAAGTGGCATGGAAGTGTAAAAACAACTAATGAGAAAAATCACATCACACAGGGATAACTCAACATGGTGGAATTTGGCCGACAAGGCCTAAAAACCGACCGACCCAACCCTGGGGGTAATTGAAGAGACTATGAGTCGGATAGGATACGTGGCATGATACATGGCACTTGGAGAACTGTAGAAATAAGGTCGTCTAGAGATCATGGAGTGTCTAGAGGCGAATTAAGGCAAATGACATTAGATGTGATCGAATATAGTTTTAATATAATTCAACTACCTTAAAGATAAAACCAAAGACAACAACCGATCACTATGAGAAAGGACTAAAACTCTAGGACTTGTATCTATAAATAGGCATGATCCTAATGTTCTAGAGCATCGAATTTCACATTATTCTATCCATGACTTGGACTCAACTATCAACTATATCATTCTAAGTCATGTTCCTCTCCCCCAAACTAATAATATTCTACCCGCCCTTCCCTGTGGACGTAGGCAAGCCTTATTGAACAAGGTACATTTATGTTTGATCTAGACCACCAATGTTCATGTTGGTAAGTGATAAATATGATAATACGGTGGTGTGAAGGGGACAAACCTCTTTTGAACATTAAAAATATGAGGGATTCAGAATAAAGGACTCGATAATGTTTATGTTACACAAATAGGACACTCCTTATATTTTATATAAAAATTGTGCGTAAAATAATTCATACCCAAACCACCTTTTTCGTAACATAAGCGCATCTTTATATTTATCCCATTCCTACCTCTATATCTCTATTCATATCTATGTCTATCTCTCACACACACATACATAAACACACACACAACGTTTCAACAAAAATCTCTGCCTAGCTTTATTTATCTCATATGTCGACCTTTAAACCCACCTCTCTCTTGACGGCACCCTCCTCTCCAACACTATTTTAAAACTAAAAGAGTTGGAAATTTTCATATTTCAAAATATTTCATGGTTTCTTCATGGAGTAAATATCTTAAATTATTCTTATTATTCATAGATATTAGGTTCATCATCTTTATTTTAGGTTTGGCTATTTCGCTCCTACTTTGATATATATTCTTAGTGTTTTGCATGCGAAAATCATTTGAAAATTGTAAATTTGAAGTTTTGTCGATATCTATTCCTTCATTTGATATTTTCCATCCAAATATTTTGAGATATATAATAGATTAGTGTTATCCAAATGCACATGTATAGACCCTACAAATAATATGCACCATAATAACAATCTTTATTTTGGCCTTATAGTCCTTAAAGTTTCGTCAAATTCTCACTTTAGTCTTTAATGATTAAAAATTGATGCATAAAACTCCAAATTTTAAAAAACATCTATGTGAAGTTTAATATATGAGTACCACTCAATCATTAACAAAATTATGGGCATAAGGGTCAATTAAAGTCATGAACTAATTTGTGACATATATTCAACTTTGGGGACTATCAAAACATGTATAAAATGAATTAATTAATTTTATTTTCTCATATGGTTAATGTTTTTCTTTTTCATTTTGTACTTACTTAAATTTTCTATATTAATTTTTGAAATTTAATTTCACGTTTAAAATTAATTTCATTGAAAAAATTATGTGTCATTATAAAATTACTTACTACTAATATTAGTTTTGTAAATAATAGAAGAATAAAATTATAAGATCTTAAAATATTCTTAAATTAAATGTTTTGGGAAAAATAATCTTGACTACGGAGAACCATATTATCAATTTATAATTATAGAAAACAGTATCTAAAATTTTTAGAAAAAAATATATCAGTTGTTTTCTCGAAAGGGAGTTGGTCCAGAGTTCTCCATGCCTAGAAAAATGGAGAATAGGATGTCAGATAGAATAGATTATGTGTTTTTTTGTGTGTGGGTGTGGTGTAAAAATCTATGTAAACATGTTGAGAGACGAACAAACAGTAGGTTGAATTTCATTCTGAGTAATTAAGAAGTATTGGAGACAATAATAATCGAAACAGTTTAAGGTAACCTTGGATTAGTTAATACAATTGATTACTAGGCTCATTAGCTCGTATGTTAATATAAGTCATGCTCATATACTAGATAAGTCATTTTGTAATTTAAAAGGATGGGAAAAATTGTTTTCCTATTCATATCCAAAGTCCTCCAAAACCCTAGTTTCACCCAACTAGTCTAAGATCCAACTTTCATCTTCATATATGCTTTAAGATCTTGTTTTGTACACCAAAGTATAGTTCTTATCATCTTGTTAAGAACTTTTTTTGTGCGGTGGATTTTGTGTTTGGTTTTCTTACATAAAGTGGACTATGTATTGTGTGATGGTTGTTGAGCCTTATCAGTGGATATTGACGCGTGTGTGGACATATACATTGTGCCAGCTTCGTGGGTGGAATCTTGCGTGTTACTGTGGTGAACATTGAAGGAATTAATAAAGTTAATTCTTGTGAAGGAGTCAAGTCGTTATGTAGATCTACTGTCGTGTCCTTGTTAACTCCGTGCATGGTGAAATTTGCGTGGCTGGGTCGTCCAATGTTTTTTCGGTTGTGGGTTCTCCTCGTATATCAGGGGTTGTGCGATTTATTTATTTTATATTGCTATAATCACCTGTGTGCATGCTTTATGTTAAAATAAAAATGTCTTTTATGTTTAACACAACTCTCGTGTAATTGTTGCTAAGTTTAATTCGGTTAATTTATTTAATTGAACTTAAATTTGAAAAAATTTAAAAATGGTTGCTTGCTTGGTTTAACCTATCCATATAGAACCTTTGCATCCTTTCAAATGATATAAGAACCAGTGTCTATAATATATTTAGGCATAAATCCCAACAGTTTTTATATGGAAGGTCAGTTACCACCAATGTTTGATTGGTCTAATTACACATATTGGAAAGCGTGTACACTACACCACAACTGTCGACTTGTTAAGGTCTAAAACAGTGACAAGTCAAACTTGTCAAGGTCTTTAACCGTGACAAGTCTGGGGGTGGAAATTGCCTTTGTCACAGACTTGTCACCATCAAAGACCATGACAAGTTCATTAGACTTGTCACAGTCCTATCATGATCTTTGGCCTTGACAAGTTTTGTCACGGTCAAGTACCATGACAAGCGCGTGACAAAACCTAAAAAACTTATCACGATCAAAGATCGTGACAATTCTCGACAAAAGTTTAAAAAAAAACTACTGGGCAGTATGGCCACTGCCACTGCCCAACAGTATATTTTTACCTATTAAAGAAAAATTATACTTGTCCAAACATAATATATCCAAATAAAATAGAAATAATGTACCAAATCAATGTGTACCAAATCATGGCATATATAATCCATATCCAAATAAAATAGAAATAAAAACATCCATATCCAAACCAACAAATAAAATAGAAATACAAATATCCAATATCCAAATAAAAAATATAGAAATAATGTCATGGCACAGGGTCTTGAGAAGGTTGGAGGAGGAAAGAAGGACACACTATATATGCATTGACAACCACATCAATTCTCTGAACACCACATTGTTAGTGCAACCACATAGGTGAGTTCTCCTTTCCGGACAACACATGCGTGACGAGCACCCTTGCCTCAATTTCTTGGAGGGGACGTCCATAAACTACCATAATCGGGAGGAAGGATGGATTCATCAAACCCCTCGCTATTTTCTCCCCATAATATATGTCGAGTAGAAATAAGCTCTGCCAACTGATTGTTCACTTAGGCCGCTCGAGAAGAATCAAGATGGGAAATGGATCATATGGAGGAGAGTCTGTGCATATTGACGATGAAGCAGTGACATCCTCGTCTACCTCTACCTCCTTCTCCTTCCCCTTCCCCAACTGATGCTTCATGAAGGCGTACATATCTAGGACCATTTCATCCAACCCTGATAGCTTATCATCAGAGGTGTCTACCTTATGTGCTAATCAGGTGTTGGTCGTCTCCATTCCAATGATCCTCGACTTCCCCACTCTCGAGCTCACTCCTAGTCCTCCCCTTACAATCCATCTCAAGCACTTGGCTGAGTGCGTCTGTAGCCAAAGATGTTTTGTCGGCATCAGACTACGATGCATGCACTTCCTTAAGCTTTGCCTAAGACGATAAAAAGTACATGATTATTCAATTAAGTAAATAAAAAACATATAAGGTAATTAAAAAAATTAAACATTTATAACCTACAATCATGGCTGCAATGCTCGGGGCCACCTCCTTATCCTTGCCCTTCTTCGTCCAAATTTCCACAAACGCATCGAGCCTATGTAGCCTACCCCCAAGGTCACTCCCTGTGTCCTAAAATAAAATTATGAAGAATTAGCAAGTAATGTAAAGTAATTCTAAATTAGAATAACATAAAACTAAAATTAAAGAAAAATAAAAACTTACCATCCTATGCTCCACCTCGGCATAAGATGTCCACCCGGAATAGTGCACGTCCAACTTTTTTGCCCTATTTTCCCTCCCTGATTGGCGAGATGCCAATTTTTGCTCATCAATCTCATTGTCGACAAATTTTTACCACTATGACAATGAGATCGGCTCCTTTGAGGGGACACGTACTCTCAGAATGGACTTTCGAGTCTTCCCAAAGTATCGTGCCCGCATATTCTTCTTCCACCACCTTTATTGATCCCTCAACTATTACTATGTGGAGTCGCGAACATATGGGGGAAGACCAAATTTTTCCTGTCAAACAAATACAAACCAAAAAGATAGGAAGTGTTAGTTGCTTATAAATATAAATATAAATATAAATACACTACATGTAGTGCCCCTCAGATGCTAATATTGATCTCATTATGCATGACCCTCCAATCAATGTACCCAGGGCCAATGATCACACTATGAACTCTCAAGTAGTAAAAGCCTACACTGTAGTCATACAGTGTAGCCATCCCAACACTCTCAACCCCATCAAGCCAACACTCCTAAACTGTAGTCAAGGACTACAGTTTAGAAACCTCAAAAACAAATACTACACTGTTACCCCTAAGGTCTACCCGTATGGAGCCGTCGTCACAGTTTTTGGCATGCGGAAAGGGGCTCACCACTCCCCCCTTTCCGCGACAGTTGGACAGTACCGGTTCAGCTTTGCTCGGTCTGGCGAAGTGTTTCACGCAGCCCAGCCTTATACCTCTGTCAATTTCTGCCTTCTTGTACTCTCCCCTATTCTGAGCGGGTCTTGTTAGCAATTAAGAGAACCGCAACCCGTAGTCCGGCCCCCCTCTTCTAATAAGCTCCTAAAACTCAAAGGAACAATCTCGCCTCCACCTCAGCGAACCACACCTGAGGATAACCAGTCAATGCCGGCATCGTGTCATATGGAAGATACCCCATACACATCACTTGTCAAGATCGGATTGAAGTTCCCGAATAGCAGTCAATAATTTCGTCTTATTCCTAACGACGGACCCAAATTTTCCCCATTTTAGGGGCCTACTGGCCAAGGAGCCCTTGTATCCTCAGTTACCGCACTGGGATGAAGAAATTTTCTGCAAAAATTGTTATTACTAGTACGAACATGTATATGGACTTTGAATTAATGCTCAAATCCGATAATTACAATACATACGATATCAATTTCAATTTTTACCAATATCAATAACAATTTATATCAATTTCAATTTATACTAATACCCAATACCTAATTCAATTTACACCCACGCACATTGCCCCCCCCCCCCCCCCTGAACACACACTCTCAGGTCATGAACTTTGAATTAATGCTTAAATTTATTAAAATCCTAATTAACATATTCACTAACCATAAAGAGCAATTTTGATTCAAATCCATTTATAATAAAGCACTAAAAGAATACACCCACAGGTTATTAAAATCATTAAAATGATCAAGTACAAATGAATAAAAAACATTAAATTGTTGTCCGATAATAATAACACACTAGAATAATACAACCACTGGTCATTTAAAATAATTTAAAAACTTATTACAAATCTAAAAATTGTTTCAAATTCGTGTTTTCATAAAAAAATTGATTGATATTCGGTAGTAGCAGCCAAGTCATCTACACTACTATTTAGACACTTTGGCGCATGTAGGACGATTGGCCATGACTCGTTGTTGATATAATCTGAGTAAAACACTCGCTTGACCTTTTAAAAAGCACAGAATAATGACTCATCACTCACATGTTCATTGCTCTTCAACTTGGACAAGTCAACCACGATAAAATTGGTGCTAGGATCAACTTTACAAGAATTTTTATCCTCAATTCTTAGCCAATCACATTAAATTAAAACCTCTTTGAATATTACATTATCCAATTAAAATATATTTCAAATTACAGCATACTAAGTCATTTCAACTTCAACGAGATTTTTATCTTTCACGCTCGCTTGAAATAAAGTAAGAGCCTTATATGAAATGCTCGAGTTCTGTACATTTTTATTTTCCTCATACACCTTTGCACTGAATATGTAATCATTCAATCGATATTTTTTGTTCTTTTGTTCCATGAACAAGGTTCCAGTGGCTAGACAAGTAAGCCTTGATGTCGCATCACCCGTCTTTAAGAGATGAGAATATGGATAAATTAGTTAGGTTAGTTGTAAAGATTTCTTGTAATGTGACATTTAATAACATCTATTTTCATTATAATTACCGCATGTGACAACCACATCCTAAATTCACTGTCTAATTGTGCCATTATTTTTCATCTTTTATTGTTCTCACAGGCTTCATATTTTTAGCATAGATCGTGACAAACGTATTACAAAATTAATCATGTATAAAAATCTAAATAATGTAAAAGGTAAAATAATTTAAACTTACTTTTTCCCTTCTTCGACATCTTCATGTATGTCAAATAGATAACTAACTACTTGTTCATGTTGCAAATTCGTTAATTTCACTCGTTTCCCATCACATGACCACCCCCAATGACGAATTCATCAATGCCATCCACGCTGATCGAGCCAAGAATATATTCGCGAGTGTAGGTTGATGACTCCATGTTGATGTATTCCTCTATAACTGATCCTTCAATCTATCATGTATTCTTGACGTAATCTTTGAAAACTTTCATAAATCTTTCAAAAGAATACATCCACCGATATATAATTAGTCCTCAAAGAAGTGCCTTATAACATAGGTGTACCAACAAGTAAACACTTATGTCAAATAAAGATGGGGGAAAGTGCTTCTCGAACACACAAATATCTTTAGTCACCGCCAATTTTGCAGCCACTATGTGATCTCAATTGACTACCTTCTCATATAAAAGTGAGAATTAGATGCTAATTTTCATAATAGCCCTTTGTAAATCCGTGTGCTTGGAGAAATAGTACTTAAACAATAAAGGAACCAATTGCATGATCACATGCCAATCGTGGGACTTACAGTTATTTAAATCATGGGTAGCACAATTCACAAGACATTGCAAGTTCGACGAAATATTAGATGGAACCTTCAAATTATATATTGTGTCTAAAAGCACCTTTCCTTCCTCACTTGTCAAAGTTAACACACCAGGGGGAATTATTGTCATTCCCCTACTATCTTCTTTAAACCATAGTTATGTCTTATGTTTCAACGCTTTAAGGTCTTTTCGTGCATTTTTTCTATCCTTCGAATGACTCCCTCCAAGGCTTATGACCACAATATGTTCAACGATGTTCTTCTCTGCATGCATCACAACCAATACATGTTGCACGGGGTTATTCTTCCAATAAGGAAAGTTAAATAAAATTGACCTCTTAGACCATGGATTGGTTATCTCAGTTTCATTCCTAGTTGGGGTCTTCTTATGATTGACATTCTAAAATTTAGGATTCTTACCTGGCATATTAGGGCCACAATCAGAAGATTTCTTTCAATTTTTAAACATGAATGTTTTCTCGGCGGTAGACTTTGTTCAACCCCCGCCCGATAAAAAAATGGAACCTTTCTCAAATCTAAAACTATGAACGGGGGGTAAAACCCTCCTATTGAAATGATATACATTTTCTGAGCTAGCGGGGCAACGAAGAGATTCAGTCTTCTCTCCAAAAATAGGACACCCTAAATAACCATGTACTACACAATCGGATAATGTCCCATAAGTTGTAAAATCACGAATTGCCCACATCGACATAGCTTTTAGCGTAAACTCTTCTTTTTTAAAAGAGTCAAATACTTATAAACCCTCTTCCCACAACTCATTTAATTTTTCTACCAAGAGAGTGAGGTAGACATCGATGTCCTCATTTGGTGCCTTTGGCCAAGGTTTTAACAAAGAATACATAAAAAATTTAGGTCACATACACTGTGATGGAGGGAGGTTAAGTGGGGCTAGGATCACTGGCCTTACACTCTGATTGGCGCTTAGAATTGTAAATGGATTGAAACCATCTATTGATATTTCCAAATGGATGTTACTTTGTTCTCGAGAAAAATCGGGATGCTCAAAGCTCAACCTCTTCCAAGTTGTAGAATCAATAGGATGACGCATGATATTATCCCCTACTTCTATCCTAGCATGTCAATTCATTGCCTCCGCTATCCATGGTACTATGAAAAAAATATTTAATCTAGGCCCAACGAGAAAATATTTCAACATTTTTAAGGCATTTTTGATCTTGTGCCTTCCTTACCAGCAGATTGGGCATATCTAGGTTCATTGCATACTGTACACCGATCGAGATTTTCATACTCCTTTCGGTATAATATGGAGTCATATACACAAGCATGAATTGATTTATACTTTATTTCCAAACCTTTCAAACTATTTTTCACAGTATGATAGTTGTTTGAAAACGTATTCTACTTGGGTAGCAAGCCCTTCAACCAATTCAAAATTCATGTCATGATATTGCCAGACAAAACATATTGGGTCTTTAAACTATGCAAACCAACCATGGCATGTAAAGTTGTTTGATCTTCCTCATAGCCAGAGTATAACGGTTGGGTCGCCTTAAATGTTATACTTTGTTAGTCATCATTAAGGTTTATCCCGATATCTTCATGAGCACCTAAACCTTGTACATTGTGTGTGACCTCATTCTCTTCCACTTCATGAACTCCATACGCGTCATAAATTAAATCCTCTAGTATATTATGACCTACATTGTCATCCTCCCCTTGTACATCTATCCTACTTATTGAAGGTTGTTATGAAGGTTGCTCGGGGACAAAAGGAACTTTTGGTTCCCTGTGAAAAAAACAAATTCGAAAACTATCTTGCATACCTTATATTATCAAATGTAGTTCAACTATTTTCCATCAAACACCTTACCATTCTTACACCTAGCACACGGATCAAACACCTTACCATTCTTCAACCTAGCACGAAAACGCTTCATCATTATGACACCTCTTTGCCAATTTCACAAATTCATTAGCACAACTGCGAAACACAACCCCTAATCTATTTGTATTTAGGATATCCCATCACAGCTACTACAAAAATTCACCTATTATGGGTAAGAAGAGTATATTCGTGGATTAGTATAAACAAAAGTGTGAACATATAGTTCCCATTGGTATAAACAATTACTTATTGAATGCGTACGCATAATAACTAGAAGGCTAGTTTCTATGCACACTATATGTAATTTAAATTAGTTATAAATATTACAGAACCGTTATGTTGTGAATTCAAATGAGAATACATGCATACATGCCCCCCCCCCCCCCCCCCCCCGAAGCAAGTGTAATATAAGAAGTTAAATTAATGTAAATTTATTCGTGCATTCAAATTCAAACTAAATTTTAAATTTTAAATTAAAACTAAAATTAAAATTCAATTTGAAATACCAATTTCTATTTCCTCCATCTCCTCTAAAGGGTGAGTGGTCCTATCCCATTAAAGACCGCATATTTTTGTAATATATGTAACAACTCATGCACATTGTTCCAATTTGAGGATCATTCACCCACATATCCCCATAGTTCTCCGAGTACACGAAATAGATTTTCAAGTGTGAGTGTTATTTCAATTTATTAATTTAAATAACACTTAACATCACATCATCTAGTATGTAACCAGAGAACATTAAGATACAACTGCAGAACTTCTCCCAAAAGTAACAAGTTTAAGCCACTAAGAATATTATTATATAGAAACTATGGCAATCCCAAACTATCCAAACAACACAATTCGAGAGATCTCATTACAGGGGTAATGACTCTCGAACAGGGCTAAAAGCTATCGAATGCTTACGCATAAGAACTATAAGGCTAGTATCTATGAGCACTATATCTAATTTAAAGTATTTTTCATTTAATAATGTCTTATCACAAATCGAGAGATTTCATTTGATTATGTAATTTAAAGGATGTTTCATTTAATTAAAAGTACGCATAAGAACTAAAACTTATACCAATTTATACCAATATCAATACCAATTCAAATTCAATTTATAACCAATTTGCACCAATATCAATATCAATATTAATTGAAATTGAATTTCAATTTATTCCAATTCAATTCAATTGAAATTGAATTTCAATTTCAATTCAATTCAAATTCAATACCAATACCAATGCAATGCATGTTACAAGGCGGGGGCGCATCGAATCGTCTATTTACTCGTTACGATCAGTCCATTCAATAATTCACACACACTTTCTATAACGCCATTCTATCACACACACACACACACACACATAACAATTCATGTAAACCATTCAATAAAAATTATAAAAAATACACATATAAAATTTCATTTCCAACTTGACCCCAAACCCTAACTTTCTTCACTCCCAAATCAAACCACTAATTTGGACTCTCAACAATCAAACTCCCAATTTGGACTGCCAAATTAAACGCACCTAATTTGGACCCCAAAGCCTAACTTTATTCACTAACACACACATTGCCACCTTCCCCCCTCCCTACCCCCCAACACACAAAGACCCCTCATCCCCATACACCTAGGCACACACCCTACCCCCACTTCCCCCCAGCTCCCCCTTCCCCCCATCCACATACATGTACACACACACATACACAAAGGGGGGGGGGGGGGGGGAGAGAGATAGCAATCGCGCAGAGAGAGAAAATGGTGGGAAAGAAAAATGGTGGGAAAAAAGATGCGCATAGGGTTTTAATCAAAGAGTTATTATGGACCTGTCAAGGTCTTTGATCATAAAACCCTTTGTCACAGACTTGTTAGGGCCATTGACCGTTTTTAGCGTAGTGGTATAAAATCAACACTTAAGGATATAGATGTGCGGGTTTGGTTAGCTATTATTGAGGGGTGGATCCCACCCTAGTTGAACTTTGTGTCCCTAAAATCATAGAAATTTGGAGTGAGGATGAGCACAAATTGTATAATTATAATTCACATGATTTGAATACTTTGTTTTATGTTGTCACACCAAAAACGTTTCGTTGTGTTATGACATGTGCAACATCAAAATAAGCTTAGGATATACTCTAACTAACCCATGAGGAAACTAGTGTTGTTAAGGCTTCCAAACTTCAAAACCTCACCACTCAGTTTGATACCATTAGGATGGAGGAGAGTGAAACCTTTGATGAGTTATGTATTATAGTGTTTGATATTATGAAGTCATCCTTTAACTCGGGAGAGAGAATACCCAAAACTCAAGTAGTAAATAAAATCTTAAGGTACTTACCTGAAAGAGTTAATTATAAAATCATTATTTTGAATTCCTTTGGTACTCTTACCTGTACAAATTTTAAATATCTTGTGGGTGATGTTCAAACCTATGAACTCGACATGTTTTCCAGCAAAAAGACAAAAAATGATAAAGGCACTGCTTTGAAAGCCTAGAAGGAGGAAACACTTATTTTAGATGTTGAGTATAAGCTACATTCTGATGATATGGCCATGTTTTCAAAGAAGTTTAAAACAATTAAAGTTTGAAAAACAATCGAAAGATGAAAAGAAGTTTGAGAAAATCAAGTTTTACAAGGCTGTAAAATTCCCTAAAAATCATAATAATAATTTTAAGAGGAATTATTTAAATAGATTATTTGGGTGTGAGGGTTATGACCATAGGGTAAATGAGTGTCCCACTAAGTTAAGGAAGAAAGTAAGAAATCCAAAGTCATGGAATATTATCCTTAGCAATAGTGAATAGGAAGAGGAATCTAATTCCCCCGTTGAGCATAAATATACCGAGTTCATGACCAGTCATGTGAGCCTAAATTAAAAGTCCTCTAATGAAAATAATTGCATGCATGACGATTACGAGGACATAGTTTATGATTCCCAAGTGAGTGGTGGTGAAGAAGAAGATGATGATGATGAGGAGGAGGAGGACGAGGACGAGGACGAGGATGAGGAGGACGAGGAGGAGTAGAGTTAACTTTAAACTATGTTCCAAGAGTTGTATACGGAGACCATGAATATGAAAAACTCTAATTTGAGGTTGGAAGCTAAGATGAAATAACATGACATAAAGAACGATAAGAGCATATTGATTAAGGATATTAGGGAACATGAGAAGACCCATAAGGAGAAGCTCATGTTTGTTGAGGGGGAACAAGATAACCTTCTTAGTTAGATGAATATTTTGAATAGGACTCCCAAGTTTTTTATGAGCCTCATTATTTTCTTGAGTATAGGATTGTGGATTTAGAAGAGAGATTGGGAGACTCAAGTAATCTCAAATTTAATTTGATGTCTAGGTAAAAAAAAGTTGGATAAAATGTTAAACACGGTCTGAATCAAACATAACAATTGCGATATGCGATGATCCAAATGCTTTTGCTAATAAAGCCAATAGTATGCTTATAAGATAGTCGACAATTGTCAATGGCGTTAAAAAAGTTCAACCCTGAGGTAACATTCCTCATCATGTTTACGCATGAAAACATCATGGTAGGTGATAACTCTTATTTGTATTCCTTCGGATATGGATTTGGAATGTCGATGCGGTCAAACTTCGAGTATCAAAATTCCTAGAATTACGTACAAAACTTTTTAAAAATTTAGTATCATGGAAAATTCGAGTATCAATCCAATTTCTAGCGTTGAAACGGTTATCGTTAAAACTTGCAATTCCAATTTTTATTAAAAATCTTTTTGTGTTTCTAAAATTTTTACTTGTTTTTTTTATATATTTTAAAAACAATTTTTCAAGGGAGGAAACGAAAATTTATGCAACTAAAATGACTATGAAAATTTAAAAAATAATCTAGTTTAGAATTTATGACAAGAAACAAGAGGTGGGATTACACTGCGTAGTCAAATTAATTTAAAGTCCTAATCATTCAATTGAATAGTTCGAAATAATATTGAATTTAAAATTTAACTCTCGTTACAATCCTAAATTTAATTTTAACTTTTTCAGCAATTAAATCGGGAATAGTCACAAAAAAAAATAAGATTTACACTCGTTTCAATAAAATATCCACTAAGATTAATTTATTAAAATTTGTACGAATCCTTGAAATGCATGCACAGAATTAATATTTTAATTTAAGAATAATACTTATCTCTAAGTGAAATCCAGAAATCAAATATTAACTTGCACCATTAATTTATTAACTCTCGTTAAATAAATTAATGTGTGATTTTTTCCAAATTAATTAGCCTAGAACACATCAACAAACCATTATTCAAATAAAAAAATTCAACATACGCGTTTCATCTCACCCCTTGAATGGGGTGTTTAGCCAGACATGATTAAAAATTCAGCACAAGCCCAATTAACAAACAAGAAACTAAAGATAAAGAGAAAGAAATACGATACGCAATAATTTCTTGTACCAACTGTGTGCATGAACACGCATCCCAAACTCGTCACAAAATCTGACTGGATTACTAAACTGGAAATAAAAAGTGAACCCACAAATTTTTCTAGACCTAAAACTATATATCTTTTTCTTTTTTTCCTGACTATTGTTCTACCCTCTTTTTTTTTTCTTTTTCTGTCTCTCTCTACGCGTCTTTATGTCTTCTTCCCTTTTTTTTGTGCTGAGAGAGTGTCTTTTTAAGAACTGATCCCCTTCTCTTTTTATGACCCTCGATGCTTTGTTTGGATTGTTGGATGAGAGATTTAAGGGATTTGGAGATTGGGTTGAGATGGCATGGGATAAGATCCCGATTTTGTTAGGATTTAGGAGAGAGCTGAAATGGGTTTTCGGGTTTGTGTTTGAATGGGTTGGAGGTTATGTCAGGTGGCGGGTTTGGGATACCGAAATGGGTCGCGGGTCTGTGACGCAAGGGCTAAGGCGCGCCAACTGGAGCAAGGGCGTCGTCGGAGCTCCATCGCCGCACCGGCGGGTGGTCGGGTTCGGCGCCGGCGGTTGGAGGTTGATGTGAGAGGGGAGGTCTCGATTTTGGGAGATGGGGGAATAGGCTGGTAGAGGTTAGGAGAGAGAGAGAGAGACGGGAAATGGGTGTGGAGCTTGTGGGGGTTAATGAGGAGAGTGTTAATGGAGGTATGAGAGAGAGGTGAGAGAATATAGATTTGATGGTGGGAAGAAGATGTGAGGAGATGTGTTTGTGTGTGGTGAGGGTATAGGATAGTTGGGTGTAGGTGTGTATGAGGGTAGGTAGTGTTAGGGTGTAAGAGTGTGTATAAAAGTAGAGTGTGTGTGTGTGTGTTTAATTTGGACACCTAAAAATAAAATGAAAATAACTAAAATCCCAAAAAATAAAATCAATAAAAACAAAAATTAAAATAAAATAAAAATTCTAATCTATAAAGTAAAACTAAAATAAAAGAAAATAAAAGAAATAAAACTAAAAACCTAATAAAAATATAGAAACTAAAGATCTAAAAAAATAATATATAATAAAACTAAAAGTAAACTCCTAAAAATTAATCTTAATAAAATAAGATAAAATAAAATGAAAACTAAAACTAAAAACTAATAAAATCAAAATATAATTATACTAAATAAAAAGAAATATAAAAAATACAAAATAAATCCTAGAAATTTTAAATAAATCTAAAGTAAATCCTAAAAATAAAAATCTAGAAAAATAATAAAGGTACCAACTAAACACACACCGGGCTTGGGGAATCGCCAGGTCTAGGTGTAGGCTCAGGTTAGGGTTATGGGACTAGTTCGGGTGATCGGAACTCTTTTGGGCAAGCTCAATCAGGAATCTGACTTCGCGATCTCATTTGATTTCTTCGTTGCACTCTTTTGACCGTTTTTGCATCGTAATTGACTGAATTTAGCATCATTTAACACTGCGACTGCGTATCAACCTGAAAAATGATAAAAGACGAACATAAGGCCAATTTTAACTAAAATGAGTGACTAAAATGCATCTATTTGGGGTATAAAATAGACATTTTTGGGTTCTTATCACACCACCCCCAAATAGAACATTACTGGTCCTCGAGCAAAAATTAGAGAGAAAACAGAGATAACTAACCAAAAGTGTGCCACTTTCGCAGGCACTAGCGATTGCACTTAGCATATGCAACAAGACATTAAACCTGTAGGTTTCCCTAGAGGACGACTGGTGTCTCGTGAAGGTTTGCAGTGAATATACCCACAAAATTCAAAATTTATTTAAATGTATTATCTGAGTAGATGATGAAACGCTATACACCCCAACTAAAAAGGACGTCAAGGAACACCGTATTCAATTATCACAATGTGATGAAATTACTTAATACCAAAAAGCGTAATCCTTCCTAAAACTCAGCATGTGATAGTGTGAAGTAATATTAAGTATCATTAGAGTAATTCTAAGTTTGCCTTTATAGAATCAACGCTTTGACTTCAATTCTCACTGGATATCTCTCTCTCAATCGAACTCTCTGAGAATTGGGAAAGTGTATCTCTCTAGTGTGTGAGGATATTAGTAAATGTAAACAAGTTCAAACGTCTCACACACTTTATAGAAAACGACGGATACATGAAAGAAAATTGACCTCATGAACAAATGCTAACCACTATGTCAATAATGTCGAGTTATTCACCATATAATCTTCTCGTTTGCCCGAACACATTACCAAGTGTGAAAATGCGGTTTATGAATGGTATGAGGGAATAATGAAATGAAGAAGATGAATGATAGGGTTTTTGAGAAGAGTGTGACACACTTTGAATAACTAATGTCTTCATTTTTTTAAATATATATATATATATATATATATATATATATATATATATATATATATATATATATATATATATATATATATATATATATATATTATTTTTTTTATTGCGATGCATTTTTTTTTTCATAACACAAACGAAGACAATTTACATTCATAATTTCAAACACTTTTTTCTCAAACACGATGGTAATATGATGGGAAATGACATATGGATGATAATATGGAAAAATAATAATGGGTGAATGATAATGTGATAGGGAAAATGGTAAGTGTATGGAAAATCGGTTTAGTGCTCGGGACAAACTACAAGATACATGTTTCTTACAACTCGAAAGTAATGTTATTCTCAGTGATTAAGCCAAATTTGAAAAAATAATGAGATCATTCAACGACTAAATGTAGTACCCAAAGAAAGTTGAGTCAACTTATGACTCAGAGATACGTAAAAACCCTCAAAAAGGTGAAAAGATCAAATCTCACGGGTTTAAGTCTCCACTAAGGATCTTTTCAGGCTTTCTTGAGAATATATTTACTCTTGAAGTTTTGATTATAGACGTGATAGTGCAAATTGCCGAGTTTAAGAAATCATAGTGCAAGCACGATTTAAGATGTATTAATTAATTTATTATAAAGAAGCACAATTTTAGGTCGAACGCGGATATTTCGAGATTTCTAAAAGAGGGATGATAAACAAATCATGCCATATAAATTTTAATTTAACTGCACAAAATGTTTACAATCATATCTTTCTGAAAATTTTCAAAATTTGTATGATTTTGATAAATTTCCCACCCCCAAACAAAAGAGAACATCGTCCTCGATGTTTAAAACCATATATAAAAAAATAAAAAGCACAAGGGAGGAAAGATAGTACCATAATGAACCACTAGTGAAATGTACCGCACTCTGGAGCATAGATGAAACGTGAAGAACAAATGTGATACAAAAAAGACGTACAAGTCTATAAAGCATGTGAAAAGCATTGGGTGGTGTGAAACACCACCCCCAAATAGGATAAGACTTATACTCATAAATAATTAACGACGGGTTCCCTCCCGGTAGCGCTAAGTTTAACGTCTTCAGCCAGACCGAACTAGTCTCACCCTAAGGATAGGAACTAGGAAAGTATGGGTGGTAGAAAAATTTGGGTGATGAGAATCACCCCCAAACAAGACTTAACAGTCAGCCCTCATAAATGGGATCAACAAGGTCAATTTCTTCAATGTGAGAGGGGCCGAGCTCTAAGAAAGGCTTCAATTGCTGACCACTGACTTGAAAGAGGCTACCACCCTTAGGATTTTGAAATATGATGGCACCATAAGGATTAATAGATTCAACAATAAAGGGTCCAGACCAACGGGTTTTTAACTTCCCGAGAAAGAGATGAAGTTGGGAGTTATATAACAACACTTTCTGACCAGGGTGGAATTTTTTGCGGAGGATGCTTTGGTCATGGATCCACTTCATTTTTTCCTTGTACTTCTTGGACTAATCATAGGCATCATTCCGTATCTCCTCTAATTCATTAAGTTGGGGCTTTCGATGAATGCCAGCTTCGTCGATATCAAAATTAAGGGCTTTGACAGCCCAATAAGCATGATGTTCAAGCTCGACAGGTAAGTGGCATGGTTTACCAAAGACCAAGCGATAAGGAGACATGCCAATCGGAGTCTTAAAAGAAGTACGGTATGATCACAAAGCATCATTCAAGCGTAAGGACCAATCTTTCCTATTAGGATTAACTATTTGTTCTAATATTTGCTTGATTTCGTGGTTGGAAACTTCAACTTGACCACTAGTCTGAGGGTGGTAAGAGAGACCAACTTTGTGGGTAACACCATACTTTTTGACGAGAGGTTTAAAGACTCGATTACAGAAATGTTTACCCCCATCACTAATGATAGCTTTGGAAGTTCCAAAACGTGTGAAGACAAGCTCCTTAAGAAATGTGACCACAATGCGATGGTCATTAGTACGGCAAGCTATGGCTTCAATCCATTTGGAAACATAATCAACTGCAACTAGTATATATTGGAAGCCATGAGATGAGGGAAAGGGACCCATGAAATTAATGCCCCATACATCAAAAATTTTAACGATGAGAATGGGTGTGAGGGGCATCATGTGACGATGAGAGATACGCCCAAATTGTTGGCATATGGCACAAGCCTAGCAGTAGTGGTGGGAATCTCAAAAAAGAGTGGGCCAGTAGAAACCACTTTGCAAAATTTTAGTGGCAGTTTTCTTGGAGCTAAAGTGGCCACCACAGGCACCATCGTGATAAAAGGATAGTATACTTGATTGTTCATGGTCAGGAACACAGCGACGAATGACTTGATCAGAGCAATACTTAAAAAGGAAGGGTTTATCCCAAGAGTAAAATTTCACTTGGGTCATGAACTTAGAACGCTCTTGTTTTGACCAATGATTGGGCAGTTGGTCGGTAACAAGGAAATTAACAATATCAGCATACCAAGGAGAGGTGGAGAGAGAAAAAAGTTACTCATCAAGAAATGTTTCATAAATAGGGATAGGATCAGAGGTAGACGTAACAGTGAGGCGGGAGAGATGGTCAGCAACCAAATTTTTGCACGCTTTCTTATCACAAATTTCGAGGTCAAACTCCTGAAGCAATAGAATCCACCCTATCAAATGTGCTTTAGAATCCTTCTTTTGAAGAAGGTGCCTCAGGGCAGCATGGTCAGTGTGATCGATGATAGGGGAACCGATGAAATAAGATCTAAACTTATCAAGTGCGAATACGACAACTTACAACTCCTTTTCGATGGTCGTGTAATGAAGTTGAGCGTTATGGAGGGTTTTGCTAGAATAATAAATGACATGCTGGAGCTTGTCAACCCGCTTACCAAGTACAACACCGAGAGAAAAATCAGATGCCTCACACATGAGCTCAAAGGGTAAAGACTAATTAGAAGGCTGAATGATAGGAGCAAAAGTGAGCTCAACTTTAAGGCGCTCAAAAGAAGCAACACATGCATCATCAATGACAAAGGGAACATCTTTGGATAAAAGGGTTGTTAAAGGTCGAGTGATTTTAAAAAAGTCCTTGATGAAACGACGATAGAAGCCCGCATGTCCTAAGATGGAGCGAATGTACTTAACAAACTTGGGAATGGGAAGCGAGGAGATTATGTCAACTTTTGCTTTATCTACTTCAATACCATCACGAGAGACTACGTGACCTAAAATAATCCCCTTTTTCACCATGAAATGACATTTTTCCCAATTGAGGACCAATTTCTTTTCTTGACAACGTTTGAGGACCATAGTGAGGTGAGAAAGGCATTGCTCTAAGGAAGAACCAAACATAGAGAAATCATCCATAAAGATTTCGAGAAAACGTTCTACTATGTCGCTAAAAATGCTAATCATACACCGTTGAAAAGTCCCAGGTGCATTGTAAAGGCCAAAGGGCATGCGAGAATAGGCAAAAGTGCCAAAGGGGCAAGTGAAGGTAGTTTTCTCTTAGTCTTCAGGGGCAATTGGGATTTGGTTGTATCCTGAATAGCCATCAAGGAAGCAGTAATATGCATGACTAGCTAAACGGTCGAGCATTTGGTCGATATAAGGAAGAGGAAAATGGTCCTTACGAGTGACAGCATTTAGCTTTCGATAGTCAATGCAAATACGCCAGCCCGTTTGTATACGGGTGGGAACAAGCTCATTATCACTATTTTTTATGACGGTGACACCAGAATTTTTCGGTACCACATGAATGGGACTGACCCATTGACTATTTAAGATAGGGTAGATAATACCAGCATCGAGCAATTTTAAAATCTCAGTGCGCACGACTTCTTTCATAGCAGGGTTAAGTCGACGTTGGGGTTCATGAGAAATCTTGGCGCTCTCCTCCAAATGAATGCGATGACTACAAACATTGGGGTTCACACCGTGAATATCTGAAATGGTCCGACCAATAGCAATGCTATGCTGAGTAAGAGTGTGGACTAATTGATCTTCTTGCGTAGAGGTCAAATCGAAAGCAATAATGACATGGTGATGGTTATTAGGGCCTAAAAAAGTATATTTTAACTCGAGAGGTAAGGGATTAAGCTCCAAACTAGTAGGTGGAACAAGAGGGGCATCGGACTCAGACACAAAAATAGAGTCCAGAGAACTATGAGTGCATAAAGTGAAGGAATATGATATGGCAGGAAGTTCAGAAGGTGGAACGGGGTGATCCACAGAGTGAAGAGTATCAACATAGAGGGGCTCGAAGGGATGATCCCTAGAGGAAGTGTCCATCAGTGGAGTGGAATATAGAAGGGCATTGAGTTTAGAGATGGAGGAATTAATGTCAAAGACAGATCCAAAATGAGCCAAACATTGTTGGAGAGGATCAGTAGGGTAAGTTTGGTCCAACATTTCATTAACTAAGGAGTCAATCACGCACACCTCATCAATAGAATCGACATCAGCCAATTTTAGCATAAGGTGGAATATATTGACTTCTACAGTCATGTTGCCAAAAGAGAGATTCACGAACCCATCATGACAATTGATGATGGCATTAGTAGTGGCCAAAAAAAGGTGACCCAGTATGATAGGAGTATTGGTTGGGTTGGGTGCAGGAGTGTCTAAGATGATGAAATCCAGAGGATAGTAAAAGTCTGAAACTTTCACCAAAACGTCTTCAACGATACCTTTAGGGACTTTCACGGAACGATCATCAAGTTGAAGAGTAACTCATGTAGGTTTCATGTTTTGTAAACCAAACTCAAGGTAGAGGGAGTAAGGTAACAAATTAACACTAGCCCCAAAATCAAGTAAAGCACTAGTAGTGAACTTGTATCCTAACATGCAAGAGACAGTGAACGACCAGGGTCTTTATATTTCACAACATCGTTATTATGGAGAAGGGACGTAGCTTGCTCAATGAGGAAAGCATCACGCGGAACATTGATCCTACACTTAACAGTGCACAAGTCCTTCAAAAACATGGCATACGAGGGGACTTGTTGAATCGCGGTGAGGAATGAAATGTTAATGTGAACATTCTGAAAGACTTTCTTGATCTCATCAAATTGCTGGGCTTTCTTAATGGGAGCCAACTAATGAGGGAAGGGTGCTTTGGGCACATAAACAGAGGTGGGCTTAGGAGGATTGATCTCATTGTGAGATGGGGATTTAGATGGTGGGGTAACCTTAGGGATAGGCGCTAAAAATGGGATGGTCGGGTGTGGGATATCAGTGGGAGCATGAACACCATTATCAACTTGTTTTCCCGAGCGAAGAGTAGACACCACTTTCATATCCACTTGGTAATTGGGTGTATTGGAAGTGGAACCAACCTCGTAGGCCGAGTCTTTTCCATTCCCCTTAGGGTTAGCAATGGGTTGACTGGGAAAATGACATTTCTCTCGCTCAGACTCGAATTGGTTAAAGCGTTGCTCAAGACGTTGGATGGATTGAATCTGAGTGGTCATAAACTGAGTGAGGAGATTCTCGAGAGAAGAGGTGGAGGAATTGGGCGGAGGTGCATAAGATGGTTGGGGAACCAACTCGCGCTGAGAATTAAGTGGTTGTGAATACTCAAAGTAAGGAGGGGGAACAGGAACAAGCTAATTATTGTTGTTTGAATGTCCACCATGGGGGATAAAGGAAGATCGAAAGTGCGATTGATGGTAAGGAGCAGACTGATGCGGGACAGGAGGGTGAGGTGGCCTTTGTGGGTTATATGGAAACCCAGGGGGGCCACCAACAGGTTGTTGTGGTTGGGAAGGAGCGGAGTTGTGGTCGTACTTATAAAAGAAATAGGGGTGATTCCTATTGTTAGTATTGTAAGTAAACAACGGGAGAACCGGTTTCCTAGTGGTATCAAAGGCACAGGCTAGGGCCATGGTTGGTTCGGGATCATCTTGTAGGAGGGGGCACAAATGAGCTAAATGATCTTGACTTAAGCAGACACTGCAAGAGGAAGGACTAGAATCGTTGACAGTCATTTCTTACTTAGAAAGTGTAACATTTTAATGCACAGTACAACTGAGAGCGTCAACAGTTTTAGTCAATGAGTGTAAGCTGTGGAGAAAAGTTTTAAAATCAGGATCATTTTTTACCTCAGAAGTGTTCCCTACACGTGGAAGATCAGATCTCAAAAATGCATTGGTGCCCTCCCAATCTTGGGAGTCATCGCCTAATTCAAGGAGAAAATTATAGGCAGTAGTGGGGGTCAATTGCATGAACTTCCCTTTATGCATGGAGTCAATCATGATGCGAGACGAAGGGATAAGACCATTGTAAAAACTATGGACTAAGGGACTTTTCTCAAGACCGTGACGTGGGCAACTATTAATATAGTCTTGAAAATGGCCCCATGCTTCGCAAAATTGTTCAGCAGGCTTTTGTCTAAAATCCTGAATTGGTTAGCACATTTCATTTGTTTTGCTCATGGGATAGAATTTAGGCATGAACTTCTTGACAAGTTGTTCCCAAGTTAGGATAGAATACAGGGGCAAGTAATAGAGCCACATGGATGCATTATTATGAAGAGAAAAGGGAAACAACCGAAGATGAACATTCTCTTCATCTAAGTTTTGATTTTTAAAAGTAGCACACACAGTGAGAAATTTCTGCAAGTGAGTATAAGGAGACTCGTGTTCAAGGCCATGAAAACTGGGCAACATAGAAATAGTGGCGGGGCGATTTCAAATTGCACGGTCGGAGTGGGCGGAAGAACGATACATGAAGGTGGAGTGGTCGTAATCGGGGTGAAGTAATCCCTTAAAGCGCGTTCGTCGGCCATGATGGCCGGTGTAACAGAACCAGGGGAAGTGGGAGAATTAGGCATCTCCGATGAAGAAGAACACGGATCAAGAAAATGAGGAGGAAAGGCAACGATAGGGACACGATCACCTAAGAAGGAATTGAGAGATGGAGCACTAGGGGAATGTGTTAATCGGTGATCAATGCGTTGCCAATGTGGCATAAAAACAAGGAAAAAATATTTTTGGGATTTATGGTGTCTGAAAAAGAAGAAAATCTTTTTGTTTTTTTTTTGGAAAAGACGGAAGGAAAAAGGAAAAATATTTTTGGAGTTCATTTCGGGAGAAAAAATGAGGCGGAAAAAAGGAAAATATTTTTGTAGTTTTGGTTTTATTTAAAAAAAATACAGAAAAAACGGGAAAAAGGGTGATGGACTAACGGTGGAAAAACTAACAGTGGGAGAAAAAATTGGACTACCTAAAGCAACAACTTAGACATGTACACAAATGGAACAAGTTTGAAAGAGCATATAGCCAAATTATTATCTTCAGGTTAAGTGATTGGGTAGTCAATTTTAATTAGTCCGCGGGCGAGAAAATCACGGAATCTTATGCCTCACCGATAAAAGTGTGCTCCTACTTTCTTCCCGAGAGATAAGAGGCTTACTAGTTAAGGCTCACCACACTAGCTACTACAACAGACAACTATCCGGTACCACGCTGGGAAAAGCATAAACCCGTTTTACTGGGCGGCCTCACTTAAAACCCAGTTTTCCTAGACAAAAGTCTTAAGATAGTTGAATGAAGATTTGCAGGGGTGGAAAGGACTCTGTAGAGTATCCTACGAGGGTCTCATTCCGAAAGGGTCCTAATGAACACCGTTCCTACTTGGCTTTCTAGTTGATTAATTTTAATTTAAGTGAGAGCACGGGTAACAATCAAATGGAGATGTGATTGAGTGGGTGATGAAATCCCAACTCGTTGCAATGACCGGGTATAGGTCTTTGGTAAATTTATTCATCAAACCATCCAATTTAAGTGCGATACAGAAATAAAAAGCATATAGGAGCAAGTAGCACGCAAAAATTGACTCGCTTGCAAGAGATTCGCGAGTGATAAAGAGGTTACCTCCTACGGTTTTTACACGCGTGGGGTGAAGATCGAGTTGAGTCGATTGGGGGGAAATACGCCTACTTCAGTCATCCTCGGGAGTCCTACCGACCCAAAGTAAAGAGGCTTCTAAATCCTCACCTTTCGACGCCCTCTCTCTACCTTGTCCGGTTTCCCTTTTCGCTTTCTTTTTATTTTTGGAATAAATATTACAAAAATAAATCGGTGTCAAAATGTACCCAAATTAATTGCAAGGCCTCAATAATCCTAAATAACCAGTCTAAGGAGGGAGAAGAAGGAATAACTACACAGAAAAATAAATAAATAAATAAAAATTACAAATCTTCACGGGCTTCTATCTTCAAGAAACCAGCAACGGCGCCATTTGATAACTCTTATTCGTATTCCTTCGGATATGGATTTGGAATGTCGCTGCAATCAAACTTCGAGTATCAAAATTCCTGGAATTACCTACAAAACTTGTTAAAAATTTAGTATCGTGGCAAATTCGAGTATCAATCCAATTTCCAGCGTTGAAACGGCTATCGTTAAAACTTGCAATTCCAATTTTACTTAAAAATCTTTTTGTGTTTTTAAAATTTTTACTTTTTTTTTTTAATTTTAAAAACAATTTTTCAAGGGAGGAAACGAAAATTTATGCAACTAAAATGACTAGGAAATTTAAAAAATAATCTAGTTTAGAATTTATGAGAAGAAACAAGAGGTGGGATTACACTGCATAGTCAAATTAATTTAAAGTCCTAATCATTCAATTGAATAGTTCGAAATAATATTGAATTTAAAATTTAACTCTCGTTACAATCCTAAATTCAATTTTATCTTTTTCTGCAATTAAATCGGGAATAATCACAACATAAAAAAATAAGATTCACACTCGTTTCAATAAAATATCCGCTAAGATTAATTTATTAAAATTTGTACGAATCCTTGAATTGCATACACAAAATTAATATTTTAATTTAAGAATAATACTTATCTCTAAGTGACATCCAGAAATCAAATATTAATTTGCACCATAAATTTATTAACTCTCGTTACATAAATTAATGTGTGATTTTTCCAAATTAATTAGCCTAGAACACATCAACGAACCATTATTCAAATAAAAAAATTCAACATACGTGTTTCATCCCACCCCTTGAATGGGGTGTTTAGCCAGACATGATTAAAAATTCAGCACAAGCACAATTAACAAACAAGAAACTAAAGAGAAAGAGAAAGAAATACAATACGCAATAATTTCTTGTGTCAACTGTGTGTATGAACACGCGTTCTAACTCGTCACAAAATCTGACTGGATTACAAAACTGAAAATAAAAAGTGAACCTACAAATTTTTCTAGACCTAAAACTATATATTTTTTTCTTTTTTTCTGACTATTGCTCTACCCTCTTTTTTTTCTTTTTCTGTCTCTATACGCGTTTTTGTGTCTTCTTCCCCTTTATTTTTGTGCTGAGAGAGTCTCTTTTTAACGACTGCTCCCCTTCTCTTTTTATGACCCTCGATGCTTTGTTTGGATTGTTGGATCAGAGATTTAAGGGATTTGGAGATTGGGTTGAGATGGCATGGGATAAGATCCTGATGTTTTTGGGATTTAGAAGAGAGCTAAAATGGATTTTCGAGTTTGTGTTTGAATGGGTTGGAGTTTATGTCAGATGACGGGTTTGGGATACCAAAATGGGTCGCGGGTCTATGAGGCAAGGGCTGAGGGGCGTCGGTCGGAGAAAGGGCATCGCCGGAGCTCCATGGCCTCGCCGACGGGTGGTCGGGTTCGGCGCCAGCGATTGGAGGTTGAGGTGAAAGGGGAGGTCTCGGTTTTGGGAGATGAGGGGATAGGCTAGTAGAGGTTAGGAGAGGGAGAGGGGAAATGGGTGTGGAGTTTGTGGCGGTTAATGAGGAAAGTGTTAATGGAGGTATGAGAGAGAGCTGAGAGAATATGGATTTGATTATGGGAAGAAGATGGGAGGAGATGTGTTTGTGTGTGGTGAGGGTATAGGATAGTTGGGTGTAGGTGTGTATGAGGGTAGGTAGTGTTAGGGTGTAAGAGTGTGTATAGAAGTAGGGTGTGTGTGTGTTTAATTTGGACACCTAAAATAAAATGAAAATAACTCAAATCCCAAGAAATAAAATCAATAAAAACTAAAATTAAAATAAAACAAAACTTCTAATCTATAAAGTAAAACTAAAATAAAAGAAAATAAAAGAAATAAAACTAAAAACCTATTAAAAATATAGAAACTAAAGATAAAAAAAATAATAATATATAATAAAACTAAAAATAAACTCCTAAAAATTAATCTTAATAAAATAAGATAAAATAAAATAAAAACTAAACTAAAAACTAATAAAATCAAAATAGAACTATACTAAATAAAAAGAAATATAAAAAATGGAAAATAAATCTTAGAAATTTTAAATAAATCTAAAATAAATTCTAAAAATAAAATGACTCAAAATAAAAGTCTAGAAAAACAATAAAGGTACCAACTAAACACACAACGGGCTTGGGGAATGGTCAGGGCTTGGTGTAGGCCCAGGTTAGGGTTACGTGACTAGTTCAGGACATCGAAACTCTTTTGGGTAAGCTCAATCAGGAATCTGACTTCGCGGTCTCTTTTGATTTTTTCGTTGCACTCTTTTGACCGTTTTTGCATCACAATTGACTAGATTTAGCATCATTTAACACTGCAACTGCGTATCAACCTGAAAAGTGATAAAATATGAACATAAGGCCAATTTAACTAAAATGAGTGACTAAAATGCATCTATTTGGGGTATAAAATAGACACTTTTGGTTGCTTATGAGTAGGAAAGGTCACCTTAGGCATTTTTTTCTTTAATCTTAGAAAATGTTCTAAAAAGTCTAAGTCTAGTGTCACCAAAGTTCCCAGGACCTAAGAGCATTAAGTTACACCTATATGGAATAGGAAATTAGATTTGGAGACTTTAAAAGTTAGACTTGTTGATTCTTGTATTCTTGCTCACGTACTTCTCTTGCTAAATCTAATGGTTGATTATGTTTGTATTTTTCATACACTAGCTTTTGTACTTCATGATTATATGTGTTTGCTAGTTGTATGATGATTGAATTGTTTGTATTTTAATTTTCCTTTTTGAGTCTTGTTGTGAAAAATGCAAAAAAAATTGTTTGTCTTTTGAGTTTGGGTTTCAAGCGGTTTGAAAAAATATTTAAAAAAACTAACAAATATTTATATTTTTATGTAGTCTTATTTTACACATGCATGCCATATTGATGCATTTGAATCCATTACATTCCATGTGTCCATGAGGCTAGGACTTTTTATTATGATTTTTAATTCTTAGGATTGTTCTTAACCATAATTGCATGGAGTAGTTTTACTTTGATTTGCTTAATGGATTCAATTTTCATATGCCTCTGCATAAAACACGTAGGAGTTCTTTCGGGTTTTAACTTCATATGTTACATGAGTTAAGTGAGGTGTTCTCCCATAAATCTTGTCATTATTCATATCTTTTTTACTACGGGAAATTTGTGCATGTAAGAACCATTTCTCGTGAGTTTATTGCTTTATTAAAAATATGAGTGTGTATGGGAAAGAGCTACGAAGGGAGAAATCTTTCTTGAGTGAAAGGCCACCATTGGCAAGTGCCTAAAAAATTAAGAGGAAAAAAAAAAGAAAATATTGTCAAGGTCAATATTTGTTTCATTGATTTTACAATAAAACTGGTATCTTTGAAATGAGAGCTGAAACGAAAAGACTGAAAATATAATTTTGAGGTTTTTATTAGTTGAAGATCATTGGATTTTCACAATGAGTCCTAGTTAATTTATGTTTGATGTTATCGATTTGAGAATCGTCAACAATTTTTAGGTTAGTATGCATTGTGCTTGTTTGTCAATTTATGAGTTCATTTTATCTGTTACTACGAGGCTAAATGTCTATTTGATAAAGTTAATGCAGTCAAATACAACTCCTTGGACATATTTTGAGCGATTGAGTCATATTTCACTTGTTGCTAGCTGACACCCCTTCAGTCCGTTAACCACATGTTTGTTTAGAAATATCGTTACTGTGCTAGGGTGGAAATTTATTATGTTTAGTGTATTTTGTGGTGTTTATACACACACACACACACACATAACACAAACATGTGTGTGTGTATATGTGTGTGCGTGTGTGTGTGTGTGTGTGCATGTGTGGCATTAGTATATTTTTGCCTATTTATATATATTTTATTTTTTTAGTCTTTGCAGTTGCACTTAGTCTATGTCTGCGATATGTTTTGTATTAAGTTTCAAGTAGTTTAAAATTGGTATGTTTGATGATCATATTTATCTCTTATGTTTCAATTTTTGCGTCAAAATTTATATCATTTGTTAATTGTTTGGATTATTTGTTCTTCTGTTGCCACACTGTGTTTGTGATTGCTTGTTACACTTTACACCACTTTGCATGATATAATTATTTTTCCTTTATGCTTAACCATGTTTTATTAAGGAGGAGATATTGTTATATTGGGGAGAAATGGTTTTATTATGCATCTTTATCTTTTGTTTATTCATAAATAAAAAGGCAGAGAAATGGCATCTCAATCTTTTTAGTCTAGAGAAGATTTTTACCTTAGGAGGAGACGTCCTAACTTAGGTGGAGATTGTTTGACTCTATATAGTTATGCATAAAATAAGTAAGTGTGTGTTTTAATTTACATTATGAGGTTTTACAATGCATGGTGAGGTATTACCATTGGGATCAAACTCTTAAGTGATACGGGAGGTAGAGATATATTTTTATTGCTTTGGATTGGGCCCAAGGGATAGGTATACCTTTGGTCTAAGTTTTGGACTAGTTTGGTGAGTATTTTTGGCTCATTTAGAGGCCAAAACTAGGCCTTTTCCTGACCTGTGGACTTAGAGTTATTTATGGGTCATAAACCTCATTAGTTAAACACTTTGCATAGAAAACAAAAGCCTTAGCTGCTTAAGAGATTTGGTAAAAGTTGAGGATATTTTTGGAGTGGATGACCAATAGATCAAGAAAAGGAATCACGTGTTCATATATTTAGTAAAGAATCTCTTGGTTATCATCGTGTAATCTGTCATTTATTTATGATTTCATTGTCACATATTTGATTAGGCAATATAAACATATTTAAGGTGTAAATCTTCTATTTGATCATATTGGGTGTTGGGTTAATACGGGGTCATGTTATTACACTGTTATGGGCATATAAAATCTAAACTTGTGAAAATTTTTGTGAGAGACTTCTATTATATTCATATTTTGTGATGACCATATGTTAGAATCCATGTGTAGGATTGAATTTATTTTGGTATTGTTATCCTGGGTGAAAGATATTAATTAATGGTGAAATTAATTTAAGAAATTAATTTAATAATTTGTTACTCAATTAAAGTGATATTTTGAGACTTCATAATTATGTTGGACTTTTAATATATTTTGTGTATAATTAAATTCGGGACATGTAGGTAAAAACATTTCTTAATTTGGAGTTGTAACGAATAAGTTATGGTGGTTTGAAGTTCATGTTAGATTTATGTATTTGATTACAGGGATATCGGGAACATGAATAGGACCCCCACTATAGTGAGAGTAGAACCCTTTAGGGGATCTATGGATCCCCACCCAACTGCTATAAAGGATTGGTAAAGGTGGCATGCGATTTTGATGAAATTTTATCATTTTTTAGTCAATTTCTCTTCCTTATCCTTTGGGTTTAGTTCTTGGGAGATTTTATATAGAATTTGAGTGGGAATTCTAACAGTAGATATAAGTTTTTGTGTGTGTGTTTGTGTGTGTGTTTGTGTGTGTATATATATATATATATATATATATATATATATATATATATATATATATATATATATATATGTGTGTGTGTGTGTGTGTGTGTGTGTGTGTGTGTGTGTGTGTGTGTGTGAACATACCATTTTGTACTCGTGGAGAATATATCAATCGGGTTTTGATTCAATTGGTTGTGACCTCTTACTGCACTCCTTGCTAATGATTCAGGACTTTGTGCATGTCAATATATTTTGATAATATGTTCGGTCAGTCTATGCCTCATGACATGAGATAAGGATGACCAAATCCATCATATGAGTTTTAATATGGGATTACCCGGTGGTGTGATTATGTAGTCATCCCACATTCATTTGGTGTTTGCATGTTTTAAATCCGTTAGGTGAGTGACTCCTATGGATTTACTAATAAAATAACAAGAAGGTCCCCCGAAGTTAGGTGCCCTCGTGCGGTTGCTATAAGATGGACTCTTTGTTTTAAAAGGCCGTATGTCACGTGTATGTGTTTGTTATGAGATTGTGTGTCTTATTGTTTGGGTGACATGAGTAGTGGTTGGTACGAGATCATATTATATGCATGTGATATAGTCCAATTATGGACATAATTAATTAAAAGACATTAAGATAAGGAAATGTTTTATGATATAAGATCACGTGTATTTGAATGAGTAAGAATTGAC
This sequence comes from Sambucus nigra, assembly GCA_949130495.1. Taxonomy (NCBI): domain Eukaryota; kingdom Viridiplantae; phylum Streptophyta; class Magnoliopsida; order Dipsacales; family Adoxaceae; genus Sambucus; species Sambucus nigra. The sequence goes on along the minus strand of OX422218.1, from coordinate 290,699,773 downwards.
GTTGGGTTGAATTTTGCACATGTGTAGTTAGTTGCATCTCATTATACGGTATTCATTACAATCTCAATTATTAGTCTTGTGATAGAGACTTATAGGCATTACTTATGCCTTGGGATGTGACACTCATTTAGTATTTCACGTATGATGAGGGATCAGTTATATCTTGCATGTGAGTGTCGACAGGGTGACGTGTTTATTGTAGATGAGTCGCATGATTATTATTGAATCGATATTGTAAGATATTTCTTGTAAATTTAGAGCATTCATCTAAATTTATAAAACATTTCCCCGTCTATTATTATTTTTATATACATGTACAATAGGATTGACTCATCATACTTGCATTGATTGGAGATCTAATTCATCATTCTTTGAGCCGGAGTTGTTGTTTTATTTCAGTTGGGTTCCTAGTAATTGTATTTAGGAGTTTTTCTATGAACCAAGGTGGTTCCAGGTGTATTTATTTTTAAATTGAGAATATTGTACAAATGATATTTGTTATAGTGGATTCAGTTGTATTGGAGTTTTATCTTTATCTCAATTTAGTGATTCATATTGTTTTTCTTATCATAATTATGTCATGGTTGGGTTTTATTTACTGTCATTTTTATTTACTTTGATGGAGAATTAAATAAATTGTATAGCATTCCCTATCTTTGACATGTCATCCGGATCAACTAAATGTGGGGAAATAGGGGGTTTTATAATTGGTATTAGAGAATCCAGTATCTGGTCTCTTTATTATTTGTGTTGCGCTTGTTTTTTCTACCGAGATTTCTTTGATTCATTTATATATTTTCAAAGGGTGCTTGTACTCTTTTGTTGTTGTGGTGCATTTCTAATACATCGTTTGTTTCCATTTGGATGTTGGTGAGACTAGAGAATTAGTGGAACATAGAAGAGAAAGATAATGAAGACAGTTGGGACTAATTGGTCGAAGATTGAACGAGTTGTTGGTCAAAGGCATTCACTAAAACTCTGGAGATAATTAGGTGAGTTATCATTATTGGATTAAGATCTCCAATTTTGAGATTTTCATAGGCACAAATAGTTTATGTGTTTCACATTAAGCTAATTTTGATATGTAAAAGGGTTTGAATTTTTGAAGCAACCTATTAGAGCATTGGGTTCAACATATGTTGTTATGAGTTGTGATAGTGATTGAGGTTAGTTTAATACCTTCATATTAGTCGTGGACCTAAGAAATGATGGAATGTCTTATTATAACGTCACAAGTTTACGATACTAGCATGACGATAATGTACATAGTCAATTCCCATGAGAGGGTGGGATTACTTGACGCTTGGATATGACCAAGGTTTATATATATGATTAAAATTTTGTGCGAGTAATTGTAATAAAGAGGTGAGAGTTTCTAATCACATGGTTGAAATTGTGATCTATATCTAGCTAAAAATGATTGGTAAGTACACCTAAGGATGCAAAAAAATAAAAAACCAGAGAATTGAGGATTCTATTGGTTAGGTTGAATTGACTCAATAAGAGGTTATTATAAGAATGGGTTTCCTACATGTTGTGGTCATATATATTGTGGATTTATGTGGAATCTAAGGAGTAGGTAAGTTCCAAAAGACTCAAGGGAGGAGTATGTCTTAATTAAGGATCGTATTTATTAGTGTAAGGTCGAAAGTATCTCTATTATAGAAAGTACGAGAAACGGAATGGAGTGTTAAGATATAACAAGATGATACATGATAGAGGGATCCTAAAGTAATTTTAATATGTCATTTTAAACTCTTGGATTATGTCTAGTTAGTTGGCATTTTTCCAAATTTGGATTCGTATATTATAGGCAGGAACCAAAGAGGGTCGATTGGTTCTTATAGCTTTTATTATCGTTGGCGTTAAAATTAGTGCCTGAGTATTGGAAGTAAGTTTTATGTAACAGCTTGTTGAAAGTGAGTGAATTCGTGTGTGAATTATAATGTATTTTAATTTGTTATGGCTTTTTAAAGTCACTATCAGTTTTGTTTCTCATCACCGGTGCTATAATGAGACTTTATATTGTTCTTAGTTATGCATTAACCTATGATAAATTATCTTGATTTATTTTGTGTATGTATGTTCCTATAATGCTCCTTTTTTTGTTCTGGTATTTATGGATGCATGGGTTGAGTGAGATTATATGGCATGTGTAGACGACAGACTGTCTAATGATGTAGTTCTTTCATCGGGAATATAGTGAAGCACGTAATTCATTATATTATTATGTTGTTTGATGATTCTGTATTATATGGGAATGGTTGATTTGCCGAAAGTTATCTCTAGGTCTTTGGATTGGTCATTGATGCAATACCATGGTTATGTCTTGAGTGTTCATTAAGATAAGTTTTTGTAGTGAATGATGCCAACTTATATGGAAGTGGAAACAAGATTTGGCATACATGATTAAATTTTCTGTGTGTTATCTATATTATATGATATTTTTGGGCATGTCAGTGTCCTATATGATGTGTTACTTGTTTATGAGTTATAGGTGTCCCCTAGCGGTAGTGATTGATGGGTCTCATGGGCCTTCTATACACTTTGTTAGTATTTATTTGGGTTCTGGTAGTTACCCACTGTGGATGCACATGTGGATGTGATGATATTGATTTATAACTATAACCTTAGTGTGCATATTGGATTTGATTATTTAGTTGGGACCACCCAGATGGGTTATATGTTAGTGGTTGCACACTTTCTTGGATGACTATATGGTTTATTTATCTAGTGATGGACTTTTCTTGTGCATGAGAATGGACGTGATATAATGTATTTATATTATGAGCAATTCATTTGTTTTGAGGGTTGAGCAACTAAGAGTGGCTTCAAAAATATGAAGTTGGGTATAGTAACATGTGTTAATAGAACAATGGTACTGTCAGGGAAACTAATGATAGTAGGCCCTGATTGGATTAGTTGGATATTCGGATATGAATGAGTGGCTGAAACTCTTTACTAAATTCATGATGAGAAATGTAATGCCCGATCAGATGTTTGGACAACACATAATGTTTTTGAGTTATATTGTATTAATTAAACTTATGGATTAGGGGTATCACTCATCAAATGGGCAAGTCCTTGGTTAGGATCGTCACAATTGGTATGGAGAGAATGCTTTACCGTTGTGAGGGAGTGTGATCTTATAATTCCCTGGCACAAATTTATGAGGTGGTTAAGGTAATACCCTGCCCCAATATTTTATTTATTCTCCCCGCATAAGTTGTAATAATATAAGGACATGGAGATTTGGATGATAAGAACTTTATATTCTTATTCGATTACTTTGAAGGCTTGATGGTAGTTTTTGGAAGGTTGGAGGTTCAAATTAAAATGTGTAGGGTTCGAACGACAGTAGGGTCGTTCGAACAAGATTTAGGTATCGTTAGAAGCGAGGTTCAAAAGGCCTTCGAACGAAATTTCACTGCCTTCAAGTCCCAAATCACATGACGGTCGCGCAAAGCCATATATCAAACGAGGCGGACATATCATTTGAACAAGGATCATGTCGTTCAAACGGTGTTCCTAAAAACTTTTAGATCTAACTTGCCCTTGTGGCTTTTTACCCTTAGATTTTTGAGCTGTGAAGCTTTGGCCAGCCCAGATTAGGCAAAATGAGAATTTTAGGCTTTGGAACGTTTTATAAGGGCTTGTTTGGGGCTTGTTTGGGTCATTTTAAGAGAGAAGAAGATGGAAGGTGGAGAGAGAGGGTGGAGTGGTCTTCCATCATTATTGGAAGTACTAATGTTTATCTACTTGTACAGGTAGCCTATTTGAGCCCTACTTGCTCAACTAGGCTACCTATGCAATTAGATAAATATTAGTACTTTTGTTATTTAAAAGAATATCTTTTTTCATAATTAGGGGCCCATTATGATAGACCCCCTCGTCCTAATTTTTTTTGCTCCTCAGGTCACTTGTGTCTTGGATCCCCTCGTTGTAGAATAGTATTTTGATTTGAGCATTGATAGAGGGGTCCCTTGTTTTGAACTCTCGTTCTTAATTTTATATTTTGACTGGCATTGTCAGGGGGTCCCTCATTTTTGGACTCCCTCGCCCAAATATCATTATAACTGGGAGTTGGAAGAGGGGTCCCTCGTTGTGGACTCCTTCACCTAAATATCATTTTAACTGGGTGTTGGCAGAGGGGTCCCTTACTTGTGAACTCCCTTACCGAAAAATCATTTTAACTAGGATTTAGTAGAGGTATCCTTTGCTTGTGGAGTACCTCGCTAAAATAATATCTTTTACTTGTTGAACAATGCCCCTCTACACTGGTCCCCTCATGCAAAGTCTTTTTTGTTGCGAAGACCAAAAGGCTTTGTACGCCATAATTGCAATATTTGATTTTTTGATAACCCTGAACCTCCACATGAACGAGCCCTTTGGACTCCCCCATGCAAGCTAAACAGGGGGTGCTAGTTCCAGAGCCACCCTAACACACCCCCTATTAAAGTCTGGTATCCTTTAGGGGAATCGAACTTGAGATCGTGCGCCTAACCCACACAATCTGAACTCATCCCTTACCGCTGGAGCAAATCTTTAATTTTTGAGGGACCATAGGGCTCCTTCATCATTATTTCTAGGTTCATTATATACCTTTTCACTTCATCCCAGGTTTTGTGTCTCGAGGATCTATGTGTCATTGTCGGAACTGATATCCCATCATTTAGGTAAAAATTAGTCCAACTTTTGGTTTTACCATATGTCGTCCTATTTTTATATAAAAGGTCTTTTTTAAACTTCACTCTTTTCACTTTTATTTTTTTTATCTTTTTCACCAACAAAAATCACAAAGATCTTTATCGAGGTAAACTTTCTTCTAAAATCTTCCATAACTTTTCTTCTTCAAGCTTTTAAAAATCTCATTTCAATGCCCTCATCATAGAAAACTGCCTTTACTGGTGTTGCCACCATCATTATTGAGCTTCTAGTTGTCTCTTTGCCTATCTCAATTAACATTTCTACAGTGGTGGCTACTGGCATAACCACCATAGACATCACAACTCTTCATCTTGTTGCCACCATACCAGGGGCTTCTTTTTCTTTGACGACCGCTACCAGGGGTCCCTCATATGGGACTGTTAAAATTGAGGGGGACCTTGTTTGGGACCGTTGATACTGGGGTCCCTCATTTAGACCAATTATTATTCGGTGTCCCTCATCTGATATGATTGTTACTGAGGTCCCCTCATATGTGATACCTTCTATTAGGGGTTCTTTGACCATTTCCCCCTCTTGCAATCTAATAAGGATTACTTTCGCACTCACCAACACAGAGATTTTGGCCTTTACCGTTGCGCTCCTTATTTTGGTGAGAATGATGGATTCATATCTCTCTTTAAAAATTTGAGGAAGATTTTTATTCTAAAATATAAAATCAACCCCACATGGGTTTGAGAGAAACAGATGATCTTCCTAGTGTTCTCCCTGATTCCATCCTTAGGGTTAGGGTTGATCGTGGTGAGTTTCTGCATTTCAACATTGAACTCAAGGTTAGTGCAGGGGCCCTTGAAAAGTTGGTCTCTTAGGTTGATCATATTCTTATTGTCCCTTCATATAAGGCTATACTCAAGGGGTTTTTTCTTGTCATAGTAATTAACAGTCTGAAAGTTTATACAATTGTCAATCATGGTTCGACTTTTAACTTGTTGGCTTCCCACTGGAGCAGGGATTCTCACACATTTGTTACATGTTAGGGTGAATTTACTATCATCATGGAGGATTTCTGCAAGATTCTCTCCCTTCCTTACTTAAGGATAATGTTTTCACCGACGGCTACAAGGACTCCCTCAAAAAAGACATGGTAGGAGAACTTCAGTTAGATGTTTTTGAATGTTCCAATTATGTAGCTATTAATGTAACATATACCACCAAGCATTCCCTCACTAAATGGAAGCAATACTAGTTCAAATATTTCGAGCATCTCCCTAAGAAGGAATTTTCTAACAAGATCCCAAGAGTCAGGATGGTCCTAAGTTAACTTTCCTTCATTTTGGTAGGTTTTATGGTTACTTTCCTTAGCAGATTCTTACTTCCACGGAGGCTAAAGGACTCTCCTCATGAGCTCATTAATAGATTGGTAGTGAGGCTAGCGCGAGGGAGGGTTGTGTACCTTTTTCCCTTGACACTTGGGTTTTTTATACTTGGTTGTACGGTGCCCATATTGATGTTGAAAGATCTTGTGGCCTCTATAATGTCACGAATTTTACTACTTTATCTTGATGGCCTTCTTATTTGAGCATTTTCCAAAGTTTGGCCCCAAAGCGAAGGCCTTCCATAATAAGGTTTCCCGTATCACCAAATGGCAAAAGAAATCCCCTAGAAATCACTCGGGGTCTTTAATTAATAATATGGATGAATTTTATTTCCGCATGTATTATAAAAGGGTTGGTAGCACCTTTTTCTAGATGTTTTTTCACGTACCGAGGATACATTCTACTGCCCTACTAATGCAGTGTTAGTCTCTTCATGCCCGTGCATCTATGTTATGATAATGCTATTGCCTGGTCTCATTCCTTCATTCAAACATCTGGGCCAATATGTGGAGTTCTATCATTCAAATAGAGTGGTGAAGTAGTTTAGTATAATTAGGGTGTTTAGACACCTTCCTATCCTTCGAGCATTACACTTTCTGATCTATATCTAGAGGTTTATATGAACCTCATGACCTAGGGTATGTTGCACGGAGCGAGTCACTTAGGAGGACTGTATTTTCCTCCTCCCAATCACTTACCTTCTTTCACCCATTCTTGGTTCCTTCTCTGTCAGAGGCACGTTCTTCTTATTTAGAACTGCGCGATAGAGGTCCCTCATAAAACCATTCCTACCAAGTACACCACTGATATGTTCTTAATTAAAAGGGCTCATAAAGAAATTTGGCACCGCATTACTACCCCGAAGACACCTCTCGAGTCACTCCTATCTTGTTGAAACCATTCGTTTCTTAACCCATTTATTCGAAGCAACCCGAGCCACAATCCTCTAAGTCCAAGATAAAATCTAAGGCCAAGGGGTGTTGCTTATAAGACAAAATAAGTTGACACAGATGTGTCAAATTTCATACCCGCCACTGTTATTGATCCCCTCTTCTCCCCCTTCGAATGTGAGGACTAGGGAAAGAAAGAAAAATAAAATAGTTGATATTGAGACTACTGCTTCTTCTGTACCGAATCAGGGGTTAGACACTGATCATTGTTGAGCATAAGAGACTTATAGGACTATTCAGGAGTAGGGTCATAAGTCTCAAGGTCTTTCTTCACAAGTGCCACCTATTACATCTATCCCAATTACAGAAGGTACTCTACTTGAATCCTTTTTACTTATTGAAATTAAATCTTATGAAGTTTCAGATACTGGTTCCCCTTCTCACTTATTTGAAGAGGAACTAGTTGACTACAGAAGCCCTCCTTCCTATGATGATAATAGTTCTTCTTCAAATGATGCGGATGGAAAGGGGTTTCATAGTGAAATCACTACTGACACTGGTGATTTGTTATTAGTTTTGAAGGAGTTTTCCAGTGAAGACCAAATGATATACTCTCCGTCAGAGACAAGACCTACTATTGGACTCCTTCCATATGGACAGGTTGTGTGCCCTGATGTCGTAAGTCTCTTTTCGAGCTTGCTTTACTTAGATTTTTTTATACAGTATCTTATTTTCATCATTGATATGTTCACTAATTTGTTCTTATGATGTTTCCACAGGTTACTTCTGCTGAGACGAGTGGTCCATCACCTCTTCCACTTGCTCGTACTCCTTTCCCATGAGAGAGTAACTCAATGCTTGTTTCGTCCTTGGTCCTTACCAGAGAGGATTGTTAGTACCGTCCGTCTAGAATCCTTTCTTTTTCTTTTACTTTATTTCTTATTTACTGTGGCTTACCTTCGTTTGTTTTTTTGCAGCTTTAATCGGTATATCCCATGGTCACCAGGGTCTCTTCTGTGACCTCATTCTCTATTCGGGTATTTCACTGTTTTTTTTAAGTTTTTTGGTTTTACCGTTCTTTCTCATACTTATTTCCCATGCCTTCTCTTTTCTTTATAATTGCACAGGAATGTGTCTTTAGGTCATGCCAGTCCACCTTTGGCTATTTCAATAGTAGGCACTCCCAGATTTAGACACCATGCTTCTTCATTCTCAGAGGTGTGCCTACTCCTTTAGCAACTTATGGTGTTTACCCTTATGTGTTTTACTTACTTCTATCTTATCATTTTTATTTCCCTGGGGCCATGTATTCTTTGGTCCATATTCATTTGGAGGGACTCTTCCTTCTTCTGGGATTACTATAGGATGGTTATCACTCTCAAGGAGGATTCCTATCCCTCGGGTTCGTATTTCTATAGATAGCAGACCCTTAGTCCAACTTATTACTCATAGGCTAGTATTTACTGTGGCCGCCACTTTTGGGCTTTATTTCCTAGCCTTTTTCTTCTCTTCAGGTACTGATGGCTATTTTTTTAAAGTTATAGATACCGTCTTTCTTTCCTTTGCAAAAAATTCTAATGCTTCTATCATGAGCAAGTCACCACCACAGTCCCTATTGTGGTGGTGGTCACCTTTTGACCTACTTCTTTGGCGGGGCTTAGGTATTCTATTAGCTTTTTACCTTTGATTCCTTTATCTAGTTTGTCAATTATTAACTTACACCGATGATTTGTTTTTTCAATTGTCAGTATTCTCAGGGAACTACATCACTGGTACTTTCTATTGTTGCTTCTCAAGAAACCCCTGTTGTGGTTTTGTCACCTCGCCTTGCTGCTTCTAGTGAGTCTCAACCTTAAGCTTTTGCATCTTATGCACACTTGTCTTTTTAATGAGGTAAGTGGTTTACTAATACTTTCTTTCTTTTCTTCATTTACCGGATGGCTTTGCAAAGGCCTCTTCTTTTGTAAAACCTGATTCTCTTCTTGCAGAGGTTGTAATAACCAGGCCTAGATTTATGGGTTACCCGTGAGTCAACCAGGTTCGGCCCGATCATTAGGTGTGAAGTGCAATGGAACAACCTACATAATGTTACTATTCCAGTTTTATTTTAGTTATCATTTCATTTATTTAGCATGCGATTCCAATTTCATGAACAGATACCCGTGGGATCCACGGGAGCACCCCAAAGTCCAAGTAAATAGAGAAACTAACGTAAAAATAAATAGAGTACAATAACCAGTTTACCTCCTTCTTCATACGAACCCACACCCAACCTGCCCTGATAAAGCGAGGGTGTGAGCCTATGGCTAGGGGGAATATACAAGGCAATATAGAAATGAACGGTAGAAAATATACACACACGCTACAGCCACATGCATGCAAATATATATATGTACCTTTGAAAAATAAATATTTCAATTCATTAACCATTTTACTTCAGAAATCTTACTCATCCATATTAATTAATCTTATTCTTAGAAATAGTTCATTTACTCACACTTAGCCTTTCTCACACTGTCCAACACACCCGGTTGAAATCATGACACCTGATTTATCTAATCCCATTCCTCTTAGGAAATAACCCTTTCTATTCATGAAAATATAGTTTTAGTATTTTTATTGAAAAATACCATTTCAACACACGCATTCACCGCGTTAGTAGATTTACGCATTAACTTTTTCATTTCACCTTTATCGAAACATTTATTATATTTATTTAAGTTAGTTTGTATTAACAGATTTTACCACACAACCCATTTCTTAACATGTTCAAAATTTCCTTTATCTTTTCTCAGATTCTTCCTATAGCGCATACTTCCACAAGCTCCAGACCGTCGGCTATGCGCACCATATGTTCTGGCCAGTGATTTAGGACTTTTCACCTAAGGGATTCAGGCCCTTCTTACTTATTTTCTAGTTGCATCCGAGTCCTTATTAATGTGTTTAATATTGTACACATGTCCACATTATTCCACTACTTTACTTTTACCCGAACGAAGCCAAAATTCAGACTTAACCATCGGTTTTTCCATTAACACTTGAAAAATTGTTTCTTTCTCCCTTATTCACAAACATATGATTTATACTAAAACCATTCACGCTTTAGGGCTTAATCAATTTTCACCCATACTAGTGTAGAGACGTTCTATGACATTTTTATTCCATAAAATATTTCACATTAAGTAAATTACCAATTTACACTTTATTTACAAAACTTTCAATTTCGTCCTTTAACAAGTGTTATTTATCAAAATGGTTATTAAGTTTACAACTTAACATTTAAAACACTTTATCCATTTTAACACTTGTTTAATATCACACTTTTACCCAACTTTCAGACTTGACACTTTTACTCCTTGAATATAAAGTATCACCTTTCATATATTAGGCTCCTATTTTCCACACATTCTTGAAAAACCAAAACTTTCCATTTTTTTATTTTATGCTTAAACCCAATAATACTTTGTAAAAAAATTCCCATTATTTCTTTCACTAGAAAATACATAAGAATAACATTTTCTTAAATTTTTATTCCATAAAAATGTTCATTATTTCTTTTACTAGAAAATAAACAAGAATAACATTTTCTTACATTTTTATTCCATAAAAAGTCCATTATTTCTTTTATTATAAAATACACAAGAATAACATTTTCTTACATTTTTATTCCATTAAAATGTCCATTATTTCTTTTACTAAAAATACACCAAAATAACATTAGAACACAGTTTATTGCATAAAATGTTGAATAATTATATTCTGAACTTTACTATGTTTTCGAAACCCGTTTCAAATCATCCTTTTTATACCCATTTCATACAAATGCTAAGATGATTATTAATCAATACTAGGAAGCAAACTAATATCCTTCCTACATATATTTAGTCTTAATATATGTAAATATCATACTGAAATTATACTACACATTAAGCTTGGATCAAAGTTAGTTTCTCCCACCTTAATGAGATCTAAAGTGGTGGAGATGGTGATAAAGATGGAGGACTCCAAAGGTGGCCTCAATGGGGTCTCTAAAATCCCCTTTTAGGTTGGCTCCATGAAAGCTTGAATGACCATCTTCAAACACCATATGCAAGTGCCCAATAATCATCAAGAACATCTTTTCTCTACATATAACAATTAATCCTAGGGTTTCACTATGGTGATGAAAGGGTAGTTCGAACTCCTCTAATGATGTTTCTGAGTGGAATGTGGTGGTGGAGTAATATGGTAGTGGTATGTCCAAAAGATTATCTCCCATGGGAGATCTAATTGTAAAGAGGAAATAACTTATACAAGCTGATGGATTTTGTATTTTATGGGCTCCTCTAAGATTTTCTCTTTCTATTATAATCAACCCACTAGCTTCTTAGGTATAAAAGGAAAGATTCTTACTCCAAAATACCTCCATATCAGGTATTGGGTCTTCCAAAAATTGACAACTCATGAAATCTAATGGTCCTATTTCGGATAGAGTATGAAACAGAAGCAAGTCTGTGTATGTTGATTTGTATTTCACATTTCTATCTCTCTAAATTTGAACTAACATCCCACCGATCACCCAATAAATAAACGAAGTAAATACCACAAGCTCTTAGCACAACCATAACTGAAGAATTCAAGCTCGTGAGCTAACATGAAAGGAAATTGATGATTGGAGGGTTGACAGCACACTAGGAAACTGAGTCGTTCTGGTCATTCGAATGACAAACTTAGTCCTTCAAATGATAGGCTGAGTCGTTTAACCGATAAAGCCCTCCTCTGCTAAAATGACAGCAAATTCAAATTTCTTAATTGGCCCATTAATCTCCTTAATTCACACAAGGAGCCCAAACCAAATTTAAATAAAAGGATGGGAGCTTATAAACAATAAACCTCTATTTTTATTAATATTTCTCACTACTACGGGTTACAAATAACAGACAAATGCAACATTGGGTTGGGGTATTACAAATCCCTTAGGGAACTTTGTCGCCTGAATTCTTGGTTCATCACAATCTATAATCCAGTTACGTGTGACTAGTTTCACCTCTTAGGGTATCCTCAACATTATGGTCTAAACCCAAGGACATTAAATATATCATTTATCATTTCTAATCCAATCACGATATCCTTAAGGTCTTATTTTGAATTCTCGAGCATTTCAAATATGTTTATCTAGACAACACCTCAGGATGATTGATACTCACCAAATACCGCAATATTAATAATTAATTGATTAACATGGATCATTCCTACATTAGGATTCACAACATGTGTTTCCTCAATGTCTAGCCTACGCTGATATAGCCTCAAGACTTCTCCTCACACATATGAATGATTTCTAAGACAATCATCTTATCACATAGTTCTAACCTACCGATATTTCCTATGAGATCCCCATGATGACCTAGTTCCACCCTAGGTTTCACTGCACAATATTCATGACCGGTCATATTCCCAATCCAAACCAAGTGCAACACTACCATATAAAGTTTTATCAAATTCCAATGTTCATAATATCCTCGAGTCATAACCTATGGACACACAACCAATTCGTAACTAGTTATACCAGCTAACTAACTAACATGTTAACCTAAGGCAATCAAGTAACACATGACAACTATATGCAAGAATGTGAGACCGCGCGTACGCATAGACCGGTGTAGAATGAAGGTGCATTAGAAAAAGACTGCACTCATATACCGTGATGCATTAGCTAGAACTGGACTAACCCACATCACTACTAATCTTACGCAGTTCCATACCCCAATAAAAAATGATCAATAACTTACCATTATCGGGATTAAAGAAGCCACAAGAGTGCAACGAATCAGGAAATTGCTATGCCTAAAGAAAGCAATCCAATTTCAACAACGAATCGAACCACACGAAGTATGAACCCATAGCATACACTCAAATCCCCTAACTCTTATTGGTACTTACTAAGAACCCTAGCCTTTCCACGCACCCTAGATTGGCCTCTTATCCTCACGAGTTCTACTCAAGAATCCTTCGTCCGTACTGGGCGGATGGAATAAAAAACAAATTCCTTTGAGAAGCTGAAACGCTGGGCTTTCCTCCTTAGGACTAATGCTACCTATCCATCACAAGAAAGCATAACTATCCTAAATCAAGACTAAGTTTCTTCTCTTGACACTTATCGTTAGTTACCAACCTATCACAGCTAGGCCTCTAAAATTTCACTACGCGGTAGCTAACCTCAATTTCTGAAATCACTCTTATCAAGTGAAGCACAACGCTCACATAGCTTCAAATGTACAACTCATGAACCGTTGTTACCACCCTTAGCATCGCCTACATGATCTCAAATCATAATCATTCTAATGGAAACCCAACTCTCAAGCATCACTCATACCTAATGATTTCCCTCAACAGAGTTATTACCAACCATACAGGTAGCATACATATGTGCTATAATCAGGTCTAACACTTCATATTAAGTGATATCTCTAAAATCCATAACAAACATCATCATTTTCTAAGTCTCCCCAGTGCACCACCTAACATTGATCAATTTATTTTCAAAATTAGCCTCAAAGGTCACATCATGACGCATACCTAAAATTAGAGTCGTAGCACCAATTCCAAGACGTTGACACAAATAAATATGATCTAATTGTAATACAATCATTAATGGTCTATCATTACTTATGTAAACTACAATACACAATGATTCCCAATGCCTCATGGGAGATGAAATCAAACCTAATTATTTCTTTAAATAGCGTACATATCTCCAATTCCCTATTACTGGGGAATGACTACTACTCTTATTAACATTTCATTTAGACAAGCGTTTGTATATACCTCCAAGGGAATTATCAATATAATTTCACAAGCCTACATCATTTAGTCTTTAATGAGCATTTAACCTCTACAACCGAATTGTCTCATTACATAAACATCATACTACGTGTTAATCTACTCATTTACACAACTATATATACTAGTAGGATACAGGATGTCGCGCATTGCCTATGAACACTAAGGCCCATGCCCACGAATGCCACATGGATCGTATTTCTCAATGGAAACCTGTAATCACTAATCTCTAAATCAATACCATCCAAGTTTTGTAGGACACATGACGTCGGGTATTTCTCAAGATAAGTCCCACCCTAATGACACCGCAAGTGGCCCTATTATAAAATATCACAACTCATTCATTTCGTACTAAATCACTGCGGTTATCTAGGTTCACTCCTAGGTTACCTCAATCATCAAGGTTATACAAATCGACATTATAGCCAAGGTATATAAATTGAGGTGTACTAAACCCAAGCCCTCATCCAAGGGACCTAGTACTTCCTCACCACGTAACTAACATTTATAAACATATTACTTAGCCATGTAATTTTTATAGGGAATTTAGAAGCTTTCCAGCTAAGTCGTAAAAAACACTTCATGACGTCACAATTGCTACTAAGGCCATTACAGGATACATGACAAGGCGTATAACCCTCACATTCCTAGGTATACACCATTAGGTCCATTGAAGATCCTATTCATCGAATGTTGCATTACTCTTTCACTCACTATTCCGAAGAGCCACCTAAGATTCACTCCCTTGTCATTACAACTCATTATTGTCATACTTAGTTTTAACATTTTAGTTATCAATCTATACAATTAACTATATGCAATTTTCATTCTCATCGAAATATCCATAAATCAAGGTATTACCCCAATGATTGAATTTACCTAATCATAACATTAGTATTGACCCCTCATATGTGTTGCACTTACGACCACATATAATTTAAAATCAAGATTCTCCATTACATAGTTATGACACTCTAACTATCAATCTCTACCAAAATCTCTTAAAGACTCTGTGTCATCAACGTCTGAAACATAAAACACCTCATACTATGAACCTTGGTGTCACCATTTATTGGCTTACGTGGACACCCATGAATTATTAACATATTTAACTAGAAACGCGAAAGAGATTTATAACAACTTTCCTGATCGTATGCCACTTGGAACTAATTTACTTGTCGTTCTAATGTCTTTTACGTTATCGTCGAGAACACAAACTAAATCGTCATCAAACTAGCATGACGGACACAAACCAACACCGACATCAAAATATCAACTACCGACCTCACCACGTCAATACGAAAAGGAACCCTGAACCTAGAGAAAAGATCGCATTTGTAACGACCCAACCCAGATTTATGGGTTACCTGTGAGTTAATTCGGTCCGGCCCGAGCGTTAGGTGTGTAGTGCAATGGAACAACCTATATAATGTTACTAGTATAGTTTTATTTAAGTTATTATTTCACTTCTTTAGCATGTGATTCCAGTTTCATGATAAGCTACATGTGGGATCCACGGGAGCACCTCGAACTCCAAGTAAATAGTGCAACTAACCTAATAATAAATAAAGTAAACTTACCAATTTAACGGCCTCAAAATATAAACCCACACCCAACTTGCCTTGACAAAGAGAGGGTGTGATCCTATGCCGAGTTGGAATATACAAAGCAGTATAGAAACAAACCGCAGAAAAGATACTCACACGTTACAACTACATGCATGCAAAAATTTATATCTATATATATATATATACCTTTGAAAAATACATATTCCAATGCACTAACAGTTATACTTCAGAATACCTTACTCATCCAGATTAATTTACCTTAATCTTACAAATAATTCCTTTACTTACACTTAGCATTTCTCACACTGTCCAACACACCCGGTTCAACACTTGAAACCATTACACCTGATTTATCCAGGCCCATTCCTTTATCGAAATAACCCTTTCTATTCATGAAAATATAGTTTTAGTATTTTCATTGAAACGCACCATTTCAACACACGCATTCACCGCGTTAGAAAATACCTATTTAATCTTTGAAAATCCTTTAAAACACATTCTTGTGTTAAATATGGGTTAACCATTTAGGTTTCTTAACCACCCAACTACCCACTTTATTTATGCCCTTTTTCCTTATCTTATGGACATTAGTAGATTTACACATTAACTTGTGCATTTCACCTTTACCAGAACCTTTACTATATTCCTTCAATCTAGATTGTATTAACCCATTTTACCACATAACCCATTTCTTGACATGTTCCAAATTTCCTTTACCTTTTCATGGATTCTTCCTATACCACATACTGCTATGGGATCCACATCATCGGCTACGTGCACCACATGATATGTCCAGTACTTTAGGACTTTTCACCCAAGGGATTTGTGCCCTTATTTCTTATTTTTCGGTTGCATCTAAACCCTTATTAATGTGTTTAATATTTTACACATGTCCACATTATTCCACTTCTTTACTTTTACACTACCGAAGCCAAAATTCGAACTTAACCATCCGTTTTTTCATTAACACTTGGAAAATCGTTCCTTTCTCCTTTAAGTCCCTTATTCACCCACACATGATTTATACTAAAATCATTCATTCTTTTTTCACTTAATTCATTTTCACCCATACTAGTGTAAAGACGTTCTTTGACATTTTTATTCCATAAAATGTTCCACTCTAAGTAAATTACCAATTTGCCCTTTAATTACCAATTTTGCAATTTAGTCCCTTAACAAGTGTAATTTCTCAAAATGGATATTAAGATTCAAACTTAATAATTAAAACACTTTCGCCATTTTAACACTTGTTTAATATCATACTTTTATCCAACTTTCACACTTGACACTTTTACACCTTGAATATAAAATAGCACCTTTCACATATTAGGCTCTTATTTTCTACACATTCTTTAAAGACGAAAATTTCCATTTGTTTTATTTCATTCTTAAACCTAATAATACTTTTTTTTTAAATGTCCATTATTTCTTTTACTAGAAAATACACAAGAATAACATTTTCTTACATTTTTATTCCATAAAAATTTCCATTAATTCTTATACTAGAAAATACACAAGAATACCATTTTCTTACTATTCCATAACAATGCCCATTATTTGCTTGAAAATACAAAGGAATACATTTTCTTCAATTTTTATTCCATAAAAATGTTTGTTATTTGTTTTACTAGAAATACAAGAAAATAATATTAAAACACATTTTATTACATAAAATGTTTAATGATTATATTCTGAGATTTACTGTGTTTTCAAAACAAATTTTAAATCATCCTTTTTTATACCCATTGCATACAAATTGTAAGATAATTATTAATCAGCACTAGGATGCAAACTAATATCCGTCCTACATATATTTAGTCCTAATATATGTAAATATCATGCTAAAATAATACTACACATTAAGCTTGGATCAAAGCTAGTTTCTCCCACCTTAATGAGATCTAAAGTGGTGGAGATGGTGATGAAGATGGAGGACCCCCACCTACAAAGGTGGCCTAAAGGGGTTCTCTAAAATCCCCTATCAGGTTGGCTACATGAAAGCTTGAATGACCCTCTTCAAATACCATCTTCAAGTGCCTAATAAAAATCAAGAACATCTTTTCTCTACATATAGCAATTCTGCTTAGGGTTTCACTATGGTGATAAAGGGTGGTTTGAACTCCTCTAATGATTTTTTTTTAGTTGTGTGTGGTGGTGGATTAATGTGTTAGTGGTATGTACAAAAGAGTATCTCCCATGGGAGATTTAAGTCTAGAAAAGGAAATAACTTAAACAACCTGATGGATTTTATATTTTATGGGCTCCTCTACGATTTTATATTTATCTCATAATCAACCCACTAGCTTCTTAGGTATAAAAGGAAAGATTCTTAATCCAAAATACCTCCATATCAGGTATTAGGTCTTCCATAAATGGACAACTCATGAAATCTAATGGTCCCATTTAAGACAACATATGAAATGGAATCAGGTTTGTGTTCGTTGATTTGTAGTTCAAGTTTCTCTCTCTAATTTTGAACTAACATCCCACAGGTCACCAAATATAATACACAAAGTAAGTACCACAATATCTAAGTGAAACCATAACTTAAGAAGTTAAGCCCATGAGCTGAGATGGAAGGAAATTGACGATCGGAGGCTTGACAACACACTGGGAAACTGACTTGTTATGGTCATTTGAATGACAAGCTTAGTCATTCAAATGACAGGCTTTGTCATTCAAACGTTAGTCTGAGTCATTTTAACGACAGATCCCTCATTCACTAAAATGATAGCAAATTCAAATTCTGTAATTGGCCTATTAATCTCCTTAATTCACACAGGGATGCCAAAATTAATTTTAACAAAAGGATGGGAGATTTATAAACAATAAACCTCTATTTTTATTAATAATTCTCATGACTATGGATTACAAATAACATATAAATGTAACATTGTGTTAGGGTATTACATAGGTGACTAATCGAGTGCCACCTCAATTCTCTGTGTTTATTTTCTTCTTAATAGTAGTTTTTTGTTGATTGTTCTTCATTTGGTTTTTGGACTAGCATTGGTGTGCATTCACCTATAGGTTCTGTTGTGAATCCTAGGGTGGTGGTTCCATAGGTATTGTATATATTTTTTTATGTACAACTCCTATCTATTATGTGTAACTTTTACTAAATTTATTTTATTTTATTTGTTTTCGAACTAGCATGGATGAGGTCCATTCATTGTTAGGGCATGTTGTGAGTTTTTGAGGAGAGACTACCCAAGTATCTCTTTTGCATGTATCAGTCCCTTACGACCGAGCTACTATTTTTTTCATGCATTAAAAACTGTCCAAGTATTTCTAACACACTTGTAGTTATGGTCCCTTCATATGTGGGATTTATACCTTGGTTCTCAGGTTAGTACTATGGTGACCTCTATATCTATAGCGCCTTTAGCTAGCATTCCATAGGAGGTACCTTTATTAAGATCATCATATTGGATTCTTTCCATGTAGCATGTTTTGTGAAATTATTTTCCTATCCCTTTCTCACTTCCTTACTTCTCCGGTTGGTGTTGCAATTGTTCCTGTTTCTGTAGAACACTTGGTTAGCTTCTTTGAAGAAACTATGATAATAAGTGCTTAATTGTTTATACTTTGTGACTTGGCTTTTATGTGCAAGAGTTTGCTAATACCCACTTATTTCTTTATTTTTAATTTAGCATATCTAGTTCTTCGATAGCTATGGATCACTTACAGGAGGCAACTGTGAACTAGGTATTATGCTACCATAGCTTTTTTCTCATTTCTGGCCTCTTTTTTCTTATTTTTTACTATGCAAGTATTTGCTAATGCCTACCTATTTCTTTGTTTTCAGGTTAGCATAGATAGTGCTCTGATATCTTTGGAGCATCTTTCGGGGGCAACTGTGAGTCGGGTATTATATTATCATACCCTTTTTCTCCATTCTTCCTCCCTTATCTTCTTACTTTTGTAGCTCAAGTATACTCACCTTCACTTCCCTGTTTCATTGTTTTTAGCTTAGCAATGCGACCATTCCTAATTCTGTGGAACGAGTGGAGAGTGATATACTGCACACTCCTCAGGTATTTAATTGTTATACCCAAGTGATTTTATTTATGAGTTTCGTGTTCTTTTCATTTATATCATTTACAAAAAATAACATGATAATTTTTTTTTTTCATTTTCTTGTTTTTACCTTAGTAGTCTGGAACTCTACACCCCGTGGATCCTTATTGTCTAGGTGGTAGCATACTCACCCCTATAAGATTTGGGGTAAGCTTTCTATCATAGTCTCTTAAGGAATCTAAGTATGGTTGTCCCTTATTTTCTTTGTTCCCCTTACTTAGCATACCCGTGCATCTTTTTTTCAGGATTCTGCTAGCTAGCCTACTTGGGAAGCTGAGGGGGGAGGCTAGAGAACCGAAGCCACTTACTTAGCTATGGGTGATGAACCTGGAGAGGATTCATTTTTCCTTACTTAAGAGGTAGAGTCTCGTCATACTGGAGAAGATGCTAAGGTGGAGTCTCATGCGGCATTCATAAGCAAGTTGTGGCGTGAGGAGCGTCCTAGGCATTTAAGGACACATGCTCCAGAATTTGATTTTGGAGCATCACCTAGAGACTTTTACTTCTAATTTTGTGCTTTAAATGATAGTCTTACAGTGTTCAACCTGAAGGCCCGTGACAGCCATGTCTTCGAATTCTTAACTACCCACTCGTATGAGCTGACCATTGCCTCTACTTTCCTGTTCTTAGTGTAACACCCCGCCCACCCGGAGAGAGCGAACGGAGCCCCACTATCAATAAAATCAATCAATTCCGTAAATAATAAGGTATAGAGCATTAAAATACCACAACAAAAATAGAGGAAACCACTAATCTCAAATCTCTTCAAATAAAATACAACCAAAATTCTCTTGAAATAAATACAACATCTAACTCGAAATAAATCTCCAATGCTCTATACATAAAAATAAATACAAGTCTTCTCAAAACAATCCTCTCTAAAATCAATCTCCATCGCGCCCCAAAATCCGCGCTAACCTGCCACTAAAAGAAAATATGGGAAGTACACAATACAACAGAAAATATGCTCAATAAATATATTAACAATGAATAAAACGTAACAACACGAGTACAAATATTCAAATCAAATATGAATCTCAATAGCATTTATCAATAAATTCCTCAACAACACATCAATGGGTCACCAGGCCTCACCCCATTCGCATATGCTTTATCAAGCCATAGCCGGGAATAGGTATTTTGGCGGGTACTCAACATCCGTGCCATATTAAAATCTCATGACAACGTGCTCAACAACAATATAGTGATACCACATGAATCAAAATAATTTCAACAATTATTTTTCAGATTTCAATGAATTTATCAATTCAAATATGAGTTCAATTAACAAGAATTCAACGGAATAAACTCTCGATAGATTTAAAGGAGCATATTGTGTAAAACCCCATACCTCAAACCATGATGAGAAACCAATGATCACATCCTCAATATCAACACAAAAGATCTACAAAAGCTCCTCCAAGAACCTCCAACAAAATATCCCCAAGAACACCTCTAATCTAAGATTGGAAATCACAAATCTCAATGGCTAATGTGTATATAATAAGAAGAGGAATATAAAATATATTTGCTGCCAAAATTTGTGCCAAAAGTATGTTAAAAGGGTTGCCCACGACTCCCTTTTATAATGCAACGAAATGAAGAGTTGGAATCCAAAAGACTCCTTTAAATAAAGCAAAGAAATGAAGAGTTGGAAGTTAAAACAACTCTTGAAAATTACTTGTTCACGAAATGAGGAGAGGTCGATTGATCGACTCCCAGGCTTTGATCGATCGATCCTTCAGAAATTTTGACAGTTCGCCGATTTAGAATTCCAAGAGTTAAAAACATTTAAAAATCATTTTAAAATCCGTTTTAACTCCGTTTTTGAAACCGTTTGAAATTCTCGCGTTTAAAAATAATAACCAACATATTTGAGCAATAAAAATAATTTTATCAAAAACTTTATTTTTCTCCATTTTCCCAAAATTAATTAAAATAGCCCAAAATTACGCGGGTTGTTACACTTAGATGCTCTTCGGGATCTGTAGCAGTTTTATCACTTCCTCTTAGATTGGCTTAACACTGCAATCCATCGCTTCCCGAGTGTTCCATTCAAGAAAATGGTGAGACTTCACACATCTAGGCAGTGTAGGCCCGAGTAGAGGCAGGCTGTGGCTACTAAGATTCAGGGTCAGATAGATCTCCTCCGGGGTAAATTTATCCATGCTCGAGGTTGGTGATCAGGACTATGAGATCAAATTGGCCAGAGTGGAGGAGGAGTTCATGTAGGAGGCAGGCCCATCATGTGCTGGAACCTTGAGATGATTAATTTTTTGTAATTTCTATTTGATAGGCTATCTTTTTTTTCAGCATGTGTATTTGACTTTGTAGTTTTTTTTCCCATCATAAGTAAAGGAATGATAACTTATTAATGAAAACACCTTTCTCTTTCCGTTGTACTTATTTTATTCTTTGCCTTTATCTGTGCTTTTGGCATCTATTTACTATGACCTTCTATGATTTTCTAGGAGCACTTGGTCCATTTGAACTGCCCTGTATACTGTGGGTACTTTCATAAGTGTGAGAAAGTTATACTATTTAGCACAGCCCCGTGTGACTGTGAGGTATTTTTCTATGCACATTCATTTTTTTAGGGAATAATTGAGAGAAAGTGTTAGTCTTTCTCCTTGCCACAAACTGTGAATACAATTTCACAAATGTCATAAGTAAAGAAATTTTTTATTTTCTTATGCGAAAAACAGACCCTTGTCTGTAGGGTCCTCATTCCAAACTTTTCTTATGAACCTTTTTGTCTTAGAAAGATGACAAGTTTTAGGGGGCAGACCTCCTTCTCCATATTTTTTGAAAACTGGTCTAGTAAATTTTTTCTATAGAACAAAGGTTAGAACTTATTCTCTAGGCTATAAATCAGTATGAAATAATAATAAAAAAATGTATATTATTTTTTTATTATTACAACTAGGAGGGCACCCTCCTACTGGTTTAGTCTAAAAAAATTATCGGTTATGTCGATAAGTGCTTTGCTCAATATACTTTTCCCTTAGGATGGATGTACTCCCAGGTACAATGAGGAAAGTTCCTATTGTCACAGACCGTCTTCTGGTCTAGTAGAGAGTGTTATTATTATTACTTTTTAAGAAAGAGAAAATGTTAATATGGTTTACCCACTTCATAACAACAGGCAAATAAATAATGCAAAAGTCATCAGATAATGATCGAAATAGGTATTATTCATTTCTTTTTTATTGTATGTTGTTTACAAGATTTTCTCTACCATCTTTACAAAAAAAAATTTGTATTAGAGCGTGGCATTAAAAAATTTCAAAAGAAATTAAGCTTTACAAAAACTAGGCATAATAATTTTTTAGTCATTTAAAATCAATAGATTAAAGGCGGTTACTCTCAGGTTTCGCTATTTGGCAGTAACCTGACTTGCCCGCCCCTCTCACCACGAAGGGGACTTCCCAGTTGCGTTTGAACTTTGATCATGTCATACTGCAGAGATGGTGAGTGGACGCATGTAGAACCAAGTCCCCTACTTGAAATCCCATGGGCTTAACCAAGTTCTTATAAGACGTGGACAACTACTAGGGTGTAGACCTTGAAGTTCTCCTTACCCTTGTCTTTGTGCTTATCTAGTTCTTCCAACTGCACATGTTAAGGGTCTGGTATGAGGTTGTTACTTTAAGCAACCCTAGCTGAGGGCACTGAAAATTCCATTGGTATGACAGCTTTGGTCGCATACTCCAGTGAGAACGAGGTAAACCCTATCAGTTTTCTTTTTGGAGTACGGTAGGTCCATAGCACCATGGGTATCTTCTCATCGCATTGTCTGTGTGGAACACCTTGGGTATACCAAACCTTCATATGATATTCCTTCTTATAAATTAGGTTACCACTTGATAATTCACTCTCCTTAGTGGGACTATTTCTGCCCACTTGGAGTATAATTATGTAGCAATGATGATGAAGGCCTTGATGCGAGAGGCTGCGCTGATCTTTCCCACTAGATCAAATGCCCATGTGTGGAAAATATAGGGGCTACTAAAATTTGTAAACTTACTGAGGGGCGATGTACCATGTTTCCATGTACTTGGCATGCCCTACATTTCTTCACATAACTAATGGAGTTGGCTTCCATGGTTTGACAGCAGTACCCCAACGTCATCAATTGATTGTATGATTTAGCACCTCCCAAGTGGAAGGGCTCATGTGATTCTTTCATCACCCTCTCTACATCCACTTTAGGTATGACCTTCAATGCCTTCTTATTATAACCTATCATGTAGAGTTCCCCTTTTATTTTATAGAAATGGACTACTCTCTTTTTGAGATAGATCTCATCTTCTCGCTTGGATGGAAACTCTTCATCCTTCAAATTCTCTATGTAAGGTTGCCTCCAACCCTTAAATGCTTCCATGAAGTTCTCTTCAGCTATCTAATCAAATTAAGTTTAGAACTTTAGATATCCCTACTGTAAACGAGCAACCTTCATGCTCATGGTGGTCCAGTAGTAGCCCCTGTTGCAACTGATGAGAAAAAGGGATATCATTATCCCCGTAATGATTCTCATGCATTGCTGCCAACCTTTATGCATCTTGATAGAAACCCCTGGGGCTCCTAAAATAGAGCATTCATAATAGTAGGTGGAACTTGGCCAGTTTTAACATTTTCATCTTTCCTTCTCTAGTTTTTAACTATTTAACTATCGGGCACCTCCAATCTTTTGGTTATTCAGTTGAAAATAGAGACTTCATTGTGGTAGGCATTGTCATCTACTATATAGTTATGGTTTCTTATTATTCATACATTTCCAATTTTTGAGCTATCGTATCTAGTGCATCTAGGTATCTATTCATTGTTCACGCATGTGTCTCAATGGTTATTTTCAAGAACTGGCTTAGACGCCTCTAGATGATGGATATATATGGTGCTAGATTGAAATTATTGAGGGTGAACTCCCTATTATCTTATTTCACTACCCAGTTAGTGTCCCCTCATATATATATCACTCTGGTGCCTTTTTTTAGTGCCTCTATTAATTCTAAAATATGGGCTTCATACTCAGCCCCATTGCTTGAACATTTGAAATTCGGCTTAAAGGAGAGAGTGACCTTTTCCTTCCGATTCGAGAGGATAAAACCTATATCCCTTGTGCCTTGTGCATTAGAACCATCAAATTTCATCTTTTACTCCTCCATATCACCAGCAAAGCATGCTTGGAAATTTTCTCGAGTTATCATCTGGAGGCTCAAAATTTTGGCTTCGGAAGTGGGCTAACATATCTAACAATATTTGGCTCTTGACGGCTTTTTTCACCACACACTTCAAATCATACTCTGACAAGATTAAGAACCACCTTGATGATCTTCCTATGAAGACCATTTGCATCAAAAGATTCTTGATAGGGTCGTACTTGGTGACAATATGGACTGTAAATGCCAGCAGGTAACGCCTCAGCTTCTGAGTAACAAACACCAAGGACAGATAGTGCCTCTCTACATTTATATATCTATATTTATTACTTGAGATCACTTGTGAATAAGTAGTAGATGGGTCTCTCTACCCCTGCTCTTTCTTAGTCTAGCAAAGCCCCTATGGACCATTCTATCGAAGTCAGGCAGAGCAGTAGTTATGCGCCCACCTCTGGAGGTACCATAGTTGAGGGTGATGATAATATTTCTTTAATCCTCTCAAAGGCCTTCTTATGCACATCTCCCCAAACTTATGTAACTTTTTATTTCACGAGGGGGCAAACGGGTGGGTCACCTCTGCCAGTGCTGGTGTAAATATTCTTCGGTAGGATATCTTTCCTAAGAAGCTTTTGAGATGACTCTGAATCTTTAGAGGTGGCATCAGTAGGGTGGCCTTTTTTTTCCTCATCAACTTGCAGACTCTACCAATTTACTATGAATCCTATATATTTTCCTACAATGACCCCAAAGGCACATTTTGAGGGATTTATCCTCCTCTTATACTTGCGGCATCTTTCAAACACTCGACTAAGGTCTTCGATATGATTTTTTTATTTCTTTAACTTCACCACCAAGTCATTTAAATAGAACTCCAATATGTCATTAAATAAGTCATGCAAGATGGCCATTATAGTTCGCTAGTACATGGCCCCTGCATTCTTCAACCTTAATGGCATGATTGTGTCATGAAAATTTCCAAATAGTGTGTGGAAGGTAGTATTCTCCACGTCCACTAGGTCCATCCTAATATTATTGTAGCAAACATACATATCCATGAAATTGTACATCTCATGACCCAAGGTAGCATCTACTATACTATCTATATTTGGTAAGGGAAACTCATCTTTGGGGCGTGCCCAGTTTATGTCACGAAAGTCAACACAAATCCAAATTTCATTTTTATCTTTCTTTGCCACTGGTTTAATTCTAGAAAGCCATATAGGGTGTTTAATGGGTTTGATGAACCTTTCTACCAATAATTTTTCCACTTCTGCTTTTATCTTACGGCCTAGCTCAGCCTTGTATATGCGAGTGGCCTTTCTAACTGGGAAAACATTAGGAAGAACATTTATTTTATGGGATCTCACCTTTGGGTCTATCCAGGAATTTTTGTGTATTTCCAAACAAACACATTGATGAATTCCTTGAGAAAGATGATGACTTCCTCCTTTTGCTTTGGGTTCAATCCTTTGGAGATTGGAATGGGTCTACTCTAAACCCTTCTAATCCTAAATTAATCTCTTTTAGATCTTACTACTGTTCTTTTGTTCCATCTTATATACACTCATGGGCTTCTGTTGGCTCCTTAATATGATGGATAATGTGGAACTCATCCACCATAAAATATTCTGACGCCAAGTCGACGCTCTCATATTTGAGGGGTCTTGGTCAGGTAGACTCTCTTATGTTATAAGAGGTATATAACTTTCCCATCAGGAAGGATGACCTTTTTTCATGTTTGAGGGGGATTGACTACCTCATCTACCTTACTCTTTCCCTTTGCCATTTAAGGGATCACTCTTTGTTCCAAATGATCATGGACAGTCATCTAAGGTTGGGCACTTCCTCCAACAACTTGCATCCCCTTTAATTTTATCGCTGAGCTCTTTCTCTCTTCATCGAGATCAGCATATAATGTTTCATACACCAGATGGGCTTCCTTAATAAAAATGGTTTTTGATTTACTTTAATTATAATCTCAGTACCTTGAACATTGGCTTTGTCACATTGATGATATGTAAAGGGCATTATGCCATGAATGTTCATCCACACTCTCCCTATGAGTAGATGGTCGCTTGTGTTGACATTGATGACATTAAATTTAATACTAAAAGTGAATTTCCCCAACTTAATAACCACATTCACTTATCCAAGTGACTACATGCTTGCGCTGTCAAATTTTGAAATCACTAGTTTTACGAGCACTATCTTGTCTTAAGAGATCCTTCTCTCATATAGTGCGTTGATTGGCATGATGTCGAAGGACAATCCTCCATCCATCAATTCCTTCGGTAAAAAAATCCCATTGATCATGGATGTCACATAGAGTGGGTGATTGTGAAAATATGGTACTTTTCTATGTGCTTCAAAAAATACCACCTCAGAAGTGTATCTTTTAATCAATCGCCAAATGGGTCCCTGCTAGTTTAGCGAGGAGTCCCCTCGCTGCTGCAATGATTCTAAAATCCTTCTCGTAATGACCACTCGGGTGTCATACCTCACACCTATTTGGTGGAAGTACCAATTGAACTTAGTGCTTCTTTCTAGGGCTTCGCACTCAGAGTCCAAGTTTACCTCATAAGTTTGACAATTGCAAACATATTATGTCTAAAATATTCCTCCTTCGTCTAGAGCAAGGATAAGATCTACTTTTCCTTCTGGGGGTTCACTTTCTCAACCCCCTCAAATTAAACCTCTTCTTGATCAGGATTGAAGAACTTTTTTTCATGCATCTCTTCATTTTCAGATTTTTGTTCTCTATTACGTGCCAGTCCTTCTTACTTTTCATATATCTTCTCACTATCTTTCCATTCCTTCTGTTCATAAGATGTTGCTTCATTATATGACACCACCATATTAGTAGTGCCATAATGATGTTCTGAAAGTGAGTTCTCATTAGCATCTACTGGAGGTATCTACAAAAAAACATTGGCCACCTGGTCACCAATATTCCTCTGTAGGTAGAAACAATCTATGATGGTGTGTTTCACTCTCTGATGTAACTCACAATATTTTGCATGAGCCTTGTCTGCTCTTGTTGGGACTTCCCCATTTGAGTGGGGTGGACCTTCTACCCCCTATCTCACCAAAGTGAGGTAATAATCCATATCCTCTGCCATGTTATAAGGCATCGTTAATGGAACATCATCTCCAAACTTTCTCTTCCTAGCCGAGTATATCCTTTGAAACTGGGACTCTCTTCTTACCCTTCGAACCTCCATCTATATAGTTAACCACTTGCCTTATGGAGACTTGAAATCATCCTAAGGTCATAGGAACTTGAGTTCTCCAATTTGAGGATCGAGGCTTGATGATCATAGCTATGTTAATGTCAGACCGAGTAAATTCACATCTCTCGTCTCATTGACCAAATGGATCTTTAATTCTTCCAATAGTCCATCGACAAATATTTATAGAATCCTTGCATCCACTACATCTTCATAGACATCTAGTCCTCTCTCATGGAAATGCTTGATATATTGCATCAGCTCTTCACCAACCTTTTACACTACCTAAGACAAGTGTCTTAAGGTGAACTCATCTTTCGCCACGAAAAATTTCTTAAGGAACTTCTTTTGTATTTCTTCCCATTTTGGGATTCTATTGGGTGTCAGATGGTATTACCACATGTACACCTTTCCCGTGAGGGTCTTGGAGAACTCCTACGACTTTAGGTTCTTGTCATTCCCATGCACTCTTAGGTAGTCCATAAACCTTTTCAAGTGTTCTCTTAGGTTTTCTCATTTGCCATTTAATTTGATGAACTTTGGTGGGATATACCCTTCTGGGTATAGTTTCTCATTGACAGTTTCTAGGTAAGGGTTTTGTAACACCTCATATAGATGAGAAGTTTTCGTCTGAAAAAAAAATATCTTCTTCACTTCCTCTATGGTAACAGCCTTGGAGAGAGACTCCTCCAAGCCCACATTATTTTCTGCTAGTGAACTCAATGGTGTTACTACTTGCTCTAGCATCATCTTTCATAGTGGATCCACCTCTACTGTTGTTATTGTTGCAGCGGTTGACCCTCAGAGGGGGCTACTGCTGATGTTACACAGCTATGGCTCAAACTTACCAAATCCACGTTATTTTGCTTCAAAAACTCAAAAAATATGCTCATTAAATTCAAAAATGTAAATGGGGCAACAACTCCTACACTAGTATGTCCTCCTTGAGGAGTAGGTGCTCTAGCTTTGGTCACTACCGCCTCTTTTTAAATGGCCTGGTCACTCTGAACTCCATTTCCAGTTGTATTATCTTCAAAGACTAGCTGCTTAGAATTATAACATTCTTTGTCCATGGTAATGAAGATACCTACCCAGCGAAGTCACCAAATGTAGGAGAGCAATTGTACTGGAGTCTATAATTAATTGGAACATGTGAGGCGTGACCCACTCCAATGGACTCTTCCTTCAAGGTCTCAAGAGCACCTGGCTATGAAAAGCTTCTATTTCTGGTAAAAATGGAGTAAATGTTGTGGATCTCCCCTAAAAATATGAAACTTCACAAATAATAATGGTAACTTAGAGAAGAAGATCTCCTGAGAATGATGGTTGCAATGATGGGATTGAAGAGACAATCACTCAAAACTTAGGGAGAGAGCAGGGAGAGAATACTAGGTCTGTGTGATTTTGACAGATTAGTAGTATAACTTGAGTTTTTTTATCTGATTTAACCTAGCCTAAGGCTATTATTTATAAATATAAGCTACGGCTGACATGGCATTTTTGGGAGCCAAAAATGAGAGTACACTTTGAGGGACAAAAGGTGTTTCCTGCAGCTACATGTCCCTCTCTAATAGATGACACCTAGTGCAAACCAAAGTCAAAAAGCAGATATGTCTCCTAATGGGGAAAACATATTATTTGGTAAATATCTTTTGAAACTATAACTTTTTGTACAAAATTTTGTAAACTTGAGAGTGGCCTTGAGGGCCACCCTTTTTAAATCATATGTAAAAGTTATTTCTTTATGAACATCCACGTGACTTCTCACTGCAGTTATGACTAAATGTTGGCTATGTAAGTTCTTGAGTGACTCTAGAGTATCTCTGCTAGTATTCAATCCATCTTAAAGTTCTAAATCGCTAAGTCTTACTTAATAAACCTTGTCTCTCAGCCACTAAGCCAACACTCTGAGAAGATCTCAAATGGACTATTTGAGCCATGCTTGCTCAACTAGGCTACATGTACAAATATATAAACATTAATGCTTTTGTTATTTAAAAGAATAATTTTTTAATGACGAGGAATTCCTCAAGATAGACCCCTCATCTTGACTTGTTTTGCTCATGGGGTCACTTATGTCTTGGACCCCCTCGCTGAAAAATAGTATTTGGATTTGAGCATTAACAGAGGGCTTTTTCATTGTGGACTCCCTCGCCTTATATTTTGACTGGCATTGGTAGAGGGGTACCTTTCTTGTGGACTCCCTCCCCCAAATATCATTTTAACTGGGTGTTGGCAGAGGGGTTCCTCGCTATGGACTCCCTCGCCCAAATAGCATTTTAACTAAGTGTTGGCAGAAAGGTCCCTCTCTTGTGGACTCCCTCGCCCAAATATCATTTTAACATGGATTTGGCAGAGGGGTCCCATGATTGTGGACTCCATATCCTAAATAATGTTTCCACTAGCATTGGCAGAGGGGTCCCTCGCTTGTGGACTCGCTCACCCAAATAATATTTTTGACATGTGGAACAATGCCCTTCTACAGCATGAAACCATTATATTTCAAAAATATTACTTATTTTGATTAATTCACCTTAATATTATAAAGAACCCATTTTTACTTAGCTTGATACTTATTCCCCAATCTAACGCACCGGGTTAAATACATTAAAAAATACCCATTGTTTAGGAAAAAGTATATGTTTTACCGAAATTACCCGTTTATTGGAACCAAATTCACCTAGGTATTCTCCTTAAAAAACGCCTTTCAACACACGCACACACTGTGATAGAAAATACTTATTTTCTATAGTAAACCTTTCTATAACACACTCTTGTGTTAATTATGGGTTAAACCTTTTTAGGTTTCTTAATTACCCATTTAATCACTTCACTTACTATTTCTTTTATTTCATGGACATTAGTCAATTTCCTGCATCACTTGTCCTTGTTATCTTTAAACCGTTTAAGTTAGGTTGTATTTTCTTATATTCACCACACAACCCATTTATTAACATGTTCCACTTTTTATTATCTTTCCTCAAAATTCTGTAAATAATCCCATACTTTAACGGGCTCCACACCATTGGCGATGCTACCATATGATATGACCAGTATTTAACCCTAGGGCTCCCTGCCCTTCTTAATTATTTATCGATCTCATTCAAGTCCATATGAATGTGTTTTAACATTTTTCAAATGTCCCCTTTTTCGGTAAAAGCCAAAACCCGAGAGTTTCCCCCACCTTGTGTTGCACTTATAAAATCACTATTTATTGTCCTTTATACACTTGTGTTGATTTTACCCCAACAATTACTTTTGTTTAGGAGCATATGAGTAACACCTTTTTCCAATATTTTTATTTCATAAAAATGTTGCACTTTATGCAAAATTTCCATTTCATCAATATATTTCTAAACTTTCACTTTCCTCCATTCTCACAAATGTTATTTTCCCAAAAACATTAATAAGTTATACATACCAACTTTTCAAATGTTTTTACTTAATAACACTAATTTCGCACTTGGAAGTTAATGCCCCTTCAAGTTATAAATCTCTTTATTTAATTACTTTCTTTATCAGAGGAACCATTGGGCATTTTGAAGACTACTTTACAAGAAAAATATCATTTTCCTTTATTAATAAATGTAGTCTTCAAACCATACACTTATTATATTTTTCACATTTATCAACACATTTTAAGGACTGAAATTTCTAATTTCTTTATCTCATGTTAAAACTCGTTAAGACCTTTATCAAGCTTATTTATATGCTCATCGTCAAAATATTACCAAGTTTATACACAGGGGAAGAGGGGGGTTTAGTCTAAAAACCCAAACAATGAGTTTAACACGTGATTTATTCAAAGGATGTCATAATACTTATAAAAACATGCTTTTCATGATTAAAAGGCATTTTTGTTCCTCAAACCTGAATAAATATCTTATTTCACAAGAATCCTATTTTTTAAGAAAACTCCAAGACTTTATTCATAAAATATCTCAACAAGATAAATATTATTTGAAAACATTTTACTCCATAAAAGGTTTAACACTAAGTTTTCTTGAAATATATCATTTTACTCAAAGACATTAAAATCCTTTGTAAACCTTTTTTCACAAACCATAATAAATTATATTCTTAAATCATATATGCATTCTACTCTTACAAATTCTAACTATAAGACCAATGCTAGGGAAAATAGAGTTCTTAAGCTAAGAGTAGAGTTTCCCACTTTATAAAAGCTCCAAAAATGGATGGATGAATGGAAAAGAAAATGGAAACCTCCTATCTCCTATTGTGGCCTTAAAGAGGTTACCAAACTCCACTAAGCTTTCTTCTTGAAAGCTCCATAAAAACCCACTTCAAGCTCTGTAATTTCTTCCACTTTATTTCTTTAAAACCCTCCAATAACATCTCCAAAAATTTATATCTTGCCTAAAAAAATTTGTAGATGGTTTTTATGGGCTTAAATATAGTGGAAAGGGGTTAAAGTGTGGTGGTATAGAGTTGAGGGGTGGTGGTGCTAGGGTGGTAGCAGATGGTTTATAGTGGAAGAGATCTTAAGAGCTAGAGAGAGAGAGAGAGAGAGGGAGAGAGAGAGAGAGAGAGAGAGAAAATATGATTTAGAGTTCCCTAAACTGGGCCAAAAAACATTTAAATAAGCTAAACCCCGGGGGGGGGGGGTTAAATCCCTAAAATGCCTAAGAACACATTACCCTAATTTATCAGTTGTTGTGGGTGCATGACACATGTATTAATCTAATGGTAAAAAAATTGACAAAACTTTCCCGATCTGTAGAAATTGATTTTTACAGTCTTGTTCGAACGAGAATGGATCTCGTTCGAACAAGAACTACCATGTCATTCGAACTGACTATATCTCATTCGAACTAGAACTACATATCATTCGAACGTACTTCGAATAAGGTTCTAACGAGAGTGGGTTTTCCTAAATAGAGATGTTTCGTTTAATGGTCATTCTAAGGATCCTTATAATGAGGTAAGCATCTCATTTAAAGGACCAACACTAGTTCTAATGATATTGAGATCTCGTTCGAACGATCTGTCAACTTATTTAAACGACCTGAGATTTTTCCAATATCAACTTTCAGTATATTCTAATGCCAATTAATTGCACAAAGTCAACTATATTACCCAAATTTACCCCACAATTCATCTGATGAAGTTAATTGGATCACATAAGATGATCGAATTACACGGGTATGGTCAAAATCATGGGGGCAAGTGTTATATTCTTCCCTCCATAGGAAATTTTATCCTCGAAATTATCAATACATTAATTCCTCATGTTCCTGGGGTTGTCAACTCCTATTGCAAGTCATAGGAATCTTTCTATCCTAGGTTATCTAAGTCCTAAATCACTAATAAGCCATTATACACCCCTTCACACAGGGTTGTTATCAAAGAATTCGATATGCAATATGTTCTAACGCTCACCACCAAGCTAGCCATTGAAGTCGTATTACATTCCTCGAGTCTCCACTCACTCGATAATGACTCTCGATTATATTTTAAGGCTTCTTTGCTAAAACCCAAAGCATATCACCGCCTTTAACGGGGAAACACTCTCTAGTGATCGACACTCACCTCAGAGAAAGACAACAAATAACTAACACCCCATCCATCATCATAAATTGTTCCAATTCTTACAAATACTTACCCTGAGTCTCCATGAATTCTTGAGTCTTCCTGGCCATGCAAATTCACTTAAACTTGATACTAGCCTCACATAGTTATTCTCTCACTCGAAGGAACGCCATACCAATCTAGTCACAAATCATGGGTCTGACTAGAACCTTCCACGAGATACTTCTATGAACCTAGGATTTTTCTAGGCATCTAATTATAGAACACTTACCTAAGTATTACACCAATCCATTAATTGTGGAAAAACAACATTGTGTTATATGTTTCCTCGAGTTTTTAACATTTTACGATGTCCTCAAATCATAATTCTGCTCTTTACAACTAGAGATGCTAATCGCCATACTGGACAATCTATAAGATTTCTAGTCCTAAGGAAAGCGAATACTATGATCAACCAGTGCGATAGAAGAGCAGCCAAACGTACACATAACTTGTGCAAATAAAGGGATATTTCAAATAAGAGTACACTTAGTTTCCAAAATGCAATGGCTACACCAGTTCCATCCGCAGTCATACAAAGACAAGTTATCATATGACCAAACTGTCAACATGGAACAATACCAGACCACTGAAATTAAAAGGACAATATCCTCAAATATTGAAAGCAAAGGAACATGGTCCTCGACTACTGGAATCAAAATAATACAACAAATCAAGATAAATAAATAATCGTTCTGAGGGAATGCATTTTCATGAAACGAATTGTTTATGAAAAGCAAACCTACGCCATACGCTCAAAGTTTATAATTCTTCTCAATAATTCTCATCAAATCTTAGTATAGCCATACTCCCGGGCCCGAGTCACCAACCATGATAAATTGGATCACGAACCACTTATCTTCTAGAGAAGAAAGTAACATACAAACCTATTTTTCTTACGGAAGTCAGACACTGTACTTACCTCATTAGGAATAAAGTTTCCTCCTTTCATTTATAATGAATGCGAGGAACTCCGGTCAACGAATGCCAAACGCCCTTATCAATGTCGACCTTATCCATCTTTCTAGTCAACGTGACATCATGAAAACCTAACACGCCTTGGTTATTATCTACTTTATCATACTATGATCATATCCCAAGCATCTCCTTAGGCAGTTCCGAACTAAGAGAAACATTTACCTTATTATATCCTCCAATGACACAAGCTCGACACTGATTCTACCTCCAAATTCTACTCCAACTAAATTTACATGATGGCCACACCGGTCGCCATTAGCATAATAAGGGTAGAAAGTACTAAATAGGTCTACATTTCCTAATTCGCACAAGTCTGGCAAGACATGCCAAGCATTAATCCTTTCCCTTCTAGGGCTATTCTAACTTACACTATTGACATATGTCGATTTCCTAATCATGTTTCAATATCACTTATATGATGCTATTCTCAAGTCCCTAACATGATATCATCAATCTAATTACCCAATGCATTTCCTAGTACCCATAAAAATCAAGTACCATGTTTCCTACACTAGTTATCTTAGGAAAAACAAGTATTTTTCCCAATTATGACACTAATCTGCAATTTCCCTTAAAAGGTTGCACCACCTATTTATATCAAATTGGATGACTTCACCAAGGACTACGCGATTCAACTCCTTAGAATTTTACCAATATCTTCAGATCATCACATACCATTATTAGAACACTTGCACTCCATAACACCAAATTTTACTAGTTCCCTAAGGATAGTAATCACACCCTAATGTAAAATTCCTCAAAACTTGATAAGATTCCATGACCTATGATCCTCTCATAGTAGGTATGTCATACTTATTTCGCAATATCCATCCTATGACTATTAGATATTCACAAGGATGGCCTACAAGTCTCCACACCTGGTGAACTATAATTAATGAACACTCCAAGTTGTCACAACAAGTCAATTTCTATTCCCAAAAATGCCTCATGAAATAAGTCCCAGGCATACTCTAAGGACTTCCTTGAATCATACTCACACCAAAACCACCTCGCATTTAGCCATTACTTAGGTTGTTAAAAGGGATATGGTATTTCGATAAAATCTTATTTCTTTTTTATTTGAAAACCTGGAATAGATCTAGCCTACGACTCTCTCCTTGAGATCTAATTAAGGTTCATAAACATCCTTCCGAATGGATTATGTCATAAACTACATATCAAATCATAGGTTGACATTACTAAGGATTTTGGTAGGATATAGGACATCGTATATAACTTATAAGCCTCTAAGTCAACACTACTAACATCGTAAGGTATCCTTTTCCTTAATATCCAATCATGTTTTCTAAAACCACATCATATAAGGCTATATAGGGTTTACACCTATGTCACTTCGATTTGTCCTTGTTACACATGCAATAGGCTTATCATCGATAGCTAGTAACCTGCATCACAGATTATGACATATATATATCAATCGATAATTACTAAGGCACTCACCTACAATGATCGTATCCTATCAGCTAAGGCCTGTGTACACATCCCCATGTAATGACCAACACGGGTCTACATGCCAACCAAATTTGTCAAATGCTTACGACATGACACTACCAAAAGTATCGAGTTTTCCTAATCGCATCATCATTATTCACTAACCATAAGCAGCCAACGAAGGGACTTTATGCATCTTTATAACAAAAATCAATATCTCTTAGACATTACACTCATGTCACCTAACCTCCACAGTTGACTCTAAACAACTCATGTCCCTAATTCAATGGATATTATTCACCTATATTAACTTAATAGGCCTCAAACGTCATTACGGGTTGACATCAAGGAACCTCACACTGGAGAACGCATTTTTGCCACTAATGGCTTATGTAGACACTCGCAAATCATTAACACATCTACATCAGTAGCGCTGACAACTATTACTAGAACTAATGTGGACACTACCTACTTGACGATAACTTATATGTCATGATAATCTCCTTACACTATCATCGAGAAAACAAATCGAAACTCTTACCTTTTAGCATGACCATCTTAGAACTAACACCGACATCAAAATATCCACAACTAACCTCACCACATCAATCTCAAAAGGAACCTTGAACCCAGAGATCTGAGACCAATTGTAATGCCTAGACCGAATTTATGGGTAACCTGTAGTCAACCCGATCTGACCCAAACATTAGGTGTGAAGTGCGATTAAACAACCTACAAAATTTGCTAGTCCAATTTTATTTGATTAACGTTTCACTTGTTTAACATACATTTTCAATTTAAATCAAGTGAGGGAACTGTGGGAAACATCCCCATAATCCAAGCATACATAGCTATTAACGTAAAATAAAAGAATACTTACATTTGTAACACTCTCAAAATACATAGCCGCACACAACCTACCATAACAAAGAAGAGGGAATGAGTCGAATGCCCGGTGGAAAAATACAATAATGCAATATAAAATTTAACGACAGAAAAGCGAATCTAACACGTTTACCTATGTGAAAGTGAAATTACTTCGTATATATATATATACACACACATTCATGCATGAAATCATTTTTTTCCAAAAATGTTACTTGTTCCGATTAATTCACCTTAATCTTATAAAGAACGCCTCTTTACTTGGCTTAGAATTTATTTCCCGACTTAACACACCGATTAAATACCTAGAACAAAATAATTTCTTTTATTGAAATTACCCGTTTGTTCACACCAAATTCACCTTAGTATTTTACTTAAAAATCACCTTTCAACACACACGCACAGTGGTAGAAAATACTTATGTTTTGTAGAAAACCTTTTATAAATCCACTCTTGTGTTAATTTTGCATTAAACCTTTTTAGGTTGCTTAATCACACATTTAATCGCTTCATTTACCATTTCTTTTATTCCATGGACATTAGTTAATTTTCCACATTACTTGTCCACGTTATCTTTCAATTGGAATAGGTATCAATTTCATTCATGTTAGGTTATATTTTCTTTTATTCACCATACAAACCATTTCTTAAAATGTTCCACTTTTTATTATCTTTCCTCTAAATCCTCCATATAATAATTTACTTTTATAGGCCCCGCATTAACTTTTCTTGGTCAGTCTTCCTCGACGAGGATTATCCGCTAGATATAGAACCAAGATTGAGCCTCATTGAGGTAAGCTTTCCTTTTAGCTGCATGATCTCCTCCTCCAGAATCTCCACTTATAATCCTGTGATAATCAAAAGATCCAAAATTGAGTGTAAATACCTTGCGTTCCGGTTGTCTAGGGTTCTTGGGAAGATTGGGATCATCATCGTGGTTTCTCTTTTTCTCTTCTCTAGGCTTAACTAGCGATTTATATCTCTGTTAACCTCTTCCTCCATTTCTTCCACCATTTTGCAGATTAATAAATCTGTCCAACTTTCCTCTTCGGAAGAGTGCTTCTATCTAATTCTGGAGAGCAATACAATGGTTGGTAGTATGACCATGATCTTTGTAAAACTCATAATACTTGGACTTATCCCTCTTATCAGTAGGTGACCTTAACTTTATAGGCCAACTCAAATCATTGATGTGCTTGATTTTCTTCCAATATATGATGTATATCCACCGTTAAGGGAGTGTAATTAGTAAATTTTCGAAGCCGATCTAGGCCTTCCTTTACCTTTGAACTCCTGCGCTCATTATGATTTTTGTTTTCCTTCTTTTCTGACTTCCCTTCTATTTTTTCTTCCGTCTTTGCGTCTGAAATCTTTTTAGCAACCATAGCTTCCTCGTCATTCATAATTTTCGTTGCTTTAGCCATCTATTCTGCCATCGTCTTTGGTGGATATTTTGCCAGAGTATAATATAACTTGTCAAGGAGTAAACCACTCATGAGGGCGGTGATTACATTTTTCTCTTCATAATCAATGACTTCTAGTTTCTCGTTGTTGAAACGAGTGATGTAATCCATGTTACTTTCTCCCTCCTTCTGTCTTACAGTGAGAAAATGAGCTACTCGTTTCACTGGTTTTTCTCCAAAGCAGATATTACTAATAAATAGCTCGGCGAGTTATTATAAGAAAGAAATATAACTCCGAGGAAGGCTGTTGTACCAGATTTATGCAGATCCAATGATTATCCACGAGAACTCCCTACATCTCATCTCATCAGGAATAGCATAGATATCAGCAGTTGCTTGGTACTACTCTATATGGAGAATTGGATCAGTCTTCCCATCATATTTCGGAGTGACTACTAGAGCTTTAAACTTGGTCGGCGTAGGGAAATCTACGATGGTTTGCACAAAGGGGGATCCCTTAATAAAACTTCTTTGGAAGGGATTCTTGTCCTTGGCCATTTCTCCAAACCTATCCTCCAAACTTTGAATAAAATATTTCCAAGCTTCACTATCAGCTCCAGATTTATGGTAGCAATTTTTTTATGTCGACCAACAGATTGTACTGAACTTTCTTTTTGTGAACCTTCTCTCTGAATGGATCTATGATTTCGTAGGGTGCTTAATCTGGATTGGGCTGAACCTTCCCTTAAATATCATAGTCGCCAAGTATCTCACAACGCAACCCTTAGGGCATTTCCCCTGAGTCCCAGGCGATCAAAAGGAGAGGCCCTGCTTAGCCTTTATAAGGCACTCAATATTTTTGGGATAAGAGATTTCCCATCAGAGGAATTAGTAATCCTGATGAAGGAAGTTTCTCCAAGAAGGTATAAAGGATCCTTTGAAGTTCTCGAATGGCTATGCCCGACACTCCTGGATGGCAGCGATGGCATATTAAATTATGCAGAAACTCCATCTTACAGATTTTGGGCAACTGTCTCATAGTATCTTGCACAACCTATTGACCTTTAGCTAAACTAGCCAGAATTCCTATTAAATCATGGTTATTTGGATGGGCAGAGGGATTAGGTGGAATTCCCTCATTTCTGTCACTTGATTTTAGAATTTCATCCATGGATGATGAATGAGTGAAAAAGTTTAGCAATATGTTTCCACAGACGGTGTCAATCTGTTGATGAAAAAAACTAGACTAAACCTAGTTAATTGATCACAGATAAATTAAGTAAAACAAATAAGACACAAGAAATTTTTAAAATTGTTTGTCTCAATAGAATAGCCTACGTCTACTGTTATGTATTGACTACCTTAAGTTTCTTTTTTGATTATACACAATAAGGGTGATACAATGTATTTATAGCCCAAGGGGGTCTTGATCATTCTCATGTGAAAGGATATAATGCCTTTATTTGTTAGACATTTACATCAATAAATAATGAGAATTAATTATATGAACATTGTCGCTTCATAGGCAATACAGGTTCTAAGACTACTGGCCCCTTGGTTGGATGTTCAGCATGGATTTTAAGTTGTTGGTCGGGCTTCCCAGTTGGTCGGATAACCATGTTGGTCGGGCTTCCCAGTTGGTCGAATAACCATATTGGTCAGGCTTTTCTATCATGCTGACTTGGACTTGTGCCACATAGGATGACATATGCTAGCTTGTAATTGGTCCACGTAGGATGGTAAATTTTGGTATCAACAGTCATGTTTCCGCCATTAATGGGTCTCGAGCTTGGAAATATGGGTTTTTAGTCAAAAAGCATAAACTCGTGTATTAAAGTTGGAATATTATGCATTTAACTTTCTTCGTCATGCAACATTAGTATTTATAATGATAATACGATTTTAATCCATGTGTGGCCATTTTCAATTAATTGTTTTATACTTTCATTGTTGAATTAATTTTCTTCATGTTTGGTGTTTATAATTAAATGAGTATGCTCGGTTCAATTTTTTTGAACCAAAATCCTTTTTACACATTGTTTAGCTCACGATGGGGATGCAACCCTAATCTCGTTTTATCTTTACTGTCTACTTTTAATTACTTTTCACTTGTAAACCTCATCACCATTTACACTTTTATTTCATAAGTAATTAATCAATTAAAGTCTATCAAACATTCCCGATGGATTTTTGATACCCAGACTGGACGCTATACTCCCGTAAAGAGTGTAGTCATAGTTTATGTTTTTTGCATTACGATCAGAAGCCGATAATTACGATTTGTTTATCTACACGGACGCACAGTTTTTGCTTCATCAAAATGGCGACGTTGTTGGGGGGTGTTTATTATAGATCATAATTCTTTTATTATTTTGTAGTATTCTTTTTTTATATATCTGTATTCTTTGTTTTCCCTTTCTTTTTTACTTCTGCTAGATTGCTTCGAGAATCTTGAAATCTTGGTTCTAATTGCATTTTGAATTGCCAAATTTAAAATGTCTCGCTATAATTCTTTAGATAACCTTAATTTTTATGAGAATAGTTTTCCAAGTTACACTCCCAAGACTATGCGAGAATGCCTACAAATTCTTCAAAATGAACATCTTGAGCGTGAAATTTAATAATTTGTAAGTAGTTCCCCATTTCCTTGGGAATGTAAGTTGGGAAGCGGGCAATCGTCTAGCTATAAGCAAACATCCTAAGAAGACTTCATGTCTTATTGCTGGTTTTATCATGTGTTAGCTTTCAAGGAATTGAATGACCAATTCGAGAGTCTTCAAGCTTGGTCTTCAAAAATAAATGCCCAACTAGATGAGATTATTTACTCCTCATAAAGGTCGGTTGAGGTTGAAACTTGTGTTTCACCTCCACTCCTTTTAGATGGAGAAATCATTGAGAGTGATCCCAGCACTTTCAAATTTCAACCTCTTATTAATTCTTCCAATTTTATTGAGGTTGATGGTCCCTCATTTCCTTTGTTCCCTACGATTCTCTAACCATTAAATTTATCACAAGAATTAGTTGAAAGTCTTGAGGACTTTGACCTGATTCTTGAATGGGATTATTATTTTGAGATGCTTCATCTCATGGGATATTAACTTGCACTTGACCCACTTCCCCTTCTAATTGAAAAACCTTGGGGATATTATGCCAATTTTCTCGAGATCAATGTGGTCTTGTCACCCTTAGTATCCAAATCCCCTATCACCCCACTAAAAAATTTCTTTGATGATGGCTCATTTCTTAAGCCCTAGACATGCCTTCCGTTGTTCAAACATAATTCTTCTTTTTTGGGAGGCATGCACTCTGGTTAGGGTACATTATTAATCCCTCAAAGTCAAATCGTATTTTGGGTGGACCCTCAAAAGTTTTTACTTCTAGTATATAGTTAGATAGAAGTTAAAATTGTAAGTTGTAAATAGTTAACTTTTTTTTTCTTTTTCTCTCTTTTTAATTTTGGTCTAGCGTAATTAGTTAAAAGTTTTATTTTTCTTGGTTCTAGCATGTTTTGAAGATTCAACAGACTCGTACTTGTCAGGGATCTCTTCACTTTGAGTAATATCTTTCTTTTCCTCTCTTTATGTTGTGCTCTTGATTTGCATTGAGGATAATAAAGCATTTAAGTTAGGGGATGTGGGATATTTTATCCGTTCATTATTTAGTTGCATTGATTTGATCACATGTTCTTTAGTAAACATGCATGTTTTGTTGTAAAAAATTGGAAATTTTCAAAAATATTTTCGTTCTTTTTTCTCCTTTGTTGGGAGTTTTGCCCTTGTTTTCGATGATAAATTTTAATAAATGCCAGATCCAATAGACAACTCAATGATGAATGTTCTCAATTTTAGAAATTATTAGACTTTAGTCCTCATATCATTGATATTATGAATAACTTCATGAATTAAGCTTTAACCCCATGAGCACACGCGCTTCCC
Source organism: Sambucus nigra (assembly GCA_949130495.1). Classification (NCBI taxonomy): domain Eukaryota; kingdom Viridiplantae; phylum Streptophyta; class Magnoliopsida; order Dipsacales; family Adoxaceae; genus Sambucus; species Sambucus nigra. Next base: position 290,657,744 of record OX422218.1, on the reverse strand, counting down.
TTTTTTTAATGAATTGATTTAAGATTTTTATAACTCTATCATCTTTGTTGCATTGTATATACTTACACCTACTGAGGCTTGGTATTTTCTTCATTTGTGGGTGTTATACACTACTCTTTCCTCCTTGAAAACGTTGAATTCTTCGGTAATTTCATTATTCTTTCATTTGATCGTTTATTAATTGAGTCCATTTATGAAATGTGTTACTTGATCATGATTTTTAAAATTATTTGGCTCAAGAATTGCGTAAACTTTACGAAATGATCATAAACCATCTTTGTTCTATCACCCATATTAACCTTGACCTCACCTTATATAATTCCATAGTTAACCCCTTTGAGCCTTAATATATCCATTGTTTCATTACCCAAAATCCCTTAACCAACTACACATTGGAGTTATAACTTCCATACCATTGTTTGGAGTGTTACTTGGGATTTAATGATGTTATTGTCATTTGGTTATAATGAAGCATGTGAGAGTGAGAAAAGTGGAGAAGAAAAGAAAGTGAAAAAGAAAATATAAGAAAAAGTAGAAAAGATAAGAAAGAGAAAGTTTGTATATGATGTATATAGTGTTCAATAATCCTTGTCACTCTCCAATTTCATATCTAATGCTTGTTATGGAAATCATTTTCCAATTTTGAAATTTCCACAATTTTCCATTATCCCGAGTTTTCATCTCCGAACACCTTTGAATCCCTATATATTCCTTTCGTTTCTTAACCCTAACCCCAAACCTACATTACAACCCTATAAAGTCCTATGTGATCCTAGGGTGAATTCAATTTACAAGTTTAAATAGTTGCGATAATCTTTGAAAATACATTTCGCCTCCTTTATCGGTTGTATCTTTCATTGAGATTACGTGGTTTTCATTTTATATATAGCATTCTTCATTGGTGACATGTGTGCGGCCTTATTTCCATTTCCATTTACTCTTTATGCCCGCTTGTCCCATGTATTATCTCCCTTTCATAGTGATTTCATTTATTGAGTGTAATATCCGATTTGGATTGATTTATATACACGCTTTAATGTTTGTTATCCAATTTAAATTTGTTTGCCAAATCATACTTTACATGTGCTCTCTTTTCCTTCCACTTTTAAGTTTCAATTCTATGAAGTTCATTCTATAATGTTAATAATACAGACTTTTATGTGAATTCTTTCACTTTGCTAATAACTTGTTTGAAATCTTTTTCATTATTGTTGGGCTTGTCGCATGTCGATTGGGCATACATTTTGAGGAAACTTGGATATTTGTGGGTTTCATCCCTGAAAACCCTCACGAGACAACACACGTCCACTACGGTAAACTATGGGTCTAACAACTTATTGCATATGCTAAATGTAATCGTGTTCCCTACGAAAGTGGCATTTATATTTTTATGCACATATACGCTTTGTGTCGCCTTTTGTTGGACTGGTTTTTCTTTGTTTCACTACTAGGGACTAGAGATGTTTAAGTTAGAGGGTGTGAAATGTCACGAATATTGCGCATTTGTGCCCTTTATCTTTATGCATTATATCACTTTTGTGTTCCTTCTACTTATATTTATGTTCGTTAACTAGAAAACCTCTATTATGTAATTTTATATGATTTGCGAGGTATAATTGAGCTTTTGTGGGCATTGGAATGCTTAGCGTGTGAATTCGTTGCATTTTGAGGAAGTTCCATCATCTGATTCAACTCTAAGAGAAATTTATTCATTTTGTACTTCATCGCTGACTCATTATAATTCCACAAAAGCATAGTTCATTAAGTTAACTTCATGTGGCCGCGAACGACACGTCGATTCGAGTTGGGACGAAGAAGTTATGGCTGATTCCATGAAGCACCTTTTCTCCCATGTAAATACCAAGTCATCTAAGAAAACAGGGCACCAGTTGGCCGGCCCTGAGCCCTCGATTTACCGATCATTCAGCTTAAGCCTACAAACCAAGGCAGGGCACTTCAAACACAATCACTGGTCGATCGGGTCCTGGGCGGGGTCGACTGGTCCTCCCAGTTTCAGCCGCTTGTTTCTTTTTATTTTCTTTTTCTTTTATTTCTTTCCCACTTTTTATATAAGTGAGTTCTTATTTATTTTGTAAGACATCTTCATTTAGTTTATTTTTTAGGGTTTGCCCCTTGGGAGCTTCTCTCTCTAGGGTTTCTACCCATTTTTGTATTGTAAGTTACTATTCATCTTCCAATCCATTTAATTTATGCTTTATTTCTTTTATGTCTTATTTTTTTTCTTCATTTACTTGCCTTGTATTTACTTTTTGTTGGTTAGTTAGTTGTTTTCATTTATTAACTAGGTTTATTTCTTGCTTTAATTATGACTTGTAGTTAGTTTAAGGGTTGGGGTCATGTTTTCGCCATTAACGGGTCTCGGGCTTTGAAATATAAGTTTTGGGTCAAAATGCATTTAATTGAAACCTCGGGTATTAAAGTTGGAATATTATGCGTTTAACTTTCTTTGTCATGCAACGTTAGTGTTTAAAGTGATAATACGATTTTAATCCCTGTGTGGCCATTTTCGATTAATTGTTTAATCTTTCATTATTGAATTAATTTTCTTCATGTTCGGTGCTTATAATTAATTAAGTATGCTCCGTTAAATATTTTCGAATCGAAATCCTTTTTACGCATTTTTAAGCCCACGACGGGGATGTGACCCTAATCTCATTTTATCTTTACTGTCTAATTTTAATTACTTTTTCCCTTTTTCCCTTTTAAACCTCATCATCTTTTGAACTTTTATTTCAGAAGTAATAAATCAATTAAATTCTATCAAACATTCCCTGTAGATTTTCAATACCTGGACTTATAGCTATACTCTCGTAAAGAATGTTGGCATACTTTAGGTTTTTTGCATTGCGATCGTAAGTGGATAACAATGATTTACGTATCTACACGGATGCACGATTTTTGCTTCATCGGTATAGTTATCTATTGATTTAGTGATGTTTTTTAAAGTATGAAATTAATTTAGCATTATAAATATTGATTGGGTGTTATTATTTAGGGCCTAAAGCTAGTTGATTGACCAATTTACAATTTCATTTCCTATTTCTGTTGTGCAAGTTGTATTTTTTTAGGGTGTTAATTGTGAAAGTTAGCTTGTATGCATTGTGATGGTATAATGAAACATAGATAACATAAAACCCTCAAATGTGTTTTTATTTACTAGCTATTTTGGCGAACAATATAAATAATTAAGTCTATAGTGTATGTTTGTGTATATATGTGTGTGTGTGTGCGCGCGCGCGCGCGTGTGTGTCAAAAAATAACAAATTACCCTTAGTAGAAATTAAAAAAATAACAAATATATGGATTTATTAAAATCTTTATTTTATACATTTCTTTCTTTTTTCAATAGGAAAAAAAATATAAACTTCTAAGTAGAAAACAATTCAATTATTTTTTGTTATGCATTTTGTTTATAACCAGTTATGGAGGAGGTCGACAAGAGTTGGATGAAATTTAGGCAAAAAATATATGAGCGACATTATGAAGGGGCAAAGTCTTTTGTTGATAGAGAAATGGCTAAAGTGAGCAAAAATGGTACTATCCAATGCCTGTGTAACGACTGTTGTAACTGCTATTAGCAAACATAAGATGTTGTGATGTATCATATAGTCCGACATGGCGTGGTGGACAGTTATAAGAACTGAGTGCACCATGGGTAATCTATTTCCCAACAACAAACCCACGAATCTGAGGATGAAACTAATATTTAAATGGTTGACAATGAAGATGAGGATGCAGAAGAGTTCTTTGAATTATTTGAAGACTATTTTAGAGTGAGTTACATGGACCATGATTCCATGGATTTGGGATCTAGAAAATTGTATAATAACACGAAGAGGGAAAAGGGGCAAAAAATTAAAAAAACTGTTGGAGGCTGCCTAACGTGAGGTGTAATCAGGCTGCAAAAAGTATACGTTATTAAATTTTGTGCTTATAATGTTTTGTTTGAAGGTTGTGGGTAAGTGGAGCAATAAGTCATTTGATATGATTATGGGGGTAATGTTAGAATTTTTACCATAAAAAAATTGGTCGTAAAGTCAATTTATAAAGACAAGAAGTTTCTACATGAATGGGATTAGGATACAAGACCGTCCATTAATGCCAGCATGATTGTGCTCTCTTTTAGAAGGAGAAGAATGCTACACTGGAAAATTTTCTCATATTTGGGGAGTCTAGATATAAGCTCAATTGTGGAAATGGTAAGAAGATTCCTTATAAGGTATCACACTACTTCCTACTGGCACCGAGGTTGTAGAGATTGTTCATGTCACTGAAGACGACTACAAACATAAGATGACACAATGATAAGCACATATACGATAGGATATTGAGGCATCTGTGATAACCCTGCCATTATAATAACGGTCGATCGTGATTTACTAAAATAAAATAGGAATCTCATTTGGTTCATTCTTAGCACCACTTTCGAAAATATTTTAATTACTAATACAATATTAGGGTTGGTGTCAAAATTTAAAACTTATTAGCTTGTTTACATAAAATTCCCATTCACATAACCAGTCATGCAAATTAAAAAACTCACACTCACTGGCATAAATTAATTAGCTGATAACTCTCATAAAAATAACAAGACAATAATCCAGCTAACTGAAAGGAAAGCATCTAAATAAAATAAATACCAATTAACTAGACGTCATGCCCAGAATATCTCTGAAATACCTCATATCTATATCTAAAGGACAGAAGTGTCTAATCAATCCCTTTAGACATCCACATCTACTGCTGTATTGTTTGACTAAAAGGATGGTTAAGCCTAGCATCCCTCTGGTTGATCACCTAAAAGTTTTGAAAATATTTTGATAAGGGTATGATCCCTAAACCTTTTAAAATATTTTGCAAGTGTTTAAAATACATTAATATATATGTAATGCAGTATTTCATATTTAAACCGGTGTCGCACTCCCATGAGGTACCCTTTGCCCCTCATCTATAGTGAACACCTAAAGCATGTATTTTAAACACCCTAGTTATACTACTTAACCTAACTAGTACCTCTGCCAATCTTATCACCATATTTTGCCTTATGTCGCATGTATACTTTTATTTAACTTGGAATTCACATTAATCTTTCGCACCTACTTCTTCCTTATAAATCTCATATATAGTTTTGCCAATTCATTTCACATAACTGCATGTTAGTTATTAATTCCATATTCACACATTAGTGTCGTATACCAGTATATATTCATATCCCACTTATATACGTATTTTCACATAGCATCCTCGAGTTATCCTCTCAGATGCATATAAATTTACTATTTATAATATCCGTTAAATCACCTGTGTATATATATATATATATATATATGTGTGTGTGTGTGTGTGTGTGTATACACACACACACAAATCACATCAACTATACATACATATATATCACTCACTATATATGTATAATTGCAATGCCCAGAGCATTACATTGTAGATGAAAATCTTTAGTATTCTATCAGGCTCCAGGGAATACACACCTCAACCTTGGCCACTAGGTTGGAATCACACCACAACACCCAAAGTGTAAACGTCAAACCGATGTCGGTCACAATCTTAAGTTACTGGGTCATAACCATTATTACTCCACTTGGACTCCAACCTCACATAGAGGGGGGAGGCACAGACCTATGACCTTGGAGTTTGGTACTACACCTGATGAGATTCGTTAGAAGAGACCGCCCACTACGCGCAACCTCCGCTGATAGCATCCCACTAGAGTAGGAATGTTTCACATATATCAATCACATATAGATATATTCATACATATTTATATATATATATATATATATATAGACACACACACACACACACACAAAGAGACAAAAAAAATAACACTAACTAACCGTGCATGTCACTTGTAGCGCTAACCTATAATCTTTGAGTCTAAATCTAACTCCCAAATTTATAAGTAGTCCCTTTCTTTTTAAATCACGATTATATTTTATTCTTGAAACTAAGGGCATCTCAATCCTGTCCGTATCCTAATTACATTCGAAATTCCTGATTATGATTAAATTCTTCCAAATTTACCCCTTAATTTAGAGACTTTTATTACCCAAGACAACGTAAAATGAATTATTTTATCTCATATCTATGCTAACGATTTCGTCTAACAAGTATCTCGAGTTTCATGTATTTCTTATTAATTTTACAGATATTTAATACATGAAAGAAAGAAAGAAACCGGAAGAAGCAAGAGAAAAGAAAAAGGACGAATCAAAAGGGAAAAAGAGTAATTTCCACCAGTAATCTGGTTAAGGACCCAAAATAAAAGCCAAAGATCTCGAGTTATGAATGCATGGGAAGAAACGGCGTCCTAATTCGAGTTCTGGAGAAGAAATTATGAAGACCCGAAGATGTGAGATATTCAAGAGAAATTGAGATGCCAATCCGGACCAATCCGATATCCCAAAAAAAAGGATCAGTCCGGCCCTCAAAATCACTGCATAGTGACCTGTCTAGAGGACCAATCCGGTTTATTTAAAAAACGGATGACTCCAATTGTTACTTGGACCAGTCCGATATGTCTTGACCGGATCTATTTGGGGTTCGAGATTTGAGCTAATCTTCTTCTTGATAGAGTTTTGTATGCTTAAAACTCTTGTAATTTTCATAAGGTATAAATTTGAAATAACTCCCAGACATTGAGGAGGCTTATATATGTTTTAGAGAAGCTTTGTAATTAGCTTAGAGGAGAAACAACAGGAAACCCTAGTTTTGATTCCAGTTTTGCAATTCAAGTCATTTTATTCCTATTCTTGCTTTCATATTTGCAATAGCTAATTTCTTAGTGAGTAATTTCATTCTTCTTCAACTTCAGTTGGTGGTAAAAATGTTTTCTTTCATTCAACACATGTTTTCTTCTAGTTTCAATATGACCGACTAAGTTTTCAAAGGTCGGGGTGCATGAACCCTGCCTGATGTAATTCATGATAGTGGAAATAGAAGTTGTAATTAAAATCTTAGATGAATTGTATAGTAGTTAATACGATGCCGCTTTAATTCTTCCTTTGCTTACATACTCTGCGGGCTACGGTCCCTCATATATGTAATACTTAGGAGAAATAAAGACCGATTTATAATTCATCCTTTACTTACATACTGTGCGGTCTACGATCCCTCATATATGTAATACTTAGGAGCATTAAAAAGTCGGATTCATTTAATGCTTTAATTATGGATCTAGTATCCTACGAAGTGAATTACTAGGGTGTGGGGGATTGTAACGTGACCCATCTTTCTCATCTTATAGTTAAAGTTTTAGTCAAATTGTCGTCAATCCTTTAGTAATTATAGTAATTGCATTTCATTCATTCGTAATTTCATTAGTTACTCATTTTCATATTTGCATCTATTTGTTGTCATTTCACAATCCAAATCATCTTTTCCTCTTTTTTAGAGTCAAAGTTAGGTTACCTTCGTCTTTCCAAAGTTGTTACGACTTCGTTGTCCTGTTTCCCTGAGGGTCGATACCCGACTTATCGAATTATTACTTGAGAGACAAGCTTGCACTTGAGCCTAAATAGCACACACACTAGACACATATGTGGTCGCGTCAAGTTTTTGGCGCCATTGTCGGGGACTCTAGGTAGACTTAGGTTAGATCAAGTCAATCTAAAACTTTGACCAAGAAAATCCAAAAACATAAAAAATCTAAAAAATAAAAAATAAATTCATCTTTCAAAAAGCCTTTAATGCAAAATCCTGAACATACTCATACTCCTCACAATACTCCAACCCAAATCCACGAAAATACAATCATTTAGTATAACTCTGAAAGGCCCCACACACCTCGCGTTCCAAAATTTTGGTTTCCAATTCCAACTCCCGAGCACTCTATCAGTATCTACACCCTGAGTCAACCTTCGAGTCACACATCTAGTACACCGAGTGAATACACATAGTCATTTGAAGAGAGTGCGAGCACAATCTCTGACGCAACAAGTTTCTGTACTGGAGAGGGAGATCTCCCCTATCGTCCTATGAAAGACTTACTCTTTCCTGAGCGGACTGTCACCCCTGGTTGCACAAATTCAGATTATAAATCAAAAAATTACCAGATTTATCAATTAGGATTCCACTATTTTTCCAAATCTATCATTTTCCTGAATTAAGCACCTTAATTCTCACATACAATTCCACAATTTTTCCAGATGCAATTAGGATCAAGTCTATTCCCACCATGATTCCAATTCAGATTTTCAAATCAAAATTATAAATTTTATTTACAATTAATCTCATATTTCAAATAATATGTTCCTCAATTCAATTCTCGTGAAATCTTTACCAAAAACCCATATACGCATATGAATCACATCCCAAAAGTTCATATTTATTTCTCACCAATTATGATATGAATTAAACACAACATATGATATCAAATCAAGTTAAACACTTTCCTCTAACTGTAGAAATCTTATCTTGGTCCTTGAGATCCTTAACCGGCAATGATCCAAGTCTAGAAATTATTTAGTCTCCTCTTTGCATGGTGTTCTAAAAGTTTCTCTTCAATTCCCCATTCCTCTTGCCTCTCTCTCTCTCTACATATAAGATGATTTAGAATGATATATGGTTGCCTCCCTTCTTTAAAACCCTTTTATCTTCCCCTAATCCTGAAATTAGGTTAAATAATAAAATAAAAATGACCCGAATACCCCCGTACGGTTCCTGTATAGGTTAAAAAATCCCAAAACCCAACTAAAATTCCCAAGTACCTAATTTTAACTATATCGACCCATCCCAGATTATCCATGAACTCAAAATCACCATTCAAGTCACCTGTTATCAATTTACATTGTTATTCCCAACACGACCCCACACGTGCGTCTCGAATAAGATCATTTTAACCCGTCAATTTTCCCCACTTACGACGTAATATAAAATAATACAATATAATTTACTTATCACACAAGTAAATATAATAACACATAAATATTAATCCAAGATTTGCAAATTAATATTTATTCAATTCACTTTATTTATCAAATTAATTAAATTAGGAGCACGTGCGTAATTTAAACATTCTGAAAAATACGGGGTGTTATAGCATCCAATTGATACTGATGAGTGGAAGGACTTCAATCGACGTTATTGCGAGTTTGACCGTGAGCCTGGTAATATGATTCTAGTCCTATCCACCAATATTATAGCATGTGTTCTATGGTACAGATGCAATTTAACATGTAACCCGAGAACTATATGAAGGATCCATTTTTCATGATGTCTTTACTTATTGGCGCACTTTATGCTCGGGTAGATAGATTTATGTTTACATGCGAATGTCGGTTGACGGGTTGAATGAGTCATGGAAAAATGGCACATGAACTTGTAATGCCTCGAGTCAACAAACTTTTTGAATGTATGTAGATGTAATGTGGAAGATAAATGACTTTCATGCATATGGTAACTTGTCTGGTGGACTACTAAAGGTTATTTTGCTTATCCCCGATGTAATGAGGATGCATTATCTGAATGTTTAAGAAGTAATATTGGTTACACGGGCCATCGATGCTACATGCCTAAGAACTACTCTTGGAGAAAGAGTAAGGCCTTCAACAGTATATTTGAGCATCGAACCCAGTCCTTAGAGTTAATAGTGGAGAAAATACATAATCAATTGGATTGCTTATCAAGCATCAAGTTTGGGGTGCATTTGAGCAATAAGAAAAATCCCCCTATCCAAGAATAACTGAACTAGAGAAAGAAAAACATATTATATGAGCACCCATATTGGAAGAAATTGAAGCTTCATCACAAACTTGATGTGATGCCCATAGACAAGAATATATGCAATATTTTTCTTGGAACTATATTGAACATGAATGGGAAGAATAGAAAAGGTACGTCTCGATTTGAAAGACACGGTCATGAAGGTATAATTTCACCTACAAAGTCGTCCCAATGGGTCCTTTGTCAATCCTCTAATAATTAATACACCTGAACCCAAATAAGAGAGATGGGTTTTGTGAATTTTTTTAATCTGCTAAATATCTAGATGGCCATGCTGGAAACATCTCGATATGTGTGACCACAAATGCTAGAAAATCATCTGGACTTAAAAGTTATGATTTTCATGTTCTTTTACAACGAATTCTTGCTGTTGGGATGCGTGGATATCTCCCCAAAGATATTTTCACTACATTGGCTAAGTTGACTGAAAGGTTTCAGGATGCGTGGAAACTATATAAGAATTTAGCATGTACGTATTTTGTTAGGATCTCACATCCATGATAGTAGTTATAGTGATCACAATGCATCAAAGCACATGATATAAGGTTAGAACACATGGCATAATTGTCTTAAATCATCCAATTATTTTACTTCTTTGTGCGTTTCTTTCAACATTAGTAAGAGTTAATCAAATTATAGAGCTAAAAATGACACTTAAACCAATCTTTATAGAACTGTATTTATAATGTGGGATATTGTCTACACGAACAAATTTTCTTTTAACATTTCAATTATTAACATAATGTATTTTTCGAAAAAAAATTATAATTTCGGAAAAAACATGTGTCGCCTGACGGTGCATTATTATAATGCTCTTGTGAGGACTAGTCCGCATTTCAAGAATGTGGACTGGACATGTGTCACCTAACGGTGCGCCGAGAAATTATAGGCTCTCTCTCTCTCTCTCTTCTGGGCTCACCGTCAGGTGACACATGTACGGTTCGCATTCTTAAAATGCGGTCTAGTCCGCACAAGAGCATGACTGTATATATATATATATATATATATATATGCAATTTCAAATAATGAGTTAATGAGGGTCAAATGTTAGTCATTGATTATGTTACGGTAGTTTGGGGTTCAAAAAAAATAATAACTGACATTTAGTGGTATATAACATGATATATGAATTTAAGTTATTCTCTATAACATCATCAGAAAAACCTTCTCTCATCAACATTTCCTAAAAATAACTGCTTTAATGATTACTTGTTTCTTCATGTGCACTTGTTTCTGTTAACCGATTAAAATACGATATTTGTTCTTTTTATTCGAATAGGTTTGTGATTTGTTGAAAACAGATACAACTTCTATTTTTATGGATACAATCAATTATTAATTCCTTAATATTATTTAATTTTAGTTACTTCGAAAAGCACGAATCGACTAATAATATAGTTTGCAAGTGTTGGATCGAACCCGCGAGGTATAGGAAAAATATTTTTTTTTAAATAAATAAATGAATGTTATCTTAAATTTTAATTCATAATCTAGTATGGAAAAATATTTGGGATTTTTATAAATTTAGTTTAAAAATAAAGTAACATGTACTAAAGTAATGATAAAAATGCTAAAATGATAATTTGAAGGCGATAAATTAATTAATTGAAGGACTAAGGTGTCGAGATCCATTACATATAGTCACGTTTGCATTTATCATTTATTTAAATGTTTTACACCATCATTTTTGTAGCTAAGCTCTATCATTGTGGGTGACATATTGTTAATAGTCCTATATTTCAAGTTACATAAAAATAATATGTTTTTCTTTTACCAAACAAAGATTTAAAGACTAATCATTCATTAAATCTATCAAAACAAAAGTTGTATCCATTTTTAAGAATTCAAAAACTAAATTCAATAAAAAAAAATAACTAATATCATATATTAATTTTAATCCATTAACACAAACGAGTGCACAAAATAAAATAATTAATTGTTAAAACACTTAATTGTTAGGGACTGTTGAACTACACAAATAATCATATATGAAATTTCATCTTAACCTTGGCAGAAGGTGTAGCCTACCATATTAATTATTGAAATAGATATAAAAAGGTAAATAAACTTACTTGAATCAATTTGCATTAAACAAATAAGTCCCAGAAAATTAGCCTTCAAAGCCTTCCCAATAATATTGGCACTTCAATAAACACTAATAGAAATTAAAATGAGGAAAAAGAAATGGAGCAAGACAATAAGCCAAAAAAGCTCTAATAATTAAATCAAAGACCTCCACCATCCAAAGATGAACACATGAACCACTAGGACACAAGCTTGCTTGTTACTTAATATGCATTCCTATTAAATTAACAACTAATTGCAGCTCTCTCTCTCTCTCTGGCTATGGAAAAAACCTCTTTGAAACAAACACACACATACACACACATCGAACAGGTATCTCTATATCTCTCTTTCACACACATGCACATATAAATGCATACATGCACATTCATACACCCACACATATGGATGCACATACAAACGCACAATGTTCTACACACACATACACGTGCATGTGTGTGAATGCACAATGTTTTTCATTTGCTTTGGATCAAATCGTTTATTTTTACCAGGTATCTCTATTTTTTTATTTTTTAAGGTTTTTGAGCCTCTATGTTCGTATATTTGGGTATGCATATGTATAGATATTGACGTGTTTCAATTCTAATGGGAGATGCACCCGAACCCTATTTGAATCTGATTAGGACTTATGGCCAGATCTATTTAGGGGAAAAAAAGAATACTGAAAAAAAAAAGTTTACGAGTTCTATGCATAAATTTAAGGTTTGCAAAAATAAAGGGTTTTGAAGTTGGGGTTAAAAAATATATATTAACTTGTTTTGGACTACCCACCCAATCTATTTTGGCATCCTCTCAATTTATAACCTTCCATCCAAAATAAAAACACCGAGCCAATATTAGTGCTTTCATTGTACATTATTAAATATTTTAGGGTTATTTTAAAATAATGTTCTAGGACTTGAATTTAATTGAACATCACAAATATTGATTGAATATTGTTATTTTGGAGCATGAAATCAAATGGTATTATTTTGTGTTGATGTTAAATGGGTATTGTTGGTTAGGGATTGAATTAACTAGGTATTGTTATTATTGATTTCGTATATGATATGTCACGAATATTGCGTATTTATGCCCTTTATATTTTGCATCCTAGTGCTTTTGTGTTCCTTATGCCTATATTTATGCTCGTTAACCAGAAAACCTCTATTATATATGTTTATATGTTTTGCTAAGTCTAATTGAGATTTTATAGGTATTGGAATGCTTAGCGTGTGAATTGATTGCATTTCGAGGAAGTTTCATTGTCTTACTCAACTTCAAGGGAAATTTATTTATTTACTACTTCATCTCCAACTTAGTATAATTCCACAGAAGCTTAGTTCATTGAGTTAAATTCGTATGGCCATAAACGACACGTGGTTCCGAGTTCGAACGAAGAAGTTATGGTTGATTTCGTGAAGCACATTTTCTCCCATGTAAAGACTAAGGCATCCAAGAAAATAGGGCACCGATCCACTGGACCTGAGCCCCCGGTCAACTAGTCATTCAGCTTAAGCCTACGAACCAAGGAATGGTACCTTAAGCACGATCACCAGTCAACCGGCCCCCTAGCTGCGGTCGACCGGTCCTCTCAATTTTCAACCACTTGTTTCTTTTTATTTCCTTTTTATTTTATTTCTTTTCCCACTTAGTATAAAAGTGGTTTTTTTTTATTTTGCAATACATCTTTTATTTTAGTTTAGTTTTTAGGGCTTGCTCCTTAGGAGTTTCTCTTTCTAAGGTTTCAACCCATTTTTGTATTGTGAGTTACTATTCATCTTCCCATTCATTTAATTTATGCTTTATTTCTTTTATGTCTTATTCTGTTCTTCATTTACTTTCTTTGTATTTAATTTTTGTTGGTTAATTAGTTGTTTTCATTTATTAACTAGGTTTATTTCTTACTTTAATTATGTCTTGTAGCTAGTTTAAGGGTTGGGGTCATGTTTCCGCCATAAATGGGTATCGGGCTTTGAATTATAGGTTTTGGGTCAAAATGCATTTAATTGAAACCTCGTGTATTAAAGTTGTAATATTGTGCGTTTAACTTTGTTTGTCATGCAACGTTACTGTTTAAAGCGATAATCCGATTTTAATCCATGTGTGGCCATTTTCGATTAATTGTTTAATCTTTCATTATTGAATTAATTTTATTCATGTTTGATGTTTATAATATATTGAGTATGCTCGGTTAAATATTTTTTAACCAAAATCCTTTTAACGCATTGTTTCTCCCATAGTGGGGATGTGACCCTAATCCCGTTTTATCTATACTGTCTACTTTTAATAACATTTTCACTTTTTCCCTTTTAAAACTCATCACCTTTTACACGTTTATTTCAAAAGTAATTAATCAATTAAAGTCTATCAAATATTTCCTGTGGATTTTTTATGCCCAGACTGGCCGCTATATTCCGTAAAGAGTGTAGTCATAGTTCGAGTTTTTTCATTTTGATCGGAAGTCGATAACAACGATTTGCATATCTAAACGAACGCACGATTTTCGCTTCATCAAAATGGCATCGTTGCGGGGGGAGTATTTATTATAGATCATAATTCTTTTATTATTTCATAGTATTCTTTTTCTATATTTATATTCTTTGTTTTACTTGTGTTAGATTATTTCGAAAATCTTGAAATTTTGGCGCTCGTCGCGTTTTTGAATTGCCTAATTTAAAATGTCTCTCAATAACTCTTTATATAACCTTAAATTTTATGAAAATAGTTTTCCAAGTTACACTTCCAATACTATGGGAGAATGCCTACAAATTCTTCAAAATGAATGTCTTGAGCATGAAATTTAAGAATTCATAAGTAGTCCCTCATCGCCTTGGGAATGTAATTTTGGAAGCCGGCAATCGTCTAGCTATGAGCAAATCTCCTAAGAAGATTTCATGTCTTGCTGTTGGTTTCATCATGAGTTAGCTTTCGAGGAATTGAATGAACAATCCGAGAGTCTTAAAGCTTGGTCTTTAGAAATAAATGCCCAACTAGATGAGATTATTTATTCTTCATAAAGGTCGGTTGAGGTTGAAACTTGCGTTTCACCTCCACTCCTTTTTTAGGAAGAAATCATTGAGAGTGATGCAAGTTTTTTCAAATTTCAACCTCTTATTAAGTCTTCCAATTGTATTGTGGTTAGTAGTCCTTCCTTTCCTTTGTTCCCTACTATTCTCGAACCATTAAATTTATCAATAATCGATTGAAAATCTTGAGGACTTTGACCCGATTCTTGAACGGGATTATTATTTTGAAATGCTTCACCTCATGGGATATTCACTTGCACTTGGCCCACTTCCCCTTCAAATTTAAAAACCTCGGGGATGTGATGTTAATTTTCTCGAGATCAATGTGGTCTTTTCACCCTTAGTATCCAAATCCCCCATCACCCCACTAAAATTTTTAATTGGTGATGGTTCATTTCTTACGCCTTACACATGCCTTCCGTTGTTCAAACGAAATTCTTCTTTTCCCGAAGGCGTGCACTCGGGTGAGGGTACACTATTAATCCCTCAAAGTCAAATCGTATTTTGGGTGGAGCCTCAAAATTTTTGGCTTCTAGTATATAATTAGATATAAGTTAAAATTGTAGGTTGTAAATAGTTAGTTTTTTTTATTTCTTTTTCTCTCTTTTTCATTTTAGTTAGTGTAATTAGTTAAAGTTTTTGTTATTCTTTTTGCTTTCTTGGTTCTAACATGTTTTGTAGATTCAATGGACTCATACTTTTCGAGGATCGCTCTACTTTGGGTAATATCTTTCTTTTCCTTTCTTTATGTTATGTTCTTGATTTGCATTGAGGACAATGAAATATTTAAGTAAGGGGATGTGGGATATTATATCCATTCATTGTTTAGTTTCATTAATTTGATCACATGTTCTTTAGCAATCATGCTTTGTTGTAAAAAATTGAAAATTTTCAAAAATATTTTCTTTCTTTTTTCTCCTTTGTTGGGAGTTTTACCCTTATTTTCGACGATAAATTTTAATAAATGCCAAATCCAATAGACTCAATGATGTATGTTCTCAATATTAGAAATTATTTGACTTTAGTCCTCATATCATTGATATTATGAATAACTTCATGAATTAAGCTTTAACTGAATGAGCACATGCACCTCCCTTGTTTTAATGAATTGGTTTAAGATTTTTATAACTTTGTAATCTTTGTTGCATTGTATATACTTAACCCTAGTGATCTTGGGATTTTCTTCATTTGTGAGTGTTATACACTACTCTTTCCTCCTTGAAAATGTTGAATTCTTCGATAATCTCATTATTCTTTCATTTGAGCGTCTATTAATTTACTCCATTTTTTAAATATGTAACTTGATCACGATTTTAAAAATTATTTTGACTTGATAATTGCGTAAGCTTTAGGAAATTATTATAGACCATCTTTGTTATATCACCCATATTGACCTTGACCTCACCTTACATAATTCCCTAGTCAACCCCTTTGAGACTTAATATAGCTTTTCATTTCATGACCCAAAATCCCTTAACCAAGTTCGCATTGGAGTTGCAAACCATACATATTAACTTCCATATCTTTGTTTAGAATGTTACTTGGGATTGAATGATGTTATTGTCATGTGGTTGCAATTAAGCACGTGAGAGTGAGAAAAGTGAAAACGAAAAGAAAGTGAAAAAGAATAATATGAGAAAAAGTAGAAAATAAAAGAAAGAGAAAGTTTGTATATGATGTATACAGGGTTCTATAATCCTCGTCGCTCTCCAATTTCATATCTAATGCTTGTTATGGAAATCAATTTCTAATTTTGAAACTGCCTGCAATTTTTTGTTATCTCGAGTTTTCATCTACAAACACCTTTGAATCCCTACATATTCCTCTTGTTTCTTAACCCTAATCCCAAACCTACATTACATCCCTATAAAGACCTATGTGATCCTAGGGTGAATTCAATTTAAAAGTTTAAATAGTTGCGATAATCTTTAAAAATACATTTCGCCTCCTTTATCAGTTGTATCTTTCATTGAGATTACTTATTTTTCATTTTATATATAAAATTCTTCATTAGTGACATGTACGCGGCCTTATTTCCATTTACATTTTCTCTTTATGCCCGCGTGTCCGGTGTATTACCTCCCTTTCATAGTGATTTCATTTGTTGAGTGTAATATCTAGTTAGGAGTGATTTATATGCACGCTTTAATGTTTATTATCCACTTTATAAAAACTTTTCCAAATCATACATTATATGTGCTCGCTTTTCCTTCCACTTTTAAGGTTTTAATTCTACGAAGTTCATTCTATAATGCAAATAATACAAAATTTTATGTGAATTATTTCACTTTGGTAATAACGAACTTTTCACATATCGGTTGGGCATACATTTCGAGGAAACTGGAATGTTTGTGGGTTTTATCCTGAAAACCCATCACGAGACAACACTCGTCCACAAGGATAACCTAGGGATTTAACAGCTTATTGCATATGCTAAATGCAATAGTGTTCCCTACAAAAGTGGCATTTATGTTTTTATTCACATATAATCATTGTGTCGCCTTCTGTTGTACAGATTTTTCTTTGTTTCATTACTTGGGAGTAGCAATGTTTAAGTTAAAGGGTGTGATATGTCACGAATATTGCGTATGTGTGCCCTTTATCTTTATGCATTCTAGAATTTTTGTGTTCCTTCTGCGTATATGTATTCTCGTTAACCATACAACCTCTATTATGTATGTTATATGCTTTGCGACATATAAATGAGCTTGTATAGGTATTTGAATGCTTAGCGTGTGAATTAGTTGCTTTTTGAGGAAGTTTCATCATCTGACTCAACTCTAAGAGAAATTTAGTCACTTCTCACTTCATCTCTGCCTCATTGGAATTTGACTGAAGCATAATTCATTGAGTTAGCTTCGTGTGGTCGTAAAAGACATATCGTTTTGAGTTCGAACGAAGAAGTTATGGTTGATTCCGTGAAGCACCTTTTCTCCCATGTAAATACCAAGGCATCTGTGACACCCTGACTAATTAAATACCGGGTAGCTACTCCTTTATTAAAATTAATACAAAATGCCAAGT
The DNA here is from genome assembly GCA_949130495.1 of Sambucus nigra. Taxonomy (NCBI): domain Eukaryota; kingdom Viridiplantae; phylum Streptophyta; class Magnoliopsida; order Dipsacales; family Adoxaceae; genus Sambucus; species Sambucus nigra. Next base: position 290,639,868 of record OX422218.1, on the reverse strand, counting down.
TGGTTCAGTTAACAGCATCACTGTCGAAAAACATTTTAATGATTACTAACCACTTAGTATTTAAAAAGTGAGTTGCCAAATTTTAAGTTAACTCTGATTAACATGCACTAAAAGGATAATGAAAGAATAACAACCATTCACCATAACGAAGCAATAGAATAACCAACAACATAATAATAAGTCCGGAGGAAAACTCCTCACAACAATCCCACAACTGAACTAAATAGAACAAGGTAACCTGAATTAATTACATGCCAAATGACTAAAAATCTGAAATAGGAAATGTTTCTAATAGAAATGGGCGACATGCCCTACAACTGATGAAATATTAATAGAGTAAAGATAGATGAAGCGTCTACTAGAAAAGTCCTGTAACTTCCACAAACAGTTACAGCTAGTCACCTGAATGAAAATCCTATGCATCGTGTCCTTGTGGCTGGGCACCTAAAATGGTTTTTACAAAAAAAAAGATTTGAAAGAAAACGGGTCAGAGCCCGAAAGTGGGGATTATTTTAAAAATAGCAAGTGTTTTAATAACATTAAAACAATGAATGTAAAACGCATGTTAGGACGTGCACTCACATGAAATGCTCACCTCTCGACTAATTGTGCACTCCTAACGTACCGTACCCATCTAAGTAACATATAAATCAAACCAAACCGTAATAAGTTCTACCCCTTACTACTCGATTCGCATTATGCATTCTAGTGTTATCAACTAAATGGAGAGCTTTACTTAAACTCTAATTCTCGATTATTTGCAATACAATTCATTACGGGTTATCCCTTTATAGTTACTCAAAGCGTTTCCGTATTTATACTCACAATACCAACATGAAAGTTCTCATTAATTTAAGTGTATATTAATCACGCCATAAATATACTATACAAGCACCCGAGACTAAGCTGCGGTGCACACATACTCTGCTATCCATCCCGGTACATCACGTACATAAGGATCACGTATTTCGAAACTCTCAGGAATCGTCTCAGATAATAGCAAATCACAAACAATGGAGGTGAACACAGTCACATCACATGGGTCACGCACATACCTACACTCCCACGATCAGCAAACTTATTAACATCCCAATAAGTCCTTCTCTGACCTATGTTCTCGAGGTACCAATCTAAATCCGGGCAACACAAGGATTAGAGGGCCCTAAGCGAACGCAAACCTCCCGTGATAGCAAGTATGGTAGGTATGTCATACACATAAAATCATATACATATACTAAGTATACACATATCTTAGTAATCACCGTAATTTATTTGTGGTACACTTCTCATTCTCGTACCGACTTATAATGTTACACAATTCACATGTTCCCGATTAATTCAATTCTTTAAGCTGTTAATGATTCTCGCATCGTAATAGTCACTCACGTCCTATTCCACAATTTCCATTCGATTCGAATTGCACTTCTAGGTTTTACACCTCAATATATCACAAATGTCCCAACTATATCAATTTATCATCAAGGGAATGGTATCTCTACAAAAATAAACAAGGTACCGGACACGCGAAATCAAAACAGGCCAAAAAACCTAAACTGTCAGCTCGTAAGAAGTCTCGTTCGAACGAAGCTGTTCGAACGAGAGTTCGTTCGAACGAGCTGGGCATCTAACCAGATCTCGTTCGAACGAAAGACATCGAATGAACATCCCTCTCGTTAGAAGGCAAACTGTCAACTCGTTAGAATCTTGTTCGAATGAGCTCGTTCAAACGACCTGGGCGGGTCTTCTAACGAGGGGCCAATTTCCAGCCCAGATTTTCCTATTCTCGTTTTTCCAACTTTTCTTCACCTCTAATCACATTCAAACATCAATCCAACAATTGTTCAAGGTTTCTAATCATTCCTAAACATACTTAGGTCACATAATAACATGTTTATGGGGTTAATTCATCCTAATCATCACGCAATTATCCAGTCTCTACATTTTTCCCCAATCTCAAGAACATGAACCCTAGAAATTTGTTTAGATCATCAATGGTCATAATTAAATCCGATTTTGTTTCATACAAGGTATATTATCATCAGAGTAATCACCTAAAACAATTCTACATGCGATTCCACATCAAAATGTAAGTTTCTAATTCCAATTTAATGGGTTTTCATCAATCCCCCAAAAACAATGAAATTTTCAGAAATGTCTAAGCATGGAAGAAACATTCAATGCAATTAACGTAATTAAACCACTTGCCTTATGTATTTCTCTGATTTTGATGGCGAATTGATGAATTTCTCTCTCTCTCTCTGCAGAATTCTCTTCTCTCTCTCTCTACAAGTCTTCTTCTCCAAGGTGACAATAGAGGCTAGGGTTTGCCTTAGGAAACTTTTGAAACTAATTCCACTAACTCCCGTAGCCCATTAAGTCATTTAGGATTGTTAGTGGGTTTAGTGGGTAAAGTCCACATCAGATATTAATTCCTAATTTTCGTGGGTTTTAATTCCCAAAAATTCAAAATTACCAAACTACCCTTTTACGTTGCCGGTATGGCCTAAAAATGCCCCGGGACCCAAACTAAACCCCCGGCTAGTGTTTTCGGACTATTTCGACCCTTCCGGACTCGTTGGCGCACTCAAAATGACCATACGGTTAATATAATTAAAATTCACTTTTTTAATTAAATAATAATATTCCTGACGCGACTGTCACACGCGTCTCAACAAAATTCCAAATTGTCGTATTTCAATCTCACGACAAATTTCATGATTCAATATTCATATATGGTCATATATACACATTATAATCAAATACCAACTCACATCTCGTTAGTATTTTATCCGGATTAATTCCCAAATTAATTCACATTTAATTTAATTAATCCCAAAAATAAATATCACGAAAATACGGGGTATTACAGCATCCAAGAAAACAGGGCATCGGTGGACCGGCCCTAATCCCTCGATCGACCGATCATTCAGCATAAGCCTATAGACCAAGGCAGGGGGGACTTCAAACATGATCACTGGTCAATCGGCCCCTGGCCACGGTCAACCGTTCCTCCCAGTTTTCAGCCACTTGTTTCTTTTTATTTTCTTTTTCTTTTATATCTTTTCCCACTTAGTATATAAGTGGGTCCTTGTTTAATTTTTAAGACATCTTCATTTACTTTAGTTTTTATGGTTTGCTCCTTGGTATCTTCTCTCTCTAGGGTTGCAACCCATTTTTGTGTTGTAATTTGCTATTCGTCTTCCTTTCCATTTAATTTATGCTTTATTTCTTTTATGTCTTATTTTGTTCTTTATTTACTTGCCTTGTATTTTCTTTTTGTTAAATTATTAGTTGTTTTCATTTGTTAACTAGGTTTATTTCTTACTTTAATTATGTCTGGTAGCTATGGGTCTCGAGCTTTGAAATCTAGGTTTTGGGTCGAAATGCATTCAATTTAAACCTTGTGAATTAAAGTTGGAATATTATGTGTTCAACTTTCTTTGCCATGCAACATTATTGTTTAAAGCGATAATTCAATTTTAATCCATGTGTGACCAATTTCGATTAATCGCTTAATCTTTCATTGTCGAATTAATTTTCTTCATGTTTGGTGTTTATAATTAATTGAGTATGCTCGGTGAAATGATTTCAAACCGAAATCCTTTTTATGCATTGTTTATCCCACGACGGGGATATGACCCTAATCGCGTTTTATCTTTCTTGTCTAGTTTCAATTAATTTTTCCTTTTTTTCCCTTGTAAACCTCATCACCTTTTGAACTTTTATTTCAGAAGTAATAAATCAATTAAAGTCCATGAAATATTCCCTATGGATTTTCGATACCCGGACTGGTAGCTATATTCCCGCAAAGAGTGTAGTCTTAGTTTAGATTTTTTGCACTGCAATCGGAAGTCGATAAAAACGATTCCATATCTACACGGACGCACAGTTTTTGCTTCATCAATATAGTTACCTATTGATTTAGTGATGTTGTTTAGAGTATGAAATTAATTTAGCATTATAAATATTAATTTGGTGCTAATATTTAGGGACTGAATCTAGTTGATTGACCAATTTAGAATTTAGAATTTAGAATGTCATTTTCTACTTTTGTTGTACAAGTTGTAATTTTTTTAGGGTATCAATTGTGGAAGTTGGCTTGTATGTATTGTGATGGTATAATGGAGCATAGATAAAATAACACCCTCAAATGTGTTTTTATTTACTTGTTATTTTGGCAAACAATATAAATAATTAAGTCTATCGTGTATGTTTGTATGTTTGGATGTTTGGATGTATGTTTTTATGTTTTTGTATATGTATATATATATATATATATATATATATATATATATGTGTGTGTGTGTGTGTGTGTGTGTGTGTGTGTGTGTGTGTGTGTGTGTGCGTGTGTGTGTGTGTGTGAAAAAATAAAAAATATATGAATTGAGTGAAATCTTTGTTTTAGACCTTTCTTTCTGTTTTGAAAACAAAAAAAAATGTAAAGTTCTAAGTAGAAAACAATTCAATTATTTTTTGTTATGCATTTTCTTTATAAGCAGTTATGGAGGAGGTCCATAAGAGTTGGATGACACTTAGGCAGAAAATAGATGGGCAATATTGTGAAGGGACAAAGTCTTTTGTTGATAGAGAAATGGCTAAAGTGAGCAAAAATGGTACTATCCAATGCCCATGTAACGACTATTGTAACTACTATTATAAGACATATGATGTTATGATGTATCATTTAGTCCGACATGGCATGGTGGAAAGTTATAAGAACTAAGTGTACCATGGGGAATCTATTTCCCAACAACAGACCCATGAATATAAGGACGAAACAGATATTGAAATGGTTGACAATGAAGATGAGGATGCTGAAGAGTTCCCTGAATTAGTGGAAGGAAATTTTAGAGGGGCCTACATGGAGCGTGATCTGAGGGATTGGGGATCAAGCAAATCATCTAATAACATGGAGAGGGAAGAGGCACGAAAAATTTAAAAACTATTTGAGGTTGCCTAACGTGAGGTGTATTCAAGCTACAAAAATGTATGTTATTAAATTTTTTGGTCATAATATTTCGTTTGAAGGTTGTGGGTAAGTGGAGCAATAAGTCATTTTACTTGATGATGGGGGTATTGTTACAACTTTTATAATAAGAGAATTTGGTTTTGAAGTCTATTTATGAAGGAAAGAAGTTCCTACATGAACTGGTCTTAGGATACAAGACCATTCATGCATGCCAACATGATTGTGCTCTCTTTTGGAATGAGAATGTTGCATTGGAAAATTGTCTCATATATGGGGATTGTGGATACAAGATCAATTGTGGCAATGGTAAGAAGATTCCTTATAAGGTATTACACTACTTCCTATTGACACCAAGGTTTCAGAGAGTGTTCATGTCAAGGAAGACAACCACGAACATGAGATGTCACAATAATAAACAAGTAGACGATAAGATATTGAGGCATCTGTGATACCCTGCCCATTCTAATAACGGTCGATCGTCATTTACTAAAATAAAATAAGAATCTCATTTGGTTCATTCTCAGCATCACTGTCGAAAACATTTTAATTACTAATACCAAATTAGGCTTGGTATCAAATTTTAAAACTTATTAACTTGTTTACACAAAATTCCCATTCACATAACCAATCATGCAAATAAAAAACTCACAATCACTGGCATGAATTAATTAACTGATAACTCTTTGTAATAATCGTAATACAATCATGCAACTGACTAAAAGGAAGGCATCTGAATAAAATAAATACCAACTAAATGACCGGCATGCCCAGAATATCTCTAAAATACCTCCTATCTATATCTCAAGGATAGACGTGTCTAATCAATCTCTACATGCATCCACATCTGCTGCTGCATCGTCTGACTAAAAGGATGGTTAGTCCTGGCATCCCTGTGACCTAAAATTTTTGAAAATATTTTGATATGGGTTTGAGCCCAAAATCTTTTGAAATTATTTTCAAGTGTTTAAAGTACATTAATATATATGCAATGCAGTCTTTCATATTTATACCGGTTTCATACTCCCATGAGGCACTCGTCGCCCCTCATCTATAGTGCACTCCTAAAGAATATTGTTTAAACACCCTAGTTATGCTACTCAGCCTAACTTGTATCTCTGCTAATCTTATCCCCATACTTTGCCTTAAGCCCCATGTATATTTGTATTTAATATAGAATTCACATTAAGCTTGCGCACCTATTTCTTCTTATAAATATCATTTATAATTTTGCCAATTCATTTCACACAACTTCATGTTAGTTATTAATTCCATATTCACACATTAGTGTCATATACTAGTATATATTCATATCCCACTTGCATACGTATTTTCGCATAGCATCCTCGAGTTGTCCTCTCGAATGCACATAAATTTACTATTCATAATATCCGTTAATCCACCCATATATATATAAATCACATCAACTATACATACATATATATCACTCATTATATATGTATAACTGCAATGCTTAGAGCATTACCTTGCGGATGAAAATCTCTAGAATGCTATCAGGTTCCAGGGAATACACACCTCAACCTTGGCGACCAGGTCGGAATCACGCCACAACACCCAAAGTGTAAACGTCAAATCGGAGGCGGTCACACTCTTACATAACTGGGTCATAACGGTGCCATATTACTCCACTTGGACTCCAACCTCACATAGAGTGGGAATGCACTAACTGATGACCTTGGGGACCTGCTGAGATTCTCTGGGAGAGATCGCCCACATGGCTCAACCTCCACCAATAACTTCCCACTAGAGTCGGAATGTTTCACATATATTAATCATACACAGATACATTCATACATACTATATATATACATATATATATATACATATATATATATATATATACATATATATATATATATACACACACACAATAACACTAGCTAGCCGTGCATGTCATTTGTAGCACTAGCCTATAATCTCTGAGTCTAAATTCGGCTCCCAAGTTTATGAGTAGTCACTTATTTTTAAATCACGATTATATTTTATTCTGGAAACTAAGCGTATCTCAATCCATGTCGTATCCCAATTACATTCGAAATTCCCATTTGAATCCATTAATATATTGTTTGAGTGTCGTTCGTCCTAAACACCCTTAATTTCACACCTCGAATTATCCCGACTATACCAAGCAAATTAATAATTATTTCTACATTTTGCTAGAAGTCCTAATCATATGTACGGACCTACAGAAATAACCCGGAATGAACCCGACTAACGAACTAATTTAATGACCAAGCTCGGCTAAGTAGGGCAGTTAAACCGGTTCGGCTGTGGGGCGAACCGGTTCCCCCCTGGGTTTGGCGAAAATAGGGTTGCTTTGTTTATCACGAAGTTCTACCCATTTTATCAACCAAAATCCTTCCCAACAATCATCCCAACATTAACTTACATCACCCTATCAATATAACTCATAAAGTTACATGTTCTATGGATTTAATTCATCTAGAAATCATTCTACACTATAGGATTCAACCATCAACTTTCCCGAATTAATTCACTTTAATTCTCACATAAAATTCCACTATTTTTCCAGATTTATCAATTAGGATCACGTCTATTCCCATCATGATTCCAATTCATATTTTCAAATCATAATTTCTTAATTTTATTTAGAATTCATCTCATATTTTAAATAATATGTTTCTCAATTCAATTCTTAAGAAATCTTTACCAAAACCCTATTGACATGTGAATTTCACGCCAAAAGTTTTGATTTGCTTCTCACAAATTATGATACGAACTAAAACACAACATATGTGTAAGGACATAAATTTCCAATTGAGTCCCTTTATTGTTTTGACTTAATTCCGTGAACAAGACTTATTTGTAATATGTCATAGGGAGAATTTTATTTTGTCACGATCCCACTTGGTTTATGACGCAGTGAAGAAAATTGAAGACGTTGCGGCAAAGATTCAAAGAATTAAATCATGACGATGTTTAAATTGGTGCAATTTTATTCATTTTCAAGTCAATTACATTCCGAGATCACTCAGGTATGAATGTGTATAATTAATGGCACTCATAATTATTTTTATAAAAGATAATTTGTTAATACCAAATTTAGTCTGCTGACATGGCTCAATTAAGTGAAGACACGTGGCAATCTACGTGGCAACAACAAACACTTCCGAGGAACTCAGACGCTCTGAGGAACCATACTACAACGAGGAACACTGCTTCCCCGAGGAACTCAGACGCTCCGACCAACAAGAACTCTACGAGGAACTTCTGAGTACCAAGCAGCTTAGGCGGTACGAGCAGCTTAGGCGGTCCGAGCTGCATCTTGAACAAAGCACTGATAGCCGGATAACCAACAGTTTGACTGTTCATTAAATGCTTATCATTCAGATGTATACACTTAAGGGGCATTGAATGTATTACCCTTTCAAATGTACAGCATTTAATGTATTACGCTTTCACATTACAGTCTCAGGGCTATAAATACATTGTATTACCCTCATTGTAAGGGGACCGGAATTTCTTGATTGAACTTGTAATCGAGAATTCCCAAACAGTCATCAATAACCGAAACAGTGGACATAGGCCATTCTTATAAGGCTGAACCACTTTAAAACTTCTTTGTCTCATTTATTTTATCTGTGATTAAATAATTAGATATAATCTAATTTTTTACATCAACAGATTGGCGCCGTCTGTGGGAAACGGCTGGTAATATCATTTTTCATCAAAAACAATTCATCACAAATGGCGGATATTCCAGAATCCAGCAATCGAAACGCTGGAAGCCCTCTAAATCCGTCTGCTTCGCCAAATATTCCAGATCTGACAGGAATAATGACAAATCTGGCTCAGGTCCAAACAGTCATGCAAGAAACTATACGACAACTCATACAAACCCTCCATGGCGGTGCACCAACCCATTCAAGACTACGAAGTATTCAAAGAAATACCCGTTTACCTTCTTCACGTACTAGGCGTACTGATTGATATCGTACTGAGGAATCTGAAGATTTTTCTTATCAACCTGGATGAACTTCGTCAGTGCGGGCCACAGATGCTGAACAACGTATCACTCTCTCTCCAGAAAGGACTAGTGCGCTAGAGATGTTAAGAAGGGTATCACCTTTTGATCGATTAGGACCTAGAATGAGTAGAAGTCCTCCTAAAGTCGCATCGAGGAGTTTTCGACGTCCATCAGATTTAAGGGAAGGATCTTCCCAGTTGCGACCAGCTGCTCGTCAAGATAGATCACAGGAAGCCACATCAACGTGATCAGTTACTCGGACCAACAGGCCCGAGGAAGGAAATGATGCATGGAAAGGCTCTATTGAGAGGCTGGAGGATAGATTAGGGGAAATGGATAAAGCCGAGAACCCTCTATAACGAACCTTTGTTCGAGGAACACCTTTTGTTCAGGCCATTGTAGATTTTCCAACACCATCAAAGTTCAAAGCACCTGTTGTGACCCTCAAATATGATGGAAAGACTGACCCTGTCTTTCATATAGAACAATACCAAGCTGCAGTCGACATCTATGCTGTTCCAGATGAGATGAGATGCAGAGCATTCTCAGGAACTCTTACCGGATCTACTCAAATATGGTATAATAATCTTCCTCGGGGTAAGATCTCAACTTTTCTTCAGCTGGCCGAGTTATTCATTGGGAATTTCTATTTTGGGGAAAATCCAGTTAAACAAATAGCGCATTTGTTAAGTGTTAGACAAAAATCTGGTGAGAGTACCAGAGATTATATAACTCGTTTTAATAATGAGAAACTCGAAGTTATTGATTATGAAGAAAAGACAGCGATTATCGCCTTGATGAGTGGACTACTGCCCAACAAGTTGTACTACACTTTGGCCAAAGATCCAACTAGAACCATGTCAAACCTGATGGGAAAAGTGTCCAAGATTATGAATGCCGATGAGGCTATGGCTGCGAAGAAGAACATGGATGCCAAAGAAACTAAGGTGGAAGGTGATAAAGCTAAGAAGAAAGAGCATAAGAACAGTGGTATTAATAAACACTCAAAAACTAGGTCGGCATGGGAAGTAATGAAGAAATTTGATAATTATACTCCTTTGAAGAAGGACATCAACCATGTTCTAGAAGAAATCAAGAACAACGAGGAATTAAATTGGCCAGAGAAAATAAAGGTAGACCCTGAGAGGAGGAATAAGGCAAAGTATTGCGAGTTTCATAAAGATCATGGCCATATGATAAAAAAATTGCATAGCTCTTCAGAATGAGATTGAAACACTCATCAGACGAGGAAAACTGGCAAAGTATGTTGATCGTGGAAGCAAAAGAAGAAACAACGACCGAACAAGAGAGAGGTCTAGATATCCTCGCCGAGCAAAGGAGAACAAGAAAAGAAATCATGAAGTTGATCTAGAAGATGACCCTGATCATCCCAAGAGACCAAGGCAGCCAGAACGTGAGGTATTTTCAATACGCTTTGGGTTATTTGACTGTAATGTTATAACAGGTGGAGATGCAGGAGGAGGAGACCTTACTGCAGAAAGAAAAGCTTACCTCTGTGAGGCTCAAGCTTGCTCGTACATTCAACGAATAAATCTAGCTAAGGAGGATCGCCCGAGAAAGGTGAACAAAGAAAAATTGGTCATTGGTTTTTCAAAGAATGACCTCGCAGGAGTTTTGTATCCTCATGATGACCCGTTGGTGATCAAAATGAGGGTGAAGGATGTAATGATTTTAATAGTACTGGTCAACAATGGTAGATCGGCAGACATCATGTTCTACTCGTGCTTGGACAATCTAAATCTAAAGCTATCTCAACTGGATCCTTATCATAGACCCCTCCTCGGTTTTGCTGGCGAGAAAATATTTCCACTTGGGACGATCAAATTGGATATATTCATTGGTACGTGTCCTGCTTGTCGAACAGAAAGAATACGCTTCTTCGTGATGGATAAGAATGTTCAATCATCACACAATATCATTATGGGAAGAGTAGGATTGAAGAAGTTCAAGGCTGTACCATCTACGGTACATCAATGCCTAAAATTTCCAACAAATTTTAGAGTAGGAGTTGTGAAAGGTGATCAGAAAGTAGCTCGGGAATGCTATTATTCATCCACCGAGCAAGAGGAACTGGAGGAATAAAGGAAAAAGACTACTACTTATCAAGTGGATGAAGGTGCAGAAATTGAAACATTGGATCCTAGAGATGAGTCTCAACTCATGAAGGGTCAAGTGGTGGAAGCTACTGAAAACATCATTTTGGACGACGAGCACCCTGAACGAACTTCTCAAGTAGGTTCGTCATTGGAAGCCTCACTAAAACAGGAATTAATAACTTTCCTAAGAAGAAGAAAGCAAACCTTTGCATGGAGTCATGAGGATATGCCTGGGATAGACCCAAATTTCTTATGTCACGAGCTCAATGTGAATAAGGAGATCAAGCCTGTGAAGCAGAGAAGAAGATTATTCAGTTCCGAGAAGAATCAATCTATACAGGAGGAAGTCGAGAAGCTCCAGAAGGATTATTTTATTGAAGATGTTAAATATCCAGACTGGTTAGCAAATGTGGTGATGGTGAAAAAGAAGAACAAAAAATGGAGGATGTGTGTAGACTTCACCGACCTCAACAAAGCATGCCCAAAGGATCACTTTCCGCTCCCCCGAATTGATCAACTAGTGGATGCTACCTCGGGACACGAGCTGCTGAGCTTCATGGATGCTTATTATGGTTACAATCAGATTAAAATGAAACCTGAAGACAGGGAGAGTACTTCTTTCATTACCACTAGGGGAACTTATTGTTATAATGTTATGCCTTTTGGTTTGAAAAATGCAGGTGTGACATATCAGCGGCTGATGAACAAAGTCTTTGCTGAACAAATCAGTGTCAATATGGAAGTCTATGTTGATGATATGCTGACAAAGAGCAAGAAAGTTATTGATCATCTAGTTGACTTAAGCCAGACCTTTGATCAACTAGATAAATATCAAATGAAGTTGAACCCGACGAAGTGCACATTTGGAGTACGAGAAGGTATGTTTCTCGGGTACATTATCAATCAGCGAGGCATTGAAGCTAACCCTGAAAAGATCAAAGCTCTGCTAGGGATGAGATCCCTAACGACGAAGAAAGAGGTCCAAAGTCTTACAAGACGAGTAGCAGCACTCAACGAATTTGTATCGCGAGCAACTGATCGATGTCTCCCATTCTTTAAGACGCTCCGAAAGACTTTTGAGTGTAATGATGAATGCGAGAAGGCTTTCCTAGACTTGAAGAAATATTTGGGAGCACCTCCACTGTTATCCAGGCCAGTGATGGGAGAGAAATTATACTTGTATCTGGCAGTGTCCGAGAATGCAGTTAGTTCAGCATTGATAAGAGTGGAGAATGGAGTACAAAAACTAATCTACTATACAAGTAAGGCCTTCCGATAAGTAAAGATCAGATATCCAAGGCTGGAAAAATTGACACTAGCATTGATCGAGGCAAGTAAAAGAATGAAGCCATATTTCCAGGCTCATACTATAGTAGTATATACTGATATGCCATTGATGCAAGACCTTCATAAACCAGAGAAATCAGGAAGATTGATGTGCTGGGCAATAGAACTTGGTGAATATGATATAGTTTATGAACCCAGATCATCGCTAAAAGGGCAAGCTGTAGAAGATTTTATAGCAGATTTCACATATCCTGATACCACCGAGGAGCAAAAGTTGCTCGTTAATCAACTTGTGGATGTTACAGGATCATCAAATGCAAGCCCAGACCAACTTAGTTTGGTAAAAGGGCAAGTAGATGTTACAGGATCATCAAATTCAAGCCCAGACCATCTTAGGTTGGTAAAAGGCCAAGATAAGATGATTGACGAATAGCAAGAAATATTAGGAGATGGTGAAAAAGAGCTACAAATTTTCCATCGAGGAACTCTGTCAGATCAACAATTTGAAGACGAGTTGCCTCTATGGATTTTGTATGTGGATGGTTCATCCTGCACTACAGGATGTGGCGCAGGGATAGTTTTGAGAAGTTCGGACGAGGTCGACATAATATACGCCCTACGTTTCCAATTCAAAGCTTCGAATAATGAGGCTGAATATAAATCCATGATTGCAGGTCTTAGTTTGGCAAATACCTAGGGGCGGAATAAGTTATTGTCTTCAGTGATTCGCAACTGGTCATAAACCAAATGATGGGAGTATATGCAGTCAGAGGATAATTAATGATCAGATATCATGCAAAGGCAAAGGAATTGGTGTCAAAATTTGCTGCTATTCAGCTGGTCAGAATACCAAGAATGGAGAATGCAAGACCAGACGCCCTAGTGCGATTAGCATCAGCTACTCGTATCGAGCTACGAAGAACAATCCCAATTGAAGTTTTAGCTGGTCGGAGTATAGATAAAGGTCTGAGGATGAACATTATTACCCTTGATTTAGGATCATCATGGATGGATCCCATCAGGGCATATATTGAGGAGGGAGAATTACCAATTGACAAGCTCGCTGCCAAGAAATTGAAGTTTAAAGTTGCTCGGTATGTATTAACTAACGGTATTCTATATAGATGAGGAATTATGACAGGTTTGAAAAGATGTGTACATCCCTCCGAGGTGAGAGAATTGATTGAAGAGATCCCATGAAGGCTCCTATAGAGCCCATGTAGCAGGACAGACGCTTTTGCAAAGAGTGATGACGCAGGGATACTACTGGCCAACGATGAGGGCTGATTGTATAGCCTATGCCAAGAAATGTGATAAGTTACAGAACTTCTCCTCCATCCGAAGAACTCCCCAAGAATTATTGACACCCATTACTTCCCCTTGGCGATTTGCCATATGGGGAATAGATTTGGTCGGCCCACTGCCGACGACCAGGGGAAGGTTTAAGTATCTCGTGGTCGCTGTGGATTATTTTACTAAATGGGTTGAATTTGAGCCTCTCATTGATATGACGTACGATAAGGTGTATCAATTTATTTGGAAGAACATCATTTTTCAATATGGTCTTCCTCAGGCCTTCATCACGGACTATGGAACACAATTTGACAACGAGGAGTTCGCTGCCTATTGTCATCAGTCAAATATTTTGAAGATCCACTCAGCACCAGGCCATCCTCAAAGCAATGGACAAACTGAAGTAACAAACAGAACATTGATAAATGGCTTGAAGAAACGACTAGATGATGCAAAAGAAAATTGGATCAACGAGCTACAATCAGTACTATGGGCTTACCGAACTACTCCCCGAGTAGTAACAGGGGAATCTCCATATATGCTAGCATTTGGATGTGAAGCTGTTATACCTGCCGAGTTGGGCCTCCCAACACACAGGGTACTGAATTTCAATTCCCCTGTCAGCGACTTAATGAGAAGATTGGATTTAGACATGCTCGAGGAAGTTAGAGAAGAAGCAGCCATCAGGAATGTTGCATACCAACAACGAACAACTTTTTTCTATAATAAGAGGGTGAAGAAGTGCGACCTGAAAGAAGGAGACTATGTGCTAATGAAAGTGATTCAAAAGCACAACAAACTAGAGGCAAACTGGCATGGAACATACCGAGTTACAGAAGTTGTTCGACCAGAAACTTACCGAATAGCAACTTTAGAGGGGGAGGAGTTCAAGAATGCATGGAACCCAGAGCACCTGCGCAAGTATTATCAGTGATGTATATTCTCATGTAACGCAGTTCCGTCAGTTTGAATAAAATGAAGATATTTTGCCAAATTCTCTCCTTTTATTGAAAGTTTTTCGGGGAATACTAGTGCTACACACTACTCGGCAAAACTCGGACTACTCAAATTTATTCTCGAAAATGCCAACTAAGGTTAGTCGGGAAACAAATGTATTCCTACGGGAAGTAAAACTATGTATTCCTAAAAATGCCAACTTATGTTGGTTAGGAAGTAAATGTATTCCTATGGGAAGTAAAACTATGTATTCCTAAAAATGCCAAATTATGTTGGTTAGGAAGTAAATGTATTCCTACGAGAAGTAAAACAATGTATTCCTAAAAATGCCAACTTATGTTGGTTAGGAAGTAAATGTATTCCTACGGGAAGTAAAACAATGTATTCCTAAAAATGCCAACTTATGTTGGTTAGGAAGTAAATGTATTCCTACGGGAAGTAAAACTATGTATTCCTAAAAATGCCAACTTATGTTGGTTAGGAAGTAAATGTATTCTCAAAAATGCCAACTAAGTTGGTCAGGAGGTAAAATTATTCCAGAAAGCGCTAAAGTTGCTCGTAAAGGAAAAATCAACTAACTGTAGTTGGTCGAAAAGGAAAATTTACCGACCTTGGTTGGTCGAAAACATTTTATGAATACGAGAAAGTGATCGAGCAAAATTTTTTATACTCGTAACTTTTTAAAATTATTACTAAGTTGGTCAAGAAACAAAACATCAATTTTTATCAAATGGTTACCACAAATTCAAACTAGTCGACAATAAGTTGATCGACAAATAACACAATATTATTATCTTTTTAACAGATACACATGTACAGATGTAAAGTGTTACAAGACAATAGCATTCAAGATTTGCAAATAAAATTATTTCATTAAATGTAGAACAAAATACATCAGGAATGAAATACAAATTTATTACATCAATATTCCGATTCTATTGGTTTCTTCCCCTCTGCTTTTGAAACAGGTTCCTCTCCAGCAGGTGGATCGTTTAAAGCAAGAGAAGAATTTATGAAGTTAAGATCTTTTAACATCCTGCTATTCATCACAGATGGTCGATCTAGGAGGTGCTCGGGATGAGATATCTCAACATTTGAATGGAGATTGTAATCGCCAAGATATTTGGAAATCAGACATCGAGGGATGGCCCGAGCAGGGATCCAACCCATATCAATCTTGAATGGTGGCACTGGTAGGTCGAGCACCCCAGGATTATGGTAATCCCACAGGTAATGACCATGTTCCAGTTGTAGCACACATAAGGCATTCAACCATCCCTGCTTATAGCCCTCATTATTTGCATTCTGGATAAGATCATCCAAGTAGTACAGAGCCTCGTTGTAGCCAGCCATCCAGAACTCCCTGGGCTGCTTGTGGAATTGATATGTCAATCTTTCTAGTTGCTCGTGGAGATTTTTTATGAAGAGTTATTTATTCTCCAAGATAGATTTCTGCGCAGGAAAGTTGCTCTTCCAGACCCCTGATCTTTTTAGACATCTCAGCCAATGCCTGGTTCTTCGCCATTAGTTGGAAGGCCTAGTTCTCTAAAGTAGATTGAGTCCTCTGTTCCTCGACAGGAACCTGAGCAGATCTTGATCATCCATGAGGAGATCTTGCTCGTCCCCGAGAAGATGTAGAAGGGCCAGCTCTCTTCAAGGTCTCCAATTCGTCCCTCAGGTTAGCATTTTCGACCTCCAAGAATGAGAATCCCTCGTCAGTCACTGGGACCAAAGCATTTGAGGTGGAGGCAACAGATTTTAATTGAGATACTTCTCTTTGCAAGTTGTTATTTTCTTGCTCCAACAACTCGGCTATTTTCTTGTGCTCCTCGACCTCGGCTTTCAACGTTCTCTCCCGCACGTCGTAAGCAACAAAACGCTTCTCATATCCCTTGTCGGTAATGATTTACTGATACTTCTTCTCGTACCCCTCGTGCAAGAGGGCAGTGGATTCCTTATATTGTTGCTGAAGGTCTTCAAGATTGTCTTGGAGATCCTCAATCATATCATAATAAGCTACATTATTGGCCACCGCACGATCAAGCAGACATTTCAAATATTGGTAAGCTTCAACTGCCTGTTCCAAAGCATCTTGGCCGAGGATGTCGACGATTTGTGATGCACTCAGATCTGTGTGACCAGCCTTAAAGTATTCATTACATTGCCATAACAGCTTTGTATCATGAGCAGACAATAATTCCATCCTTGTCAGAAACTAGTAGAGGAAGAAAAAGTACTAATCAATAAGAGTACCAACAGAGCATGAAGAGGAGAAACAACAGTATGCATAAATAAAAGTTCAAATTTTATTATATCACAAAGTTCAGAGTTACATTTGACAAAGAAAAATAAAATAGAGAGAAACCCGAACAACTCTACACCTTTTCCTTGTCTCCCAAAACTTTCTCGGGAAGATGGGATGAGGAGGTAGGTTGCTCGGAGGGAACAGAGAGTTGCTCGGGGAGTGCTGGAAGCTTCTCGGATGAAGTAACAAGTTGTTGAAGTTCCTCGCCAGTGGACTGGATAGTCAGGGGATGAGAAACTTGACCTCCAATCACCATGGAAGACTCTTCGGAGGCAGCTTCATCCTCTTCTTCATCTTCAGGAGTTGGAGGGGGACCAGGGATGTGTCGCTGAAAGAGTTCAGAATTTTCATCAACCTTCATCTCCTACAGAGCAGCGACCCACCCATCTGTAAAGTATTTGAGGCTGCCATATTCGAATTGTGACATCATGGAAGCCAAACCTTTGTTCCACCCTTTATCCCAGCCAACGCTGAAAGATTTCTTCATAACCAATTTCCTCTTTAACTTCTCCGAGGAATGCTTCTCGGACAGAAGATTTTTAGCAGCCTTCAGTTTATTTTCAAATTTGTCCTTCTACCGACTTACTTCCCGAAGTTGACCCAGCTCTTCCTCAGCAACCTTGAGCTTATCTTCAATCTCCCCAGCATTTTTGAGCATCCCTTCGAGCTATTTATTCTTCTTCTCCAAATCATTTATTTTGTTTCTCCAACCCCTTGGAGACTTAAACAACTTGATATTTCTCCTGCTCGATTGAGGTGAGTTTCTTCTCCCAAGCAGCCTTGTCAACATCATGCTTCTGACGAGAATCTTTCAAAGACCGTGTCAGACCCATCAGAGTTTCCTCCACACCAGATGAGGAGCTTGAAGCTTTAATAGATTCATCTTTCTTCAAAATTGTATTAAAGCAGCTCACCAACTGTGAAAAGAAAATGAAAGCAAGTCAGAGACAGATATAATAAGGGAAAGATGAAAAGTTCAAAACAATAAGACTTACAGAATCAATATGGCGGGCATCCAATGAGGTAACCATGTCCCGAGAAAGGTTTTCTTCAATACCTTGGATCTCGGGAATGATCCAAGTCTTCACCGAGCTCATGGCAGAGCTCGGGGAAAAAAAAGTAGGAACAACAGTTCCAGTAGTTGGGGCTGAGAGATGGTTTCATCCAAATTGACCGAGGAACTCTTCTTCAGCTTCCTCGGGGGAACAGGAGTAGTTTCGACCAAGGAGGAACTCTTGGTTGGTGATATGACAATCATCTCACCTGGAGCAGCATCCTTGCTCGGGGCCACTGGGGACTTCTCAACAACCTTCACAGGAGCAGCCGAGGAAGGTGCATCAATTTTCTTTGTCCCTTCTCCTGGGACATCAAGCTTACTTATTTTTGCCTCTCCAGAACTAGAGGCAGGTTTCTCAAAAAGGGTGGGAGGTCTTCTTTTCTTCATCCTTTCACTCAAAGGATATGTGATTCAGGCGAAGAACTTGTAGAGGCTGGTATTGGTTCTGCGTTGCTTATCACCGGATGAGCAGTGAAAGAGGAGGTGTAACTCTTGTACTGTAGCAAATATGAAGCTAACCTAACGTGCTCGTCGGCAACAGACTGATGCAAACTCCAGATAAGTTTTAAATGTCTTATATTAACGTCTGCCTCTTTTGGGGATTTTCTTTTGCTGTCAACTGCAAACAAATCAACATTAAAATATTAGTGGCGCATTTTATCAAACATAGAGGAAGCATAATTTCAAAATAAATAAAATGAAATAAAATAACCTATCCCATTGCCATAGGGAGGGCATCTGGGACCCTGATACACTTCATCTCCAGATAAAGGAGCATGTTGCGAATTTTTTATAACAACCCCGTGCTCAAAATAGTCCCTATTGGCATCCGGGAGATAGACCACTAAAGCCCTATTTAAAAATCTAGTTTTTAAATAAAAAGTGTTATCACCAACAGCCCATCTATAACAAAATATGATTTCTATAATTCCTATGCAAGTTCCATGAATTTGATTTAGTCTATGAACCCCATTAATAATTCTTCATGTATTGGGGGCTATTCTTGCAGGAACCACGTCAAAGTATTGACAGATTTCCAGACATAGAGGGTTTGGAGGAAAAGAAAATCCACACTCAGCAACAAAGAGACTGGGGAAACAATGTCCCTCAACCAAACGGAAATAGTCTAAAGGCTCAGAAAGCTCTTCCAAAACAACCCATGAGGAAATAGAAAAATCAAAGCGAAATTTATCAATCAATTCTACAGGATAAACCATGATGAAAGAAGGAAATGAAGAAGAAGGAAGAAGATCTTACAGAAAAAGAGTAGATCTATTGACAACAAACGATGAAAAGGATGAACGCACAAGAGAGTAAGACAATAGAAAACTCAAAGATACAAATTTGAAAAAGTAGAAGACGATGGGATTGTCTGTGACGCTTAAATACCTTACCTTGGGAAATGGTAAAGTTAATGATTACAAAAAGAAACGATTACGCTATCGGCGGCTAGAAGGAAAAAAAAGTACACGGAGATCGAGGCGGTTATAAAAATTCAAAAAATCCTGATTCTACGAATTTGGAAGGAAAAATAAATACAAAGGAAACACTCCTAAAAATTAGGAGGACCATTTAAAACTGCCGTATTCCGAGAAAGAATGTTCCACACTCCTCAAATTTCGAACTATGAAACATTAGGGGCTTCTATTGATACCAAATTTAGTCTGTTGACATGGCTCAATTAAGTGAAGATGCGTGGCAATCTATGTGGCAACAACAAACACTTCCGAGGAACGCAGACGCTCCGAGGAACCATACTACAACGAGGAACACTGCTTCCCCGAGGAACTCAGACGCTCTGAAAAACCATACTAAAACGAGGAACACTGCTTTCCCGAGGAACTCAGACGCTCCGACCAACAAGAACTCTACGAGGAACTTCTGAGTACCGAGCAGCTTAGGCGGTCCGAGATGCACCTTGAACAAAGCATTAATAGCCGGATAACCAACAGTTTGACTGTTCATTAAATGCTTATCATTCAGATGTATACACTTAAGGGGCATTGAATGTATTACCCTTTCACATGTACGTCATTTAATGTATTACCCTTTCACATTACAGCCTCGGGGCTATAAATACATTGTATTACCCTCATTGTAAGGGGACTGGAATTTCTTGATTGAACTTGTAATCAGAATTCCCAAACAGTCATCAATAACAGAAACAGTGGACGTAGGTCATTCTTATAAGGCTGAACCACTTTAAAACTTCTTTGTCTTATTTATTTTATCTGTGATTAAATAATTAGATATAATCTAATTTTTTACATCAACAGATAAGGATGTATTTTTATAAAGAAAAATGTTTTAAAATGTTTTTAAAAGGGTTTTAAAGGTTTACACTACGTTTTTATTCTGATATACTCGAAATAGAGTTTGACTATTTTGGATGTCCTTCAAAAGAGACGTTTTGACCTAAAAGTCAAAAAGTCAAACTACCACGTCAGCTCGTTCAAAGGACGTAGGGATCTCGCTCGAACGAGATGCCTAAGTCACGCGAATGACATGGCCTTATCGTTCAAATGACACATTTTTCGAGGTGGCACTAAATTGTTATTTAAAGCGTATTTCTATCAGAGTTTTGGATGTGTGCATTCTGAAAAATAGTATTCGAACCAGATACTTGTTTGCACATGTTTTCTAAGGTTTACAAAGCATAAACACATCCTTAGAGTTTGCAAAGATCCGTGATATCATTCTTATATGCTTTCGTGATCTTGCGGCAGCAAAGAAGTTTGTTCTATCATTGAACATCAAAGGGTTTTGCGGTGAAGAAAAGATAAGGACTTCTTGTTCGACATCGTAGATGAATCATATCCAATCAATGGACACCGAGACATACGTGGACGTGTGTGTTGTGGACAGGTATCGTGGAAGATGAAATTTCTGCATGGGCACTATTGAAGATCAGAAGGAGCATCAAGACCCGTGGGGATCGAGTCTTAGTGTAAAGCTAATCTGTCTTTGTAAAACCATTGTTCATAGTGATTGTCTGGCTTGGGCCATCCGAGGTTCTTTTCCCATTTTATATTCTTTTTTCCTCGTACATCCGGCGTTGTGAGTATTCTTTACTTTATTTTACTTACTTTAATCACTAAATGCATGTTTAGGATTAATCAAGATAAAATTGATTTAAAGTAATAATTGGATTTTCACAACTTGGTTTGGTGCATAATTTAAAACTTGGTTAATTTTTGGTGAAAATTTTGGTTTTGTTTGAAACACACATGTTGGGCACCTTTCAATATGACATCAAATCAAGTTAAATAATTTCCTCTAACTATTGAAATCTTATCTTGGTCCTTAAGATTCTTAACCCGCAATGATCCAAGGCTCGAAATTGTTTAGTCTCCTCTTTGCATGGTGTCCTAAAACTTTCTCTTGAATTCCCCATTTCATCTTTCCTCTCCCTCTCTCTCTCTCTCTCAAGATAAGATGATTTAGAATGATATATGGTTGCCTCCCTTCTCTAAAAGCTTTTTAGATTCCCCAAATCCCGAAATTAGGTTAAATAATAAAATAAAAATTACCCAAATACCCCTATATGGGTCCCGTATAGGTTAAAAAGTCCCTGGAACCCGACTACAATTCTCGAGTACCTAATTATAACTATTTTGACCAATACCAGTTCATCCATGAACTCGAAATCACCATTCAAGTCACCTATTATCAATTTACATTCTTATTCCCAACACGAACCCACACGGGCATCTTGAATAAGATCCTTTCAACCCATCATTTTTTCCCACTTACGACGTAATATAAAATAATACAATTAATTTACTTATCACGAAAGTAAATATAATAACACATAAACATTAATGTAATATTCGCTAATTAATATTCAATTCACTTTATTTATCAAATTAAATAAATTATGAGCATACGAGTAATTTAAAAATTCCAAAAATATGGGGTGTTATAGCATCCAATTGATAGTGATGAGTGGAAGGACTTCGGTCGACGTTATCGCGAGTTTTCCTGTGAGCACCGTAATGTGAGGCTAGGTCTGGCCACCAATTGATTCAACCCTTTTGGAAACTTGAATAAATATTATAGCATGTGGTTTATAGTACTAATGAAATACAACATATAACCCGGGAACTATATCAAGGATCCATTTTTCATGATGTCTTTACTTATTGATGCACTTTATGCTCGGGTAGATAGATTTATGTTTAGATACGACCATCGGTTAATGAGTTGAATGAGATGTGGAAAAATGGTGTACGGAGTTGTAATGCCTTGAGTCAACAAACTTTTCAAATGTATGTAGATGTAATGTGGAAGATAAATTACTTTCATGCATATGGTAACTTTTCAGGGTATACTACAAAAGGTTATATTGCTTGTCCCCGATGTAATGAGGATGCATTATCTCAAGGTTTAAGAAGTAAGATTGATTACACGGGCCATCGATGCTACTTGCATAAGAACCATTCTTGGAGAAGGAGTAAGGCCTTCAGCAGTATATATTTGAGCATCACACTCGGTCCTTAGAGTTACCAGTGGAGAAAATACATAATCAATTGGAATTCTTATAAAGCGTCAAGTTTTGGATGCATCCGAGCAATAAGAAAAAGCCCCCCATCCAAGAATAACTTAACTAGACAAAGAAAAGCATAATATATAAGCACCCGTATTGGAAGAAACTGAAGCTTCATCACAAACTTGATGTGATGAACATAGAGAAGAATATATGAAATAATTTTCTTGGAACTATACTGAAAATTAATGGGAAGAATAGAAAAGGCACGTCTCGATTTGGAAGACACGGGCATGAAGGTAGAATTTCACCTAGAAAGGTGTCCTAATGGGTCCTTTGTCAATCCCCCAATAATTGATACATTGAACCCAAAGAAGAGAGGCGGTTTCCATGGATTTTTTTAATCAGTTAAGTATCTAGACGGCTATGCGTGAAATATCTCGAGATGTGAGACAACAAAATCTAGGAAATCATCTCGACTTAAAAGTTATGATTTTCATGTTCTTTTACAATGAATTCTTGCTATTGGGATGCGTGGATATCTCCCCAAATATATTTGAACTACATTGGCTAAGTTTAGTGAATGGTTTCAGGAGTTGTGCTCCAAAACACTAATGTGAAGCGATTTGGAGAAGTTAGAGGAACGCATAAGTCCAATACTCTATAAGATGGAGAAGATACCCCCCTCCCCCTGACATTTTTTTATGTGATGGTTCATTTGGCATGTGAGTCCAAACTTTTTAGACAAGTACAATATCGATGGATGTTTTCGATAAAAAGGTAATTATTACAATTATAACATTGATTTTGTTTAATACCTCATAAATTATGTCTAATGTGTAATATTCAATCTAACTCGTGTATATTTCAAGGTTTCTTAGAACTCTGAAAGAATACATATCTAACCGAGCTAGGTCGAAAGGTTCCATTGTGAAGACTTACATTTTCAAAGAGTATCTGACTTTAATCTCAATGTGCCTAACCCATGTTGAAACGTTATATAGCTGAGAAAAACGGAATGTTAATGGTGGCGAACGTGGCTTGGGTTTAGCAGTCTTCAACCAAAATGTCCATCCTTTCGTACGAATCATACGGGCTCCCGATGTGTCTAAAAAGGAGCTGGATATGGCCAAGTGGTTTATGTTGTACAACACTGGCGAGGTTAATATGTATCTACAGTACATATGTTAAATCAATTATATTTATACATATATGGAATTTTTTTGATCGCTTATTTATTTTAGTAATGAATCAAATTTATCTAATTAGGGAATATAAAAGTCTACTTCGAAGTGGGTGTGACATAATTAAAACTCAACATTAAACCTTTCCATAGTGGTTCAAATAATGGGTAAGATATGTAAGAGAAGTTCAACCCTGCTTCACTTCAATATTAACTTAATACGCCTTTTATTTGTTGTTTACACAGATGAATCTTTTACAAACGTAAGGGTCAAATGAAGTAATTGATGATCTCTGATCATTAGAAAATGGTCCCAACGTGATAGTGAACCTTTATTTGTATTTCATTTGCAATGGATTCCAATGCCATACTAGATTTCGCGATAATTGTCGTGGGAGTTAAAATATTGGGTAGGTGTCCAAAAGGAAACAAGTGGGCCTCGAGCAAGACATCAATAGTTACTTGTGTAAAGAGTATTAAATGACATACTTTCATAGGTATAAAGTCATTTTGTTCTAATGTGAATGGTTCAACATCGGTAGTAAGAGTACGATGCACACTGATGAGCATTTCATGAGTATTGAAGTCAGCAGTCAATGGTATAAAGAGGATCCTTTTTATAGAGTCAGGTGCAACAAGTCTTTTATGTCATACCAAATTAAGTGCACACTGGCAAGTCATACGACGAGTCCAACATTGAGGAACCCGGGATGTACCAGAGTTGGATGATGATGAACTTGGCTCATCAGAGTTGAGTGGACCCAATGACGTGTTCCAAAAAGTTGAAACCACTGAGGTTTCCCAATCGCCGTTGAATATACTGATGTTCAATTTCATAGTAAAGCTAAAATTCTCGAGGTTATTCCAAGTGATCGAGTTCTACAATCAATGGGAGAACATATTGATGATGATTATGATGAAACAATGTCAGAAAATGGAGATAATGAAGAAGACGAGGAGAAAATGGATTCTAATTTATTATTATATTTTAAAATAAGACTCATAACATTTTTTTTGTATCTTGTGAAAATTGATGATTGATTTTTTCTTAGAGTTATTATATTTGTGGTGGCTTGGAGTTATGATTTCATTTTGTGTAGTGCCAATATATTGTCATTGTTTTAATTTACGTGTATCGATTCTTTTGACATTTTTTATGTGTTAATATATTAGGATTGATTATGTTTTTATATAGGAGCCATTTCTTTTTTACCCTTATACTTGGATTGGGATGAAATATTGTTTTGTAATTCATATTTATGATATTGGTTGAAAATTGTGCAACTTTGTATTATGTATGATTGTATGAAAAATGCACAATGTGATTTTGGATTATAAACTAGCATGTTTTATATTGTGAGTTTTGATGAAAAACGCAAAGGCTTAAAAGTGTTTTCAATGATTGTTTTATGAAAAAATAATAGGTAATAAATAAAATAGAGTACTTTTGGCAACACAATTTTTTGTCGCCAAAAGTCATTCTCTAATCGAAAGATAACTTTTGTCGATAAGGGAAACGTGTTGCTGAAAGGTATACTTTTGGAAACAAAATAACTGTGATGCCAAAGTTATACTTTTTGGCAATACAATAGCTGTAATACCAAAAGTATACATTTTGGCAACACAACTTTTTGTGATGAAGGTTTTTCTCTATGTCATTTATATTACATTCTGCAACATATTTTTTTGTCGCTGAAACGTTGTTTTTTGGCAACATA
The DNA here is from genome assembly GCA_949130495.1 of Sambucus nigra. Classification (NCBI taxonomy): domain Eukaryota; kingdom Viridiplantae; phylum Streptophyta; class Magnoliopsida; order Dipsacales; family Adoxaceae; genus Sambucus; species Sambucus nigra. Next base: position 290,614,490 of record OX422218.1, on the reverse strand, counting down.
ATATTTCTGTCACTATAGAGTGACCGTTCACAACATAAATAATATATTTTACTACAAATTTGAGAAAACATAAGATACCTTTGGTGACATAAATGTGTGTTGCCAAAAGTATACCTTCGAAAAAAATAATGCTTTGTCGCCAAAGGCTTTCCCAGACAAGCAATGAGCAACAAGCTGTGATATAGCAAAATATGCCAACTATACCTTTTGGCAACACATTTCTAAATTTTAGCAACATACATCGTATATTGTGCAAATTATTTTTTCTTGTAGTGATATGAAAAATAATCAACTGAAAGAGATAGTATTATCAAGAATGGAATGTCACCCACTAAAAGAGAGAAATACTGTGGATAACTCCCTAAGTTACTTTCACTTCAATTCCAAATCACCTAAGATCATTCGGTTTTTATCAAAGGTTGTAACATTGGGTTAGGGTGATAGGTTAATAAACGAGGGATAAATAGGATTGAAGGTTTAAACATGTGTTTAGAATATGATGAAAATTTGGATGCTTTTAGTTCTCTTTCTTCTTTTTCATTTTTTTCTTTCATATTCTTTTTTTTTTTGTTTTCTACTTTTATCAATTTTTTTCCATATATTTTTCTTTTTTTCATTTTTATCAACACATTTCTCCTTTCTTATTTTCCCACTTTTCACAGGAATGAGATAATGTCCACCCATAATTGATATCTCAGACACAAGTCTAAACGAGAGTAAGGATTATATATATAGGTTATACTCCTAGATTTGAGTAAGGTCTGTATATTTGGCTAACAAAAGAAAGGATTATATATATAGGCTCTACGGGTTACCTAACAGAAAATATAAGTAGGTTAGTGTAAGGCTTTAATGTTGTCTAAAGTATATATGCATTCTACCCTTACAAACTCTAACTACAAGACCAAAACTATGGAAAATAAAGTTCTTAAACTAAGAGTAGAGTTTCCCACCTCAAGAGAAGCTTCAACAATGGTGGATTAAATGAATAAGAAGATGGCGGCATCCTACCTCCTAAGGTGTGCTTAAAGAGGTTGCCTAGCTTCACAAAGCTTTGTCCTTGAAATCTCCATGAGAAACCCCTTCAAACTCCACAGATTATTCTTCATTGTCTCTCCAAGGTCCCCCAATAACACCTATAAAATTCGTAACTTAGCTCAAAAATGGTATGGATGGGTTTATAAGGCTTATATATGGTGGAATATGAAGGAAATGTAACAGTAAAAGGTGGAGGGGTGGTTGTGCTACGGTGGTATATGATGGTTGGGGTGGGGAATATTTCAAGGCTAGAGAGAGAGGAAATCTGATTGCAAATGACTTATAATTGTCTAATTTACACTTGAATACCCCCAAAACCCTAAGGGTCAAATTTTCCAAATTCCCATAAAACTATCCCTTTACGCCAATGGAAATTAAGTCTTTGATCCCATGTTTGGTTCTGAGCCACTGAGAGCTCCACACGTCACCTAATCTGACGCTCCACATCACGATAACACGTTAAAAAGGGATAAGATTTCAAGATCATTCGAATGACACTTCCAACGAGAGGTTATAATAAGATTCCAGTGCGTGCAAATAATGAATAAAACTCAAGTCCTAAGAAGTCTCGTTCAAACCGATACGTTCGAACAAGAATAACCTATCATTATAATGACTTATGTTTTCCACCATTTAATCTTTATGGTAAATAAACTCTAATTCGATTGCATCTGGGCCACTAAATTACCCAATCTTGACTTATGGTCCACCTCAGAAATTCCAAAGCCTAATTAGTCCTATCAACTCACCAAGTCATACAAGTATGATCAAAGTCGTGGCGTGGGTGTTACATTCTTCCCTCCTTAGGGAATTTCATCCTTGAAACTATTAATCAACCAATTCTAAAAATTATCGGGATAATCAATCCTTACCCTAAGTCATAAGTATATTTAAAGATGAGTCATTGAGTCATCAATCACCAAAATTCATCATACACCCATTCACCGTGGTTCGTCACTAAAGAACTCTGTAATAAGTTCTAACGCTCACCATCAAGATAGCCATAAAAATTACATATCAGTCCTCGAGTAAAAACGTACCCCGGTATCACACTCAATCAAGTCCTAAGTTTCCTTTGCTAATACCCAAAGCATACTAGCGCCTCTACGGGGAAACACTACAAGTGATCAACATTCACCAAGAGCAAACGACATACAACTAACCACCCAATCTATTTTCCTAAATCATTTTAGTTCTTAGGACCGCATATCTTGAGTCCCCTCAAATCCTTGGGTCTTCTTGACCACGGAAGTTCGCTTAAGCCTTGCCTAATTAGTCCCTTGCTTCATGGGGAGACATACCAATCAAGTCACAAATCGTGAATCTGACTAACACCTTTCATAAGATCCTTCTATAAACCTAAGATCATTCTAGGCGTCTAACTATGGAACACTCACCCGAGTATTACACCAATCAACTCTCTAAGGTAAAATAACATTGTGTACTATGTTTCCTTGAGTTCTAGCGTTATACACTATCCCGGAGTCATCATACCGCTCTTTATAACTAGAGCTGCTAATTGTCATGCCGATATATCCCTATAGTCATTAATCTTGAGAAAATGGATAATACGATCAAACCATGCAGCAAAAATTGCAACCACACATACACAAAACTTGTCAAATAGGGAATTCTTCAAACCAGAGCATGCCCAGTTGCCGAGTTGTAATGACCACACCAAGTCCATCTACACTCAGACTAATCTAATATGTTCTATACCAAACCGTTAATGTGGAACAATACCATACTATCGAAATTGAAAGGACACCATCCTTAACTATTAAAACTGAAGGAATACAATACTTAACTACTGGAACTGAAAGAACACAACGAATTAGAATGAACAAATAACCATTCTGAGAAAATCCCATTCATATGCAAGGAAAATGTGCTTTGAAATCTACGACTATTCTAAGATGTTCTCACTAGTACTATCCAAACCACATACCCTGGCTCGAGTCACCAACCGCGAGGAATCGAATCATAAGTCATCTATCCCTACAAGACGAAAGCGAAATATGAACCTATCATCCCTTGGTAAGTTAAATGTTGGACTTACCTCCTTAGGGGTAAGGCTTCTTCCTTACATCCTTGATATATGTGAACCACTACAGTTGAATAATGCCCAACGCCCTTGTCAATGCCAATCTTGTCCATATCTCTAGTCAGTGTGACACTGTGATCGACCCAATAGACCTAGACCATTGTATACATTATCAAATCATGATTATGTCACAAACGTCTCTTTAGGCCATGCCCGATCAAGAAAAATGCTCTCCTTATTATAGCTTCTAATAACTCAAGGTCGTCACTGAACCTATCTCCACGTTCTACCAAAATTAGATTCACGCGATGGCTACATCGGTCTCCATTAGCACTCTAAGGGTAGTAAGTATCATACAGGGCTATGCCTCCATATTGGTTTTTCAAGACGTTCTAAGAACTCGCCTCTTCCCTTCCAGGGTCATTCTAACTTATACCGTCGATATCCTCATCATGCTTCGATCTCCCTTTCGAGGTGCTATTTTCAAGTTTCTAACACAACATAATCAATCTGAGTCCCAAATGCATTTCCTACTACTCCTTAAAATCAAGTACTACACTTCCTACACTAGTCATCCTATGAAAAATAAACATCATGCCCAATTAAGACACAAGCTTACATTTTTTCTTAGAAGGTTACATTGCCCATATGTGCCAATTAGAATGATATTCCCAAAGGTGTACACTAGTCGACTCTTTAAAATTTGACCAATAACCTGGGATCGTCACATGACTCCCAATATGACCATCATTAGAACACTAGCGCTCTATGATGCTGAAATTAACTAGTTTCCCAAGGACACCGAGCACACCCAATATAATAGCCACCAAGGACATAACAAGATTTCATCTCCCATGATTTCCTCACCGTAGGTACGCTCTGCCAATTTCCTAATATTCGTATCGTGGCAATTATATAATCACAAAGATAATGGACTACAAGCCTCCACACATGGTGTACTTTAACTAGTGAACACCTCAAGGCGTCACAACAAATTGACTTTTATTCCTCAATGATGCCACACGTAATCAGCCTCAAGGACACTGTAAGGACTTCCTTAAATTGTACCCACACTGAAACCTCCTTGCATTCTGTCATCACTTACGCCACCAAAAAAAGGCATGGAATTTAGATAAGAACCTTATTTCCCTTGTTTGAAACTCTAGCCTAGGTCTAACTTATGACCCTCTCCTCAAGATCAAATAAAGGTAAGAAAACCTTCTTCCAAATAGCCTATTACATAAACCATATATCAAACCATAAACTGACACTACTAAGACTTCTAGCAGGATATGGGACGTCGTATATGTGACACCCCACCTAATTAAATAACAAATGATCAATCCTTCATCCAATTAAAAAAGGAATCTCATCTGATTCATTCTTATCATCACTGTCTAAAAACCTTTTTTTAAATTTAACTAACCACTAAGTATTCAAAAAGTTGCTGCCGAATTTTATCTTTTTATTAAACAATATCAAAAAGAGAAACAATCATCATAACAAAACCATCCATGCAGCAAAGTAATCTGAACCAAACATAAATAAATAACTGAAATGAAATGGTACCAAATAAACTATCAGTTCTAAATATAAAATCCAACTAAACATCCAATGGAATCAAACTGAGACAACAAGTACAAACTCGAATAAACTGAATAAAATAAATAACTGAAGTGGCATCATGCCGAAATAAAATAATTGACTACATCCTACTCTAGAAATGAAATAACCGAAGCATCTAAGTCCAAATCCTTTAAGCATCCACATGTGCTGAAGCTACACATTCCTGAAATAAGTCATCAAACCGGGCATCCTTGTGGATGGACACCTAAAAGGTTTTAGAAAAGGTTTTTCAAGTATGAGTCAGAGCCCAAGTAAAACCGTCTGAAATTTTCTTCAAGTATTTAAATTGTTGTTTAATTGAACAATTAATAAATACACATGTTAGGTTTCCCACACTCCTTTGAGTTCCTCACCTATCATCTATAGTGCGTACCCAACGTCTTCTACAAAACCCCCTGCCAAGTTAGGTCCCAAGCCTCTAATTAACCATAATATCAGCCTATCTCACCTGGACCGTCCATACAGTACACTATAGTATACTCTTAATTATCATAAAGCCTTTAGTTAATTTTCTTATTAACTTATCCCGTACCGTCCATACAGTACGTTATCGAACAACTAATAACTCTCATTACACATTATTGTTGGTATCCTCATGTTAAGTTCTCACACTTACTTTACCTTTAGATTTGCACTATCTATCTTTTCAACTATTTAGAATAAGCATTGTTTTAGATATACACTATCTAGTCTCACTACTATCACACATAAGTAGATTAACCATTGTTTATATATACGCTATCTAGTCCCCTTACTATCACACATAAGTAAATTAAACATCCATGAGTATATATATATAAAGGAGGAGGGTTTTTTTAGTCTCCCCCAACTAATGACTGAGATCAATATTTAGTGAGTTTGATCTTTATCAACTAAGGGTTGAGATTAAATCAGATGAATTTGTATTTAAGGGTCCGAAATAATCCATGTGGTGAGATCGAAAATTGATAACAAATAATGAGAATATCAGACCTCCAGCCATGTGCTATTTTACTAACTCTTCCTCAGACCTCGATCCATGTGCTCTGTAAACCCATCTCCCACTCTATCGCTCACAAAAATTAATCAATGCTAATTTCTCACTCTACCCCAGCACGGTTCATTCTGTCATTGAACCAACCCCTTTTCAATGAAGCTTTATTTCAAACCCATGGCCACAAGTTTGCCCCTCTATCTCTCTACTGAAGCTTGATACATTTATCCTCTTCAAACCCAGGCATAAATATGAGACATTGCTCCCCTCATTAGTTTTTTTTACCTTTTTTTTCTAATTTATGTTTTTTTATCTCATGAAAACAGAGTTGAAGGCAAGGAATAACCATCGTCGGGAGTGTCACCACCAACTGCGTGGTGAGACCAAAACAGAGGTGAAGATAGGGAATAACTATCGTCGGGAGTGTCATTGGAACCATCGTCAGGAGTTTCACCAGTAACTTTGTGGTGAGACCCGATTTAAACAGTAACAACAACGTGAAGGTACTCAAGAGCCCCCCAGCTAGTAACATTTTGGGGGTTCAGTCGGGTCCCAAGCAGCAGTGTCGAGGACTGCTGCAGAGACTCTAGGTTGTGTGGTATCCCAGGTCTTTTCGATCGTAGAGAGATTACATGGAGGCTTAATGCCGTGGACTTCTATGGAGTCTTAACGCCCAAGGTGCATATTATATGTAACGATAACAGACATGTAACACAATCAGGGATTTCAGGTTTTGGGTTTTTAAAAATTAAATTTTTGTTGCAATGTTTAGCTCAGAGTTCTCTCTCTCTTTTATTGTGAGTTAAATGGTTTTATTGTTGTTAAATATTATTTTTTGTGAAAAATTTTGTTTTTTGTTTAGATTGAACCCTTATCTCTTATCTCTCTACCTCTCTCTTTCAAGATTTTTTGGTTAAGAGTTGCTTTGAACCTGAAAAATACGGTCAACAATGGGAGGACACCAACACCAAAATTATCACCATATACTGACATCCTACATCAACTTTTTAATTGTTAACATGAAAAAATCATATTGAACACAAACTACACACAGACTCCAACAATGTTACCCAGCTTAAAAAAAAGATGCCATTATCTTTCTTGATTTGAAGCAAAAGCATGAGCAACCCTATTGAGTTAAACTTCCAATTCATTGAAAATATGCCTTAATATATTATCATTTTCCTTTTCGATATTGACCAACAGGTCGGGTTTGGGGCGGTTTTATCATAACCCAAACCCGCCCCGCGATTTTTTTTTAAAACTCACCATGTCCCGCGACGGGGTTTTTTAACCCGTCCCCGCCCTGCCCCACCCCACCCCATTTAGATTAAGCTGGTCAAACCCCCCTCCCACACACACACACACACACACACACACACACACACATATATATATATATATATATATATATATATATATATATATATATATATATATATATATATATATATATATATATATATATATATTAAATATGAGTATTTTAGTAATTATAAAAAATAAATGGGGCAAGGCGGGGCGGGTTATGCTTATATATAGTAAACCTGAACCCGTCCTGTTTAATAAACGGGTTTTTTTAAAAAAAAACATACCCGCCCCGTTTATTTTAAACGGGTTTTTAACCCGTCACATTAGGATCGATGAGGCGATTTAAATTGCCATCCCTAATTTCGATTCTTGCTTTAAAGCATTCTTATGTAACTAAAATTTTACATAACGAAGAAAAACTCTACCGATGGGTTTTTGTAAGAGTGGTCCATATAAGAAGAAGAAGAAGAAGAAGAAGAAGAAGAAGAAGAAGAAGAAGAAGAAGAAGAAGAAGAAGAAGAAGAAGAAGGGGATGGAAAAAATGCAAACTATGATGATTAATTTTTTTTACGTTCATAATTCAATAACATGACAACACTCATATGTTGTGTATATGTGGATTTGAGATTATGGCTTTTCTTTCATATTTTATGGCTACTATTTTTGCTCAAATTTCATATAAGGACCTAAGAGATAGTTAGTAATGACATTCCCAATTTATTTGTTCAATTTATTATGACAATGCATGTTTCATTATTTTTATAATGAATGTTTTATGTGAATATTGGTTGTACATTTATAGAAATATTTTACATGCATTTTCCATGCCTTGGTTCCGAAAATCAAATTAAAATTCAACTCTAAATTAAAAAAATGACAATTAATGTTTAGTACACCTTATTTTATTACTAAAAGTTATATTTTCCAACTTTTTATGTAATTAATTGGAAGAAAATGTATCACCATGCCAACAGCATGAGCACCCGCGTATTATTATAATCAGAATGTAGAGTTGTTGGCATAACTTAGTGCTGTTGGGATTTGCCACCACACGTGTTGTTCTTGACAAAGGTTGATGTTGATGGTTTTAAATGCCACGTGTGTTGGAAGAGAGACAAGTGGTATCATCAGCATGCGTATGAGTATGCTATAATAAAAAATATTCGGGAGAAAATTTATCACCGTGCCATCGGCACGGGTACACCCTAGTATATATATATATATATAACAGCATCTCCCGAGCTGGTAGTAACGATGCACACTCGCGAACTCTACTAGTAGTCCAAGTACCTCTCGTACCAAATCATGGAAAATTGGTTCAGAATGTCTCCTTGAACCATCAATTAAATCACACACATTTGATGCGAACATAGCACTTATTCTTTGGGGGTGCACACATACCTCACGTACCCAAATGTCTTGTCGGCATCACTATTTTTCTCACATAGTTATCCACCATCAGTAATATTCTCTAGGCCACAAATCAAGACCTCACTAAAATCGTGAAGGTGAGATCACCCACTGCACGGGACATCTGTGATAGCAAGCAACGTAGGTATGTTAACATACACAAAATCACATAATAGGCATACACACAACCTAACCATATGTAATTCAATACAGGTACACACACAACCTATAATAATCAATATATATAGGTATACACTTAACCTATAATTATATTCCATATAGGTATACACTCAAACTATAATTATATTCCATATCAGTATACACTGAACCTATAAATCAAATCCGTACATAATATTTAACCCTTGAATAGTTGTCGTATCATTAATTCACAATATTAACTCACTATCATATTTTTCCCCAGTATTATTCTCTACCAAAAGGCCCCTCATTACCCCTTAAGTTAATTTAGTAGTTATTACACTCATACCCTATTGGTTATAGCCTTAGGTCATGGACCACTCTTCTCGAAGCCCAAATTCCAAAATTTCGATTTGTAATTCATTCCATTTACTATAGTCGGTTTAAAGTTTCAATCTTACTCTCATTCAGATATAATCAAGTCTCAAACATATACATACTAACTTCCTTTAAGTATTTAATTAATTCTAAAATTGACCCCCAAGTTCCTCATAATTCATCCAAGAGAAAAAATAACATCAAAAATGCTAAACTGTCAATTTTTGGGCAGCCGAATCAATTCGCCCAGGAGGCCAAATCCATTAACCTCTGGGCTGAATGGATTCGAAATATAGCAGGTCTCTTCTTCCATACGCTTTTTAAAATTTCTCAACCTAATATCTTCCTCAATTCTCCATGAAACTTCACCAAACTTCAAACCAACATAAATTAAACATTAATTCATCACAATCTCAATCCAAGAATCGATTATCTTCTAAAAGTACATAAAAAACCCTAGTTTCTCGTGTTCTTTATCTCTTTTAATTAGGAACCCAAATTTCATTCATATATATCATCCCAAACCCTCTGATTTTGTGTCACCAACTTAAATAAATATCTCTACATGTAATCTTACTTCAATTCATAAATTATATCCATCCAAATTCATATTAAATCTTCAAAAACATGTAAATCAAACCCTATTCTACGTGGGTATTATAACATTCTTAATATAGGTGTAAGATAAATGCTTGCCTCTTAATTGAAGGTCTGATTTAGTTTGTTGGTGATGGATTTGTTGGTATTCCCCTTCAATTCACTCTCCAATGATGTTTGTGGTGTAAGAATCACTTTAATCTCATAAGAAGGACCCTTCCTTAAGCTTCAAAAATAGCTTTTCCTTTTTCTCTAATGATATCTTTTAGATTTTCTAACCTCTAAAACCTAGTCTCTACCATCTATATATTGATAAAGGATTTGTAAATTCGTAGATCTCTTTACCTTATTTTACCAAATGCCCAAAATGCCCTCCTATGGTGCCGGTTTGGCCTAAAATTTCTCTGGGACACAAATTATATCCCTGGGTATACTATTTTAACTATTTTTACCCATTCAGAATCAACCATGACCTTTAAATTGTCATCCGAGTCACTTTACACAATCATCTTATTTCTACCTCAAAATATGCCTCGCGTGAAATTAAAATAGACCAAATTAATTTAAACTCTAAATCACCACATTAAATAATTTCTCCGAATTAAATAAATCCCCAATCACCGATTTAAATAATTTCTAAATCATTGATTTAATTAAATACTATATCCTCATAAACATGGGGGGTTACATACTTCCCCCTTACAACGGAATTTCGTCTTCGAAATTTGAATAAGATTAATAACTAACATTTTCGATCATCAAGATTCGTTAGGCCCTTAGTCCATAGGATGTACCCCAAAATTCTTGTATCTTGATATAAAAGTACTCTCGTCCACTCCTATGTTACAAAAGAAAACATACATCATAATGCTCTTACTATCACTAGTTTATTAGCACAAATAAATTTACGAGCTATATCTATTTGCTCGATCACAAGCCAGTTTACCCTAAATCACTTTAGTAGACGTCCCAACTCATCGAGATCAAATATAACCAGAAAAATATATTTCTATAAGTCTATAAGGAAACACATTACAACATATATGCACATATATATAGGGTAGACCCTCTTTCAGGTGAAACCTAAGAAAAATAAAATATATCCTAGAACAGTGAATACAAAGTCCTACTTTGGCCGTCTATCATTGCTCAAACCATCGCTAAACAGTTAATACTCGAAAAATAGTCTACTCATTTCTCTTAATTCTCGAAAGTAGTAAACCAACACGTAATGAAACCATCCATTTAGTGTACACCCCCTCTCTCTCTTAGGCAACACCCAAAATCCCGCTACTCCCGCGGTAATTAATCATAAATATACACAACAAGGCTATTACGGCCAACGCACCCACAAAATCCGACTCACTTGTGAATTCTAGTGCTAATAACCTTACATCGTGATGCCACCATGTCATAAATCTACCCTACTCATAAGATAATAAAGACAATTTACCTTCAAGTGCTAGCTGCATCGTCTGGTCGATGGGCTCCTGATCGTAATCCTCGTGTCTAAACTGACCCATGACCTACTATAATGGTTATACATCCAGAACCTTATCTTGTGGTTACCCCTACCTCTCTTAGGAAAATCTCTCAACCAATGGCCTCTCTCTCTATATATGAAACATCTCCCAAGAAAGCCTCCCTGCCACTGATCCTCTCCTTGCTGGCCTCCTCCGTCATTCCCTTGGTCTTAGTGACCCTAAGGAATGAAACATTGTTATTGCTGCTGAGGGCCCTACTGACCCTGATTGAACCCAACACTCTCGAATCGATAATCTCGGGGCCTAAGCCTCTCGGCCTGGTTCCCTTGTTGAAGATCCCACTCCTGTTATTGTTGTGCCCCACGAGCACCGTTCCCATCTACCTTACCAGTCTGACTTGACCCACTCACTCTGTTGCTATGATTCATATGAAATTGTTGATTCTGTTAATGAATTTATAAAATGCCGTGTGTGATACAGATTTGAATAGATGCACTAATTCAAATCCCAAACTTATTTAATTAGTGTTAATTTATTAATCAAATTAATTCATCCCCCCTAAAATTAACTAGCTACGTGCGTGCATGTGTCAAACCAACATAAATACAATATGCGACACAAATTTTTAGGAAAAATACCCTCAGGTAAAAACCTTTTATTTCACTATAATTTATAAATCACAACGTACGCGGATTACAATGATATACAGTTATTTGAGACACGAATACCCACAAGCGTCGGTCGGCATCATCAGTAATGAATTACGCATAGCAATCCACAAGAACCACAATCCTATCTTCAGTAAAGATCCACATGCAGTGAACCTCAATGAATATCAACCATATGATGTATAGACCTTCTCAACAAAATAATGAACAGCAATAAAGTGTGTTCTCAAACTCCAAAACAATTCACATGAACAATTGGGACTTTTGTGAATTGAAAACAAAAGAGATTAAACTCCAAAAGAAGAAGCCAAAAGGTTCTACTGATATTGCATTGTTTTGCATAATGAAACATGTTTAGACTTTTGATGGAAAACGGAGTTGAAAAGACCCATTTATAGAAAACTTAAGGCGATGGGTCGTTCGAGCAAGACACGCTATCTTTCGAGCGTAACACGATGTCATTGAAGTATCGCATGACATGCAATGTCGATTGAACGATATACGGTGTCATTTGAACGAGACCAATAAAATAATAATTTTTCTCATTTATCCTTTGACTAAATGCACTGCCATAAACACTCCGAAAAATATAATTTTTGACGAAAAACATTTAAAGCTCCGCTCCAACACTTAGAAAATATTTTATGAAAAATATCCCAATATCCTAAGTGATTATTAAAGAATTAAAAACACAACTTTACTAAATTCATTTCGCGGAGGCTTGATTGTTGATGAAGCTTGATATTCGGACCATCTCGTTGTGTACTTGATCTTAAACATCTTCGACGGTTGTAGCGGTATACGACATACTTAATTGTGACGGACTATGTCCTTACAAATCTCCCCCTATGTCTATGCCGGTACAAAATAAAAAAACATCCTAATTATTAATCTCAAAAATGACCTATACAAATCTACCCTCCCATAAACTCAAAAGTGGAAAGATAAACTGACAAGTCTTCAAACTTTTCTTAAACAATAAACTATTCAAAACTTTGAGTTTTTCTCATGAGGTTGTGCAACATAATGATCTTCAATTGTACCTACACACATGAGACAAAGCAAATACTTTGTGACGTATCGAGTTTGAAATGATATAAGAATAAACATGAAAGCATAATCTATTCTCCCCCATAAAGTCATAACTCGTTCTCACCCTTTTTATTTGTCCAAAATAGACAAGGAAAAGAATAAATCACATAAATCAAATTGCGGTGTCATGGTAAATAAAGTAAACAAACTAATTTTGATTTTTTCAGATTTTTTATACAAAAATTATTTTACAAAAATTACACACCATGAATTTATACTAAGATAACCAAATCATGGAAATGGAATGAATGGGTCTGAACAAATATGATAGGAAAATCGACTCACTCATGACATGTGTGCCAGATGCATAAGTGTACTCCTAACGAATGAACATCAAAATAGTTCTTAGGTGTAAAAAAATTTGACTTTAGATGACATCGTCTTAATCATATCAACAAATCAAAGTACAAATGATTTCCACACCAATAACGTCAAAAACTATGTAATGCTTTTTCATGAATTTCAAGGATGTGCAAACCATCTTAAATTCCATCCAAACTCCCTCATTAAAAGATAATGCTTTCTATTTTTCTTATGAGGTGATGAAACTAAAACCTATTTGCCCCTTTTTGGCGTAATTTTCCTTTTTATTACCTTTTAATTTTTTCAGGCTCTTTTAAACCTCATTGGACCTCGAATAATTTTCAATTCCTCACTTTTGTAGGTCCATTTAAATAATGGATTTATCATAAAGGAAAAAATGAAATACCTTTTGCAGCCCTTTTTTTTCAAAATAAATCACACAAACTTACAAACGATTCATAACATGCACTACTTTTTTGTCAAGTTTTATCGCATTTGGTTCGTTGTATAGACAAAATTGAGATGGAAACACTCAACCAACGTGTGATAGACAAGCACAAAAGTCAAACAAATATGTGCATGTGTGCAATGAAGGACAAATGAGTCAAACATGTAGGTAGTAACACTATATATCATCTCAAAGACTCCAAAGTTTGTAAAACCCACGAATGACACAACATGTTGTCTCAAAACACTATCAAATAGTCACATGAATATGGAATGATGTTGTGACTCGGTGATCCTAAATGTTCATTCATATACGGTGTAAACAAAATACAAAACTCTTTTTGTATTTTCCAAAAATTTTCAAAACAAAAATCTAATACAAAAAATACACATGTCATAACACTAGAAATAATATATTAAGAAGCACAACTAGCATATGAAAAACATGCAAACACAATCATCTATAAGATATAACAAGAGAAGAATCAAGTGCAAGTAATGGAGAATCAACTAGTCTCACATCTAGTGCCTTTAAAAGTGATTTCCTAACCCAAATAGGTGTTCATCGACGCGTGGGAGTTTTGGGAACCAAGGGAACACTATACTTCCACTTCCTATGACATTTTCAAAGATCGAAACAAAAATTCCTAAGGTGACCTTTTCTACCACAATATGAATATGTGTAAATGTGTGGAACGACATAAATGGGTTAACATTTTCTAACGTCCTTGGGATTAATTGCCCCTCTAAAAATAACCTATAGTTTGACCTTTAACACTCAAAGCATGTGAACAAGACGAGCCATTACCATCACTACCAACATTACTCGAGTCTGTCAAATTATTTTTCAACTTAAAAATTTTAGACTCAAGTAAAGAGTTAGACTCTTCCAATTTGAGGGACTCCTTCTTCAAATTATCAATCAAACTTAGAAGGTTATCTCTCTATCCCTCAATTACACTAAATTTATCACTAAGAGTCTTTTCACATGCCGTAAAATCATTAATTAAACTTTTATCCTCAATGGCACATATAGGAATCCTAGAATTTTTAAATTCCTCCAATTCTTTTTCTAAAACTAGGACTCTATCATCACTCTCCTTTTTGGACAATTTTAAAGCATTAAAGTCCTGGTTCAAAGAAACAAATTTTTCACGATAAAAATCACTTTGATTTTGAACTATTTGCAAAAGATCCATCGTAGATTTAAAATGAGGATTTTCTATTTCTAAAACTTCAATTATTTTTACAAACGTCAAATTCAAACTATTTAAATCGTTAAAACTTTGACATGTGTCAATAGGAGGGGCCTCCAATTACATAACTGTTTCATTGAAAAATTGCGATTTTTCACAAAAATAGATTTTTCTCAAAAAAAAATTCAATATCACACAATTTTGCATAAAATAGGAATATGAAATAAATTAGCATAACCTGCTCTGATACCAATTTGTAAAATACCGTGTGCGATATTGATTTTAATAGATGCGGAAATTCTAATCAGAAACTTATTGAATAAAATTAATTCAACCCTCAAAATCAACTAGCAACGTGCCTGCATGTGTCAAACCAACATAAATAAAATATGCGAAACAAATTTTAGAGAAAAATCCCCTAAGGCCAAAACCTTTTATTTCACTATAATTTATAAATCCCAACTTACACGGATTATAATGAAATACAGTTGTTTGACATGCGAATATCAGCATGCATCGGTCGGCATCATCAGCAATGAATTATACGCAACAATCCAGAAGAACCGCAGTCCTATCTTTAGCAAAGATCCACATGCAGCGAAGCTTAATGACACTCACCCATATGATGCAAAAACCTTCTCCGCAAAATTATGAACACCAACAAAGTGTGTTGTCAAAATCCAAAACAATTCACATGAACAATTAGGACTTTTGTGAATTGAAAACAAAAGATATTAAACTCTAAAAGAATAAGCCAAAAGGTTCTGCTAATATTTCACTGTTTTACAAAATGAAAAATGTATAGACTTATTATTGAAAATGGCGCTGAAAAGACCCTTTTATAGAAAACTTAAGGCGGTGGATCGTTCAAGCGAGACACGCTGTCGTTCGAGCAAGACACGATGTCGTCTGAAGTATCATGTGACATGCGATGTCGATTGAATGATATACCGTGTCGTTCAAACGAGACCAATAAAATAATAATTTTTTCTCATTTATCCTTTCAGTAAATAGACCACCTCAAACACCCCAAAAAATATAATTTTTGAAGAAAAATATTTAAAGCTCCGCTCCAACACTTAGAAAATATTTTATGAAAAATATCCCAATATCATAAGTGAATTATTAAGGAATTAAAAATACAGCTTTACCAAATTCATTTCGCGGAGGCTTGATTGTTGATGAAGCTTGATATTCGGACCATCTTGTTGCATATTTGATCTGGAACATCTTCGACGGTTGTAGCGGTATACGGCATACTTAATTGTGATGTTCTATGTCCTTGCAGAATTAGCGCTGCATTGATAACCTCCGCATATGTCTCCAACGCTGAATTTTCCTAAGTGTTGTGGGATCTTCCAAGTAATTCCATCCATGAACTTATGCATCCTCTTCTCTTCAGTTTTTACTTCGTCTTTCATGAAATTTTCTAACCGAGTAAACCCTTCCCTGTATTCTACCACGGTCTTATCTCCCTGAGACACATTGAGAAACTGTGGCCACATTTCTGTCTAAATTGCGGATGAAAAATACTTGCGGTCAAACAGCACCCAAAACTCCCTGATGTTCATCAAATCTCTTTCCTCTGTGGTGGTCACAGACTCCCACGACTGCAAAGATGCTCCCACTAGCTTGAATTTCCCCGCGCCTAATTAAATATCGGGAGGTCAATCCTTCATCCAATTAAAATAGGAATCTCATCTGGTTCATTCTTAGCATCACTGTCGAAAAACCTTTTTTTTAATTTGACTAACTACCTAGTATTCAAAAATGTGGTGCCAAATTTTATCTTTTTATTAAACAATATCAACAAGTGAAATAACCATCATAACAAAGCCATCGATGCAGTAAAGTAATATAAAATAAACACCAAATAAATAACTGAAATGAAATGGTACCGAATAAATTATCGGATCTAAATATAAAATCTTACTAAACATCCAATGGAATCAAACTAAGTCCACAAGTACAAAATATGATAAACTAAATAAAATAAATAACTGAAGGGGCATCATGCCCAGATAAAATAATTGGCTTCATCCTACGCTAGGAAAGAAATAACTGAAGCGTCTAAGTCCAAATCCTTCAAGCATCCACAAGTGCTGCAGCTACGCATCCCTGAAACAGATCATCGAACTGGGCGTCGTTGTGGCTGGATGCCTTAAAGGCTTGGAAAAGGTTTCACAAGTACGGGTCAGATTCCAAGTAAAAACCATTTGAAAACATTTATCAAGTATTTAGATTGATGTTTAAATGAACTGTTATTAGATACACATGTTAGGTTGCGTCACTCCTTTGAGTTCCTCACCTCTCATCTATAGTGCGCACCTAACGTCTTCTACCAAGCCAACCTAGTTAAGATACCCAATCTAACTAGGTGCCAAGCCTCTAACAAACCATAATATCAGCTTGGCTCACCCGTATCGCCCATATAGTACGCTACAGTTTACCCTTAATTGCCATAAAGCCTTTAGTTAATTTTCTCAATAACTTACCCCGTACCGCTCATACAGTAAGTTACTGAAAAACTAATCACTATCATTACTCTTACGTTATTGTTGTTATCCTCATGTTAAGTTATCACACTTACTTTACCTTTAGATTTGCACTACCTATCTTTTCAACTATTTACTCTTATGTAGATTAAACATTATTTTTGGACATACACTATCTAGTCTCACTACTATCACACATAAGTAGATTAAACATTGTTTACATATACACTATCTAGTCCCCTTACTATCACACATAAGAAAATTAAACATCCATGAGTGTATATAATTACGAGTTTTTAAAGTGAATCCTTGTTAAAGTATCAAAACTGTTAAACTTGATTATAGAATTTTTTAATGCAGAACAACTAAAAAATTGTTTATACAAATGAAATTAAAGTTTATCCCCCTAACTATGACCATAATGATGGTCGATATACTTGTTTAATAAAATCAAGTTCCCCTACATCTTTGGATCACACGTCATGGAAATAGAGAATGCAAATCTTACAGAGGTTTATACCATTTCTTGTCAGTTAAACACACGTCACATGAAGACTCGGCGAGGTAAACATATGGAAAATTCACCATCATTTTCTTTAAGTTGGATCACGATTCAGTCCATGTCTTTTTAGCATTTTTATAGAAATTTTAAAAAAGCGATAACCATGCTTAATGTGTTGCTTTGTGGAAATTGAGAAAGTATCCATAGTAAGTGACCCCTACTTTGTGGAGAATGACAATGTATCCACAGTAAGTGGCCCATGCAATGACTATTTTGTTTTAAATAACTATTTAGGCAGCCATCTAGAAGATACATTCTGAAAAGTGATCAAATAAACAAATTCCAATCAGTAACACATTTAGATATAAAGGCATACTAATAATGCATTAAGCTGTAAAATGTGAAAGGTCAAACACATTCAGATATAAAGGCATAGTAATAAACTAATCTAGGAAAATAAATGTTATGAGTGCATGGAATAAGCATATTGTAATTTCATCTTAAGGCCTATTAATTATTTGAGTCTTCAGTGACTGCACAATACAACTGATAGCTACATGAAAATGAGTTTCATCCTTCTCATCTTCCTATTTATATTAATAGGACAAATCAATTTTTATCACGTCATAATAAGTCCTTTAGCCATACATGAAATACTCAAGCTTGTGACGCTCAAAACATAGGTTATTAAGAGATTGATTTTCGTGTAAATCAAATCAATAAACAACTATCGATTGAGCACAACCCAAAATTTCAATGAATATTAAAGATTATAACACTCTTATTTCATAATGTAGCATGTATTTTATATATAAGTAGGAACTAAGATATGTAAGTAAGAAGTTGGAACTAACAGGTGTAAGTAGGCAGTATGAACTAACAGATGTAAGTAAAAATAGCAATATAGAAACTTATACCGAACCAACATCAATCTTATTATATAAAGACAAATTCTTTCTCAAGTTCAAAATAAGATACAATTGAGAAATTTCATAAAAGAGAGTTTAGACTTTTAGTAAAGATGATAAGTCCTTAGGCCTGGCATTTTTCAAAGCCATCACCTATTAAAGAACTTGGAATGAGACAAATAATAAACCAAGCATATAATCAGCATAGTAAAAGGCCATATCTAATTAACATAGCATCCAACACATCTATTTAGTATAGGAAGCATCCATATCCCCATTCCTAAAAATTTCAAAGCAATCATTGTAATTAGTACAACACAACCCACTGAAAATACACTTTCCTTAAAGCCAGACCTAACATGCATATTTTATCTGGTCTCACCCAAACAAATTTTTTTTTACCCACACAGCACCATTGAAATCCCTAACTCTAACAAAAGGAAGGACTCAGCTGATATAAAAAATTTATCAAAGAACTAAGAGCTAACAATTTAAGAAATTCCATGTCAATTAATTTGTTTTACTAAGCTTATTTCTATCAAGGCTATGCAATAAAAATCAAACGACAAAATTTTATAAACAATTAATGTATTTCTTACCTGAGTTGTGTCCAGGAGGGTGTGGAGAGATTTATGAAATGCGAGAGAGAAAGGAGTGTAATAAAAATCATACATCGTATCTTTAAATCTTTACTTCAGATCTTTAAAAAAAATTACCAACAATAAAGATAAGGGTTTAGATCTTTAAATCTTCACTGAATAATATGTGATGTTGAGATGTACATACCTCAAACTGTTCATCAATGAACATTTTGAATTTTGATAACTCAAATTTTTTCAAGCTTAGATAAAAAAGAAAATCGAGGCGTTTGTAAGAGAGAGAGTGTGTGAGGTTATGTAATGAGATGTTGTTTCGGGACGTGAGAGAGAGGGTGAGATACGAAGCTTTCTTGAAGCTTCCTCGGTAGAAGACCCTTGTACACTTGTTTTTAAATTTTCAAGAAAGGGGAAAATAAATTAGATTTTTTACTTGTATCCATCCCCCATGAGTCGGTTTTGGGATTTTAACAACAGTTGATTTGTTGGCAGCAAAAATGGATGCGCTGGAAGAGAGACTGCAATTTTTGGCTTGTTTAAGGCATTTTTTGGCCCGAGTAAGGCGATCCTTTAATAGCGCGGATGGAGGAGGTCTGTTTGGAAGAATATTTGCGGTAGAAATATTATCACAGTCCAAACTGAGGAGACATACCAAGAAAAAACACATACAAATTAAAACTTTGGCCCCGAGCGAGAGATACATTCTCCTGGAAACATCAACTATGAATTGAGCAAGCTTGAGAGAGAGAGAGAGATGGAGGGGAGAGAGTGAGAGAGAGATGAAAGGTGTTTGAAATGTTTGGGATGGTTGGTTTAGGTGGGATATACTCGAAATAGGAGGAAAGAGACTGTCAAAAAATTTCAAATTAAAGTAAAACTTTCATGAATTTGCAACCACATTACATTACCCTTTACTCTCAGATTTTTCAACGTCATAACTCTCACCTTATGACATGGCATACAATGAAACCATTAGATTTAATCAAGTGCATAAATTTGAACCCTTGGATCGTGTTATTATTTAAACATCCCTCCCCCATATATATATATATATATATATATATATATATATATATATATATATATATATATATATATATATATATATATATAATACAACATCTCCCAAACTGGTCATAACGATGCATACCCGTAACCATCAATCAAATCACACATATTGAAGGCGAATATAGCACTAAGTCTTTGGGGATGCACACATACCTAATGTACCCAAACGACTTGCCGACATCACTATTTCTCTCACATAGTTATCCACTATCAGTACTATGCTCGGGGGCATGAATCCAGACCTCATTAGAATCGTCAAGGTTGGATCGTCCACTGCGCAGGACCTCCATGATAGTAAGTAGCGTAGGTATGTTAACATACACAAAAGCACATAATAGGCATACACATAGCCTAACCATATGTATATTCAATATAGGCAAACACATGACCTATAATAATCAATTCATATAGGTATACACTCAACCTATAATAATATTCCATATATGTATACACTCAAAATATAAATAAAA
Organism: Sambucus nigra; assembly: GCA_949130495.1. NCBI lineage: Eukaryota > Viridiplantae > Streptophyta > Magnoliopsida > Dipsacales > Adoxaceae > Sambucus > Sambucus nigra. The sequence continues at coordinate 290,593,746 of OX422218.1, read as the reverse complement.
TTCGTACGTAGTATTTATCCCTTTATTACTTATCGTATCATTAATTCATTATATTAACTCACAATCGTATTTTCCTGAGTATTATTCTCTACCCAAAAGGACCCTCATTACCCCTATAGCAAATTTAGTAGTTATTACACTCATACCCTTCTGGTTATAGTCTTAAGTCACGGACCACTCATCCCGAAGCCCAAATTCCAAATTTTCAATTTGTAATTCACTCCATTTACTATGGTCGATTTAAAATTCCAATCTTACTCACATCCAGATCTAATCAAGTCTCAAACATATACCTACTGACTTCCTCTAAGTCTTTAATTAATTCTAGGATTAACCCGTAAGTTCCTCACAATTCATCCAACAGTAAAAATAACATCAAAAAAGTAAAACTAGCCAATTCTGGGCAGCCAAATCGATTCGCCTAGGAGGTTTAATCGATACGCCTGGCGAATCGATTTGCCTCTGGGCCGAATCGATTCGAAATATAGAAGGTCTTTTTCCCTTAAGTTTTTGCATTTTGTCAACCTAATATCTTCCTCAATTCACTATGAAACTTGACCAAATTTAAAACCAACGTAACTAATCAATATATAGACGTATGGGAATGATTTAGAATGTGAATTAAACATTAATTCATCACAATCTCAATCCAAGAATCGTTTATCTTATAAAAGTATAAAAAAAAACTTGCTTCTCATGTTTTCATCTTTTTTAATCAAGAACCTAGATTTCATTCATATAGATCATCCCAAACCCTCTGATTTCGTGTCACCAACAGATTAAAATATCTCTACATGTAATCCTGCTTCAATTCAAAAATTATGCCCATCCAAATTCATATTAAATCTTCCAAAATCATGTAAAGCAAACCCTATTCTACGTGGTTATTATAACATGCTTAATATAAACACAATATAAATACATGACTCTTGATTAAAGCTCTAATTCCGTTTGTAGATGATGGATTTGTTGGTTTTCCCTCTTCAATTCACTCTCCAATGATGTTTATGGTGCAAGAATAACTTGAATCTCTCGGAACCCTTCCTTAAGCTTCAAAAATTGCTTTTTCATCATCTCTAACTTCATCTTTTTGACTGTCTAACCTCTAAAATCTAGCATCTCCCATATATACACAAATAAAGGCTTTGTAAATTCGTAGATATCTTTACCCTATTTTACCAAATGACCAAAATGCCCTCCTACGGTGCCGGTTTGGCCTAAAATTGCTCAGGGACCCAAACTATACCCCCAAATATACTATTTTGACTATTTTGACCCTTTCGGAATCAACCGTGACCTCTAAATCATCATCTGAGTCACTTTATACAATCATCTTATTTCCACCTAAAAACACGACACGCGTGAAATTAAAATAGACCAATTAATTTAAACTATGAATCACCACATTAAATAATTTATATGAATTAAATAAATACCAAATGATCGATTTATATAATTTATAAATCATCGATTTAATTAAATCCTATATCCTCATAAATACGGGGTGTTACATACTTCCCCCGTACAAAGGAATTTCGTCCTCGAATTTTGAATAAGACAAGTACTCCAAGGTTTCTACACAACTTTAGTCACGTACTCTGAACATCACTACATATACTTCTATCTCCCCTAATCTCTAATAATATTAAAAATAATTCAATTATCCACGACACCCATACACCCTATACCCGTGCATAACTGCACCAATGTTACCCAACTCCACTAGCCTCAATTCAAAGCATAGTTATCATCCCTCAGATATAATTGCATAAACCTATAATAACTATGGTACTAAGCTCGTGTACTAATGGCCAAACATCTCCCCACTTCAAATGTTGTGCTAAGTTTCATACGTGGGACGTATCTTAACGTGAAATCCAAACAAGGAACTCCCCCGATACACTACTACCTAACATTCCCAGTCGTCGAGATCCATTACACCCTTAGTCCATAGTACGTACCCCCAAATTCCCGTCTCTTGACATGAAAGTATACTCGTCCACTCCCATGTTACAAAAGAGAACATACATCACAACGCTCTTACTATCACTAGTTTCTTAGCACGAATAAATCACAAGTTATATCTCTCTCTTCAATAAAAATATAATTTATCCTAAATCACTTTAGTAGATGTCCTTACTCACCGGGATCAAATATAACCAGACAAATATATTTCTATAAGTTTATAAGGCAACACATTACAATATATATTCACGTATATATAGTCTAGACCCTCTTTCAGGTGAAACCTAGAAAAAATAAATCATATCCTAGAACAACGAATACAAAATCCTACTCTGACCGTCTACCATTGCTCAAACCATCGCTAACCAGTCAATACTCGAAAAACAGTCTATTCGTCTCTCTTAATTCTCAAAAGTAGTAAACCAACACATAATTCAACCATTCACTTTGTGTACACACCCTCTCTCTCGTAGGGGACACCAAAAATCACCACTACTCCCACGGTAATTAATCATAAATATACATAATAAGGCTATTACGACCAACGCACCATCTAAATCTGACTCACTCGCGAATTATAGTGCTAATAACCTTACATCATGATGCCCTCATGTCCTGCTCGTAAGATAATAAAGATAATTTACCTTCAAGTGCTAGTTGCATCATCTGGTCGATGGGCTCCTAATTATTATCGCCATGTCCGAACTGACCCATGACTTGCTACAATGGTTGTGCATCTAGAACCTCATCTTGTGGTTTCCCCTTCCTCACTTAGGGAAATCTATCTTCCTATAGCCTCTCTCTCTACATACGAAACATCTCCCAGCTAATTCTCCCTGCCACTGATCCTCTCCTTGTTGGCCTCCTTTGTTATTCCCTTAGCACTAGCGGCCCTGAGGAATGAAATGTTGCAGCTGCTGCTAAGGGCCGTGCTAATCATGCCTTAACCCAACACTCTCGAATCGATAAACCCCAGACCTAAGACTCTTGGCTTGGTTCCCTTGCTATAGATCCCACTCTTGCTGTTGTTGTGACATATGAGCATCATTCCCATCTACTTTTACAATATGAATGGACCCACTCACTCTGTTGCTATTCTTCATATGAAATCACTGATTCTAGCAACGAATTAATGTTTCACTGACAACCTTCACGTATGTATCCAACGTTATATTTCCCAATAAGTGATGTTAGATCTTCCAGGTAAGTCCATCCATGCACCTAAGCATCCTCTTGTCTTCAGTGTTTACTTCGTCTTTCATAAAATTTGCTAACCTATTAAACTCTTCCTCGTATACTACCATGGTCCTATCTCCTTGAGACACATTGAGAAACTACCACCACATCTCTGTCTGAATATAAGACAAAAAATACTTGCGATCAAACTGCACCGAAAACTCCTCCATGCCCATCACATCTCTCTCCTCTGCGGTGGCCATAGACTCCCACCACCGCAAAGCTGCTCCCACTAGCATGAATGTCACCCTGCCTAAATAAATAACGGGTGATCATTCTTCATCCAACTAAAACAAGAATCTCATCTGGTTCATTCTTAGCATCACTGTCGAAAAACCTTTTTTTAAATTTAAATAACCACCTAATATTCAAAATGTTGGTGCCAAAATTTTTCTTTTTATTAAACAATATCAATAAGCGAAATAACCATCATAACAAAACCATCCATGTAGTAAAGTAAACTGAAATAAACATCAGATAAATAACCAAAATAAAATGGTACTGAATAAACTATTGGTTCTAAATATAAAATCCAACTAAACATCCAATGGAATGAAATTGAGTCCACAATTAAAAAGTCTGATAAACTAAATAAAATAAATAACTGAAGGGGTGTCATGCCCAAATAAAATAACTAACTTCATCCTACTGTCTAGGAATTAAATAATCTAAGCGTGTAAATCCAAATCCTATTAGCATCCACTTGTTCTTCACCTACGCATCCCTGGAACAGATCATCAAACTGGGCGCCCTGTGACTGGACACCTAAAAGGTTTTGTAAGTACAGGTCAGAGCCCAAGTAAAAACCATTTGAAAACATTTGGAAAGTATTTAAATTGTTGATTAAATGAACATTTATTAGACACACGTGTTAGGTTGCGTACACTCCTTTGATTTCGTCACCTATCATCTATAGTGCGCACCTACATCTTCTTAAAAGCCCACTAGTAAAGCTACCTACTATAACTAGGTCCCAGGCCTCTAACTAACCACAATATCATCCCAGCTCACTCATACCTCCCATATAGTATGCTACAGTGTACCCTTAATTATCATAAAGCCTTTAGTTAATTTTCTCCTTAACTTACCCCATACTGCTCATACAATACGTTACCAAACAACTAATAACTATCATTACTCTTACGTTATTTCTATTATCCTCATGTTAAGTTCTCACAGTTACTTTACCTTTAGATTTGCACTATCTATCTTTTCAACTATTTAGATTAAGCATTGTTTTAGATATACACTATCTAGTCTCACTACTATCACACATAAGTAGATTAAACATTATTTAGATATATATTATCTAGTCCCTTTACTATCACATATAAGTAATTTAAACATCCATGAGTATATATATAATATGATTGGGAAGATTTTGAATTGTCTACACATTTTAGCGGTAAAGATCGATGCCGCATCCTTACACATTTTTACAAAATTAAGGGTCAAGATCATCTCCCCCCATTTACATTTCAAATTTCAAATTTTACTTTTATCTTTTTATTACCCCCATTTTTTTAACTTTAACTTTTAGTTGTCTTGCCTTAAACATTGAAGCCATTCTCTCACTTCATGGAGACATCCTTTTCTCCCGAATCCTACCGCTCTCACTACTTTCTGCTATATTTTCAGATCTAAATAGGTTTATCAGTTTACTCTTAATCAAAAGTATGCTGATTTATTTTTAAACCATTTTTGCTTGCTATTTGGTATTTTTGTTGTTTGTTCTGCATATCAATGGTATACATTCTACAGGTTACATAAAATGAAAATTTAGGAGAATAAAAGGGAGGTGATACTGGGAATGTTGAAGAAATAAAGGGTCTAATTAGATCCGTTAAAACCCATATAAGTAAGATGAGCAATAATGAAGAGGACGTATGTTCATCTACGATAAAGAGACGGGCATCCTTAACGATTGGGAAAACAGGTTCCAAGCTAAGTACCCAACAATTGGGACTCCCTCTACTTTTGTTGTTTTTTTATTGTAAGGGGATTCAATGAAATTTTGATTCATTCTAAGTTTGATTTTGACGTTTGATGTTTGATGTTTTATTTCATTTTATATATGTTTTATATATGTTTGAGGTTATTCGGGTTTGTTTTTCAATCTATTCTCTCTATATATATTTACTAGATTAAACACAATTTTTTTACAAGCTTCAACTTAATGAGTAGGAGGGAGATTCTTTCACACCATCAGATGTAGAACGGGATCTTTGGAGTGCTGCTATAGGGGGCAAGATTTCAACTTCGTCAACAGATCCTGATAAAGAGGTTAACTCAAATAAAAACACCAAAAGGAAGATGAAAATTTGACTCCGATGACATGCCACTTGGTAGCTAATTTTGGAACATAACTAATTAGTAAGCTATCAGATATTTTTATTTCAGGATTTTGGTAAGTTTGTTACTCCTGCTTACAAAGTCACTCATCAACTTGGGGTGCAGCCCCTAAGTCCATCTTATCAATCTGTAACCGCCTTAGCAGATGTCTACCATTAGTTTTATGTTTGAGTGTATGATTTGTTCATTCTTATTCAATTTTTGAATGACTCGTTGTGTTTGGATCTTGGAAAACAGTAAGGAAAATGTTAAGTCAATGAAAGGAAGTGTAAAAAAAAAGGTTGTCCGGTGACAGCTCTAGAGGCGAAGGAGATAATAAATGTGTATTGTTTTTGTTCGGTATTCCTTTTTCAAACATCTATGATTTCGATTTGTAAGATACAATCATTAGTCTTTAAGTAACTTTGTCTATTTCATCCGTTATCTTTTACTTATATTTAACCTGGGGTTGATTATATATTTGTTGATGACATCTCACATATAGAAGTTAAAGAGCCCATTTGATTGTGTATTGATGATTGAACATTGATTGGACTGAGAGATTCTAGTCTATGGTTTCAAACTATCTTGCAGTACTTACATGGTTGAGGTGAGTTATAACTTAAATGTAATGGTTAAGAATTTTGAAGTCAATTTTTCCTATTTTTAGATTGAGAAAATGGTATGTTGATTTCAAATAACATGGTTTTAATAAGTTTATGTAATGTTTTTCTTTATCTAGATACTTACATGGGACTCTACATAATTAAGTTGGTTTTATTAATTTTGAATGTAGTTGTATTTATTTTTCTCCTATGATGCCCGACACAAGAATATTTCACCTCTGAAGGTTCTTTTTCCTTTTTTTTTCTTTTCATTTTTTTAATCATTAATCGATGTTTATTTTTATTTTTTCAGATCACTAGTAGCCCATCTTCGAGAGAGTGTTATCAAATGCAAGGGGATACTGGATATTGTAAGAAGTTTATGTAGTATATAGATAATATTTTGAGTTTATAGCAATGAATTAAAAAGTTTATCCATGGAAATAAAGTTTAATCCATACATATTTTCACTTTATATTTTTTATGCTTTTTTCGAAATGTATACAACTTCATGAGGATAGTTTATAACTTTGTGGTTTGAAACTCAAAATTATTATTTGAAGAAAAACTAACCGAGAAATTTAGTTAACTAACAATTATCCCAAATGAATTATTTTGACCTTAATACAATATTTAAGCGAATTTGTTCCCTTGCAATTTAGAAAATCAAAATAATAGAAACTTTATCATGTCTTTGTAGCACATTTTATACTTTATTTATTGTTTATTCGAATAGAAACTGACTGTGCAGGAGGCTCGCGTATTGAATCATGTTCATCCCACACCACCATCAGAGTATCTATTCAACAAATAAGTAAATCTGTTTGCAGTGAGGAGCAGATTTAGGCAACAATTGTGAGATGTTCGAAAGTGGCAAAAGCTATGCAAAGTAAAAATTTTCCATTCTTACATCGTGGGCTATTCAATTTAAATAAATGCATGTGTTATTTGTTGACTTATGAAATGGTGTAGTTGTGTGCCTTTTGGGGCTTTTATGTGATAAACTAAGTAACAAAACAAAAAAAAATAGGATGTGTTTGATACAAAAGTTTTCAAATGGTCTGGGTCACAAATTTGTCATGGCAAGATTTTTCATGACAAATTCTATAAATTTCAAAGTCGGTATTTTTCCAAGTGGTAGAGCCTCATTTAAAATGAATAAAAATTGAGTTTTTTTAATTGTACATTCGAAAATTTAAAACTTTTTACCTTAATTTATTTACTTTTTTCTTATATAAAAAATTATACATAATTTTCACCTCTTCTCAATTATAAAAAAGTAAATGTTTTTAACTATTTGTACAGTTTATACATTTTAAAGACAATAGTTTTTAAAACTATTTTTTATTAAAAAACAATATGCTTAAGAATGAACAATATGTTTGAGTTTGAATTTATAAAAGACAACTATTTAGTTTGAGTTTTATTATTAATACTCTAAGCTTGCAAATTTTTTAATACCTCAAAAAAGAGGTCGATATATAACAATAGAGATCGGAGTTTTGGGTGTTGATCCCACTATATGATAAATTAAGAATGAACACTATCACTCTCTTTAACTATGGTCACAAGCTTGGCTATAAATTTGTAAAGTCAATATATTAGTAAAAATATGAAATCGTACTATCGGCACGGGTTGTGGGTGCCCTTGGAAACATGCTTTCGTTGTGATGATATTGTTTATCGTCTTAGCGTGAAATGTCGGCATAATGATTGAGCGTAAATAGATTTTTCTTTGAAATTTTGAATTGTCTTATTGTGATACGTGCTATTTTACGAGTTAAATAGTTGATGATATATGCGAGGTCCAATATGGACTATTGATACTTTGAAATTTTTTTCCGTTTTGTGGTTACGTACTTCAAAAAATTCACTTCGTGCCTTCAGGAAGGGGTAAAACACAATATTTTTTTAAGAAAAAAAAAAACATGACTCGACATAATGTGACACGACATGAAATAGTATTTTTTTACCAATCACAAACACTATCGAAGTAAAAGAGATAATATACAAAAAAAAATTATAAACTAAAAACAAATCCGGCAAAAAAAAAAAGACACGACACGACATGAAATATTATTGTTTACCTGTCTTGAAAATAACCAAAGTAAAAGTGGCAAAACACACTATTTTTTAAATAAAAAATGAAATTGACCAAAATAAACACGACACGACATGAAATTTTATTATTAATCATGAACATTACCATTTTTAAAACTACACTTTGTATTGCCGAGGAATGATATTTTTGCCATTTTTTAATTAAAAACTTTTTAAATTTTATCCATTTTGCGATTATGTACTTTGAAATATTTTCTTTGTGCCTTCAGGCACGGGAAATACGCTAGTGTATATATATATATATATATATATATATATATATATATATATATATATATATATATATAATACAACATCTTCCAGACTGGCATAATGATGCACACTCGCATACTCTACTATCAGTCCCAAGTATCTCTCTTACCTAATCATGAACTATCGGTTCAGAATGTCTCCACAAACCATCAACCAAATCACACATATTGAAGGAGAACAGAACACTAAGTCTTTGGGCATGTGCTCATACCTAACTGTAAGGACATATTTTTATAAATGTCAGTGACAATTAATTATGTCATATACCGCTACAAGTCGTCAAAGAATTGAGAAGATTGTATCTATAAAAGACGAATCTGCATTACAAGTTGTCTTCAACATTGAAGCCCAACAATATGATCTTTGGTAAGATAATGGTATAAGTTTCATTTACAGTTCATATTAAGAGTGTTGGGATATTTTTAAAAAGAGTTTGAAAAATCTTTTATATAAAAATGTTTTTATAAATGTTTTTGTTCAAAAAGGTTATTAATTATTTTAGAAAAAATGTGTTTTGAAAAATGTTGAGGAAATTTTCTAATGCAGTAAGCGGACCTCAGTTTCGATACCAAGGTCATTCAAACGAGATCACCATCTCATTCTAATGACATTGATATGTCACGCGTAGTCGTTCGAGCAAGATGCATACCTCGTTTGAGTGAGATGGGCTTCTCGTTCGAGCGACTTGTCTTTTTGGTTGACACGCTGCTTTACTTATGTACGTTAACCGCCTCATAAAGTTCTTATATAAAGGATGTCAACCCTTTGCTTTTGACGCAGAGAAGTGTTTTAAAACCTTTGAAACTTTTTTTTGGTTTATCTTCCATAACTCTCGATAACATTTATTTGGAAGAATGTTTCCTTCTCTCATTTAAGGGTTTAAAATATTTTTTTTGTTTACAATTCATAAAAATCCCAATTACTTTTGTGTGAATTATTTTGTGGAACCCAAGAACATATTTTGTTGTGGTTCATTCTTTGTGGGGAAAACTATACAACCGACAGTTGTGTACTATTATGGAGGGAGTCCTTATAAAGTTCACATTTGTGGAGAAGCCATTTTCTTCTTCATTGCTGACCACCTGGAGTTCTTGTTGGAGATTCCAGCCGACGTTATTTCTAGCCGTTGCTTTGGAGGTTTGACAAAGACGTCGTGTGTTACACTTGTAGGCGATTATCAGGTTGTATGTAAGCCTTTGGTCTTGTGAATTCTTCATAGTTCTAGAAATAAAAGGTTTTGTCGTTCGGGGATTATCCCTTAATTTTGTGTCGCATGATTTATCTATTTATGGTTTGACACACACACACACACATAGTTGCATGTTTAGGGGCTGAATTGTGTTGGTTTAAAAATATACTCCAATTAAATAAGTGTGCCAATTTAGAAATTTGGAAATTTAATCAATTATCACAGAGTCACATTTTTACAAATTGGTATCAGAGCTTATTTAAGCGATCACCGCATTCCTTATGGGTTTTCAAATTGGTATCAGAGCTTATTTAAGTGATCACCACTTTTTCACTAACGTACCCAAATGACTTGTCGGCATCACTATTTCTCTCACATAGTTATCCACAATCAGTAATATGCTCTGGGGCACAAATCTAGACTTCACTAAAATCGTGAAGGTGGGATTGCCCACTGTACGGGACCTCCGTTATAGCAAGTAGTGTAGGTATGTTCACATACACAAAAGCACATAATAGGCATACACACAACCTAGCCATATGTATATTCATTATAGGTACACACACGACCTATGATAATCAATCCATATAGTTATACACTCAACCTATAATTATATTCCATATAGGTATACAATCAACCTATAATAATGTTCCATATAAGTATACATTCAACCTATAAATAAAATTCGTATGTAGTATTTAGCCCTTGATTACTTACCGTATCATTATTTCACAACATTAACTCACTATCGTATTTTTCCCCAGTATTATTCTCTACCCGAAAGGCCCATTGTTACTCTTTAAGTTAATTCATTAGTTATAACACTCATACCCTACTGGTTATAGACTTAGGTCATGGACCACTCTTACCATAGCCCAAATTCCAAATTTTTGATTTGTAATTCACTCCATTTACTATCGTCGGTTTAAAGTTCCAATCATACTCTCATTTGGATCTAATCAAATCTCAAACATATACCTACTGACTTCCTTTAAGTCTTTAAATAATTCTAGAATTAACCCCCAAATTCCTCATAATTCATCCAAGAGGAAAAATGACATCAAAAAGGTAAAACTAGACAATTGTGGGCAGCCGAATCGATTCGCCTAGTAGGCCAAATCGATTCTCCACTGGGTCGAATCGATTCAAAATATAGCAGGTCTCTTATTCCTTACATTTTTGTGATTTCTCAACCCAATATCTTCCTCAATTCTCCATGAAGCTTCACCAAACTTCAAACCAACATAACTGATCATTATGTAGATGTATGTAAATGATTAACAGTGTAAATTAAACATTAATTCATCACAATCTCAATCCAAGAATCGATTATCTTTAAAAAGTACATAAAAACCTAGTTTCGCATGTTCTTCGTCTCTTTTAATTAAGAACCCAAATTTCAGTCATATAGATCATCCCAAACCCTATGATTTAGTGTCACCAACATAAATAAATGTCTCTATATGTAATCCTACTTCAATTATTAAATTATACCCATCCAAAATCATATTAAATTTTCAAAAAACTTGTAAATCAAACCCTACTCTACGTGGGTATTATAAAATTCTTAATGTAGATGCAAGATAAATACTTGCCTCTTAATTGAAGGTCTGATTTCGTTTGTTGATGATGAATTTATTTGTCTTCCCCTTCAATTCACTCTCCAATGATGTTTGTGGTGCAAGAATAACTTGAATCTCACAAGAAGTACACTTCCTTAAGCTTCAAAAATAGTTTTTCTTTCTTCTCTAATGGAAACTTTTTAGTTTTTTAACCTTTAAACCCAGCCTCTCCCATCTATATACTGATAAAGGCTTTATAAATTTGTAGGTCTCTTTACCCTATTTTACCAAATGACCAAAATTCCATCCTATGATGCCAGTTTGGCCTAAAATTTCCTCGGGACACAAACTATACCCCCGTGTATACTATTTTGACCCTTTTGGAATCAACTGTGACCTCTAATCGTCATTCAAGTCACTTTATACAATCGTCTTATTTTCACCTCAAAATACGACATGCGTGAAATTAAAATATACTGAGTTAATTTAAACTCTAAATCACCACATTAAATAATTTCTCTAAATTAAATAAATTCCAAATCACCGATTTAAATAATTATTAAATCATCGATTTAATTAAATCCTATATCCCTAAAAATATGACGTGTTGCAGTATACAACCTGTAAGACTCTAGGTTTATATCACCAACATCATTAGGGATCCTAGTCCTCAAAGTTGCATTATATTCCCTTAAAACCTGTCATGGAAGACTATCTAGGGTTCACTCCTACTTCATTTTAACCATCATTGTCACACATGGAACATACTTACCATAAGTTGACAATAACTCTCATCATAGCTTGCAAGATATGACTTTCAATCGAAAATTACCAAGGCAGTTATCTATAATTATAGTATCCTTATAACTACGTTAGAGTATATATCCTCAAGTAATGACCAACACAGGTCTACATGCCTACTAAATTATCAAATTCTTATGATATGAAATTACTCCAATGATCATGTACGCCTAATCACATCATCATTATTAATTACTCGAAAGTGCCTAACAAAGGAACTTAATGCATCCTTATCATTTCATAAGTCAACACCGCTTAGTCATGACACTTTAGTCACTTAGTCTCCATTGTTAACAACTTCTACCAATGTGTGTGTGTGTGTGTGTGTGTGTGTACACACTATAATGCATGAATCCGTTTTTATTCTAAAAATGTTACTTATTATGATTAATCTGACTTAATCTCATAAAGAACCTCTTTTTGCTTGGATTGACATTTATTTCTTGATTTAACACATTCGATTAAATACTTTAACCAAATACCCTTTGCTTAAGGAAAAGCATTTCTGTCACTGAAATTAACTTATTGCTTATACCAAATTTTTCGTAGTATTTTCATTGAAAATCACCTTTCAACACACATAAGCACCGTGTTAGAAAATACTTTTTTTTCTTTGAAAGAAATTCATAAACACACTCTTATGTTAATTATGGGCTAAACCTCTTTAGGTTGGTTAATTACCCATTTAGTCAATTTGTGGACATTACTCAATTTTCTTGCATTACTTGTCCACAATATTCTTTACCAGAACATTTATTAATTTCATTCAAATTAGGTTGTCTTTTCTTATATTCGCCACACAACCCAGTTCTTGTCATGTTACACTTTTCATTATCTTTTTCTCAAAATCTTCCAATATTCGCATTCTTTAATGGGCTCCACATCATCGTCTATGCTACCATATGATCTGCCCCGTGATTTTGGGTCTTTCTCCCTAGGACTTCGGGCCATCCTTAATTATTTATGGTGTCATCCAAATCCATATTAATGTGTTTAAACTTTTTTCGAATGTCCACATTATCACACTTCCTTCACTCGCCAAAGCCAAAACTCGGGGTCTCACCCTAACTTGTGTTGCACTGTAAAATCAATTTCTTGTCCTTTATTCATTGCCTTGATTTTATTCTAAAATCACTTCCATATATGACCATTCTGTGTAATAGCTTTTTCAACGTTTTTATTTTATAATAATATTCCACTATACATAAAATTATCATTTTACCTATTTATTTTCGAACTTGTGTTTTCCACTATTTTCACAAGTGTTATTTCCCAAAAACATTGTCAAGTTACACACATTAACTTCTTAAATCTTTTTAACTCATTAACAAATATCTACCAATTTGGTGTAACATACATCTAAATTTCAAAATCTTTTTATTTCATTACTTTCTTTACTAAGAAAACCCCTTTTTATCCTTTAGAGGCTACTAAGAAACTATTGTTTTCCTTTTATTTCCACATGTAGTCTTAAATGTCCATCTATCACAAGTTCCACACATTTTAACACACCTTATCGGATGAAATTTCTATTTTAATTATTCCATATTTAAGCCCACTAAAACCCTCATTAAACTTGTTCATATGCTCATCATCAAAATACTACAAGTTTATGTACATGAGAAGATGGATTTTAAGTCCAAAAATTCTATTAAATGGGTCTAAAATATAGTTCATTCCAAAAATTTCACACTATTGGCATAAACATGATTTTAAGGTTAAACGGCATTTTTATTTCTTCAAAATTTGAGTAAATATCTTTTATACAGAAATCCCAATTTTTGAAAGAAAATGTTAAGACATTTGTTCTTTCTTTAACAAAATAAAAATTCCTTCAGCATTTTTATTCCATAAAAATGTTTAAGCTCCAAGTTTTCTTGAAATATATCATTTTGCTCAAAACCATTGAAACCTTTTATGACCCTTTTTCACAAATCATGAGAAATAATATCTTAAATCATATATGCATTCTACTCTTACAAACTCTAATTATAATACCAACACTATGGAAAATATAATTCTTAAACTAAGAGTAGAGTTTCCAACCTCAAGAGAAGCTTCAACAATGGTGGATGAAATGTAGATGAAGATGTCAACCTCCCACCTCCTAAGGTGGCCTTAACGAGGTTGCTTAGCTCCACAAAGCTTTCTCCTTGAAAGCTTCATGAGTACCCCCTTTAAACTCCATAGATTCGTATTCATATTCCCTCCAAGGTCTCCCAATAACACCTATGAAATTCATACATAGCTTAAAAATTGTATAGATGTGGTTATAAGGCTTATATATTGTGGAATAGGAGGGAAATATGGTGGTATAAGGTGGAGGGGTGGTGGTTCTAGGGTGGTGTATGGTGGTTGGGGGTGGAGAATCCTTCAAAGCTAGAGAGAGAGGATATTTTATTGTAACTTATCTAGAATATGCTAACTTACACTTAAATGCCCCCAAAACCTTGAGGGTCAAATTACCCAAATGCCCTTATACCTAATCCTTCAAGTCAAAGGAAATTAAGTCTTTTGTCCCATGTTTTTATGTAATCCTCTAAGAACCCAACACATCACCCAATCCGATGCTCCAAGTTATGACAACACATTAAAAAGGGGATAAAGATTTCAAGATCTGCCCTGATCATTCCAATAATACTTTCAACGAGTGGTTCTAGCGATATTCTAGTGCGATAGAGGAATGGATAAAACTCAATTAGTCCAAAGACTTGTTCGAAACTCGTTCGAAATTCATTCGAATGAACCATTAGAATGAGAATGACCCCTCGTTCATATGACTTTTATTTTCCACCATTTAAACTTTAGGCCAAAGTAACTCCACTTCAGTTATGTTGGGGCCACTACATTACCCAAGATTTACTTATGATCCACCTCAATAATTCCAAAACCTAATAGGTCCTACCAATTCACCAAGTCTTATAAGTAGGATCAAAGTCGCGGGGCAGGTATTACAGGTTCCTTCGAGTTCAATTAGATGTTACACTTTTGAGTGTTCACTCAGATATTACACTTTTTCGGTTCATAAAGGTACGATTGCAAGTTCAAGAGAACTCATAAACCACAAAAAGGTTAAGCACATTAATTGTAGGTTTCACCAAGTTCGAGAGATCGAACAGGGAGGTGATAATTTTATGACCAAGGTTGCATCGGATAACACCCTATTAATCCTTTTACATTTATGTCTATATATTATCAATTAGATGATTAGGAGTTACATGCATAGATATATAAATTTAAGACTGTAATTTGGGTTGGGTGAGCCGGCTTAGGGTTGCTCAGGCTTGGATAAACTATCTTACCCAGGCTCAAGGCCAAGCATGACCCAAACTAATTTATCCCACTTAAGCCCGAACATGGATCATAAATATTATGGGCTTCGGTCTCGATTTCGTGCAGGCCTAATTTCAATTTTTGCTAAAAAAATTTGAATTAGTGTTTTTTCTTGTATTTCCATCATGGAGAAAATGTACACACTAAAATCTAATTGATGTTTCATAAAATAAAATATATATTTTTGAAATGTATTAAACGAAAACAAGGGAAATAAAAGTGAAAACCAATAAAGTCCTATTAAATTTCATAAATATTTCATTATTTGATCACCAACAAAGGCGTATTGTGACTTGCGCAATTAATAAGTCAAATGCCCACAATTAGATTAAAAATAAAATCATAAAATTGAAAACAACCTGTAATCTAATGTATTATGACAAACAAACCTTTTTTTTTAAATTAGTAAATAAAATAAAGCAGTGAATCTTACTTAAACGATGTTAACATAAATATGTTATATTATATTAAATTATTTATTTATATATTCAAAGTTTGGGCTTCGGGTCCAATTCGGGCTTAACAAGGTTTGGCTCAAGCTCGGCCAAAATATTATTTAGGCTCGAAATGTTGGCTTTGGCTTGGCTCAGATTAAACTCAAATAAATCTCGGCTAAAAAATAGTGGGCAAAACGGGGAAGATTCGGGCTTACCCAGCTCAATTAACAAGCCTATATGGCTTTAAGACTAAGTGGAAGATTATTAGGGTTTTATTCTTAAAACCATGTAATGAAATTTTATCTATTAATTAAAGGATTGTCTAGTTCATTTGAAATGAGAATCACGTTTGTGAGAATATTTTATATTTATGATTTAAATATATTATTTTATATATGTCGGTCAATTACACTTAGTAGGAATTTTAGTGAGTTGGGTTCGGCTTGATCACATGAGATAATAATTTTAGTTCTAGTACAATTAAACAGTTCACAAACTAGAGAGGGAGTTGACATCCTATCGGTGTGGTTGCATATACAATCCTCATAGTTAATCTAAACCTATGAGAACTTGTCTGATGATTCGAGAACTTGTACAATAGTTCAAAAGAGGATTATGACCGGTACATCTATGAATGTACTAAACTATATGACCCATTTGATTTAGTTCTTAGGTTTGTCTTGCTTTAACTTAAGTAATCTCACACCATTTGTAAAGGGTGCATAGATTTTTAATCATGAGAGTTATGAGGATTATAATGCTCTCACAACTATTGTTTTGATTGTTTTGGGTGCGATGAAAGTTTATTTCGGGTTAATATATCCCCGCAAATTGGGCAACAGTTGTGTGAGTAGGTTTGAAATCATAATTCGGAGGAATTCTGGTCCAAGCAGGATCTTGGATTGCGATACCCCTTTGATGGCATTATATGATTTATTTTCACTACTTAAACCTAAACAGTGGATTATTTTCTAATTTGGTGGAGTAGAAAAATAATTAAAGTCTAAGAATCAAGGAATTGATTAGGTGTTGGTTAAAATCAATTAATGTAAAATTGATTTGATCGATAGGCGTCTCATAATATTAACGTAGGAAATCACATTATGTAGAATAATCAACTTTCCAAATAAAACCTCATTATATCAGAATCATTTTATAGATAATTAAATTGGAGGGCAATTATAACTATTTAGTGTAATTAATTATGACTAAATAAATTAACAAAATAAAATAAGGGATTGCAGTTTTGGATTTTTTAGTATTTATTTAGAAGATAATTTAATTAGTTGTCTTAGGACCCTAGTATATTCCATATGCCCAAGTAATTGAAACCATACTATCTAGATGCCTGCTTTAGCTCAAGACCACAACTTCTACCAATATATATTAGTGTAAACTAGGGTTTCAAGCTGCATATTCATTATTAAGGGTGAGAGGGGAGGAGCAAAAACACTATTCACACTCTTTTAGAAAAGGCATAGATAGAGTGAGGTCCATATCTCACTCAAATCCAATTGTTTTCATCTCAAAAGGTGCCCACACATCTCCTGAGCTTTGGGAGGATTACATACTAGAAGATCCAAGCATTTTATTGAACACGAAAAATATTTTGGAGGACCAAAAGAAAGAATCCCTTCATCTTCAACAAATAACTTTCTCCATATTAGATTGCAACCGGATATGCAAAGGTATTGTATTCGTCACCTTAGGTTTGGGTTTTCGGACCTAGTTTTCATTCTTGTTATTTCTATTACATAATCATTTGAAGAATCATGGACCATAAGTTTTATTTACCATATTTGATCCTCATTATGTGGTTCCATCTAAGACTATGAATGAGAGACGTATATTCCACAAGAAATGATCATACGATTACACATGAGATTACTTATCATGAAGGAAAAAACATTAGAAACATACTTAAATAATGAGAACATTATTTCCATACACGATTATCATTAAAAATGGAAAAACTGATTTTATTAAAGAAACAATAAATCTTTAACTAAAATTATTTTTTTTAAAAAAATAATGGATTTCGTCTACTTATCTAATATCAACAATCTACATCAAACCAAAAGTGCTTTTCTATACCACTTTCTAAATTTTCTGGTTTGACAACATCCCTAACTACCATAGCTAATCACTAATTGACCATTGACTAGCAATAAAAAGCCACTTTCTCCCCCTTTGGAGAATTAGATGTCCTTAACTTTCTCTTATCTATGATGACCAACTTCTTTCTTATGACACGTCTTCATCTCATAAATATATTATATCTTATTTCCAATAAAATATCTACAATACAATGTCATGTATGTCCCAGTAGGTATGCATCCCTACAAGGACTTTTACAATTTTGGTTGAAATCTAAAAGTATATTTCACTCTCCCACATCATTGTATATCCCTCTCACAACCCTTAAGATAAAAAAATATATCACCACTCTTTCCATAATGAAAACACCACATGCATATTATTTCTCTACAAAGAGCCAAAATTCGAATCTACACTCATCGTAGAAGATCTGCCATTAGCTTCCATTAGAGAATGTACAATTTTCTCACTACTGTGTACCTAAACACCATAAGAGAACATATTGGGACCATCATAGCTCTACCTTTAGTTAAAACCTTGGAACGCATGAATTCTATTACAGCAATCAAAATGGTGTTCAACTAAATACCCAAAACTTACGGAACATCACATAATGTTCTCACTAACCCATCATGGTTCTTTATTTTGACTTTTTTAGGTCCTGATATTTTGAAGGCTCCCCTATCTGCCATCAAAATTTAAAAAACTTTCACCTCTTTATACGAGGAAAAAATGTATTAATTGGGACATATATGGACAAAACAACCCGAATCAAGAATCCAAACATCATTAAATGGCTTGCAAAAAAAATTGGTTGATATGAGAACATAATCATCATCAACTTTCAAAAAAAATATATCGCAATAAATGTTACCATTAATGCCTCTTGTACCTTATATTTTCATTTCTTATTTTTTCTTTCAATTTGGGACATGTATGATGGTGTGCACAATCTTGTGACAATAGTAACACACTTAATTTTTTCCTCTTAACTTAGAGGAGGACCTCTTGAATGTGGCCTATATGTCACTCCAAATTGATTTCCTCTTATTTTTATTAAAGAGGATAGTTTACGTGACTTCGTTGAGAACTATAATGTTTTCCACCTATATCTTTGCAATCACCAAGTATCGTACCATTATGAAAGAGCATATAGAAGAGTCGAGATAGTGTCTTTTTCATCCATCTTCACCTCCATCTTTAATAGTTTGGAGAGAATCCTATCAAACTCACTAAGGTGGTCTTGCAATGAAGTACCACCGTTCATATTTAAATGATAAGATTCCTTTTTAAGATTGTTGCAATTTCTAAGAGACTTTTTTTTAGAAAACGTTTTACAAACTTATCACGAATCACCTATACTAAATATATGCCATAACATTGTGCTTCATCTCCTTCAATAAACACAATTAAGTTACGTAACAAGCCTCATTGTTGATCTTCTTCCACTCATCTCCATTCATTGTGTCAAGTTTTCCTTCTAATGTTTAAATTAAGACATATATAAGAAGAATGTCCATCACCTATAATTTCTATTAGTGAAGTTGTTCTCTCAAAAAACTTATTGACATCATACTTTACTTTAGAAGCCATCTAAAAATCTCTAGTTTAACAACTAGAGTTTGATACTAGTTTATTGTGTTGAAAAGTGTCTAGGATTTTTCATGACCAACAAATAATATGCACCATAAATGGAAATCTAAATAAAGAAAAATAAATAATATGAAGAACATAAACTTTATGTGGAAATGATGATCCATGTCACTAAATTGAAGATAAAGATTATGAATTGAACAACTTTTGGATAGTCCGACACTCAAGCTAATACCTCTTATCTCACCAAAAATATCTCCACATAATAATAGAAGATCTACAAACATATATTTCAAATTCTCTACCCAAAGTTCTCCCTTTTAAACCCACTATGACTATCCTTATGAAACCATGAATGGATATATGTATGAAAACTCCTCTAGCATATCCTAAAGAGGGTATGATTAGGAATTAATCCAAATGAAGATATTTTTTCCCAATTGATAGATCTATCAATCCTAGCTTACAAAACCTTTTAGGAAATTGATTAAAGGCTATAGATTTGGAATTGAGCATTCCAGGATATTTTTAATTCATAATAACACTTTTGAATTGTCAATTTGAAACTCACACACACACAGGGATCAAATAACCTAATTCAAGTGAATTAACTCGATGATATCCCTTAACAAGTACTATTTCCTAATCAATCATCAATCAACCTTGTGATATAAGGTTGATTATTTATTTGTGTACATAATATCCTAAGAAGTCACTTGATAAGGAGCCTTATACTATTTCTTCGTAGATCATGTACTCTCACATGATCTTTTAAGAAGATACTTGCCTTTGGACATTAAAGTTTCACCCATTAGTCGAGAATTAAGCTATAAGATCCAGAAATCTTGAAAGTAAATATATTATCCTCCAAGCATCACACCTTGAACAACTCCTTTAATAAATTGATTAACTCTTTTCAATTTATTTTAGATCTGAAATCTGAAATGAATCTGATTTGGAAATGTAATTGATATGGGCTTTTTGGATTTGAGAAAGACTTTAATACCCCGTGTTTTTGTGGATTTTATATATTTTTTATTAATTGAGAATGGATAAATTATTACTGTGTGATTTGGTAATTATAAAATGCGTAATTTAGATGATAATTAAAGTTTGCATGTTATGTGGTTTTGTGACACATGTTATAAATAATTAATTTTAGACATTAATTATATGGTATTGGACTATGTGTTATGCCTAAAATAATTGAGTGTGTATTTATTTACATCATGATGTATTATCATATATTTTGAGGTATTACCGTGTTAATTGGACTCTGGAGTGTCACGGAGGCCCGGATATGTGTTTTTAGTTGTTTTAATTGGGTTTATGGGGTAGTTATACCTTTGGGCTAAGCTTCAGACTAGTTTCAATAGTATTTTAGGCTCATTTGGAGATCAAAAATTGGGCCTATTAGTGACGTTCGTATTTAAGAAATTTTAAAGGGTGTTAACCCTCATTATTTAAATATTATACATACAAAACACAAACCCTAATTGACCAAGAGATTTTGGAGAATTTAGGAAGATCTTTGAAGAGGAAGAACAAGGGTTAAGATGAAGAATAATTCATTTGTACCATTCAAGCAAGAAATCGCTTTCTTTATGATCGTATAATTTGTAATTGATTTATGATTTCAATGTTTTTGGTTTTTGATTGGGATTTAAAAGCATTTTTATAAACTAATTTCTATATCTGAATTGTGTTCATATTGGGTTTAATTGGGTTTACGAATTGAACTATTTGGTGGGTTTTATAACCTGACTTAATCGAGGATTTTGGTAGGAACCTTTAATTAAATCGTTTTAAGTTATTATTATATTATCAAAATGCATATTTATGGTTGAATCACCTGTAGTTATGATTGTCCTACGTTAATCTGATAACTTGGAACCAGAAATCCCATGTCAATTGAACCAATTGAAGTTTGAGAATGAAGTTTGGTTTAAATTGGGTTTTGATAGATTTGAACCTTAATTTATGTTAGAATGATGGTATTCATTGAGAAATCAAATTTAGGTCATGACTATGTAGTTTATACACCTAGAGATAGGGTTTGGAATGAATTTTAACACTTAGGTTTGGCATTAATGGGAGGGTGGGGCTACCATAAAATCATTTTTGGAAGATCGAGTCTAAAACTGGAAAGATCAAATCGATCTAGAATATATGTGTGTGAGTGTGTGTGTGTGTGTGTGTGTGTATATGTTATTTGGGATTGATATACGCTAAATAAATAAAAATCAGTTATGGATATTTGATTAATTAAGAAATAAAAAGAGGTAAAACCAAAAACTAGGTTTGAAGAATAAACTTAGGGTTTAGAACTCAATACCTTTGCGGATATGGTTACAATCCTATAGGTAGAAAAATAATTTTTTGATGATGTACAACTACCTTCTTTTGGATCTCCAAAAGCTTTCATAAAAATTCTAAATGCTCGAATCTTCTAGTGTTTGATTCTCCCCAAAGTCAGATAGGTGGGTGTTCATCTTTTGAGATGAAAATCCTTGCTTATGATTGAGATATAGTAATCCCTCTCTATCCCTCTTCAAAGAACGTGAATAGTTCTTTCTATCACCCCTCTCAAACCCTAATGATGAATAATTACGATTAAAATATCTTTTGATACCTTTATATGCAAGTACAAAAGGCGAGCTTAGGTAAAACTGGGTTTCTTTCGAGTATGGACCTGACTACTTGGGTATATGGACTACAACAGATAATCGAGACAAATAATTGAATTAGCTCCAAATAAATATTCAAAAATTCCAAATTACCTTTACCGTAATATATTTTATTTCTTTATTTAATCATAATTAATTCCACTAACTAATTATGACTTCACTCCAACTTAATCATCTCAGAGATCACTCGAATATAATGAGGTCTTATTTTCGAAAATCGATATGGTATATAATGTAATTCCCTGTGTTAAACTTGCATTACTCACTTGGTCAAATCAATTTGTCGATAATCAACATTAACCAACATCTAATCAATTCTTTAATTCTTAGACTTAATTAATTTTTCTACTCCACAAGATTATAAATATTCCACTGATCAGGTTTACTTGCCGAAATAAATTTTATAAGTCTATCAAGGGGGTATCACAATTCTAGGTATTCCGGATGCGAATTCTTATGAATTAAGATCTCATGCCTACTTAAATAATTATCAGCCAATATGTGGCAATCATTTGATTCAATTAAAGATTGAATCGAACCCATAGCAATCAAAGCAACAATCATATAAGCATTATAACCCTCTTAATTCTTGGGATTAAAAATTCTTGCACCCTTTGCAAATGGTGTGAGATTGCCCGAATCTAATCAAGATAGCCCTTAGAGTCAATTCTAACAAGTGGTCATATTCAATACATTCATGGGATGTACTTGAGAAAGCTATGTGTATATACGAAGTGGTCAAAATAGAAGCCAATTTTTAATTTTTTTCAAATTAAATAATAAACTTAAAAAAATACCCCAATTTACACTATGCACTAATCTTAAACGAATGTTGTGTTAAAACAAATTAACCAAGTTTGTTTTTTATCCTAAATCATGCATCTACACAATAGAGGATAAAATAGTTCAATCCACACAACATTCTGATGTATGAGAAAAACCCACAACAATAAAAATCTAGGACGACCCAACCATGTAAATTCACTATGTATGGAATTACAAGGACATAACAGTAGACTTAAAATACAAACTCAATGCCCTTGAAAGCATTGACGGTCTTCGTTCCTCAACCTCCACACAGTGACATGTTAGAGCCCACCTGCACAACTGCCATAATGTATAAGTCCACACATGCCTCGGTGTCTACCTATAAGGATTAGCAACCGTCTATGGATATGGAACACGGATGCAGCTCTTCTTCAATGCAACATCACACCACGAAGTACACCATGTGTAAATAGAAAATCGGATACATAGTCCTACGCACGAAACGATTATCAACAAAACAAATAAAATAACCTTCTTGGTGCCCACAAACAATATCTCAAAGCATATATGATTGCAAAACTTGGATCTTAAATAGTTTGGTGAAACTAGAGTTTTTGGAGCTTTTAGATATGTATAGAAAAATGATTTTCACCAAAATTCTCTCCAAAAACTGCTGTCAAGACCCATTTTATATGGAAAATAAGTTTTTCAATCCAGCACATTTTTTAAGTTTGTTTGAAGGACATTTGAACGACTGCACATTTTTTTTTGAATGAAGACTATAAAGTCCTTCAAACGACTTGAAAACAAAAAATATTTTTCTTTAAACCTTCAAACTTTTTATAAACAAAGACAAAATCGAGTATTAAGTTCCTAGGATCAAAATATATATGCATTTATACCATAGAGATCCTCGGAGAATGAGATAAAACATGACATGATTAATGCAATCTCTGAAACTCCATCGCCATGTCTTAAAACAAACATGCCATAGGCTTGAAACTTAAATACACTCAAGTCCTAAACTATGACTTAAAGGTATTGTCCAAACACGGAATAAGCCGAAATACATACAAATTGTCACTATCGGAAATTTGTCCTTACAAATCTTCCCCTTTGGATATTTTAGGACCAAACACAAAATAAAAACCTATGGGTTGTCGAGATCATCTGAAAGACTCAATTTCCACCTCAAATGGAAATTGAACATACTTGATAGACACATACTCTATGTATCATTTCATGCTTATAAACTTTGCCTCATGTTGTAAACCTGCACATTTAAACACACCTTCAAATGCAACTTGAATATATAATAAAATAAACTGCATATGAATAATACTGACCTATGTCCAAGGACACGCACAAAGGTTAGATGTATCCCTAAGATAAAGGTCTCCTCTTCACACTAAATTCAAAGATACCATTTCTTTCCTTTTTTTCAGGAATACTCAAAGAAAGAATGCATAAAAAATCATTTATCCCCATAAACATATCTCCCCCCACAAAAGTGAGAACATATGATACCAATTAAAATTAAGGAAGCAGGAATAATATCAGGAAATTGTGTAAAGTGCAACAAACACAACATGGCAACACAAGCACAAATAATCCAAATAATAATCAATTAATACTGATATTGATACAACAAATGAAATCAACTAGAATACACAAAGAAGCATGAGATACCAATGTAAACACGTAATAAGAGATAATAATATGATCATATAGCAAGCCAATATTATTCAAAGACAAAGCACATGGCAAACATGGATTAAATGTAAACGCAAAGGCTCAAAACAAATGATAACATATATATAAATATGAAAAATATACCAATTACGCACAGACACATGGATATATGTATGTAAAAATGACCACAATATGACACAAAATGCATAAGCTTTACACACTAGCGTAGTATCAATGTGTCTAAACATATGGAATGGAGTGAAGGGGAAGAACTAAAAAAATGAATTATAAACCAATCGCTCAAAAATTTCTAAGGAGTTCTATTTGACTGCAAACCTTTATCAAACTAAGATTTAGTCTCATGTGACATGTAAAGGGAATTCAAAGAACAAACAAGCACAACGCACACAAGACTAGAATTTTGATGATTATACCAATCAATAGCATCATGATATGTTAAGAATAACTAGGATCCATTGTGCAAAGTGGTTGATCATCAACTATATCACCCTCAAAAGCTAAACAAATATCATATATTTTCGTTCAAATTTTTTGAAGATACCATTTTGAAAATTAAACAAAAAAATATGATGTCTTTTAATCTTTTCGTTTTGCCTCTCATTTTTTAAGGCTCTTGCCAAATGTGACTTTTTCGCAAAGGATATTTTTTCTTATTGTAGTCTTTTTCCATGCACTCTCATATATTCAATAACAAATAACATACTCACAGCCAATGATTCTTATATGCACAAATCATTCATAATCAAATGATATGTAAATGAAAAGATTGACGAGAGAACATCACAAATTGGATCAAATATAACATGTGAAGTTAAATTTCAAAAGAGCTCGTGCATATGTATGAGAAGGCATATACAACATGAATCCATTAAGAAAATCAGAGTCGAACAACTCCATGCAAGCATGATTAAGAATAATCTAAGCATTGAAAATCATAATCAAATGTCCTAGCCACATAAAAACATGGAATGAATGTTAATTTAAATACTCCAATATGACACACAAAAGTTATAAAACTAAACTACACATAAATTAAAATCTTTTTGAGTTTTTGAACATTTTTTAACATGATACCAATTTAACACAAACATCTCCAAAGACAAACAAAAATCTTTTTGTATTTTTATCAATAAGACCCAAAAAAAGAAAATTCAAAATACAAAATAATAACATCATACAACTAGCAATCAGATACAATCTAAAGTACGAAATCTAGTGTATGAAAACATGCGAACACAATCAACCATTAGATTTAGCATGAGTGGTATCATATGCAATAATTCAAGAATGAACAAGTCTAACATGTAAAGCCTCCAAATCATATTGCTAAACCAACGTAGGTGTGATGGGACGATCTGGGGTTTTGGCAACCTCAGTGACTCTAGACTTAGAATTTCTAGGATTATTTCTAAGATCAAAGAAAAAAAGCCTAAGGTGACCTTTCCTACCGCAATGTGTACACGTGCAGACATGAGGTCTCTCAAAATCACAGTATTGGATTTATTAGCAAAAGCATTTGGAATATCAAAACCAATCCCAAATGTGTTATTTCAAATCAAATTTTACATTACTCGATTTTTTTAATCTCTCCCCTAACTAAAAAATCCTTGACTCGATAAAATAACGAGACTGATAAAAAACTATGGAATGCTTTTTTAAAATATCAATTAATCCCCAAAGGCTATCTCACTCCCCCTTAACAAATGAAAACTTTTCCCTAAGAGACTTCTCATATCACCTAAGATCCCCAATCAATACAATCTCATCATTACCTACAACACTTTGTTTTAACCTAGCTTCCAAGTTCAATTTTGCCTTTTTTACTTTCATAGTTTTCGAATACAACTCACGGAAGGAAACTTGGAGTTCAATCTCCTCCTCCTCTTGTAAGAGCATAATTTGCTCATAGCTTAGGCTAAGTTTAGTTTTTATCACATCCCTCTACAATTTGACTTGAGCCATCTCAAAGAATCGAGTTTCCATTATTTCCAAATTCAAGAAGATCTTCACAATACAAAGGTATCAAATAATTTAGGTTTTTGAATTTATTTACGTTTATATTTGGGAGTTATTTTATTTAAAATCGAGGAATTCTTCTAAATTTAATTTTTTTCAAAATACGCGCATCTTGTTCCAACGAGATGGGAATCTCGTTCAAACAAGTATGAATTCTCGTTTGATGTGTCATTTGAAGTTTACTTTGATCGAACATTTAACGAGGGCATACTGTTTTGCCTTGTTCGAATCTCGTTTGAAGCTTGTTCAAATGATAAAGTTATTTTGTTCTTAAGCCCTTGTTGTCATTCTAACGAGATGCTTATCTCGTTCTAACGAGTTTATAATATCGTTCAAATGAGTGTTGATGACTCAAATTTTGTGTTGCCTTATAAATGCCTATTTTCTACACATATTTGAGATACTTTTGCGAAAATGATTTATAAAAACTTACTACAAAAGTTTCCACTTTCTTTGGGTCAAAAACCACTTTTGATTCATAATCATCATTCCTATCTATATATGTGAATATGTTTAAAACCCAAGACAGTTCTATGTATGATTTATTCTTATAAAGAGATTCTCTTCACTACTGATCATTGTGGTTCTCAAGAGGATCACTGCTGAAAAAAGGCTAAGGCGGATCGGTGGATACCGAGGATGGACTACCACATATAGGTGGCTCTGAACTGAGTTGTATTCTGTAGATATTTTGTGAGTAACATCTTGTTAAAACTCTATAGTGTTGATTAAAAGGTTTTACCCACAAGGGGTTTTTCCTAATTTTTGCCTTGTTATGTTTGCATACTTTATTTTATCTTCTTTATCACTTAAATGCTTTTTGAGGGTAATAAAATAAAATGTGGACTTGTGTGTGTCGGACACTTAATTATGATAATTATCAATTGAGTTTGCAAGCTCACTCTCAAATTGGTATTAGAGCCTGTTGCACAAATTTACTATGTGATTTTTTCCGCAAAAATATTTTTCACTTGATATCAATTTTTTTTATTATTGATCTTGAAATTTTTTCTGTTAATGGAAAATTTGTATAATCGAGTTCCCATCTTCGATAGTACAAATTATACATACTGGAACTCTATGATGAGGTCTGCTTTATAGGCCATAAATGAACGCGTTTGGGTTGTCTGTGAAAGGGGGTGAAATCCTCCCACTTTCATAGTATATAATTTCGTCCGCCCTAAACCTGTCTCACAGTGGACAAAGGACAAATTTAAGTGGAGCAATTTTAATTCTCGCAGTACCATCTCGGGAGATATCACCCCTGGCGAGTTTTGTTGCATTATGATGTACACCACGTCAAAAGAAGCTTAGGATAACCTTAATCTCACTCACGAGGGAACCAATTTTATGAAAGCTTCTAAGCTACAAAACCTAATCACATAATTTGAAACGATGACAAAGCTTGAATTTGAATCTTTCGATGAGTTTTATGCATGACTTCTTGACATATTTAACTCGAATTTTAGTTTTGGTGAGAAAATACCTGAGACGCTTGTTGTTAACAAAATCTTGAGATCGCTTCCTACCCGCTTTATTCTTAATTTTACGGTTCTTAATTCGCTAGAGATCTTTGATACTCTTAGGTTGGAAGAACTTGTAGTAGATCTTCAAATGTACGATATAGACATGTTCTCAAAAATAGTTAAGCCTAAGGATAAGGGGGTAGAACTTAAAGACCAATCTATTAAGAGAGAGGAAGTGTCTAAAAAGAAAGAGGAAGCATTATCCGATTCTGAGCTTGATTATGATTTAGATGATTTGAACCTTTTTTGCTAAAAATTTCAAGAAATTTCTCAAGCATAAAAAGCAAAATACTTCTAAAGAAAAGATAAGTTTTAAGAAAGATAATTTAAAACGGGCAAGAAAATTTTCTAAAAGAAACATGAGTAGAGATGTTATGAGTGTGAGGTAAATGGTCACAAAGCTCACAAATGTCCGACTAGGTTGAAACGTCAAGGTAAAGGCAAAGATTCCTTAAACATCACACTTTGTGATAAAGAGGTCGAGTCGATGAGTTCAGGAGAAGAATCACCACATGGATATAACTTCACCGCATTAATGGCTAGTCATGTTAGTACATCTAGTGCACCTCACAAAGACGAGGAAGCTACTAAACATGAATACCTCGATAATGAGTCTAGTTGTTTCGAGGAGATTAAGGGAGAGAATGCTTTGAGTGAGAGCGAGTGTGACCTTTAATGCTCTTCCATCAAAGTTTACGTTGAAACCTTTAAAATGAAAAATATAATAAAGGTTTAATGATGAGAGTTTCATCTTTATATAAAGAGAGAATTAATCCTCAGTGAGAGAAGCTTTAGGAGAGAGAGTTTGTGTAGTTTAAATAGAGAACGGGGACTTAACCAACAAGGTGGCTAGTCTTACGAGAGATCTCTAAGAATTTATGGAGACTCGTGAGAAACTTAAAGACCTTGTATTCTAACTTGAGAAAAATCTTGAATGTGCCCGTGAGTTCAAGGTAACTATCGAGGATACATAGAAGAAGGTTTGTAAGATGCTCCTCGACCTCGCTTTAGAAAATATCGAGAGGCAAGGAATAGGCTATGATGGTGCATCCACTTCCCATATCGCACCCGAGTTGGTTCCTGAGTTTGTGATGGACCATTATTGACCTCGACCGAATCCACCTAGGAGGCCTAATACACTTGGAAGAGTTCTAGCCAGAAAAGTGTAATACCCCGTATTTTTATGCATATTTATTTTTATGAAATTATGGAAAATGGGGATTAATTAATTTAAAGGGAGAACATTTAATTTGTAATTAATCCAATTTTATGGTAATAATTACTAGCGTGACGAGAATTAGTAGTTATCGAAGTAATATTATGGTCGGGATGAGATATACGGCAATCATGTTATAAATTTTTGGGACGCGCGTATGAGTCGCATCACCGGTATGTATTTGGGGGTTAAAAGGGTCAATTATTTTTATATAACTCGAATGACTATTTTGAGTGCGCTAGATTGTTTGAAAGGGACGAAATAGTCAGAAAACACTAGTCGGATATTTTATTTGGAGTTCGGGGCATTTCAGCCCAAAACGACACCCCAGAGGGGTATTTCGATCTTTTAGGATTGTTGGGTAATTAAATGGACAAAAATTGGGTTTAATTAAAAGCATTGAGGGTTAGTGGTCTGTCATTTTCAACTTACGTGAGAAAGAGAGAAAAAGAGAGAGAACCAAGGAAGAAGAAGACTCCATTGGAGCCCTAAGCCAAGAACTCAAGCTTTCACACCAAAAATTACACCAGCGCGTAGATCGTGTCAAGGAATCGTTCCCATACCAATTTTAGCCCAAGAATCAGAAGTTCATTCTGAGGCAAGTGTTTGTCTTTCTCCTCTTTTATCATATATTGTTCTTGTTAATTTAGGTTTGATGATATAGACTTGGTGCAATGAAAACTTAGGTTTAATTAGACTAAATTGTGAAAAAACCATATGAATTGAAGATGGGTATGCATGTAGAGGTTTTGCCTTTGGTTGGACTATTAAAATCTGGGAATTTTATGTCTTAATCATGAATTATACTAAGAGTTTTTGGAAAATTAAAATTCTGGGTTCATATTTAAGAGACTTATTGGAAAATTAATAGATTATTGAATTCCAATTGATTATACAAGGATTTAACCTTTAATTCATATTAGTAAGTACCTTAGGGTGATTGGGATTAGTGTGGGAACATTTAATTTGGATTAGGTTGAGTATTTGTATGTTTTTTGAAGATTAGAAGTCGAGAAAAATCTAAATTTGGAAGAACTGTGTCTGTCTGGAATTCTCGTTCGAAGACCTGCCCAGGTCGTTCGAACGTCCTCGTTCGAACGAACCTTCTAACGAGATTTTGAATGACTTTTCTAATGAGTTTCTAAGTTAGTTCGAAGTGGTAACTTCGTTCGAACGAACTCTTTCGAATGACCTCATTCGAACGAGAATCCTATAACTTCTAACGAGATTCCTGATTGAGTTTTTAGGGTCCGTTCGAGTTAAAAACCATCTTATGGTTATCCAAGCGAGTGTATTAACCTACGTGAGTAACGGGTGGATTAAATTCCAAAGTGTTAGGGAATTAAGGGTGTAATGGTCCACGGGGTATCGAATTTGTGTGAAAACCTAGGAGAGAATGTAAGTAATATAGAGGCTATATATATACGGATATCGTGGAGAGTAATGGCGTTAATATTACTTACAAATTATAGTATTGGGGTTATGTGATTACCAATTAATGTATATAAGTTGTGTGAATGCTTATTACTTGGAATATCATGTGTATGACATACCTAGCTATTGGCTATTGAACGGGGTTAACGCATTATGGAAGACCGTATCTTATGTGCCTTCAGGGGATTTCGAGTCATACCACTAGAGCATGGAACCTAGGTACGGGATATCTGTGAGAACGATAGTATTGATGGTCGTATTGGTGCGTAGGTATGTGCGTAGCCCATTGGCTTGGGACTATATTCGCCTCCAATATGTGTATATGTTTTATTGGGTCTTCAAAGATTGAACCTGTTATCCTTTATGCGTAAGCGTTGAAATGGGACTAGATAGCCGAGTATGCCAAGAACCAAGGGTTTCTTAACCATGGGTGTTGTATAGATATATTTGTATGTATACATAGTGAGATATTATATATGTATACTGAGTTCCTATTCTGTGTTTCTTGTTGGCTACTTTATTAAAGTATATACGTATTGGGTCACCAGTTGGGAATAAAGAATGTTATGAGAATGAGTTACAAAATCCTTAAACCTATTCCTAAATAATAGTAATATATTCATTTTGGGTTATTTAAATATTGTATCAGGCATAATGATTATCCTACATATAGTCACGTAGAGTGACAAGACTAGTGTGGGTAGTTAGACTCACTAGGTGTGCACATTAGATGAGAGGTGAGCATATCAAGTGAGTACGCTAAGTTAACACGGATAATATATGTGCTATTTAAATCAATTTAAGCACTTGCTATATTTAAACTGTTTTCTACTCGGGCTCTGACCCATTTTTCTGCAAATCTCTTTTCTTGTTCTATTATTTTTTGGTGCTCAGCCACAGGGACACCAGACTTAGGAGATTCCATTCATTTGCTGAGTTGTAGTTGTTGTGGAAGCTACAGGATATTGCTAGTAGACGTTTCTGAGTCTATTGCTCCTCATCTATGAGTCTTATATTTCGGTTGTACATGTCGTCCCTCCTATTTTACATTCAGATATTTTGAGTTATTTTTATTCTATCATTAGACTTTGATGTCATGTTATTGGATTATTGTATAGGATTTTGACTGGATGTGTTTGCTCCAATTCCTTATTTTACTTCAGTTAGTTCTTACCTTACACTATTGTGATGTATGATGATGTTTAGATATTACTCTTTAATGATGTTGGTTAATAACAAGATTAAATTTTGACATCAACCTTTTTAAATATTTGGTGGTTAGTTTTTATTAAATTAAAATTTGATTTTTCGACAATGATGCATTATCTGAACCAGGTTGATATTCTAAAATTAATTAATTAAGGATTGATCACCCGGTAATTAATTAAGTGGGGTGTCACAGGTGGTATCAGAGCATCAAGTTCTAGTGTCTTTAGTATCTGTACGTCTTGTTATGTTTTGGCATAGCGTCCTTTGATATAGGGCCCTATATTTTAGGATTGTTGTACTCTTTATGCATTTTACGTTCTTCAGCTACTTTGAGATAATAACTGTAGACTTATGAAACTTTTCTCTCCTTTCAGATGCCTCCTCGACATGCACAGAGAGTTCCCAGGGATGTCCAACCCAAGCCTGAGCCTGTACCAGCTCAGGGTATGATGAATGCTATTGAAGTTGCTGCCATTGTAGCTCAAGCAATGAATGCCGCATTGGCAATTGTGCAAAAGGCACCACCTCAGGCACCGGTGGTGGATCCAGTTCTGGCCCAGGCTTTCCCGTCTTCTTGGGAATGTGTTAGGGATATCCAGAGTCACTTGAGGATGTATGAGTGCAAGGAGGTGCAGAGTCAGATGTTGGCCACATTTAAGTTAGTGGTATCATCACTACAGTGATGGGAGTCTATTACCACCATTGAGGAGAGAGACACACTCACTATTCGAGTCTTTTGGGTGCGATTCCACCGCAAGTATTTTCCCTCAATCATCCAGATAGAGATGAGACAGAAATTAGTGAACTTAAAACAGGAGAGAAAGACCGTGGTGGAATATGAGGCAGAGTTTATCAACATTCAGAACATTATACCGGATGAAATCCCGACGGAGGAGAAGAAGATTCAGCATTTTATGGATGGGTTGACATGGAGGATCCACCAACACTTGATAAGAAATCTTTCTCTAGCCACCTATTCGGGCGTGGTTAGTTAATGCAGCACTACTCCACTTCCAGGACCACCATTTTTATCTGACTGAGGTTAAGCGAGTAGGAGAGTCTAGCCAGCAGGACTGGACAGGAGGAAATAGTACCAGTGGGGCACAAGCAGTTCAGGGTCAGCATAGGAACAATGACCAGTGTTCCCAGTAGGGGGATCTTAAGAGGTTCAAATTAGGAGGTTTTAGACATGGGCATGGAGGTTTTTGACGTGGCCAGCAGGGTCAGCATGGCCATCAGGGCCAGCAGGAGGTTCAGTAGGGCCAGAATGGCCAAGGGAGGGGTGATAACAGCCATCAGGGTCGGGGACAGCAGGGACAGAGAGGAGGTCCCTTCCCAGGGAGATGTTTCACTTGTGGAAATACTAGGCACAAACGTCAGGACTACCCTCAGAAGGGTAGAGGCCAATCGCAGTAGCAATAGGGTGCTCGTCAGGAGCCCCATATTCTTAGGGAGAAAGTTAAATTTCAAGTCATAACTTCCCACAGTTTAATGGAATAAATTTGAGAATTCTTCCAATATTCCGACTAGAGTCAATAATAACAAGGGCAAACAAAAGGTTATGTCCACTTGGGTACCTAAGCAAGACAAGAAATCCCTTGTAGTTTATATTGCTCTCAAGGCTTAAAATACTTCCCAATGGTATTTTAATAGTGGGTGTTCTAGGCACATGATGGAAGACGTCTCATTTTTCACCCACCTTGAGGATCGCACGGAAGGTAAAGTTACCTTTGGAGATGGGAGTAGATCTAGCATTTTACGACATGGCAGTGTTGAGATACCTAGACTAGATGATGTGTTGTACATCAAGGGGTTAAAAGCAAACTTTATTATCACAAGCCAATTGTGCTACGCAAACTCTGCTGTAAAGTTTGATCAGTCCAAATGTAATGTTTAGGATCAATCCGATAAATTTTTACTATAAGGTGTGGGAATGGAAGATAATCGTTATGGGATTGTTCCCAAGTCTTACATCTCCATTATGAACCTTTGGAATTAATGGTGAGGTCACGTGAACTTTAGAGATCATGAGAGATTAGTGAAAAAGGACCCATTTTGTGGCTTACTATCTCTTGGGAAACGAACTACCTCGATTTGTGGACCTTGCTAACAAGGTAAAAAAATTTGAAGTCCTCGTCAAAAGTTGAATACCATGACCACCACCCATGTTTTGGAATTGATTCATATGAATCTTATTGGTCATACTCTCTCTAAGATCTTAGGTGGTAAGATATACATTCTTGAGATGGTGAATGACTTTTCTAGATACTCGATTTTAGGATTGCTTTGAGAAAAGTCTGATGCAATTGAGTTCCTTATAACCAAGTGTCATGTCCTACAAAACCAATATGGTGTCACTATTAATAGGACCCGTCTTAATGATGGCACTAAATTTAAAGAAGTAAAAGTGGATAGTTATTGCGATGAAGTGGGCATAAAGCATGAGTTTTTGGTCGTTCGTACTCCTCAGCAAAATGGGATTTCTGGGGGAAGAATCAAACGATACAAGAGATGGCAAGATAAATGCTTCTTGGGACAAATGTTCCTAGACATTTTTCAAAAAAGGTGGTGAGAACTGCATACCATACAGTGAATAGGATATAACTTCTTTCGCGCACACTTCACACGCCTTATGAGTTGTGGACATAGAAGAAGCCTAACCTATCATATTTTCGTGTCTTTTGGAGTACATGCGATATCTTGCGAGATGGAGAGCCCTTAGGAAAGTTTGACTCCCAGAGCAACGAGGGGATATTTTTAGGATATTCATCAACGAGTAAAGTTTATAGAGTTTATAACTTTGCTATGTCTAAGGTTATGGAGTCAATAAACGGCATAATTAGAAATGATGATACACTGACATTTGTTTCTCCTAGCCCGCAGTGGAAGGATGATGCACCACCTGGTGACAATCGCATCCTTCCCCATGCTACCACAGTCGACCTCATTCCTTCTTTGGGTGAGACACCATCTTGGGTTCATAAGAGTCATGACCCTTTCACTATACTTGATGATCCGACACTAGGTGTCAAGACTCGTGCCCAACTTGCAAATATTGTTAGTTGTTTGTGCTATACATCCCTAGTTGAACCCAAGAATGTGAAATAAGCACTCAAGGATGAGCATTGGATATCATCAATGCAAGAATAGTTGCTTCAGTTTAGAAATAACAAAGTCTGTGAGTTCTCCCCCGACCTAGAGATACTAACAAGATAGGTACTAAGTGGATTTTTAAGAATAAGGTGGATGAAAATGATACCATAGTTCGCAATAAGGTTAGGTATTACGCTTAAAGCTATACAAAGATCGAGGGTGTGGACTTTGAAAAGACGTTCTCTCTTGTTGCTAGGATCAAGTTCGTCCATTTACTATTCATCATAGCATGTCATATGTGCTTCAAGTTATATCAAATGGATGTCAAGAGTGCCTTTCTTAATGGCATTCTACAAGATGAGGTTTACATGGAATAATCGAAAGTGTTCGAAGGTCTTCATCACCCAAGACATGTATATGAGCTCAAGAAATCCTTGTATGGTTTGAATCAAGCACCTCGTGCTTAGTTCGAGAGACTTACTTCTTATATCTTAGCTTGCGAGTTCAAGAGAGGTGAGTAGATGAGACGTCATTTATGAGGAGAGAGAGTGGTGCTATTTTGGTTTCCCATGTCTATGTGGACGACATTGTCTTTGGATCCACGTGCTCCCGCCATGTTCACACTTTTGAGAAGGAGATGAAGAGTGAGTTTGAGATGAGCATGGTAGGTGAGATTACATTCTTCCTATGTCTCCAAGTTCATCAACTTGAGTAAGGAATATTCATATATCATTCCAAATATGCAAGTGACCTTGTGAAGAAATTCGATCTATACTTTGCTAAGCACGCTCGAACCCCTATAAATTCATTAATAAAGCTTAGCAAAGTCACTTTAGGTAACGTCTTAGAGAAGTCTTTATATCATAGCATGATAGGTAGTAATCTTTACCTTATCACTAGTCAAATCGATATTACCTTTAATGTTGGAGTCTATACGCAATACCAGGTGTCCCCAAAAGAGTCACACGTGCACGCTCTTAAATGTAGCATCAAATACATGAGTGGGACTTTATCTTACGATATTTAGTATTCCTTTGATACCGATGACCGTTTGTCCTCCTATTCAGATGCCAATCGGGATGGGAATGTCGATGTGTGTAAGATCACTTTGGGTGGGTGTTTCTACTTTAGGAGTTCTCTTGTCTCATGGATGAGCAAGAAGTAAAACTCCGTATATTTGTCCACGACGGAGGCCGAATATATATCCTTTGGGAGTTGTTCCATACAACTCTTGTGGATGAAGAAAATGTTGGAGGATTACGGCATTTCATAGGGCACGGTAACTATTTCTTGTGATAATACGAGTGCCATTCACATTTCACGTAATCCAATCCAGCATTCGGGCATAAAACACATTAGGATACATGAGCACTTTATTCGAGACCTAGTTGAGGAGAAGGTCGTGTACTTGAGCTTTGTGAGCACCAATCGTCAGTTAGCCAATATTTTTATGAAACTTTTAGATGCACTTCAATTCGAGGATCTTAGGAAGTCTTTAAGTGATGTATCATAGACCAGTGGCGGTGAGGGAGGGGCACAAATTAATGGTGGTGTTATTGTCTATCAGTAACAGGGGCACATTTTATCCGCAGGTCTCAGTGCACTAGTCTATGATAAACCACATGGTGATATGTAAGGTGAATCTATGATTGAGTCCTTTCATAGGGAGGTCCTTATAGGATAAGTCAATATGATGATACATGGTGATGGACCCGATGGTGGTCATTATCTCATTCGGAGTTAAGTTTGTAGGCATTTAATCTTGAGACACAAGATAAACGAGGGAAACTCGATGCTCTTAGGATGTAGCTAGCAGTTCCCATATGGTAATGTTAACTAATGTTCGGTGGAGTTACTCTTGGATCTTATCATTTTCCCAAGTATGAGGTGTGATAACCTCTTTAAGGGACCTTTCTCTTTATTAGTTAGGTTTTTAGGAGTGGAGTGTCGACCTAACGTGGTGAGAAAGTTGACCTCTTTGTCTAGAGATAGTACGTCCTTGGGTCAATCTTCTTGTTTGGCTTTTTTTATACAGAGCATAAGGTCGGTTAAGTATGTGGAGCTGGAGGCAAGAATTATTGGCTTCAGAGCCATCATTTTGTTCCAGTACATGATGGGGAAGGCTTTGGGCTTGTAGGATCCTTGTTACGTATTTTGGGGGAAGTTCAGGACATAGAATCATTTTTCCACCGTACGGTCATGTAGAAGTCCTTAACAGGGATAGGGGTTTTTGCCACTATGGATAGGACTTGTCCCTTTGTCTAGTCAGGTATATCATGTAATACCCCGTAATTTTATGGCTTTTAATTATGAGATTAATTAAATGAAACTACGTTTAATTTCTTTTAATTTTGGAATTAATTAAATTAATTTGTGATAATTAATTGGAAATTAATTCGGATTCAAATAACTAGCGAGAGGTGGTATTTAAATATAATGATAATGGTGAATATTACTGAGTGATTATGGTAATATGTGATTATTGAATTTATTAAATTTATGAAACTCATGTGAGAGTACGCAACTAACATGTTTATAATATGTGTTGTTTAATTATAATTTAAACACTTGTTAAACTTTTAAACTGTTTTCACCTCGGGCTCTGGCCCATTTTCGTCCAAATCTGTTTTGTTTTGTAAAAACATTTTAGGTGCCCAGCCACAGGGATGCCAAGCGTAGGAGTTCCATTACATTGACGTGATGTAGCTGCTGTGGAAGTTACAGGATCTCGGTATCAGACGCCTTCACATTCTGTACTTGATTCTACTCAGGGTTACTCATCTGTTAGGGCATGTCGCCCAGTTCCATTTAAAGATAGCATTCTCAGACTTTTAGTTTTATTTCAGATGTTGGTTTATTTATTCAGACTCTTGTATCGGGACTTTATTTTACTCTGGTATTATTATTGGAGTTTTTACTCCAGACTCGGTTTATTTCTTTTCGTTGATTATTCATTTGAGATTTTTATGCTATTACTGGTTGTTGATTTAATTACTTGGTTTATGTTAACTTAATTAATAAAATTTGGCATCTCTCTTTTTAAATATTAGGTGGCTAGTAATAAATTAAATGTTTTCAACAGTGATGCTACAACTGAACCAACTTGATATTCTGTATTAATTTCATAAAGGAGTAGCTACCCGGTATTTAATTAGTCGGGGTGTCACAGATGATGATTCTATGGACGTGGATGATCCCGACTAGATGTTGTTAACGGAGGTTATTTCCTACTTCTATTCATTGTCAAAAGAGATTCAATAAGCTTCTGGGTTCATATTTTTGACAATGATGGCAGCCTCGCAAAAGGTATCACCATACTACTATCGGTATTCGACATTTTAAGGACCCAGGGCAAGGTTTTATTGATAAATCTATCTTTTTTCAATGTTGACACTACATATTGCAGGTTGTTAAATTTTCCACGTGCATGCTCATGGGTAACAAGGTTGAATAGTTCCATATCGGTTGTATATAAATACCTCCTGGAGGAGGGGACCTTCTGGTGGGGGATGTCCACAACGGGTCACCCCATCTGGGATCTCGATTATGCCAATAATATGGTACGTATCCATGTAAGTTTTCCCATAGTTACATCTTACATTAGTGTACTGTTTGGTCCAGGGCTATACCCTAATTATAAAGAGGTCGCATGTAGTTGTAGAGCAAGCAGGTCGAGCTCACTATAGGGATCGACGGGGTCTTTTTGGGTCGAATGATTTCATGTGGACTAAGGAAAACTCTATAGTACTTCATACAGTATCTTGTATTTCCATGGGTAAATTATCCCACCCAGTAGACTTTGGTATACGTTGAGATGACTAAGCACCCCATTATTGTTGAAGAATTGGAAGGGTGGTCCTATGTATGAGAGACTTGGATGTAAACTGTCTGCAGTTTAGACTCGCTTTTTTATACGTTAGGTCCAATGTTTGTGTTGTTCAATTCGGTAGGTCCCACTTTTCGATGGTGGTTGGTATCTGATCCTAAATTTTTGATCTCGTATGTTGGGGGCTTCAAAGGATGATGCCCCCCTTGCTCAAAGAGTCGGAGTCATTTCCTTAGAGATTAGTCCCAGTGTGTCATCATCCCTCAGATTTTTGGGTTAGTACATACTCATCTCTGGACACTGGGATATATTACCCTCGGTGACCAAGAGATGGTCAGACAGTCAGTGATGGCCTTCTCTGGCAGGTGGGTGTAGTAGATATGTTCGGGCTCAATGGCTTATGTTCTTGGAGTAAGATTAAATTTGCCCGAGGCAGTGCTTCTTATGATGTGTTTTAGCCTAAGCTTTGGACCTATCAGCCTAGAGGGGTCAATGTCACCCTTGGTGTTTGTTCGTATCATATGAATGGTAACCAGAGGGAAGACTTGTGCCTCGGGTCCGTGTGGAGGGACTCGAGTGATCATTCCATGGTTCCTATCGTACTCTTTTAGAATTGGATATTGGTGAACATGACCCTAAGGTCTCGTGAAGTAGGTTCCACCTTTATTTTGGGAGGCTTGGTGTAATACCCCGTATTTTTATGTATTCGAGATTTAATTAATTCAAAAATTAATTGAGAAAAATACGTTTTATTTAAATTACGCGAGTAAAGTAATTTAATGTGATTTAATAATATCTATGATTATTGAATATTAATCAAGAGATAGACATTGATTAATATTATGAAATGAAATTTACTAAGTGTAAATTATAAATAGTAATTATTATCAAATTACGTCATACCGGGTGATATGGGCGTATAAAATTATCTCACCGGGAGTTGCGTATAGACTATTTAGAGGTGAGAAATGATAAATAAATTTTAAGTAACTCGGATGATAATTTAGAAGTCACTAATGAGTCTGAAAGGGTCAAATTGGTCAAAATAGTATACCCGAGGATGTCAATTGAATCACGGGGCAATTTTAGACTAAAACGGGACCATAGGAGGGTATTTTGGTCATTTTATATTAAAGGGTTAGGAGACCTACGAAATTACAAACTCTATAGCAGATTATAAGGGTTAGATACTAGGTCTTAGAGGTTAGAAAACTCAGAGAAGCCATTAGAGAAGGAAGGAGAGAGTCCTTGAAGATTCTTGGGAGAATTATTAGAGATTTCATCATATTCTTGCACACAAACAACCTAGGAAGGAGGATTGGAGGAGAAATCAATCAACTCAACTCCAAAGCCACAAAATCAGACCAACCAAGAGGCAAGTTTTTTATTGCAATACTCATGAAGTAATAATACCCATGTGTAGGGTTTTAAGATTTGTTTTTTGTGAAATCAATGTTCTTGGGAGAAAAAGAATGATTTTTATGTATGTTGAGATAGGATCAACATGTAGAACGGTTTAACATATGTAGAGGATCAATAACTAGAGGAGAATTTATTAGTAATATGAATTAAATTTTGGTTTTGATGAATATTAGAGGAAGAACATGAAAACCTAGAATTTTGAGGATTAGAGGCTTAAATCCATTCTTGAATAATTGGTAATGTTTTGACCCAAAAGTTACGTTAGAAATCTTCCTTATACATGTGGGAAAGGTTTGGGATAATTAATTTGAGTTTGGTGGGAGAACATGGAAGATTAAGGTGTGTTAATGGGGAAAATGCAGCTACTCTAAATGCAGGAACGAGTTACAGAAAAACGAATCGGCCCGAATCAAAGGGGTGCGATTCGGTTCTATCTTTACATAATAGCGAACCAGTTCGATCCTAGGAAGTCGAATCGGTTTGGTTACCTAAATTAAATATGAAATATTCTTTTTGGGCCTAGTGTTCCTAAATCAATTTTGTGGAAATCTTTAGGACTTTGTAAAAATAATAATAGGAGATTTATTATATTATGGTAGGCCTATTGTAGAGGTATGAAGTAGTCTTATTCATATGTTTAAGACGAGAATGAATTTGAGATGACTAACATCGTAATTAATTTGAGAGACGAATAAAGAATCACGAGAATCAAATAAATTTATGTATCGACCAGTAGGGTAAATTAGATTTATCTACTAAATCTAACAAAAGGGGTAACTAGGACCCTTAGAGTTGTGTGAATACTCATATAAATACGATAGCGAGATAAATCGTAAAATAAAATGTACGGTAAGTATGAAAGAGAAATATACCACCTACCAATGTGAATTATTAGGTTGCGTGAATACCTATATTATAAGTACTTAGGTTGTGTGAGTACCTAAAGTATATTAATAGTATTGGGTTCGATGGCTATCCCGACCAATACATGTAAGATTGAATTTGGGGTCGATGATTATTCAGACCAAATCGAAAATAAATAATATTGGCGTCGATTGAAAATTAGGACCAACATACATATGCATAACATTTACATATGGTTGAGGGATATCTGGACCAATGTAAATGATAGGATAATTGGGGTCGATGGTTATTCAAACCAATAATCCTTATAGTATATATTGTGTGCAAAATATATATACCTTATGATGTCCTACTAGGTGCGATAGTAGACTTGTAGATGATAGATGTATAGATATACATCTAAAGGGGAAATTAAAAAGAGAAACTTAATCACAAAGATTGAAAGATAGATAGTGAAATCTACTAGAATAAATTAAGTAGCGAGACTTGATAATATGATTTTAATCATAACATATGTAAGTGTTTCATGAGAAATAAATTGTATATGGGATGTTAATGAAAATACTGTATGGGCGGTATGGGAAACTTAGGTGAATAGATCAGTTCAGTTAATACTATAGTCTAGTTACCTTGGGCAGTATAGCTAGATGGGCTAAGTATAGAACATTAGGCGGGCATAATAGATGAGAGGTTAGTAAACTCAAGAGAGTGTACAATAACCTAACATGTGTAATAAATAACCGATTTCAAATTTATGACAAACACTTGCTAAATATTTTTAAAACATTTTGAGTACTAACTCTTGCTATAAAATATTTTCAAAATCTTTTAGGTGTCCAACCACAGGGACGCCAAGCATGACTTCCTTCTAGGGACTAGGAGCTATGGCACTGTGGGTACTGATAGGATTCGATTTAATTAGAAGATTCCTTCATGCATATCTAGTGTAGGATCCCATTTTTATATTACATGTATGGACATGTTGTTCATTAAGAGTTTTCAGTTATTTAGACTTGTTATCATTTGGAGTATTTGTTTGTGGATTTTGGCCAATGGTTTATTCGGTAAACCTTTATTCATTTATATATTGTGATGGTTGGATTCTATTATATTGTGAATGGTTAATAGTTTCAGTATGGTTCTTTTATCTGTTATTAAAGGAAGATAGAATTTAGCATCGGTCTAATTTCATTTAAGTGGTTAGTAATTAAAAAGTTCTTGACACTGATGCTGAGAATGAACCATATGAGAAACATATTCTAATTTAATAAAGTCCTAATCAACCGATGTTTAATTAGATGGGGTGTCACGCTTGGGTATGGAATATACTCGATTGGACCAAGGATGGACTTCAGATTGGCTTCCAAGGTAATGTCTCTTTCGATAATTTAGACTCTTCTCATTTTTTCCTCATCGTATAGCACCTGGTGACGGGCTTGATATTTTTAGGTAATGTGGTCGCTGGCCCTAAACTGTCAGTCCCTTTAACTTAATTACATCGGGGGTCAAGGATATCAGGATAATAGAATCATGAGTTCTTCCATCTGTCGACTGGCAGAGGTAGAAATATCCTTATTTCCCTAAGATTTCATTGAGAATGTGTTTATAGTAATGGATGAATGGGCACTACTATCAGTTCCTAAATTCGAGAGGGTGAATAGGTGTATTTCAGATGTTGAA
The DNA here is from genome assembly GCA_949130495.1 of Sambucus nigra. Classification (NCBI taxonomy): domain Eukaryota; kingdom Viridiplantae; phylum Streptophyta; class Magnoliopsida; order Dipsacales; family Adoxaceae; genus Sambucus; species Sambucus nigra. The sequence goes on along the minus strand of OX422218.1, from coordinate 290,550,770 downwards.
CCTCCCTATCTGGACTGGAATGGTACTACGATAGTGATGTGCTCAGTTTCCTAAAGGGGCTTATCGTACATTTCCTCTCACTCGTCTGAGTGATCGATTTCTGCTGCGGAGGAAGAAAGAAGTCCAGGCTCTTTTGAAAGAATAAATTATGTGACCAAGAGTAAGTCCAGGCTATAGTGGTCATTTTGTAGGAAGTGTATGGTCATTATGAAGAATGTCATATAGTCCCTGGTGGGCTTAACTTTGGCGATGATTCTTAGGGAGGGTGATGATGCACTCAGAGGGGTGGATGTTTGGAAGTGTGAGTGTGTCATCATCCTCGATTTGTGATCAATGAGTAATATCGGGTTGGAGGAGTCAGTGTTTAGGATGGGAGTGGCTGAGAGAGCATTAGTGCAGGGATTGGGATGACATGGGAGGGGTTGTTAGTTACATTAGGCTTTGGCAGGATGAGGCTCCCTGCATCAATGAGATCTTGGATGGCATATCTCAAGGCCCAACAGTTGTTCATAATGTGAATATGTCCCTGATGGAACTCATAATGTGAGTCGGACTACCAGTTCTCATCTATGATGGAGGAGGTGGTCTGGGATTAAGAGGTTTTGAGCGACCATCCAATTTTAAAGTGACTAAGACCCAATTGAGGGGGGCTTATTTGTAAAATTCCTTGATCGGTTGCAATACTCTTTGGGAGAGGGAACTGCTTGATAGTTTTATGGTGGAGGTCCTAGTTGAAGGGTGCAGTGTGGCTACCATAGCTTGGGAGGTGTTGGATACTAGGCATAGTTATGATTGTGGACTAACCATGAGAGTAGTGATGTGAGATATAGAAACTCCAAACGAGTTCTTATGGGTGGAGAACCAGTTTGTAGCTCGGCAAGGTTCCTTAATAAATTTATAAGCTTTGTTAACAAAGATTTCCGCAATCTTACACACTATATAGTTGAGGGCTTTGAAATTTGGATTCGAGGTGAGCCCGAGTTCATTCTGAACTCCTTTTTGAGGTTCCTGATCACGATATCTATCTGGACATTCTTCAAGGGGTGATTGAACATCTGGCCGACTTTCCCTCCTCAATGAGTGAAAAAAGTGCCAACTATCTCTCCCTTTTCCTGCTTCAGCATTTCCAAATCTTTATGGGTGATGATAAGTTTCTCATTATATTCGAATTGCTCCAGGAAATTACGGCATATATCATCCTATGTTTTGGATGTGCCTTCATATTTTAGACCCATATACCCGGTAAAGGTTCCTTCGAATAGATTAATGGAGAATGTCCTCTCTAAAACTCCCATGTCTATGTCCCAGACCAACATCTGAAGGTTTTACTTTTAAAAGCGGTCATCTTGAACTTGTTCGGCAATAATGATTCTGAATAGAGAGCCATATTCTTGACGTTTTTAAGCTCTCCATAGTTTTCATCTTACTGATGGTTTCTTGGAGGAGACATAGTTCAAATTGGACTTGTGTTATCTCCTGGTTTGGAGGTGAAGGGGTAACCTCATAGCTCGATGGAGGGGATACAGATTTAGCTTGTGAGGGGCTTGTAAGGAAATGTTTGGGTACTTAGTGTATGGATAGTAAGTCTCAAAGTATCCATAAAGGGAAAATGGTAGTTGGAAGTGGGGGAACCGACATTATCAAGGGCAGTCAGTGTTAGAACTGGTGTTGGATCCTAGGGATTAGTCAATACTGCCTCGACAACCACCAAAGGTGGTGTACCAATGTTGGGTATGGGAGGAGGAAGTAAATTCTATCTTGTTTTGATCATAATAGTGGCCTCTTGCAGGCGTACTTGTGCTCATCTCAGTTCCCTGATATCGAACTGTATAGTATTCTACAAGGAAATGGTGTTTTCAAGTTATCTCAACATCTGATCCATCGTAGTTGGAGCTAGGATCTTTTTAGTATACATACAGTGTACTATAGAGCATACTTGACAATCGTGGGAAGGAAGCTCATTGATGAAAACTATATGACCTCACGGAGCACAAACTTGAGTTTTCAGGGTAAGAACTTAGCAAAAATTATCTACTAATAGTGATAACTGTAAAAAAAAATTGGTCCACTTTCGTTCAAATTTTTGTGGACAGAAGGACAGATAGATGGACAATACATAGGCGGATAAGGTCTCATATATATATATATATATATATATATATATATGAATTTTTTTATGCAATGTATTTATTTGTTTTAACCGTATGTGGGTGGTATTTTATTTTTTGTATTTTTATTTGGTAGTATCTTTAAAGGGGAAGAATAGAAGAAAGTCCCACAGGATTCAAGTAAATTGGGTTGAGCTTTCGTTTATCGTGCGAGGGGAGAGGAAATAATAGACTGTTGCCAATTATTTTACCAAAATAAATATTTGGGTATGGGAATCCAACGTAAATAAAATATGTTTTGGCGATGACTTGCGGATTCATATTGTTTTATTTTTCATTAAAAATGGAAAGATATTCATTCGGGAACCTGATGGGTTTTGGACCAGTCTCCATTCGTCTGACAATTTTGAAAAAAAATTATTAAGGCAATTGGCACGTAAGTATCTATTCTTTTTGTGCAATAAGGTGTATTCATATAGATTTTTCTATATGAAAAATGGCAATGCGACTCGGTGATCGGTGGATCGCTTTTTATTTCCATAGATTACGACATACCAAGTTGTTTGGAGTAAACAACCTTTAACGTACATGTGAAACCACTTTTCCATTTATTGAATAGTTGTGAAAGCCTGTCGATATACCTCAGTACTAGACAAGTTCCAAACATTTCCTATCATCGAGACTTTGGGATTGAGAGATGAGCTGCCCGATATACCAAACTGGTGGACAAAAAGAGTGAGAACATTCATCGGCGACTAGCCTTTTGGCTAATCGCTTTTGGCCTCGAGGGTATAGCGTTTAAAAATATCAAAAATAAAACTATGCAGTGCATTATGCAAACATGTAATCTTCATTTTTACGTACTCTAAAGTTTATTTTATCACAAGGTCCTTTGCGCATACCTATACGTTTAGGGAATATGTACAATATTGTATATGGGAACCTAAGCACAAATCTACATTTTGAGGAACCATAAAACTAAGTCAGCTAAATGGTTTTAAAATTTATGTAAAGTAGTCATGCAAGGGAGTAATATTAAGAATATTATAAAGGAGATAGTTCGATTATTTTGATTTATCCCAATGGAGTTGCCACTATGGCATTATGGGCCCCAAACAGTGATGCGCCCTCGGAGGGAACTTTGCATAAATTGTGGGCACAAGAGTGCTTGCATTCTGGTCTACCGCGTCCCCCAAGGTCGGGTCATCACTTTGACGTAGGTCAATGACTTTTCGTTAGAAGTTGTTTGACACCATATCCAATTTTTCGTGCACACCCCTGGTCCTTTAGGCATCAAGGCCTAAGTATTGGTTTTCATGTAATAAGGGGGTTTGTTAGTTGTTTATATTTGCTAGTTTTTTATATAAAAATAAACAAAAGGTTCGGGTTATCCCTTTCGAGATAATCCTAAGGTAGGTTTAAGTATGTGGTTGGTCCAGATATCCTTGTTGTATGGGTTTGAAAATAGGGTAATGAGTGGAGAAGGTGTTAGGTAACCCACTTGTTCTTTATGTTTCCTTAATATATGCTTATTATCACTTCTAACATTAATTTATTAGTTTTCGTTTTATTTTAGAACATGCTTATTGACCTTAGTTTAAGGTCCCCTTAAAACTTAATTAGGTGCTTATGTAGGAAAATAGTATAAGTGAGATGTGTAGGAACATCACTTAAATCGATACAGGTACATAATAATGCGTATACATGTACACAAACTTAAATCAATTAAGGTACACAAGAATAAGTGAAATATAAGTGATGGACTTTGGCTTGTGCAAACTTTCGGGCTAACATATATCACTGACACTTTCCTAAGAATGGTTTTCAAAAGTATGTTTTCATGTTTGTATTTAGTCATTGTGGCATTTTATTAGAATAAAATTATGTCAATTTAATAAAAATAGGTGTTGAATTAAAAACCAGGCTTTAAAATATAAATGTTATAAAGTGAATAACCGATTACCAAAATGGGGGTTAGGCTAAATGAGATAAATATATATTGACAGTTTATCACAATATACATGTGTGGGGTATGGACCCAAGATTTGTGTAGAGTTTATTACCCTTACAACGTGAACCGAATTTTTCCCAGGGTATCATCCCAACTTGAGGTGCCCGAGGTAGGCAGAGCTCCGTTTAATCGGGCATAACATCATTTTAGGAGTGCGGACTTTTGCAGACTACGTGGAGAGGTTTGTCTTTATTTCTCTCAGAAGTAACTTTTCGGAAGTACGAACTTGTTTCAGGATTGAAGTGACTTCATGGAAGTACGAGATTTGCTTGAGGAGAAGTGATTATCTGAAGTATGAACTTTTTTGGGACTTTTTAGAATGAGCACGAGTATCTCGGGCGCTCATTATTGAAGAAAGTTAGAAAGCTGAATCAATATTGGATTTTGGGGTGCTTTTCAGGGATGGTGAGGACCTCTTTTATAGGGGTCTGGACGGGGCCTTTGACCGACTGGTTATCCCTAGGCTTTGACCAATCGATCATCCCCAGTGACACATGTAGGGTAGAAATGGGTTAAGGGATAGGTGTATGGTCAAGAAAATATCTTATGAGATATTTATAATCATTAGGGGGAATGACTGATCGGCCAAAGCCTTTGGGGGCCTTTACACGATCGGTTAAAGGACCTCGAGAGTTTTTTTTTAATTTTCATTTTAGTCCTCGGAGTTTTTTTCTTAGGTTTTTAGAGGTTTTGATTTTGATTGTATATTTAAGGACGAAATAAAAATGACCCACCCCCTGGTTGCAAATCGGGGTGTCCACAGCTAGAAATTGGTATACTGATTATCTTAGATAAATATAATAATTACCAATAGATAAACAAATAAGAGATTGAACTATTGAAATACTAACATAAGAATAATCTACAGTGCATGGAGAGAGAGAGAGAGAGAGAGACAGAGAGACAGAGAGAAAAAGAACCAAACTTATGTGGTTCGGCCCAAATTGGTGCCTATGTCCACAGGTGCATTGTTGTTTGGATTGATTATTGGGTGAACGCCTTTAACATGTACAAAAGGAAGCTATCAAGTTCTCTTAATATTTTGCAAGCATAATAGTAAAGATAAATCTAATAAGTTACTCACATAAAGTAAGGGGTGCTATTTATAGATTATTAGAGGAGAAAAAAAAGAGTGATACACATAGCTCACCTTTATAGGTAATGTGATTTCAGATTTTACATACATCATGATAGAAAAATCTATAGACACCCCATTCTTTTACCCCCTAAACTCTCTTTAGCTCCCTAGCACCTCCCTTCATCACTGCAAACCCAGGTCATACCCCGAGTACCGATCTGGAGGCCATCGGAAGATCCCAGGCTCCGTTTGACCAAAAGTCAAACTCTTCATCTCGACTGAGACTAAATGAATCTTCAAACGGCACTGAAACCCCTTTCCAACGATCCATCCCGTGCGCGATTCTGACTTACCATGCGAACGAACGACCCGTTTTCTCCCGAAACCTGATCTAGAGGCCATCGGGCGCTCCTGGGCTCCATTTGACCTAAGTCAACTCTTTAGATTGATCGAGATTTAATGAATCTTCAAAGGACACTGAAACCCCTTTTCCAATGGTCCACTCCGTGCGCGATTCTGACTTACGGTACGAACGAACGATCCGTTTTACTCCGAAAGGTCACTAAATGCTTCCCGACCACAATTGTCCAAAGTCAACTCCTCAAACCGGATCAAACTCTTTGGAATATCGAAGTACATATCCTAACCTTTCCAACGGTCTACCCCGTGCACAATTCTGACTTACCATGCGGATGAACGATCCGTTTGCATCCGAAGTTTTCCCGTCCAAAGGACCGACAAGCGCTTTCGAGCCACTTTTGACCCAAAGTCAACTCCCGAACACGGGAGCAGTCCAAGGACTTTCGAAGGGCTCTGAATTACCTTTCCAACGATCCACCCTTGTGTGATTCAGATCAATGTTTTGCGCTCAGCGACCTATTTTCCAAAAAGGCCTGAAAGACACTGCCAAACGGTAGGTCCCAGACCCTGCCTATCGGCAGTGTGCCTGAACACACCTACCAATTAGAAGGACCAGGGCTATGCCGATCGTCAATGACTTGGGCCTATAAAAAGGAGGCCTTGCCTCATTGTAAGAAGGAGCCCAGATCTGATAGACATCACCTCCAGCAAACCCAGAAAACCTCTCTCAAAGTCAACGTGATTTTCACATCCAAATCCCTTTCCAACCTTCACTTTTCATCATCCTTTTCATCAAACTTGGTGAATTCATTACCCTCCATCATCATCCAAGTTCAAGGGCTGCTCTCCAACACTCAAGATCTTCAAGAAGGTCCAATTTTCCCAAGCCTCTCCATAAATTCGCATTAATTTGTTTTATTATTTAGCGCTTTTATTCTCTCATCTCACATATCCTAATATACTTTTTACTTAGAATTATTGAACATCTCTTATTTTCATATAAATAAAAAAACCCAAAAAATAAGAAAAAAAGGGTTTTCTCATTGTGGGTACCCGAAATTTAGAACCATGGGCCCGGACGAGTAGCCCAGTCCTGGCGGCCCAAAGTCTGGGCCCCTCATCTCTTATATTGATCCGGTCTCCCCCACGTTTCCATAATTGGAAGTTATACGGGAGATGGAAAACATGGAAAAACCCATCACCTCCACTTACCTACATGTACATGTATATATTAAACCCTAGGTCCGGGCAAAAGGACAAGTTGTATTCTCTGTAATTACTCTCCGGAGTATATAGAAATAATATCGACTGCACCACCGTGGACGTAGGCACATCCTTGTTGAACCACGTACATCCTTTGTTGTGTGATTGGCGTCTTATATTACTTATTCTTCCTTGATAATTGCTTCTCTCGTATTTATTTGTGTTGCATAACAATTTCCTCCAAAATTGGTGCCGTCTGTGGGAACCGTTCATCTTTCCCAGAGAAGAGCCCACGTCAAGAAAGGAGTTTAAGATGTCTGGCCACAGCAGCAATGCTCCCCAAGCAGGAGATATTCAAGAGCCACCTGCTCCTCGCAGGATTAGGTCTGAAGTCTGACGTTCAGATCAGAGAACTCGACTGGAAAGACCATCCTCAGAAGAAAGTCAGGGACCAGCGAGGTCCATGTAGATATCCAGGTTGATTGATGCGTACGAGGCAAGGATCCATGAGCAGAGGGAGTCTTCTCGTAGATACGAGGCTGAGAATGCTCGCTTGAAAAGAAGACTGGAAAGACTGGAGAGGGAGCTTCATCCTAATAACAGGAGATGCCCGTATCGCACTCCTAGCCCTTAGGCGAGAAAATCTCACAGTCGAGGAAGGAGCCCTAGGCGAGAATCTCAAAGGGACGAAGGAGGCGAGTCAAACAATGACCTCCGCGAACAGCTGCGAAGAGCCCGCCACTACCAGAGCCCTGCTCGCAGCGGTGAGAACATATGAAACATGGTTCGCAGGGAGATGGACCAGCATCCCGCTCACCACTAAACAAGATCAACCAGAGAACTCACGAGGCGAGCTCTCAAAACCCAGATGAAGTCACCTTTCATAAGAGAAATCGAAGTGGAGGAAGCTCCCAAGAAATTTTCCATTCTAAGGTTCAAGATTTACGACTAAAAAACTGATCCCATCGATCACGTCAGGAAATACCAACAGGCCATGACCCTTTAGAGTCACCGAGATGCCCTGATGTGCCGCATTTTTCCCTCTAGCCTTCATGATGTAGCACAGAAGTGGTTCGAAAGGCTCCCCCATCGGTCGATCAAGAATTTCAAATCCCTAGCTGAACTTTTTATGGCCCGATTCATTACCAGTAGCTCCCATCCCAAAAGGATGGATGCTCTGCTAACAATGAAGAAAATGCCTCAAGAGACCCTCTGAGATTACGCGAAGAGGTACTGGGAGTTATTCAATGAGATTGAGGACTGCGCGGAGGAAGTGGCAGTGGCCTCCTTCAAAATTGGGCTCCCTAGTTCTTCCCTCCTCTACCAGTCCCTGACGAAGAAGGAAGCTATGACTATTGACGACCTAATGCCCCGAATTGAGAAATATGCAAAGGTGGAAGATGTCACCCGCCCTAATACAGGAGAAAATGGTCGAGCTAAGCTCACTACCAAGGTAGGTGAGAAAAGTGAGAACTAGAGGAAAGAAGGAAAGAACGGAGGCAAAAATGGCTCCAAGAACGGAGGGAACCATGATGCGTCGAAAGTATTCCAGGAAGTCAACACCGTCTTCAAAGAACCAATTTATAAGATTCTCGCGAAGATCAAAGATGAGCCACTCATCAAGTGGCCCAGGAAAATGGGAGGAGATCCCTCGAAGAGGAACAATGTGTTGAGATGCGCTTTTCACAAAGAGGGAGGACATAAGACCGAGCACTGCAAAGCTCTTAAGTCTCACCTCAAGGAGTGGGCCCAGTCCGGGCATTTGAACGACTTTGTGGAAAAAAGGGCAAAGAAAGTGGCTTCCAACAGAGAGGCGAGACCCGAAAACGTGCTGGAGGATGATGCTGGACATGAGTTCGTAGTAATCCATGGAGTATCTGACATCAAGCAGATACAAGGGAACTCAGCTCGAATGGAAATGAAAAAACTTACAGCGGTAATGCAGGCTTTTCAAATCGATCCAGGAAAGTCACAGTCAGGAAAGCGTCGACGAGCAGAGGACGTCAATTATAACAAGCATATTGTTTTCACGGATGAAGATTTTATGGGAGTAAGGACCCCACATCATGATGCCCTGGTCATTACACTCAAGATAGCCAACTTTGACAATGACAAGCTGCTCGTCGATCAAGGAAGTTCATCCGAAGTAATGTACCTCGACCTATTCAGGAAATTGAAGTTGAGCATCGCTGACCTAAAGGAAGCTACTGTTCCTTTGGTCGGCTTCGCTGGAAAAATGGCCATGCCCCTAGGTAAGATAGTGTTGCCAGTTCTTGCTGGGAACGTCTCCAAGATGATTGAGTTTTTGGTAGTTGACATCGAATCATCGTACCAGGCCATCCTCGACAGAGGATGGATTTATGCAATGAAGGCGGTCTCCTCGACCTACCATCAGAAGCTCAAGTATGTAACCGAACGAGGAGTAATGGAGATCCACGGCGACCAAGCGATGGCGAGGAAGTGCTTCATAGCAGCCATCCGACCAAAGCCAGAGAAGAAGGCCGGTCAACCCAGCGAGAAAGTTGAAGAGGGTGTGATACCTTCCAAGTAGCAATTAAAGTATGGAAGACCTAGAGTAGAGGAGACCAGACTCCTCCCGTCCGAGCATGTCGTCGAGAACCTGGTAGAAGTTACAGCTGAAGTTGGTGACAGTAGCAGAGTCTTCTTGATTGGAGCATCTCTCACCGACCAAGAACAGAAGGAGTTGATGACCTTGCTGAGACACAACGTAGATTTTTTCGCATGGGAACCATACGAGCTGCCTGGCATCAATCCTGATATGGTCTGTCATCAGCTGCACGTCGACCCCACATTCAAGCCAATCACGCAGAAGGCACGAAGAACTGCACCCGAGAAGGCTAAAGCGATCGAAAAGGAAGTCAAAAAACTTCTGGATGTAGGATCCATACGGGAAGTGCAATTCCTCAAGTGGTTGTCCAACCCAGGAGTAGTTCCGAAGAATAATCGGAAGTGGAGAGTTTGCATCGACTTCACTGATCTCAACAAAGCATGCCCTAAGGATAGTTTCCCCTCCCAAAGATTGACCAACTAGTAGATGCCACTGCAGCTCATGAGTGAATGAGTTTCCTGGACGCATACTCAGGATATCACCAGATCCCCTTGTATGCCCCAGACCAGGACAAAATGGCGTTCATCACGACAGTTGGGTTATATTGCTACAAGGTCATGCCATTTGGGCTCAAGAATGCGGGGGAAACCTATCAACGGCTGGTCACAAAAATGTTCAAGGATCAAATGGGAGACATAATGGAGGTCTACATCGATGGCATGCTCGTTAAGAGTAAGAAGAAGGAAAATCACCTCTCAGACCTGTCAAAAACCTTCGAAAGCCTTAGGAAGTACCAAATGAAGCTTATTGCGAGCAAGTGTTCCTTCGGTGTCCAGTCAGGAAAATTTCTTGGATACTTGGTCAGTAAGAGAGACATAGAAGCTAATCCAGACCAGATCGATGCAATCAACAGGTACAACCCCCTCGAACAATCCGAGACGTGGAGAAGCTCACTGGAATGCTCATCGCCTTAAATCGCTTAATCTCCAAATCCTCCGGGAAGTGCAAACCTTTTTTCCAGCTTCTAAAGGGGAGTAAACTGATAGAGTGGAGCCCAAACTGCTCGCGACCTTTGGACGAGCTTAAGTCCTACTTAATCTCTCCACCGCTGCTTGTCATACCATAGAAAATGGATTCTTTATACCTGTACCTCTCAGTATCCAATCACACTATCAGCTCTGCGTTAATATGCGAGGTTACAGGAATCCAACACCCCGTTTACTACGCGAGCAAGAACTTATTAGACGCTGAGCAAAGGTACCTACCATTGGAGAAGCTCTCCTTTGCACTAGTAATAGCCTCGAGGAAACTGAAGCATTATTTCGAAGCCCATACTGTCATCGTCCTTACATCGCATCCCCTTAAGGCTGTCCTAAGGAAAGCGGACTTGTCGGGCAGACTGTCTAAGTGGTCAATCGAGCTCAGCCGGTTTGACATCCAATTTCAACCAAGGACAGCTATCAAGGGTCAGATCCTTGCTGATTTCATAGCCGAATTCACGGGCGAGGAACTCTCTGACTAACCTCAACCAACAAAGCAAAAGAAGAACCAAGTAATAGAAAGAACCTGGAAACTCTTTGTTGATGGAGCCTCCAACTCAAAGGGGGAAGGGGTAGGCATTGTCCTCATCACTCCAGAAAACATAATCCTCGAACAAGGAATCAGGCTTGGATTTGCAACATCCAACAACGAAGCAGAATACGAAGCCCTAATAGCCGGTCTCCAAAAGGCACAAACTCTAGGAGCAAAACATTTACAGGTGTTTGGCAACTCTCAGCTAGTCTCCAATCAGATAAGTGGAGATTACAATGCAAAGGATGAAAGAATGGTAGCCTACCTCGCCTTAGTGAGAGAATTAATGTCAAGCTTTGAAGAGATCAACATCCAGCAGTTTCCCAGGGGGAAAAATAGTCACGCTGATGCCTTAGCATCCTTGAGTTCGGCAGTTGACTCTGACCTTAAGAGGGTCATCCCCATCGATTTCCTCATTTGTTCGAGCATTAACCGCAACAGCAAGTTACCAAACGTGGAACAAGTACTCCAGGTGGGATCAGCCCCCAGCTGGATGGACCCCTTAAGGGGATATTTAAAGGATGGCACGCTCCCAGATGATAAGAAAACTGTCCACCAGATAAGAGTCAAAGCTGCTCGCTTTCACTTATCCACAGGAGGCGACTTGTATCAGAAATCCTTCTCCGGTCCCTACCTTAGATGCGTCCACCCAGGTGATGTCGTGCAAGTGCTACACGAGCTTCACGAAGGAATCTGTGGAAGTCATATCGGAGGAAGGTCTTTAACCTTTCGAGCAATGAAGGAAGGCTATTGGTGGCCATACATGCAAAAGGACTCCACAGTATATGTTCGCAAATGCCTGAAATGCCAATTCCACGCTCCTATAGCCCACTAACCCACCAGCGATCTGAAGTCCCTGTCCATCCCCTGGCCCTTCGCCCAATGGGGAATGGACATCGTGGGACCACTGCCTACCGCCGTCGATAATCACAAATACCTGTTGGTTGCGACTGACTACTTCACCAAATGGATCGAGGTTGAATCCCTGGCGAACATCCGAGATGCTAATATGATAAGGTTCATATAGAGAAATATAATCACTCAGCTTGGAATCCCCAGAACCATCATCACCGACAATGGAACGCAGTTCGAAAGTGGCCCCTTTCAGAACTTTTGTAATGAACATGGAATCAGACACCACTTCAGCTCGACAGCCTACCCTCAGATCAATGGCCAAGCTGAAGCTTCCAATAAAACTGTGATCGACGAATTAAAGAAGCGATTAGAGCGAGCCAAAGGCGCATGGGTAACAGAGCTACCCCATGTTATATGGACATACCGAACCACTCCTCGACGAGCAACAGGAGAAACCCCATTTTCGCTGACATATGGTATGGAAGAAGTCATCCCACTAGAAGCAGGTTTGCCAACAATGAGATCCAACCTTGTCGACCAAGGACTGAATGATGAAGCATTGCTCGCCAAACTCGACCTAGCCGACGAGCGTAGAGAACTGGCCCTGGTAAAGCTAGTGAATTATCAGCAACAGCTCGCGAAGCATTACAACAAAATGGTTAGCCCGAGGGCGTTCCAAGTTGGGGACTATGTTCTAAGGAAGGTCCTGGGCAGCACAGTGAAGTCGTCAGACGGCAAGTTAGGACCAAACTGGGAAGGATCCTTTAAAGTAACTAAAGACGATCTGTAAGGTGCCTATTACTTGGAAACGATGGAGGGCAAAGAAATACCACGAGCATGGAACGCAACTAATCTCAAGAAATTCTATTTTTAGATCTTTTTCTTGTATTTCTTTTGTTATGAAAACAGAAGTTCATTTTTCTTATTACTAATGAAAGTTACTTAATTGGTTACACTCTGATTGGTGACAGTTGCATTCATCGTACATCTTTTCCAAATAACAAGCACCTTGATCACTACAGCAGGGGAATACCCCTCCTCAGGTCATCATCATAAAACACGAGAGACCTCTTAGCGTTGCCCCTGGCAATATATAAAGCCCTACAGAGGATTCTTAGGCAATACGACAAAATCTTATACTGGTCATCAAACCTACTTCGGTTGAACAAAATCTTGATCGGATGAAGACATCCAACACCAGGTGTGTCCTCGCCAATTGCCCTACTTAAGACTAAGGGAGTGTGATGACACAACCTAAAAGGTAAGGTGGGGCACAATGGTACTTTGATATTATACTGGACTGGGGGGACACTTGCATGACAAAACAGAAGAAATCATAGCAAGGATACAAAAAGTAGGATATACACGTTTATTTGGCAAAATTACCCAAAAATACAAACTTTTCATTAATCCATCTTACAACAATGATAATACATGTTTAGTAGGCGAGCTCGCCCAAAGCATTTACATTATCAAAAATAAAAAAAATATATATATAACAACTGGCAAAATCTCAAGGGGGTGGAAGCCTCCGAGCAAGATAATCAGCCACTCGAGCTCTTCGTGCGTCATCAGGAGCAGGAGCAAACTCTTCCACAACCTCATTCGCATCCGACTCCAATAATTACCGAGGAATAGCATCGATGGGTATCCATCGATCGTCCCTCCTGAATGGGTTGGGCACTAGAGTGGAGGAAGACATCTCATGATGATACCATAGCACCGAGTTCCTCTGGACTTGCAGCTCCTTCAAGGCACTTAGCCATCCCCTGATGAAAGAAAGATCCTCGAACTCAGATAGCCTTATTGGAGCATCCGACCAGCCTTGATCATAACCATCAGCCCACGCTTGATGAGTACCTTTCTTGAACAAGTGTCGCAACTGGGTGACGTCCCTTTGAAGCCCAGCAGTGATTACATATGCTCGCTGAACATCACCGCAGAGTTCTTCCATTTCCCTATCGCGAAGTTCTTTTCCTTCCTTGCTTATTCTCCTGGTGCGCCTACTAGCTCACGGAAGGGGAAGGCGGGTGAGACTTCGCGACATGGGAGGGGTAACATTATGATCAGCTCCAGCTCACGATGATGAGGAGCCTTGTAATACTTATTGAACAGTTCTCGGTGCGTGCTCCCTCAGTTGTAAGACTTCCCTCCTCAGGTCTTCGTTCTCCTGCTGAAGGAACTCCCTAACTTGGTTGACCTCGGTGGCCTCTAGGAGTCTTGTTCTAAGCACATTGACTTCCTCTTGCACTGAGGCACCAATCTCCTCCATCTCCCGGAGCCTATCCTTCAGCCTAGCCACTAGCTCGAATTGCTCCTTATATTTCTGATTTCTAGACCTGAGGGACTTGCAAAGCTTAACAAAAGCCTGGCGAACTTCAGGGCTCGCATTGGGACCAAGGGTCGTACCCAACTGGGAAGTAACAGGAATGTAATCATCCCCATTAACTAACTACAAGTGAAAGAAAGATAAAGGAGAGAAAGAGATCAGCACTAGCAGAAAGGAAGATTTTTCATTAATAAAAATAGAAGTTACATCAGACTGAAGAAAGAAAATTTACAGACTAGAAAACGCAAAAATACAAAGACCCTATCAATTAGAAACCTCAGGAGGCCCAGAGGTGGATGGTACTTTCTCCTTATCAGCATCAGCAAGAGCACTGTCCTCAGCAGGGATGACCTCTATCCCCTCAACAAGAAAAATGCCAGCAGGAGTCGCTTGAGGGATAAGATCCGGGCCTTCAATAGCTGGGGCAAGGTCCTCGTCTAGTACTGGCCTCGGCCCTGGGTCGTGCTCATCGAAAATTAGGGATGCAACATCTACCCCAGCAGCTACGAGAGCCTTATTCCATCCTTTTTTGAAGTTCAGACGGCTGATATAGCCTATCTGAACTTCAGCATCTTCGTATACCGCAGCCCAACCGGAGTTGTAAGAGTCTTCCTTGGCAATGACAGCCTCGGACTCCTTCTTCTTCAGCTCTTCAATAAGAACATTTTTCTCCTCCAGCACAGCAAGTTTTCTCGAGCAAACTTGGTCGTAGGCCTGCCTCAGCTCCCTTAGATTCGTGATCGCCGCATCCTTCTCCTTATTCACAGTAGCAAGAGCCAAATCGAATGAGATTCGAGTAGAGTCAATAGCCTTAAAACTGGCTTCGAGCTCCTTACCCTTCAGCTTCAGGGCAGAGTTTTCTTGCTCCAGTTCACTATTCTTCTTCACTAGCTCGTCGCGTGAATGATACAGCACGACGAAGTCAGTAACAAAATGCAAAAAAGAGAAGATTTTAGAAGAGGAAAATGAGGGAAGTCAGAAAAATGCAAGAGAAAAAGAAACCTTACCAGAGCAAGGTGCACTGAACCTACTTCCCTTTGGTGATCAGCCAGGAGGACAGCTCTCTTGAGCAGAGTCGGGGCCAGCTGAGGAGAAATTGCCACGGAGGCCCCTTCAGGCAGAGAAGATACTGGGACTAAGGCCTGCCCAGCCTTCGTCCTCGCCTTATTCCTCCTCTTCTCTTCCTCCTTCTCGCTCTCCCTCTTCTTCCTCTCCTTCGCTCTCATTTTCTCGTCTAACTTCTTCCTCTCTTCTTCTTTTTTCCTCTCTTTCTCTCTCACCAGCTCCTCTTCCTTCCTCCTCCTCTTTTACTCATGAGTAGAGGACCAGGAACCAGTAGCCACGGCTCCAGAAGTATCTTTTTGTTTCTTCGACCTCTGTGCAAGGAGCATGTGGTCCTCATCATCATCGTCTCTAATCAAGTTCTTCCTTGGAGGAACTATGTCTTCACTTGAGCTGCTAGAAGTGCTCGACAATCTTCGAGCTTCAGAAACCTCCTCACGATCAGAGGAACTGCTACTATCAAAGCTCCTTCCACTTAAATTGCTCACGGCACCTGCAAAGTCACTCTCAGAGCTGCTCTCCTCCTCGTCCAGCTGGATAGGCTCTGTAGCAGTATCTTTGAAGGAATCGAACTCTGGTATATTATCCACAGGCCTCGCTATGAAGCTAGAGCCAACGTTCTTATACTCAAGCAGGAAGGCAGCAGATCTGGGGTGCTCGCCATCACCTAAGGGCTCCCTGATTTTCCAAGCCTTTACCAATTCTAAAAGACGGACCTCGTTGAGTGCAGGTTCCAAGTTCTTTAACTTCGCTGCGTAAGAAAAAGCAAAGAAGAGTTAGAAAGGTCACAAATCACCAAAAGTTGAAACAACAGTACAATGTCTACCTATATATTCCTCCCCGTAAAAAGGAACAGAGAACCTCTCAGACCTCGACCCTTCAAATTGGGGAGGGAACTGCCAATTCCTAACAAGGAAACCTTCTTGCCAGTAGTCCTTATGGGAATCAGGTAGGTTTACTACCAATACCCTATCAGGGCTCCTAGCTTTGAGGTATAAGACACCTGAACTAGTTCGAGAAAATGAGTAACATAAACATACCTCGGCAAGTCCTAACCTTGTACCATACAATTGATGTATCCTATGGACGCCATTTACTATTTTCCACACATTGGGCGAGCATTGTGCAGGAAACATATTGAAATAGCCAAAAGAAATGCAGGAACAAATCATTTGGGAGGGAAAGTGAGTCCCTCCTGGGAAAGTAACAGAACATGGATCCAGTGAGCATCATCTATATCCCTAACATTCCTAGGAAGGGAGGCACAACACTCAAAATCTACCCACTCAAGAATGTTGTAAAATTCCTAAACTCAGAGATTGACCTATTCCCAATCTTCGCCATTAGAAGACCCAAGAAAAGCTACAAACTAAAGAGAAAGTACAAGGAAAGGGCACAGGAAACTTACAAAATAGAAGATTGGTTTAGGTGATGAAGAAGCACGAGCTCAGACAACTAAGAAACAATGGAAATGGAAATTGAGAGAAGAAGGTACGAGGCGCTAAAGTTCTCAAAAGATAGAAGAGTACTGGAAAGGCTGAAGCGACGAGAGAAAAAGTGGCTATCCCAATAAGCCTTCAAATTCTAATCATAGCGCACAATAAGCGAAGCGGGTGCCGCCAAATCAACTTCACAGTTTTCGAAGAATCGCAAATTAGCCATAATGGCTGATCATTTAAATCCATTGAACCCATAAACATGGCCCAATAAATTTAGGGGCAATTGTGGGTACCCGAAATTTAGAACCATGGGCCCGGACGAGTATCCCAGTCCTGGCGGCCTAAAGTTCGGGCCCCTCATCTCTTATATTGATCCGTTCTCCCCCACGTTTCCACAATTGGAAGTTATACGGGAGATGGAAAACGTGGAGAAACCCATCACCTCCACTTACCTACATGTACATGTATATATTAAACCCTAGGTCCGAGGCAAAAGGACAAGTTGTATTCTCTGTAATTACTCTCCGGAGTATATAGAAATAATATTGACTGCACCACCGTGGATATAGGCACATCCTTGCTGAACCACGTACATCCTTTGTTGTGTTATTGGCATCTTATATTCCTTGTTCTTCCTTGATAATTGCTTCTCTCGTATTTATTTTTGTTGCATAACAATTGCCTCCACACTCATAAATTCCAAACGGGAATTCTCACACCTTTCTCACAACTAAAACACTTTTTTACACACACAACACATAAATAAGAGAAGTCCCCGGTTGGATTTATGGGATAAACCCCATCCCTCATTTTTCATGTGAACTACGTGGACTTTGATGCCTCTATAGGCTACGTAGGCGTCTCGGGGTAAAACTCGAGACTCGAGTCCTATTCTCACTTTTTCTCTCATTTTCTATTTTCTCTAAACTCAACTCTCTTAGATTACATATATTTATATACGCATATATTTGTTCTTAGTAGTGTATTATTCCACATACATTATCGTTCCATTATAACGATCAACGCAAGGATAATCGCGTAAATCCTATTTTCTAATATTATTTTTATGAACCTTCCTATAGATGACTCGCTTTATCTCTTCCATGATACAAGTCAAGGATTCCTATCTCCACTATATATACACATGCACACATATCACAGGGAAAATAAAGGAAAATAGCAAAAAACCATGAGAAATCGTAAGGGCGGAATAGGTGCCTAACACCTTCCCATTTCGTAACTTAGCCTTCAAACCCTTTTCGAATCATTTTGGTTTCGTATGTATCAGTATGTCCTTCGATGATGTCCTTCGGGATGGCTCCCTTTCTTTTGTCTATGTTGAGTAAAATTGACTGGCGACTCCATCTCTCTACATTTTTTACCTCATCAATGACGCCGGTTAAAGGGCTCCCGAGAGGGGCGCGCGGGACCTAGGATCTTCACTCTACCCGCCCTCCGCGAGGATTGAGGATAGCCACCATGGTGACTTTGCTGGGGACTTTATTTTGAGGGCTAGACTCTATTTACATCGGTGTTATGTTTGTTTATATTTTCCCCCATTTTCGCATGTTCCCCCTTTTCATGTGTCCCCCATACTTATGCTTCTATTGACACACTTGTAGAAAATTCTTCATATACACTTCACACCACATGCACCTAGGATCACATATATCCACATGTCGCACACATCACCCAACCATACTTGGTGTACCATTGGTACTTGTACTTTGCTCCTTGTTTGGCATGATCAAGAAAGACATTCTCATAAGATACTAATAAAAGGATCATGCATGATTCACATGACATCACCAAAGAGCATTGTGATTGACCAAATTGTGTCCAGTAACTGAAGGGTCACTTCATGATAGGCGTTGGTCCGGCAGGGCACAGTTAGCCTAAGCGATATGACTCTCACCTTCCATTGGCCGAGTACCTTCGACATATATCGAATGGTTACCCCGCATCATATCGCTTGACCTAAGTTATGACGGGAGGTATATTGCAGGGAACTCATTCACATACACCGAGTATATCAAATTCTCTCTCACACGTACCGTCCCCACGAGGTATATAGTGAGGCAATTTACATACACTCAGGTATATCAAATGGCTTGTCCACACGTACCGATTGCCTGCAAGGGCAAGACGTATATCGTGGAAGTCACATCAAAGGGGGGACCCTTTTCGATTCACCCGACCAACTGCATACCCGCATATAGGTGTCAAGCCTAGGACGCACATATTACATTACCGATTTTAACCCGAAACTCTGCCGAAATTTTGGGTCGGCCTGCCACCCAAATTTTTGCTCTTTTTTAAAATGGGACCCTGTCCGTCAGCTTGGTCACAAGTCCAGCTATAGCTTTGTATATGTTACAAACCCAATCTTTCCAGGCCCGGGTCTCGTCCGGCATTGCATTTTTCATTTAGGAGAATTTACTACAAGTGAGAAAATAATAATCATAATAATCATGTTGAGACCGTCTCCAAAAAAAATCCTTTCTTTATCAAAAATCCAAAAACATTTATCCTGCCTTTATCAAAAATCCAAAAACATTTCTCCCCTCTTTATCAAAAATCCAAAAACATTTCTCTTCTCTTTATAAAAAAAGACAAAAATATTTTGTCTTCCAATCTAAAAAAAAGGTCAAAAATATTTTCATCCTTTTTCCCAAAAATAAATTCCATTTTGTGCCTTCTCAGATCGATCGCACGCCCTTGGCCTGGCTCCTTATTGGATTTGGTCTTCAGTCAAATCATCCCGGAGTTCCGTATATTACCCTACTACTTCTTTAGAGTACGAAATCCATCCACTTTCTATGGAGAACACAGATCAAGTACCCGTTGTGCAGTCGGATCTGACAACATTCCTAGCTCAGCTCGTGTCTAAGATTGACAACTTCCAGACTGAGGTCCGAGAGATGCAACGAAACTAGGTTCTAGTTCCTCAAGATCTCGAGGCCCTATTTCCTCGCTCTATGGGTCCACTCGAGCCTATCTGGGTTCCCAAAGAATATCAACACGCTCCACATGCCACTCCTGCTAATGGGCCGCCGCCTCCCCAGCTTTCAATGTCGAACCTTGCCCAGCCTGGGGCCAACTTGCCTATGATCATTAATCCAAAAGAGGAAGAGTTGAACAAGGTTAAATAAGACCTTAAGATGCTAACTAAGAAGTTTGACCAAGTCAGAATCTCTGAGAATTACAGGGACTACACCCACATGTCTCCTTATCCTAAAGTGAGGTTACCTAAGAAGTTCAAAATGTCAAATATCGAGAAATTCGGAGGAAGTGGACCCCCGATTGTTCATCTCCGTAGTTATCACCGTTCCATGACTCTACTAGGGGCTTCTGAAGAAGTGATGGCCCAAATGTTTCATCAAACTTTGAAGGATAACCCTTAAATACCTCTTAATCACACCCTAGTCCCCTTTTTTTATAAACCCTAGGTGTAAAAAGACCGTTATGCCCCCATAGACGTCCTTCTACATTTAAAAAGTCCCTAGAATCAAACTATAGCCCCCCGAGTACCTATTCTTGACTATTTCGACCAATTTTGGATCACCGGTGCACTCAAAACGGTCATCTAATTCATGCAACTATAAATACAGCAACATCTTATTAACCGGGCCCGATATGTGCGTACAGTACATATCACCCATATAATATATACATCCTCCAGCGTAACTCCCTATCAACATAATACAATAAACCATTGCTTTGCACTCATACGTGACATATAATAAATCATATATCGATTTAATTATCACACACAAGTAAATAATGATAATAATAATAATAATAATAATAATAATAATAATAATAATAATAATAATAATAATAATAATAATAATAATAATAATAATAATAATAATAATAATAATATATTAATCCTTTACTCACTAATTAATATTTACCGAACCCAATTTAATTTCCCCCAAATTAAATTAGTAATTATAAGCACATGGGAATTATATAATTATGGTAGTACAGGGTATTACATTCCCCCCCCCCCCCCCCAATAATGGAACATCATCCTTGAAATTCAAATGTACCTGCCACAAATATCTTTGAATACTTCTCCCACATGTGATCCTCATGCTCCCATGTCGACTGGGTAACAGTGTGGTGTCCCCACTCTACACTAATTAACGGCACGAGCTTTGAATGAAGCTTTTGCTCATTACAGCCCAACTTGGCAACATTTATATCCTTACAATAAATATATGCCTGCAAGTCTATCTCCTCGAGCATTATATGCCAATAAGACACGTCATCCCTAAGATACCTCCTCAACGACGACACATGAAACACATCATAAATTTGCTGCAAATGCTCCGATAAGGCAATCATATGCGCAACTGTCCCTAGACTCTCAATGATGGGAAATGTCTCCACATACTTAGGCGTCAACTTCCCCTTTTTCCCAAATCGCGTCACTCTTTTCATGAGAGATACCCACAGTAACACCTGATCACCCACGTCAAACTCCAAAATCTCCGGTTCACATTGGCATAACTCTTCTGTCGATCCTGGATACCCACATATGATTCCTGATCAACTCAATCTTTGTTGATGTCTCCTGAGTCGTGTCTGGCCCAAGAAGATTATTGTCCCTCACCTCTAACCAAAAAGATGATGAACGATAAGGTCTCCCGTATAAAGACTTAAATGATTCCATGCCAAAAGTAAATTGGTACGAGTTATAATATGCAAACTTTACCAGTGATAAATATTGCTCCCAACAACCCTTGAAGTCCATAATACATATCCTCAGTATATCCTTCAGCATAAAATTCACCCTCTCCATCTGACCATCGATTTGCGAGTGACACGCCGTGCTCAAACGCAACTCCATTCCATTATCTCCTAAAAACTCTGCTAGAATTAGGACACAAAGAGCTTATCACGATCCAAAACAATATTAAGCGATAACCCATGCAGTCTCACTATCTCTGCAATGCCCTATCGTGTAATCTATCCAAACTGGGAAAAAATGAACTACCTTGGTCAATCAATCCACATTAACCCAGATCGAATCGTAACCCCTTTGTTAATTGATATTCTTCCTCCATAGCCAATATCAGAGGCGTCAGTCTCGACAATTTTAAAAAATGAAGGATTGGCTAAAGCAAGACAGGGTAAAAGTTTAACTTTTAATTTAATTTTCTGTACTGCTTTAGTATGCTCTTCAGTCCATGGAGAAGGATTCTTCTTTAACCTGGAGTATAGTATTGCACTATCCTGTGCCAGATTTTTATAATAGTCTCCAATATAATTGAGACTACCCAAAAATCTCTGAAGCTGAGTCTTTTCCTTAAGTTCATCAGGAAATTTAGAAGCAAATTCTATGCTTCGATCAATGGGGAGAATTTTTCCTTCTCCTATATTATGCCCTAAAAATCTAACCTTAGTCTGGAAGATTTTCATTTTTGGGGCAGAGACAACTAATCCATTAGTTTTAATAACATCTTTAAAAAATTTTAAATGTTTAAAGTGTTGATCAATTGAATTAGAGAAGATAAGAATATCATCTATATAAACAATTGAAAATTCTGAAAAAGGGTTAAAAATATCATTCATGATATTTTGAAATTCAGAAGGGGCATTTTTAAGCCCAAAAGGTAGGACATTCCATTGGAAATGACCAAAAGGAACAACAAAGGCAGTTTTATAACGGTCTTTGGGTTCTATTTGGATTTGCCAATATCCAGATTTGAGATCAAATTTGGAAAAGATAGTGGCAGAATGCAACCTATCCAATAAATCTTTTTTATTGGGAATGGGATATCTGATCCATTTTAACACATTGTTAAGGAGCTTATAATTAATGACAAGCCTAGGAACTCCATGTTCTTTTTCAGCTGCTTTATTAACATAAAAAGCAGTACAACTCCAAGGGGAATAACTCTTGGAAATGAGCTTTTTATCTAATAAGCTATGGATCTCTTTTTTACAAAGGTCAAGAAGTTCCAGCTTCATTTGACAAGGTCTGGCCTTAGTAGGAATATCTTTTTCCTGAAAATCCTTATCATAAGGAAGGGAAACAATATGCTTCTTTCTATCCCAAAAAGCATTTGGGATATCACTACAAATTTCTGCCGTTAACTGATTTTTAACAACAGTAATTTTCTGAGTGATGGTAGGGGACATTAAATTCTTATTAATGTTGAGGAAGAGAACTTCCTTCTGAAGGAAATTAATTTGATTTTCTTTAGAAACAATATTGTTAGATAAAGAATTAATCCTTTTAATTTCCAGTTTTGTTATGAATTCAAAAACAATCTTTTGGTTTTGAATTGTGGTATATATGCCAGTTGCATCAATCTTATCAATTGGCATAAGTAAAGATAAAAAGGGTGTACCTAAAATTAGCTGCACAGAAAGATATTTTATGAGCAGAAAGGTACTATGTAAACAAAGTCCATTGTTACAGATTTCAACATTAGTTAATTTATACTTAATGCCCATGCTATCACCACTAGCATTAAATAAAGATTGAGTAGTTTTTTCAAAATACTCAGTAGGAACAATCCCTTCTTGGATACAATTCATGTCAGCTCCGCTGTCAACAAGGGCAATAATATTACATAGAGTAAATTCCTTATTGATGACCAAATTAATGGTGGTATACCATTTTTGGCTTGGGATTCTGTTAATTATATCCAAAAATCCTGAAGAATCAGGAGTGGAATTAGCAGATGCAAGTTTGAGATTGTTAATATCAATTTGCATGTTATTCTGCTGGTTACGGAGTTGTCCTAACTCAGTTTTTAGATTATTAATCTCGTGCCTTAGATCATTAAGGTTAGCAGGCTTACTAGTATTACTAGTATTTTCAAGCCTATTAAAGACCTCCTTAAGGCTATAAGCCTGAGGGGATTGGCTGGTCGTAGGAAGGGCGGCTTCTTGAGCATAGCAAGCTTGGACCAGCTTGAGTTTAACATCTGGGTCAGTAACTTTGTTAATGATGTCAATCATATTTTGTTGCTGACTAGTCAAGACATTAAGACTTAATCCATTTCTTTGGATAATAGATTGGAGATGATCGCATCTCTTGGTTAAAGTGTTACACTGACAATCTTTGTCAGATGTATCCGAGCTATTAGAGCTTTGTAAATGATAAAGCTCTTCATCACTAGAAGTATCCTCTGAATCTTCAGAGGAATCAGAAGAATTAAGTAAGAGTTTACTTAATTGATCTTTCAGGTGATCATCAACCTGTAGGTTACTGATTTTATCTTTCAGTTTACATTTACTAGAATAGTGGCCAAATTTGCCACATTTAAAACATTTAATTTTAGTTTTATCAGATTTCTTTCTGACATATTTCTTATGTTTTCTAACGGGTTTATCGTTAGTTGTAATAGTCTTATTACGTTTATATTTAGGTTTTGAAAAAGATTTTTTCTTCTTCTTGGAGATCTTGTGAGAGTTAGTCTTACCAGTATCGTAAGCAAATTGTTCACAAAATTCTCCTAATTCCTTCTTTCCAGAAAGATTATGCTTTTTAAGCTGTCTAGACAGCTTAAGGTCATTACAGAGGGAAAGACCCTCTTGGATGACAACACTTATGAGTTGGCCATAAGTGTAAAGGTCATAGGGGATAGAGATGCCATCATGTTTATCTCTAAGCTTTTTTCGAACCTTTTCCGAAAAATAGGTGGGAAGGCCATCAATGAATTTTGCCTTCCAATGGATCGAGTTAGCATCCTCTCTTTGCGTAACTCTGGCAAGAAAGACGTCCTTATACCATCTAAATTGACTAAGAGTAGGACATCTAAGGTTTTGTAACAATTCTCTGTTACGTTCTCTTTGGTAATCACCACTGCCAACAAAATGATGAATAATAGAGAGCAGAAGGGTGTAAACAGAGTCTTGGACTCCATGATCACGCTGCTGTTCATCCTTAACAATTTTTGTGGCATAGAGGATTTCATTCCTCTGTTGTTCAGTGAGAATATGCTCCCACCAACCTCTAAGGGTACCTGTAAATCCAGTAACGATCATCTTGGAAATGCTATGATCGGTGGCTTCATTATGCCGACATATGGTGGAATACATGCCCATTTGATGGATTAATTCATAAATTTGGGATTCAGAAAGACCATCAAGATTCCAGTCATAAATGGATTTACCGCAAAAGGTATTTTGCATAACCTGACTCTCTTCAAAGAGTAGGTCTTGGGGAGTAGGACGATGATAGTAATTCTTTCTTGGGCCAAGAGGAGTACTACCAAAGGTAACTCTGTTGATTTGGTTATCAGGTAAACCAAACTGATGTTCAAAGTCTTGAACCTCAACAAGAGAAAATTCTGAATCAGATTCAGAACTGTCATGGGATAAAGTATTAATTCTTAATCCCTGAAGATCTTTTTCAATATCTTTTAGTTTGGACATGAAATCAGCCTTAGTTCCTGATTTAAAGCCTTTAACTTCAAGGGGAGGTTGAATTAAAGGTTTGTCCAGACTTTTGACAGTAAAGTCAGTGGCTTTTGCCAACATGGCATCAACATGATGCTGCTCAATTCTTTGGAGTTGTTTTCCTATCGAATTAAGGATGAGGTTAGTGTAGTTACCTTGTTTGACTAAAGGGTTAAGATCCTTAGTATAAGTAAGGTTTCTAGTATCTTTCTCAGCCTTAATAAAAGCAGTAGCTTCTAAGATAGGAGGAAGAGGGTCAGTACTGGTACTAGTACTGGCTTCAATCTTCTGATTGGGACTAGTTGATTGACTAATTTTAGTCCGACTAACCAGGGGTTCAGTAGGAGGGTGAACGGAAGATATAATCTCTCTGCGTGCCGTAGTCCATTTGGTTTCAAAGGTATCAGGTGCTTTAGAGTCAAGAACAAAAAGTTCTTGTTCCCAAAGATCCTTATCCTTAGTTTATAAAAGAAACCAAACAGCAAAGGATATAACAGTCTTGTTATAAGAGCCATGATTGGCTAAATTAGTGTTAATATCTGGGAGATAGTACTGTGAGCTGGAAAACTCATGAGTTTTCCGGTATGAACAGTAGAAATTATGATTTTTCCGTTGAGTTTTTCGGTATGAATAGTGTCATCATGAATTTTCCGTTGATTTTTCCGGTTATACTGTTGATCAGAAAGCTATCGTAATAGTAACCTACCGGACAGGTGAACATGGAAGTCTGAGACTCCGTTCACCTGAACAGTAGATTCTTGTTCGTAATAGTAACATCCGTTCATCTGAACAGTCGTTTACTATTCACACGATGTGTACAGTATATACTATTCATTGTCATAAATCCATATTCAATGATAATAATAAGGAGTGTTATTAGTCTATATTTGTTCCTAATTTTGTCCCTAGAATTTCCACGTTGGATATGCTACGTTTTCGGGTTGCCTTATTGCCGTGTTTGGCTGGCTGTGTCCCGATGTGAATCGTTGACCCGTGGGCTGGGATGTATTATGGGATAGAAAGACTATTGAATACAGCTTATTATATTCATTAATAGTATTGATTTTTGCGATTAATAGTTTAATTCTTATTTCTGATCAATTCTGGTTATTTCCCTAAAAACCACTTAAACTTTATAATACACTATTTATTTATTGGACTCACACCAAACCCTTTTCTACTGTCACTCTATCACTTTTGAATTTACAGTACTCCAGTATCTATTCCTCCAGATATTAACATCTTTATTTGTTGTTTTATGGATCCATATATGATGGACACCATCACCCAACAACCACAAGAGTTCGTGAAGAACTCTTCACTAATGGAATTTGAGGTTCAGAAGAATCTCAATCGATGGACTATACCCAAGGTACAACCCAAAACTATTTATAACACTAACTGGTATAACTTCAGAAGCAAGTATGCCATTAAAACTATGGAAGAAACCATTAGTTTAAACCAACAAGATAAAAAACTTGAATTGTTTAAACTCAGTGATCTTCTTGATCACATAAATGATAAAAACTATCATTTTATTCATATAGATTTAATTCAAATTGCTTTTAAACCTTTAACTATTGTTGGTATGAATGCCTGTCTACAAGCCACTCTTCGTGATGGTAGATGTACAGACTTTAGACAATCATTAATGGGGGCTATAGAAACTAGCCTATGTAATGGACCTGTTTATTTTGATGTTTTTCCCAACATTACCCTGTCCCTTACTGATATACACCTTTGTAAAGCTCTAAGTCTTAGATTACAGACCAAAGGTTATAACTTTCTTCCTGGTTCAGAAACCATTGGGATTGTCTATCGTATTTATTACAAAGTAATGAATACCATAGCTCCAAACATAAAACAGTTTAGTCCTTTTGGTAAAACTGTGTTAATTGACACTCATCTTATTGATTCTAATGTTCACACACCTAGAACCATAAGTTGGGATGAAATTAACTTCCCAGAGACTTGGGTCATTGAGAACCTGTTCCTCCTCAACCTAGTCATAATCATGACATTGAGGATATCATTGAAGAAAAAGATGGGGATGTCTTCCTAAATTTCAGGAAGCTTTCTAGGTGCCAATCTTCGGGGACTCGACTCTCTAGTAGTTCCAGGAGACCTTTCGTCACCTATCCTTCATCTACCTCTAGACAATCGGTCGAAGAGGTAAAATCTCCTCTTTTGAATCCTTCATATCATGATGATATGAATCTTCATGGTGTTTTTACTCATGATCAAATACCCTATGGTATTTATGAGAAAGCTGAACCTTCTCAGCGTAGAACTTCCCCTACGCCGTCTGAAATGAACGTCAGACTTTGATTCCTTTCCTTTTTATGTATTTTTCTTACAATAGGAAAGAATGTAGTGCCGAGTTCAATTTACCTAAATGGGAAAAATTTAGGACTTGGTTCTTTAAAAAATTTAATCATCAAGAACAACAAACTTATAAAAATGAATTTTATAAAGGGATCGATTATAACAAGACTGTTATATCCTTTGTTGTTTGGTTTCTTTTATACACTAAGGATAAGGATCTTTGGGAACAAGAACTTTGTGTTCTTGACTCTAAAGCACCTGATACCTTTGAAACCAAATGGACTACGGCACGCGGAGAGATTATATCTTCCGTTCACCCTCCTACTGAACCCCTGGTTATTCAGACTAAAATTAGTCAATCAACTAGTCCCAATCAGAAGATTGAAGCCGGTACTAGTACCAGTACTGACCCTCTTCCTCCTATCTTAGAAGCTACTGCTTTTATTAAGGCTGAGAAAGATACTAGAAACCTTGCTTATACTAAGGATCTTAACCCTTTAGTCAAACAAGGTAACTACACTAACCTCATCCTTAATTCGATAGGAAAACAGCTCCAAAGAATTGAGCAGCATCATGTTGATGCCATGTTGGCAAAAGCCACTGACTTTACTGTCAAAAGTCTGGACAAACCTTTAATTCAACCTCCCCTTGAAGTTAAAGGCTTTAAATCAGGAACTAAGGCTGATTTCATGTCCAAACTAAAAGATATTGAAAAAGATCTTCAGGGATTAAGAATTAATACTTTATCCCATGACGGTTCTGAATCTGATTCAGAATTTTCTCTTGTTGAGGTTCAAGACTTTGAACATCAGTTTGGTTTACCTGATAACCAAATCAACAGAGTTACCTTTGGTAGTACTCCTCTTGGCCCAAGAAAGAATTACTATCATCGTCCTACTCCCCAAGACCTACTCTTTGAAGAGAGTCAGGTTATGCAAAATACCTTTTGCGGTAAATCCATTTATGACTGGAATCTTGATGGTCTTTCTGAATCCCAGATTTATGAATTAATCCATCAAATGGGCATGTATTCCACCATGTGTCGGCATAATGAAGCCACCGATCATAGCATTTCCAAGATGATCGTTACTGGATTTACAGGTACCCTTAGAGGTTGGTGGGAGCATATTCTCACTGAACAACAGAGGAATGAAATCCTCTATGCCACAAAAATTGTTAAGGATGAACAGCAGCGTGATCATGGAGTCCAAGACTCTGTTTACACCCTTCTGCTCTCTATTATTCATCATTTTGTTGGCAGTGGTGATTACCAAAGAGAACGTAACAGAGAATTGTTACAAAACCTTAGATGTCCTACTCTTAGTCAATTTAGATGGTATAAGGACGTCTTTCTTGCCAGAGTTACGCAAAGAGAGGATGCTAACTCGATCCATTGGAAGGCAAAATTCATTGATGGCCTTCCCACCTATTTTTCGGAAAAGGTCCGAAAAAAGCTTAGAGATAAACATGATGGCATCTCTATCCCCTATGACCTTTACACTTATGTCCAACTCATAAGTGTTGTCATCCAAGAGGGTCTTTCCCTCTGTAATGACCTTAAGCTGTCTAGACAGCTTAAAAAGCATAATCTTTCTGGAAAGAAGGAATTAGGAGAATTTTGTGAACAATTTGCTTACGATACTGGTAAGACTAACTCTCACAAGATCTCCAAGAAGAAGAAAAAATCTTCTTCAAAACCTAAATATAAACGTAATAAGACTATTACAACTAACGATAAACCCGTTAGAAAACATAAGAAATATGTCAGAAAGAAATATGATAAAACTAAAATTAAATGTTTTAAATGTGGCAAATTTGGCCACTATGCTAGTAAATGTAAACTGAAAGATAAAATCAGTAACCTACAGGTTGATGATCACCTGAAAGATCAATTAAGTAAACTCTTACTTAATTCTTCTGATTCCTCTGAAGATTCAGAGGATACTTCTAGTGACGAAGAGCTTTATCATTTACAAAGCTCTAGTAGCTCGGATACATCTGACAAAGATTGTCAGTGTAACACTTTAACCAAGAGATGCGATCATCTCCAATCTATTATCCAAAGAAATGGATTAAGTCTTAATGTCTTGACTAGTCAGCAACAAAATATGATTGACATCATTAACAAAGTTACTGACCCATATGTTAAACTCAAGCTGGTCCAAGCTTGCTATGCTCAGGAAGCCGCCCTTCCTACGACCAGCCAATCCCCTCAGGCTTATAGCCTTAAGGAGGTCTTTAATAGGCTTGAAAATACTAGTAATACTAGTAAGCCTGCTAACCTTAATGATCTAAGGCACGAGATTAATAATCTAAAAACTGAGTTAGGGCAACTCCGTAACCAGCAGAATAACATGCAAATTGATATTAACAATCTCAAACTTGCATCTGCTAATTCCACTCCTGATTCTTCAGGATTTTTGGATATAATTAACAGAATCCCAAGCCAAAAATGGTATACCACCATTAATTTGGTCATCAATAAGGAATTTACTCTATGTAATATTATTGCCCTTGTTGACAGCGGAGCTGACATGAATTGTATCCAAGAAGGGATTGTTCCTACTGAGTATTTTGAAAAAACTACTCAATCTTTATTTAATGCTAGTGGTGATAGCATGGGCATTAAGTATAAATTAACTAATGTTGAAATCTGTAACAATGGACTTTGTTTACATAGTACCTTTCTGCTCATAAAATATCTTTCTGTGCAGCTAATTTTAGGTACACCCTTTTTATCTTTACTTATGCCAATTGATAAGATTGATGCAACTGGCATATATACCACAATTCAAAACCAAAAGATTGTTTTTGAATTCATAACAAAACTGGAAATTAAAAGGATTAATTCTTTATCTAACAATATTGTTTCTAAAGAAAATCAAATTAATTTCCTTCAGAAGGAAGTTCTCTTCCTCAACATTAATAAGAATTTAATGTCCCCTACCATCACTCAGAAAATTACTGTTGTTAAAAATCAGTTAACGGCAGAAATTTGTAGTGATATCCCAAATGCTTTTTGGGATAGAAAGAAGCATATTGTTTCCCTTCCTTATGATAAGGATTTTCAGGAAAAAGATATTCCTACTAAGGCCAGACCTTGTCAAATGAAGCTGGAACTTCTTGACCTTTGTAAAAAAGAGATTCAGAGCTTATTAGATAAAAAGCTCATTTCCAAGAGTTATTCCCCTTGGAGTTGTACTTCTTTTTATGTTAATAAAGCAGCTGAAAAAGAACGTGGAGTTCCTAGGCTTGTCATTAATTATAAGCCCCTTAACAATGTGTTAAAATGGATCAGATATCCCATTCCCAATAAAAAAGATTTATTGGATAGGTTGCATTCCGCCACTATCTTTTCCAAATTTGATCTCAAATCTGGATATTGGCAAATCCAAATAAAACCCAAAGACCGTTATAAAACTTCCTTTGTTGTTCCTTTTGGTCATTTCCAATGGAATGTCCTACCTTTTGGGCTTAAAAATGCCCCTTCTGAATTTCAAAATATCATGAATGATATTTTTAACCCTTTTTCAGAATTTTCAATTGTTTATATAGATGATATTCTTATCTTCTCTAATTCAATTGATCAACACTTTAAACATTTAAAAATTTTTAAAGATGTTATTAAAACTAATGGATTAGTTGTCTCTGCCCCAAAAATGAAAATCTTCCAGACTAAGGTTAGATTTTTAGGGCATAAGATAGGAGAAGGAAAAATTCTCCCCATTGATCGAAGCATAGAATTTGCTTCTAAATTTCCTGATGAACTTAAGGAAAAGACTCAGCTTCAGAGATTTTTGGGTAGTCTCAATTATATTGGAGACTATTATAAAAATCTGGCACAGGATAGTGCAATACTATAATCCATGTTAAAGAAGAATCCTTCTCCATGGACTGAAGAGCATACTAAAGCAGTACAGAAAATTAAATTAAAAGTTAAACTTTTACCCTGTCTTGCTTTAGCCAACCCTTCATTTTTTAAAATTCTCGAGACTGACGCCTCTGATATTGGCTATGGAGGAATTTTAAAACAACTTAATTCTTTTTCTCACAAAGAAGAACTTGTTCGTTTTACCTCTGGTTCTTGGAAAGATGCCTCCAAGAATTATTCTATCATAAAAAAAGAAATTTTTTCGGTAGTCAAATGTATTACTAAATTTCAGGATGATTTGCTTAATCAAAAAATTTTGCTCAGAATTGATTGCAGCGCTATTAAGCAAGTCCTTCAAAAAGTTGTTGAGAATATTGTCTCAAAACAGATTTTTGCCAGATGGCAAGCTTATCTTTCTGCATTTGATTTTGATATTGAACATATCAAAGGGGAACATAACTCTCTCCCCAATTTCCTAATAAGAGAGTTTTTGCAGGACAGATGAGCGGCCCCTCTAGAGGGCGTGGTCGCGGGAATTCTCGCAGACCTGGAAAAGCACCTATCATCGTGAATGATGATCAATATCCTCCGATACAGGATTATGTTGAGTTTTTACGCCAGAGCGCTAAAAACAGGGACAAGAATGCTCCCCCTCTTAACCCCTTTAACAAAAAGAAATCTACTAAAGAGGTCTTAGAAACTATTAAGTACCAACCCCTTCCTAATAACAGGACTTCGGAGTTTGTACTTCTCCTCGAGATTGAGGATGATATCCAGCTGGATAAGCCTTGGGAACTTAAGTCCCGGTACCTTGACTCTCATGGTTATGCGGTACAAGAAGGCAAATATCGGACGGTATATGAGATGATACTCGTCGAGACTGGCTCTGTGATTTTTAATCACACTAATCGACACCAGGGTAATACCCACTCTCCCATTGCTTATAGCAAGGTGGTGTTGAAACATTTTTTATCTCCCCGCGATTGGGGCATCCACCCTTTAAAAACGAGAAAATTAAGTTCTCATAATGATGGTACTTACAATTATTTTGATTATGTCCAGGCTTGGACTAAAGCTTTTTACTATCAAAATGTTGAGCACAAACACACATGGTTTTTTGTTTTGTGCCCCAACTCTTTTCAGAATCCTTACCCCGAATGGGTATTCAATTGGTGGGATAAATTTGGTCCCGGAATTGATATTCTTCCTCCTGAAATTGCCCAAGAAAAACTCTTTTTACCTTGGTGCCAATTTCATCCTCTTTTACGGGGGAAAAAGAAGGCCCCGATTGGCCTCAACACTTTATTGTTCTTTACGAAAATGCAAACTCCTTGGATTTCTAGCTGGAACCTTCGTTGTCAGATGAGCAACCTCAATATTCCCCAACTTGAAAGAGTATTCTTTTACCGTTGGTGGTCAGGTGTTGATATTGGTAGCACCATTGGTCAGATTTGAGCCAGTCTGAGCAATTATATGAACATGGTGGAAGATTCCCCCCTGCACCTGAACACATGCATGACCCTGCAAGCCAGGTTGTTAACCTCAGTTCCTTGATGAAACAATTTCCTAAGGCAACTGAGCAGGAGCTCTTGAAAAAGATCATGGAGCAAACCCAGACCCAATTCAAGAAAGCTTTCGGAGAAAAATCCAGCAAAAAGACACCTGCAGATGATGATGCATCCATGTCCTCGCTAAACAAAGATGATGACAGTAATCCTTTCTTTTGTCTAGCAGGAGAATCACAAGAACATGAAGATGACCCTTCTGGTGAAGAACTCTTCCCTAATGACCCTGTCATGCAAGCATTCTTCAACTCTCTTGATCAAAGAGCCTTTCCAGCAAGCCGTCTGGAACTTTCCTCCTCAAACAAAGGCGCGGATGACCTAGATGATTTGAGATAAATGGCCCACCTGGCACCTGTGCTTCGAAGATAGAAGTACTGTTTGTAGGTCCCACCTGGTCCCACCTGGTCCCACTTGGTCCCACCTGGTCCCACATGGCCCACCTGGTCCCACATGGCCCACCTGGTCCCACCTGGTCCCACCTGGCCCACATGGCTCCACAGAAGATGACAGAAGACTCTGTCGTAATCGTAACAGTGGTGGACCCCATGGGCCCCACTAGGGGATTCCTTCTCCCCCTATATATTGAGGGCTAACCCCTCATTCGAACTATCTCTTTCTCTCTCTACTTCTCAGACTCTCTCCCTTCTCTCTAGAATTCTCTCTCTCACTCTCTGGTTTGTAATAATCCGGTCCATAATACATATCCTCAGTATATCCTTCAGCATAAAATTCACCCTCTCTATCTGACCATCGATTTGCGAGTGACACGCCGTGCTCAAACGCAACTCCATCCCATTATCTCCTAAAAACTCTGCTAGAATTAGGACACAAAGAGCTTATCACGATCCAAAACAATATTAAGCGATAACCCATGCAGTCTCACTATCTCTGCAATGCCCTATCGTGTAATCTATCCAAACTGGGAAAAAATGAACTACCTTGGTCAATCAATCCACATTAACCCAGATCGAATCGTAACCCCTTTGTGATGTTGCTAACCCCATGATGAAGTCCATCGATATACTCTCCCATTTCTATACCGTAATCCCCAACGGCTACAAAACCCTAGTTGATCTCTGATGATTAACATTCACCATTTGACAAGTGGTTCGCCTGGAGAAAAACTCTGTTATATCCCGCTTTATACCGTCCCACCAATACTGCCCCCTCATATCCTGCTACATCTTATGCCCTCTGGGATACATCGGGAATACTGACCAATGCACTTCCTCCATAAATGTGCATCGTAGGTCCTCATCATCTGGGATAATCAACCTCCCATTGAAGCGTAAGTTAACCTCATAACTGATTGAGTAAGACTCTTCTCTTCTTTCCAATAACTGATGTATCCTCTCTTGATAAGAGGGATATTGTGACACCCTGCCAAATTAAATACCGGGTGATCAATCCATTATTAAATTAAATTGGCATTTACAAATTGGTTCATTCTTAGCATCACTATTGAAAACCAAATTAATTACTAATCACCAAATAGTTAATTAAACCGAAGCCAATTTTATCTTTTACTTAACAGATAATAACTTACGAAAAACTAAAATAAATCATACAGCAATTCAGAGTCTAATCCATCACCACATATAATTAAAGGAAGATTTATCGAATAAATCATCGACTAAAACAAATAAAATAAAGCCAACACAAGGATAACTGAATCCAACATAAGTTTGAAGCGGATATTTGTAAATGGGGCAACATGACCAAATGAAATGCAAAAGTACTCCCAATAGATCCTATGCTAGGAAATGAATAAATGAAGCGTCTAAACAAAAACTCCTGTAAGCAATCCATCCGTGCTGCAGCTACGTGTCCCTAGAGCAGAATATCAAGTTTGGCATCCCTGTGGTTGGACATTAAAAAATTTGAAAATATTTTATAGCAAGAGTTAGTACTCAAAATGTTTTGAAAATATTTAGCAAGCATTTATAACAATAAAAATCGGTTATTAATTACACATGTTAGGTTCACGTACACTCTCTTGAGTTTCCTCACCTCTTGTCTATAGTGCATGCCTAAAGTTCTATACTTAGCCCACCTAGCTATACTACCCACATTAACTAGACTAAGATATTCAACTAAACTTACCTACACGTCTAAGTTTACGTACCCCCCATACAGTATATTAATTTATTAACATCTCTCATATGTTAATTGTTTCTCATGTAACAGTTCATATATGTTATTTTTCAATCTTAATAATTAAGTCTCACAACTTAATTTGCTTTCCAGATATATATCAATATATAACATCTTCCAGTCTACTATCACCCGTAAGTAGAATAATCGTAAGGTATATATTTTACACACAATATATACTATAAGTGCATACTTTACTATCACATCCATGCATCACACATTAGGTATTATTGGCTCGGAATCCTACCTCAATCACCAAGAGTGATTTATATATCTTGTCTCGGAATCATACCTCGATCACTAGTAGTTATTGATTATAATGGCTCGGAATGACGCCTCAATCACTAATATTAATCATATCTAGATTGGATCGAAATCATACCTCGATCACTAATACTAGTCATCTATCTCGATCACTAATACTAGTCATCTATATTGGCTCGGAATACTACTTTGATCACCAATATTTATTTAGTATACTTTAGGTATTCACACAACCTATGTATTACTATCCATCAATAGGTATTCACACCACCCGATCATGCATGTTAGTAAGTAGTAGATTTTTCTCTCTAATACTTACTGTACATTTTATTTTACGATTTATCGCATTATCGTATTCATTTGAGTATTCACACCACTCTAAGGGTCTTAGTTATCCTTTTATAAATTTCAGTAGTTAAACTATCTCTACTCTACTGGTATACACCCTGGGATTGAAGTTTACTCTCCCCGTAACTCAAATCCCAAATTTCTCGATACACGACTCGATCGATTTATCCTCTTCGGTACATACTCCAAGTCTTACACTCCATGACCTTAACGGACCTTAACTATACACCTACTGGCTTTTATTAAGTCCCTAAATAGGCATAAAATCATCACTAAGGTTCCCTTCATCGTTGGCTATCAAAGAAAAACTCAACCAACAAAAGAACCTAAATTCAGCTTTAATCAATCGATCGATGAATTTGATTGATCCATCCATCCATCGATCCATTGACATTCATACGTCGATCGATCGATCGACCAGATGCAACTTCGCCCAACTTCATCTTTTTCCATGTTCAACCCATCAATCCCTCATTAAATATTCTCGAAATCTCTATCAACATAACCAAACATCCACAATATGTATAGAGACTACTCCTAACGTAAATATATCATCAAATCTTTATAACATTCATTCAAGAACCATCAAAATATAAATATTATCAAAAACCCTAGATATTTGTGTTCTTCATGTTTAATCCTCATAAACCCAGATTTAAATCCATAGCAACAATCATAACTCTTGTGATTTTTAATCCTCTATAGATGTAAATACAAAATACATGCAAACCTACCAAACCATGTATTCAATTCATCCTTTTCTTCCAATAATTTACAATAAAATCAAACTATTCATGAAACCCTACGCATGGGTATTATTACTGCAATTATATTTGTAATAAACACTTGCCTTGATTATGGTAGGTTCTGATTTCGTGTTGATGGAGATGATTTGATTGTGTTCTCTCCAAATCCCCATTCCAAGATTGATTTTTTGTATGCCCAATCGAAAATTCTTCAAGAACCCTCTCAATTCTCACCAAAGCCCTCTCTCTTGTTATGTGAATGTCTAACTTATGTTTTTGAAGACTTTAACCCTAGCCTCCACTATTTATCATCTGATAAAATAATCTAAAATTCGTAGGTCTTTCTATCTAATTTTTCCAAGTGATCAAAATGCCCCCAATAGGTTCCAGTTTGGCCTAAAATTGACCCGGGACTCAAACTATACTCGCGGGTATACTATTCCAATTATTTCAACCCATTCAGAATCGGTCGTGAGCTCTAAATCACCATTCGAGTCACTTAAAATATATTTCCTATCTCGACCTCAATTTAGTCTGTACGCGACTCTCGATTTAGATAAAATAAAATACGCACATATCACTTGATATACCACATAACAATAATCATCAATTATTTACTATTCACACTTAGTAAATTTATATCATAATACTAATAAATTTTTATCTCTCGATTAAAATTTAATAATCACATTTATTATTTAATCACATTAAATTGCCTCACTCACATAAAATTCTAGAATTAATTAAATTATAAATACGCGAAAATACTGGAAGGAATTTCGTCCCTGAAATTAGGACATACCTACGATGAATAACTTTGGATACTACCTTCACATGTCATCCTCCTACTCCCATGTCGACTCATCAGTATTGTGGTGTCCCCACTGAACTCGCACTAGTGGCACCACCTTGGACCGTAGCTTACGCTCACAATGATCTAGAATAGCCAAGGGCATCTCCTCATACAAGATGTCTGGCTGTAAGTCAATCTCGTCAAGTGGAACGTTCCAGAAGGCTTTCTCACTCCTCTTGTACTTATTTAGTGATGACACATGGAACATGTTGTGTATCCGCTGAAGATGTTCTGGAAGTCCCATGTTGTATGTTACCGGTCCCGCCCTCTCTATAATAGGAAACAGTTCCACGTATCTTGGTGTTGACTTCCCTCTCTTGCCGAATATCATATCCCCCTTTATAGGAGATACTCGAGCCAACACTTTTTCACCAACCTATAACCCCATATGTCTCCTATTGGTGTCAGCATAACTAGTCTGCCTATCCTGAGCTATCTGAATGCGTCCTTGAATTAACTCAATCTTGGCAGTAGTTTCCTGAATCATCTCAGGTCCTAACAACTTGTTATCCCCCACCTCTAACCAGCATGAGGGTGAACAATAAGGTTTCCCATACAGTGCCTCAAATGGTGTCATCTCGATAATGAATTGGTACGAGTTGTTATATGCAAACTTTACTGTTATCATTCCTTATGGAATGTTTCTTCACCTTAGCTTCAAAATGCAGGTTGGTTTTTCTATCTTTAATGACTCTGTGTATAACTCCCGAAAGGTCACTCAAATCTCACTATACTCCTCCTTATCTTCATCTTCATCACTCCTCTCCTCACTGTCTTGGGAACCCAAAGACCAAACCTCAGAACCGTCATGCACATGATCATCTTCAATGGGAGAAGACATACTCCACATGACTAGCCATGAATGCGGTCTAATTTGGATCAAATGGGGAATTAACTTCCTTGTAATACCCCGTATTTTTATGGCTTTTAATTATGAGATTAATTATAAGTAATTGCTTTTAATTGTGGATTAATTAAATTAATTTGGGATAATTAATTAGAAATTAATTCGGATTTAAATAAATAACAAAACGGGAGTTAGTATTTAAATATGATGATAATGTTGAATATTACTAAGTGATTATAGTAATATGTGGTTATTGAATTGAACTTATTAAAATTGTTGTGAGTTGAAAATATGGCAGTTTCGGTAATTAAGTTGGGACGCGCGTGTCAGTCGTGTCAGGACCCAATTTAATGGATTTAAAAGTATTTTATTTTTATGTCATCTGTATGAGCATTTTGAGTGTGGCAACATGTCTAGAAGGGTCAAGATAGTCAGAAAACACTAACCGGGGGTTTAGTTTGGGTCTCGGGGCATTTTTAGGTATAACCGGCAACCCGGGAGGGTATTTTAGTCATTCCTATTTTTGGTGAATAGTGACCCATGAAAATTAGGAAATATTTATCAGCCAACCCTAGAGTCCGTTAGGGTTTTCACAACCAAAAAGTATCATGGCAGTTAGAGAAGAAGAGAGGATAAGTTCAAGATTTCCATAGCCATAACCACCACACACCACCACCATCGTCGGATTTGTGACCGAAAAGAGAGGGGGAACAACCAATACCATCATCTACGGATCAGAATATGTATTTTCCAGGCAAGGTATTTATCTTTCAAAGAATCAAAGCATATATTTTACATGATAGTCTAGATTTGATGATTTATCGTAAATAAATGAATTAATTGTGAAATTGGAGAATTAAAATATTGAATATGGGTAGGATTTATGTAGATAAAACTTCTGGACATAAACTAGTTATGAAACCATGATCCATGCATAGAAAATTGGGAAATTATGTTAAGATATATGAAGATCTTTAAAGAAATAGGAGAAGTAGGGTTCTTATGATAAATTGGGTGTTTTGATGTAAGAAACTATTGATTCATGACAATTTAATGATTCTAGTACGTTAAAGATGTTGCTAATATAGTAATAGGATGTTTAGTAAACTTTCTTTGGAGTTTGGGACGTTGTAATGGATATTTAGAGGTGTAAAAAGGAACAAACCCGTAACTATTTATGAGAATCTAGGCAAGTATCTACTAGATCGATCGATTGATCCAAGAATGTCGATCGATCGATGGTATCGATCATTTTTGTCGATCGATCGACCTCTCCTGATTTTTGGCAATTGTTTTCCTTTAAGGTTTAATGAATATTCCAAAGACGGTATTGATTCTTATGGTGATGAATATAATAGTTTGGGGACTTAGTTAAGGTCAGTAGGGTCTTAGTTATTGCTCGGAGAATATAATAACTTATGGGAGGGAACGTTGTAAGTACGAGTGATTACCGAGTGAGAACGGTTTGAAACCTTTCGATTTGGGACTGAATGTGGAATGAAAGATAATTTAAGGGATTTTATATTTACTGAGATAACCATAGGAACAAATGGGGAACCTAGTATTCACTTGGGATAGGTATAGGTACCCGAATTCGTATGACGAGACGTATCGCGTTAAATGAACATTACGTAGAATATTCGGAACGTAAATATTGTGGGTGAGACTTAATATATTGGGGAGGTGTATACCTATATTGAAATTGTATATACATACTGGTTGTGTGACTTTCTAGTATATGGATTATTGTGTGTATAACATACCTACCATACTTTCTATCACGGGAGGTCGTTCGTAAGAGGATAGTCTGGTCTCGATGTGAGCTTCGGGGGGACTTTAGATTGATACCTCAGAATATAGGAATTGTAAGGGCTTATTGTTGAATGGATAAGTCTACTGACCTTGGGAGCATAGGTATGTGCATGACCCATGGATATGTGAACTATGTTCGCCTCCATTATGTGTGATTTTTATTGAAATGATTCCTGAGCGATTCGAAACTTATGATCCTCACGTACGTGATGTACCGGGATTCGATAGCAGAGTATGAGGGCATCGTAAGTTCTATCCTTGTGGGGTGCCTAATTTGTAGAAGAGATATTATACTGGATTATATACATATACTTGTGATAGTTCCGTTGTGTTGCTTAGTAGATGAGAATAACTAAGAAAAATTAAATGGGATAAGAATGGGTTAATGCAATTAACACTTAAGATAAGTAAATTAATGAATGTGAATATGGGTTATGATTATCACTGGTTTGGGTGTTAAGAGTAGATACCCTATGGTAGAATACGAAAGTAGAAGTGGTAAGGACTAGTTAGTTAGTGGCATAACTAGGATGGGTTAAGGGTATACGGTAGGCGTGCACATTTAGTCGAGAGGTGAGAAACTCATGTGAGAGTACGCAACTAACATGTTCATAATATGTGTTGTTTAATTGTAATTTAAACACTTGCAATATTTTTAAAACTGTTTTCACCTCGGGCCACACCCGTTTGCTTCCAAATATATCTTTTTGTAAAATCCTTTTAGGTGCCCAGTCACAGGGACGCCAAGTATAGAAGTTCCATTCTGAATACGTGTTGTAGTTGTTGTGGAAGCTATAGGATTTCGGTATTAGACGCCTCTACATTAACCCTTTGTTCCTTCAGAGCCATTCATACCAATTAGGGCATGTTGGCCATTCGCATTTAGAGGTTGTAGTTACAGACTTTCATTATTCCATTAATTTGTATTTATTCAGACTCTTGAATTGGACTTTATTTACTCTGGTATTATTGTTATTGGAGTGTTTACTCCAGACTCAGTTGATTTCATTTCGTTGGTTACTTACATGAGATTGTTTATGCGATTAATGGTTTTTGATTTAATTACTTGGTTATGTTAACTTAATTAATAAAATTTGGCATCTCTCTTTTTAAATTTTAGGTGGCTAGTAATAAATTAAATGTTTTCAACAGTGATGCTAAGACTGAACCAACTTGATATTCTGTATTAATTTAATAAAGGAGTAGCTATCCGGT
This sequence comes from Sambucus nigra, assembly GCA_949130495.1. Classification (NCBI taxonomy): domain Eukaryota; kingdom Viridiplantae; phylum Streptophyta; class Magnoliopsida; order Dipsacales; family Adoxaceae; genus Sambucus; species Sambucus nigra. The sequence continues at coordinate 290,509,760 of OX422218.1, read as the reverse complement.
ATTTAATTAAAGGGGGTGTTACATTCCTCTTCCGAATCACTATCACTAAGTGTGGTATTTTATACCTTCAATTTCTTATCCTCCTTCCTTAGTCTAGTGAGACACTCATAGGGATAATGTCCAAAACCTGAGCATTAAAAACTATTGTCTCGGTCATCCACCTTTTTGGGAATATCCCTATTCTTCCTATCATGGTAAAAAAATTCTTAGTTTTTTTTCAAAACTCTTCTCCAAGAGCTTTTCATCTCTAAGCTTAAGAAACTTCTTGAACTTCCTAGAAAACCTACATATATATTCATTATAACACCTCATATTTTTATATCCAAATCGATATAATTAAAATAAATAAATTGCATGAATAAATTGGTTGAACATAATTATGCATGATTAAGTGATTCAATTATACTGATGTGACACCCCATCTAATTAAACATCGGTTTATTAGGCCTTTATCAAATTAAAACAGGTTTCTCATATGGTTCATTCTTAGCATCACTGAAAAAACAAATTAATTACTAACCACCTAAGTTAATTAAACCGGTGCCAAATTTTATCTTTCAAATAAATAGGATAAAAGAAAGTTTGAAAACTAAAACAACATATACAAGATACTAAAATCCAAACCATCACTAATATGTAAAAGAAACTAAGTCAAACCAAATAACCCGTCGACTGAAACCACAACCAAGCAACAATACACAATCCAACTACAAAGTAAAACTTATATAAATCTGAAATTGTAATGGAGTCAACTGACAACATGTCTACATATGAAAATAAGAATGAGATCATATGCTAGATCTGAATGAAAGAGTTGGCTACTCAATAATCATGTCAGCATCCACAAAGCTACAGCTTCGAATCCTGGAATGAAATCAAGTATATCACCCTTGTGGCTGGACACTTAAAAGGTTCTGAAAACATTTTTATATCAGGAGTTAGTAGACAAAACAGTTTGAAAACATTTAGCAAGTAATTTATCGCAATTAAAATCGGTTATTGATTACACATGTTAGGTTCATGCAGACTCCCTTGAGTCTCCTCACATTTCATCTAATGTGCACACTTAACGTCCTATACTTATTCCACCTAGCTATCGTACCCTACCTATCTCGAATAGTATATAACCGATCTACTAATGGTCTACTCTCTCGTACCGCCCATACAGCACGCTTTATTATTAACATTCTCGCTTATTTCAATTTTTTTTATAACATTCACAAGTGTCACATTTAATCATCATAATCAACTCTCACTACTTAATTCATAAATCAGTTTAGATTTATCATACGGTGGCCATCCCTGATCCTCGCGGAGAGAGAGAGAGAGAGAGAGAGAGAGAGAGGATGGTTCATCTCATGCAGTGAGAGGATCTTGGTCCCACGTATCCCTCTCGTGAGCGCTTCGTCCATCGTCGGTGATGTGTGAGGTGAAAAATGTAGAGAGATGGAGTTGCCAGTCTATTTTACTCAAAACAGACAAAAGAAGGTGGAGTCATCCCGAAGGACAACATCCAAAGACATACTGATACATACGAAATGAAAATTGATTCGAAAAAGGTTCAGAGGCTGAGTTACGAAATGGGAAGGTGTTAGGCACCCATTCCGCCCTTGCGGTCTCTCATGGATTGTTGTTATTTTCCTCTATTTCCCCGTGATATGTGTTCATGTGTATATGTAGTGGAGATAGGAATCGTCAACTTGTATCATGAAAGAGATAAAGCGAGTCATCCATAGGAATGTTCCTAAAAGTAATATTAGAAAATAGGATTTATGCGATTAGCGTTAATCTTTATAATGGAACGATAACGCGCATGGAATAATACTCCACTAAGAATAAAATATATGTATATGTAAATATATAAAATCTAAGAGAATTAAATTAAAGAATTAGAAAAATAGAAAATGAAAAAAAAAAGAAATAGGACTCGAGTCTATAGTTTTACCCTGAGAAGCCTACGTAGCCAAGATTTAGAGCCCCATCAAAGTTCACGTAGTTCGTATACAAAATGAGGGGTGGGGTTTATCCCATAAATCCAATCGGGGACTTCTCTTGTGTGTGGGTGTGTGTAAAAAGGTGTTTTAGTTATGAGAAAAGTGTGAGAATTCCCGTTTGGAATTTATGAGCAAACCCTCTTTTCTTGTTTTTTTTGGGTTTTACTTATATGAAAATAAGATATGTGCAATAATACTAAATAGAAAGTATATAAGAATATGTGAGATAGAGAGAATAAAAGTGCTAAGTAATAAAATAAGTTAATGCGAATTTAGGAGAATTTGAAGAGAGAGTTGAGAAACATGGACCTTCTTGAAGATCTTGAGCTTGATCTTAAATGTTAGAGAACATCCCTTGCACTTGGATGATGATGAAGGGTAATTAATTCACCAATTTTGATGAAAAAGAGGATGAAAAGTGAAGGTTGGAAAAGGATTTGGATGTGGAAATCACGCTAACTTCGAGAGAGGTTTTCTAAGTTCGCTGAGAGTGATGGATTTTAGATCTTGGTTCCCTTTGTAATGAGGTCAGGCCCTCCTTTTTATAGTCCCATAGAATTGTCGATTGGCATAGGCCTGGTCCTACCAATCGGCGGGTGTTTTTAGGCACACTGCCGATAGGCAGGATTTGGAACCTGCCGTTTGGCAGTCTCTTTCAGGTTCCTTTGAAAAATGGTTGTAAAACGCAAACCGTTGATCTGAATCGTGCACGAGGTGAACTAATAGAAAGTTATTTCATAGACCTTAAAAATTCCTTTGGACTATTCCCGAGTTCGGGAGTTAACTTCGGGTCAAATGTGGCTCGAAAGCGCTCGTCGATCCTTTGGATGGGGGATCATCGGACGCAAATGGATCGTTCATCCGCATGGTAAGTCAAAATCGCACACGAGGCAGATTATTTGAAAGTTTATGAGATGTACTTTGATATTCCAAAGAGTTTGTCTCTATTTAAGGATTTGACTTTGGTCAACCGTGGCTTGGGATCATTCGGTGACCTTTCGGAGTAAAATGGATCGTTCATCCTTACCGTAAGTCAATATCGCGTATGGGGTGAACCGTTGGAATCAAGTTTCAGCTCCCTTTGAAGATTTATTCAGTCTCAGTCGCGCTGAAGAGTTGACTTTGGTTAGACGGAGCCCGGGAGCGTCCGGTGGCCTCCTGGTCAAGTTTGGGGGAAAAATGGGTCATTCGTTCACATCATAAGTCAAAAATGTGCACAAGGTGGACTGTTGGAAAGGACTTTTAGTGCCTTTTGAGGATTCATTCAGTATCGGTCGAGATGAAGAGTTTGACTTTTGGTCAAATGGAGCCTGGGAGTGCCCGATGGCCTCTTGGTCAATACCCTAGGTATGACTTAGGTTTGTAGTGATGAAGGGAGGTATTAGGGACATAAGTAGAGGTTAGGGGGTGCTAGAATGGGGTTTCTCCGGAGTCCCTCGACGGGTGAGTTTGGAACAAATGATAGCCATCGAATAGACACCGCATGATGCCTTTGAAAGAGGATGACCAGAGGGTCGAGGCCGATTCTGAGGACCTAAGGATGAGGATGATGTATTAAGAGGGTCGAGGATGATTCGGAGGACCTAAGGTGGCATACTGGGGATGGTCAAAAAGGAAGTTATGACCAAAGATTGAGGTCAATTTCGAGGACCTAAAATAATGCAAGGGATGACCAATTTTGCGGGTCGAAGCCAATTCTGAGGGCTTAAATTGTGATGACCAATTTTATGGGTTGAAGCCAATTCTGAGGGCTTAAATTGAGATGACCAATTCTGCGGGTTGAAGCCAATTCTGAGGGCTTAAGTTGTGATGACCATTTATGTGGGTCGAAGCCAATTCTGAGGGCTTAAATTGAGATGATCAATTCTACGGGTCAAAGCTAATTCTGAGGGCTTAACTTGAGATGACCAATTCTGTGGATTGAAGCCAATTCTGAGGGCTTAAATTGAGATGACCAATTCTATGAGTCGAAGCCAATTCTGAGGGCTTAAATTGAGATGACCAATTCTGCGGGTCGAAGACAATTCTGAGGGCTTAAATTGAGACGTTCTCAGGGAACTCTGCCGGGGTAATTACCTCGTGATTTTCATTTGAGCTGGGGGAGCTGATTGCTGGGGAAACATTCGTGTCTTCCGAAGACTTTGCAGGGTAATAGCCAAGTGGATGCTATAAATCCCACTGGGGAAGTGATTAGGTGGTCTAGGGTTTGGACATTTTGCTCGGGGAAATTTGAGACTTTTGGTGAATAGGAGATAACCTGAGGTTTCGAATACTTTAGGGGTCCTCTGGGGACGTTGTTAGGGGGAGATTCCCTTGCCTTTTGAGATTTTCGCTGGGGAAATAGGGGTTTCGCTTGAGGTAGTCTGAATTTTTCTTAGTGAAAATGTTATAAATCACCCCAGGGATTTTTAGGAATTTTCTGAGAATTTTTGGGGATTTTCTAGGAGTTTTTGTATGAAAATTTAAGGGGGGTGCCGATCGGCATGGTGTGGAGGCTGCCATTCGGAAGTGGCACGAACTTTTGGACTTTCTCGAGAAGGTGGAAGGTTAGTGACAATCAGTAGGTGGGGCTGAAGTGCCGATCGGCATGACCCTTGGCTTCCTATAAAAAGGGGGCGAGTTCCCCTCATTTTTCACATCATCTTGTCTTTTCTCTTTCTGCGAATCATTTTAACATTTCACAACCTAAAAATGATCGTTTTTGTGAGCACTGCGGTACATAAGGAGTGGTTGGCTATTGATGACTGGGCGAATGTGGAGTGGAGGGCCAGGGCGCCTCTTGCTTTGAGGAGTGAGAACTCTTTTGATGCATTTGAGCCAGTGGCGGATGAGCGAACTTTACTACGGGAGCCATCGCATCATCTCTCTTCTAGGGTGGTGAACCTTGGTGGTTATGTAAGTACAAAATGACTTTTGGCATTCTTTTTTGGTGATTTCCTTTTTTTTCTTGTATTTAACAAGGCTTTTTCTTTAGCAGACTGATGTTTCTTTGTCGACTATGCATGCTCGTGGGACGACGGTTCTTAAGGATGTCTGGGAGCACCTTCCACATGTGTTGCATTGGGTAGTATCGTCAGTAGTCTTTGGGAGTCTGGCGTCTATGCTGGATGAGATGCCTCGTTCGATTGCGGTCTTATGCGCTTTAGGGGAGAGGTGGTGGGACACTAACCACACCTTCCATTTTGGCTTTAGGTAGATGATTGTGACTCCCATAGATGTGCAACAGTTACTGGGGCTGATTGTGATGGAGAGAAGATAGAGGTGGATCGCTCTTTACGGGTGAGGCCGAAGGCGGTGCGGGCGGCGCTAGGTGATGTGGGTAGGATAGTATCTAGAGACTCCATTCGTTTGTCACTGCTGAGGAATATTTTACTGAGTAGGGTGATTGATGTGGAGGATGGTTGCAGGTGAGATAAATGGCCCAGTTGTTTATCTTGCTGGTGTTGGGGGGATTTTTGGTGGCGTCGAGCGGTGACGTTGTCCACTTATGGTTTTTTCCATACTTGAGGATATTTTCGAACATCTCTCTCTATAATTGGGGGAGCCTGACTTTGGCGACCCTTTGTTTTTCTCTGGATGCATTTAGTCGGAACTATCAATAGACTTTTACTGGAGCCACATATCTTCTTGAGGTATTCTTTGGTTTGCGCACATTTCTTTCATGAATTCACATTTTTCTTGTTCGTCACTTTTTTTTACCCCAAATTCTTCTCTTTGGCAGGCGTGGTTCTATGAGGTCATTGAGTGTAATACCCAGCTGATTGCTTTAAAGGATGATACTATTGGGGACTTTTGCCGTTTGTACCAATGGCGGAAGGCCAATCGAGAGTCGAGGAAGTCTCCTTCCCTGCAGGCGGTGCGTCAGGTCTTGAATGGACTGACTAGTGATAGGGTAAGACTTTTTCCTTCTTCAGTCTTGGTTTTTGTGTGATCTGATTCCATATTGACTTATATCTGCTGGGGATTTTTCAGGTGACCATTTACCCTTGGGGGATAGCTGTTCAGGACACTGGGTCGACTCGGATGAACGCGCAGATGAGGCCTTTGCTGGCGCATGAGTTTGAACACTCCTGGTATCTCGAGGGGAGGGTGGTCCAATAGATTGCTGAGGAGGAGGTGGTGGTTCCACCTGCGAGGCCCCCTATGTCTATGAGGTGAGAACGGATGCTGCCAGAGGATGCAAGGATCGCGATGATGATTGGCGAGTCCTATCTGTTATATACTGACACAACTGTACCGTACGATTATATAGACTTCATGATGAGATGGATGATGGCGCCTAGCATATATGATGTGTTTCACTTCCCTCAAGCGGGTTCGAGTCATCCAGTGGGGTCTTCCCACAATGGTGGTGGTTCTTCGGCATCTGCAGTGGCAGCGACTTAGGAGGTATCCTTTGTGCGGTTGCATACCCCTTCATACAACATTCGGCGAGCAGATGGAGGGATGGTGCCTATATTGCAACATCCTCATGCGATGGACCTGGAGGAGTTGGGCTTGACAGAGGAGGTCTTTCGTCCTGTGGTAAGCCTTTCTGATATTTTCTTCTTTCTTTTCTGGTTTCCTGTGATCTTCATTGCATGATACTGATTTTGCCTTTTCTTGCAGCAAGTCTGGGTGACCACCACTTGGATAAGGGACTGGATATCTTCAACGACTGCCCATATTCGGGATGCGGTTCCTTTTCCTTCTTGCTTGATGACGTCTACCTCATCCGGGGAGGATTTTGGTTTGGGTAGCGGTGGTGTGTCATCTTGCCACAGGGGAAAGAGAGTGCATCGCATGGATCGGAGCTCTTTGAGAGAGAGAGAGAGAGAGAGAGAGAGAAAGAGAAAAAAAATGTGGGTTCGGGTTGAGTACTGTTGTTTTTTTGCTTTTCCTTTGATTCCTACAAAACTGATGTAACAGAAGAATATTTATGCAATGCAGTGGAGTTTTTTATTATCTTTTGTTAGTAATGAATGAATGAATGCATATGTGCTTTTTACTTTGTTGCTGAGACCGTACAAAGAAATATATTTGGAATTTTGAAGGAAAGTTTAAAATGAGAAATTATATAAAGATGGAAGGGGATTTTGAAATTCTGTTGAGAATATCAATTGATTTATTTTTGGGGGGCAAAAGAGAAAAAAGGTTAAGTTTCCAAAAATAAGGGGTTATCGATCGGCAAGGCCCTTGTCCTGCCTATCGGTAGGTCAGTCCAGTCTAATCAATCAAGGCTTTGATCGGTACTCCCTCCAGCCTTTGTTACCTCGTGGGGCAGGATTCCCTCCGATTTATACAATGGTTGTGTCTTTTGTGAGGGTTTTTAAGTATAAAAAGTGGTAAGGGTGGAGTATTTTCATCACACCTTCACATTCTAACTTTCTTATTCTATGAGATGGCTCTCCTTGGTAGTGTTGAGTTTGCCAATTACCTTAAGACTTTGGAGGCGATGTGCTCCTACAACATCGATTATGATGCTTTCAACATGCGTCAAGTCTCTTTATGGCGGTGGTACAATTTTGGTACCCCGAGGACCATGTATTCCACTTTAGCTTAGAAGAAGTCTGTCCGACTTATGAGGAATTTTCTATCATGTTGGGGGTAAATCCTAGTGTGGTGGATGCTATGCCTGAGTTTTCCCGATCTTCTTGGGAGCTGTTGGCTGGACTTCTCCACATCTCACCTTCGGCGGGTAGACCTTTGGTTACTGGAGGAATGATTTCCCTTTCGGCGGTTCTACGGTTTGTGCATTTACAGAAGATTGGTGATGCTGGATATGCTGGAGTTGTCGTCTGGACTTGGTATTGAAATTACTACTGGTGACTGAGAAACTACTGGTGGACCCACAACTTGCAGCGATTACTTCATGGATGTCATACCATCGCAATCCTATGGCGGTGATACTGGCGAAGACTTTGAATGGCGTGGATGCCTGGCGAGAAAGTTGTTCTGACTTTCTGAAGGGTAGCCCTGTGATGATGTTCATGTGGTTATTTGAAAGATGCTGCCTGGTGACTCCACCGGAATATCCTTTGTCGGTTGTGCCCAACTTCTTTTCGAGCCATTTCATTAGTGTTGGCCTGGATATCGAGAGCTGGGAGAAATGGTTTGTGGAGCATGGGGCTCTAAATCTTCACTAGTCAATGCCTTGGTGGGGACAGCTACTGCCTATTCTAGAGCTAGGTGAATACACGTACGTTCGGCTGGTTGGTCTCACAAAGACCTCTTTCTATTTCCCTTGGCGGCTTCTGCACTAATTGGGTTGGGACCAGATCATGCCACATCAGACACTAGACTTCTTTCCAGTAGAAGATCTGACAGAGCGTCTATGCATGCAGATTGGCCCTTTATGGGAGATTCGGCATTCGTCGACCTGTCCTTCTCAGTCCATTGGGAGAGTTTGGCACATCCCCAAGGATTATATGAAGTGGTTGTGGAGAAGAGTAGTTAGAAATATGTTGGTAGTGGGGACTGGACAAAGGTGGCTTATCTTATCTAATACCATGGATGGAGGTGTTGTGGTTTTTTCGAGACTGGTTCGAGCTTATCGGTCTATGGAGCGTCTGCGGCACTCTACTCAGGTAGGGGAAGCTTGTGGACCCCAAGACGTAGATGATGATGATGATGATGGAGCGAGATCCTCTGGTAGTTATGGGTAAGATTCTTGAAGAGTTTGTTTTGTAATGGGAAATAAATTTGAGAATTTATTTGGCTTTTTAGGAAAGTAGGGGGAAGGGAGTTATCCATTCCTTTTCTTATGTAATTGCACTGTAATTTCTCATTAGTGAAATAAATAAGTTTTTGATCATCTAGCTATGTTTTTTAATGAATTTCGTATTTTTGAATTATCTATACCGATCGCTAAGGCATGGATAATCCTTTTGTTCAAGTATATGTTAGAATGAACTCTCGTTCTCAGTGATAAGAAAAGAATAGTTTTTTGTGAAAAAGAAAGGGTCGTGATCATGTAAGATGTATGAGCTGTCTAGGTACCTCTGGGGGTTTTGAAAAGTTTTATGTTTTCTAAAAATGGTTTTTATAGAGGATCATGACCACGTAGTTCTGGGTAGAGGGAAATGAAGATTTTTTTTTGTAGAATAGAAGGGGAGATGAGAAGAGTCGTATCATGTCGAGATTTTGGACTAAGGGTAAAACTTCTTTAGACGGTTTAAATTAACTGGGTGCGCCATTTTCTCCCCATCGAGGTCGATAAGCACAGCGGCACCGTCGGAAAAAATCTTCTTCACAATGTATGGGCCGCTCCAATTAGGCTTGATTTTTTCTCTGGGGTCCCAGATGGGCTATTCTATTTCTTTGAGTTCTAAGTCCCCCTCTCGGACACCGCAGTCCTTGACTCTCTTATTAATTGATAGAGAGTAAGGGGTATACCCAGTCGAAGTTTGAATCAAGGTTCGGTAGCCCCAAAGGGCGTAAGGGATTCGGTCGGCCCAATCTCGATTTCGGTCATCTTACTGATGATGGCTTTGAGGTTTTTTTAGCTATTTCGAATGAACCATTAGTCTGAGGTCGGTAGGGAGAGGATTTGTGTCTCTAAATCCCATACTCATTGACCACTTCTGTGACTTGTGCCTTAAAGTGTAACCTGTTATCTGACACTAGTTCGTGCGGGATCCCATATCAACAGATGATGTTCTTTCTGATGAATTTGGCCACTTTCTTGGCATTCAGAACTGCATATGACTCTGCTTCAACCCATTTAGTGAAGTAATCAATGGCAACTAGGATGAATTCATGCCCGCTGGAAACCTTGGGTGTAACCTTCCCTATGATGTCGATGCCCCAGGTGATGAACGGTCAGGGAGAAGTCATGTTGTATAATTCTCGCAGAGGCAGGTGTTAAAGGTTGGAAAATTATTGGCATTTAAGGCATCTCCAAACATAGGCGGTGCAATCCTGGACCATTGTGGTCCAGTATTAACCTTATCGGATGATCTTTTTTGTAAGCATGTGACCATTCATATGGGGGGGCGCATTCCTCGCTGTGGATTTTTAGCATTATCTCATCAATGTCAGCCTATGCTATACTGTGTAGATGGGTTCCATCGAAGTTTCTTTTGAACAGTGCTTTATGACAGATGATGTACTGGGCAGCCAGTTTTCGAAGGGTTGCTCTGTCTTTCTTATTGGAACCTTAGGGGTACCTACCATGCTTGAGGAGGTGCCAGATAGCATAGTACCGGCAATTGGTTAGCTCGAAATCTTCTTTGGTGATGAGCTCAATGTGGTAGCAGTCGATTTATTTATCTTACTTTTGGACTAGGAAGGGGGGCTTTGTTATTCCTTCGAGCATGTCGACCATGGAGGCCAAGGTATCAAGGGCATCGACTAGGTTATTCTTTGCTCGAGGTAAGTAGTGGAAGGTGATATCTTGAAATTGGGAGGCTATTTCTTCTTAGTGGGCATGGAAGGGTTGGAGTTTTCGTCCTCGACTTTCCATTTTTTGAGCACTTGACTGATGACGAGGGTGGAGTCCCTGTAGACATCTAGGCATTGAATTCCTTTCTTGATAGAAACTTTGAGGCCTATCGTACATGCCTCGTATTCAGTCATGTTGTTGGTGGAGGGTAAATCCAATTTGATAGCGATGGGAGTGTGGGATTCATCTGGGGAGATCATAAGTATTCCAATACCATATCCCTTTTTGTTGGCAGCGCCATCGAAGAACATTTTCCAAGGAAGGTCATTTTGAGCAGCGCAAAGGATGTTTTCATCTAGGAATTCAGAGATCCAAATATTAGCTTCTTCTATAGGGTAGTCAGCGAGGTAGCCAGAGATGGCTCTTCCTTTTATGGATTTTTGCGTGATGTACACGATATCAAACTCGGCTAGGAGCATCAACCATCGGGCCATTCCGTTTGATAAGGCAGGTTTCTCATGCAGGTACTTGATAGGGTACATTCGGGATACAAGTTTGATGGGGAAGGCGAGAATGTAGTGTTGTAACTTTTGGGTGGGCCAAACAAGCGTGATGTATGCTTTTTCCAAAGTAGTGTAGTTGACTTCATATCCGGGCCAATCTATGACTGGCGTAATAGATGGCTCTTTCTTTACGGTATTATTCAATGTATTGGGCTAGCAAAGCCCCAGCTACAGTGTCGGTTATGGTTAGGTATAGGAGCAAGGGGAGACCAGGCTGTGGTGGCATGAGTACCGGAGGTTGGGTCAGATATTATTTGATTCGATCAAAAGCTTCTTGGTAGGCCTCGTTCCAAACCTTGGTTGAATCCTTTCGGAGGAGTTTGAAAATAGGTTCGTAGATGGAAGTTAGCTATCTGATGAATCGACTGATGTATTACAATTTCCCAAGGAAACCACAGACTTCGTTCTCCGTTCGAGGAGGTGGCATCTCAAGTATGTCTTTCAGCTTGGTAGGATCTTCTTCTATCCCCTTCTCACTGATCATTAATCCCAAGATTTTTCCCTTTATAATGCCAAAGACACATTTCTGTGGATTAAGTCTCATCGGATACCGTCGGAGTCGTTCGAAGAACTTTCAGAGAGCGGGAACTTGACCTTCTATAGTTTTGGATTTGATAATCATATCACCCACATAGACCTCGACTTATTTGTGAATCAGATCGTGCAGTATGGTTATGGCAACCCTCTGATAGGTAGCCCCGGCATTCCTAAGACCAAATGGCATAATAGTGTAACAAAAGGTTCCCCATGGTGTGATGAACACGGTTTTTTCTTGGTGATCTGGGTGCATTTTGATTTGGTTGTATCCGACAAACCCATCGACGAATGACTCGAAAGCATGACTGGCAGTGTTGTCCATGATCATATCGATATTGGGTAACGGATAATCATCCTTTGGAGAGGCTTTGTTCAAGTCCCGATAGTCTACACACATCCGAACTTTCCCTCCTGATTTTAGAATAGGCACTATGTTGGCTAGCCATGTGGGATATCCAATCACCCGAATGAATCTCACGTTTAACTGTGTGACCACTTGTTCTTTGACTTTGAGTGACCATTCGGTGCGGAGCTTTCTTAATTTTTGTTTAACCGGCTTGTAGTCTGGGAGAGTGGGGATCTCATATTGAGCTATTTCAGGATCAATGCCAGGCATATCGTCATAGGACCATGCGAAGACATCTACGAATTCCTTCAGTAATTCTTCGAGTTGTGCGCGCTCATACTTATCAAGGGTAGCCCCTATCCTAATCTCGCGTAATTGGCTACTAAAACCGAGGTTAATAACAACAGATTCTTCTACATTAACTTGAACGCAGTTATGTTGTTTGTTATTAACCTTATTTAGATCAGTTAAGAACTATTCATTTGTAAAATCATCATCATCAAAAGTTTGATTAGAATCTAAACAATTAATGTAAGGGACAATATGATAATCAAAATCTTCATTTATTTCATTGATAGGAAAAACAACATTGAGAACCTCATCAAAGAAGTTCTCGGTTACATTAGAGCAATGATGGACAATCGAAGAAGAGATAGGGTGAACATTAGGGTTAGGAGGGATTTTAACAGGTAGAACTGGCACAGCATGCCAGTTGAGGAGAGGTGTATCAGCAGCTTTAATCAGGTCGGATGGATCCACTGATGTAGTGCTTGAATGAACCATGCAGAGTGTCATCCCCAGTATTTATAAGTTAAACGAATCCTCGGAGTCACTTTCCTCAGTCTCTTCAGTATCTTTGATGAGCGGTTAAACATGGTGTTGGGAACTTTTGGCCCATGGGTAGCTGTCTTGGAAAAGATCTCCATTCTAGGCTTCATCTTCTTGTCGGTATGGTCATACCATGGTTTTAAAAAGCTACAAAAGAGGAAGTCTTTACTTTTTTTAATGAATCGTCCATACAAGTAGTCACATGGGATAGTCTGGATGCAGTCTAATCTTCTCGTACAGGTATTCCCATCCTTCGAGGAGATGTAAGGATGAAGGGACCAAGCGCCCTTGTAGCTTCAGAGTATCGAGTAACTCGGTCATAGTGCAAATATTATTTATTTGCCTGAATAATTCTGCCATGATCTGAACAACGTCATCTTGGCTGACTTCATCGGTCGATACTACCCAATTACCTGACTCTCGGGCCCATTTCCCCACTTTCAAGAATAGCGTAGTGAATCTCTGGCAATCAATGATCATCTGTGAGGACAATTTCAGCCCAAACTCTAGGAGTTGGTTTAATACTTTTGATAATTCCATACTTCCATTTTAAGAATGGGTACGGACAGCGATGCATGCTTTGGTAAGGAGTGACAGTACCTGATCAGCGAGGCTAATAGGGTGTAGGAGGAAATCTGGGCAAGTTTGGAGTGGTTTAGGAGAGTATATAGGTGTGATTTGAGTTGAGGGATCAAATTCTGGGTTCTCTTCTAAGAAGATAGCATTGGCATGATTTGGGAGTGGGTTGTGTGCAGTATTTGGCTTAGGATTGGATGGTGGGGAAATGGTACCCAGGTCAATTAGACCTTGGATTATGTTTCGAAGGTGACAGCATTGGTCGGTGGTATGGCCAGCAGTTTGGTGAAACGCATAATGGGCATCTACCTTGAAGTTTCTTGGAAGTGGATTTGGCAATGGACGGGGATCCAGAGGTTTGATAAGGTTTTGGCTTAGCAGGGCTTGACAAACTTTGGAGAGGGTAGCATGGATCTCAGTGTATTCCTTTCAGACTGGGACAGGGCGGCTTTCTGGTGCCCACGAGGTGGTTGGTTGAGAGATGTTATTGATGGTTGAGACTGCAGCATTGACAGATTTATCACATTTTCTCAGAGTGAATTGTCTGGACACTTTCTTTGGTTCAACTTTTATTTTAGTAAGACCTTCCTCGATTTATACTCCTTCTTATCTGAGAGCTCGTAAGTGCGGATAGTATTGTCCTCCCATTATTGCTCGGACATGGGGTCAGAAGTTCTTCTTCACTATGTTGACTTGTTCTTCCTCGGATGGCCAATTGCTCATGGTGGTTGCTTTTTCCCTCCATCGGGCTATGAAGTTACTGACTGATTCCCCAGAGTTCTTTTTGAGATGTTCTAAATCACGATGGGTGACCTCAAGCTCTTCATTGTATTTGTATTGCGATATGAATTCTCAGGCTACATCCTCCCAACTACGGATTCTGAACTCCTCGAGAGATAAAAACCATCGGAGGGCACTATCCTTCAAAGTTTACTAAAATAATAGGGCCATAAATTCTTCAGAAGCCCCTAGGAGAGTCATAGAATGGTGATAACTGCGAAGATGAACAGTCGTGGGTCCACGTACTCCGAATTTCTTAATATTTAGGATAAGGAGTCATGTGGGTGTAATCCATGTAATTTTCAGAGATTCTGACTTGGTAGAACTTCTTAGTTTGCATCTTGAGATCTTCTTTGACCTTGTTCAGCTCTTCCTCATTTGGATCAATGATCATAGGCAAGTTAGCCCCAGGCTGGGCAAGGTTTGGCATAGGAAGCTAGACAGGCAGCGGTCCATTAGCAGGAGGGGCACGTGGAGCGTGTTGATACTCTTCGGGAACCAAGATTGGCTCGATTGGACCCATAGAGTGAGGGAATAGGGCCTCGGGCTCTTGAGGAATAGGAACCTAGTTTCGTTGTATCTCTCGGACCTTAGTCTAGAGGTTGTCAATCTTGGACACGAGCTGAGCTAAGACTACCATCAAATCTGTTCGCACAACTGGTATTTGATATGTGTTCTCCATGGAAAGAGGATGGATTTTGTACTCGAAAGAAGTAGTAGGGGAACGGACGGAATTACGGGGTGATTTGACAAAAGATCGAAGCCAATAAAGAGCCAGGACAAGGGCGTGCAATCAACCTGAGAAGGCATAAAATGGGATATATTTTTGAAAAAAGAAGAATGAAAATATTTTTGACATTTTTTTTTAGATTTAAGAACAAAATATTTTTAGATTTTTAATAAAGAAGGGAGAAATGTTTTTGAATTTTTCTATAAAGAAGGGAGAAACGTGTTTGGATTTTTTATAAAGAAAGGAGAAATATTTTTGGATTTTTTTGACAAAGAATGGAGAAATATTTTTGGGAGATGGGTCTCAGTCTGATTATTGTAATTATTATGTTCTCACTTCTACTAAATTCTCCTAAATGCAAAATGAAATGTCGGACGGGACCCGAGCCCGAAAAAGTTAGGTTTGTAACATATGCAAAGCTATGGTTGCACTTGTGATCAGGCTCACGGGCAGGGTCCCATTTTAAAAATGAGCGAAAATTTGGGCGGCAGGTGACACGACTCAGAATGTGTCTCTAAAGTGTGTACTCTCTAGGCTCAAGTGCAAGCCTGTCGTTCAAGTAATAATCCGACAAGTCGGGTATCGATCCTCAGGGAAAAAGGACAACGAGAGTTGTGACGACGGGATAAGACTGAGGAATCCAAACGTTGACTCTAAGAAGAAAAGAAAAGATTGATTTGGTTTTTGGGATTCGATTACACTAAATGCAATTATGAAATTATGATGAAAAATGCAGCTAACTAAATTACCTAAATTATGAATGAAGAATGGAATCGAAATTTTTAACTAAATGATGAGAAAATAGGATGGGAATACAATCCCCCAACCCTAGTGGAATGCAGTGACAACGTCAATCATAAATTTATCCGATTAATTCAAACCCGGAATTTAATACTCCCAAGCATTATGTATACGAGGTTCAAGCCCGCGTCATACCTAATCTGAGGATGAGTAAATCGGTATCGCGGTAATTACACTCAAATTGTACTCTAAATCATCATGAGTACCCAAGGGAAAACGAGATATAAAGATCTACAATTCTTATGAAATTACGCGATACTATCAAAATTAATCATTAAATTCATCATTAACGTTATACACTTGCACTAACACATCAGGTTGGGTTCATGCATCCCAACCTTTAAAAACCTAGCCTAACATGCTCAAAGTAATGAGAACAATTGTTAGATTGCAGGAAATCATGATTAAACTAAAGAAAATTTGTAAAGTGATGTAGAATGGAAATTGGATTGAAGAAAATTAGCTCTTAATCTTACCCAAGTAGTAAAAGCAGCAATTAAGAACAGTTGTAATCACAGAAATCTGAATAATCTTCACTCTTGGAATTAAAATTGTAACCTACCTTCAAAACTAGGGTTTTACAGAAAAAATGGAAAATTATATTAATTCCCCGTGCAAATAATGATAATAAAATGGGTTTATATACCCTACAAGACTCCAAGAGTTTTAGCAGCACTAGGACTTTCCATTAGAGGAAAAATAGCAAATTAAAACGGCGACAGCCGGACCGGTCCCCTCCTCCCCCGGACCGGTTTGCCTTGATCCGGACCGGTCCTATCCTCCTCCGGACCGGTTTGCCTTGAATGCGGACCGATTCTTTTATTTCTGGGGAGGACCGGTCCCAGGGCGGACCGGTTCTTTTAATTTCTTCCTTCTTCGATTTGCTTTCGATCCGAGGTCTACTGGAGTTTGCACAGCGGACCGGTTCTTTTAATTTCTGGGCGGACCGGTTCTTTTAATTTCTGGACGGACCGGTCCCCTCTTTATTTGACTTTTTCTTCTATCTTTGACTGCTCATAACTTTCACACCCGGACTCCGATTGAGGTGCCATTTTTTCCAGTGTTCTTGTAGTTGAAAGCTCTTTAACTTTCAAGTTGTCCCCACCTCCGGAATAAGGCTGCAAAATTACGAAAATTCCCCTTACTCCCCGTTTCTTGGTTTTCTTTCACTGTTTTGAGTTCTCTTTGGCACTACCTTGCATGAAATACCTGTAAAACACATAAGAGATACACAAAATACGGAATACTTGCCAAAAAGGGTTAGTAGCATAAATATAAGCCAAATCCAATCTATTTACACCGCACAAAATCATAAAAATACCGAAATTAAGGGGATAAATGTGAAGAATTTATGCCTAATCAAATCTCCCTAACTTATAACTTTGCGCGTACCGAGCAATGTAAAAGAATCCTAGCAAAGCTTAACTCTTGAAAATCACATTTTATTAGGATATAATACCTTTTTCGCGGGCAAGCGATTGCATTTAGCGTATGCAACAAGCCTTTAAACCCCTAAGTCACCCAAGTAGGACGAGTGGTGTCTCGTGAGGGTTTGCAGAGAATGTACCCAAAAATTCGACTCAAAGAAAATTCAAAATACGCAAAAATTGTACAATTCAAACTTTTCCAGAAAATATACATCATCAAGTCATATTTACAAGTCTCAAATCATGGTGTGTGTGTGCGAAGCCGGAAATATAACCGCCAATTTCCACCGATTGATCATTACATTACTTATCCGAAAATTCGTTTTGATTTCAAATTCTCACGAAATGCTCTCTCAAACGAATCACTCGGATTGTGGCTATACTCTCGGTATACGTGATATAAAGAGTAAATATAATGGACACAAAATCACGCATACAATTAGAAAGACGGAAATTTCATAGTGAAAGGATATCATCAACGGATTACGATTTTAAAAACGGGAACATTGCCTCTTATTCATGCATTCAATCTCTTTTATTATCTTTTGGTGTATTATTTCTCCACGCGGTAACCAATTTCGCAATTTAGACTCGGTTAGGACTTTTTCGGGTTAAAGGTGTATTGGGTAAAATGAAAATGGTAGGGAAGGTTGGAATTGGAAAAGTTATTTATGATGTCCATTAGTGCTTTTTCTGGGCTATTGCTCATTTTTTCTTCTTTTTCTCTATTTTTTTTCTGTTTTTCACTTCTTCTTTTTTTCTTGTTATTTTTGTTGAGCATATCTATTTTTTTCTTGCCCCTTTTTGTTGCACTTTTCGGATTTAAATTCTGAATTTTTTTCATTTTTCACAATTCCGGCTATTTTGGGTTTTTCGAGTTGTCAAACGAAAGGAAAAATTATTCGGCTCAATTTGGGTTGCAAAGGGTAGTTTTTTCGCTACTTTTTCTGACCAATATTTTTGGGGTGACAAACAAGGGCCTACTTCATTGTCCAAAATGCCAATTGCGTTACCATATGCGTTTCGAGGTGAATTTAAGTTTAGAGACTAATTTGGCACGTTTTTCAAGGCAATATTGCACACATTTTTCAAAACCGATCAAAATGAAAGGATTGAGATCCTTGACAACTTATTAGGCGCTAAAAAGAACTTTGAGTTAACAATTAACTCGGATTGATTTAAAATCTCGCAAAACGTGATAGGATCGAATCTCACCGGGTTTGTTAATCTCCACATTTATTCGTTAAGTCGTCAATTTTCGCTCAATTTCCATCTTTGGTCAATTTCGGCTTTGTGTATTTTGGATATTTACAATTTGAGACTCCAATTCGAATTTTAATGATATTTTTGAAAAATTTGAATTCCAATTTTTATTTATTTTGAACAAAAATATTTTTGGATTTTTCAAAATTTTATGATTTTTTTGGAAATTTTGGGCATTTTTGAAAATTTGTGAAGTTTTAGAAATACGCACTTGTGACCCCCCCCCCCCCCCCCCAACTTAGACTTTTGCATTGTCCTCAAGCAAAAAGGACGAAAATCTAACTCAAGGCGAATGAAAAGTGCGGAAAAATAAAACAAACAAATATGAAAAATGCAACAAGACACTATATGACACTCATGCATGACTCAAAAATACGACAACAATCACCCCATACGCGTCGGGGGTGCGACGACCTCTCATCTCTCCACAAACTCACCCGACCCCACTTACGGGGGTCGATGCTCTCCTTGTCACTCCTGTCCTATGATTATATTCCAGCAATCGAAACAAGTTGGGACCTCGCCCATAGATAAAGGATAGACCGGGAGACTCGTCGTGACTAATTGGAAAGGGATCCTCGTGATGCTGACTCAAAGCGTGGTCTACGTGCACTGACTCGGAGGGAACACCTAGGTTTATTTAAATTTTTAAGATGCATGGGTCGGGCTCTAAGTCGGATGAACCATAACTTTTCTCCTCACTCACCTTCGGGACCTCTAGTGGTATGGGTGGATGGTCACAAAGAAGAAATTCATCGATTTTATCTTTCCATTCGCTTTCTTCTAGGTGTCTAAATGAATCCAATAGAGTTTGGACTTGTTCGTTAAGGCTCTCATCTAGGCTCTCATCCACCGGACCGAATTCTTTTTCAAATTCTTCCATGCTCATGTCTCCTAGTTCTCTCTCTCGAGTAGTGCCTACGTCCTCTCTTACTTGCTCGATCTCCAACTCCACCAGTTTTCTCTCTTCTAACCCCTCTCTCTCTCTTTCAATTGCGGTCACTACACACCTCTAACCCACTTTTCTCTCATTGTCACAACTATCACTATTACTTGATGAACTAGGGTACACTCCTAGCGGCTCTCTCTTGTGTGACCCCTCATTCTCATGGCTCGATACTAAGCAGGACCCTAGGGCATCTCCACAATCATTTTCCTCAAGTACTCACCTACGATCTCGTCTATGAAGCTCATCGCGTGAAGGTCATCTTCTTCCTCCGTATGTTGGGTGACATGGAAGATGTTGGTCTCTAAGGTCATGTTCCCAAAGGTGAGTTGCATTCGCCCATTCCGAGTATTGATGATTGCATTAGCCGTAGCTAAGAAAGGGCGCCCAAGGATGATGGGAACATGGTTACTCCAGTTAAAGGAGGGCTCCGTGTCCCAAATGACAAAGTCTACCGGCAAGTAGAAAGTGTAAATTTGGACGATCACGTCCTCGACTATGCTTCTTGGGATCTTCACGGTTAGATACGCTAATTGGAGAGTGACCTTTGTCGGCTTGAGGTCGCCCAAGTCAAGTTGCCTATAGATGGAGTACGGGAGGATATTGACACTTGCTCCCAAATTAAGTAAGGCTTTTTCAATTTTGTTTTCTCCAATGATGCAGGAAATGGTGGGTGCACCGGGATCTTTGAATTTAGGTGGGAGATCATTGAGTAAAATGGAGCTCACATTCTGTGCTAGAAAGACATTTTTCTTTACCTTCATCTTTCTCTTTACTGTCAACAAGTCTTTAATGACTTTTCCATAAGCTGGAATTTTCTTAATGGCATCGAGGAAAGGTAAATTCAGCTTAACTTGTTTAACACGTCTAGCACGTCATCACGTGGGTTTCCTTTATGGGAAGTAATTAGCTTTTGAGGAAATGGTTCCGCGGAGGGTGGTTTCACTACTACCTCGGCCTCACTAGCGTCTTCTTGTCACTCTCATTCAAGGGGACATCTTCGGCCTCTTTCGTACCGGGCGAAATCTCCTTGTCTTTAAGTACGTCTCGTGGAGGAGGTGACAAGTCAACTACCCTCCCGCTACGTAGAGTGGTAATTGCGCTACATTGCTCAGGATGGTCATGGGGTGTCGAGCTAACACTAGTTTGACCTTGGAGAGGTCTTTGGCCCTGGGCAGGAAACTTGCCCTTCTCTTGAACACTCAACGAGGATTGTATTTGTGACAGAGTCGCATTTATGTCACCAATTAGACGATCATATTTGGCATTGTTTGCGGTCTGGCTTGCGATGAATTGATTCACAGTATCCTTGAGAGTTCTCCGCTGTGGCGGGATATAATTTCCGTGAGGTGGTGGTGCTTGCACATGTCCTTGCATGTGTGGAGCTTGTTGAAATTATTGTGGAGGAGGAGGGGCAACATGCGAAGGAGGGTTCATTGCGGCATGTTGTTGCCCGTAGCTAAAACCGGGATGATTTTTCCACGAAGGGTTGTATGAATTCCCGTGCGGGGCATCGAAATTACCTTTATAGCCTCCTATACCACTAACTTGCTTTTGCAACATTACTTTGTAGGCGGGTATCGTCGGACATTCCTCAGTTGAATGTCCCGCCTCACAAATCGCACACACCTTCACGACAGGGTTTTGGATAGATCCAACTAACTCACATAAGTCTCGCAATCCTTTCTCCATAGTTTCCAATCGACTGTTCGTCATAGAATTCTTATCTACGTGGAATAGGCCGGACGCCGATGGAGCAGTGGTGGGTTGTCGATTTCAATTTTAAGCGTTCGGGTCAGAGGTATCCCAAGATTGGGTAGTCTCGGCAACATACCTCATGTGAAGATCAGCATCATGGGCATCTAGATCGACAAACGGACCGCTTCCCATAGTTTCAACAAGTTGTTTGGAGTTAAGATTTAACCCATTATAGATAAAGGAGATGATTTGCGACGGATTAAATCCATGATGGGGGCATGAAGCCACTAACTCGTTGAAACGTTCATAACATCGATGGAATGGCTCATTTTCATGTAGTCTAAATGCTTGAATTTGAGCCTTGATCGAGATTGTTCGATGTGTTGGGAAGAATTTCTTGAGAAATTTATACTGTAGCTCATTCCAGGATGGAATCGAGCTTGGAGGTAAAGACCATAGCCAAGCTTTGGCTTTATCTTTAAGCGAGAAGGGGAAGAGTTTGAGGCGGATTACCTCTTGTGTGCAGGTTTGATCATTGAGAGTATCACACACGTCCTCAAATTCCCTTATGTGGAGGTATGGCTTTTCAGAATCCATACCGTGGTAATGTGGTAGCGTCTGGATCATCCCATTCTTGAAACGGAACTGCCCGGCATTATACGGGAGTATAATGCATCCCGGAGTGACAGTGCGCTCGGGATATAAGAATTCTCTCAACGGGCGGTACGGAGGCTCTTCCTCACCGGTAGATGCATTACTATGCTGTGACATCTCTCTCTCACTTGACGACTCGGCTCTCTCACTGGGTGTGCTCGAAGTGTGTCCTACGAAGGAAAACGGAGTGTTTCTAGAGATTGAGTGTGACAGTGTGGGAGGTGGGATCCAGAACTGTGGGCCATTTGGAGTGTGGGGACTATCAGGGTTATACTCAACAAGTGGATTTTCGTTAATGCTGGTTGGAGTATTATGGGGTGTGGGAGTGGTTTCAGAATTTTGCATTAAAGCTTAGGAGAGGTGATGATTATGAATTTTTTTGTGCTTTTTTTTTTATTTATTTTTTTTTTTTATTATTTTTTTTTTTTTTTTGGTCAAAGCTTTGAATTAACTTGATCTAATCCTAAGTCTACCTAGTTCCCCGGCAACGGCGCCAAAAACTAGACTCGACTCAGAATGTGTCTCTAAAGTGTGTACTCTCTAGGCTCAAGTGCAAGCCTGTCGTTCAAGTATAATCCGACAAGTCGGGTATCGATCCTTAGGGAAAAAGGACAACGAGAGTTGTGACGACGGGATAAGACTGAGGAATCCTAACGTTGACTCTAAGAAGAAAAGAAAAGATTGATTTGTTTTTTGGGATTCGATTACACTAAATGCAATTATGAAATTATGATGAAAAATGCAGCTAACTAAATTACCTAAATTATGAATGAAGAATGGAATCGAACTTTTTAACTAAATGATGAGAAAATAGGATGGGAATACAATCCCCCAACCCTAGTGGAATGCAGTGACAACGTCAATCATAAATTTATCCGATTAATTCAAACCCGGAATTTAGTACTCCCAAGCATTATGTATACGAGGTTCAAGCCCGCGTCATACCTAATCTGAGGATGAGTAAATCGGTATCGCGGTAATTACACTCAAATTGTACTCTAAATCATCATGAGTACCCAAGGGAAAACGAGATATAAAGATCTACAATTCTTATGAAATTACGCGATACTATCAAAATTAATCATTAAATTCATCATTAACGTTATACACTTGCACTAACACATCAGGTTGGGTTCATGCATCCCAACCTTTAAAAACCTAGCCTAACATGCTCAAAGTAATGAGAATTATTGTTAGATTGCAGGAAATCATGATTAAACTAAAGAAAATTTGTAAAGTGATGTAGAAAGGAAATTGGATTGAAGAAAATTAGCTCTTAATCTTACCCAAGTAGTAAAAGCAGCAATTAAGAACAGTTGTAATCACAGAAATCTGAATAATCTTCACTCTTGGAATTAAAATTGTAACCTACCTTCAAAACTAGGGTTTTACAGAAAAAATGGAAAATTATATTAATTCCCCGTGCAAATAATGATAATAAAATGGGTTTATATACCCTACAAGACTCCAAGAGTTTTAGCAGCACTAGGACTTTCCATTAGAGGAAAAATAGCAAATTAAAACTGCGACAGCCGGACCGGTCCCCTCCTCCCCCGGACCGGTTTGCCTTGATCCGGACCGGTCCTATCCTCCTCCGGACCGGTTTGCCTTGAATGCGGACCGATTCTTTTATTTCTGGGGAGGACCGGTCCCAGGGCGGACCGGTTCTTTTAATTTCTTCCTTCTTCGATTTGCTTTCGATCCGAGGTCTACTGGAGTTTGCACAGCGGACCGGTTCTTTTAATTTCTGGGCGGACCGGTTCTTTTAATTTCTGGACGGACCGGTCCCCTCTTTATTTGACTTTTTCTTCTATCTTTGACTGCTCATAACTTTCACACCCGGACTCCGATTGAGGTGCCATTTTTTCCAGTGTTCTTGTAGTTGAAAGCTCTTTAACTTTCAAGTTGGCCCCACCTCCGGAATAAGGCTGCAAAATTACGAAAATTCCCCTTACTCCCCGTTTCTTGGTTTTCTTTCACTGTTTTGAGTTCTCTTTGGCACTACCTTGCATGAAATACCTGTAAAACACATAAGAGATACACAAAATACGGAATACTTACCAAAAAGGGTTAGTAGCATAAATATAAGCCAAATCCAATCTATTTACACCGCACAAAATCATAAAAATATCGAAATTAAGGGGATAAATGTGAAGAATTTATGCCTAATCAAATCCCCCTAACTTAGAACTTTGCGCGTCCCGAGCAATGTAAAAGAATCCAAGCAAAACTTAACTCTTGAAAATCACATTTTATTAGGATATAATACCTTTTTCGCGGGCAAGCGATTGCATTTAGCGTATGCAACAAGCCTTTAAACCCCTAGGTCACCCAAGTAGGACGAGTGGTGTCTCGTGAGGGTTTGCAGAGAATGTACCCAAAAAATTCGACTCAAAGAAAATTCAAAATACGCAAAAATTGTACAATTCAAACTTTTCCAGAAAATATACATCATCAAGTCATATTTACAAGTCTCAAATCATGGTGTGTGTGTACGAAGCCGGAAATATAACCGCCAATTTCCACCGATTGATCATTACGTTACTTATCCGAAAGTTCGTTTTGATTTCAAATTCTCACGAAATGCTCTCTCAAACGAATCACTCGGATTGTGGCTATACTCTCGGTATACGTGATATAAAGAGTAAATATAATGGACACAAAATCACGCATACAATTAGAAAGACGGAAATTTCATAGTGAAAGGATATCATCAACGGATTACGATTTTAAAAATGGGAACATTGCCTCTTATTCATGCATTCAATCTCTTTTATTATCTTTTGGTGTATTATTTCTCCACGCGGTAACCAATTTCGCAATTTAGACTCGGTTAGGACTTTTTCGGGTTAAAGGTGTATTGGCTAAAATGAAAATGGTAGGGAAGGTTGGAATTGGAAAAGTTATTTATGATGTCCATTAGTGCTTTTTCTGGGCTATTGCTCATTTTTTCTTCTTTTTCTCTATTTTTTCTATTTTTCACTTCTTCTTTTTTTCTTGTTATTTTTGTTGAGCATATCTATTTTTTTCTTGCCCCTTTTTGTTGCACTTTTCGGATTTAAATTCTGAATTTTTTTCATTTTTCACAATTCCGGCTATTTTGGGTTTTTCAGATTGTCAAACGAAAGGAAAAATTATTCGGCTCAATTTGGGTTGCAAAGGGTAGTTTTTTCGCTACTTTTTTTGGCCAATATTTTTGGGGTGACAAACAAGGGCCTACTTCATTGTCCAAAATGCCAATTGCGTTACCATATGCGTTTCGAGGTGAATTTAAGTTTAGAGACTAATTTGTGTGACACCCCGACTAATTAAATACCGGGTAGCTACTCCTTTATTAAATTAATTCAAAATGCCAAGTTGGTCCAGTTAATAGCATCATTGTCGAAAACATTTTAAAGATTACTAACCACCTAGTATTTAAAAAGTAAGTGCCAAATTTTAATTTAAGTCTGATTAACATGCAACAAGTGTAATACAGAATAACAACACCATTCACCATAATGAAGTAAATAGAATAACCATCACGCAATGTAAATAAATTCTGGAGGAAAACTCCTCACTACAATCCCACAACTGAAATAAGTAAACCGAATACTAAAACAATACATGCCCAAGTCTGAAAACTGTAATGGAAAGATGTCTCTAATAGAAATGGGCAACATGACCTACAACTGATAGATAATGAATCTGGAATCCAAGTGATAGAAGCGTCTACATTCAAATCCCTGTAGCTTCCACAAACAGCTACAGCTCGTCACCTGAATGAGTATCCTATGCATGGTGTCCTTGTGGCTGGGCACCTAAAATGGTTTTACAAAGAAAATAGATTTGAAAGCAAACCGGTCAGAGCCCGAATGTTGAGTTATATTTTAAAAACCTGCAAGTGCTTTAAAAACATTTAAAACATTAAATGCAAAGTACATGTTAGGACGTGCACTCACATGATATCCTCACCTCTCGTCTAACTGTGCACTCCTAACGTAAGTACCCATCTACAACGACACAACCCACTAGCTAAGTGACATTATCTCTAGCTAGTCTGCCATAGGTCCTACCCTTATTACTTGGTTCTATTAACATTATAACGCTCGTAATTAAATAGGGGTTTAACATAAACTCAGATGCTCAATATGCAATATATTTCACTATCCGCTAACCCGTTATGTTTCTCGAAACAATACCGTAATTATTTTCACAACATTAACATGAAGGTTCCCATTAATTAAGTGTATATTATTCACATCATAAATATACAATACAAGCACCCCGAGAACTAAGATGTGGTGCACACATACTCTGCTATCCATCCCGGTACATCACGTACATAAGGATTACGTATTCCGAATCTCTCAGGAATAGTTCACGAATAACAACATCACAAATAATGGAGGTGAACACAGTCACATCACATGGGTCACGCACATACCTACGCTCCCACGATCAGCGGACTTATTAATATCCCAATAAGTCTTTCTATGACCTATGTTCATCAAGGTAACCAGTCTAAATCCGGGCAACACAAGGATTAGAGGGCCCTAAGAGAACGCAAACCTCCCGTGATAGCAAGTATGGTAGGTATGTCATACACACAATTCATATACCAATACTAAGTAAACACACATCTTAGTAATCCCGTAGTTTAATTGTAGTACTATTCTCATTCTAGTACCAATATATAATTTACACACTTTATACGATTCCGATTTATAATCATACGCGCTATAATCTATTCTCACGTCGTAGTAGACACTCACGTCTCAACCCAAACGGTTCATTGATTTAAATCACTCGTATATAATTTACTCCTCATAATAACCCAAAAGTCCCAAATCTATCCATACATCATCAAAGGAAGGTTATCTATATCCTCGAACAAGTTTACGGGACTCCAAAAATCGAAACAGGCCAAAAAGGCCCAGACTGCCAACTCGTTAGAAGTCTCGTTCGAACGAGACTGTTCGAACGAGATTCCACTGTTAGCTCGTTAGAAGTCTCGTTCGAATGAGACTGTTCGAACGAGATCCAGTTCGTTCGAACGAACTGTACCTTCTAACGATATCTCGTTCGAACGAGATTATCGAACGAAACTGCCCCTCGTTAGAAGCGACTGGTCAACTCGTTAGAAGCTCGTTCGAACGAGCTTGTTCGAACGACCTGGGTTGGTTTCTAACGAGCTACCAGCTGCGAGCCCAGAAATTCCAAAATTGTTTTTCACCCAATTTCTACTCCTCAAATCTCCTCTAAACTTCGTCCCAACTATGTTTTAAGGTCTCCAATCATCCTAAAACATACTAAGGTCATATACTAACACCTTTTAAGGAATTAATACATCCTAAACATCATTAGATTACAAGATTCTACACTTTCCCCAATTCTTTTCAAGAACACAAACCCTAACATTTTAAATCATGAATTAACCCAATAAAAATCCGTTTTAATTTCTTCCAATCACAAATATCATGGGAATAATCATCTACCTATCATTCTACATGCAATTCTCCTCAAGATTTTCAAGTTCTAAGTTCCAAACTACATGGGTTTTCATATTTCACCAAGAACAAACATAAAATTGGAATTATCTAACATGGAAAGAACATTCTCTGAAATTAAATGGAATTAAGTCACTTGCCTCGAGTTTATCTCTGATTTAGATGTTGGTTTAATGGAGTTTTTCTGCAGAATTTCCTCTCTCTCTCTTTCTCCAAGCTTCTTCTCCAAAGGTGGCTATGGTGGCTAGGGTTTGATTTTGGGAAGGTATTAGAAAACCTAATTCTAATAACCTACGTAGCTTGTTGGGTTAATATGGGTTGGTTAGTGGCTTAGTGGGTCAATTCCCAATCAGATTAAAACTCCCAATATTCGTCACTTTTAATTCTCCAAAAATACAAAATTACTAAAATGCCCTTTATGTTGTCGGTATGTCCTAAAAATACCCCGGGACCCAAACTAAACCCCCGGCTAGTGTTTTCTGACTATCTCGACCCTTCCGGACGCGTTGGCGCACTCGAAACGATCATACGGTTAATAGAATTTAAATTCACTTTTATAATTACTATAATACACCATGACGCGGCGGTCACACGCGTCTCAACAAAATTCTCAAATTGTCGTTTATCAATCTCACGACAAGTTTCATAATTCAATATTCATATAACATCATATATACTCAATATAGTCAAATACCAACTCACAACTCGCTAGTATTTTACCCGAATTAATTTCTAATTAATACGCATTTAATTAATTAATCCCAAAAATAAATATAGCCAAAAGTACGGGGTATTACAATTTGGCACGTTTTTCAAGGCAATATTGCACACATTTTTCAAAACCGATCAAAATGAAAGGATTGAGATCCTTGACAACTTATTAGGCGCTAAAAAGAACTTTGAGGTAACAATTAACTCGGATTGATTTAAAATCTCGCAAAACGTGATAGGCTCGAATCTCACCGGGTTTGTTAATCTCCACATTTATTCGTTAAGTCGTCAATTTTCGCTCAATTTCCATCTTTGGTCAATTTCGGCTTTGTGTATGTTGGATATTTACTATTTGAGACTCCAATTCGACTTTTAATGATATTTTTGAAAATTTTGAATTCCAATTTTTATTTATTTTGAACAAAAATATTTTTGGATTTTTCAAAATTTTATGATTTTTTTGGAAATTTTGGGCATTTTTGAAAATTTGTGAAGTTTTAGAAATACGCACTTGTGACCCCCCCCCCCCCCTAACTTAGACTTTTGCATTGTCCTCAAGCAAAAAGGACGAAAATCTAACTCAAGGCGAATGAAAAGTGTGGAAAAATAAAACAAACAAATATGAAAAATGCAACAAGACACTATATGACACTCATGCATGACTCAAAAATACGACAACAATCACCCCATACGCGTCGGGGGTGCGACGACCTCTCATCTCTCCACAAACTCACCCGACCCCACTTACGGGGGTTGATGCTCTCCTTGTCACTCCTGTCCTAGGATTATATTCCAACAATCGAAACAAGTTGGGACCTCGCCCATAGACAAAGGATAGACCAGGAGACTCGTCGTGACTAATTGGAAAGGGATCCTCGTGATGCTGACTGAAAGCGTGGTCTACGTCCACTGACTCGGAGGGAACACCTAGGTTTCTTTCAATTTTTAAGATGCAAGGGTTGGGCTCTAAGTCGGATGAACCATAACTTTTCTCCTCACTCGCCTTCGGGACCTCTAGTGGTATGGGTGGATGGTCACAAAGAAGAAATTCATCGATTTTATCTTTCCATTCGTTTTCTTCTAGGTGTCTAAATGAATCCAATAGAGTTTGGACTTGTTCGTTAAGGCTCTCATCCACCGGACCGAATTCTTTTTCAAATTCTTCCATGCTCAAGTCTCCTAGTTCTCTCTCTCGAGTAGTGCCTACATCCTCTCTTACTCGCTCGATCTCCAACTCCACCAGTTTTCTCTCTTCTAACCCCTCTCTCTCTCTCTCTTTCAATTGCGGTCAGTACACACCTCTCCCCCACTTTTCTCTCATTGTCACAACTATCACTATTACTTGATGAACTAGGGTACACTCCTAGCGGCTCTCTCTTGTGTGACCCCTCATTCTCATGGCTCGATACTAAGCAGGACCCTAGGGCATATCCATAATAATTTTCCTCAAAGTACTCACCTACGATCTCGTCTATGAAGCTCACCGCGTGAAGGTCATCTTCTTCCTCCGTATGTTGGGTGACATGGAAGATGTTGGTCTCTAAGGTCATGTTCCCAAAGGTGAGTTGCATTCGCCTATTCCGAGTATTGATGATTGCGTTAGCCGTAGCTAAGAAAGGGCGCCCAAGGAAGATGGGAACATGGTTACTCCAGTTAAAGGAGGGCTCCGTGTCCCAAATGACAAAGTCTACCGGGAAGTAGAAAGTGTCAATTTGGACGATCAAGTCCTCGACTATGCCTCTTGGGATCTTCACGGTTCGATCCGCTAATTGGAGAGTGACCTTTGTGGGCTTGAGGTCGCCCAAGTCAAGTTGCCTATAGATGGAGTAAGGGAGGATATTGACACTTTCTCCCAAATTAAGTAAGGCTTTTTCGATTTTGTTTTCTCCAATGATGCAGGAAATGGTGGGTGCACCGGGATCTTTGAATTTAGGTGGGAGATCATTGAGTAAAATGGAGCTCACATTCTGTGCTAGAAAGACATTTTTCTTTACCTTCATCTTTCTCTTTATCGTCAACAAGTCTTTAATGACTTTTCCATAAGCTGGAATTTGCTTAATGGCATCGAGGAAAGGTAAATTCAGCTTAACTTGTTTTAGCACGTCTAGCACGTCATCACGTGGGTTTCCTTTATGGAAAATAATTAGCTTTTGAGGAAATGGTGCCGCGGAGGGTGGTTTCACTACTACCTCGGCCTCACTAGCGTCTTTTTTGTCACTCTCATTCAAGGGGACATCTTCGGCCTCTTTCGTGCAGGGAGAAATCTCCTTGTCTTTAAGAACGTCTCGTGGAGGAGGTGACAAGTCAACTACCCTCCCACTACTTAGAGTGGTAATTGCGCTACATTGCTCAGGATGGTCATGGGGTGTCGAGCTAACACTAGTTTGACCTTGGAGAGGTCTTTGGCCCTGGGCGGGAAACTTGCCCTTCTCTTGAACACTCAACGAGGATTGTATTTGTGACAGAGTCGCATTTATGTCACCAATTAGACGATCATATTTGGCATTGTTTGCGGTTTGGCTTGCGATGAATTGATTCACAGTATCCTCGAGAGTTCTCCGCTGTGTCGGGATATAATTTCCGTGAGGTGGTGGTGCTTGAACATGTCCTTGCATGTGTGGAGCTTGTTGAAATTGTTGTGGAGGAGGAGGGGCAACATGCGAAGGAGGGTTCATTGCGGCATGTTATTGCCCGTAGCTAAAACAGGGATGATTTTTCCACGAAGGGTTGTATGAATTCCCGTGCGGAGCATCGAAATTACCCTTATAGCCTCCTATACCACTAACTTGCTCTTACAACATTACTTTGTAGGCGGGTATCGTCGGACATTCCTCAGTTGAATGTCCCGCCTCACAAATCGCACACACCTTCACGACAGCATTTTCGATAGATCCAACTAACTCACATAAGTCTCGCAATCCTTTCTCCATAGTGTCCAATCGACTGTCCGTCATAGAATTCTTATCTACGTGGAATATACCGGACGCCGATGGAATAGTGGTGGGTTGTCGATTTCAATTTTAAGCGTTCGGGTCAGAGGTATCCCAAGATTGGGTAGTCTCGGCAACATACCTCATGTGAAGATCAGCATCATGGGCATCTAGATCGACAAACGGACCGCTTCCCATAGTTTCAACAAGTTGTTTGGAGTTAAGATTTAACCCATTATAGATAAAGGAGATGATTTGCAACGGATCAAATCCATGATGGGGGCATGAATCCACTAACTCATTGAAACGTTCATAACATCGATGGAATGGCTCATTTTCATGTTGTCTAAACGCTTAAATTTGAGCCTTGATCGAGATTGTTCGATGTGTTGGGAAGAATTTCTTGAGAAATTTATACTGTAGCTCATTCCAGGATGGAATCGAGCTTGGAGGTAAAGACCATAGCCAAGCTTTGGCTTTATCTTTAAGCGAGAAGGGGAAGAGTTAGAGGCGGATTACCTCTTGTGTGCAGGTTTGATCATTGAGAGTATCACACACGTCCTCAAATTCCCTTATGTGGAGGTATGGCTTTTCAGAATCCATACCGTGGTAATGTGGTAGCGTCTGGATCATCCCATTCTTGAAACGGAACTGCCCGGCATTATACGGGAGTATAATGCATCCCGGAGTGACAGTACGCTCGGGATATAAGAATTCTCTCAACGGGCGGTACGGAGGCTCTTCCTCACCGGTAGATGCATTACTATGCTGTGACATCTCTCTCTCACTTGACGACTTGGCTCTCTCACTGGGTGTGCTCGAAGTGTGTCCTACGAAGGAGAAGGGAGTGTTGCTAGAGATTGAGTGTGACACTGTGGGAGGTGGGATCCAGAACTGTGGGGCGTTTAGAGTGTGGGGACTATCAGGGTTATACTCAACAAGTGGATTTTCGTGAATGCTGGTTGGAGTATTATGGGGTGTGGGAGTGGTTTCAGAATTTTGCATTAAAGCTTAGGAGAGGTGATGATTATGAATTTTTTTGTGCTTTTTACTTTTATTTTTTTTATTATTTTATTTATTTTTTTATTTTATTTTTTTTAGTCAAAGCTTTGGATTAACTCGATCTAATCCTAAGTCTACCTAGCTCCCCGGCAACGGCGGCAAAAACTAGACACGACTCAGAATGTGTCTCTAAAGTGTGTACTCTTTAGGCTCAAGTGCAAGCCTGTCGTTCAAGTAATAATCCGACAAGTCGGGTATCGATCCTCAGGGAAAAAGGACAACGAGAGTTGTGACGACGGGATAAGACTGAGGAATCCTAACGTTGACTCTAAGAAGAAAAGAAAAGATTGAT
Organism: Sambucus nigra; assembly: GCA_949130495.1. Lineage (NCBI taxonomy): Eukaryota > Viridiplantae > Streptophyta > Magnoliopsida > Dipsacales > Adoxaceae > Sambucus > Sambucus nigra. The sequence goes on along the minus strand of OX422218.1, from coordinate 290,477,771 downwards.
TTGGTTTTTGGGATTCCATTACACTAAATGCAATTATGAAATTATGATGAAAAAAGCAGCTAACTAAATTACCTAAATTATGAATGAAGAATGGAATCGAACTTTTTAACTAAATGATGAGAAAATAGGATGGGAATACAATCCCCCAACCCTAGTGGAATGCAGTAACAACGTCAATCATAAATTTATCCGATTAATTCAAACCCGGAATTTAGTACTCCCAAGTATTATGTATACGAGGTTCAAGCCCGCGTCATACCTAATCTGAGGATGAGTAAATCGGTATCGCGGTAATTACACTCAAATTGTACTCTAAATTATCATGAGTACCTAAGGGAAAACGAGATATAAAGATCTACAATTCTTATGAAATTACGCGATACGATCAAAATTAATCATTAAATTCATCATTAACGTTATACACTTGCACTAACACATCAGGTTGGGTTCATGCATCCCAACCTTTAAAAACCTAGCCTAACATGCTCAAAGTAATGAGAACAATTGTTAGATTGCAGGAAATAATGATTAAACTAAAGAAAATTTGTAAAGTGATGTAGAAAGGAAATTGGATTGAAGAAAATTAGCTCTTAATCTTACCCAAGTAGTAAAAGCAGCAATTAAGAACAGTTGTAATCACAGAAATCTGAATAGTCTTCACTCTTGGAATTAAAATTGTAACCTACCTTCAAAACTAGGGTTTTACAGAAAAAATGGAAAATTATATTAATTCCCCGTGCAAATAATGATAATAAAATGGGTTTATATACCCTACAAGACTCCAAGAGTTTTAGCAGCACTAGGACTTTCCATTAGAGGAAAAATAGCAAATTAAAACTGCGACAGCCGGACCGGTCCCCTCCTCCCCCGAACTGGTTTGCCTTGATCCGGACCGGTCCTATCCTCCTCCGGACCGGTTTGCCTTGAATGCGGACCGGTTCTTTTATTTCTGGGGCGGACCGGTCCCAGGGCGGACCGGTTCTTTTAATTTCTTCCTTCTTCGGTTTGCTTTCGATCCGAGGTCTACTGGAGTTTGCACAGCGGACCGGTTCTTTTAATTTCTGGGTGGACCGGTCCCAGGGAGGACCGGTTCTTTTAATTTCTGGGCGGACCGGTCCCAGGGCGGACCGGTTCTTTTAATTTCTGGGCGGACCGGTCCCCTCTTTATTTGACTTTTTCTTCTATCTTTGACTGCTCATAACTTTCACACCCGGACTCCGATTGAGGTGTCGTTTTTTCCAGTGTTCTTGTAGTTGAAAGCTCTTTAACTTTCAAGTTGGCCCCACCTCCGGAATAAGGCTGTAAAATTATGAAAATTCCCTTTACTCGTCGTTTCTTGGTTTTCTTTCACTGTTTTGAGTTCTCTTTGGCACTACCTTGCATGAAATACCTGTAAAACACATAAGAGATACACAAAATACGGAATACTTGCCAAAAAGGGTTAGTAGCATAAATATAAGCCAAATCCAATCTATTTACACCGCACGAAATCATAAAAATACCGAAATTAAGGGGATAAATGTGAAGAATTTATGCCTAATCAGCAGGCCGACCCGAAATTTTGGCAAGGTTTAGGGTCAAAATCGGCAATCTAGCATGTGTGTCCTAGGCTTGACACCTATATGTGGGTATGAAGTTGGTTGGGTGAATTGGAAAGGGTTCCCCATCTAGCGTGACTTCCACGATTTACGTCTTTCTTTTGAGGGAAATCTGTACGTGTGGACAAGCCATTTGATATACCTGAGTGTACGTGAATTGCCTCTCTATATACCTCATGGGGACGGTACGTGTGAGAGTGAATTCGATATACTCGGCGTACGTGAATGATTTACTTGTGATATACCTCCGTCATGACTTCGGTCAAGCGGTACGATGCAGGGGAACCGTTCGATATACGTTGAAAGTTATTGGCAAATGGAAGGTGAGAGTTATATCGCTTAGGCTAACTGTGAAATTATGTTACTAAAGCCGTTTAATATAAAATTAAACTATTTAAGTAACTCTGAACTGCTTTTTGAAGAAACTCTTTTCTTAAAATCAAATAAAATTAATCACAAGATGTGTTTAAAAAAATATGTACGAGATCTGTTCAAGATTGGATAACAGGTTTACCAAATCAGTTTAAAAACTTAAACTCCGCACAACCATAAGAATTAAATGGGGAGATGTAGAAAGATTAATGACAAGCTATTTTTAACGTGGTAAAACCTCAACCAACTGAGGAAACATCCACGACTTCCTCTACGGAGTAAACAAAAAAAAATCCACTAAAACAAATTATAACAGTTACAAACTATATAACACACATGCACACAAGTCAGACCTATACAAGTTTAGGAATGTACCCACTGGCGTCCTTCTAACTTTTATGCAGTTCTGTTTGTTGATGTTGTTCTCAAGTTTGCTAACATCCAATTTGTTCCAATTCTTTACGTCGACTCTTTTTCTTGAGATCTTATTACCAACACTTTTAGTGTGGTAGGGTGATAGTGTTTGTGAAGGTGCTTTCTAACACATGCATGCACACACTCACGCTGATATATACAAATAGTTCTATCAAATTACATATAAGATCTATATGCTGTGATTTTTTATTTCTATCTTCTTAGAACATTTAAACCTTATTTGACCTTTATTATAATCCAAGAATCCACGGCTATCTTGCTCGGAAGACGTTTCAAGATATTAATCAATATCAGGTTTTGAAAATATTTTTGAGATTGAAAATCACCAAGTGCGATTCCAACTAGGTCGAAGGTCTTGTTTCAAAAGAACTAGAAACATAAAATGTTTTTGTTGATTTTGAAGTTGAAAACATTTACATAAAAAAATCAACAAAAGTTTTCTCAAGATGAGAAACTTTAGATGCAGATCTATTTTTAATATAACATGCAACACCTAGATCTAAGATTTCTATAAAAGTAGAAACACAGATCTAATCAAATGTTTAAGCTGAAAACAAGATCTGAGAACGAAGAAGTTACAGCATCAAACGATTAACAAACCAACACTCAAAACTCTTAAAACACTCAAGGTTGTGTTTGGTATACACTAGTTTTTGAAAGAGGTTATGGTTTGAAAACTGTTTAGGACGATTTAAGGTTAGGGTTTCCTAACTCTGGTTTCTCTCTCTCTTATCTCTCTTCTCTCTCCACCCACTCAAATAGATGAAGTGGCAAAAGTTCCATTTGGCTGAGGGAAGGTCTCCTTATATAGGGGGCTAATAAGGATCTAGAAGGCTGACTCAAATCAATGGCTACGATTTGGTCTCAGCAAGTTAACTTAGATCTAAGGGCTATAGATAAGCGGTGATAAAAATGCTTGTGATTGGCTTGAGAGAGTTTCACATGGATTGTATAAGGACGCATGCAGATCATCGATTAAAGGCAATCTAAGGGCTTGAACTGAGCACGGCTAATGTCTCACAGAGAAAACACAAAATGGTTCAATGACAGCCTGACAGGTGTAGGGATATGACTGGATATCACACGCGCGTTCAAAAGAAATTGCAAACGCACCCTGATGTCTCTAGCACATTTAGATTCCACCCAAGTGAACTTTCAGCCAATAAAACTAACAATTCATAATCACAAAATGACCCCAATACTTTATAAAACCAAATTTAATTAAGATAAAAATTGTTTTAAAATCATTTAGAATTCCCAAAAAATATTAAAGAATCAATTTGAGGTAAATTAACACACTCAACATACACACACTCAATTATATGTAATATGCAATGTATGAATGCAATACTAGAGTGTGTGAGTGTTGGTAAGTTTACCTTGAATCAAACAAACAAGAAGAATAAAATGTAGACAATCTCTGAGGCTTTTTGGATTCTAGTAAAGGACACAATTATGTCACTATTTCCAAACTAGATGAGCACTTATACAATATAGACTCAAGTGAGTCAAGAGTATAAGGTGCTTCAATATCCCCCTTTGAAAATATGAGACAAAATCTCCTTTGAGTCATCTATGACTCGTAGGGCAGCAAAAATAAGAAAAACTTATTCCTATAAAAATTCAATCTACCCATTTTCTAGAAAAAAAAAGTACATAACTCAACTAATTACAATTAAATACCCTATTACAACTGTACATAATCTTGTAAATAATCACTATGATCAAGCTCTTTAGGAATATGTAAGAAAAAATGAACTTATAAAGAATCAAATTTCTCCCCCATTTTGTCTCAAATAGACAAAGGGAAAAATATGTAGGCCAAAGAGTTTAATCAGCACAAACCATACCTATTGATTTACGCAAAGAAATAAATCTATTATAATCCAAAGGTTTGGTAAACATATCTGCGAGTTGCAAATCAGTAGGAAGATAATTAATTCTAATTCCTTAGTTTCAACTAATTTGCGTATAAAGTGATGTCTTATTTTTATGTGTTTTGTTCGCGAGTGTTGAACGGGATTTTTAGAGATATTGATCGCACTTTGATTATCACAATTAGATGTAATTGTTTTTCTTGAATACCATAATCACTTAGCATTTTTTTTAAGCCAAAGTAATTGGGCACAGCAGCTTCCAGTGGCTATATATTCAGATTCAGTTGTTGATAGAGAAATGCAGTTTTGTTTCTTACTACTCCATCCTAGTAAATTATTACCTATATAGTAACATGCTCCTGATGTGCTTTTACAATCATCAGTACACCCAGCCCAATCAGCATCAGTGTATCCAATTATAGTGCTAGGTGTATCACTAGTGTACCAAAGTCCTAGATTCAGAATGCCTTTTACGTATTTAATAATTCTTTTAACAGAAGTTAGATGGCTCTCTTTAGGATTATTTTGATAATGAGCACATACACAAACAACATACATTATGTCAGGACACGAGGTAGTAAGGTATAGCAAGGTTCCTATCATACTACGATAGAGAGTTGGATCTATAGATTTCCCAGTTTCATCTTTAGATAGTTTTACCATAGTACTCATGGGAGTTTTAGCATCTTTAGCACTCTCGAGGCTGAATTTTTTGACAATCTCTAATGCGTATTTCGATTGCAAAACAAATAATCCTTCTAAATTTTATTTGACTTGAAGACCCAGGAAAAATTGTAACTCCCCCATGAGAGACATTTGAAATTCTTTATGCATTATTTCAGAAAAGGATTTAACTTCTGAGGGGGAAGTTGATCCAAAAATGATATCGTCAACATAAACTTGAGCTATAATGATGTGTTTGTCAAAATGTTTAACAACTAAAGTTTGATCATTTCCACCTCTCTTAAAACCTTTATTTAAGAGAAAATTGGAAAGGCGCTCATTCCAGGCTCTAGGCGCTTATTTTAAGCCATACAAAGTCTTTTTAAGACGAAACACATGATTGGGATATTGAGGGTCAATGAACCCTTTTGGTTGTTCTACATAGGTCTCATCAGTCAATTTCCATTAAGGAATGCAGATTTGACATCCATTTGGTAAAGTGTAAAGTGCAAGTAGTAATCTATGGAAAAGAGTAGACGAACAGATTCTAAACGAGTAACAGGAGAAAAAGTCTCGTTAAAATATATTCCTTCAATTTGTGAGTATCCTTGAGCAACTAATCTAGCTTTGTTTTTAGTGATTATCCCACTTTCATCAGATTTATTTTTAAATATCCAACGTGTGCCAATAACCTTTTTATGATTAGTACTAGGTACAAGATACCAAACATCATGAATGAAAAATTGAAGAAGTTCTTCCTGCATGGCAGAAATCCAGTTAGAGTCATTCAATGCCTCTTTTACATTCTTTGGTTCCACAAGAGAGACAAAACATGCATAATGAGCATAATTTTTTAATTAAGATCTTATACGCACAGGTTCACTAGGATTACCAATAACGTTGTCTATGGGATGGTCAATAGAAACCCAATTAGGTACTTCAGGAGTCTCAATTGGTAAGGAATCATCTACTTCTGGAGAGTCATTTTCTAAAACATTTGCAGGCTCTTCCATAATAGTTAATTCCCCAGTCTTACTCTCTATAGTAGTGTCACTTACAATTACATTTATGGATTCAATTATGGACTTAGTGCGAAGATTATAAACACGGTATGCTCTACTGTTAAGCGAGTATCCTAAAAAATAGCTTTATCTCCATGACTCTCAAATTTGGATAAGTGTTCTCTATCTTCGCAGACATAACAGGTCTACCAAAAGTTCTAAGGTACTTAAGATTGGGTTTTTTTCTATACCAAAATTCGTAAGGAGTTTGTTTCGAATTCTTTCTAAGATAGACCCTATTGATAATGCGCCATGCAGTACGAATTGATTCTACCCAAAAATATTTAGGTAAACATTTGGCATGTAACATAACACGTGCCATCTCTTGAAGAGTACGATTCTTTCTCCCAGCGATACCATTTTGTTGAGGAGTCTTTGGGGCACTAAACTCATGTTTGTAACCATTATAGTCACAATACTCTATTATACCGGTGTCTTTGAATTCTCCACCTCTATCACTACGAATTCTATTTACTTGAGTGTCCTTCTCATTTTCAATCCGAAGCAGTATTTTTAAAAACGTTTGGAAAGTGTCGGACTTTTGTTTTAAAAAGGCTTTCCAAGTAAATCTAGTGAGGTCATCAACCATAACAAGAATGTAATTGTGTCCACAAAGACTAACAGTTTGATAGGTGAGGATATCTTTGACTTTCTTATGAGGTGCCTTAACAATTTTTCCTTCTTGACAAGATCCACAGACAATATTAGAAATAGGTTTGATTTTTGGAATTCCTCTAACTATTTCTTGATAAGACAATCTACTAAGATTATCGTAATTTATGTGACTCATCCTATTATGCCATATCTCATTGTCATCCATTCTGGCAACATTACAGATTTCATAATTATTCATGACAGTATAGCAATTGCAAGAGTCCTGAATCCTGTAATTATGCATTCACCCTTTTCATTTAAAATTTTGCAATTGTTCTTTGAAAAGGTAACAGTATGATCTGAGTCACAGAATTGCGAGATACTAAGTAGATTAGCCTTAAGACTTTTGACTAGAAGAACATTTTCACGAACAGGTAGTCCTTCTTCTTGGAGAGTTCCTTTACATATGATTTGGGATGATACTCCATCACCAATGATAACTTTTTCGCCAACAAAGCTGGTTTTATTTAAAAGTTTTGTATCATCACCAGTCATGTGTTTTGAACATCCAGAATCTAAATACCAACCAGAAGATATGTGTTTAGCTTTTAAAGCAGTAATAACAATGTTACACTTCATCTGGGGTAATAGATCATCTTTTCTAACCCAAATTGCTCTTGTTTTCATTTTGCACTTATTTGCTCTCATTTGATAAAATTTGCGAGCATTCGATTTTTGTTGAAAAATATTTTGCGCATGATGTTGAATTTTATGAAACACATGAGCATTTAGTTTAGGAAAGTGTTTAGGAATCCTTCTAGGAAATGTTCTTTTAGGTTTGGTCTTTCTTTTCCTATAGTTAGAGTTTTTGTCTGGTGGTCTAAGAAGAACATAATTGTTACGACTTCTCCTAGAATAGTTAAAGTTTTGATAAATAGGAGGGTTACAGACAGGTTTAACTAGTCTTCTAGCACAGCAGCCATCAAAAGAATGACCGTACATATCGCAGTAGGAGCAATAAAGATTGCTTGAAGAGGGTACATCCTTAGGAAAGTCTCTAAACATAAGCTTAAAGGAATTTTTGGGTTGAACCTTATTCCTAGGTAGAATAGTTTTGAAGGTAGAGTCACTCTTCCTAATTGAGGGGCATACATATTTAGCCTTAGGTGAACTTTCATGCTTAGAGTAACTTGATTGCCCAATATCAAACTTTTGATGTTTTCTATCAAACTCAGTTTTTAGAGAATGAAAGTCTGGGAAAGTTTCTATAGGTTTTTTGCCTCCTGACACAAACTTGATAGATTCAAAAGGTTTTGTTTGTGTCTTTAAATTGGGGAAAACCCCTATTCTAGTTAGATCATCAGAATTAGTTTTTTAATCAGCAACAAAACCATCAAAACAGTTTGAGTTATTTTCAAATTTGTAATTTTTTATAAAATAGTTGTTGTCTTCTCTTTTGTTTGTTCCAATTCTAACAATGTCCCTTTGTATTTTTTTCTCCAGAGTTTCATTTGTTTCAGTCAAATCTTTCAGTTTTTTATCAAACATTTTGATTTCATTTTTATGAGTAAGACATTGGGTAGTATACTCTTCAGCATTAAGTTTGACCATCAGGCTTAGATCTTCTAGTTTCTTAGTGAGATCTTTCACTATCTTATCTAGTCTAGTGCTTTTCCTGAGAGTTTTCGCATAAAGTGTGTAAATATCAGGGAGGTCTTCAGTATCCGAGTCACTAAGTGTGGTGTGTGAATTGACCCCTAAGGATTCATTTCTTGAACTCATGCACCCATGTACATCATCATTATCACATTCCCTTTGACTCACACACCCCGTGGTTGAACTATCAATATTCTCATAAAGTAAAGCATCTAAACCAGTAACAACATGATTCACAACAGCAGGAGTAGAGATACTATCATCATTCTCATACATAGGCATATCATCATTGTATATTATCTTAGCAAAGACATACATGCAAGGATCAAAAACATCAGTGATTTAGGTTCCTCATTTTCAGAGTCGCTTGAATCATCCCATGTCTTACAAATGTTGGCCCTAGTATGCTTATTGTAAGTGTTCAGTTTCACTCTACATTCTTATGCTATGTGTCCTAGTTTACCACATCTAAAGCATTCAATCTTCTTAAGGTCTTTGTTAGGTCTATTATGAATGTCCTTGTGATGTCTGTCTTGACCTTTCTCAAGAGGTTTATGATTAGAGTGAGTTGGATAATTGGACTTGCCTTGTTTGTTTGTCATGTTATTTCTAAACTTTACAATTTTCTTAAACTATTTTGACATCAAGGCAATCTGATTGTCCAAACTCTCTATGTGACAGTCCTCATCAGAGTCATAATTGGAAATGTTAAGCTCAGGTTTAATCAGCTTAGAAGAAAAACTCAGATTGGAACTAGTATGTTTCCTATGGGACTGGGTCAACTGTTTCTTAAATTCTAATTCCATTTCCACAGTTCTTAGTTTACTACTGAGTAATTCGGGAGTGAGATTTTGGTCACATATTTACTCAATAACATATCTTTAGTTGTCAAATTTCTGTGGTAATGATCTTAGAATTTTAGATACAATTTCATGCCTGTCATATATTATCCCATTAGCATGCAGTTTGGTCACAATATCAGTCAAATTCATATAAAAGACATCAAATGACTCAGAGTCAGACATAACTAAAGGGTTATACTGTTGAATGAGCATTTGTGTTTTAGCAGCCTTAACTCTAGTGTCACCTTCATGAGCAGTAACCAAAGTGTCCCAAGCTTCCTTAGAATTGGCACAAGATGAGATCCTTTTTAACTCATGTTCATTTATGGACATAAATATGGCATTCTTTCCTTTGTTATTGTTGTGAGAAACTTGCTTCTCTTCTTGTGTGAACTCACTTAAAACTTTCTTAATCCTTTCATTACTTCCTTCAGTGGCTGGTTTAGTAGGATAAGAGTATCTATTATCAACAATGTGCCAGACATCATCTCCCAAGGTTCCTTGAATGAAATCAATCATCCTTACTTTCCAGTAAGCAAAATTGGTTCCATCAAAGGGAAGAGGTCTGGTCAAGTTACCAAATCTTTAATTTTTCTCGTCCACGTTTGATTTTCAGAAAACAATTTCAAAAACACAGGATCTTTTTAAAAGAAGTTTACAAATCTCTGATACCAATTGAAATTATGTTACTAAAGCCGTTTAATATAAAATTAAACTATTTAAGTAACTCTGAACTGCTTTTTGAAGAAACTCTTTTCTTAAAATCAAATAAAATTAATCACAAGATGTGTTTAACAAAATATGTACGAGATCTATTCAAGATTGGATAACAGCTTTACCAAATCAGTTTAAAAACTTAAACTCCGCACAACCATAAGAATTAAATGGGGAGATGTAGAAAGATTAATTACAAGCTATTTTTAATGTGGTAAAACCTCAACCAACTGAGGAAACATCCACGACTTCCTCTACGGAGTAAACAAAAAAAAATCCACTAAAACATATTATAACAGTTACAAACTATATAACACACATGCACACAAGTCAGACCTATACAAGTTTAGGAATGTACCCACTGGCGTCCTTCTAACTTTTATGCAGTTCAGTTTGTTGATGTAGTTCTCAAGTTTGCTAATATCCAATTTGTTCCAGTTCTTTACGTCGACTCTTTTTCTTGAGATCTTATTACCAACACTTTTACTGTGGTAGGGTGATAGTGTTTGTGAAGGTGCTTTCTAACACATGCATGCACACACTCACGCTGATATATACAAATAGTTCTATCAAATTACATATAAGATCTCTATGCTGTGATTTTTTATTTCTATCTTCTTAGAACATTTAAACCTTATTTGACATTTATTATAATCCAAGAATCCACGGCTATCTTGCTCGGAAGACGTTTCAAGATCTTAATCAATATCAGGTTTTAAAAATATTTTTGAGATTGAAAATCACCAAGTGCGATTCCAACTAGGTCGAAGGTCTTGTTTCAAAAGAACTAGAAACATAAAATGTTTTTGTTGATTTTGAAGTTGAAAACATTTACATAAACAAATCAACAAAAGTTTTCTCAAGATGAGAAACTATAGATGCAGATCTATTTTTAATATAACATGCAACACCTAGATCTAAGATTTCTATAAAAGTAGAAACACAGATCTAATCAAATGTTTAAGCTGAAAACAAGATCTGAGAACGAAGAAGTTACAGCATCAAACGATTAACAAACCAAAACTCAAAACACTCAAGGTTGTGTTTGGTATACACAGGTTTTTGAATGAGGTTATGGTTTGAAAACTGTTTAGGACGATTTAAGGTTAGGGTTTCCTAACTCTGGTTTCTCTCTCTCTCTTCTCTGTCTTCTCTCTCCACTCACTCAAATAGACGAAGTGGCAAAAGTTCCATTTGGCTGAGGGAAGGTCTCCTTATATAGGTGCTGAAAAGGATCGAGAAGGTTGACTAAAATCAATGGCACGATTTGGTCTCAGTAAGTTGACTTAAATCTAAGGGCTATACATACGCGGTGATTAAAATGCTTGTGATTGTCTTGAGAGAGTTTCACATGGATTGTATAAGGACGCATGCAGATCGTTGATTAAAGGCAATCCAAGGGCTTGAACTGAGCACGGCTAATGTCTCACAGAGAAAACACAAAATGGTTCAATGCAGCCTGACAGGTGTAGGGATATGACTGGATATCACACGCGCATCCAAAAGAAATTGCAAATGCACCCTGATGTCTCTAGCGCATTTAGATTCTACCCAAGTGAACTTTCAGCCAATAAAACCAACAATCCATAATCACAAAATGACCCCAATACTTTATAAAACCAATTTTAATTAAGATAAAAATTATTTTAAAATCATTTAAAATTCCCAAAAAATATTAAAAAATCAATTTGAGGGAAATTAACACACTCAACATACAGTACTCAATTATATGCAGTATGCAATGTATGAATGCAATACTAGTGTGTGTGAGTGTTGGTAAGTTTACCTTGGATCAAACAAACAAGAAGAATAAAATGTAGACAATCTCTGACGCTTTTTGGATTCTAGGAAAGGACACAATTTTGTCACTATTTCCAAACTAAATGAGCACTTATACGATATAGACTCAAGTGAGTCAAGAGTATAAGGTGCTTCAAACTGCGCCCTGTCGGACCAGCGCCCATCACGAAGTGACCCTCCAGTTACTGGACAAAATTTGGTAAATAACAATGCTCTTTGGTGATGTCGTGTGAATCATGGATGATTCTCTTATTAGTATCTTATGATTAGAGTATCTTTCTTGATCATGCCAAACAGGGAGCAAAGTCCAAGTACCAAGGGTATACCAAGTATGGATGGGTGATGCGTGCAAAAAGTGGATATATGTGATCTCAAGTGAATGTGGTGCGAAGTGTACATGGAGAATCTTCTACAAGTGTGTGAAGAGAAGCATAAGCATGAGGTACACATGAAAAAGGGGAACATGCAAAGTAAATGGATTATATAAGAAAATAAAACACCCATGTAAATAGAGTCTATCCCTCATATAAAAACGTCCCCAGTGGAGTCGCCACTGTGTCCATCCCCGATCCTCGCGGAGAGAGAGAGGAGGGTTCATCTCACGCGGTGAGAGGATCTTAGTCCCGTGGATCCCTCTCAGGAGCACTTCGGTCGTCGTCGGCGATGTGTGAGGGGAAAAATGTAGAGAGATGGAGTCGCCAATCTATTTTACTCAAAACAGACAAAAGAAGGTAGAGTCATCCCGAAGGACAACATACAAAGACATACTGATACATACGAAACCAAAATTCATTCAAAAAAATGTTCTGAGGCTAAGTTATGAAATGGGAAGGTGTTAGGCACCCATTCCGCCCTTGCGGTCTCTCATGGATTGTTGTTATTTTCCTCTATGTCCCCGTGATATGTGTGCATGTGTATATGTAGTGGAGATAGGAATCATCAACTTGTATCATGGAATAGATAAAGGGATTCATCCATAAGAATGTTCCTTAAAGAAATATTAGAAAATAGGATTTATGCGATTATCCTAGCATTGATCGTTATAATGGAACGATAACGCATATGGAAGAATATGCCACTAAGAACAAATATATGTATATGTAAATATATAAAATCTAAGAGAATTAAATTAAAGAATTAGAAAAATTAAAAATGGAAAAAAAATAGGAGTCGAGTCTTGAGTTTTACCCCGAGATGCCTACATAGCCTATATAGGCATCAAAGTCCACGTAGTTCGCATACAAAACGAGGGGTACAATAGGAGACTTCTCTTATGTGTGGGTGTGTGTAAAAAGGTGTTTTAGTTATGAGAAAAGTGTGAAAAAAGTGTGAGAATTATCATTTGGAATTTATGAGCAAACCATATTTTCTTATTTTTGGGGGGTTTTATTTATATGAAAATAAGAGATGTGCAATAATACTAAATAAAACGTATATTAGGATATATGAGATGGAGAGAATAAAAGTGCTAAGTAATAAAATAAATTAATGAGAATTTAGGAGAATTTGAAGAGAGAGTTGAGAAAGTTGGACCTTCTTGAAGATCTTGAGCTTGATATTGAATGTTGGAGAGCATCCCTTGCACTTAGATGGTGATAAAGGGTAGTTAATTCACTAAGTTTGATGAAAAAGATGATGAAAAGTGAAGGTTGGAAAAGAATTTGGATGTGGAAATCACGCTGACTTCGAGAGAGGTTTTCTGAGTTCGCTGAGAGTGATGGATTTCAGATCTTGGGTCCCTTTGCAATGAGGTCAGACCCTCCTTTTTTATAGGCCTAGGGCATTACTGATCGACATAGGCCTGGTCCTGCCAATGGACAGGTGTTTTTAGGCACTATCGATAGACAGGATTTGGAACCTGCCGTTTGGCAGTCTCTTTGAGGTTCCTTCGAAAAACGGTCGTAAAACGCAAACTGTTGATTCGAATCGTGCACGGGGTGAACCGCTAGAAAGGTATTTTAGAGACCTTCGAAAGTCCTTGGTACTGGTCCCAGGTCCAAGAGTTAACTTCGGATCAAATGTGTCTCGAAAGCGCTCATCGATCCTTTAAATCGTTCGTCTGCATGGCAAGTCACAATCGCGCACGGGGTAGACCGTTGGAAATTTTATGAGATGTACTTAGACATTCCAAAGGGTTTGCTCAGTTCGGGGAGTTGACTTTGGTCAACCGGGGACGAGGAGAGTTCGGTGACCTTTCGGAGTAAAACGGATCGTTCGTCCGTACCGTAAGAATCGCAAATGGGGGGGACAGTTGGAAAGGGGTTTCAGCGCCCTTTGAAGATTCATTTAGTCTCGGTCGAGCTGAAGAGTTGACTTTGGTCAGACGGATCCCGGAAGCATCCGATGACCTCCTGATCAAGTTTTGGGGGAAACGGGTCGTTCGTCCGCATCGTAAGTTAGAATCAAGCATGGGGCAAACCGTTGGAAAGGAGTTTCAGTGCCCTTCGAGAATTCATTCAGTTTCGGTTGAGCTGAAGAGTTTAACTTTTGGTCAAATGGATCCTGGGAGTGCCCGATGGCCTCTAGGTCAGTACTCGGGGTATGACTTAGGTTTGTAGTGATGAAGGGAGATGTTACGGACCTAAGGAGAGGTTAGGGGGTGCTAGAATGGGGTGTCTACACATACGACTTCCATAATTAAGTTTCACTACTTAATTTACTATAGATATTCCCAATCTATTTAAATCTTGAAATTAAGTTTCTCTCTACTTAATTTATCATTTAGATGTATATCTATATATATCATCTACAAGTCTACTTTCGCACATAAGTAGAATATCATAAAGTGTATATATATATATATATATTATAAGGATTTTTGGTATGGCTAATCATCGACCCCAATCGTCCTATCATTTACATTGGTCCGGATATCCCTCGACCCCAAAGTAAATGTTATGCATGTATATTGCTCTGGATACTCATCGACCCCAATACCTTTTAACTTGGATTTGGTTCGGATACTCATCAACCCCAAATCGAGATTCCATGTATTGGTCCAGATAATTATTGACCCAATACTGAATTAAGCATACTTTAGGTATTCACATAGCCTAAGTATCAATACAATAGGAATTCACAAAAAAAATTGTTCATACTTGTACGTAATATTTTCTCTCTAATATTCACCATACTTTATCATTTATTTACGAATTTAATTCATGGTTTCCTTCTTATTCACCTACTCATCATTATCAAGTCCCTAAAGAGGTATAATAACACTCCTACGATCCCCTTCCATCAATGGTAATCCTAGAAAATTCTACCAAGAAAAGCACCCAAAATCTTCTAGGGTCGATCGATAGAAGGGTTTGGTCGATCGATCAACTTGGTCGATCTATCGATATTCATAGGTCGACCGAACAGGTGCAACTTCATCTTCTTCAATTTCTCACCCATTCTGTTTTACCCAACCTCCATAATTCTCCACCAAATTCACATACGATTATTCCTAACTATTTCCACATGAGTTAGATGATTTCTAATGTTACAAACACATTAAAACTCCACTGAAATCAATCTTGAATGAATCAAACCCTCTAAAGTAATTCATAATCTAGTTTTGTGTTCATCCATCAAATTCAATTCAAACCCTAGATTTAAATCCGTAGTAACAATCAACTCTTCTAATTTACGATCCTCTACAGATATAAATCCTAACTACATGCAATTTTACCCAACATGAAATCAATTTGTACTTTTCATCAAGGTTTTGAAATATAAATCAATCTATTCATGAAATTCCTTCACATGGGTATTATAACTTTAATTCAATTTGAAATAAACATTGGCCTTAGATTTATTGATCAAATTTCGTGGTTCTTGGTTGATGATTGATTGTTTCTTCTCCAATCTTCCTTTTCAATTGTCTTGAAATGCAAGAAACCCTTCACTACCTTCTCAATTCTCTCTTTAGGCTTTGGAAAAATGGTTATCTCTTTTTCTCTAATGGACTCTCTAATGTTTTGTGTTATGAGCCCAAATCCCAATCTCTAAATATCAGATACATGGCTCTAATTTTCGTAGGTCCCTTGACCTCTTTTAAAAAAATGACTGTAACACCCTTAACAAGTGTCGGTTTGGTCCATCATTGACCCGGGACCCAAACTATACTCTCGGGTACACTATTTCGACTATTTTGACCCATCCGGAATCATTTGTGACCTCTAAATTCCCATCCAAGTCACTTAAAATATATTTCTCATTCCTCACCTCAAAATAGTCCACACGTGACTCCCGGTGAGATAAACTAGAATACGCACATATCGCTCGCTATGCCGTATAATTTTAATCAGTTATTATTTACTATTCACACTTAGTAAATTTTATCAAAGTATTAATCAGTATCTAACTCTCAATTAATAATTACATTTACCAAATCACATTAAATTACTTCACTCGTGTAATTTTATTAAAACGTATTTTCCTAATTAATTTCTTTAAAAATACGCAGAAATACGGGGTATTACATACTCCCCCCCCCCCTATAAAGGAATTTTGTCCTCAAAATTAGGACATACCTGCGGCAAATAACTTTGGATACTTCTCTCGTATGTCATCCTCCCGCTCCCAAGTCAACTCCTCAACATTGTGGTGACCCCACTGAACTCGCACCAAGGGATCCACCAGGGACCGTAGTTTATGCTCATTACGATCTAGAATAGCCACGAGCCTCTCCTTATAGGAGACGTCTCGCTATAAGTTAATATCCTCAAGTGGAATGTGTCAAAAAGACCTCTCGCTCCTCTTGTATTTCTTCAGTGATTATACATGGGACACCTCGTGTATCCACTGAAGAAGCTCTGGAAGTCCCAGTCTGTATGCTACCAGTCCCACCCTCTCTATAATATGAAATGGCCCCACATACCTTGGTGTTAACTTCACTTTCTTTCCAAATATCATAATCCCCTTCATAGGAGATACTCGAACCAACACCAGGTCACCAACCTCTAACTCCACATGTCTCCTGTCAGCGTCGACATAACTCTTCTGCCTATCCTGAGTAATCTGAATGCGCCCTCGAATCAACTCAATCTTGGCAGTAGTCTCCTGAATAATCTCGGGCCCCAACAACTTGTTATCCCCCATATCTAACCAAAAAGAGGGCGAACGATAAGGCCTCCCATATAGCGCCTCGAACGGTTCCATACTGATAGGAAAATGGTAAGAGTTGTTATACGCAAACTCTACCAATGGGAGGTATCTCTTCTACCCTCCCCAAAAATCTAGGATGCACGTCCTCACCATATACTCAAGCATCAGATTCACCCTCTCAGTATGCCCGTTTGTCTGCGGGTGATACGCCGAGCTCAACTGTAAATATGTGCCCATGGCCTCCTAAAATCTCTTCTAGAAGTGTGACAAAAAAATTATCTCTATCAGGCACAATATTAATCGGAAACCCGTGCAGCTTAATAATCTCTTAAATAAATAGTTGTGCATACTGCATCATCTCGTAGTCTGTGCAAACTATAAAGAAGCGAGCCACCTTGGTCAGGCGATCCACTATTACCCATATGGAATCATGACCCCGCTACGACATAGGTAACTCAGTAATAAATTCCATCGAAATGCTCTCCCACTTTCACACGAGAATCTCAAGTGGCTGTAACATCCCCCAAGGCCTCTGATGGTAAACTTTCACAAGTTGGAAAGTAACACACACTTTGAGACAAACTCTGTTATGTTTCTCTTCATGCCGGCCCACCAGTACTGTCTCCTCATATACTGGTACATCTTGTCCCCACTGAGATGTACCGCAAACCTGGATTTGTGAGACTCAGTCATAACTGCATGTCTCAAATCCTCATCCTCAGGCACTACCAATCTCCCATTAAAGTGTAGGCCTCCCTTTGAGCTAACTGAGTAAGACTCTGCACCCTCAACTAATAACTTTTGTACCCTATCCTGACAGAACTGATCCTCTGCATGTGCCTTCACTACCCGCATAACAATCTCGGGAGTGATAGTCATGAATGCCATGCATGCTCGGGAAACTTCATCTTCCTATCTAATTTCACTCCGCTTAACTTTCCATACCTCTATTAATTCTCCACTGGGTCATCGGCTCA
The DNA here is from genome assembly GCA_949130495.1 of Sambucus nigra. Lineage (NCBI taxonomy): Eukaryota > Viridiplantae > Streptophyta > Magnoliopsida > Dipsacales > Adoxaceae > Sambucus > Sambucus nigra. The sequence goes on along the minus strand of OX422218.1, from coordinate 290,460,088 downwards.
ACGGTTCCGTTACTACTTCGGCCTTCCCAGGGTGATATTGTATATCAAACTGATAGTCCTTCATGAATTCTAGCCACCGCCTCTGCCTTATATTCAGATCCTTCTATCTGAAGAGATACTAAAGTGACTTATAATTCGTGAACAACGTAAACTGCTCCCCGGAAAGATAATGCCTCCATATCCTCAAAGAAAAAATAACCATTGCGAACTCAAGGTCATGGGTGGGGTAGTTATCCTCATTGGGATTAAGCGTTCGTGATACGTAAGCTATATCCATTTCCTCCTGCTGCAACACAACCCCCAAGTCCCTACAAGGATGCATTTGTATAGACCCGGTACTCAAATCCTCCCCTAGGTAAAGCAAGTATGGGTGTTGATGTTAATTTTTCCTTTAGCTTATGAAATGATAACTGATAATGATCACTCCCCACCAATGGCACTCCTTTGCAAGTCAGGTTCGTCAACGAACCCGCAATCTTTGAAAACCCTTTGATGAAGCGATGATAATATCCGGCCAACCCCAAGAAGCTGTGAATCTCATTCGATGTCATAGGTTATCCCCACTCCCTTAACGTTAATACCTTACTTGGATCAATAGCAATGCCCCTGTCGGACACAATGTGGCCAAGAAACTGTACCTTTCGAATTCAAAATCCACACTTTTCGAATTTAGTGTATAATTTATGGTCCCGTAGTATTTATAGAACCATACGTAAGTGCTCAACGTGCTCCTCATATGTCCGTGAGTAAACCAGGATGTCATCTATGAACACATTCATAAACTTGTCTAAAAATTCCCAAAATACCCTGTTCATAAGATCCATGAATACTGCAAGTGCATTGGTGAGCACAAACAGCATCACCCTAAACTCATACGACCCGTACCGCAATAATAAAGCGGACTTAAGTTCGTCCTCCTCTCAAATGCACAACTGGTGATATTTGAACCTCAAATCAATTTTTGAGAAGTAAGCAGACCCTCTCAACTGATCAAATAAGTCATCGATCCTAGGAAACAGATACTTTTTTCGTATCCTCACCTTGTTCAGCTCCTTGTAATCCATACACAAGCGAAGAGAACCATCCCTCTTCTTCATAAACAACACCGGAGCACCCACAGGCGATGTACTCCGTCGAATGAAACCTTGACCCAAGAACTTCTAAATCTTCTCTCTCAGCTCCGACATCTCTGAAGATGCCATACGATACGGTAATCTGGCAATCGGTCTCATCCCCAGTGCTAAGTGGATGGCAAACTCTATTTCCCCGCTCGGTGGAAGTCCGAGTAAGTCCTGAAATATATCCTCGAACTCCCTCACTACTAGAATCGAGTCTAATGGCACCATCATCTCCTGTGAGGTCTCCTCCTCAATACAGTATAGGTGAGTGAGCGATCCTCCCTCAGGCAGAGGCATCACCGCTAGGAACATCTCTTACCCTGGGATGGAGAACACTATGGTCCTCTCATAGCAATCTACCATCGCTCGATAACTCGCCAACAAATCTATGCCTAGAATCACATCGTACCCCTCCATGTCTAACACTAAAAGGTATGTCACTAGACTTAGTCTACCAATTATAATATCGACTCCTCTACAAATTGAATGTATCAGTGAACCACTATCCATCGGTGACTCAACACACATAAAGAGACTGTCGGCTGTCTCTAATAATCCAGTGGATTGTACAAATCTAGTCTTAATAAATGAATGAGATGCCACAGTATCAAACAAAATCCTACCCTCATGTCCGTGAATATGAAATATACCCTCTACTACCGGCGACGCCTATAATGCTGGAGGCATCACTATATCCCAGACGTTGTATACGCTCATAGTGCATCTGACCCTACTACTGTGGTGGAGCTGGTGTTGGTGCTAGAGCTATCGGAGCCTCTGCCCCTATTGGGCACCCTGTCGTTGTGCCCTATCTCGCTATGGATAAGCTCTACTCTTGTAACCCTGCTGGCCACATGTGAAACATTGACCCTGGAACCGTCTCTATCCCTAGCCTTGCTGGCCCTAACGTTGACCCTGATGGCCTTAGCCCTGCTGGCCTTCCCGTAGTTCCCTTGTCCCTTACGGCCCTAGGGAAGCTGCTACTACTGGGGACCCTGCTGGCCATGCTTGTTTGATCGGTACCCTCCAAATTTGAATCTCTTGGCAAAGTTCCCCTACTGAGAATCCTTCCCCTGCTGACCCATTGTCTGCTGCTGCTGGGGTGGTGCCCCACTCCCATTGTCCCCCCAGCCTTGCCCTGTTGGCTAGGCTCACCCTCTTGCTCCCCTTGGCATGGAAGCGATGATCCTGACAATGCACCAGTACGACATTAACGACGTCAGTGTAAGTTATCAATGCAGGATTATCAATCAAATGTTGCATGATCCACCAAGACAAACCATCCATGAACTTATATTCCTTCCTTTCTTTATTTCTCACATCATCTGGCACAAAGTTAGCGAGGCGGGTGAACTCCTCATCGTAGTTCGCTACCGAACGATCACCCTAAACTACTTCACTGAATTTCTTCCTCATCTCCGACTCCACTGCAAGCGGGAAATACTTACGGTCGAACTGCACCCAGAACTTAGAAATCGTCATCAAGTCTCTTTCCTCAATGGTGGTCACCGGCTCCCACCACTGTAGGGTTGCTCTTGAAAGTCTGAAGGTAGCTAATATCTGTTTATGGACTTCCATACACTCAAGCATGTGCAAATGGTGCTAAATGTTCTTCGTCCATTGGCACACCACCATTACATCAGTACTACCCTGGAACTCGGGCAGGTGGTCCTTATGGAAGGCCTCCCTCACTCACTGCCAAGAAGACACCCCTGTCTCGACCTGGATCACTGGCGCTACTGGCTGTTGTGCCTGAGGCTGAAGGAAGTGAGCTGTCATGGCCCTCATAATTGTCTCGACTGCCTGAACCACTATCACTGCCACCTGGGTAGTAGAAATCATCTCTTGTGGTGGTGGTGGTGGTGGTGGTGGCGGTGGTGGCGGTACCTGTTTCTCCTGAGGGTCCTCCCTAACCTCATCTCTGGCTTCTGCCCTCTCAGCTCGCTCTCTCCTCGGCGGCATACGAAAATAGAATTAAATTGTACAAGTACATTGTTTATACAAAAATCTTATAGCAAAAGCATGATATCTTAGGCACGCAAAGATAAAAAACTGTCCTAACAAATAGGGATCTATATCAAAATAATGATACACTAAAATCATAGGAAGTCGTACATATCCTATGGACAGTAGAACTTGATGCTCTGATACCTTTTGTGACACCTGCCTAATTAAATATCGGGTGATCAGTTCTTCATTAAATTAAATCAGGATTTACACATTGGTTCATTCTTAGCATCACTGTCAAAAACTAAATTAATTACTAATCACCTAATAGTTAATTAAACTGATGTCTTTTATTAAACAGATAATAACTTGCGGACAACTAAAATAAATCATGCAGCAATATAAAGTCTAATCCATCACCATATAGAAATAAATAAAGTCTTTCCGAATAAATCATCAGCTAAACCAAATCAAATAAAGCCAACATAAGGATAACAGAATCTAACATAAGTCTGAAGTGGATAATTTAAATGGGGCAGCATGACCAAATGAAAGGCTAAAGTACTCCCAATAGATCCTATACTAGGAAATGAATAAATAAATCGTCTAGACAAAAACTCCTGCAAGCAATCCAAATGTGCTGCAGCTGCGTGTTCCTAGAGCAGAATATAAAGTTTGGTGTCCCTGTGGCTGGACACCTAAAAGGTTTTGAAAATATTTTATAGCAAGAGTTAGTACTCAAAATATTTTGAAAATATTTAGCAAGCATATATTACAAAAAAAATCGATTATTGATTACATATGTTAGGTTCACATACACTCTCTTGAGTCTCCTCACTTCTCGTCTATAGTGCATGCCTGACATTCTATACTTATCCCATCTAGCTATACAACCCAAGCTAACTAGACTAAGATATTCAACTGAACTTAGCTACACGTCTAAGTTTTCGTACCGCCCATACAGTACATTAATTTATTAACATCTCTCATATGTTAATTGTTTCTCATGTAACAGTTCATATATGTTATTTTTCAATCTTAATAATTAATTCTTACTATTTAATTTGATTTTCAGATATATATCTACATATAACATATGCCAGTCTACAATAACATGTAAGTAAAATAATCGTAAGGTATATATTTTACACACAATATATACTATAAATACATACTTTACTATCACATATATGTATCACACATTAGGGATTATTGGCTCGGAATCCTACCTCGATCACCAATAATGATTTATATATCTTAGCTCGGAATCATACCTTGATCACCATTAGTTATTGACTATAATGGATAGGATTGACACCTCGATCACCAATATTAATCATATCTAGATTGGCTCGGAATCATACCTCGATCACCAATACTAGTCATCTATATTAGCTCGGAAGCCTACCTTAACCACCAATATTTATTTAGTATACTTTAGGTATTCACACAGCCTATGTATTCCTATCCATCAATAGATATTCACACTATCCGATCATACATGTTAGTACGTAGTACATTTCTCTCTCTATACTTATCGTACATTTTATTTTACGATTTATTGCACTATCGTTTTTATGTGAGTATTCACACCATTCTAAGGGTCCTAGTTACCCCTTTATAAATTTCAGTAGTTAACCACCTTTAATTTACTGGTATACACCCTGGGATTGAGTTTACTCACCCAGTAACTCAAATCCCAAATTTCTCGATATACGACTCGATCGGTTTATCCTCGTCAGTCCATACTCCAAGTCTTAAACTCCATGACCTTAATGGAGCTTAACTATACACAAACTGGATTTTATAAAGTCCGTACATAGGCATAATATCATCACTAAGGTTCCTTTCATCTTTGGCAATCGAAGAAAAACTCAACCAACAAAAGAACCTAAATTAAGCTTTGATCAAGTGATCGATCGATCGACCAGATACAACTTCTCCCAGCTTCGTCTTTGTCCTTGTTCAACCCACCAATCCCTCATTAAACATTCTGGAAATCTCTACCAACATAACCAAACATCCACAATTTGTCTAGAGACTATTCCTAACGTAAATATATCATCAAATCTTTACGAAATTCATTCAAGAACCATCAAAATATAAACACTATCAAAAATCCTAGATATTTGTGTTCTTCATGTTTAATCCTTATAAACCCAGATTTAAATCCGTAGAAACAATCATAACTCTTCTGATTTTTAATCCTCTATCAATGCAAATACAAACTACATGCAAACCTACCCAACCATGTATTCAATACATCATTTTCTTCCAAAAATTTACAATAAAATCAAACTATTCATGAAACCATACGCATGGGTATTATAACTTCAATTAGATTTGTAATAAACACTTGCCTTGATTATGGTAGGGTCTGATTTCGTGTTGATGGAGATGGTTTGATTGTCTTCTCTCCAAATCCCCACTCCAAGATCGAGTTTTCATATGCCCAATTGAAAATTCTTCAAGAAGCCTCTTAATTCTCACCAAAGCCCTCTCTCTTGTTTTGTCAATGTCTAACTTGTGTTTTTGAAGTCTTTAACCCTAGCCTCCACTCTTTATCATCTCATAAAACAATCTAAAATTCGTAGGTCTTTCTACCTAATTTTTCCAAGTGACCAAAATGCCCCTACTAAGTGCCGGTTTGGCCTAAAATTGACCCAGGACTCAAACTATACCCCCGGGTATGTTATTCAGACTATTCGACCCATCCGGAATCGATCGTGACCTTTAAATCACCATTTGAGTCACTTAAAATATATTTCCTATCTCGACCTCAATTTAGTCTATAAGCGACTCTCGGTTGAGATAAAATTAAATACGCACATATCAATCGCTATGCCATAAAAAATAATCATTAATTAATTACTATTCACCCTTAGTAAATTTTATATCATAATATTAATCAGTTTCTATCTCTCAATTAATATTTAATAATCACATTTATTATTTAATCACATTAAATTACCTCACTCGCGTAATTTAAATAAAACGTATATTCTCAATTAATTCCTGAATTAATTAAATTATAAATATGCAATCCATAGAAATCCATATATCGGAGACTATGTGACCTAAGAACTGCACCTCCTGCAATTAAAATCTACACTTCTCGAACTTGGCATATAATTGGTGGTCCTGCAAAGTCTGAAGAACAATACGCAAATGCTTCGCATGCTCGCCCAATGTCTGAGAATACACCAAGATGTCATCTATTAACATAATGGCAAACTAATTGAAGAAATTCCTTGACATCCTATTCATGAGGTCCATAAAAACTATCGGTGCGTTGGTTAGCCTAAATGGCGTAACCCTAAACTCATAAGAGTCGTATCTCATCAAAAATGGGGTTTTAGGATATCCTACTCCCTGATACGTAACTGATGGCACCTTGATCTCAAAAACAAAGTTAAAGAAGTAGGCTTCTCCTCTCAATTGATCGAATAAGTCATCGATGCGTGATAGTGGATACTTGTTCTGAATCATGACCTTGTTCAACTCTCTATAGTCTATACATAACCTTAACGGCCCATCCTTCTTTTCCATAAACAGAACTGGGGAACCCCAAGGTGATGTTCTCATGCGGATAGAACCTTGCCCCAAAAGTTTCTAAATTTGATCTCTCAACTCCCGCTTCTCTAAAGAGCTATACAATACAGCTCTTGCGCTATCAGCCTAGTCCCCGCACTAAGTCGATCACAAACTCAATATCCCAACTCGATAACAACTCTGGTATCTCTTGAAACACTTCAGCATAGTCCCTAATCGCAAGGATCGAATAGAATGAGATCATTATACCCTCCTAAGTCTTATCCTCGATATAATATAAGTGCGTACCCAACCCTCCCTCCGGACGAGGCATCACCACAAGAAATATATAATGTCCTGGAATAGCAAACAACGTAGTCCTACTGTAACAGTCCATCATCGCTTTGTATGTTGTTAACTAGTCCATGCCCAGAATAACATCACACTCGTACATCTCCAAAATGAGCAAATCCGCTACTAATCATAACCTCCCAATCTCCACACCCACTCCCTTGCAGATGGAACGGATGAGATCCCTGCTACCCAATGATGAATCTACAGTCATAATAGTATAGAATATTGTGTCCACTAAGCCCATCTCACGCATAAATATAGGGCTAAAAAAAGAGTGTGACACTCCCGTGACAAATAATAACCGTCCTACATTCCTATGGATAGAAAATACACCCTCAACTACTGGCACTGCTGGTGGAAAAATTGGCCCACGGACGTTATAGGCACGCCAAATATGTAACTACACCTACGGAGGCGACAATGCTAGAACTGTTGGTGGGGCTAGAAGTTACGATAGCTGCTGCCCCAACTAGGCCTCCTGTTGCTGGCTCATAGCCCTATTCGGGCATGCACGTAGCATGTGGCCCTATTCCCCACATACAAAACATCTCCCTATGAAATTTGTTGTTCTCTGCCCTACTGGCTCTGGCGAGGTTACCCCTAATAACCTCGGCCCTACTAGCCTCTAGTTGAGTTCCCCTTGCCCTGGTGTCCCTACTTGTAATTACCAGTACATGACATGAACCTCTTGGTCGAGTCCCCCTGCTGGGAACCCCACTCCTGCTGCCTACCTTGCTACTGCGGCGCCCCGCTAGCATCGTTGCCTCCAGTCTTACCCTATTGGCTCGACTCTTCTATCCACTTCGCTCCCCTCTGATAGAAGCGATGGTTTTGGAAATGGAGCATTTTGGTATTAACGATATCAGTGTAAGTCCTCAACGTTAGGTTATCCAATAAATGTTGGCGGATTCTCTAAGTAGGCCCATCCATTAATTTGAGAACCTTCTTCTCATAAGTTTTCACCTCATCGGGCATAAATTTCATCAGGAAAATGGACTCCTCCTCATACTCGGCCATAATTAGTCCCTTATGCGCGAGATCCATAAATCTCCTCCTCATCTCTGTCTGTACCATCAACGGAAAGAACTTACAGTCAAATCGCACCCAGAACTCCCGAATAGTCATTGAATTTTTCTCCTATGATGTTGTAATCGACTCCTACCACTGAAGAGTTGACGCAACTAGATTAAATGTATATAGTAACTACTTTTGAATGTCATTGCACTCAACCATATACATATGCCTTTGAATGTCCTTCTTTCATTAGCTAGCTGCTACTACATCAACGCTGCTCGAAAACCCTGGCGGATGGCTCTTCTAGAAGGCCTCCCTGACTCAAGAATCCCGTATGATTTCATTCTCAGCATCAATGTCGCAACAAGTAATATAAATATAAATAAATCAAATAATACATACAAATAAACAGAATAAATGAATGCATAAATAGATAAACATGAACTGAATAAACCATCAGTCACTAAGAATACTCATCCAACTGAAATGTAAACTGATAAATGAATATGTATCTCTGACATGAAAGTAAAGTCCTATCCAACTATGGGTAACACACACAAAGGAAATAGTGAAATTAAATAGGGTCCCATGTATATAGAAAGAGATGAGATGGCTAAATCAAATCGTATCATCCACAGCTACTGGTTGCAATGGCATGAAAGATCTTCACATGTTGTCCCTATTGCTATTGTTGCATCTATAGGGTCTTAAAAGAAAAATAGAGACTTGCCCGAGGGTAAAAGCCCGAAAATGTTTGAAAATATTTTGCAAGTAATTAAATGCTTTAGATTAATAAAATGCGTAGTGTATTACTTTCACAATTAGTTTACCGATCGCACTCACATAAGTTCAAAACCTCACCTCTCGTCTACAATGCACACCTAATGCATTCATTTCATTATCCAAATTATGCTACTCAGTCTAACTAGGACAACAACCGTTATCCAAGCCCAATCCCACTAATAGTCACCATTAGCTAAGTATATACTACCCTCACTAGGTATGAATTCATAAATAATATCGTAGCGACACACGTCCTATAAGTAAGCATACATATAACGTAATATCATAGTTGCATGCGTGCTTTAACTAAATATTTATACAATAAGTATATATATATATATATATATATATATATATATATATATATGCGTATAACCGCATCCCCAGAGTCGGGACCTCGCAGATGCATCCTTCGTGTGCTATCAGACTCCAGATATATCATGCATAATATTGAGCCACCGGGTTAGAATCTCACCACCAAACCCAACGTAAACACAAATAAATGGAAGTGGTCATAAACATACGCTCGGGGGTCGCAACCATACCATATCACACCCAACTAATCTCTAAATAAACACCTATCCTCACACATGGATGGTGGCCATGCAACAGTACTATGATTTGAGGAATCAATCCAACATCTGTTGGTCAATGCCAGTGTGGACTGTCCACTACGCACAACCTCCTAATGATAGAACTAACGAGTAAGTACGTTCAACATATGAACTATCTCGATTATATGATTTAGATATCAATTCATAAATTTTCTCGAAGCTATAAACACACAACAATAGGCACTACTAAAACTAGGCAAATAATGTTGTTTCTTTCCAATTTTAATCTTGATTACTAATCCTAAGTAAGCATGATAGATTCAAGTTACAAATAGAAAGGAAGTAACCATGACACACCGATGTATAAGGAAAATCCAAATGGGAAAAACCTCTCACAACCAGGAGTAGACAAATTCACTATAGATATGTTGTTTTACATGAAGACACGAAAGACTTACAACACTTGACTCGGGAAGATACGTTGATGTCGTCTTCACAACTTCCATCTACAGTTCAATGCAAATCAAACACGATACACAACACCTCCATGCCTAGGTATCCATCGAACACCCCAGCCGTCTCCAATAGTGCAGAATCCACCGCACAAGTGATGAGGAGTGTAGAAGATGAAATTATGGGTTTTGCTTTTGAAAATGATCAACAAAGATCAAATGATGTTGGAAATAGTTTTTTTTAAACTGTTATGTCTTCTCAAAGGTTTAAAAGAGGTTATTTCTAATCAGTTTTCGCAACCCCTTAAGTACGAGGAAAAAGCTGAGTAATTGGATGTGATGGTTATAGGGAAAACTGCTTGGAAAAAATTATTTTTTAAAAGACGAGCCCGGTCGTTTGAACGAGGTACCAATCTCATTCAAACGACATACCCAATCTCGTTCGAACAACAAAGAACGAGAATTTTAACGATATTACAGTGAGGTCGAGTAAAACCAAAAAATGGTCTCGTGAGAACTTTGTTGGAAGTCATTAGAATGAGGATAGAATGAGGATATTGATCCTGTTAGAATGGCCAAGGTCATTCGAATGAGGGTACCAATCTAGTTTTGACATCCTTCGAATGTCCCTTATAACAAGATTCCAGTAGGATGAGGTTTTGATGAAAGTTTCCCTCGAGAGAACATTCATTCTAATGAGATATAGAACCTTTTTTGAATGATGTAACTAACCTCGTTAGAACGACGTGGGTAAATTGTGAAAATTTAATGTTTTTTACCCAAAATAAATCCATTAAAAATGTTATCTCCAACTTTAAAAAATAGGGTCATATACCTTTGGGACATGAGAGCATTTGGTTGATAACTTTGATGTGAAATACCGGTTGCTCCAATTCTTCAATGATGAGTATGATATAACATCCTAATAACCTAAATATTTTGTCTAACGAAAATAGCCAATACTACAAATTGACTCGATGTTGAAATTTGTCATTACAAATCTCCCCATTTGACTATTACGAGATAAAGCCTAAAAAAGAAATAAAAATACATTGAATTCGCTTAGCCAGGTCGTCAAGTCGATCTTAGTGCCCATCCCCAAACCCAAAAATAAAAGGACACTAGATTTCCTAACAACCTAGTAATGACATAGAATGCTATAAAGGAATCAATAAACAACATGTGTCTACACACATGAAACAATAAATACCTTGATGCATGGGGAAAGTTATAAAATAATTAGTTAAAATTAGAAATTAGGCTCCCCAAACAATCTTTCCCTTTTTTTCCCGAAAGGACAAAGGGATGGAACGAATACCTGCAATGATAGTGATATGGATCATATATGATAAGAAGCATGAATAAGAACACCAACAAGATAAAGAAATCCGACAAGCACAATAAGAATGACAAATCATTCACCACAACAATAATATAGAAAGAACAATGAATATGTGGATAAATAATGAGATAAAATCCAAAGTACATGCCATCAACCAAAAAGTACCAAATATCCAAAATACAAGTGAAAGAAATAAAAATATAATCACTAAGAACACTCTCTCACAAGTACAATCTGACAAAAGTGTATACAAAGACACAGCATCACTGTGCAAGCCATTGGCATCATCATCAGTATCATATCCAAAAGACGGTCTGAAACCTGAAGACCCCACTCCCTAATGCATCCCTACACGGTATAACTCCTTAAACCCTTGAGTCCATAATGAATCCCGACAGGCCTGGGCCTCCTCTTCACACCCCCTCTCCCTCTACATGGATGCAAAGAACTCCTGCATCATTGTCCAATCCTTTTGTCTCTCCTCAGTCATCTGCTCCAACTGAAATTACATAAACCTAAGCTCTTCGAACTCTACTAGAGGACAAGAACGGGAGGAGGAAGGCATAGACTCTGAAGGAGTGGTGTTGGCGAAAGACTAAGAGGATGCAAAATGAGACTGAGTGGGTTGATTTTGGGCGTGAGGCAGGTGACTCCATGACCGACAAATGGATAATGTGTCGATAGTCTGATAACGGGTCATGGGTACGTCAGAAGGAAGGAGTGGGGAGTGGACATCTAGACAGTGTCAGGTGACTATTATAGCAAAAGGCAAGGCCTGTCCAGCGGGGGTGGTGGTGGAGTTCCAAACTATACGGAGTACGAAGAAAATATGCTTAGATAGGTCGATGGTAGTCCCAAGTCTAATGACATACATCAGACACACATGATCCCACGTGATTTTTATATGGTTTGTACGTGGAATGAGGCATGCACAAATGATCCAACTAAGGATATAAAATTCAACATTGAGGTTTTTATGAAAGAGAGTGGTGTGCCTTGCTCAAATAAGATCAAAGACTCCATGTTTTGTAACATTAATATCGGGTGACTAAAGGGTAGTCCATGGGTAGGTAACATTGGGTTCCCAGGGCAACTCAGCTAGCTGGGCAACAGACTCTACTATAATGACAATCCCCTTACCCCTAACACGAGACTCTAGACCTCGTGCAAAGACTAACATACCAAAAAAGAAATCTCGAATGAGGTATAGGTAGATGGGGGTCTCTAAGGTTGAAAAAGGGGTCCCACCCATGTTGGGCTAACCAAGAAAAGATGGTGGAACCAGATAGAGAAATGAGGTTCATAATATTTTCCCGCATAATAGAACAAGTGGGAAAACCTAGGCAGTTACAGAGTAAATACGCGTGTCGAGTCCCCCAATGTAGTCGGAGAGGTTGGGGACTATGGATTGTCCTCTGAGTAATTATCCTCTTCGGGTTCCTCACTGATGTGAACACATCAACATCTCACCATGGGGATATCTAAACGGTAAAAAGGTAGGGGAAAAGGATCTATCTAAAAAGGCTACACCCTACCCGATCACAACCAACTGAACCACCACAAGGCCAAAAACCAACCACAAACAGAAATCCTAAACTCCATCAGCACAAAATATATATATATATATATATATAACATGGCCCCAAAAAAATTAACAAAAATTAAATAATATTTCATAAGAATTCGATAGAAAAAAAAATGTTTAATGTTAAAATGTATGTCAAAAAGTATGAAATTTCATTAAAAGGCGCAACAAGCAAAAATAAAGGAAAAATATTTTATATATATATATATATATAAACAGTTTCATTTTTACGTGGGTTAAGTTTTGACAGAAAAATACACCCCAAAATTTTGTTTTTAAGATGTAAAGATACCCAATAAAAATGAAATCCCAAAAGAAATAAATAAGGAAAAAATAAATGGAATAAGAAATACCTCAAGTGTAACTCGAAATCCCCAAAATCCTCTAAAAATGAAGTATAATGGAGGAGTATTAATGGTGGGAGGATAAATGGAGGGAAAGTAGTGGAGGGCTATAAAGGAGGTGTGGAGAGGTGGAGAAATGGAGTGGAGAGATATGAAGGTTTAGAGAGAGAGGGAAAAAGATGTGAAAAAAAATTAGCTAGGGTTTGTTTATGGGGAACGAGGAAACGCGCGAGGATAAAAAGAACCTTAGAGCTATTTTAAGTAGCCGCTCGTGCGAACGAGAATTGGGCCCTCGTTTGAATGAGCCCTGTTAGAAGGCAAAATTAAAAAAAAAAGGTGAAAAAAATATAAAGAAATAAAAATAGACTAAAACGAATAAAATAAGAGAAAATTACATGGCATACACGAATGTCTTAGGATATGAATAAAAATGTGAAAGTGGAATGAATGGGTGTGAACGAACCAAATAGGGTCATTAGCCTCAGACAACATACAAGTGCAAAATTACAAACAATATTCCTAAAAGTTAAGCGCTCGAAATCGACCTTATGGGGGACTCAATAGAAGTCAATTCACTTCAACTAAATTTCCTAGAAGTTCGGTGTTTCTCTGCCAATAGCATCACCTAAATCGCAATATAATGATTTATTGTTCAAACCCATTGATCTTTGACTTATATCTCCCTCAAAGATAATAATTTTGAGCCTCACACTATATAAAGAAGATATCATATATGATCTTGCTATGGCAACATCAATGAGAAATACTTTTGCCTTGGCAATTCTGTTCTTCTATGTCATATAATCTTTTAGGCTCTTTTCAATGATGGCTTTTCATGCAAAAGAGTTTGCTCCTTTAGTATCCCCTTTCTATTACACACATAATTTTGACAAAATCCATAAAAATGTTTAATGGCTATTACATGCACAATTTTTGCCTATCGCATATAACATTAAGTGACAAAATTTATGAGACAGCACCTTACTTCACCTAGCACATGTAAAGTGAGATCAACGTTCTAAAAAACTCGTGAAAGTTGTGTGCATATAAGGTGATGATGTGAGGCCAACATATAAGGAAATATCATAAACGTGCATCAATGCGTCAAGACAGTGCATAAAAGGCACAAGTAAGACAAAATCAAGACTAGTTACCCATTGTAAGACACATGAACATGAAATGATGGGGTGTCCCGAATATCTCAGTTACATATCCAAAAGGGGACAAAAGGAAAATTTTGATTTTTGGAAAGAAATTTTATAGAACGAAATTAAAATATTTATGGATTTTTGAAAAAAATATATACAAATAGATAATCAAGTTTAGGGAAAATGAAATATCATGAAAGAACGCCCTAAACTAGATTTTGACTTCGAACTCAATCAATGGAGAAACACCAATAGATTTCCAAAGATTCTCAAATCTAAGGTGTAATACCCATGTTCAATATTTTTTATTTTTCCCTGCATGAATTATAAACGTATAAAACTTTGGAATTTTTATCATTATAATTGGGGTCATATCTGTATTTTTTTATTTTGGAGTCATGGTGTAATTCTTGGAAAAATAAGGATGAAAATTGAAAAGATTGAAGGAATTCAGGAAGGGTCGTTCGAACAAGTTCAGGTTGTTCAAATGAGAATCACAACTCGTTAGAAATGGGGATCGAACGAGGTTCGAATGAGGGTCGTCTGCATAACAGGTTTGGGTCGTTCGAGGAACGTTCGAAGGGCGTTCGAATGAGAAGCCATTCTTATTCGAACGAGAGTCAATTCTCATTCGAACGAGGTTACGTAGATTTGAATTATTTGACTAGTCCTTATGCATTGTCACATTTAGGCCCTTAATTTAGTGAGGTGTCGAATTTTGGCATGCCCAGATTGGGCAAGATGGGAATTTTGGTGTTTAAGGGGGTTTTATGAGGTTTGTTTGGGGTGATCTGATTTATTTTAGAGTTGGAATAAGAGAGAGGGAGATGAGGATGGATCTTCCCCCACCATTTTCAATCTTTTCCCACAATTCCACCACCATGTAACCACCATAGAGGTATTCCACTAAATTTAAGTCAAACGAACCCATTTCATCCATGGTTAAACCTAGCAACGAATTTATGGAGTTGTTGTTGGGAGTTCTTGAAGATGGAAATGGGATATTTATGGAGTTTGAAGGGAGTTTTTGCTTGGAAGCTTAATAAGGCGTGCATTTGGAGTTAGGAAACCTCCTTGAGGCAACCTTAGGAGGTGAGAGGTTTCCATATTCTAAGGCATTTCGTGCCTACCATTCTTGGATCTACATTTGAGGTAGAAAAATCTAATCTTAGTTTAAGGCTCTATTTTGTGCCTTAGTCGTCTTGTTGTCCGAATTTAAGAGTAGAACGCACATGAGTAAAATGATGGGTTTCTAGTATAATGGTTTTAAGCATTTTTACGAAATAAAAATGCTAGCAAAAATGTTATTTAGTTGGAAATAAATGATAAGTAATTGTTTCAAAGTTTTCTTGAAATAAGGATTTGGGATTTTTTAAAATGTATAATCGCATAAATTTGTTACTAAATATTTTATGAAATAATATGTTTTGAAAATGATGTTGATCTTGCTGAAATATTAAGTGGAATGATGCTCCAAAGTTCCTTGCAAAATGAAGATTTTATGAAAGTTGGACATTTGTTGAGTTTTGAAGAAATAAAAATGTCCTTTATGTTTTAAAAGTTCATTTTTAAAGTATTATGAATTTCTAGAATGAAATATATGTATAACCCATTTAATAGGATTTTTAGAGAATTAAAATTCATCTTTTCAAGCATATAAACTTGTAGTATCGTAGTGTTGAAGATATAAAGAGGTTTAAAGAAGCTTTGGGGTTTAAACATGAAATAAGGGAAATAGAAATTATAGTCTTTAAAGTGTGTGAAAATGAGGTTGAAAGTGTAAGAAGTGTAAAGTTGTAAGACTGCATGTGTCAATAAAAAGAAATGGTATTTTTCTTATAAAAGTAGTCTTTAATTATAATTGTCTTTCTTGGATAAAGAAAGTAAAGAAATGTTTAACTTGGAAAAGTGGTTAGTAAAAGTGTTAAATAAGTGTTAATGGTTAAAAACACTTAAGAAGATAGTGTGGGTAACTTAATGGTGTTTTGAGAAATAACATTTGTGAAAAAGGAGGAAAAACAAGTTTAAAAACAAAGGGTAAAATGGTAATTTTACATAAAGTGGAACATTTTATGGAATAAAAATGTTGAAAAAAGGTGTTACACAAAATGTTCCTAACTCAACATGAATTTGGAATAAAATAAATGCCTAAGTGTAAAGGATATGAAATGACGATTTTCAAAGTGTAACACGAGTTCGGGTAAAAGGAAAAAGTGGAATAACGTGGACATTTTTAAAATGTTAAAACACATTAGAAAGGAACTCGGATGACACCGAGATAATTAAGGAGGGCCCGGAGCCGTAGAGTGAAAGACATAAAATTACTGGCCAGAGCATATGGTAGCGTTGTCGGCGATGTGGATAGGGGTGGCAATTTGGGTCAACGGTCGTGTTTCGGACCGACATGACACGACACGACACAACACGAGTACCAAAATTTATTAAATTTCATGCCTAAAAAACACGATAACATGACCCGACTCATAATTCAGACACGAACACAACACGACTTCATGTAAAAAAACACGAACACGACATATTGTGTCAATTTCGAGTCAATTTCGTACCGTTACGTATCATTTTTTCATGTCGTTTCTAAAAGTGCCACCCCTAGGTGTGGATCCCGTTAAAGTACATGATTTAGTGGAAGATTCCGAGAAAAAGATAAAGAAATAAGGAACATGTCAAGAAACGGTTTGTGTGGTGAAAATGTTTTAAGACAACCTAACTTGAATGAATTAATAAATGTTTGGGTAAAGATTAAAATGGAAAAGATAGTGTAAATTGATTAATGTTCATAAAGTAAAGGAAAGGTAAAGTGTAGTGGTTAAATGGGTAAGTTAAGCAACCTAAGAAGGTTTAATCCATAATTAACACAAGGGTGTGTTGTGAAAGATTTTCAAAAACTAAATAATTATTTTCTAAGACGGTAACGAGTGATTTTCAATGAAAATACGGATGTGGATTGGTTTAAGAAAAAAAGGAAATTTTGGTAAAAAAATGATTTTCGATTAAATATAGTGTATTCGTTGAGTATTTAACCGCGTGTGTTAAATAAAGGGATGAATGTCAATTTAAGAAAGAAGGATTTCTTTATGAGATTAAGGTTTTTTTTAAACGGTTTCATGTTATAAGTATGTGTGTGTGTGTGTGTGTGTGTGTGTGTGTGTGTGTGTGTGTGGGATCCCACTTTTTACAAGCATGCGAAAGTAGACGACCAAGATAACTTGAGTTATTTGGTCCGTCCCAAATCATGGATTAATTCCTACACTGGCAATTCAGCTAGAGAAGGATACTCGCGGATATGGTCAAATCAAGTGCCAAGAATCTCGGTCGAGATATTCAAGAACCTCATGGCCAATCCGTGTACGATGATGGAGTTACTTAAATAACTCAAAATCTGTAAAAAAAAAAACATATGTATAAATTTTACTCCCCGTCCCGGGGTAAAGGGACGAAAAACTGTAATCGTTGACAGATACTTAATAAAAAATAGGACCTCCTTTATAACCTCAATTGGTTTGTACTGTTATAAGGTCATGCCTTTAAGCCTCAATAATGCAGGGAAAACTTAGCAAAGATTGGTAACTAAAGTGCTTAGCAAACAGATGAGAGAGACGATGGAAGTGTACATTGACGACATGCTCGTCAAAAGAAAGAACAAGGACGATCACCTCTCCGACCTAGCAGCAACCATCGAAATCCTTAGGAAGTACCGACTGAAGCTTAATGCAAGTGTTCATTCGAGGTACAGTTAGGAAAATTCTTAGGTTACCTAGTGAGTACAAGGGGAATTGAGGCCAACCCAGACCAAATCAATGTTATCACCGAGGTCCAGCCTCCTCAGACACTAAGAGATGTTCAAAAGCTTACTGGGTTACTCACTGAATTCAACCGCTTCATCTCCAAGTCTTTGGAGCATTGCCAACCATTCTTTTAGCTCTTAAAGAAAGGCAAAGGCCTAATATGGAATGAAGATTGCTCACAACCTTAGTAAGCCACCACTTTTGGTAATTCCAAACGATGGAGAACAACTATACCCTTACCTGGCAGTATCAGACCATATTGTGAGCTTTGCCTTAGTTTATGAAAAAGAGGGATAACAGCATCTGGTTTACTATTATAGCAAGATGCTAGTGGTACTTTCCTCTGGAAAATCTCGCCTATGCCCTAGTGATCGCTTCAAGGAAGTTAAAGCACTACTTTGAAGCTCATTCCATAATAGTAATCACCTCTCACCCACTCAAGGTCGTTTTACGAAAAGCTAACCTCTCGAGGCATCTTTTGAAGTGTTCGGTCGAGCTCGAAAGATTCGACATCCACTTCCAACCCAAAACGGCGATCAAGGGATAGATACTAGAAGATTTTTTTGTTGAGTTCACAAGAGATCAACCAAAAGATCAGCTGAATGAAGAGCGATTGGTCACATGTGATGACATCAAAAGACTGGACATTATATGTTGATGGAGACTCAAATTTCAAATGGGTAGGAGTGGGTATTGTTATCGTAACCCCCAAAGACACAATAATTTAATAAGGAATTAATCTGGGATTTGAAGCCTCCAATAACGAAGCTGAGTATGAGGCGTTGATCGCTGGTTTGTGAAAGGCCAAATTATTAGGGGCATGATGCCTCGACCTATTTGGTGATTCCATCTGGTCTCCAAATAGGTAAATAGATATTTCAATGCCAAAGATGATTGAATGGAAGCATACCTCGATGCAGTCAGAGGACTCATGCGAGATTTTGAGCACGTGGGGCTTTAATGGTTCCTACAGGGGCAGAACAGTCATATTGATGCCTCAGCAGCACTAAGCTTAGAAATTGACTCTAGCCTGAAAAGGACAATACAGATTGAGTTCCTCGCACAACCTAGTATCGATCATACAGTCATAGACGAGCAAGTCCTCCTCACAGATAAAGCCCTAAGTTGGATGGATCCCGTCATCAATTATCTATGGAGCAACATACTGACAGACGACAAGAGGTCAGCACACCAAATCAAAGTCAAGGCTGCCCATTTCTACCTTAGCCCAGAAGGTAAACTCTATAAGAAGTCATTCACAGGCCCCTACCTCTAGTGCGTCCACCCACAAGATTCAGAGAAAGAACTTAGTGAACTTCATGAAGGGCTATGTGGGAGTCACGCAAGTGGAAGATCACTGGCCTTTCAAGCGATTAAGGAAGGATATTGATGGCCTCACATGCAAAAAGACATGGGTACGTATGTTCACAAATGTGAAAAATGCCAAAAGAACTTGCCCATGGTTCACCAGCCAGCCAACGACCTAAAATCCCTTACTAGTCCATGTCTTTTCACGCAATGGGGATTAAACATCGTGGGACCACTACCTACTATTTCTGGAAATCATAAGTACCTGTTGGTCGCCACTGATTATTTCACTAAATGGTCTGAGGCCGAACCATTGGGGAACATCCGAGACTCTAACATGACCAGGTTCATAGGGAGAAACATCTTAACTTTCTTTGGGATACCAAGAACCGTCATTAACGACACAATTCGAAAGTGGTTTCTTCCAAGTTTTCTGTGATGAGCACGGCATCAAGCACCACTTCAGTTCTGTGGCGTATCCCCAAAGCAATGGGCAAGCGGAGGATTCCAACAAAACCATGATCGATGGGATGAAAAAATGATTAGAAAATGCTAAGGACGCTTGGGTGGATGAACTCCATCCTATTCTATAGGCCTATCGCCCGCCGCTTAGGAAACTAACTGGGGAAACATCGTTTGCCCTCAATTATGGCATGGAGCTTGACAACGTGAGAAGTCAAATTGTATAAAATAATCCGTGAAAAAATAGGATCACGCAATAAATTAGCGTAACCCGCTCTGATACCAATTTGTAAAAGGTATGCACTCGCTTTTAATAAAGCTCAAGGTATAAAACCTTAAAAAAGTGAATTCGATTTTTTGGGGTGTGAAAACGCAGAAACTGGTGCGTAAAAGACTTGAAAACCCCTGAAGAAGGTGACCAGGTATTTATACAAAAATCGAGGCGGCGGCTTCGCTCGAACGAGATAAGCATGCCGCTCAAACGAAGGATAGGTGTCGCTCGAACGAAGGACAGGTGTCGTTTGAACGAGATTGCGCGACATGCCTTTCTCGCACGAACGACAGTGCAATGTTGTTTGACCGAGCTCGTCGATCGAGGCACTCCGCTTTTACACTTAAACAAAATTCTTCTTTTGATAAAAAAATATTTCAAACATCAAAAATTATTTTCTGAAAAATTTCCCCAATATATATGCAAATATAAACAACTCCAATAAGACATTTTATCAATAATGCATAGTGGAGTAGTGGGAAACAGCTGAGCAACACCCCGCGTGTAGTATGATGCACGTGTGAAGATGATGGATGCATGGATTCGGATAAAGGCCGTCATGGATGATCATGATGACGTATCGAATGTAGCGGTATCAAACATACAAACTGTGATCTAGGGAAAACAAAAAATTCTTAGATTCTACCCCGAACATTTATAAAATTATGTCCTTACAAATCTTCCCCTATGTCTATGCCGGAACATACATAAAAAATATGAATTATGCAATCTCCCTAAAACAAATGACATATAAGATAATAACCCCATTAAACCCTCAAAGTGAGAATACTAAATGACATGTCTTCAATCAAACTTCAGCATCTTCAAATCTTCAGCTCTTCAGAAACTTCCAAAGCTTTTCTCATCAGGGTGTGAAATCCAATAAATCAACTTTGTACCTACACACACGAGATAAAGCAGATACCCGTGACAAGCAACAGTTTGAAATATAATGATATGCTAAAATTAAAGATCAATTAAGCTTAATCAAATCATTGATAAATCAACCAAACACCAAAATTCTCCCCCATAATTCATTCTCCCCCTTTTTATGTTGTCCCAAAATAGACAAATATGAGAAGCATAAATATGGTAAGTGTCACAAGGTAAAAAAAACTTTCTATTTTTGAATTTTCCAAAAATTTTCATACGAAGTATACAATAAAGAATCACACCATGAACAAACACAAAAATAACCAAGTCGATGATAGCGTAAATGAAGGGGTGTGATCAAATTCGATAGGAAAATTAATGCATACAAACATGACATATGTGCACGATGAATATCGGATACTCCTAACGAATAAACTCAACATCTTCCTTAGGTGTAAAAAGATGGAAATATGAGACATTGACTCAATAAAATCAACAAATCAAAGCTCAAAATGATTTTCACACCAATAGCGTCCAAAACGATTTAATGCTTTTTCAGGACTTTCAAGGAAGTTCAAACCCATTTAAATTCTCCAACCAAACTACCTTAGATTTATATTTTGAATAGAGTTGATCTAAATTCTCAAACTTTGGAGAATTGATGGTGAAACCTAAATGGCCCATATTTGGCATGAAATTCTCTCTATTGCCTTTAAATTTTTCGGGGTCTTTTAACCTCTATGGACCCCGAAAAATAAAATTCCTCAGGTCCGATTTAACGGTGGCTTAATCGCAAAGGTTAGATAATTACCTTTCGTAGTCCTTCATCGTTTTTTAAAAAAAAACACAATCTCATCTAACGGTTTATTTTTTACATGCATTACAATCTTGTCAAGTTTTATCGCATATGGTTTGTTGTATAGACAGAATTGAGATGGAAACACTCAAGATAATACGTGATAGAAAATTACAATAATCAATAAAGTCGTGGATGTGTGCAATAAAGGAGATAAGGAGCCAAACACGTAGAAAGTTATCACTAATCACATCTCAAAGACTCCAAACAATGTAAAGCACGTGGATGCAATTATGTACGTCTCAAATCACTATCAAGAAGTCACGAGGAATATGGAAATGAAATATGTGACTTGTCTATATTAAATCCTCATCCATAAAAGGTGCAAACAAAATACGAAAATCTTTTTGGATTTTCAAAAAAATTATCAAAATAAAATCTTTTTATATTTTTCAAAAATTTTAAGTAGAAAAAATATAACTACAAAATGATACAACCAGCAATAGGCATATAATATCGATATGAGCAACATCATATGCTAGCAAACAGTAATCACATAAGAGAATCCACAATGAAAGTAGACGTGATAAATGAGCAATGCAGTGTTATCAATTAAGCATGGATACCAAAAATAACTGCATATAAACTGACCAGAAGTAACCCAGTAGTACCAAAACATAATCATATGAACATTAGGTACTAAAAACAGAAGGGAAGCAAAAATTCCAGACATGTTTCTCAAATGACTCAGCTCTGTCGCTCGAACGACAAGGGCATGTCGCGAGAAGCGACTTCGCATGAGACAGATTTGTCGCTCAAACGACCTATGGATCTCGCTCGAACGAGAAAACCAAAACTTCCTAGAATGCCCAGAAAATCATACAGTTTTTCCCAGTGCAAAAGTTTCGTGAAAATAGTACCTATAAGGGGCAAACAGATCCAAAATAATGCTAAAACAGTAGATAAACACACAAATGCAACAAATAAACCAATGTGCGCTACGTCAAACTCAGTCATAACACTGGAAAGAATATAACATGATGCATAGCTAGTGTATGACAAAATATCCAATACAATCATCCAAATGATCTCATATGGCGTGAATCACATGCAAGCAAACGAGAGTTGTGAACAAAAAGACCATATGCCTCTAAATCTGATTTTCTAACCCAAATAGATTTGTAACGACACGTGGGGGTTTGGGTAATCGAATTTATTCTTTTATTAACCTTCCTGGATCCATTTAAAATCTTGTGATAAAAGCGCCTAAGATGACCTTACTTACCGCAATGTGTGCAAGTGTAAATCGGGAGGTGTGTGTTACCTAAAGGTGGCCCTCTCCTCAAATTTCTGGGTTGCTCTCTCCTAATTTTCCTAGGTGGCTCTCTCCTAATATTCCTAGGAGGTTTTCTCACGATGTTCCTAGGGGGCTATTTCTTAACAATCCTAGGAGACTCTCTCTCACGTGTGGGAATGGGTGCAACATATTTTTTAAGACTAATCCCACCCCTATCTTTTTTTATCTCGACGGTGCCTAAAATCTTATCAAGTTTTTCAGACCTAGACTCCAAATCAAATTTCACTTTACTTGAATCTTTCAATTTCACCTCAAGTTCACCTATCCTAGATTCAAGTACAGGTCTAGAATCCTCAAACTCTAAAAGATCCTTTTTCATAGTCTCCATCAACCCTCTAAGACTATATCTCTCACCCTCGACGTACACAAGCTTCTCTTTCAAAATTTTCTCATGTGCCCTAGGTTCTTCAACTAAAAAATCATTATTTTTAAGGCACACTCTTTCAATTGAACTTTCAATTTCAAAATTTCTTTCTTCGTTCTCAAATATTCAGCATAAAGTTCATTGAAAGCAGTTTGCAAGTCACGCTCATCCTCACTTTCATCCTCACTATCATCACTAATCACACGGATGGGAAGCTCCTACCTAGAAGCATAAAAGACTTCTTCTTCCAAATCACTATCACTAAGGGTAGAAACATGAGAAAACGGCTTATTCAATTTTTTTTTAAAATTTTTGCTACACTCATCTAACGTGTGACCAACACCCTCACAGCAAGGACACCTCTCAGAGTCGTTTTCAACAGAAGATTTAAAACACGAGTTCGTGTGAATTTTCCAATTAACCTTTTCAAAAAGTTGACATCGAAATCATCAAAACCACCAAAAGCCATTTTTGTGAAAAATCAAGATCAAAACACAATAACTTAGTGCAACAGGCTTTGATACCAATTTGTAGAATCGCTACAGCGAAAATATTGCGACTTATCGAATAAAATCAAATTTTAATTATTCCCAAATTTTTGTTAAACCCTAAAACATGCATCTAGATGATTTATCCAATAAAATAAAGCATGCAGGATAAAATAAATAATTTCAGGAAAAATCAGCAAAAGGGGCAAAACCTTTTTATTTTCACTATAATTTGTAAAAACGGTTACACGAATTACAATAAAAATAAGAGCGACATACGAAATACCCTCAGGCGTCGATTTCGATGTCTTGGATGGAATCTCCCGCAAGAACTCCAGGTGGTCAGCAATGAAGAAGAGAACGGCTTCTCCATAAATTCGTCGGCTAGAACTTTCCCTTTCCAGAAAGGCAGCAATGAAGAAGAGAGACGGCTTCTCCACAAGATACTCCAGATGAGTAAAAACGATCCTCTTGAAGGTTTAAGGATTCACACAAATATATGGGAATGGATTTGTGAATCAAAAAGGTATAAAACCTTAAAAAAGCGAAGTCTGATTTCTGGGCTGTGAAAATGCAAAAACTGGTGCGTAAAAGACTTGAAAACCCGTGTAGAAGGTGACCAGGTATTTATACAAAAATCAAGGAGGTAGCTTCGCTCGAACGAGATAAGCATGTTGCTCAAACGAAGGACATGTATCGAAAGCGTGACATGCCTATCTCGTGGGAACGATAGTGCAATGTCGTTTGAGCGAGCTCGTAGACCGAGGCACTCCGCTTCTACACTTAAAAAAAATTCTTTTAATAAAAAATATTTCAGACTTCAAAAATTATTTTCTAAAAAATTTCCCAAATATATATGCAAATATAAACAACTCCAATAAGACATTTTACCAATAATGCGTAGTGGATTAGTGGGAAACAACTGAGCAACACGTCGCATGTAGCATGATGCACGTGTGAAGATGATGGATGCATGGATTCGAATAAAGGCCATCGTGGATGATCGTGATGATGTGCCGAATGTAGCGGTATCAGACATATAAACTGTGATCTAGGAAAAATAGAAAATTCTTAGATTCTACCCCGGACATTTATAAAATTATGTCCTTACAGAGGTTGTTATCCATCTGGAAGCAATCCTCCCTACTATGAGAACCACACTAGTCGACCAAGGCCTTAATAATGAAGCCTTACGCACTAATATCGACCTAGCAGATGAGCGACGAGAGCTAGCCTTGGTTAAGTTGACCTCCTACTAACAGTAACTAACCAAGAAATATAACAAAAGGGTCAACCTGAGGAAGTTTTTAATAAGAGACTATGTCCTGCAAAAAGTTCTCGGCAGTGCCGTAAAACCCTCAGATGGCAAAATAGGATCAAACTGAGAAGGACCATTCATAGTGATCATAGATAATCTCCAATGAGCATATCATCTGAAAATGCTGGAGGGCAGGGAGATACCATCATCATGAAATGCAGCCAATCTCAAGAAGTTCTACTTATAGATTTCTTCTTTAATAGCAGAATTTTTAGTTTTTTTGCAGTTTTTATTACCGGGTAATATACTTTGCGGTGAATAAAGGCCACACTGGCCCATCTATTCTCAAAGTTTACATTGGTTGCTTGACTCATCCAATCTCAATAATTTACACCTTTTTCAATGATATCTCATGTGTGCATACTTTAAATGTTTAACGAACATGGGTAGCAAGTGAAATACTAACACTTAGAATTACCCTCAGACCATTGTTGTTAACATAAGAGGCCTCATGAGTTTCCCCATTAAGAATAAAAGCCCTACTAGGGATCCTTAGGAAATAAAGACAACTTTGGTTGGTGGCCAACATATGTTGATTGTAAAAACCTTCTCTGGTGGATGGCCCGAATAACCAGGTATATTCTAGCCATCATCTCACTTAGTCCAAAGGAAGTGTGACGACACGACCTAAAAGGTAAAGTAAATGGAATGACACTACTTAGGCATATTTTACTGGGAGAATGTTCAAACAAATAAAAGTCATAATACCAACAACTAAACATCATTTAGTCGGCTGTCAAATCTCAAAATGATTCAAACTAAGTATGACCCTACCTAAAGCCTACGATTGGTCAATAAATATCATTTTCCTCGATAAAAGTGCTAAGTAACCTACGAATATGTAAAATCAAAACATGTTTAGTCAGCACACGCTCAAAACATAAGAAAATTATTTATTAATAATACAAGTTTACAATCACAAAACCAAAAATAGATGCACAAAATCCTAAGAGGAGCTAGGGTGTCGATCAAGATATTCTGCTACAGCTACCCTCTGACCACCGTCTGGCTTCAGAGAAAATTCTTCGGTATCTTCATCGAGATCCTAATCCAAGAGCTAGGGAGGAATAACATCAACCAGAATCCACTCATCATCTTTTAAAAAATGATTATGGCTATAGGCAGGACATTCGACCTGGTACTTGTACCAAAGCTTAGATTCTTTTGGGGTTATCGCCTCTTTAAGAATGCTTAGCATTCCTCGAGAAAAAGCAATGCTTTCAGCTTCCTTAAGTTTTATTGGGGCATCTGCCTAACCAACATTATAACCTTCCCCCCATACCTCTCTGGGTTCTACCTTAAACTAGTATCTCATCTTCTTGACATTGTCTTTTAGTACTCCTATAAAGGATTTCAAGTTCTCCACCTCCTTTCGCAGAGCATCATTGTCAGACTCTAGGACCTCGCCCACTTGGTCGACGTCAGTCATCGCTAGAAGTTGAGTCCTCGGGGAATTAACTTCCTCCTTAATGGATTCCCTTATCTCCTCCATCTCCTGGAGGTCATACTTCAGTTTTATAATCACTTTAGTATGGTTTTTATATTATTCGTTCCTAGATCTTAGTGACTTGAAGATCTTCACAAAGGATTTTCGAGATTGTAAGTTGATATCAGGTCTAAGAGTTCTACCCAGTTGGGAATTGGGAGAAATATAGCGATCTAAATCAACATACTACAAATAATACATATCAAACCAGAAATAAATGTTAGCATAAACTCAAATATATGAACACATGAACCAAGGGGTAAATTTTATTATCACATAAATGGAAAATAAGGCCACTGGCCAGTACTTGAAGTTTACAAAATAAGGGTACAGACCAATAAAAATTAAAAATTTTATAAGGAATATAGGTACTCCTAGTCTATAAGAGCCCTAGTCTTTTACCTGGTCTTCCCTAACTTTGGTCTTCCCCTTGTCGACCACCTGTTGTTCCTGGCCAGCACTAACACACCCACCAACTGCAACAGGAATGATCTCAGTGTTTCCAATAGTTTAGTCATCGCCCTCTCCTTTTTCATCTTCAATATAAGGGTCAGGACCAGGAGAATGAAAGCGGAAGAGTTCAGAACCTGTAGGAGTTCCAACAGCCTTTAAAGTTTAATCCCATCCCCTCTTAATGGATACCTTACAAGGATAAGCCATTTGGCATTCAGCATCCTTGTAAGCTTTATAAAAACCTTCACTATAGCTATCATCCTTAGCTTGAGAAAGGTCGCCCTCTAACGTGGCCACCTTGCCAGTCAGCTCTTTATTGGCCTCCACTAACTCGAACTTATCAATAATAATCATCTTCTGAACAGCCCCCAAAGCATCATAGGCCTTAGACATGTCACTCTTTTCATGCTCCCATGATTGGCGAGCATTGTTAAAAGCCATTTTCTCATCTTCCAAGACCACCTTCTCAGACTCCATGGCCTTCTTCAGCTCTTTCTTCCTTGTGAAGCTGTCAGAATGATTATCCATAAGGGTAGTGAAATCAAACAGCAGCTGCAGAGAAAACAGAATAATAAGGAATCAGAACAAAAATGAGAAAAAAGCAAAGAAAAGAAATAAGTAAAAAAGATTTACCTGAGCCATCCCTTATGTGGTCTTGAGGGCAAGTTAAGGTAGCCCCAGCCTCGAAGACCTCTAATGATTAGTGACGAGCACTGACCTCTTCAGCAGGTCTGGAGCCATAAAAGGGGAGTGTCCCACACTAGACCCATTAGGACTAGTGGAGGTGGGCCCACCAGCAAACTGCAAGGCTAACCTCTTAGCCTTTATTTCTCTCTCTCTCTCTCTCTCTATATATATATATATATATATATATATTCTTCTCCTCTTCTTATCTCTCCTTTTTTTTCTCCTTCTCTTGCTCCCTCCCATCATCAAATCGTCTAGTACTACTGCCATTAGGAGAATTTGCCACATAAATCTTTTAAGTAGGGATCCTATTGGACAGGAATGTATGTTCATCATCATCATCAAGAAGCCTCAACCTTCTCTTCTTGACTAAAGGAGTCATGTTTTCTTCTTATTCTTCATTTTTTTTTCTTTTGTTTCATCTTCTCCTTTAGTTTCTACTCGTCCTCTTCTCTCTTCCTCTTCTTCTTCAAAACTTTCCTCTTCAGAAGTACCCACCTCTAGAGCCCTTAACACTGCAACCTGATTGACTGTATGAGTAATGAAGTTGGTGCATGTGTTCTTATACTCCAAAAAAAAGGCCGCCGACCTAGGATGCTCACCTATCAAGCTCCAAGTTCTTAGTACGAGTTGCAACAACAAAGAAGAGGAATATCAATCACAAGAATGAGAAGAATCTATAAGAAGTTAGCATAAGGGAAAAAATAGGAAGTGACCTATTTTGACCTCCCCACAGTCAATAATGGGAAGGTCATATGGTCTTTTCCCTTCCAACAGTGGAGGGTGCTGCCAATTCCTTGCAATAAACTTACTTTCCCAGTAGTCCTTATGGTAATCCGAGATATTTACCACCAGAACTCGCTCGACCCTTCTGGTTTTCAAATACAACAGACCCTCTTTAGTCATTGAGAACACATAACAGTAGCATATCTC
This sequence comes from Sambucus nigra, assembly GCA_949130495.1. Classification (NCBI taxonomy): domain Eukaryota; kingdom Viridiplantae; phylum Streptophyta; class Magnoliopsida; order Dipsacales; family Adoxaceae; genus Sambucus; species Sambucus nigra. The sequence goes on along the minus strand of OX422218.1, from coordinate 290,431,314 downwards.
AGTAAGATCCAACTTTGTCCCATAGAGAGTATTTATCCTATAGACATCGTTTACTATCTTCCATACACTAGGGGCACATTGAGCAGGAATAATGGCAATGTACCTAAAAAATCTAAGAAATAACTCATTTATGGGGAATATCAAAACCCCTTGAGTTATTAACAAGGTGTGAATCCAGAGCCCCCCATCAACCTTACGAATATTACGATAAAGGGGGCACAGTAAATAATCACCCAGTTAGGGATGTTATACTTGCGCCAAAATTCTTCTACAGATTTACCATCTAATATCTCCATAACTGAACAAGCAATAAGAAATCCTAACTACAGTAACTAGTTAGTACAAAGAAGAACCAAAGAAGAGGCAGATACTATAACTTATAGGTGGTAACGGAGCTTTGAGAAAGCACAGAAAGAGAGAAACTTTTACTTTTGAAGCAAGACAATGGCTTAGGAACTGATTATGCACAAGAAGGACCAAATACAATGAACAAATCCTTGAATAAGCCTCAACTAATCATTAGAACACTCAAATAATGAGTTTTCATTTCTTAGGAAAATTTTGGCTCTTTATTTCCCTTCTTAATACAAGCGTTCCCTTGTTGCAAGTCTTGTTATTACAATGATGCCATCACAGACTCTCACTGCAAAAGAAGGACATGGACCTCCGACCCAGTTGAAATCTATTAGCCCGTGGTTATTCGCCCAAAGATTTTAGGGACAATTGTGGAAGCGCACTTTTTACAAGCCCATGAAAGTAGCCGACCAAGATAACTTAAGTTATTTAGTCCGAACCAAATCATGTGTTAATTCCTATACGAGAAGTTTAGTTAGAGAAGGATACTCGTGGAAATGGTCAAATCAGGTGCCAAGAATCTCGATTGAGATATTAAACCACCTCATGGCCAACCCACATACGATGATGGAGTTCCTTAAACAACTCAAACTATGTAACAAGCATATGTATAAATTGTACTCCCCGATCCGAGGTAAAGGGATGAAAAACTGCTTTCGTTGAGAGACACTTAATAGAAAATAAGTAACCTCTTCGTGGACATAGGCAAGTTGTCAAACCACGTACATTGTTGTTGTGTGTGATTTCATTTACTTTCTACCTTTTGTGATTGCTTTCATGAATCTTTTTATTGTGAATTTTTTTCCACTCACAATGTATGTGTAAGGTAGTTGTATGTACACATAAGTTTAACGTGTTGCATCTTCTGTCTGTTGTTCGATTATATATTGCATTGTTGTATATTCCCACTGAGCATTCGGCTCACACCCTCGTCTTTGTTACAATTGGTTGGATGTGTATTCGTATTTAAGAGCGTTGCACAGGTAAGTACTCTTTTATTTTACGTTAGTAACTCTATATTCTTGTATTCTAAGGATATTTCTCACGGGTCCCTCATGTAGTTTAATTGAAAATTAGAATAGCTTGCTAAATAAGTGAAACATTAAAAATAATAAAACTGAATTAGCAACATTATATAGGTTATTTTATTGCACTTCACACATAACACTCGGGTCGGATGGGTTGACCACGGGTAACCTATAAATCCAGTTGGGGGCATTACATAAGGGCATCTAGAGGTTTGGTAAAAATATCGACCAACTGACGCTCCATCCTAACAAAGCTTAAGGAAATGATCTTATCCCCAACAAATTCACGAATAAAGTGTTCACGAATCCTAATGTGCTTTGTTCGATAATGTTGGACGGTATTTTGAGAGTTGTGAATTGCACTCGTATTATCACAATAAATAATCATTGTGCCTTGAGAAATGACGTAATCCTCCAACATTTATTTCATCCAAATGAGTTATGTGCAATAACTCCTGGGGGCTATGTATTCGGCCTCCGCCATGGATAAGGAAATGGAGTTTTGCTTCTTGCTCATGCAAGAGAGAAGTCCACTCCCAAAATAGAAACACTTGCCTGAGATGCTCTTGCATCCATCAACATCTTCTGCCCAATCAGCATCCGAATACGTTAATAGATAATCATTGGTGTCAAAATAATACTAAATCTCGTAAGATAGGTTCCATTCACATATTTGATTATATGTTTTAGAGCAAGTGTGACTCTTTTGAGGCGGCCTGATAACGGGCACTGACTGCTACACTAAAGGAAATATCTGAATAGCTAGCTATTAAGTAGAGTAAATTACCTATCACGCTCCTAAAGAGTGTATGCTCTACGTCCTTTCCCTAGGTGTTTTTATTAAGCTTAGAGGATGAACTCATGGGCGTACGTGCATTCTTAGCTGAGTCTAAATTAAATTTCTTCACAAGATATTTTGCATATTTAGATTGGGAAAAGAAGATCCCATTATCAAGCTGATGCACCTGAAGACCTAGGAAGAAAGTAAGATCACCTACCATACTCATCTCAAACTCACTTTATATTTCTCCAGCAAAAAGATGAGTATGTTGATCACATGTGGACCCAAAATCTATGTCATCGACATAAACTTGGGCAACCAAAATAGTACTCCCATCAAGACGAACAAACAATGTCATATTCGCTCCCCCTCTCGTGAAGCCACAAGCAAGAAAATATGATGTAAGCCTCTTATACCATGCACGTGGTGCTTGCTTCAAACCGTATAGGACTTTATTTAGATAAAAGATGTGGTTTGGGTGCTTAGGGTCTTCAAATCCTTTTGGATGTTACATATAGACCTCTTCCTAAACAATTCCATCAAGAAAGTCACTCTTGACATCCATCTGATAAAGCTTAAACTTAAGATGACATGTAATAACTAGTACAAGGCGAACGGACTTTAGCTTTATAATAGGAGCAAATATCTCATCAAAATCAACACCTTTGGGTGTACCCTTGAGCAACTAACCTAGTTTTATTATGAACAATGACACCGTTTTCAACTATTTTATTTTTAAAGATCCACTTGGTACTAATGATGTTAACATCGTTAGGCGAGGGAACTAACTCCCAAACATCATTCTTTTGAAACTGAAACAACTCTTCTTGCATTGCATTGATTTAATGATCATCTTTTAGTGCTTCTTTGATATTTTTGTAATACCCCGTATTTTTATGGCTTTTAAATTTAGGAATTTATTAAATTTAAATTGAGATATTAATTAAATATTAATCCAGAAATTTATTTAAATAGTTACTAACGTGACGAGAGGTAGTAATTATTGGAAATTTGTCGAATATTACTAAAAGATTAAAGTAATATATAAGACTGATTTTATAAAAATTATCATAAGTGAATAAAATGGCAATTGTGAAAATTTAAGTCGGGACGCGCCTGTATCGTGTCAGGACTAAATTATTATTATTAAAAGTGAATAAATTATAAGTCACTCGTATGGTCATTTAGAGTGCACCATTGTGTCTGAAAGAGTCGAGATAGTGAAAATAATGTACCCGAGGATTTAGTTTGGGTCTCGGGATGTTTTCAGGCCTAATTGACATTCCGGGAGGGTATTATAGACATTTAACATTTTTGGGTAATTAAACCCACGAATTCCCTAAGGATAAATCAGCCTTTAGGAGTTGTCTTCTAGGGTTAACAAACACAAAATCAAAGAACGGCCATTAGAGAAGGAGTTGGAGAGCTTTCCAAGCAACTCAAGGCCAAAGACTCAACCGTTTACACCGCCACCACCACCAAAGCGTAGATCGCGCAACGAGGAACGCAACCATACCTCTTTCCTACACAAATCAGAAACTCAAATTCCAGGCAAGTATCTATCTTGCTTCTCTTTTAGTTAAATGTCACGCCATGTTATATTAGGATGATCGAACCTATATTTCATGGAAGAACTCAAGGATTTAGAGAACCCAATCACATGTTGTAGAGAAAATAAATAAACTCTAGACATTCCAATCATATGTAGAGGATTACCCACGAAATTTGATTAATTTAGAAGTGAGAAATCAATAAAAAGAAATAGAATAATGGAAGTTTAGTGGAAAGTTAGGGTTCTTGATAATTAAAATAAATTAGACCGTTAATTCAATTCCGTTGTTGAATTTGTACATGTTTCGCGAAGAAAATCTTGCATATATGTATATACAATTTGTAGTAATGTTATTTGAGAGTTTGGGAGTTGTTAATGACGTTTGGGAGAAAATTGGAAGATGAAACTCGTAGGTTTTAATGGCAGTTTCTGGGCAAGAATTGCTTGATCAATCGATCGACCCCCTTTCCTCGATCGATCGACCTCTCCTGGAAAACTGCATATTTTTCGTCCGTTGGTTTAATCCGGTTAAAATGCATAGGTACCCTTGGTTGTTATTGTTGGAGTATAATGGGATATAAAGAGGACCAGTAGGGCCTAGGTAGACCCCGTTGAGTGAAATTGAATGTAGTATGAAATTATGGGTTAACGGGGAGTTATTCACACATACAAAATCATGCGTACGTCTAATAAAATATAGAGACTCGTGAGTAAGTTAGACTAGAAGATAAGTGAGAGTGCATACTGAAATTATACTTAGGGAGATAGAATACTTCGAGAGATGAGAAGTAAGTATGGAGTAACTTATATATAAGAATAAAAGTGACGGGTCTGTTATTCGAGATCATCGAGTAAAATGTGCTAATAACGGATAATTATAATTATGGGCCGTGGGCGCGCCAAATTTAGAAATGTGAATATATATATATATATATATATATATATATATATATATATATATATGATTGGGTGATTATGCATATATTATATATCTGTGTAAAAATCATACCCGAGCTACTTGCTATCACAGGAGTTTCCACTCCAGGACAGTCTTATCTCGATTGGGCCTTTATGGAGGATACTGACTTGTACCTTAAAACATAGGATTCCTTGGTACAGGCTATCTGATTGATAGTAAGACGGTCCTACGAGACGTGAGGATATGTGCTGACCTCTTAGTGACTTGGAACTATGTTTTGCCTCCATTTGTATGTGTTTTATGTTAATACAGTTCGAGAGTGATTCCGAACTAGTATTTCCCTTAGTACGAGTGATACGGGGACTTGATAGCAGAGTATGCCAGCACCATAGATTTTATGTGGGGTGCCGATAGTATATATATTATATGAATGACTAATATATATATATTTATACTTAAGTATAGGAATTTTCTACTGTGCATAAAAGTAGTTAAGTAATGAATAAATACTCCAACTTTATTCTAAGTGTTTGGGAATTTTGTCACATCACTGGGTTATTTTAAATAACATAAGATATATGAGCAAGCTTAATTTTCAGAAGTTAACTATCTTAGCCATAGTATTTATCGGAATAAAACCTTATGGGAATGTTAAGTGAAAATAAACTTTGGAGATTAATAGTACGGTGGGCGTGCACATTAGATGAGAGGTGAGAATTTCTCAAGAGAGTGTCGCATACTAACATGGATGTTTCATTAGCTGGTAAGCATTTTATATACTTGCTAAATTATTTTTAAACTGTTTTACACTCGGACCTGACCCATTTACTGTTATTTCTTTTCTCTTGTATATATATATATATATATATATATTACAGGTGCCCAGCCACAGGGGCGTCATGCTTAGATTTCCTTCGAACAGACGCGTTGTAGCTTATGTGGGAGTTGCATGCCATTGCTTAGACGAACTCGTTGTTGACTATATTCTTATTTTAGTTCTGATTCGTAAGGGCATGTGTCGCCCGTTTTCCTATTCAGTTGGATTTGTCAGAGATTAATGTTCATTTATTTTCAGTATTTGGTACTCTTTGGGATGTAATTTATGTCAGGTTGAATTTATTTGTAGCTTTTAAACTTGGTATTTGTTTATCTGAATGGTTAAATTCTTGTGTGTCAATTGCATCTTTAACATTTATACGATTCTTAACTGTTAATTATTGACAAGGTTTTCTTAATGGGATTAAATAAAATAGAAATAAGGTTTAAAAAATTATTTTGACACTTAGCTTAATTAATTAGGATGTTTAAATTGGAAATTTTATTTTATGATAGTGATGCTAAGAATGAACTAACCGTTCACCTGGATTTTAATTTAATAAAGGACTGATCACCCGATATTTAATTAGGCGAGGTGTCACAGGTGGTATCAGAGCATCAAGTTCTAGTGTCCTTTAGGATCTGTACGGCTTATCTCATTTTCAGCTTAGCGTATTTGATTTAGAGCCCTAATATTAGGAAGGTTGTATTCATCTTTATGCGTTGGAAATTCGTGCTTCTGCGATTTGTCGATGTGAATATTGAACTTATCCAGATCATTTTAAACTTTCAAATGGCCCGTCAAGATGAACAAGCTAATGTCGTTGGGGAAGTTAATGAGCAAGAACATCTCACACCTCAGGTGTCTCCAAAGAGGGTATCAATCGCCGAATTAGTAGGCATTGCGGCACAAGCAGTTACCACTGCATTCTTACAGTACCACGATTGCAGTATGCAGCTTAGAGGAGGGAAAAGACCTAGAGAGATTTGTCAATTTGATATGAATAGAGTTGACAATTGTGCGAAGACACCAAAATCGCAGTAACAAGCGCCTCAAGACCAAAAAGGCCACAAAAGTAACAAAATTTACGTGGAGAGCCAAAAGCGTCAGGGCCAATAAAGATGGGGTTAGAAGGAAGTCACAAAAAGGTGTTTCAAATGTGGAATGGAAGGCCATGAACGTCAATTTTATCCGAATCAGACTAGAGAGAAACTCCAACCCAAACAGCAAGAAATTTTAGGACTCTGCTATAAATGTGTGCAACCGGGTCACAAGTGGAGGGATTGTCCTCATCCTGACATCGTTTTTCCTCAAGTTGCTCAGCAAGGCCAACAAGGCCAAGGAAAAGACAAAACTAAACAACAATGTAGTAAAATGAGACAGTTTCGAGGTAGGTGCTTCAAATGTGGCAAGAATGGCCATAGATGTCAGGACTGCCAAAAGGGGAAAAGGGCCCCACGACAGTAGGATGCCCGTAATAAATCGCAGAGGCTTGCTCTACCAGCCAATCAATAGCCTCAGTTCAGCAGGGGAAATTACAATATGGATGTGTCTATAACGTCCACCAGGCAGCAACACCTCAGGCACCAGCCACGATAGAAGGTACGTTTCCTATACACGGTGTTATGGGTCGAGTTTTATTTGGTACTGGGGTGTCGCACTATTTTATATCTACTCATTCTGTACGAGCCTTAGAGTTATTAGACGAGGCGTAGAGTATAGTGTCATGCGTAGACTCACCATTGGGGAATGAGTCTTTGATTTTCTTTATTTGACGGGTTGTAGATATAGAGATTGGTAGCTTGATTTTACCTTCGGACATTCTAGTGTTAGATATGCATGAGCACAATGTCATTATTGGCATGCTAAACTTTTCGGTAGGAGTATTTTCTTTGCCACTTCGGGACAGGAGATATTTTTGGTGGCGATGCCTCACCCAGAGGGATGATCTCGCACCCATTGGTATTACATGGAGGAGGATACCTCTAAGGATATTGTGATTCTCCTGGATTCGATTCCAATCATTCATGAGTTTTCGAAACTATTTCAGGGGATAAGAAGGTTATGTGTTGAGGTATTTTGTGTAGAGTAAAATCATACGAGTTAAAAATTTTCTAGGCGAGAAAAAGGACAAAGGAGGGGTGCTTGCAAGGTAAATGGTTAATGTAATCTCTGATTTGGTTCAGACATACATGTTATGTCCGGAGGACCATTAAGTAGCCAAGGCGATTGACAAAGTAGAAGTATGAGTTTTATCCTCGGAGGATGAGGCGTGCTTTATGTGACACGAGCGATTCACTACATTTTGTTTATTTCTAGGTTAGCATGTGAGACGAGTTTAATGTATAGCTATAAACATTATTATTATGTAAATAGTTCCCTAGTGTAGCGGGATTATCCTTAGTGCTATCCGTAGAGGATGAATGGGTGTATTAATAGCGTTATATAATTTATTGAGGTTACTCATTTTAGTGATGTGATATACCAATATGATATTTCCTTGGTTGCAGTTTTATAGAAATGGTTAGTAAGATAGTAAGCAGTTATTACAAGGCTATCGGAGTGGATGCCTTAGTGCAACATGATTTGTTCTGGAGAGGCCTCACCTGTGAGAGGTTCGGGCTCGCATTTATATTATATATTGTAGAGACTCCGAAGGGTATAGTGGTATCCAAAACTTTAAATCCTGGGGTGTTTAGGGACCTTATTGTCATGGTTCTGTGTATTGGGTTTACCGTTGAGCAGAAAGATTCGACTCATTATTATGTTTAGCACTCAAGACTTGGTGATAGGAAGAGTGAATTGTTATATCCATCCTTTAGAAATGTGGGAGTTAAGAGTTAGACTCATATGATTGGGGTCAGGATTTTGAGGGTTCTGATTGTATGTGTACGAGGTTTGAGAATTGTGCACCAATACTGAACGATAATGGATTGGCGAAATGTTCTTTCTGTAAGTGTAATTACGGGAGGAGATGTAACTGTTCTGTCAATAGACGGAATAAAGGGGTACATTTTATGGACGGAGGGCCTAACAGATTTTGATAACCGACAATGCTAGGTAGTAGTGTATCGGGGGGGTTCCTTGTTTAGATTTCGCTTTGCGAGACATCACACGCATGAAACATAGCATGAGGTTGGCAGTAGGAAGATGTTTGGTCATTAGTCTATGAGTTTGGTACCTCGATCGTAGTAAGAGCAAGTAATTATATATGTAAATTGGAAGTGGAATTATGAATTTAGGGCCAGTGGAGTCGGTTATGTGGAAAGAAAGCATTGAAAGTTTTGTCATATCGCCACGAGTTGAGGGGTGGAACGATGATAAGAGGATTTAAAATTTCAATTTCTAGGGTGATTGAGAGTACCCAAGTGTTGTAATCATGTTGTGAGCACAAGGAAAAGAAATAATTGAGTGTTATGTGTGATGCGTATGTGATGCTTATGCTAGTATGCATGCTTTATAGGGTGTGTGGGCATCCTAGTTAGCTGATGTTAGAATCGTCCGAGTTGTAGGGATGTGGGAATAGACGCGTGGAATATATGTTTGTGGGACTAACATAACGATGTGGAAGTGGCGGGATGGATTAAGCATCGCATGAAGAACGATAATCCATATAAACGTGTGCGATTAGAGTAGCACACCCGAATTTGGTTGGAAGACTGTGGAAAGCCATTTAAAAAGGGGTATTCCTTGATAAGGGTAGAATGTAATTATTATTCAGAACACTCAGGCAGAGTTGTAATTAGTCAAATGTTGAGAGCGACTGACTCGTACAAAGAGTGAAGATGTTAGTATGGTATAAAAGGTCCGAAAGTGCACATCGTGGAGAAAAGTGCATGGGTCGAAACTTTCAGTATACGCAAAGGAAAGAAGTGGAGTATTAAGTGTCACTTGATGTGAGACATTACAAGTAGAAGACGATATCGAGCGGGACATAGTGAGTAGTCCCCACAGGCACTACTCATAAATAGAAATCGATTGGAACAAGAGGAGCGACCAGAGAATTTTGTGGCTATCCACAATTCCTATAATGGAAGAGGTCGGTAAATTCGATAAAGTTTCTTGGATGAGTTGACAATCTCAAGGTAAGATCAAGAGTTCCTTCGAACGTGTGGAATAAGATGCCCAATAAGAAAGTGATTGACATTCCTTGGGGTGATTTACAATATTAGCTAGTGTGCCCTAGTCTTCCTTTGAAAGGAAGGATCGCACCGGTACGTGGTCCTATACGGTATTTTTCTGAATTAGGTTGAGATTTTTTAATCCCACCTTCAATATGGGATTTCAGGAAGCAGTGGGGATATCATTTCATTTTAAGAAGGTAGTATCACCCATGATTCGGGGAGTAAGCGAGTGGTGATTAACCATTAGTGGAGCAGTGTGAAAATAATTTTTTGATTCATTATGATCGTTTCTATTCCACAACGGTTCTAGCTAACAAGTGTAGTATAGTACGATAATTGGGGTGGATATTACCTAATGGTAGGGTTTCGTGGGATCACCCATACCTGTTTATTGTGAATAAGATACTTACTGAGGTTTTGGTGTGGAAAAAAAATCTTAACTTTTCTCACTCTGAATGGTAAGATATGGGTGGATAAACAAAATTTTGGATTGGTTGAGTTAGAGTCTTATGACTATGGTGGAATTCCACGAATGCTTTAGGCGAACAAGGGTGGTCAGATGTTCGTATGGTTTCTCACAGAAGGAGAGTTTTGTGTATAGATAAATTCGAGTAGTTGTCATGTTGTGAAGTGCGGCCTCCCAATGATATTGAAATAATGGGAATTAATAATGTATAGGCATGTCTTATGTGAATGTTGTCAGATATGAGCACAATGTGAAGTGTCTTTAATGAGAGTGTTAAACAAGCTTGCTGTGAGGCGGGGACTATAGTGATTGAGCGCCTTACTATGTAGATAGTTTGCCTACGGATAAGGTATTCAGAATTATTTTACAAGATAGGCCTTATTTTTCGAATTTCGGGACGAAATTCCGTTATTAGGGGGGAAGTATGTAATACCCCGTATTTTTATGGCTTTTAAATTTAGGAATTTATTAAATTTAAATTGAGATATTAGTTAAATATTAATCCAGAAATTTATTTAAATAGTTACTAGCGTGACGAGAGGTAGTAATTATTGGAAATTTGTCGAATATTACTAAAAGAGTAAAGTAATATATAAGACTGATTTTATAAAAAATTTCATAAGTGAATAAAATGGCAATTGTGGAAATTTAAGTCAGGACGCGCCTGTGTCGTGTCAGGACTAAATTATTATTATTCAAAGTGAATAAATTATAAGTCACTCGTATGGTCATTTAGAGTGCACCATTGTGTCCGAAAGAGTCGAGATAGTCAAAATAATGTACCCGAGGATTTAGTTTGGATCTCGGGGAGTTTTTAGGCCTAATTGGCATCCCGGGAGGGTATTATAGACATTTGACATTTTTGGGTAATTAAACCCACGAATTTCCTAAGGATAAATCAGCCTTTAGGAGTTGTCTTCTAGGGTTAACAAACACAAAATCAAAAAACGGCCATTAGAGAAGGAGTTGGAGAGCTTTCCAAGCAACTTAAGGCCAAAGACTCAACCGTTTACACCGCCACCACCACCAAAGCGTAGATCGCGCGACGAGGAACGCGACCATACCTCTTTCCTCCACAAATCAAAAACTCAAATTCCAGGCAAGTATCCATCTTGCTTCTCTTTTAGTTAAATGTCACACCATGTTAGATTAGGATGATCGAACCTATGTTTCATGGAAGAACTCAAGGATTTAGAGAACCCAATCGCATGTTGTAGAGAAAATAAATAAACTCTAGAAATTCCAATCATATGTACAGGATTACCCACGAAATTTGATTAATTTAGAAGTGAGAAATCTAGAAAAAGAAATAGAATAATGGAAGTTTAGTGGAAAGTTAGGGTTCTTGATAATTAAAATAAATTAGACCTTTAATTCAATTCCGTTGTTGAATTTGTATATGTTTCACGAAGAAAATCTTCCATATATGTATATAAAATTTGTAGTAATGTTATTTGAGAGTTTGGGAGTTGTTAATGATGTTTTGGAGAAAATTGGAAGATGAAACCCGTAGGTTTTAATGGCAGTTTCTGGGCAAGAACTGCTTGATCTATCCATCGACCCAAGAACATCGATCGATCGATGATCGATCGATCGACCCCCTTTCCTAGATCGATCGACCCCTCCTGGAAAACTGCATGTCTTTCATTCGTTGGTTTAATCCGGTTTAAATGCATAGGAACCCTTGATTGTTATTATTGGAGTATAATGGGATATAAAGAGGACCAGTAGGGACTAGGTATACCCCGTTGAGTGAAATTTATTGTAGTATGAAATTATGGGTTAACAGGGAGTTATTCACACATACGAAATCATGCGTACGTCTAATAAAAGATCGAGACTCGTGAGTAAGTTAGACTAGAAGATAAGTGAGAGTGCCTACTGAAGTTATACTTATGGAGATAGAATACTTCGAGAGATGAGAATTAAGTATGGAGTAACTTATATATGAGAATAAAAGTGACGGGTCCGTTATGTGAGATCATCGAGTAAATTGTGCTAATAATGGATAATTATAATTATGGGTTGTGGGCGCGCAAATTTAGAAATGTGAATATTTATATATATATATGATTGTGTGATTATGCATATATTATATATCTGTGTAAAAATCATACCCGAGCCGGGACAGTCTTATCTCGATTGGGCTTTATCGGGGATATTGACTTGTACCCTAGAATATAGGATTCCTTGGTACAGGCTATCTGATTGATAGTCAGACGTTCCTAAGAGACGTGAGGGTATGTGTTGACCTCTTAGTGACATGGAACTATTCTTCGCCTCCATTTGTATGTGTTTTATGTTAACACAGTTCGAGAGTGATTCCGAACTAGTATTTCCCTTAGTACGAGTGATACGGGCACTTGATAGCAGAGTATGCCAGGACCATAGATTTTATGTGGGGTGCCGATAGTATATATATTATATGAATGACTAATATATATATATATATATATACTTAAGTATAGGAACTTTCTACTGTGCATAAAAGTAGTTAAGTAATGAATAAATACTCCAACTTTATTATAAGTGTTTGGGAATTTTGTGACATCACTGGGTTATTTTAAATAACATAAGATATATGAGCGAGCTTAATTTTCAGAAGTTAACTATCTTAGTCATAGTATTTATCGGAATAAAACCTTATGGGAAAGTTAAGTGAAAATAAACTTTGGAGATTAATAGTAGGTAGGCGTGCACACTAGATGAGAGGTGAGAATTTCTCAAGAGAGTGTCGCATACTAACATGGATGTTTCATTAGCCGGTAAGAATTTTATATACTTGCTAAACTATTTTCAAATTGTTTTACACTCGGGCTCTGACCCGTTTCCTGTTATTTCTTTTCTCTTGTATATATATATGTATATATTACATGTGCCCAGTCGCAGGGGCGTCATGGTTAGATTTTCTTGGAACGGACGCGCTGCAGCTTATGTTGGAGTTGCAAGCCATTGCTTAGACGACCTTATTGTTGATTCTATTCTTATTTTAGTTCTAATTCATTAGGGCATGTGTCGCCCGTTTTCCTATTCAGTTGGATTTGTCAGAGATTTATGTTCATTTATTTTCAGTATTTGGTACTCTTTGGGAGGTAATTTGTGTCAGGATGATTTTATTTGTATCTTTTAAACTTGGTATTAGTTTATCTGAATGGTTAAATTCTTGTGTGTCAATTTCTATCTTTAACATTTATACGATTCTTAACTGTTAATTATTGAAAATGTTTTCTTAATGGTATTAAATAAAATAGAAATAAGGTTTAAAAAATTATTTTGACACAACTTAATTATTTAGGATGTTTAAATTGGAAATTTTATTTTACGATAGTGAGGCTAAGAATAAACCAACCGTTCACCTGGATTTTAATTTAATAAAGGACTGATCACCTTATATTTAATTGGGAGGGGTGTCACAGGTGGTATCAGAGCATCAGGTTCTAGTTTCCTTTAGGATCTGTACGGCTTATCTTGTTTCCATCTTAGCGTATTTGATTTAGAGCCCTAAAATTCGGAAGGTTGTATTCATCTTTATTCGTTGGAAATTCGTGCTTCTGCGATTTGTCGATGTGAATATTAAACATATCCAGATCATTTTAAACTTTCAGATGGCCCGTCAAGACGAACAAGCTAATGTCGTTGAGGAAGTTAATGAGCAAGAACATCTCACACCTCAGGTGTCTCCAAAGAGGGTATCAATCGCCGAATTAGTAGGCATTGTGGCACAAGCAGTTCCCACTGCATTCTTACAGTACCACGATCACAGTATTCTGCTTAGAGTTGTGAATTGTGCGAAGACACCAAAATCGCAGCAACAAGCGCCTCAAGACCAAAAAGGCCACAAAAGTAACAAAATTTACGTGGAGATCCAAAAACATCAGGGCCAACAAAGTCGGAGTCAGAAGGAAATCACAAGCCGGGGTCATATGTAGTTTTATTAGAATGAGGACGTAAGTATACCCTATTCACCGTGTGACAAGTGGTATTTACCATTTTTGCCCAAAATTGTCGTGGCACTTTCCCACAAAGAAGCATGGACCTTGCCATTTCTTGAATTTTTTTATTCTTCGTCTCAATAATTCCATCTTGCTAAGGAGTAGGAATGATCGAAAACTCATTCTTAATTCCCACTTCATCACAAAATGCATTCACATCGGAATCCTTGAACTCAGTGCCATTATCACTCCGAAAGCGATTTGTGGAGACACAATATTAATTTTAAAGGACTCGACATTTAACCGTCAAAAACTCAACAGCATCAAAAAAATATTCTAATAAATACCATAATTAAATTTCTTAAAAAGTCGTCAACCATCACTAAGATATACCTCTTCCCACCTATGCTCTCGGTACGTATGGTACCCATAAGATCCATGTGAATTAATTTTAAAACACGCGAGATGGTAATGGATTTCAACTTTTTATGAGGACTCTTGATTTGCTTTCCAAGTTGGCAAGGACCACAAATGGATGAGGTTGGTTTTCTAATGACAGCAAGCCACAAACTAGGTCTTTCTTCACTAAACACTCAAGGTCTCTATAATTTACATGACATAGTCGTTGATGCCAAAGGCCAGTAGTGGAAACCCTGGCACTATTGCAAACGAGTGACGACATTAGAATGATAGCGTAACAATTATCGGTAGTCCTCACACCTTGAAGTATAGTCCTGAAAAATTTGTCATAAACATTACATTCTGTATGGTTAAACTTAACCGCTAGGTTTTTGTCGCATAACTCGATAATGTTAATCAAATTTGCTTTTATTCCATCAATATAAAGAACATTTTCTAGTTTTATAAACCCAGAAACTTCAATGGTGTCCCTTCCCAAAATCCTAGACTTACTCCCAGCGCCAAAGGTGGTCTTACCATCCTTGTAATCTCAAAAGTGTTAAAAAGAGATCTATCACTTGTCATGTGTCTGGGGCACCCACTATCAAAATATCACTGAGAAGTATTTTGAGCCTTAAAAGCAACATCAACAACTAATGCCATCTTGGCCTTATCTTCGCAAATCCAAGTGTGAGTTGTGTTCTTAGTGTTCTTGTCGTTATTGTTTCTAGCCTTTGGGTTGGAATTATTCTCGTGGAGCATAGATAACCTCAAAAATGCTTCTATTAGACCTTTGGATGTATTGACTAGATACTCAACTTGATTTTTAAGGCTAGCCAATTGGCTATAGTGTGGCGTAGGAGTATGGGTATAAGAATAATTCAAAATCTTGTAAAAAAAGTCTCTAAGATGACCCATTTTGTTGTAAAAAGTGTAAACATAAGCTTGATTTAGAGTCACCTTAATAGGTTGCTTAGGTAGATTTCTCTTTGGTGGTTAGTTTTTGGAGTGTTTATTTTGGTAAAAAACTTGGCTAAAGGTTCGAATTTAGTGTTTGGATTATTCACCTTCTTCATATTTTGTACCTTTTCTCTCTTGATAACCTTTCTCCTTATAACCTAGGACTGGTCCGAGAAACATCTTCATCATTCCCCCGAAGTTGTCCTCAAGATTGACGTTGACTTCCCGAGTGGCCTTGAGATCTTTATCAAGTTTGATAATTTTTCTTCAAGTGTATCACGAATATCCAAGGAGTCATGGAAATATTTAGTAACACGAGCTAAAAAGTAAATCAAGTCCTTCTCTTCTTTACCCACCAAAATAAGTTTCTCACATAAAGAAATATTAATCGCTTCAAGTTCACTAACAAAGGCCTCCTTCTCTTTCAGACCTTTAAACTCCTTTTGGAGCATCAACTCTAAAAGTTAACTTTTTATTATTCTTTTGAGTTCTCAAAGACTCGGTGTATAGCTAAGTATAGGAGAACTACAAATCACCTTCATCAACATCACTATGACTTAAACTACCAACACAATCATTTCCTTATGGGTGATTAGACATAAATTCAAGTTTTTCATGCGAGAAAACATGAACACTGGGATATGACGTACTTGTGAAGCTAGCATGACTAGTTATGAATGCAGTGAAGGTGTTACTAGATGGAACAGAGTCATTAGAGTCTTCAAACTCATGGTCACTATCTCTAAGAGTAACTTTATAGACAGCTTTGTCTTACCATGTCTCTTTAGTTTAGTGAGACACTCATATGCTCTATGACCTCATCCCTCACACTCAAAAAACTTGTCCGAATCATCCTTTTTAAATTAGTCTCTTTTAGAGTTTTACTTTTATACTTCTTTTGATCCCGATCATTAGAACTTCTACTTGCCTTGTTTTTATTTTTCTCAAATTTTGATTTTTAAACTTGAGAAACTTTTTGAATTTTTTAGCAAACAAGGCCATATCATCACGATCTATATCGGACTCATCGGATTTAGAAACATCCTCATTTCTAGCTTTTAGAGCAACTCCCTTATGTTTCTTTCTTTGATCTTTGGGAAACATGTCTAATAAATATGTTTGGAGATCACTTACAAGCTTTTCAAGTTTTAAATAATATAACATACCTAATGAGTTAAGGGCAGTGACTTTCGCATTACAATGAATAGCGATAGGTCTAAGAATATTTTTGACTACCCGATTTTCTGGAATCTTATCACCCAAGTTAAAACACGAGTTAACAATATCGGAGATACGTGCATAAAACTCATCATATGTTTCACTCTCGTTTATGGTGATAGTTTCGAATTGGGTGGTGAGATTTTGGAGTTAGACGCTTTAACTGTAATCTTTCCCTCATGAATAACTTGAAAAATGTACCATGACTCCTTTGAAGTTTCACATGTCATGAAACAAAGAAAATCCTTAGGAGTAACGGCACTAAATAAAGTCTTTAAACCTTTAGAATTAAAATTTCATAATTTCAACTCTTCCTCACTCCCCTACTCAACACGTTTAAACATAGTAGCTTCCCTAACTACAATGCTTGGAGGGGACCATCGTTTTTCAATAGCAAGCCAAACATGTTCATCAATTGATTTTAAAGAAGATCTCATACGGGCTTTCCAATAAGCGTAATTAGTTCCATCAAACATGAGGGTCTATTTGACGAATAACCTCCCATATAACCTCCAGGATTCATCTAAGTAACTTCTAGAAACTTTCCCTGATACCAATTTGAAATGTATTGGTTATATGATATAGGTATAAATTCGTGAAATTTTCCCCAAGGTACAAACACACAACAATAAGCACTACTAAAACTAGGTAAATAATGTTGTTTCTTTATAATTTTAATCTTGATTACTAATCCTAAGTGAGAATGCAAGATTCAAGTTATAAATAAAAAGGAAGTAACCATAACACACCGATGTACAAGGAAAATTCAAATGGAAAAAACCTCGGACGACCAGAACGAGACAAATTCACTATAAATATGGTATTTTACATGAAGACACAAAAGACATACAACACCTGACTCGAAAAGATATGTTGATGTCGTCTTCATAACCTTCATTTGCAGTTACATGAAAATTCAACATGATACACAAAACCTCCATGCCTCAATATCCATCGAACACCTCAACCGTCTCCAATAGTGCAGAATCCACCGCACAAGTGATGATGAGTGTAGAAGATGAATTTCTGGGTTTTGCTTTTGAAAATGATCAACAAAGATCAAATGATGTTGGAGAGAGTTTTTTTAAAACTGTTGTGGCTTCTCAAATGTTTAAAAGAGGTTATTTCTAATCAGTTTTCACAACCCCTTAAGTATAAGGAAAAAGCTGAGTAATGGGATGTGGTGGTTGTAGGGAAAACTTCTTGGAAAAATTGATTTTTTAAAAAATAAGCGCGGTCGTTTGAACGAGGCACCAATCTCATTCAAATAACATAACCAATCTCATTCGAACAACAAAGAACAAGACTTCTGATGAGATTCCAGTGAGGATGAGTAAAATCAAAAAATGGTCTCGTGAGAACTTCATTAGAAGTAATTAAAACGGCCAATGTGATTTGAACGAGGGTACCAATCTAGTTTGAACGTCCTTCGAACGTTCCTTCTAACGAGATTCCAGTGGGATGAGGTTTTGATGAAAGTTTCCCTCAAGATAACACTCATTCGAACGAGATATGGAACCTTGTTTGAACGTGGTATCTAACCTCGTTAGAACGACCTGGGTAAATTATGAAAATTTGATTCCAAGTCATGAAAAGTTTTTTACACAAAATAAAGCCATTAAAACTGTTCTCTCCAACTATAAAAAATAGGGTCGAATACCTTTGGGACATGAAAGCATATGGATGATAACTTTGATGTGAAATATCGATTGCTCCAATTCTTTAATGACGAGTATGATATGACATCCTAACAACCTAAATGTTTTGTCTAATGAAAATAGCCAATACTACAAATTGACTCGACGTGGAAATTTATACTTACAATATAAACAACACACACACAGATATATATATATATACATATATATATATATATATATATATATATATATATATATATATACACACACACAAGTCAACGTAATACGTATATATAAAGTACTCATTTCGTACGCCAATCCTACATCGTACTAGTCTACAAACCCGATGTCAAAATCGATATAGACATTATACATGTAATTGTTCACTCACTTGAATTCCCTATACGTATCATCCAAATCAATCTATCCATTAGCCTAACACGCATACCATATCCTGGAAATATTCCCAGTATCCCCACTCTACCCCAAAATCCCCTACGCTCTTTCCCCAAACTCTAACGGGTCAAAATAGCACGTAAACAAAATCTGGTCAGGCCAGCAAACCGAACTAGTTCGATCAGCTAAACCGATTCGTTCCCTCAGTGTACCGGGTTGGTTTACTGCCCTTCCAACCGTCTTCTTCCTCGGGTTTTCACCTCTAAAACCCTCCAATAGAGATCCCAATCCTCCCAAAATATTAAATTCATAACCCACATCAATATCTAACCAACCCAAAATCATTATAACTCCATAATATACCTGAATACGTAATTAAAATTCTAGGGTTCCTAATCATTAATCAATTCAATCTAACCTATAATTAATCAAACTTGAATTTTCATTGATTCTAACACCCTATCAATGTTCTGCATGCACATACTTGTAAACCCAAAGTTTAATCACAAAATTCTTATAAGTTCATCATCAATTAACATTAATTACAATTAGAAGTTACAAAACTTAAATCTCTTCATTCTAATTCTCAAAGTTTCAATCTTTTTAATCACAGATTTGTTCCTAATTAATCAAGAATGTAATTAACTGCATAATTGCAATCTAAAGCAACTAAATGCTTGCCTTATGGATCTAAATCCAAAGTCTCACGCATATGAATGATTTGTATTTGAAGATTAGCCCTTCTTTCTTTTCTCTAAGGTTTTTTTTCTCCCTTTTCTTCCTTCTCCTAAGCTCTCCCTTAAGAATAATTATGCAAAGATTAAAAAGTGGGTTGTTATCCAACTCCTTAACCCTTAAATACCTCTTAATCACACCCTAGTCCCCTTATTTTTATTAAACCATAGGTGTAAAAAGGCGTTATTCCCTCACACAGGTCCTGCTACGTCTAAAAAGCCCCCAAAACCTAATTATAAATCCCGAGTACTGATTTCGCACTATTTCGATCCATTTTGAATCACCGATGCACTCAAAGAGGTCATTTGAGTCACCCAACTACAAATACACCAATATCTCATTAATCGGGCCCGACATGTTCGTACAATACGCATCACCCCAAAAATATATACATTCGTCGATATAACACTCTATTGACGTAATATAATAAACTGTCACTTTTCACTCATACGCGACATATAATAAATCACATATCTATTTTTTTATCACACATAAGTAAATTCTAATAATAAATATTAATCCTTAACTTGCTAATTAATATTTACCTAACCCAATTTAATTTTCCTCAATTAAATTAATAATTACAAGCACACGAAAATTACCTAACCTAAGAAAAATGTTGAGGCTCGGGTTGGGAAAAAGAAGAAGATAAAGTTCCTAGACAACTCAAAAGATAATATAGTCGACCCGAAGAATAATGCAGAGCCTTTAAATGCTACAAGGAAGAGACCAATTTGACCTTCAACTTCCCCTCCTGACCCCAAACAACCAAGGCTAGAATAGCATAGGATGACCAGAGCAGGGAAGACCCCTATTATAGTTTATGCTTGCCAACACGTCAGCTGGCTAGAGATCCAGAGGCATATTATGAGTACCCCAATGTTAAGGAGTACAAGAGGTACCCTAAAAACCCTATAACCTATAAAAATGTTGAAGAAGGATGAGAAGTCCACAATATATAATCTTCCCAACACCTTGGACGTGCTCAACTACCATGGGCATAATCTTAACTATGAGTACCTCATGACTTTTAGTAATAACTATATGTGGACCTTTTCTCATCACGAGATTGTATTGGTAAACTTTCGATAGATGACTCATTTTATGAGATTCTTGTTTTTCCAGTCTCATTCTCTTCATTCTTTTTTAGGATTGCTACGTGTATTAGGAGAGAATTATAATGATTTTAGCTAATATGTAAACTTTTGAAATGAGAAAAATATGAAATAGGAGCTCCAAACTCAAGTATCCAGTTTGCGTGACCAGCAGATCACCTCTCATAATGAAGCTTTTACAACTCAAAATGAGTTGAAGATGAAAATGTAACACCCCATATTTCTGAGGATATAGGATCTAATTAAATTAATTATTTAGCAATTAATTAAATTAGTGATTTGGAATTTATTTAAGTCAAAGAATTTAATTTATTTAATTTGGTAATTTAGATTTAAATTAATTCGAGCTATTTTAATTTCACACTTGTCGTATTTTGAGGTGGAAATAAGATGATTGTATAAAGCGACTCGGATGATGATTTAGAGGTCATGGTTGATTCTGAAAGGGTCAAAATAGTTAAAATAGTATACCCAGGGGTATAGTTTGGGTTCCGAGACAATTTAAGGCCAAACTGGCACCGTAGGAGGGCATTTTGGTCATTTGGTAAAATAGGGTAAAGATACATACGAATTTACAAAGAATTTATCAGTATATAGTTGGGAGAGGCTAGGGTTATAAAGATAGAAAACAAAAATAGGCCATTAGAGAATAAATAGAAGACATTTTTTAAGCTTAAGGAAGGGTTCTTGAGAGATTTAAGTGATTCTTGCACCACAAACATCATTGAAGAGTGGATTGAAGGGGAAGACCAACAAATCCATCATCAACAAAGGAAATCAAACATTCAATTAAGAGGCAAGTGTTTATCTTGCGTTTATTTTAAGCATGTTATAATGCCCATGTAGAATAGGGTTTGATTTACATGTTTTGGAAGATTTAATATGAATTTGGGTGGGTGTAATCTATAATTGAGGTAGGATTGCATGTGCTTATATTTATTTATGTTGGTGACATGAAATCAGAGGGTTTGGGATGATTTATAATAAAGAAATCTGGGTTCTTGATTAAAAGATTTGAAGAATATGAGAAACTAAGGTTTTTATGATTTATGTAGATTAAATCTTGTATGTTCTGTTTTTGTTAAGGATTTAATGTTATAATTCGTTAGAGACTGTTAGAATGATCGTATATGAAATTTGGTTAAGTTTAGTTTAGAGTTGGGACATTTGCATGAAGGTTTATGGGACTAAAAATGGAGAAAATTGCAAAAACATGCTACTTTTCGAATCGATTAGGCCTAGTGGTGAATCGATTCGACAAGTGAATCGATTCGGCATCCTAGGCGAGGCCGAATTGATTCGGCTGCCCAGAATTGACTGGTTTTGCCTTTTTGATTTTATTTCCTCTTGAGAAGAATTATGAGGATACTTGGGGTTAATCCTAGAATTAATTATGGACTTAGGGGAAGTCAATAGATATATGTTCGAGATTTGATTGGATTGGAATGTGAGTAAGATGGGGACTTTAAATCGGCGATAGTAAATGGATTGAGTTACAAATTAGGAATTTGGAAATTGGGCTTCGGGAAGATTGGTTCGTGACCTAAGGCTATAACCAGTAGGGTAAGGATGTAACGACTACGGAATTAATATAATGGGTAACTGGGGGCCCTTCGGGTAGATAATAATGCTCGGATAAATATAATTGAGAAGTACAAATGTGAATAAATTTTACGGCAAGTATTCGAGAGAAAAATACTATGTACGGGTGATTAAATTCGTATAGGTATACACTCAACCTATTACAACCCGTATAAATGTGAATAAATTGTACAACAAGTATTCGAGAGAGAAATACTATGTACGGGTGATTATTATAGGTGAGAGTATACCTATACGGGTTGTAATAGGTTGAGTGTATACCTATACGAATTTATTATAGGTCATGTGTGTGCCTATATTGAATATACATATGGTTAGGCTATGTTTATCCCTATTATGTGCTTTTGTGTATGTTAACATACCTACTCTACTTGTTATCACAGAGGTCCCGTGCAGTGGGCGATCACACCTTGACAATTACAGTGAGGTCTGGATTTGTGACCCAGAGCATAGTACTAATAGTGGATAAATGTATGAGAGAAATAGTGATGCCAGTATATTGGGTATGTGCCCAGCCTCAAAGATTTATTATTATCTTCACCCCCAATATGTGTGGTTTGATTAATGGCTCTGAACCGATAATCCATGATTAGGTACGAGAGGTACTTGGACTGATAGCAAAGTACGCGAGTGTGCATCGTTATGACCAGTCCGGGAAATCTTGTATTACTTATGTGTGATAGTAAGGAGATTAGATAGTATATATCTAAACAATGTTTAATCTTAATTATGTGTGATAGTAGGAGACTAGATAGTGCATATCTAAACAATGTTTAATCTTACTTAAGTGTGATAGTAAGGAAACAAGATAGTGTATATCTAAACGATGTTTAATCTTAATTATGTGTGATAGTAAGGAGACTAGATAGTGTGTATCTAAAATAATGCTTAATCTACAATGCTTAATCTACTTAAGTGTAAATAGTAGAAAAGACAGGTAGTGCAAATCTAAAGGAAAGCAAGGGTGATAACTTAACTTGAGAATCATAATAATAATGTAAGAGAAATGTTAATTATTAATTGTTAGATAATGTACTTCATGGGCAGTATGGGTAAGTTAATTGAAAACTTAACTAAGGGATTAATGATAATTAAGGGCATATTGTAGCGTATTGTATGGGGGGTACGGGTGAGCTAGATTGGTACTATGGTTAGTAGAGGCTTGGGACCTAGTTAGATTGGGTAGATTTACTAGGTGGGCTTAGTTGAGGACGTTAGGTGCTCACTGTAGATGAGGGGTGAGGAACTCAAGAGAGTGTACGCAGCCTAACATGAGTATCTAATAACTGTTCAGTTATACTACAATTTAAATACTTGTTAAATGTTTTAAAATGGTTTTTACTTGGGCTCTGACCCGTTCTTGCAAAAAAAATTCCAAAACCTTTTAGGTGTCCGGCCATAAGACGCCCAATTTGATAATAAGTTCAAGGGATGCGTAGCTGCAGCACGTGTGGATGCTTGCAGGATTTGGAGTTAGACGCTTCGATTACTTCATTCCTAGAGTAGGATGCAGTTCAGTTATTTCATTCGGGCAGGTCACCCCTTAAGTTATTTATTTTATTCAGGTTATCATATTTTGTATTTGTGGACTCATTTTGATTTCATTAAATGTTTAGTTGGATTTTATATTGAGAACCGGTGGTTTATTCGGTACTTTTTTATTTAAGTTTTTTATCTGATGTTTAGTTCAGATTATTTTACTGCGTGGATGGTTTGGTTATTGCAACTATTTCACTTGTTGTTGTTGTTTAATAAAAGGATAAAATTTGGCACCGACTTTTTGAATACTAGGTGGTTAGTTAAATTTTTAAAAAGTTTTCGACAATGATGCTAAGAATGAACCAGATTATATTGCTATTTTAATAGGATAAAGGACTGATCACCTGATATTTAATTAGGTGGGGTGTCACAGAAAACTAAAGAGTTAAGGTTGAAGGATCATCAACTTATCTTAAAGATCACATCACTCAACACGATCGAGGTTGAGCTCACTAAAGCCAAGGAGAAGGGTATTCTGGATGCAACCAAATTTTGAAGTTTGAATAAATCTCTCACTCAAGTCGAGGAGGATGCTATCGCCAAATAAAAAGGCTTCTCCTAACTTTAAGTTATAGACAATCGTAACACTCCGTATTTTTAGAGAATTTTAAATTACACGTATGTACGTAATTTAATAAATTAGAAAATAAAGTGACTTAATATATATTAATTAGTGAATAAAATAATTAATATTTGTGTGTATTGATATTTACTTGTGTGAAAGTAAATGAAAACGTGTTAAATTATATTACGTTGTTGAGAAAAGGGGAAGACAAGAAGGAAATCTTAGAAATTCATAACTCTTAAGGCAAGTATTTAACTTGCTTTAATCTTATTTGAAGTTTCAAAATTCATGTAAAAATTGGTGTAGGAAGATTACAATTTTTTGGTTGGGAGAACCATGTAAAATGAGGTTTTGATTAAATAAATCATCGAAGAGGAATATTGCAATGATAATACATTATACATGATATTATTATAATGAAAAGATGAGTTTTTTATTGATTTAGAAGAGAAAAGATCAAATCTTGAAACTAGATTTTAATATTACATGGTTTGTTGATTTAATTAATGAATCTGTCAAAAATTTTGATGTCACTTCAAATGCATTCCATTTTATTTATACTTTGAATTATACTATGAATCATAGATGTGAATATATGTATGGATTTTATCTTTCCAATGATATTTGAATCATGTCATTTGGACTTCTATGGTGGGAGTAATAGACACTTTAGTAAAACGTGCTTAATCTGTCAGAATATCTGATTTTTTGAATTTTGATGTCACTTCAAATGCATGTCATTTTATTTTTACTTTGAATAAAACTATGAGACATAGATGAAAACAAAAATATTGATCTTTTCTCTCCAGTGAGCTTTGAATCATGTCATTTGGACTTCTGTGGACAAAGTAATAGTCGTTGTAGTAAAATGTGTTTAATAGGTCAAAATATAAGATTTGTGTGAATTTGTGATTTTTTAGAATTCTAATGGATTAAGTGTCATATATTTCTACCTATTTAAAGGGATTTGGTGGGAGACTTTTTAAAACTCATATTAGCCTATTCTCAAGAGACTTAGGAGGTGTCGTAGGCTAACCGGGGATGGATTCCAGGTAGGAAATTATATATATAAGAGGGTGAACGTACTCGGGTGAAAATCGTAAAATCGATTTAGTATTTCGAGAATGATTAGGATATGTGCCTAGGTAGAATATCATATTGGCCAGAAGTATGAAGTTAGAGAGTTAAGCATAATTAAGTGAATATATGGTTAAAATCTGGAAGTCGAGATAGACTCGCTATTTATGGGCTAGTTCTATGAGGGGCATTATGCACAGTAACCGATTATATATATATACATATGTGTGTGTGTGTGTGTGTGTGTGTGTGTGTGTGTGTGTGTGTGTGTGTGTGTGTACCAAGTGAAATCAGTATGTATACCTATGTTTATGTGTGATTGACTTTATGTGAACATACCTACTCTATTTATGCTATTGTTGGAGTGTGCGCACATTGGGCGGTCCACCCTGGCGTGACCAACAAGTGTTCGATTGTTCTCAATGTCATAATACTGTTGCACAACCACTATCTGTGTGTGAGGATAATCGAGTTCCGAGTCCGGCTGGGGTAATGTGGTATGGTTATGACCCATGGTTGTATTTTTATGACCGCCTCCGTTATGTGTTTGAGATTTTGGGTTCGGTGGTAAGATTCCGACCCGGTGGCCCAGAGATGGTATGGGACGTACCTAGAGCCTAATAGCATACCAAGGAATACATCCAGGAGAAGAACTTGGGGATGCTATGTATATACATATAAAAAAGTGTTATATGTATACTTTCACTCAAATGATTTCGTGAAAATTAAATTATAACTAGTGTGTAGTTACATTGACTATGTAACGGTACGAATATAATTGAGAAATAATACGTTATAGCCTATGTGATAGCTACGTGATAAAGAAAGTAAAGTAAAATACGGGTAGCATAATTAGGCTAGAGGATTAGTGTATTCGGTTATTTTAAGAGTGACTAGACTAGTTAGGCGGGGTAGCATAACTAGGTAATTAAAATACATACATTAGGTGTGCAATATAGACGAGGGTGGGGATAATTTTATGTGAGTATGACTCCAAATGAACATGAATAACTCTTTATGCATATTTATTAATGCATTTAAATACTTATAGCTGTTTTTAAAATATTTTGGGCACTTACACGTATCAAAAATATATTCTAAACCTTTTAGGTTCTCAGCCACAGGAAGACGCTAGGGTTAGCTTGTCATTCGAGTCAGACAATGTTGCAACACCTATGGATGCATGCAGGATTTGTGTAGTTGCCTCTTTCTATTCTATCAAGTTTGGATAATTATGACAGTACTTCTTTTGGGCATATCGCCCATAGTTGGATATATGTAATTATCATACTCTGTTTATATTATTTTATTTAGCAGTTAGATTATTGTACTTGGTATTTACCGAGAGCTTATTCAGTTATTTATTTAATTATGCTATGAGTACTCATTATGTTATATTGTTGTGAATGTTTATCTCATAGGATTGAATGGTTTAACAAAGCATGTTAAAAAGTTTTAAAAATTTGACACCTGGCTTAATAGGTTATTAGTAATTAACTGGTTTTCGATAGCGATGCTAAGAATGAACCATACTGAAATTCCTGTCTTATTTTAGTGAATGATTGGCCACGAATTATTAGAATAGGTGGTGTATCACAGATAATATCAAAGCATCACGTTCTAGTGTCCTTAGGATCTGTGCGGACTTACTACGTTTTCAACGTTGCGATTTTTTTGTTGTAGATCCCTATGCTTAGGACTGTTAATTCATATCGCGATTTTATTATTTTTCTATTGAATATAGTTAAGGTGAATCTCATACGAATTAGGTCTAGCTCCAGATGCCAAATAACAGGAGAGGATGACCAGCTCAGACAAAGAGGAGAGGCTCAGTCAGAATCGCAGAACACTCAAGGGACGGTGACCGCAGAAGAGGTTGCCACCATTGTTGCACATACAGTTAGTGTAGCAATGACTGCCATGGTATAGAAATTTCTCCAAGCATAGCTACAGCATCCAGTGGCTCCAATTCAGGTTCACTCAGTTCCATCAGTGTGGGAGAGAGTTAGAGGGGCCTTTCAGAAGGGACATCCACCGGAGTTCCAGGAAAATGCGAACGTTGTAGCATCTAGAAATGAAAGAAGTGCATCCAGAGGAATTTGTGTATAGCTGAGTGAAACGACACTCAAAAGCAAACACTAGCTACATTCAAGACAGTCGGGGCATCTCTACAGAGGTGGGAATCGGTTATCACGATAAAGGAGAAGGATTCGATAACAAAATAAGAGTTCTGGTTGCACTTTGACCGCAAGTTCTTTCCATCGAAAGCTGAGATGAAGATAAGGAGAAGGTTCCAAATATTTTAAAAGAGGGTCGGACTGTGGACGAATATGTGGAGGATTTCATGCACCTGAATAATTTTATTCCAAATAAGGTGAATACTAAGGATAAGAGGATCCTTAAGGTTATTCATGGACTCACATGGAGGATTCGCCAGCATTTATTGAGAAACCCGACATTAAAGACTTATGTTGATGTTGTCAATGCCATACTTTTATAGTTCCAAGATCACCGCTTCCACCTAAACGGATCAAAGAGAGCTGAAGAGTCTACCAGCAGGGCATGATCAGGGGCAATGGTGCCAGTGGGGAACTATAGCAGTAGGATAGGCAGCATGAGAGAGATTCCCATCAGGGGGACTCGACTAAGAGATTTTAGCTGGGTAATGGTAGTCATAAGCAGGGCCATTAAGGCCAGGCAACCAGACTACAGGCCAATAGCGTCGCAAATATTAAGGTCATGGGCAAGGGTAACCGCGTCAAGGTCAATAGAGATAGAGGTAGGCAGATTTCACAGAGAGGTGGTTCGTATGTGTGGAATAAGGCCACATGCAGCGTGTATATCCGAATAAGTTGGGGGGTTAGAAGTAGGGTGCCTAGCAGGGGCAACAGTTGTAGCAACTTTTATCCTCACCAGCAGGTCCAGCATTACGACCTTCGTAGGGGCAGGGGCAGTTTGAGCATGTGTATCACGTCCGTGGACCAGTTGAATAGCCAGCACTATTAGCAACTGAGGGTATGTCTTTTATCCATAAGCAAACGGGTGAGTTTTGTGTCACACAATTGCATCACAGTCTTTTGTTCGCACTAGATTTTCGTGTGAGACGGGTTTAGTAAATGTATCATTAGTTATTATTATTATGAGTGTATATTTACTGTTGGGTAGTAGGGCTCTCTTTCGTTCCATCTGTAGGGGAGCGGGTGTGGACACTAAGAGGATATGTTTTAATGGATCTACTCATTTTAGAGAGATATGAGTATGATGTTATCTTGGGTATAGACTGATTAGGGACATGTAGAGCGATGGTGGATTGTTACAGTAAAGTTATCGTGTCCGTTATTCTAGGGCAGGATATATTTCTTTTTGTGAGGCCTCGTCTTGAGTGAAGGTCGAGCCCTCGTTTATATTATATTAGAGAGGAGACTTCAAAGAGTATAATTGTCTTGTTATATTTGATTCCTATGTAAAGGGCCTTTACTATGTGATTCAGATGATACAGGGCTTACAGCCGAGCCGAGAGATTGAGTTCATTATTGACTTAACGTAGGGGATTTAG
Source organism: Sambucus nigra (assembly GCA_949130495.1). Lineage (NCBI taxonomy): Eukaryota > Viridiplantae > Streptophyta > Magnoliopsida > Dipsacales > Adoxaceae > Sambucus > Sambucus nigra. Next base: position 290,402,539 of record OX422218.1, on the reverse strand, counting down.
AGATAATGCGAGCGCCATATTATATGACTCCTTTAGATATGTGGGAGTTGGGGATTAGGCAATACTTTTAGGGACATGATTTTTGAGTGTCCTAGTAACGTGCTTTTAGCTTACAGATCTCGATGACCGATAACGCTAAGTAATAGTGTATCGGGGGGTTCCTTATGTGGATTTATCTTACGAGACGTCCCACGCATAAGCCTTTATAATATTCAGGAGTTAGGGGACGTTTTAGGATCTAGTGCATTGCTTTAGTACGTTAGTCATTATACGTGTGTAGATAACGCTTCGAGGAGAGAGCGAATCTATGATTTAAGGCCAGTCGGGTCAGGTAGTTCTAAGTATAAAAGCATTGGGCAATGATTGCACCACTAGTTGATAGGTGGCAAAATATTAATAAGAATTTAGTCGCTATTAGTCGGGTAATTAAGCCCACCTTTACTGAATATTCATGTAGAGAATGCAGGGTTGATTTTGATGAATGTAGGTTACATATGTGATATTTATGCATATATGCGCGGGGTATAAGATGTATGGGTGCCTTGGTCAGTTCGATTTTCAGTATCATAAAAAAAAGTAACGTGAAGGTAAATATGTTAAGCCATATGCCTAAAGGGAAGTTAGCAGTAGATTTGGAATGGTGAGGTGGACTGAACTTCGTTAAGGGAAGAAAATAGTCCGGGTATTTATAGCATGGAGAACCATCATACCTGAGATGGATTGAAAGACTATGAAGACACAGTCAAGGGATCCTTCTTGCCAAAGGAAGGTCCAATAGTATTAGAGGTGAAGTGGAGTCGTACTCAGTTAATTTTGAGGGTGGCTTGCACATCGATAGGAGGTTGATTGTCCCAAAACAAGGGGTTCAACGAAGCATGCAGTTATGGAGCAGACGCATGGGTCATGATTTTTAGTGTACTCCAAGAGGGGGGATAGCGTAAGATTTTTGAAGTTTGACGTGAGTGGTAAGGTGTTACTACAGGTATCTCCCATGAAAGGAATGATGCAGTTTATAAAAAAAAGGAATGTTGACGCCAAAGTATGTGGAGCCTTTACCCATTATCGATAGGGCGGGGCTAGTTGTATATAGGCTTGACTTACTGGAGCACTTGAAGTGGGCTCACGATGTGTTTTGTGTGTTGTCATCAAGGAGGTATCTTAGGGATTGCGTAATATATTGGCATATAATGATTATAAAGGATTTGTCGTTATTTTTTGGCGTAGTGAGTATGACTTCAGTCAAGATGCCACCATTAAGGCGTGCACAGTGGGGACACCATAATATTGTCATGAGTAGATTCGGGAGCATGAGGGTGACATGTGGGAAAAGTATCTGGAGCTCTTTGTTCCAGGTAAATCCGAATTTCAGGGATGAAATTTCGTTGTTATGGGAACTATATAACACCCCGTGTTTTTAGATCATTTTAAATTACACTTGGGCCCGTAATTTATTTAAATTGAAAAATAAAGTGACTTAAATGAATATTAATTAGCAAATAAAAGGATTAATATTTATGTGTAGTTATATTTACTCGTGTAATAAGTGAATGAAAACATGTTAAATTATATATGTCGTAAGTGGGATAAAGCGAAACGTGTAGCAGCATCTCATTTGGGACACGCGAATAGAGTCGTATCGAGCATGAGATGAAAAATTAATGTTAGATAACTTGGATGGTAATTTTGAGTGCACCAATGGTCCGAAATGGGATGAAATAGACAGAATTAGGTACCCGGGTGTTATAATTGGGTTCTGGAGGCTTTTTAGGCTAAACAGGAGTCGTAAAAGGATATTTAGGTCATTTTACAAATAAGGGCTTATTCAATATCGATATTTGGAGTATTTACTTTTATATTTAAGTAAGGTTTATAGAAGGGATATCTATCTAACCATTCAAGAGGCTATGGCCTTGAGAGAAGAGAGAAAAGAGAAGAAGAAAATAGAGGAAAGGAATCTGAGGGTGGAGATCAAGTTCATCCGGGTTGAAGATCGTTGATAAGGGTAGAATACAAGAAGGAAATATCATAAATTCATAAATCTCAAGGCAATTATTTAACTTGCTTTAATATTATTTGAAGTTTTAAAAATTCATGTAAAAATTAGAATTGGAAGAATACAATTTTTGGGTTGGGAGACCCATGTAAAATGGTGTTTTGGTTAAAGAAATCATCGATGAGGAATCTTGTAATGATAATACAATAGATCTGATATGATTAGAATGAAATATGATTTCTTGATTTATTTAGAAAAGAAAAGATCAAATCTTGAAACTAAGGTCTAATAAGACATGATTTATTGATCTAATTGATGAGCCTGTCACAAATTTGACGTCACTTCAAACGCATGCCATTTTATTTATACTTTGACTTAGATTATAAATCATAGGTTTGAAGATAGGTTTGGATTTTATATTTCCAATGAGATTTAAATCAGCTCATTTGGACTTCTGTGGAGGGAGTAATAGCCGTTTTAGTAAAAGGTGTTTAATCCATCAGAATGTATTATTTCTCGAATTTCGACGTCACTTCAGATGCATGCCATTTTATGTGTACATTGAATTAAACTATGAGACATAAATGAAAAGAAATTTATTGATCTTATCTCTCCAATAAAGTAAAGTAAAATATGGGTAGCACGATTGGGCTAAAGGATTAGCGTATTGGATTATGTTAAGAATGACTAGACTAGTTAGGCGGGGTAGTATAACTAGGTAATCGAAATACATAAGTTAGGTGCGCACTATAGATGAGGTTGAGGATAATTTTATGTGAGTTCAACTACATATGAACATGAATAACTCTTGCTGCATATTTATTAATGCATTTAAATACTTGTAATTGTTTGTAAAATATTTTGGGCACTAACCCATATCAAAAATATTTTCAAAACCTTTTATGTGCTTAGCCACAGGGATGTTAGGGTTAGCTTCTCATTCGAGTCACACAATGCTTAAACAGTTGTGGATGCATGCAGGATTTGCGTAAATGCCTATTTTCGATCTATCTAGTTTGGACGATTATTCTAGTATTTCTTTTGGGAATGTCGCCCATAGTTGGACATATTTAATTATCATACTTTGTTTATATTATTTCATTTAGCATTTAGATTATTGTACTTTGGATTTACCAAGAGCTTATTCGGTTATTTATTTAATTATGCTATTAGTACTCATTACGTTATTTCGATGTGATTGTATATCTCATATGGTTGAATGGTTTAACAAAACATGTTAATAATTTTAAAAATCTGACATCGGGATTAATAGGTTATTGGTAATTAATTAGTTTCCGATAGTGACACTAGGAATGAACCATACTGAAATTTTTATTTTATTTTAGTAGAGGATTGGCCACCCATTATTAGAATAGGTGGTGTGTCACATATGGTATCTGAGCGTTAGGTTCTAGTATCCTTAGGATCTGTGTGGACTTGCTACGTTTTCAATGATGGGTTTTCTTTGTTGTATAGCCCTATGCTTAGGATTTTTATTCATATCGTGCTTTTACGTTCTTCTGCTATTGTATATAGTTTAGGTGAATCTCATATGAATTCAGTTTGGTTCCATATGTCAAACAACAGGAGAGGATGACTATCTCGGACCGTAAGGTGGGCCACAGTAGGAGAGGCTTAGTCGGAGCCGCAGACCAATCAGGGGATGGTGACCGCAACAAAGGTTGCCACCATTGTTGCATAAGTGGTTAGTGTCGTAATGGCTTCCATGGCGTATCAATTTCCCAGTGCACAACTACAACAGCCAGTGGCACCAGTTCATACTCACCTAGTGACATTTGTATGGGGGAGAGTCAGAGGGGCCTTTCAGAAGGGTTATTCGCCAGAGTTCCAGGGAAATGTGGACATTGTAGCCGCTACAAATGAAAGAAGTAAATCTAGAGTCATTTATGAATAGTTGAGTGTAACGACACTCGAAAGCAAATACTAGTTATGTTCAATCTAGTCGGGGCAGCTATACAAAGATGGGAATCGGCTATCATGACAGAGGAGAAGGATTCGATAACAATACAGGAGTTCTGAGTGCGATTTAACCGCAAGTTCTTTCCGTCGGTAGTTCAGATGGAGTTGAGGAGGAGGTTCCTAGATATTTCAAAAGAGGGTTGGACTGTGGCAAAATATGAGGAGGAGTTCATGCGCCTGGAGAATTTTCGGCCAAACAAGGTGAACACTAAGGATAAAGGAGGGTCCTTAAGTTTATTAATGGACTCACTTGGAGGATTTTCCACCATTTATTAGGAAAACCGACATTAAATACTTATGCTAATATCGCCAATGTCGCACTTTACATTGCCAAAATCACCGCTTCCACTTGAAGGGAGCAAAGAGAGTTAGAAAGTCTACCAATAGGGCAAGACCGAGGGCAACGGTGCTAGTGCAGCACCATAGCAGCAAGGTAGGCAGCATGAGCGATATTATCAATAGGGGGACTCGGCTAAGAGATTTAAGCCATAAGAAAGCCAATCAAGGCTTACGGAACCAAACTAGAGACCAGTAGGTCCGCGAATATTAGGGCCAGAGGTAAGGGCAACCTTGTTAGGGTCAACAGGGCCAGAGGCGGACAAATTTCATAGGGATGTGTTTCGTTTGTAGGGAACAAGGCCACATACAGCATGCATATCCGAATAGGGAAAGGAGTTAAGAGTAGGATGCCTAACAGGGGCAATAGTTACAGAAGCTTTTAGACTCACCAGCAGGTCCAGCATTACCGCCTTCATAAGGGCAGGGGCACAGGCAGCTTGAGCGTGTATATCACGTTCGTGAACTGCTTGAATAGCGAGAGCTATTAGCAACTGAGGGTATGTTTTCTATCCATGGTCAAATGGGGCGAGTTTTGTATGACACGGGTACATCACAGTCTTTTGTAAGCACTAGATTTTCACGTGAGATGGATTTAGTAAATGTAGCGTCAATTATTATTATTATGAATGTATATTTACCATTGGATAGCGGAGCTCTCTTTCATTTCATCTGCAAGGGAGAAGGTGTGGACACTAGGAGGATATGTTTTATTGGATCTACTCATTTTCAAGAGATATGAGTATGTTTTTATCCTAGGTATAGATTGGTTAGCGACATGCAGAGCGATGGTTGACTATTAAAGTGAGGTTATCGTGTTCACTTTTACAGGATAGGATGTGCTTATTTTTGTGAGGCCTCATCCCACCTTTATATGATATGGGAGAGGAGACTTCAGAAAGTATAGTTGTCTCGTTATATTCGATCCATGTGCATACTGAATTTACTGATGTGATTCAGGGCATACCAGGGTGACCACCAAGTCGAGAGATTGAGTTCATTCTTAACTTAGCGTTGGGGATTTAGTGATAATATTATCGTTGTATTGTATGAATCCTTTAGAGATGTGGGAGTTGGGGATTAGAAAATACTTTTAGGGGCGGGATTTTTTAGTGTCCCGATAATATGCTTTGGGCTTACAGATTTCGATAACCGACAATGCTAAGTAGAAGTGTATCAGGGGGTTCCTTATTTGGATTTTGCTTGTGAGACATCCCACCCACGAACCGTAATAAGCTTCGGGAGTTAGGATATGTTTTGGGCTCTAGGGCATTAATTTAATATGTTAGTTATTACATGTGTGTAGATAACGCTTCAAGAAGAAAGCTAATATATGATTTAAGGTCAACGAACCCATGTAGTGCTATGTAGAAAGCATTGGGAAATGTTTGCACTACTAGTTGATAGGTGGAGCAATCTTAATAATAATTGAGTTGCAATTAGTAGGGGGATTGAGCCCACCATTACTGAATATTCATACAGAGAATGCGGGGTCAATTTTGATGAGTGTAGGTTTCTTTTATGACATTTATTCATATATACGTGGGGTATATGGTGTATGGGCGCCCTGGTCAGTTCGATATTCAACATCATAAAAAAATAACATGAAGTTGTATGCCTAAAGGGAATTTAGCTGTAGATTTGGAATGGTGAGGCGGACTGAACTTCGTTAAGGGGAGAAAATAGTTTGGGCATTTATAGCATCGAGAACTATCATATCTGAGATGGATATAAGGACTCTGAAAACATAGGCAAGGGATCCATCTTACCAAGGGAGGGTCCAATAGTATTAAAGGTGAAGCGGAGTCATACTCAGTCAATTTTGAGGGTGGCTTGCACATCGATAGGAGATTAATTGTCCCAAAAACAAAGGGTCCTATGAAGCATGCGGTTATGGAGCAGAGGCACGGGTCACAGTTTTTAGTGTACTCCAAGAGGGGGGATAATATGTACTATAAAATGTTGGATAGAGTACGTGTGGATCAGTGTGGAGCGGGACATAGCGAAGTTTGTCTCCAGGTACACCATTTGTTAGATAAAAAGGGTTGATCCTAGGCGATCAACCAAAGTTTTGCAATACTTGGAGATTCCAGTGTAGGGATGGGAGTGTATATTAATGGATATCAATATGGATTACCAACATCGTGGAGGGGTTAATATTCTCTCTGAGTTATTTGGATCGATTGACAGAGGTGAGGCAGTTCTTATTAATTCAGGTGAATTACACGATTGGGTAGTGTGCCCAACATTTCATTATAGAAATAGAGTGAGTCAGCATGAGGTGTCACCCAACATAGTTTTGGATCAAGATAATATCATTGTGTCCCATCTTTGGTAGAGTTGTCAGGAGACAATGGGGACAGAGTTGCACTTGAGCAAGGCATATCACCATAGCACGCTAGGCAGATAGGAAGGGTGAGTAAGATATTGAAGGACATGTTGAGGATGTATATTATGGACTTACAGGGTAGTAACCGAAGATTTTGAAGTTTGACGTGAGTGATCAGGTGTTATTGCGAATATCTCCCATGAAGGGAATAATGTGGTTTGTGAAAAAGGGAAGTTGGCACCTAACTATGTAGGGTCTTTCCTCATTATCCAAAGGTCAAGGCCGATTGTGTTTAAGCTCAACTTACTGGAGCACTTAAAACGGGTTCACGATGTGTTTCGTGTGTCTTCATCAAGGAGGTATCTTAGGGATGACGTAGTATATCGATATATAATGATTATAATATATTTCTCTCTATTTTAAGCCGCAGTGAGTAGGATTTTGATCAAGATGGCGTTGTTAGTGTGTGTATAATGGAGACACCACAATGTTGTCGTGAGTCAATTTTGGAGTGTGATGATGTCATGCGAAAAAAGTATCTGGAGCTCTTTGTGGTAGGTATATCGAAATTTTAAGGACGAAATTCCGTTGTTAGGGGGAAGTATGTAACACCCTGTATTTTTATAGCATTTTAAATTACATGTGTGCGTGTAATTTAAATAAATTGAAAAATAAAATGACTTAAATGAATATTAATTAGCGAATAAAAACATAAATATTTATGTGTATTTATATTTACCTGTGTAATAAGTAAATGAAATTATGTTAAATTATATTATGTCGTAAGTGAGTAAAACCAACGGTTTTAGCAGTATCTCATTCAGGACACGCGAATAAAGTCGTGTCGGGCATGAGATGGAAATTAATGTTTGATAACTTTTATGGTAATTTTGAGTGAACTAATGTTCTGGAGTGGGTTAAAATATTCAGAAATAGGTTCCTATGGGTTATAATTGGGTTCTGGGGACTTTTTAGGCTAAACAGGAACCGTAAAAGGATATTCGGGTCATTTTACATATAAGGGTTGATTCAATTTTGGGATTTGGAGTGTTTAGGTTTATATTTAAGTAAGGGCGATAGATGGGACAAATATCCAACCATTCAAGAGGCTGTGGTATTGAGAGAAAAGGGAAAAGGGTAGAAGAAAATAGAGAAAAGGAATCCGGGGTGGAGATCAAGCTCATCTGGGTTGAAGATTGTTAACAAGAGAGGAATACAAGAAGGAAATATCATAAATTCGTAGCTCTCAAGGAAAGTATTTAACTTTCTTTAGTCTTAATTGTAGTTTCAAATATGCATGTAAAAATTAGAGTAGGAAGAAAACAATTTTTAGATTGGGATAACCATGTAAAATTGGGTTTTGATTAAAGAAATAATTTAAGAGGAATATTATGATGATAACATAATAGATCTGATATTATTAGAATGAAAAATATGAGTTATTGGTTGATTTAGAAGATAAAGGATCAAATCTTAAAACTAGGGTTTATTATTGTATGATTTATTGATTTAATTGATGAATCTGTCACAAATTTTGATATCACTTCAAACGCATGCCATTTATTTGTACTCTGAATTATACTATAAATAATTGATGCAAGTAAAGTTATGGATCATATATTTCTAATGAAATTTGAATCGGGTCATTTGGACTTCTGTGGAGGGAGTAATAACCGTTTTAGTAAAAGAAATTAAATCTGTCAGAATATTTGATTTCACCAATTTTGACGTCATTTAAAATGTATGCCATTTTATTTGTACTTTGAATTTGACTATTAATCATACATGTAAAGAAAGTTATGGACCTTATCTTTTCAATAATATTTGAATCAGGTCATTCGGATTTATGTGGAGGGAGTAATAGCCGTTGTAATAAAAGGTGTTTAATATGTCAAAATATTATATTTGTGTGAATTTGTGATTTTTCAGAATTCTAATTGGATAAGGACTCATATTAGCATATTTCCAAGAGACTTAGAAAGTGTCGTGGGCTATTTGGGGATGGATTCCAAGTAGGAAATTATGTATATAAGTGGGTGAACGTACTCGGGTGAAAATCATGAAATCAGATTAGGATTTTGGGAATAACCAGGCTAAGTGCTTAGGTAGAATAGCATGTTGGCCAGAAGTATGAAGTTATAGAGTTAAGCATAAGTAAGTGAATATTTGGTTAAAGTCGAAAAGTAGGGATATACTCGGGATTTGTGGGCTAGTGCTACGAGGGACATTATGCATGTTAGTCGGTTATATATATATATATATATATATATATACATGCCAAGTAAAATCAGTATATATAAAATCAGTATATATATCTATGTTTATGTGTCATTGACTTTATGTGAATGTATCTACTCTATTTATGCTATCTTTGGAGGTTGAGCGCAGTGGGCAGTCTACCCTGGCATGACCAAAAGGCGTTGAATTGTTCCCCAGGTCATAGTACTATATCACGACCATTATTCGTGTGTGAGGATAGCTGAGTTTTGAGTCCGATTAGGGTAATGTGGTATGGTTATGGCCAATGGATGTATGTTTATAACCACCTCTATTATGTGTTTACGATTTTGGGTTCGGTGGTGAGATTTCGATCTGGTAGCCTAGGGATGGTGTGGGGCATACGTGGAGCCTTATAGCATACTAGGTAATGCATCCGGGAGGACAACTTGTGGATGTTATGCGATACGTATAAAAGAGTGTTATATGTATATGTGTGCTCAAGTGATTGCGTGAACATTAAGTTATAACTAGTGTGAAGTTATATTGACTATGTGACGGTGTGAATATAATTGAGAAATAATGCGTTATAGCTTATGTGATAGCTACATGATAAATAAAGTAAAGTAAAATACGAGTAGCACAATTGGGCTAGAGAATTAGCGTATTGGATTATGTTAAGAATTACCAGACTAGTTAGGCGGGGTGGCATAACTGGGTAATTAAAATACATGCATTAGGTGTGCACTAAAGATGAGGGTGAGGACAATATCATGTGAGTGCGACACCGACCGGAACATGAATAATTCTTGCTACATATTTATTAATGAATTCAAATACATGTAGCTGTTTTTAAAATATTTTGGGCACTGACCTGTATCAAAAATATTTTCAAAACATTTTAGGTGCTCAGTCACATGGACGCCAGGGTTAACTTGTCATTCCAGTGAGATGATGATGCAGCAGTTGTGCATGCATGCAGGATTTGCATAGACGCCTCTTTTCACTCTATCTAGTTAGGATGATTATTCCCGTATTTCTTTTAGGAATGTCGCCCATAGTTGGACATCTTTAATTATCAAACTTTGTTTATATTATTTCATTTAGCATATGGATTATTGTACTTGGGATTTTTCGAGAGTTTATTCGCTTATTTATTTAATTATGCTATATGTAATCATTATTTATAATGTTACGAAAGTTTATCTCATATAGTTGAATGTTTTAACAAAGCATGTTAATAGGTTTTAAAAATTTAACACCGGGTGTATTAGGTTTTTTATAATTAATTTATTTCCGATAGAGGCGCTACGAATGAACCATAGTGAGATTCCTATTTTATTTTAGTAGAATATTGGCCACCCATTATTAAAATAGATGGGGTGTCACAATAATAACCTTCTTTGCTTAAGGGTATGTTGAACTCAGAAGGAGAGTTATAATGCATTATCCTATATTGTGCAAATTCTCAAGTTTGATCTCTCTCTCTCTCTCTCTCTCTCTCTCTCTCCCCCCTCTCCCAAGTAACCCTCCATAAGGGTTTGCATTGCGGCTGCCAATCCCCCTCCTCCCAATGATCCTAAACCACCAGATACTCCTAACGTTTGGTCAAGATCATCTGCATATGGGATTGCATCATCTAATAAACCTACCCTCCTTTTGAAATCACCAACATCTTTTAAAGGAGAACCAACAATAATGTTTCCCCTAGAGGATATTTAATCATTAGACAAACCATTTCAACATGCCCTAGTAGGGAAGTTCTCACAAGGAAGGCCATCTACGGAGGTGATTAGGAAGGTATTCTAAACATTTTCTCTAATAACTCTATTTAATATAGGCCTGATTGATCATACACATAATCTAATCACATTGAATAATGAAGAGGATTATGGTAGACTTTGGATGCGAGAATCCTAGTTTATAGGGAAATATCCAATGTGCACATTCAAGTGGACAACTGACTTTAGGCCTGATATTGAAAGTAGTATTACACATATATGGATTAATTTTCTCCAACTTCCCATTCATTTTTTCTCTAAGGCTTCTCTATATTCAATTGTCCCCCCAACTAATTGGAAAGCCTATAAGATTAGATCAATCAATAGCTAAAATGAGTAGGCCAAGTTTAGCTAGAGTTTGTGTGGAAGTCGATCTCTTGAAAACTATTCCAAGAATGGTGTGGATAGGCTAGGGAATAGGTGGATTTTGGCAGGAGGTTTGCTTTGAAGATCTCCCAAAATACTACTCGTATTACTCTAAAAAGGGTCATGATATCGTATAATCAAAGATCCTAATATAAGGAGTTATTTCAAGAAGAAGCTTGAAGGCAGTAAGTTGATTGAAGGAAGACGGAAACAGTAAGAAGTATATCAAGAAGTTCAAAAGAATAACAAAGAAGTGGATAAAGAGGAGAATAAGAATGAAGTGGGGGAGACTAATAATGATGGAAAAATTAATGCTGATGAAAGTAGCAATAATGATGAAGAAGATCAGTTAGATATATAAGAAGTTGCAGAAACTTTTTTAGAGGAATGAGAATTTCAAAATCTAAAGGAACGAGAAAGAAATTACTGGGAGAGTCGATATATAATCAAGAAGATAAGACAAAGAAAGATTAAAGAACATTTTAAGAGAATTCATAATGTAGAGATGAAATCTCAAAAGGTGTTATTGTTTGATAGATGTACAATGTCCCCTTGTGCAACTGAGAGACGTGATAATCAAATTAATTTAATGGTTGACCATCTGTATGCCTCTAATGGGGATATTGATGATGAATAATCTGCTCCTATGATTGAACAACTTATAATGTTTGCTGAGATATTGGAAGGAAAACTCATAAGGGATAATCTAAAAAGAGGAAATGAAGCCAAATAAGTGAAATTGAAGACAAAAGCAGTTGTTCAAAGTCAAATAAGAAGTTCTAAATTTATTAATCCTCTTTTTTAAGAGAATTGCCATATCAGTCGTTAAAGGTAATAATAAATTCTTTATTCTAACATCTCAATGATTTCTTGTCTTATATGTAATATTAGAGGAGGTGCAAAAAAATCATCAAGTAGAAGAATTAAGAAGTTAATTAGATTACATAAAATTCCTATTATTTCCATCTTGGAGCCCAAAGTTGATCCAAAGAAAATTGAGATGTATAAGCTCAAATGGGGTTTTAATGAATGTTTTTGCAATAAATCAAGTAAGGTTTGGATCATGTGGAGGTTTCATATAGTTATATGTCCTACAATTGATGAAGAGCGGCATTTATCAGTTTCTTTAAATCATAATTCTTTCCAAGATAAAATTATTAGGTCAGTGGTATGTGCCAATTAATCCAAACATGAGAGAAGATCCTTATGAAGTCACCTAGCAGAGGTGGCTCATAGATTTCAAAATAAGCCTTGTTATGCAGTGGGGGACTTCAATGTGGTTTCTTATTCAAGTGAAAAAGTGGGAGGGGATGCAATTGATTTTCAACTAGTGAGTGAATTTAATCAAGCAATTAAAGACTGTAGTCTTTTAGAAATGGGAATTAATGGATCCAGATATACATGGTGCAACAATAGAGATGAAGAAAAAGTTATTATTAAAAGTCTAGATATGGGTCTTGCAAACCTAAAATGGATTGTTAAGTATCTAAACACCAATGGATTGTTAAGTATCTAAACACCTCTACTTCTTATTTGAACTGGCATTCCTCTAATCATGCTCATTTACTGATTTCCATTAAGACTGAGATGGATATGATTCCAAAGGCATTTAAATTTCAAGCTATGTGGTGCAATCATGCAAGTGTTGAAAATGTGATTAAAAGCTCCTGGGGGAATCCAACAAATGCTTATGGAATGAAGAGATTTTCAATTAGATTGAAAATATTAAAAAAAGGTCTCGAAGCAGCGGGATAAACAGGTATCCAAATATATTTTTCAGAAAGTTATAGAGCTGGAGGATGAGAATTTACAACTGGATATTGATTCTGAGAATGATAGAAGTGAGGAGCACAAAATGAAGATGCAACAAGGTAGGGCCAAGCTACTCAAAGCTCTGCTGGATGAAGAAACTTACTAGAATCAAAAAGCAAGTGTGAAATTGCTTAAAAAGGGGACTCTAATACTAAATTTTTTCATGCTCATGTGTAAAAAAAGCATAAAAAATTATGTATCCACATATTAGAAGATTATAATGGCAGAATTCTTAAAATGAAGGAATTGTTGAGTAATCACATTGTATATTACTTTAAAACCCTTATGTCTAATAATGCAGGAGTAAATTATGAAGAATATGAGATTGAAAACCTTATTCCATCTATTGCCTCTTCAGAGATGAATGAAGTTATCCAATAATTTGTTAGCCAAGATGAAGTATTTCAAGATGTGAAGATAATCAGTTCAGAGGCTGCCCCTGGACCTGGTGGTTTTGGGGGAGTTTTTTATAAAAAGTGTTGGCCTATCATTAAAGAAGACTTCGATACTGCCATATATAGTTTCTCTGCAAGCTCAGATTTGCCTCAGAGTTGGATTAACTCCTCAATTGTTCTTATTCCAAAAGTGAAGCACCCTAAGACTTGTGGGGATTTCAGGCTTATAAGCTTGTGCTATTTATCTTATAAGATTATCTCAAAAATCCTATCCACTAGATTATCTACTATTCTTCCTCATTTAATCTCCCCCAATCAGAGTGTTTTTGTGAAAGGGAGGAGTATACAAGATAATGTGTTATTGTCTCAAGAAATGATTTACAATTTGGGTAGGAAAGCTCATAGAGGAAATGTCATTATCAAGTTAGGTATGAAAAAGGCTTCTGATAGAGTGCATTGGGGGTATCTAATTACAATCATGAGATGCTTTGGATTTGGAGAAAGATGGTTGGACTTCATAAGGAGAATAGTCTCAAATAATAGGTTTTCAGTTTTAATTAATGGTACTCCTAAAGTTTTCTTCAAATCTTCCAAAGGTCTTAGGCAGGGGATCCAATTTCTCCAAGTCTGTATATTTTGACTGTTAAATTCTTAAGTAAAGGTTTGGATTGTTTTATGAAGAATGGTAAAGTCAAGCCTATATATCATTTAAGTGGATGTCCATTGAATTCTTATTTATCATTTGCAGATGATTTGATTATATTCACTAGAGGAGATAAAAGGAGTTTAAATGCTATTGTTGCCTTTATAAATATGTATGTGTCCATTTCAGGCCAAAAAATAAAATTCCAAAAAAGTAGTTTTTCTATGGTAGGTAATCAGTCTCCTAACAAAACTACTCAGATGGAATTAACCAATGGATTAAAATTCAAAAACTTCATATGCAATACGTGGCATGTCCTTTTTGTAAAGGAAGAAATCAAACAGGTTACTATTCAAGACTTACTGATTCTTTAAGGAGCAGACTTCAGGGTTTGCGATCTAGATTAGTTTTTAGTGGAGGGAGATATATTCCTATTAAGCATGTGATGTCTTCAATTCCTTCTTGTTTTCATTGCAACCTCCTAAGGCCATTATACAGAAAATTCAGAGTATGCTAAATAATTTTTTTTACAGTGGGAATGAGGATAAAGGATGGAAATTCTAATGGAGATCCTGGGAGTCATTATGTAGAAAGAAGGTAGAGGCAGGGCTTGAATTTACAAACTTTAACATGTTGATTAAAGCATCAATAATGAAAATGTTTAGAAATTTACAATAAAAGACACTCTCTGGTCAAAATTTACGGAAAAGAGATACAAGAACACTAGTACAAAAGTGGGATCTCAGACATGGAAGAGAATGATGAGAGATCAACATGAGTGTTTAGATAATATGAACAAGACTAAAGATCAATGGATCTGGAAAGCTTCGGTATCTGGTCAGTTCTCTTTTGCTTCAACTATGAATATTTACAAAGATCACTTCTCAACATTTGCAGTTCTGACTCAAATTTGGGATTTGAATATACTAAAGAAAATTTCGATTAATTATTGGAGAATGCTGAATGGGTGTTTGCCTCTAGATAATGTGATTCAAGATTTGGGAATTCATGTTGTTTCAAGATGTTATGCCTGCCTTAACCAATATGAGTCTACTTATCATTTATTTTTGCAATGCAGTGGTACAATGCCCATTTGAGATTTATTTTTTTACTATCTTATGGGAGCTAAACTTGATAGAAATTCAATTTATTCTATGTTTATGGGCTTGTGGTACAATGATAGGGCAGGAAATTGTATGTTTTTTTTTGGAAAAGTAATTCCCAATGTTATTTGTTGGGAAATTTGGAAGGGGAGAAATCATGCTTTATACGAGTCTACAAAATTCAACCATTCTAGGATCATAAATCAAGTTATTGCTCTCATTTCTAACATGAGTAGAGGTATGAAGTTTAAGAGTTGTGTTAATAAATTAGATGATAGGATAATAGAGTTGTTCAATCAGAATTTTATCCATCACAAAATAATTCCCAAACTTATTCAATGGATCCCTCCAAACCAAGATTGGTGTAAGTTGAATGTTGATGGACCTTCCAAAGTCAATCTGGGCCTTAGTGGTTATGGCGGTATTGTTAGAGATTTAAAATCTCAGTTTGTGTTGGGATTGGCTAATTTAAGTGGACTTTCAACAAATACTGAAGTTGAGATTTTGGCTTTGAAGATAGAATTCCAAGCTTATATAAATAACAACATCAAATTTGTTCAGATAGAGATGGATTCATGATTGGTATTTCATTTTATTAACAAAGGTTGATATATTCCTTGGACATTTAAAGAAAGTGTGGAAGACATCATCTTTAATCTTCAAAATTAAATACACTTTGAATCATTGTTATAAGAAATCTAATATGGTGGCTGACAGTTTGGCTCATATTGGAATTCACTTATCTAGGACGAAGATTTATAAAGATTTGAAGGATCTTCCCAAGATGTTTAGAGGATCTTTAAAGTTAGACAAGTTAGGGTGTAAATATATTAGATTAGTTTACAAGTTTGTTCTTTTTATGTAGTGGGCCTATTTTAAAGGCCCAAATTTATTTTCATTAGCTTTTCTTTGGTCATTGGCTCCCCAAAGATGTATGCCTTATTGAGCTTGTAAGTGCCACTTAAGGGAGGCTATTTCCCCTAATTAGCAATAAAATGTGTGGAAGTTCCATACATCTTCATAAAAAAATAATGCACTACCCTAATATTATTGGGATCATTGGCACCTCGGAGGGGGATGACAAAGAGACCATGGCTTTGACCAAAGCTACTATCATGGAGGTGGAAAATCTTGTATCCTAAGCCAACACTGCTCGGGTGGTGACCCAAGATATCCCTCAGGATATTCTGATGGCCGATGTTGCTCCTATCAAAAATTTATAAGACCCTCCAGATGGCTAATATTTTCCTTGTATTATAGTTTGTGCTATAGTTTTTTAACAATCATACAGTAATCTTGAACTCATCATTTATTTTTTTATTTAAATGGTTATCTCTATTTTAGTTGAATGTGAATGATTCCATCCTTATCTTCTATGGTGATTTTTCACCAATTTATTATGTTCATCTAAGTTGTAAGCCTTATACATAACTTATGTTTACGTTAATTATTTAAAAGAGTGATTTAAGTTAAATTGAGCATGTTAATATTTGAGTCCTTGCATGGTCTTGTGGTCGGCTCTTAGTCGAACAGACTTGACTTTTAGTTACTAATTGAACGAACATATGTTATCCAGATAGTGTTTTTATAAGTGTGAACTTAATATTCCGCTACCAACTTTGTGCGTGTAGTCTGTGGTTGTAACCATTGTCATGCTCGTCTTTATTGAGGTTTACCAAGGCTTTACTTAACTTATTGATCAATTGGGTCGGTTCATGGCCAACCTGGCCTTGTTATAGCATTGGTTCCCTGGGTCGACCAGTTTCTTAATTATGGTACATCCAAGGGACAAGGCCCCTCGTGAAGTGTGGTTTGGTCATACCCATACCATTATGTTCAACTTCTTTGAGATATCTTCGGCCTTAGATTCTTAACCATCTTTTCAAACTGATAACATTTACGTAAATAATAGAAGAACTTAAATAACAACAATATGGATAGATGACTGATTTCAATTAATAATAGGAAACTTTCACATGAACTTCTTTCATTACATAAATTCCTTTCACAAGTGATTCCGATTGGCCTATTGATAATATAACCTTAAATGCTCTGCATTCCAAGGGATTTTTAATAGTTCCCTCTCTAGAATTTTAATCCTATATATTCTTGGTCGGATAACAGCGTTGACTCTAGAGGGACTATGTCAGTTGGACTCCAACTTATTTCCTTTTTGGATCACTTTCTTTATAACTAAGTCACCATCCTTTAGTATGCTCGGCTTGATTGTTTTATTATAGAATCTCATTATTCTTTGATGATATACCATAAATTTAATGGTTGTTCGGTCCTCAACCTCCTTTAGTAAATCCAAATCAAGTCGATGCTTCAGGTTGCTTCTTGGCGAGTTGAATTTCAAAACCCTATGGTTCGAGAAGTCAATATCCATTGGTACAACTACTTCAGTGTCGAGTGCCAACATAAATGGGGTTTCACATGTGATAGCTCTGGGGGTTCTCCCGTATGCCCTCATGATGCTCTACAGCTCGTTGATCTAATTTGCCTTTATATCGTACAGTTTTTTCTTCATTCTATCTAGTAAAAGTCTTATTAATGACCTCTGACCCTCTGCTGCATTAGACGTGACCAAGTGCAGAGTCCAATTTCTGAACCTAAGGACCTGATGCAGTATACCTCGAACCAACTATTGTCAAACTATCATAGTCTGTTATGAATGCACGAAGGTCATCCCATAGTGGCAGATGATTTTCTTCCATATAAAGTGAAAGAATGTTGGTTGTGTCATCATCCCCAATAGTTCGACCTTTACCCACTTGGTGAAGTAATCCACTGCTACAACCAGATATTTGAGCCTTCCTTTATTCTTTGGTAGTAAGATAACAAGATTTATTCCCTGCATGGAAATTTGCCATGGGGACGTGACGGGTATCAAAGCTGAAGAGGGTCTCTGGTAAATGACATTATACTTCTAGCATTTATCATAGTATTTATCGTATGATGCACAGTCTTCCTTCATTATTGGCTAGTAATAACCTCGTGTCACTACCCTCTTCACCAATGATCTTCTAGTTAAATTTTCCTTATAATATTGATCGGGTCTAGAACTTTCTTGGGGTGCACGCATCATAAAAGAGGTAAGACAAAGCCTTTTTTTAATAGGACTTAATCTTCCAACAAACATCTTATCCTTTTATACCATAGCCTGAGTGAATCCTTTAGGCCTTTCAAAACTGCGCCGATTACCAAGTATAACCTGATAGGATCCATCTAGGATGGTGCTATGTATATCTTCTTATTCGATTTTACATTACATTAGTACCTCCACTAACACTTTTCTTCGGAGTTCTCAGCCCTTGGTGTTCTCGCCATTTGTAACTTGGACATCGTATCTTCTATTACTTCGTATATGCCCAATACCTTATTTACGACTAGCCGAGAGTCATTATAGGCCGATAATTTATGGGATCCTAGTGGCAAGGCTAACCCCATGCCCATGATTAATGCTTCGTATTTTACCTTATTATCGGAGGTTTTAAAATTGAAACGCAAAGCATACTAAATATTTATGCGTTTCGGAGTGGTGACTATCAAGCCCTCTCCACTACCGTTGGTGCAAGAGGAACCATCAACGAATAATTTCCAAATAGGAGTCTCTTCATCAAAACTACTGTCAATTAAATAGCCATTTCTTAATATTTTCTTCATCTCTTCCAAATCATGAGCCCTTTTTGCAGATCTCGTAGATGACTCTACTTTCTCACTGGTTGAAACTGGTGTCACCTAACCTTTGCTCATTTTTTCTACTTCTTCTTCATAATTAAACTCATCTATAAAGTCAACCACTTATTTCCCTTACATGTTAATTCTCAACTCATACACAATGTCATACTCCCCTAATTCCACTGCCCTTACTATTAACTTTCTAGATTTCTTAGGCTTGTGAATGGCTTGTCAGAGGAGTAAATTAGTGTACACGATGATCGTGTGTGCCTATAAGTAGGGATTCATCATACTGGAAGCTTCAATTAGTGTTGGTGTACCGGATCAAGGTCCCCTTATAGGCTTTAGTTGTATAGAAAACTGGCTTTTATATCCCATCTTCACATCATACTAAGGTTGAGTTCATAGCAGACTCGGACACAACTATGTACAAGTATAATTTCTCTCATATGACCGATATTGAGAGTAAAATAGGAGATCATAGGTACCTTTTTAGAATCTGAAATGCTTTCTCACATTCTTCATTTTATTCAAAGGTTTTTTTATAATCTTAAAAAATAGAAGGCATCGGTCAGTGGCCAATGATACGAATCGGTTGAGAGCTGCTACACGAACTAGCAATCTTTGAATCATTTTCTTGCTTGCTAGAGACGACATATTGATCAAGGCTTTAATTTTGTCGAGGTTGGACTCAATTCACCTTTGATTGATAACAAACTCAAGAAATTTCCCTGCTCTGACGATAAAAAACATTTTAAAGCGTCTAACTTTGTTTGATACTTTTTCATAACGTCAAAATTTTAATGGAGGTCATGAATGTGATCGGTTGCCTTCTTATTTTTGGTTAACTTGTCTTTCACATAAACCTCCACACTCTTCCCAATTTGCTCCTTAAAAACCTAGTTCACAACCCTCTGGAACGTTGCTTTAACCATTTTAACCCGAAATGCATAACGTTGAAGTAGTAAGTACCACGGTTAATGATAAAATAGTTTTTTCCCTATCTCTCGGCTTTATCTTGGTCTAATTGTATCCTGAATACGCATTCATAAACAGAACAGCTCGTGCCCAGCAGTGGCATTAACCAGTTGGTCGATTTGGGGAAATTGATAATGACCCTTCATATAGTCTTTGTTGAGGTTGGTAAATTCAATGCACATTCTCTAATTATCATTCTTTATTCTTACCATGACTATATTAGACAACCAACTTGGATATTTTACGTACTTGATGAACTGAGCCTTCGTGAGTTTTTCCACCTCAACCTCAATAGCCAGATTCTTCTCCTCGATGAACATTATACTCAGTCCGTGGTAGATCACATCAGGATTAATACGAAGCATGTCCTCATAGCTTCATGAAAATAAATTTCATCGCACCCTCATGATGTCTGTAATTTCTTTCTTCAGTACTGGATCTAAGGACGAGCCGATTTGTACTATACACTTTAGGTCCTCATCGTCCACGATCATTATCTCTATCAACTCGGTTGCTTCACCTGTGACCAACTTATCTTCATCTCGAGGATCTAAAGTCTCGATCTGATAAGTTTGTGTCAGTTTCTCACACCATTTGGTTGATGTGTAGTATCATTCTCGTTCCACTACTTGGCTTCCCCTCAATTGACCCACTTCATAATGCATTAGGATTTCATAACCTGGTGCACTGTGAAGGATACTTCTTTGACTTCTTTAAACTAACCTTGCTAAAAATGATGTTATAAGCTGAGGCTATGTTCTTATCGATGATAAAAAATGCATCATTTATGTTTGGTAGGTCGACTATGTACCGACTGCGACTTCGAGCTC
The DNA here is from genome assembly GCA_949130495.1 of Sambucus nigra. NCBI lineage: Eukaryota > Viridiplantae > Streptophyta > Magnoliopsida > Dipsacales > Adoxaceae > Sambucus > Sambucus nigra. The sequence goes on along the minus strand of OX422218.1, from coordinate 290,382,095 downwards.
GATGGTACCTAGGGGTATACGTTATCCCTTGAAAATCAAATGAGTAGATGGTGGTAGGCTTATAACTTTCTTTTTGATAGTCTGAGCCTTTTGAATTAATCATAAAGTAATACATCTACCAAACTCCCATTATCTACCAGAATCCTCTGAACATTTGTCTCATGGACCATCATGCCCATGACCAACGGGTCTTTATGTGGCTAAAATAGTCTTCATAAATCATGTTTAGAAAAAATAACGATTAAATGATCTTTGTTTATATTTAGAGGAAGAGTTTCTACTTCTTCCGCCATGCGCGCGTCTTCGATGCGTGCACAAGCTCTTTCCTCGTTAAGACATGCTTTCCATTTTGTGGGTCCATCACCATAACCAGAGTCTCCCCTATTAATGAAGTGCATCCCGAATAAAATCAATCTAACATTATCTTTTGGCTCATTAGACTTTTTGGGTAAGTTTGGGTCGTTGCCATCATCTGAATCTTCGTCGTGACACCCACGTTCCTTATTGTCCTTTGATTTGTAAGGATACTTTAATCATCTCATTGGCTTAGGATCACCCTTGGGCTCGGTTTCTCGGCCCTAATTGTCCACATACTTCTTTGGATTATAACCCCATATAAGGCCAAACATTTATCAGTTGTGTCGTCATGGTCTTTGTGAAAGCCACATCGCTTAGTTATCTTCTTTGCCTACAAGAGTTTCAGCTTCTTTGGACACTTGAGGTTCTCACTTCCTCTGATCTCGTTGAGGATATAGTGTACCCTTATAGTGAGGGGTGTGTACTCGTCAAATTTCTTCAACTTATGTTGCTTTGACTTGTTGGATTTTTTTTCTTGTCTGATATTCTCATAGTATTGGACTATGTTCGAACACACTCCTTCGCAACCATTGCCTCCTTGGTATTTATGATATTTCTGCCTTGTCTAGGAAATCAACCATAGTGTTCCAGGTAACATTTTCTAACGTCGACTAGAGATTACCGGGCAAAGAACCTAATAATAATAGTTATTGGTATCTTCTCATCGTAATATATTACCTCTAGTATTTTAGTGTTGAATTCGATGATATAGTCTCTCGTCGCTTATTCCTCCTTTCACCTGATGTTGAACAAATGAGACACCCTCTTATTAGGATTTGTGTCGAAGAAAAAGATTTTAATAAACAAGTTGACCAGCTGCTTAAAATTAGTTATCTGCCCGAGGCCCATTGTACCGCACATAGATGTAACAACCCGAGATTTTGGAGACAATGATTTATTTATTTTGGGAGAAATAAATAATATTATATTGGAGAAATAATAAAATTGGCAATCGAGGTCAAAATTTGGAGTCGTTAGAAAGTGTGTCGAATGGAAATTCTGAGGGTACCATTGTTTTCGGAAGGGTCAAGAAAGTCGAAATGACTGTACTTGGGGTCTATTTAGGTTCCGAAATAATTTTGGACCGTTTGACTCGAATTAAAGTTACTGGGTCATTTAAAGTGTGTATTATCATTTAAAGATGTGTACCTTGTGGGATAAGGCTTAAAAGCCACGTGAGAAGTCATTCTCACTTAAGAGAGAAGAAGAAAGAAGAAGAGAAAGAAGGAGAAAAGGAGAGAAAGTGGAGATTTACGGTTTCCACGCGATCTCAAGGCGGATTCAGACCCTACGAACCCGAGGCAAGTGATTAAACTTGCTAAATAATTGTTGTGTACCAATTATTGGATGATTTGTGGATTGATATTTTGGGTTTTAGGTTTAGTTTAACAAAACCTAACTTTTGGGTATAATCTTAGATTTAATATCTAGATCTTAGATTTAATGATAGAAATTAGTTTCAATGCATTCTAGGATGAATATTAATGTTATGAATATGGTTGGGTTGAAGATTTGCGGTTAAATGTAATTATTGGGGGGGTTTTGAGAAGTTGGAGTTGTGTAAAAATGGAGTTTGGCCGTGGTACCTGGTAGGGCCGGTCGACCGCGTACAGAGGGCCGGTCGACCGCGCCTCCAGAATTGGGCACACTATCTTCAATTATAGGCAAAATTAAGAAATGCGGTCGACCGCGGTTTGGGCACCGGTCGACCGGTCCCCTGTTTTGGGTTCAAGTTTGAGAATTTAAGATACCCCTTCTTCTTTGCGTTTGTATGAATGGACTTCCATAATCAGAGTATCATAAAGGATTAAGTGATTATATAAGGGGATTATAGACCTTAGATTCATAAGACGATATATGAGGCAAATTGATAAATGAATGACTAAATGAAAATGTCGGGGAGTTTTAGTGATTGATTTTGGAGAAGTAAGAATCTAAAAGAGTATATCAATTTGGTGGAAAATCCTCTAAGTATCGAGGTTAGTATTTGAGGAATACCGATTGGAGATTTTAGTATTTGTTTTAAGTGGGGAAACCCACTTTTATTTGGGATTTTATTTGGTGATGATAACAATTTCACGATCTGAGAATGAGAATAACTTAGAGGTACCGGATCTTAGGATCCAATCCCAAATGGGATAACTTTAAAGGTTCATAAAATAAATTGAACCATATTATGGATGGAGAACCGTGTATGCAAATTGAGGTTTATTAGGATCAAGAAATCCTTAACTTGAATTGAATTTTGAGACAATTCATTATTAGAAGCGTCATGTGAGCTTCAAGTGAGTATTAGTATAGCATATACTAAGTGGGGTTATTGTGCGAGAGTTGACGGTTAGTGTATCAAAAGAGAGGGATATACTAAATAATGATATTAATCTATTTCGCCTAAGGGCGTATAATGAATATGGAAATGATGTGTAGGTATACCTTATATAATGGTATATCTTTATTATGTGGGATGTATGTATACCTTAGATGATGGTGTATATACATGTCAAGCATACCCCCTCCTTGCTATCATTGGGAAGTTTCGTGCGTAGAGGGTGAGCATTCTGACTAAAAAAGCAGGATGTGGATATTCCCCAGGTCATAGTCGTCCATAGTGGTCAGAAAATGACATATATATATATATATATATATATATATATATATATATATATATATATATACATTATTTATTTTGGGGGTGAGAGGTCGTGGGTATGTGATGCTCTCACTTGCCGGTTAGGAGCTATGACCGCTTCCCGGGACGTTGTGTGCGTGAGTAGATCACGAGGTGGGTGTCGTTGAACCCCACCAGGTGGCCCCAGTTTGCTACGTTTATGGGCTTATGGAAGATGATAGCATGTGAGCCTGCGTCCTTCGAGTTATAGCTCAGTTGGATGGTTATTATTGCTTTTGTTTGTACTTGGGTATCAAGGGCATAATGGACCTCAACGACCTACATTGCCAGGAATAGTGTATCGGGGGAGTTCCTTGTTTGGATTTCGCCTCGGCGAGACGTCCCACGCACGAACCGCAGTGTAATGTTGGAACTTGGGGATAATTTTAGTCCTTAATGCTCATAATTATATATATATATATATATATATATATATATATATATATATATATAATATTCACCTATCCCGACAATTGACAGTGCCAGGAGTAGTGTAACGGGGGGGTTCCTTGTTTGGATTTCGCTTCGGCGAGACGTCCCACGCATGAAACGCCGTGTACTATTGAGAATTGGGAATATTAATTAATTAAAATTAGATAAAAATCATTTGGGTTACATTCATCTTGCATTGAGGGCATAATGAGCCCCTAGGATCGATACGGCCAGGAGTAGTGTAACGGGGGGGTTCCTTGTTTGGATTTCGCTTCGGCGAGACGTACCACGCATGAAACGCGGTACCGTGTTGAGAATCGGGAGGAGTTTAGTCCTTAACTCTTGATGCTAATAACTCACATATAATATTTATATATATGGTTTCATCCCTTATATGGGCATCACTAGAATATAAAATTCTAGTAAATGAGATTGTTGATATATTGTGATGATGTGGGCATGATTGGATCATGTAACTTTATATGTTCAACAAATGAACATTATAAAGATAACTATAACTATTACATTAAAGTTAATGTATATGACTTATAAATTATGGAAACAAATGTATTGAGAGATAGGTTAAATGATTTTGCTTAAATACTCCTTTTGGGTTTAAGTTAGGACCCTCTTACCTATTTAGAATCGGACATCCATTTGGAGATCACGTGCATACGTTTAGTGCGCGCTTTATATGAGAGGTGAGTTGAATTATTATGGAGAGTTCGATTCCAACTAAATCATGTAATAATGCATTTATAATTATTATGCATTTTAATACACTTGCTATAAAACGTTTTTCAAACTCGCGCTCTAACCCGTTTATATTTTCCTTCTCCTTGTATATATTGTATTACTTCAGGTGTTCCTCCGCAAGGACACCTTTGATGTTATCCATCCAGGGTATTTGTGGAGCTGTGGCAGTGTCGGACTGTTGCGGCGCTTTGCTTTAGTCGATTCCTATCTTTGTACATCTAGATTAGGATTCAGTTTGTATATTGAGTTAGTATTCAAGTGTTGTAGATTAACACTTCCATATTTCATTTCTCAAATTATTGTATTGTCTGTTACCCGACAGCATATTCGGGTATTTCATTGTTGAGATTTTGTTGTACAATGTATGGTACTCTTTCATATTATTGGAGCATGCACTTTTCACTCATCATAGTTAGATGTATATTGTTGGTTATGTGCAATATTGGTTTTGTTGTTGTTGTTATTATAAAAGTTTAAAACTTTTGTCAATTCGCACTTAATGATTTCGGGTAGTTAGCCTTATGTAATAGTGCTTAGTAGTTGATGTTGAGACTGTGCCATCTGAGATACCTGATTTATCATAGTATAGGGCTGGCCACCCGTTATTATTTGGAGCAGGTTGTCACAATAGACTGATCCAGTGAGATTACTGGAAACAGTCTTCCATATCATCTTATCTGGAATGGAATATATATCTGAGGCACCCTGGTATTACTTTATGTGGTGCATTGGGTTAGTCTTCTCGTCATATCTCGGCATTATCACTGGTGGCTTGAACTTCTATGGGGTTGGATAGCACATGACTGGTGTTATAAAATGAGATCTTTGTACATAACCCCTTTGTCGAGTGCTAAAAAAGGAGATCTTTGCACATGACCCCTCTATATAGGGTTTTAGTATTCATCAAGTCTCCCAAACAGTCCTCCAAACGCAGAATTGATCCCTTATAAGGCTAGTCCCTTTTTGTTTGCTCCATCATCTCAGTTTTTGCAACATTATCAACTCGTCTCCAACTCTAGCCTGAGCTCTCCCCATGACTGGAAGTATGCTCAAACATGGTCGATCCTCTGGCATTTTACGTGGACATCGTCGAAAACCTGACCTTCCTGGTTTCAGATCTTTAGGATTCCTCCATCCTTCATTCTCTCTCTGAACAGATTTCTTCGGGTTACCCTGGGGTTTTGGGCCTAGCGATCGAAAACTCTCTTTCTTCTTAATCATTCCAGAAAACTAGGTCTTTTGTTCATGTAGGACTGATCATCAACATAACTCTTAGATCATATGGTGTAGGTTTACCCTAAACTGTAAGGCTGATAGTCGTCGCCCAACTTAGTCCTCCAATCAAACTTGCTCTTATTTCTAATTGAACCCGGATAAATCCGTTTGGGGCTCTCCAAAGTCCTTTGGCGGTGAGCATGCCTCCTATCCCTGTGTGGGGATGGAGGTAGCATATTTTCCATTCGATCCTTGTTCTCTCGAACATCAAGAGTGACATAATTGGTTTTGATCGATTTTTCCCGTCTAGGATGCTCTAAGTAAATTGTTTCATATTTTACTGCATAACTTCCTTGATTTTGGCCTAACTATTTAGAATTCCTAGAAAATCTCCCAAACTAACAGGTGTGGTGGGAGAAAATCCATTTTCCAGCTCAACTACTTGCCGAATTTAAGACGTTATTAACTGAATTCAATTAGAATAAATGGATTATCGTAACATAAAGTAAATTAATTCACGAAGAATACTGATTTAAAACATAATAACAGAGATCTAAGCCGAGATCTAAGAAATTTATAATAATAAAACTAAAATTGCTTCAAAATAACTTTAACCCTTTCAAACCAATGTCAATTATTTTGCAATTCACATGTTTGCAGAAATTGGGTATCCTCGAGCCCCAGCAATTGAAAATGGGGGAAAACGACCATTTTCCACCATCAATGAAAATGCCATAGATGTCATTACATTCCTCCATGGGTGACCGTTGAGTTATACTCGAGCCTCTTAGATTATTACAACATTGATGGACCATTGAGTTATACTCAAACTATTGAGCTATGCCCAAGCATTTCGTTTCTTAATATCAACCTTTTTCACTTTATTTTTGTTGTCTTTAAATTTTTATGTTAACTTTGTCTTTATCTTATTTTCTCGGTAGTTCATAGTGTCTTGAAGTTTTGTAGCCTTATGATCTTTTCTTGTTTTTTTTTGCCTTTGTGGGTATTGACTTAGCATATTCATACTCTGCCCTGATTCAGACACTTCTTTCATGCAATTTTTATAGATCTTTAGATATAACTGTTTTTATGATTTATCATTGTATAATAGATTATGGCTAGGATGTATTATGTTTTTTTCCATAGATTAGCTAAAGGGGAAGATTAAAAATGTATTTGTATTCATTTTAATATTTTATTGGCTATTCCCGTGTCAAAACATTAAATATTGCACTAATAAAGTCCATAACTTGATTCCATGTAGATGTTCTAACTGTGTGTTATTTGGATCCAATTTTAATTGCCTTTTACAATTCATGCGACATCAACAATTCAGCATATCCATTGACCTTCTGACTCAGTCGTTACTTTAAAGAGAATCATTTTTGTTAAATTTATGATTCAGACATCTTGGCTTTGCGCACACACATATTTTTTTATACTTGGGGTGTTGGAGTTAGTTGCAAAAAATCATGTTTTCAAAATATGCAAAGTTTTAAAACTTGGCGTTCGTATATAGAATCTTGCACAAAGTTAAACTTTAACCTATTTTCACAATCGTGCGTATGGCATCAAATCTCAACCGTACGCGAGGTTTTAAATAACGCAGATAGATAGACACATAGCATGGTTTCTAATAAAATTTGGAATGTGCACACGACTAAAAAATGTCATCATGCGCACGACTCCTACATTTTCTGCCAAAACACAAACACACACACACATTGACTCAAATTTTGAGATGCAATTGTGGTGAGTTTTATCAATTGAGCTCATTGCTTAAAAACTCTCTTATGCAATTACTCGTTCCATCTTACTTAAGAGAAATTTCCCTCGATCTACACGCGATATTGAGAGTTGTAATGTGTGTACACGAGTGTTGCTTTTTAAAACAACGAAAGCCTTGATCAATTTACATATTCAAATCAGATTACTTTTAGATCTCCATCTAAATCAAACCAGAGCACTAGATTGCTTACTGGAGGAGTACTTTAGTCGGATTGTTATGTTTGGAAGAGAATGACACTTATTATTAATTACGATGGAGTTTCCCAATTGATACTCATTCAAATGGGGAAGAGTTTAATGGTTTAAAACAACTTGTATTAATGACCTCGTGTTTGAGAGTTGTAGAATTAATTTTCAAGTTTAACGAGAGAGAGTGTGCATCCTGAGATTTACCCCCTTGATGGGGGTTTTTGTTTTAGATATAGTGTTGCGAGTTATTTTGTTTTTATTGATGTTGATTATTCATATCACACACCAACTTACTTAGGTTCTAAGGTTGGAATGATGAATTTATGGACAGGCCTTATTAAAGCATATCACTTAGTTAATTAAGCTTCACAACGTAGGCACTGCCTTGTGTGCATGAATAGATTTATGTTAACTTCAAATCTATTTTAAGATTGAAAATATCACACATGTTGAATAAACTTAAATCTAATTGAATAAAAATCCATTTTCAATCGTAATTTGGAAAATGAGCTAGTTCGGGGAAAAATTGGGCATAATTCGATGTATGACATTAAGTTATATTCACCTATCTTTATGACTTTGTTTTGATATTTGTAAATGAACACATTAATTGTGCCCTTTCATAGTGCTTCAATGACTTTTTGCGTAGATATTTATATGTGTAATATTTTAAATGATAAGATGTAAAACGATCAGGCTTCTCCCAAACCACTGACATATGAGAGGATATTTTTATAACAATAACTCTCAAGTTGTGATAAAGAGTCATAATTGGTATTTATACCCACTTAAGTGTGGACAATGCAAATTAGCAAATGATTACACCAATTGAGGGGGCACATATCCATATCACAATTGTATATATATAGTTTACAAGTCACACTTAATCATTTATTTATTTATTAGAATAAATCTACCTAATACTAAAATCAAAATATACAAAATATCATGTTCATTAAATTTTATTTAAAATAAATCTAATGCAAACATGCTAATAGACAAAATGAAATAAGATAGAAAAAAAACAATTAAAGATTTTTTTATTTAAGAAAAGGAAAACGAGAGAAATATAAAAAACTTTTATTTTTAAAACGAAAACTGATTAGACTTAAAAAAAATGAAATAGAAAACCAGTTTTTTTACAATGTCTGTTAATAAAAAAAAAGTTTTTTTTCAATTAGTCTCCTTTATTAAGTATGTAGTTCAATAGGTCCTAACATTTTTTTTTGCCCCATCACGTCCCATGAAAAAAGATTTTTATTCCAATAGGTCCTATTTGTAAACATACAGTGAATCACTATATTTATAAATAGGACCTATTAAGGAAAAATATTGTGATAGGACCTATTAGGAAATGTCCCGTGTAAATAGGACTTAATAGGAAGATCCCCTAAAAAAAATTGTTCACAAAATTTTAACATAAAATCATTAAAAAATATTACTCAATTTAAAAAAATTATTTAAGGCTTAACAAACTATTGATTGTTAATTTTTTAACGGTTTTGATTTCATTGATTCTAAAACGTTATCAATGTTTTACGTGCTCACACTTGTAAACCCATGATTTAATCACAAAATTCTTATCAGTTCATCATCAATTAACATCAAATACAATTAGAGGTTACACAATTTAAATCTCTTCATTCTAATTCTCAAAGTTTTAATAATTTTAATCACATATTTGTTCCTAATTAATCATGAATGTAATTAACTACATAATTGAAATCTAAAGCAAGTAAATACTTGTCTTATGGATCTAAATACGAAGTCTCACGCGTATGAACGATTTGTATTCGAAGATTAGCCCTTCCTTATTTTCTCCAAGGTTTTTTTCTCCCTTTTCTTCCTTCTCCTAAGCTCTCCCTTAAGCACAATTATGCAAAGATTAAAAAGTGAGTTGTCATCCATCTCCCAAACCCTTAAATACCTCTTAATTACACCTTGATCCCATTTTTGATTAAATCCTAGGTGTAAAAAGACTACTATACCGCCATACGAGTTTCACTACATTTAAAAACCCAATTATAACCCCTGAGTACCTATTTGGGACTATTTCAATTCATTCCGGATCACCAGTGCACTCAAAAAGGTCATTTGAGTCATCCAATTATGAATACACCAGCATCTCATTAATCGGGCCCAATATGTGCGTACAGTACGCGTCGCCCATAAAACATATACATCCGTTGAGGTAACTCTCTGCCGACATAATATAATAAACCGTTGTTTTTCACTCATATGTGACCTATAATAAATCACATATCTATTTACTTATCACCCACAAATAAATAATAATAATAATAATAATAATAATAATAATAATAATAATAATAATAATAATAATAATAAATATTAATCCTTAACTCGCTAATTAATATTTACCTAGCCCAATTTAATTTTCACTAAATTAAATTAATAATTATAAGCACACAAAAATTAAATAATCATAAAAGTACGTGGTATTACACCAAGAAAAAAGTTAAGGCCCGCCCTGGGAAGAAGAAGAAGAAGATAGAGGTCATAGCTGACCCGAAGAATAATGTGGAGCCTTTAGATGCCATAAGGAAAAGACCAATTAAACCTTCAATCTCCTAACTTGACCCTAAACAACCGAGGCTGGAGGAAAGTAGGACAACCAGAGCAGGGAAGACCCCTATTATAGTTTATGGCAGTCGGCTCATCAGCTAACTAGAGAGCCAGAGGCATATTATAAATACCCCAATGTTAAGGAGCACAAGAGGTACCCCAAAAACCCTATAACCCGTGAAATATTGAACAAGGAAGAGAAGTCCACTATCTATAATATGCCCAACACCTTGGACATGCTCGGCTCCCATGGCCATAGTCTTAACTATGAGTCCTTCAGGACTCTGAGTAATGATAATATATGGACCTTTACTCATCAAAAAATGGTATTAGTAAGCTTTCGATAGGTGACACATTTTACGAGATTTTTTCTTTTTTCGATCTCATTCTCTTAATTCTTTTTTTAGGACAGAATAATGGCTATGTGTCTTCGAGAACGAGAAGAAGATGATAATTGCAACTAATATCCAAACCTTTGAGAATGAGAAGAAGATGATCTAGGAGCTCGAACTCAAGTCTCTAGTTTGCGTGATCAGTTAATCACCTCACATAATAAAGCTTCTACAACTCAAAATGAGTTGAAGATGAAAATTAAAGAACTGAGGTTGAAGGATGATCAACTTATCTCAAGGATAACATCACTAAATACGAGCGAGGTTGAGCTCACTAAAGCTAAGGAGAAGGTTATTTTGGATGCAGCCAAAATCCAAAGTTTAAATGAAGCTCTCACCAAAGTCGAGGAGGATATTATCGCCAAATAAAAGGCTTCTCCTGACTTTGAGTTGAAGACAATATCCTTCTTTACTGAAGGATATACTGAGCTCTAAAATAGAGTTGTAGCACACTACCCTGATATCATTGAGGTCATCAGTACCTAGGAGGGGGATAACGAAAACACCATGGCTTTAGCCAATGCTACTGCCATGGAGGTTGATGATCATGTACCAAAACTCAATAATGCTCCATCGGTAGAGTTGACCTCAGACGATCAGGTCCCTTTAAATACCCTTAAGGTGATGACCCAATATATCCCTCAAGATACTCCGATGGTTGATGTTGTTGTCGCCAGATGATTGATATTTTCCTTATCTTGTAATTTGTGCTTTAATTTTTTAACAATCATACAGTAATCTTGAACTTATCATTTGTTTTTTCATTTGAATGGCTATCTCTATTTTAGTTGAATGTGAATGATTCCATCCTTATCTTGTTTGGTGATTATTGATGCAAAAAACTAGTCTAGGCTAATTAGTTGATCACAGATAAATAGAAATAAAAGAGACAAAAGATTTTTAAAGTGGTCCAGCTTAAGGGAATAGCCTACGACCACTGTCGTGTACTGCTTTGGAATTGTTCATTTGCCTCTCTTTTTGCGTCCCTTGGATGTATGGTTTACAATGTATTTATAGCCCCCCAGGGGGTGTACAGGAGCTATAATATCAAAGGGTGGAATGTCTTTATATCATAGACATTTACATATGTACAATCATTAATATATACAACTATTGGTGTTTTCCTGTCATCATTGGTCAGCATCCCTGGTGTTGGTCGGTATCCCTGGATTTGGTCGGTATTTCATCCTTAATGACTAAAATTAATCTTCCACCATACAACACGTGTCAGTATCTGAATAGTGGACAATTTTTGTTATCAACAGAAGCCCCCAATGTTTCATGCTTGAAGTTTTCACAAGAGTATGGAGAATTTGGATCTTAAAGTTGCTCGGGCAATAATTTTAGGCATGGTCGTTGCCGACTTCCCATACTGGTAAAAGATTATAGTTTAATTATGGAAATATAATGTGCGTGGCATTTTTTAAATTATCCACAACTTTAACTAATCATTTTTTGTCAAATTCGTCTTTTCTGCTTTTAGCCGCCACCAGTTCAATCGACGCTCCCTTTTAATCATTATTTTTCCTGTTTTCGAGGCAACCTATAAAAAGCGGGAAAGGCCACGAACTTTTACTACGTAGAATTTTCTGAGTGTTTTTTGCTACAATGTTTTCAGGCTTTCTTTCTCTCTCTTGTGCGATTATTTTTTGTTCTTCAGTTCTTGTTGATCCTTAATTCCTATAAAAACTCTTTCTCTTCTCTTCTATTCTTCATCATGGTTTACTCTATTGTTTATCTTGATGAATTCATAAATGAATTTAAGATTCCCTTTTGGGTTGTTTTGGAACACGCTACTTTACTTGTTGATGTTTTCTCACTTGCAGAGGGTTATTGGTTTCCCTCTATTTTTATAGCTAAGTGTGGGTTTACCTTTCCTCCCAACCCACTGTGCCTTGAATTTTTTCAATAATTTAACGTTGTCCCTGCTAAGGTAGCCTCCAATACTTGGAGCGTCATAAATTGAGTGTTTAGGTTGAGTCAAATTCATGGAACCCATCTGGGGATTTCAGAAATAGTGTTTTGCTATAAGTGGGTAACTAATGACACCACTTTTTATTTAAAGACTAGGGCTGTAAACAAAGCGTTAGTAATTAATCTTTCAAACTCCAATATGGATTATTTTGAGCATAGAATTGTTGTAAAAAATGGCAATACACCCATTTAACTGGAAATGCTGAGTACCAGGAACCTAGATGCCCTTCTTTTGGTAATGGGATAGGTTATTCCTCATTTAACTATTTTACCCTGTATATATCTGTTTAAACGTAACACTAATCGTTGATCTGTAAATTTTGATTGCAGTTGATCAGAAGAGAAGGTGTCCCAAGGAAAGTGAAGTGAATCTTAGGGAGTTGAAGGTCATTTGGGGACTTCATCAAAGGACTGGTGAGGAGCACGTCAGGTCTGCATCTTATTTACCACAGTATAAGAACATAATTTCTTCCTTTGTTGCTCGTCCTACTCCTTCCCCTGCAATTGACCTTGAGCAAGAACCTTCTTCTACTTCCTCAGCTACTACATCTGGCAGTGGTGACCTTGTTTCCCCTTCCCCCTCTTCTTTAGATTCAAATTTTCCCCTTATCATATCCATGGGGCAGAGGAAGATTCCCAACATTTTGGGAGACATAGTTATCAATCCCACTTCCAAACAAGCTGACGAAGGGGTGAAAAATAAAGATGATATTGGCAAAAATCCTCCAGTCAAGAAAATTAAAGAGAGCCCTCTAAAAAGAATAAAGAGAGGGATGTCTTATAAGTTAGCAAAATATTCTTCTACTCTTCTTTACCAGCGTGAGTTAGTGGATATATCTTCTTCTGTCTTTCCAGTGGTCCTTGGCCCTGGATTGGAAAGACAACTAAAAAGTCTTAGACTTTTCCAGACCACAGGGGTGCTGCAGCTACATTACCTCATTCCAAAATTTCTGACAGGGCTGCTCAAAGCCTTTCTCTGATATATTCTTTTGCCTTATTTAATTCTCTATCTCTTGATTTGTTCTTCATAATACTGACATTCCTTGTTGTTCTTGTGAAGTTCCCCGTTGACTTCAATAATATATTGGAGAAAGATGTGGCTTTGAGAGCTTCTTATTCTGATGAAGTTGAAGAAGCTTTTAATGAGCTGAAAAAGTCATTCCCTGATTCCCAATAACCATTGTCTAATGAATAAAAGAAATGGGAGGAAAAGGAAAGTTGCTAAAGAAGCTGCTGAAATTGCTCGGGCACTGACTGACAAGTTGCACAAAGATTTAGATGCTGAGAAAGTCAAGTCTGCCCAGCTATAGAAGGACTTGGGTACGAAGAAGGTGAATAGAGTTAAGGCCAGAGAGGATGGCTTCAACAGAGGTTGGGATAAGGACTTGGAGCATCTTCTTCATAAATTGAGTTTGCGAAGAAGAAATGCTTCAATGATGGCTAGTTTGCTGCTCTGGTGGAGGTCTGAACTCCAAAAGATTCTGAGTTATTCTTACGACATGATCAAGGGTCTCCTCCAAACCTGGATGAGTAAGTTGATGATGGGGGTTCCAGTGAATCCTTGATAGCAGTGGAGTCTGTCGATCAACACTAGGATGTTGATTTTACTGCACACTCCAAAATTAATCCTCCTTCTATTTTCTCTCCTGCGTCTACTTCAGAGGCGGATAAGAAAAAGGTGTAGAACCGAGCACCTTTTTATTTTCCTTTTTGAGTAGTTGTACTTTTTTTTTGAAGATGTATCTGTACTTCCCTTTTTTATTAATGAAAAGAGAAATATTTGTGTTCCTCTCCTTGTACTTTTCAATACTCTACACCTTATTGATTGATGATTTTCTTCTTCTTAATAGTTTATGGATAAATTGGAATACATCTTATCTACTAACTCCGAGATACTCCAGATATGTAATGAGCATTTCAAAGTTGGTCACTTATCTCTGAATGATGTCAACCGACTGAAGTTGCTTGGGGAAGGGGTATCCGTACAAGCCAAAGAGGCCTATGTTCATCTGAAGTGTCTTCTTGATCGGGCACTGGCCAATAAAGTTACCTACTATTAAATGATTAAAGAGCTGCAGGAGGAGTATCATAAAGCTAGGATAATTTTACACGAGGATTGTGAGAAAAAAATTTCGCCCTTAGTGAAGGTTGGGGCATTGAGCAAAAGTTGGATAAATCTGCTTCTCATTTTCGAAGATAAGAATTCCTGTTGAAATATGAAGTGGATGAGGCAAGGGACATTGCAAAACTTCTAGAGGAATATAATAAAAACTTAAAAGATGAACTTGATTCCCTAAAGTCATCCTCTGCTGTTGTTACTACTACAGATGAGGGTCATTCCTTCTTGGAGGCTGAAAACGCAAGGTTGAGTGAGGAGTTGGAGGTTATGAAGAAAATAAAACATGCTTCTTCATCTTCTCGAAATATAGTCAAACCTAGTCGAGGTACTACAGATGAAGTCAACCAAGCTGCATAATTAATGGCCAAAAATTAAGCCATTGCAGATATGTCGCAGAAGCTATAGGCCTTGTCCAAGCAACTATCCACTCCATCTTCTCAGTTACAAGCTAAGGATGGGTTGTTGAAGAAACTGCATTATCAAGTTGACAGATTGATCTTTTAATTTCATAAGCAACCAAGAAAAGTCTGGATGGACGGGTACAATAAAGCTCTGGGACATTTTGATGATAAGCTTCAACGGGCTAAGAATGAGGCCAACAAATAGGGTTGGATGAACGCTTTGATAGTGATGAAGGTGGATCAAAATATCTTATTGTGGGACTGGTATGATCCAGGCTTGCTTGAGCTTGATAATCCCCCTTTTAAATTAAATGTCAATTGGATTCCAGTCCATCGTATTCCTCAATGCTTGATTTTAAAATACTTGGGAGATTATGAACTTCATGATGAATTAGAAATCGTTCGACCTCCTCACCTGCTTGATTGTCCTAGTAGCAGCAATACCAGAATGTTTTAAGATTTTAACTTCATCAATTCTCCTTATACTTTCGATGATCCTCCTATTGGAATGAATCCTATTTCAAAAGCTGAAGAGAAACGTCCAGCATAATGAAGCTTTGTATTTTGTTTTATTAACACAGTAATGTAATTAATTTGATTGAATAAAATGGAAATTTGATCAACTTATCTTATGTTGAATGTTAATCCTTTCTTTATCATTAATTCTATTGATACACTTTGATTAAGTTGAGTATCAATGATCAACGAGTGCAGATGTTATACTAGCATACTTAGATTAAAATCTAATTTTAGAGCTAGTTAGATGAATACATAGGCTCTACTAGCATACTTAGATTAAAATCTAAATTTAGAGTTAGTTACCCATATGTCTCCAAAGGTTTTACTAATGCACCCAAGTATTGGATTTTTGCATTAAATACCAGTGGTGTGACCAGGCGTTTATAGAATATGTGCTTACATTCCTCTTGAGGAATCTTTGCAACGTTCTTCCTGTACTTTGCCCAGTAGGATAAAGATCTTATTTTATCCTTATGTTTGTGGACCAAGTTTCTTGAGGATTTAACATCCTGTTAACTTGGACTTTGTGTATCAACGATCAATATTTGTGGCTACTCTAAGCAACTTATTGCTTCTGTCGAGCAATGTTTAGGGCAGTATTTACTGAGCCGAGCAATAATTTTCTGACCGAGCAATAATTTATAACTTTTTGTCAATCATCTAGAGTAGTGCATATCACTAGTACTCTAAAAAAATAACAAAAATGGAAAGAACTGGAAATTTTATTAATACTGCAAGTTGATTTCAAACTGATTACAACATCAGTAATAATATTTTCTAAGATGCTCTACATGCCATGGGTTTTTGAATTCTTTGCCTTCCATGGTTTCAACTCGATAGGTTCCAGGTCAGAGCACTGCTGAAATACGGTATGGCCAATGCCAATCGGCCTCAAGCTTGTTATTTTTCTGCAGCACTTTCTTCAAAACATAATCTCCTTCCTTCAAGTTGGCTGGTTCATCCTTTTATTATAAAAATGGGGTAATTTATGTTAGTAGGTCGTGCTGCGCAGGGCAGCATCTTCTATAACTTCTTTCAGCATGTCTAGATCCAACCTTCTCATTAGGTCACTTATAGGAGAGTTAAAATTTAAAACTCTATGGGACGAAAAGCCTAGCTCGGCAGGAATGACAGCTTCCTTCCCAAATGCTAACATATACGGGGATTCTCCATTTGTTGTTCACGGTGTTGTTCGGTATGCCCACAAGACAGAGTGTAGCTCGTTTATCTAATTTCCCTTGGCATCATCAAGCCTTTTCTTCAATTCGTTTAGCAAGGTTTTATTTGTAACTTTAGTTTGTCCATTACTCTGAGGGTGTCTTGGGGCTGAATGCAATTTTTGAACAATTGTAATTTGAAAATTCATCATTGTCAAATTGTGTTCCATGGTCGGTAATGAAATCATAAGGCAATCCATTCCTACAAATGATGCTTTTTCATATAACTGGTAGACCCTTACATAAGGCATGTCTATCAGAAGCTCTGCCTCAACCCATTTTGTAAAATAATCCACAGAGACAACCAAATATTTATATCTTCCTCGGGTGGTTAGTAGTGGTCCGACCAAGTCTATACCTAGGGGTGTGCACAAACCCGAATGGACCGAAATAATCGAACCGAACCAAAAATTGCGGGTTTTTATGAATGCGGTCCAAAATTACCTAGGACCGAATAAATCGATCCTATCTCGGTCCAAGGCCTTAAAAAGCGGGTCTGGACCGGATCGGACCGCATTTATTAAATATATATAAAAATATATATTTTTTAATTTAGTAAATTATACACATGTTGCCTGCCAGCCTTGCAACAAGTTGAAGTTACTAACCCTAAATCTCTTCTTTTCTCTCACTCTCTAGAGCTGTCATCAAACCCCCAAATGCTCGCAACCCAATTTAACCCAATACACAATCGATCTCATCTCTCTCTCTCTCTCTCTTCAGGTAGGTGCTGTTAATTCTGGCAGAGGCAGTGTCCAAACAAATCAATTTTCTCATGGTATTTATTCTCTCCATAGGCATTACTCCAACAATCAATGTTGATATGTTTAGTTCATTTTTTAGATTTGTTATGATTTTATTATGGAAAAAATCAACTGCAGCCTACAAGAATCATTGAAGCTTTGTCTTAAAAAGTTGAGATCCGATTGGACATTTTGGATTGTTCGAGTCCCGCAGAGGATTTACAAACCCTAATCAAATTTTTCCTTCTCCCCACTCTTTTCACTTACAGATCAGTCACCCCAATGAAACTAATATATTTTTTTGTTGATTATTAGAATGTAATTATTTATTTATGGCTATGCAAACAAAAAGCTATTGGTGGTGAAATTGTGAATAGGCTTGATTGGTTGGAGATTAATTGAATGATGACTAAAAACAATGTGCTTGAGTTGAATGTACTTAGGTAAAAGTGGACCAAAGTTCAGATTGTTGACTACTTGTTAGAACCGGTAATTGCCCAGGTATGTCAATGCTAGATTTGCATCAAGTTAAATCGTTAGTAGTCATATAGGTTCTCTGGGTTTTTTATTTATATGTTAGTAGTCAGATAGATTTTCATTACGTTAAATTGTTAGTATTCAGATAGGAGGTTTTGATGGGAATGACACTCATAATCACAACAGGTATCATATTTTTTTTGTGAATTTTTTTTACTACATTATTATTTTTGAGTTTTTTTCTATTATTGTGAACTTTTGATATTACTTGTTTATGGACAGAATGGGATCGAGACCGAACACGGACCACTTGAAAACTGAATAAGATCGTGCCCGATTATTCTAAATCGGTCTCGGTCCATAATTTTCTAGAACAGATTAATGCAGTCCGATCCTAAAAATACCTCAAAATCGGACCGGACCGGATCGGGAACACCCCTATCTATACCCCATATAGCAAATGACCATGGTGAAGTGATTGGAGTGAGAGAAGCCTGTGGAGTTTTGCAAATTATGAAGAATCTCTGACATTTATCACACTTCTTGGCAAAAGTTACACAGTCTGATCGCATTGTTGGCCAATAATACCATTGAGTATTGATTATTTGCATAAGTGCTCTCTTTGTTATGTGAGCTCCACATGATCCTTCATGCACCTCCTGAATTATATCATGGACCTCTGATGGATGTACACAGTGCTGTAAATTGACTGTTAGTCCTCTCCTGTACAAAATACCTTTATCTAATGCATACCAAGCTGCTTTGTATTTCAATTTCTTTTCTTTCGCCATATCTGTTGGTAAAGTTCCTTCTTCAATGTATGCTCTGATGGGTTCCATCCATGATGGTCCCATATCTATGGCAATAAAATTGATCATCAAATCTTCATTTATGCTCCTATTGGCCAAAATCTCAATAGGGATAGTTCGTCAGAGTTCAATTCTGGTAGCAGAGGCTATCCGAGCAAGGGCATCAGCTCGGGCATTTTTTAACCTTGGGATTCTGTTCATTTGAACAACTGGTAATTTTGTAATGACTTCCATCGCTTTGGATAAATACCTGGTTGTCAATTCTCCTTTAGCTCCATATAAACCCAGTATTTGGTTTACTACTAGTTGAGAGTCACTGTGTGCTATAATTTTCTCGACGCTCAATGATTGGGCTAAACTTAGGCCCACAATAAGAGCTTCGTACTCCGCTTCATTGTTTGAAGCTTGGAATTGAAAATGTAGTGCATACTCAATATCAATACCATCAGGTGTGTTAAGTATTATACCTGCTCCACTGCCGGTTGAACAAGATGATCCATAAACATATAAGTTCCATATTGGGACATCGTTGTCAAATGCTTGGTCTGTCAAATTCCCATAGTGGAATATTTTTTCCTTTACTTCTTCATACTTCCTGATCGAGAAGAGGAATCTGGCAAGTCTGCAATTTCTTCTTTTGAAGAAGGTTCTTCAGGAGCTTTCTTGTTAACATCACTTTCTCCTGATTCTTGTTCTACCTACTTACTTTGTTGCTCAGGGACCTCAGAGTAAATTAACTTCGCTATGAAAGCTATCACTGCTTGACCTTTCAAAGAAGACCTCGACTTATATATGATATCATACTCCCCCAATTCCACAGCCCAGTACATTAATATACCCGATTTCTCTGGTTTATGCCAAGCCTGCCTTAGAGGCATATCAGTGTAAAATATGATTGTATGGACTTGGAAATAGGGTTTCATGCATCTAGATGCTTCAATCAATGCCAATGACAATTTTTCCAAGCGAGGATATCTAATTTCTGCTCCTCGAAAAGCCTTACTAGTATCGTATATGGGTTTTTGAACTCCATTTTCTTCTTGGATCAATGCAGAATTTACTGCCGATTCAGAAACAGCAAAATACAGGTATAATTTTTCACCTGTCATTGGTCGGGAGAGTAATGGAGGTGACCCCAAACACTTTTTCAACTCCTTAAATGCTTTTTCACATTTTTTGTTCCATTCAAAGCTTTTCCTGAGCACCTCGAAGAACGACAGGCACCTATTAGTAGCTCGGGACAGGAATCTGTTCAAGGCTGCTACTCGTCCAATCAGTCTTTGCACGTCCTTTTTACAAGTTGGAGATTACATTTCAATTAATGTTTTGATCTTATCTGGATTTTATTCAATTCCCCTTTGATTTACTATGTACCCGAGGAACATTCCCTCTTGCACTTCAAAAATGCATTTGATCAGACTCACCATCATTTGGTGCTTGTCAAGTTGATCAAAAGTCTGGCTGAGGTCGGCAATGTGATCGGATGCCTTTTTGCTTTTTGTTAGCATATCATCCACACAGACTTCCATACTCTTGCCTATTTTCTCCTCGAACACCTTATTTACCCGCCTTTGATACGTAGCACCTACATTTTTCAAACCAAAAGGCATAACATTATAACAGTATGTTCCCCGGGGAGTTATGAAATAAGTGCTTTCCCTATCCTCAGGTTATATTTTTATCGGGTTATAACCAGAATAAGCATCCATAAAGCCAAGTAACTCATGTCCTGTTGTTGCATCCACGAGTTGATCTATTCGGGGCAAAGAAAAATAATCTTTTGGGCATGCTTGATTTAAATTTTTGAAGTCTACACATATTCTCCACTTGTTGTTTTTCTTTTTTTACCATAACTACACAAGCCAACCAATCTAGGCATTTCACTTATTAATAAAAGCGATTTTTTGAAGCTTATTGACTTCTTCTTGTATGGATTGGTTCTTCTTGGGGCTGAACACTCTTCGTATTTATTTGACTGGTTGAACTTGTTTGTTTATGTTGAGCTCATGATAAAGGAAATTAGGATCTATCCCAGACATATCTTCATGACTCCAGGCGAACACATCCTTTCTCTGTTTAAGAAAGCTCACTAGTTCTTGTTTCAGAACAGGATCCAATGTTGTCCCTAATTGAGTGATGTGCTCCGATTTATCATCATCTAACACAATGCTTTCAGTTGTTTCCATAATTTTTCCCTTTACTATCTCTGTTTCCTCTCTTAGATCTAAGGTTTCAACCTCAGATTCTTCATCAAGCTCAGGAGTATCCACTTTGTAGGTAGTGTTTTTCTTCTTTATTTCTTCCAATTATTCTTGCTCGACAGAA
The DNA here is from genome assembly GCA_949130495.1 of Sambucus nigra. Lineage (NCBI taxonomy): Eukaryota > Viridiplantae > Streptophyta > Magnoliopsida > Dipsacales > Adoxaceae > Sambucus > Sambucus nigra. Next base: position 290,361,128 of record OX422218.1, on the reverse strand, counting down.
GAGTAGTAACACTCCCGAGCTACTTTTTAATCACCTTTCATAATTCCCACACCAAAGTTAGCTGGGAATTTAAGCATTAATGAACAGTGGATAGTACTGCTTCAAACTTCTTTAGCCCTTCTCTTCCCATGATTATATTATAAGATGAATGGACATTTTTATCCATTATAAAGAAATGGATCTTCTTTGTGGCTAGCTGGCCAGGTGCCTATCATCACCTCCAATTCAATGGTTCCCAAAGGAAAGACTTTATCAACTTCAAAGCCTATTAGTGGTCAATGATAAGGCTCTAATTGGCTAATTTTAAAATCCAAGTTGCTGAAACAAGGATAGAACATAATATCCGTTGAGTTACCATTATATACTACTACTCTAGAGATAATGATTTCTAACTTTCTAACTGTGACTACTAATGGGTCGTCGTAAGGATACAATACTCCTGAAAGGTAATTTTTAGATAAACCAATTACTAGTTTGTCTTTGTTAACCTTCCTTGGTTTATCTTCCTCTGCAAGGTTGATCATTTGTATATACGAGCAAGCTTGTGCCTCATTAAGGTAAGCTTTTTATTCTGATGTATGATATCCTCCTCCTGCATCTCCACCAGTAATCATTTGGCAATCAAAGGAACCAAAATTGATACAAAATACCTCGCGTTCTGGTTGCCAGGTTTTTTAGGGAGATCGGGCTCATCATCCTGATTATCTTCATGAATTCTTTTCTTCTCCTCTCTGGACTTACAAATAGATTTTGATGTACGCCTACTTCCTTTGTTGTTCTGCCGATCAACATACTGATTCAGCTTTCCTCTTCGAATGAGAGTTTCAATCTCATTTTGAAGAGCTATGCATCATTCTGTCGTGTGACCGTGATCCCTCTGGAATTTGTAGTACTTAGTTTTATCTCTTTTGGTCAGGAAACTTGTCAACTTATTAAGCCAACGCACATCTTTATTGTACTTGATTTCTTCCAAAACATGGTGAATTCCCATGGTTAATGGAGTATGGTCGTTGCACTTCTTAAGTCGCTCTAAAAATCCTTTATGTTTTGATTCCCTGTGTTCTCTGGGGTCTTTATGATCTTTTTTATCATTTTTTCCATCAACTTTTTTGCTCGAGCTACGCTTGGCTGCCATTACTTCCTCGGCATTCATGGTCTTTGCTGCTTTAGCCATCAATTCTGCCATTGTCTTCAGAGAATCCTTGGCAGGAGAGTAATACAGTTTTTCGGGGAGCAATCCACTCATCAGGGCAGTTATTACAGTCTTTTCCTCATAATCTACTACTTCTAGTTTATCATTATTAAAACGAGTGATGTAATCTCTGGTGCTCTCTCATTCTTTCCGTCTCACACTAAGTAAGTGTGCCACCCCTTTTACAGGATTTGCTCCAAAGCAAAAGTTATTAATGAATAGCTCGGCCAGTTGGTTGAAGCTAGAAATTTATCCCTGAGGAAGACCATTATACTAGATTTTGGTAGATCCAGTAATGGTTCCAGAGAATGCTCTACACCTTATTTTGTCAAGGACAACATAATATCAGCACGTGCCTGGTATTATTCTATATGGAGGACTGAATTAGTTTTTCCATCATATTTGGGTGTTACCACTCGAGCCTTGAACTTTGCTGGAGTAGGGAAATCTGCAATTGCTTGCACAAACGAAGATCCTTTTACAAAACTTATTTGTAATGGGTTTCTTGTCTTCATCATTTCTCCTAATTTGTCTTTCGATCTTTGTATGGAGCCTTTTCATGCATCATTGACAGCACCAGATTTATGCGTTGCAACTTTATTAGTTATTGAGCTTTTTTCCCGAAATCGTTGCTCGGTCCGAGTAGCATCTCATCGGGCGTTTGATCAAAATTGAGTTGTGCTTTCCTTTTAATCAAATGGTCATCGGGTATTACCAGATCTTACCCTAGGAACATTTATGTTCCCCGTGGGTCCCAAACGATCTAAAGGAGAAGCAAAACGTAATCTTTCTAAAGCAATTGGCCTCTTTGGATAATAAGATTGCTGGGGAAATATTCCGATGTCCTGAGTAATGAAGTTGACCTTGGATGGTAGGAGACATTTCTCGTCGATATCGAGTGGCTGCGCCGACCACCTCTTGGTGAAGGTGGTGGCATATTTCTTTAAGCAGATAAAGCAGGTGCCCCAGCTTGAAGAGTTTGTGCAAGTTTCCTGATAGTAACTTGCATAACCACTTGGCCTCTTACAAGACTGGTGAGAATCGCAGTTAAATCATTTGCAGATGGAGGAGTAAAATGGGTAGGCGGAATACCTTTATTCCTGATACTTGATTTAGGTATATCAGCCATTTAAATGTTTAATTGAATGAGATCGATTAGAAAAATCTTTCCCATAGACGGCGCCAATTTGTTGATGCAAAAAACTAGACTTGGATAATTAGTTAATCACAGATAAATAGAAATAAAAGTGACAAAATATTTTTAAAGTGGTTCGGCTTAAGGGAATAGCCTACGTTCACTGTTGTGTACTGCTTTGGAATTGTTCAATTGCCTCTCTTTTCGCGTCCCTCGGATGTAGGGTTTATAATGCATTTATAGCCCCAAGGCGGTGTACAAGAGCTATAATATCAAAGTTTGGAATGTCTTTATATCATAGACATTTACATCCGTACAATAATTAATGTATACAACTATTGGTGTTTTCCTGTCATTGTTGGTCGGGATCCCTGGAATTGGTCGGTATTTTATCCTTGATGACTAGAATTAATCTTCCATTGTACAACACGTGTCAGTATCGAAATAGTCCACGTAGATGGACAATTTTTGGCATCAATAGTGATTTTTAACCAAGTTATTATGTTCATCTAATTTATTAGATTTATATATAACTTGTGTTTTCGCTAATTATTTCTGTTATGATTAAATGTTTTTTGCAAAATTAGTTTGGCTACTATTTTTAAAAGAGTGCCTTAAGTTAAATTGGTCGTGTCAATATTTGAGTGATTTCATGGTATTGTGGTTGGCTCTTAGTCAACCTGACCTGACTCCTAGATACTAAACGAATATGTATTGTCCGGGTAGGGTTTTTATCAGTGTGAACTTAATATTCCCCCACCAACTTTGTGCGTGCAGTCTGTAGCCATGTTCACTGACGTGCTCGTCTATATTGGTGTTTACCAAAGCTTTAGTCAAATTATTGGCCAATTGGGTTGCCCCATGGCTAACCAGACCTTGTTATAGCATTGGTTTCCCTAGGTCGACCAACTTCTTAATCATGGTATGTCCAAGAGACAAGTCCCTTCATTAAGTGTTATTTTGTCCTAGTCAATTCATTATGTTCAACTTCTTTGAGATGTCTTCGGCCTTGGCTTCTTAACCATATATTGATACTGATAACATTTACACTAAATAATAGAAAAACTTAGATGATAACATAATGGATAGAAAACTGATTTTCATTAATAATAAAAAACTCTTTACACGAACTTCTTTCATTATATAGATTGCTTTCACAAGTGTTATACCTATATAATCTCAGCAGAGAATAATTTTTAATCCAAGGGAATTAACAAATGTGCTCGGCTTCATCACCACAGGAGGTCGTCTCAATATTGGACTGCTTGGACTACCTATTTTATTATAAGATTGGACACATATGTACTCCTGTGAGCACGTACACAAGAGATATACCTTATTAACCACGTAGGATAATAACTGCCAAATCTGTTATCTGGTGATTATCCGGACGCTCATCACCAAAGTTGTTCCGTACATCAAGGCATCCATATTTATTATGATAAACATGTATCAAGATGTAACTGCCCAACTTATATGGGTACTCCATCTCCCCTTTCTAAATATTTACAAACCACATATAAATAGGAGACGAATCTACGAAATAAGGGACACTTTTTGATACCTCCTCAAGCCTCGAATTCTATAAAAAAAACTATATTGTAACTGTGTCAACAAGTGCAATACCAAAGCATACCACCGTGGATGTAGGTTTCCCCCAAGGGTAGAACGACGTAAAAATCATTGTGTTTTCATTGTCTCTCATCCCCATTCTTCATAATTCTTATTTCTTATAAATTTCCTCTCTTGATTATTTATTGTCTCGACTTTTGGACGTCAACAAATTGGCATCGTCTGTGAAAAAGGTTGTAGCAAGCCATTGCAGTTCCTACCTATAATCGCTCATTCATATCCTTAACGAAGATAGTTTCGAATGGCGAATAACCCTGAGAGCAGTCGTATGTCAGAAGTTCAGACACCACATACCCGTACTAGGGCAAGCGACCTACACAGCATACTAATGTGCCTCGCCAAGGGGCAAGATGCGATGCAGGAGAGAGCCAGGCAGTTGACATATACCCTCCAGATTAGGCCAGTGCAACTCAACTCGGATAACGTAACTCCTGGGCCCGAGGTATCTAGGAGCAGCGACAAGTGACTTCCTCTAGCACCTCATAATGAAAAGCAACATAAATTCCGGAGGCGAGAAATGGAGAATCCCACGAGATTGAATTTGGGATCTTGCGATAACGACAGTTCCTCTCGATGACCTGACTCGCAGTGGGACCAGACTTATCACCCCGAGGCTACCTCCTCCATCTAGTCGCCCAACCACTTTGATGATTAATTGTATTCCCGGGAACTCCCTAGCGCTTTCAAAAAATTAACCAGAGGGTCGGCATTTGATCAATTGGGCCCACGTTATAACCGTTGGCAAGTAATAATGGCTTCACACGATTATCCTCGAAGAAGCGTATCAGGTAGGTCCACCACTAGGATCTCCCATCGCTCTGCTCGAGCGTTAATTGCAGTCGAGCAGACTTCTCATGAAGAGAGTTCGGCCGAAAGTTGAGGACGAACAAAAAAGTCGATCGAAGGTGGTACCCAAGGTGATAACCAGCAGTGGAAAGGCTTCATCCAGCACCTAAAAGACCTCCTTGGAGAAATGGCAGAATCGAGGAACCCCTCCAGTGTGATTTCACAAAAGGATCACTGTAATACCCCGTATTTTTATGGCTTTTAATTATGAAATTAATTGAATGAAGTTGCTTTTAATTATGGGATTAATTAAATTAATTTGGGAATAATTAATTGGAAATTAATTCGGATTTAAATAACTAGCGAGACGAGAGTTAGCATTTGATTATGATGATAATGTTGAATATTACTGAGTGAATATGGTAATATATGATTATTGAATTTATTAAAAACTGTCGCGATTTGAAAATACGGTAGTTTCGATAATTAAGTTGGGACGCGCGTGTCAGTCGTGTCAGGAACCAATTTAATGGATTTAAAAAGTAAATTATTTTTATATCATCCGCATAGTCATTTTGAGTGTGCCAACGTGTCCGAAAGGATCGAGATAGTCAGAAAACACTAGCCGGGGGTTTAGTTTGGGTCCCGGGGCATTTTAGGCCTAACCGGCAGCCCGGGAGGGTATTTTAGTCATTTTAATTTTTTGAGGAATTATAATCCATGAATTTTAGACTTAATATATCAGCCAACACTTAGTACTCTTAGGGTTATCACAACCAAAAATCACCAACGGCAGTTAGAGAGGAAGAGAGGGAAGTTCCCAAAGGAGAAACCACTATTTAGAGGCTTTTGCACCACCGTCACCACAACCGGATAGATCAGAAAGAGAGAATCATTCCCATACCATCTTCTTCAAAGGATCGGAATTTTCATTCACGGGCGAGTGATTTAACTTTCAATAATTCAGTGCATATATCATCTATGTTAGTTTAGAATTGGAGAATAACCTTGAAAAATAATGAATGAATGGATTTGAAGAATTAAAATAGTAATCTGGTAAGGTTTTGCATGTAGTTTACCTTCTGGGAATATAAAAGCCACGAAATTATGATCCATGGGTAGAGAATTATGAAATTATATGGAGTTATATTATGTTCTTGGAGAGAATAGGAGAACTAGGGTATTTATGAAAATTATATAATTTGATCCAAGAAATTAATTTCCTATTATAATTAGATAATTCTAAGACGTTTGAACTTATGTATTTATGTTGGTATGATGTTAGGAATAAATATTTGGGATTTTGGGACATTATAGTAAAGGATTTGAGGGTTAAGTTTGATGAAACCCATAGGCCAAATTATGCAGACTCGCAGTACCTATTTGATCGATCGATCGACTCATGAATATCGATCGATCGATCGACCCTTTTCATCGATCGATCGACTCCTCCTGATTTTGTAGATTATTTTCCCTTTAAGGTTCGGCAAATCCCAAGATTGTAAGAACTCTTAGGGGGTTTAATAGAATATTTTGGGATTTGGTTAAAGTCAGCAGGGTTGTAGTTTATGCCCGAAAAATGTTATACCATTTGGGATTAAATGGGATACTTACGTGTGTTTACCGAGTGAGGTAGGCTTAAAAATTTTATAAAATTGGGATTTAAACTGGATGAATGTTAATTTAAGATTAGGGATAGTAGAAGATAGAATTTCAATTACTAAAATAACCTTAAAGGCAAGTGGATGACTTAGTAACCTTTTGAGATAGGTTTACATATTCGGATTTATACAACGAGAGAGTTGTTGCGCTAAACATATTATGTAAAATATCTGGGATGGCATTAAACTGCGTATGTGACTTGTAATATAGGATAGAGAATATCTATATTAATGTTGATAAATACTTAGGTTGTGTGATTACCTAGTATATGAATGATTATGTGTATGACATACCTACCATACTTGCTATCACGGGAAGTTAATTTTTGGAAAAAGGACCATCTTATCTTTGTGTGCCTTCCGGAGGATTTAGATTGGTACCTTAACGACATAGGAGTATGAATGACTTATCTGAGAGTTTATAAGCCAGCTTACCATGAGAGCGTAGGTATGTGCATAACCCATGGATATGTGAACTATGTTCGCCTTAAATATGTGTGAATTGTATTGATACTGTTTTTGAGTGATTCGAAACTTGTAAATCCTTACGTGCATGATATATCGAGATTGATAGCAGAGTATGTGTGCACCACAAGTTCCAGCCTTTTGGGGTACCGAATTTGTATATATATTATGCTAGTGAATTATATATATGTATACTTGTGCTTATTTCACTGTTGCTTAGTAGATGTGAGTAACTAAGTTATGTAAATGGGTTAAGAATGTGAAAATCTAAATGATACTCGAGATAAGTAATGTAATGAATGTGAATGTGGGATATAAATATGACTTGTTTGGGTAATACGAGTAGGCACCCTATATTAGAATGTGAAAGTAGGAGTTAGTACGCACTAGTTAGATAGTGGCATAACTAGGATGGGTTAAGGGTATATGTTAGGCGTGCACATTAGTTGAGGGGTGAGAAACTCATGTGAGAGTACGTAACTAACATGTATATAATATTTAGTTTTTAATGCAATTAAACACTTACTGTTTGTGAAGTGTTTTTACCTTTGGCTCTGACCCGTTTTCCTCCAAATCTATTTTGTTTTGTAAAAACCTTTTTGGTGCCCAGCCACAGGGACGCCAAGCATAGGAGTTTCATTTTGATGACGTGATGTTGATGTTGTGGAAGCTACAGGATCTTGGTATTAGATGCCTCCACATTTATCATTGGTTCCTTCAGAGTCATTCAGGTCATTTAGAGCATGTTGCCCATTCTTATTTAGAGATCGTAGATACAGACTTTCATTAACTCAGATGTTGGGTTATTTATTCAGACTCTTGTATTGAGATTTTATTTTACTCTGGTATTATTATTGGAGTGTTTACTCCATACTCATTTTATTTTATTACGTTGGTTATTCATATGAGATTGTTTATGCGATTGATGAATGATGATTCAATTACTTGGTTAATTGTCAATTAATTATTAAAATTTGGCATCTCTCTAATTAAATATTTTCGATAGTGATGCTAAGACTGAACCAACTTGATATTATGCATTAATCTAATAAAGGAGTAGCTACCCGGTATTTAATTACTCGAGGTGTCACAGGTGGTATCAGAGCATCAGGTTCTAGTGTCCTTTAGGATCTGTACGGCTTATTATGCTTCCAGTGATTCTTTCTTTGATATAGAGCCCTATTTTTAGGATTGTTGACTTCTTTGGTGAGATTTCGTTATCCTGCTATAATCCATGTATTAGTGAATCTTATTTGCATTCGGGTGTGTTCGCGTGCCGAACAATGTGGTATGTCAGGAGAGGGCAGTTAGGCGGACAGCAGGAGGCAAAGCTCAGTTGAGGTTATATGGTATATTCAAGAATGATGACCATAGTTAAGGTCACCTCTATTATGGCATGAAAATCCAGGATGCTAAAAATGGCTAGAGCACAACATATGACTTCCAAGTATCTCTATAGTAGAAAGTGGAGTCAAATTAGACTCACCCGACGAGGTTGGATTGGGATAAAGTCAAGCGAAACATTAAAGAGACCAATAGTGGAAAATCTAAAAATGCGAAAATGGTGTGTGTTAGCCAACGAAGGTAAAATATCCAAAGGCTTGGGTATATGGTGGAGAGTGAATTAATCGGGAGTGAAAATTTTGGGTAAAATTTTTCTTGGCTCGTAAGACCAGAGTTACAATGGTGAGAGACAACCACCACATTTAGAAGTGGAATGTCCTGTCAAGTGAAGGCGCATAGGTATGGTTTGACCACAAGTTCCTTCATCAGATGTTTAGGATAAGATACGAATGTTGTTCTGAACTCACACAAGAGGGTCGAACAGAGGTCACTTTGTGAAAAAGGAATTTAATTAATTAGCGAACTTTACATCGAATAAAGTAGGTACAATGGAGAAAAGGATTTTAAAGTGGGAAATTAACTCATAAGAAGAATTACTCTCACTTATGGGGAATTCTGATTGGACGGTCAATGCAGATGGTAATAATGTCGTGTTTTGTCAATATGGATGTTAACATTTCCTTGTGCGGGGAGCTATAAGAATCGAAGAATTTCGTCGAAGAGTAAGACTGGGTGAAACGGTTTTAGTGAAGCACCACAAGGGGAGACCCATCAGGGGACTCATTTAAATGATTCGGATAGCTTAATTTTTACCGAGCGATGGTGAATTCAGTAAGGGTTGTTGAAGCCAATAACATGTTCCTTAGGGCCAACAAAGCTAAGTGGGGGTAGCCATCAGAATCGAGACTACCCAAGTCCGAGAGAAGGATAACCCTAACATGGTCAGTATGACCGGAGATAAGTGGATTATGTGTAGAGGCATTTTGGGGAGAGTAAAACCCCATGTGTTAAATTTTCTCGAAGTGAGTAAAGGGATAAGGTTATGGTGCCTAACAGGGGCAATAGTAATTGTAATTTTCGATTTGGTTCAGACAAGTATGTTATGTCTAAGGACCATTTAAGCAACCAGGGCGATTGGCAAGGTAGAAGTATGAGTTTTACCCTCAAAAGACGAGGCATATTGTATGTTACAGGAATGAGTCACTACATTTTTATTATTACTAGATTTGCATGTGAGACGAGTTTAGTGCGTATATCAACTACGTTATTATTACGTAAATGTTTTCCCTAGTAGAGTGGGGTTACCTTTAGAGTTACCCGCAGAGGATGAATGGGTGTATTGATAGTGATATATACTTTATTGAGACTACTTGTTTTTGTGATATGTATACGCGTATGATATAATCTTGATTATGGTTTATAGTACTGATTAGACGGATAGTGGTCAGATATCGCAAATCTATCGGGGTTGCTGCTTTAGTGCATGGTGTTTTATTCTGGCAAAACCTCACCCGCGAGAGGGTCGAGCTCGCATTAATATTTATACTTATATTATAGAGACTTCGGTGGGTATAGTTGTCTTGATAAATTCAATCCCGGTGTGTGTAGGGACTTCATTGATATGATTCGGAGTGTATTGAGTTTACTCTTCATCGAAAAGATTTAGCTTATTATTAGGTTTAACGCTCAGGACTTGGTAATAGGAAGAGTGCGTTGTTATATCAGCCCTTTAGAGACGTGGGAGTTAAGACTCATAGGTATATGTCTGAGGACATGATTTAGAGAATCCCCATTGTAGGTGTATGATGTTTATGGAATGTGATTTCCATCAATGTTAAATGATCGTGTCTTACGGAGGAAGTTCCTTGTTTAAGCGAAATTGTGGAAGAAGATGTAACTTTTGTGTTAAGAGATGGGAATATAGGGGTACATGTTATGGACTGGGGGACTAACGGATTTCGATGACCGAAAATGCTAGGTAGTAGTGTATCGGGGTGGTTCCTTATTTAGATTTATCTTTGCGAGACATCCCACACATGAAACTTGGCGTAAGCTTGGAAGTAGGGATATGTTTGTCCATTCGACCATTATCTTGGTACCTCGGTCATTATAGAGGTATGTAGTTATAACTGTAAGTTGAAAGTTAAATTATGATATAAGGCCAGTGGAACCAGTTGTGTGGTGAGGAGGTATTGAAAATTTTATTTTATCACGGCCGGTTGAAGGGTGGAATGATGTTAAGGAATTGGAATTTTGAATCCGGAGGTGATTGAGAAATGCCCAAGTTGTATAGCCACGTTACGAATGCAGGGAAAATAAAGAGTTTGGAGTATGTATAAAGTGTGTAAATGTTCAAACCAGTATGCACGGTTTATAGGATGTGTAGACACTCGGGTTTGCTAATGTCGAAATGGTCGGGAAAAGAGACATGGGTATAGATGGGTGAAATATATGCTTATGGGACTAATATAACAAAATGGAAGTGGTAGAGTGGATTAAGCATCGTGAGAGAAGGACGATAATCCATATATTCGTGTGCAATCAGAGTAGCACGTCCGAACTTGGTTGAAAGGCAGTGAGAAGCCATTTAAAATGGGGATATCCCTTGAGAAGATAAATATTTAACTATTATGGAAAATTTGGAGCAGAGTTCTACCCAGTCAACTGATGAGAGTGATTTGAAGTTAATAGAATGATTATGTCAATAAGGTATAAAGAGTCCGGAAGTACACGTCGTGGCGAAAAGTGCACGGGTCAAAACTTTTGGTATATGCCGAGGGAAGAAGAGGATTATTAAGTACCACTTAATGGGAGGAATTATAAGTGAAAGTCAGTGTTGAGCGGGACATAGTAAGTAGTCTCCACTTCCCCCACTCATAGATAGAAAGCATCCAGAGTAAGATAATCAGCCAAAAAAATTTGTATCAAGCCGACGATTACAGTAATAGAAGAGTCAAATGATAAATTTCTTCGATGGGTTGTCAACCTCAAGATGAGTCACGAGTTCCTCCGAATGGGTGGAAAAGATGACCAAACGAAAAGTAATTATTATACCGTTAGGTGATTTATCCTATTAAATAGTGTGACCCAGTCTTTCTTTAAAAAGAAGGATCACATCGGTGCGTGGTCCCGCCCAGTATTATTCTGAACTAGGATGAAATCCTTGAACCCCACCTTCAATATGAAATTTTAGGAAGTAGTGGGGATATCGTTTCATTTTGAGAAGACTGTATCACCTATAGGCCAAGGAGTAGACACAAGGTGATTAACGATTGTGGCGCTATATGAAAGTAATTTTGGACTCATTGCGATTTCATTCCCATAACGGGTATAGCTAGTAAGGGAAGTATAATACGATAGTGGGTAGAAGATATTACCAAATAGTAGAGTCGTATGAAGGCATCCGTACTTATTTATCGTGGACAAGGTGCCGATTGAGGTTTGTGTGGAAAAACTTTAGCTATTCTTCCTCTAGATGTGTAGAGGTGAGTGGAAAATCAGAGTTTTGGATTTGTAACGAGTTAGAGTTCGATAATTATAATGGGATAACCACAAACTATCCTAGGTGGCTTTTGCCTGTCGTTTAAGTTACACCGCCGGGAACATAGATTCGAAAAATGGACAAGAGTAGTCAGAGGTTCATGTGGTTCCTCCCAGGATGGGAGTTTTGCGTTTAAATTAACACGGGAGTTGAATCGAAGGGAAGTGCGGCCTCCCAATAATATTGAGATAATGCGGCCAGGGATGTATAGGCTATCCCTATTCAAATGTTGTTTGGTAAATGCACAAGGTGAGGTGCCGTTATTGAGTTGCGACCTATAGCTGATAAGGTATCAAGAGTGTTAAACAAGCTTGCTGTGAAGCGGGGGCTATAGTGACCGAGCCTTACTTTGAAGTTTGTCTCGTGTATTGGAGGATACCTGCGTTTACGAGGTAAGCCTTTCCCGAATTTCGAGACGAAATTCCGTTATTAGGGGGAAAGTATGTAATACCCCGTATTTTTATGCCTTTTAATTATGAGATTAATTGAATGAAATTGCTTTTAATTATGGGATTAATTAAATTAATTTGGGGATAATTAATTGGAAATTAATTCGAACTTAAATAACTAGCGAGACGAGAGTTAGTATTTGATTATGATGATAACTTTGAATATTACTGAGTGAATATGGTAATATATGATTATTGAACTTATTAAAAACTGTCATGCGTTGAAAATACGATAGTTTCGGTAATTAAGTTAGGACGCGCGTGTCTGTCGTGTCAAGAACCAATGTAATGAATTTAAAAAGTAAATTATTTTTATATCATTCATATAGTCATTTTGAGTGTGCCAACGTGTCCGGAAGGGTCGAGATAGTCGGAAAACACTAGCGAGGGGTTTAGTTTGGGTCCCAGGGAATTTTAGGCTTAACCGACAGGCCGAGAGGGTATTTTAGTCATTTTGACTTTTTGAGGAATTATAACCCACGAATTTTAGACTTAATATATCAGCCAACACTTAGTACTCTTAGGGTTAGCACAACCAAAAATCACCAACGGCAATTCGAGAGGAACAAATGGAAATTCCCAAAGGAGAAACCACTATTTAGAGGCTTTTGCACCACCGTCACCACAACCGGATAGATCAGAAAGAGAGAATCGTTCCCATACCATCTGCTTCAAAGGATCAGAATCTTCATTCACAGACAAGTTATTTAACTTGAAATAATTCAGTGCATCTATCATCTATGTTAGTTTAGAATTGGAGAATAACCTTGAAAAATAATGAATGAATGGATTTGAAAAATTAAAATAGTAATCTGGGTAGGTTTTGCATGTAGTTTAACTTCTGGGAATATAGCAGCCACGAAATTATGATCCATGGGTAGAGAACTATTATATTATATTCTTGAAGAAAATAGGAGAACTAGGGTTTTATAAAAATTATTTGATTTGATCCAAGAAATTGATTTCCCCATATGATTTGATAATTCAAAGACATTGGAACTTATATATTTATGTTGGTATGATGTTAGGAATAAATATTTGGGAGTTTGGTACATTATAGTAGAGGATTTGAGGGTTAAGTTTCATGAAACCGGTAGGCTTAATTATGCAGATTCGCAGTACCTGTTTGATCGATCGATCGACTCCTCCTGATTTTGTAGATTATTTTCCCTTTAAGGTTCGGCAAATCCCAAGCTTGTAAGAACTCTTAGGGGGTTTAATAGAATATGGGGGGACTTGGTTAAGGTCATTAGGGTTGTAGTTTATGCCCGAAAAATGTTATACCTTTTGGGATTAAATGGGATACTTACATGTGTTTACCGAGTGAGGTAGGCTTAAATTTTTTATAAAATTGGGATTTAAACTGGATGAATGTTAATTTAAGGTTAGGGATAGTAGAAGAGAGAATTTGAATTACTAAAATAACCTTAGAGGCAAGTGGGTGACTTAGTAACCTTTTGAGATATGTTTAAATATTCGGATTTATACGACAAGAGAGTTGTCGCGCTAAACATATTACGTAGAATATCTGGGATGGCATTAAAATGCATATGTGACTTGTAATATAGGATAGAGAATATCTATATTAATGTTGATAAATACTTAGGTTGTGTGATTACCTAGTATATGAATGATTATGTGTATGACATACCTACCATACTTGCTATCACGGGAGGTTGATGTTTGGAAAAAGGACCATCTTATCTTTGTGTGCCTTCGGGGGGATTTAGATTGGTACCTTAAGGACATAAGACTGTGAATAACTTATCTGTGAGTTTATAAGTCGGCTAACCATGGGACGTAGGTATGTGCGTGAACATGGGTATGTGAACTATATTCGCCTCCAATATGTGTGAATTGTATTGATACGGTTCTTGAGTGATTCGAAACTTGTAAATCCTTACGTGCGTGATGTATTGGGATTGATAGCAAAGTATGTGTGCACCACAGGTTCCAGCCTTTTGGGGTGCCGGATTTGTATATATATTATGCTAGTGAATTATATATATATATATATATATATATATATATATATATATATATATATATATATACTTGTGATTATTTCACTGTTGCTTAGTAGATGTGAGTAACTAAGTTATGTAAATGGGTTAAGAATGTGAAAATCTAAATAACACTCGAGATAAGTAATTTAATGAATGTGAATGTGGGATATAAATATGACTTATTTGGGTAATACGAGTAGACACCCTGTATTAGAATGTTAAAGTAGGAGTTAGTACGGACTAGTTAGATAGTGGCATAACTAGGATGGGTTAGGGGTATACGTTAGGCTTGCACATTAGTTGTGTGGTGAGAAACTCGTGTGAGAGTACGCAACTAACATGTATATAATATTTACTATTTAATGCAATTAAACACTTGCTGTTTGTAAATTATTTTCACCTTGGGCTCTGATCCGTTTTCCTCCAAATCTATTTTGTTTTGTAAAAACCTTTTAGATGCCCAGCCACAGAGATGCCAAGCATAGAAGTTCCATTCTGATGACGTGTTGTAGCTGCTGTGGAAGCTACAGGATCTCTGTATTAGACGCCTCCACATTTATTCTCGATTCCTTCACAGTCACTCAGATCAGTTACGGTATGTTTCCCATTCTTAGTTAGAGTCTGCAGATACAGACTTTCATTATCTCAGATGTTGGGTTATTTATTCGGACTCTTGTAATGGGATTTTATTTAACTCTGGTATTATTATTGGAGTGTTTAATCCAGACTCATTTTATTTCATTACGTTGGTTATTCATATGAGATTGTTTATCCAATTGATGAATGATGATTTAATTACTTGGTTAATTGTCAATTTAATTATTAAATTTGGCATCTCTCTATTTTAAATATTAGGTGGCTAGTAATTAATTAAATATTTTTGATAGTGATGCTAAGATTGAACCAACTTGATATTATGTATTAATCTAATAATTGAGTAGCTACCCGGTATTTAATTAGTCGGGGTGTCACAATCACCTTTGTACCCTATGTCGTGGCATACCCCATTCCGACGAAGTTCAAGCCACCTGTCATTACTCCGAAGTATGAGTGGAAGACAATCTCATTCTGCATATCAAATAATACAAAGCTGCTGCAGACATTTACTCCATCCTGGACAAAATGAGGTGTTGAGCGTTCTTTAGCACCATAATCAGCTCTGCTCAAATCTGGTAGAACAGTCTGCCTAGGGGGCAGATCAAGAATTTTCAGCAACTTGCCAATCTATTTTTCAGCAATTTAGGCTTCGACGCAAGGCCACAAAAGTAAGTTGCCCATCTACTCGGCGTCCGCCAAAGGGCAGATGAGAGCACCCGTGACTATATCACCGGGTTTAATGCTAAAAAGCTGGAGGTAGTAGATTACAACGAGTCGACTACCATCACAACCCTAATGAGTGGACTGCGATCTGGAAAGTTGTTATGGGCATTAGCCAAGGAACCGCCCAAGACCATGACTGGTCTGCTAGCAAAATCAGGAAAAATTGGGAATGCCGAAGAGGCCATGGCAGACAAAGCATTCGACGGCTCGAAGCCCTCAAACGGTAAGAGCAACGGGAAGCGGGAGAAAAAGGACAAGAAGGGCGACATGACAAGGAAATATGATGAGTAAACACCACTCACGGTTGGAGTCCACAATATCCTGGAGGAAATTCGAGAAAGCAAAGATCTCAGATGGCCAGGAAAGCTGAATATGTTGGCGAATAAGAGAGACTGTGAATTTTAGAAGGACCATGGCCACAATACAGACCATTGTATAGCACTGGAGAATGAGATTGAAGGTTTGATAAAGAGGGGAAAGTTGTCTAAATATGTACATAGTGGTGGCCAATCAAATTTTGAAGAAGGCAAAGGCGAGAAATAGTCAGAATCGCCCTACCGGAGGGAAACCGACAAGAACAGAGCGAGGGACGACGACTCTGATGACGATCCAAATCTTCCTAAAAACCTCAAGGAGCCCATACGCAACGTCGACATGATGACTTTCGATTGTCATTTCATCACCGAAGGTGGCGCCAGCGGAGGAGAAGAACTCATAGAAAGGAAAGCCTATCTTAACGAGGCCAAATCTTGTGAGAAAACACAGGTAAACCCTACGACGAGCTTAAAAAAATGGATCTGCAAGCTGAACAAAGATAGGTTAATCGTCGGGTTCTCAAAGGATGACCTGTCGGGGGTATTATACCCCCACGACGACCCTCTGGTTGTCACAATGGTCATTAAAGAAGGACGAGTAGCCAGGATCCTTACGGACAATGAAAGCTCTGCAGATGTAATGTTCTACAGCTGTTTACAAGAAGTTGAAGCTCGGAGATGTGGAATTCACACCCTTTTATTAGCCTCTGATTAGATTTTCAGGAGAAATAGTGTACCCCTTGGGAATGGTAGAACTGAAAGTTATGGTCGGCACCTGGCCGATGAGCAAAACAGAGAAAACATGATTCTTTGTCCCTGATAAGAACGTGCTTTTAGCCTATAAGGTTATCTTTATAAGGATCGACATGATAAAATTTGAAGTCGTCCCATCTACTATGCACCAATTCTTTAAGTTTCTAACTCGCTTCGGAGTGGGCGTTCTCAAGGGAAATCAAACGGTGGCACGTGAATGCTATTTTAATTTAGCAAACCAGGATGAAGTTAACAACCACTTACCATATCGAGACCATCGATCCCCGAGATGAGGCAAAACTGGTCAAGGGATAACCTACTAAAGAAATAGAGACATTCCCACTTAACGATGACCACCCAGAGAGGACGGTACAGATCGGGTCGTCATTAGATCCTCTTCTAAGGACAGATCTTATCGAGATTCTACGACAACATAAAACATTGTTCACTTGGATCCATGAGGACATGTCGGGGATAGATCCCGACTTTATATGCCACGAATTGAATGTGATTAAGGTCACAAGGTCCGGTTTTTTATGTCGACAAAAACCTCGTTGTTCAGGAAAAAGTTCTTAAGCTGCAGAAAGCTAACTTTATCGACGAAGTCATGTACCCGGAATGGCTCGATAACGTAGTCATGGTGCGAAAGAAAAATGACAAGTAGAGGATGTGCATCGATTTCAACTACCTGAATAAATCCTGCCTGAAAGATTATTGCCCGCTATCGACGATGACCATCTTATTAAGCCATAAACTCCTTAGTTTTATCGACGTATATTCTGGTTACAACCAGAATAAAATGAAGCCATCTAATAGAGAAAAAACCTCCTTTATAACCCATCGAGGTACCTACTGGTATAATGTCATGTCGTTCGGCCTTAAAATGCAGGCGCTACCTACCAGAGGTTGGTGAATGAAGTTTTTTAAGACCAGATAGGGGTTAACATGGAGGTTTATATGGACGATATGCTCACCAAAAGCAAGGTGGCCGCCGACCACATTAAGGACCTCGGCTAGACCTTCGATAAATTGGAGACCTGTCGGATGAAGCTGAATCCCGCCAAGTGTGTCTTCAGAGTGAAAGAAGGAATGTTCTTGGGTTTTATCGTAAACCAGCGAGGCATCGAAGCTAATCCCGATAAGATCCAGACTTTGCTTAACATGAAATCTCCGACAACGAAGAAGGAAATACAAAGACTAACCAGGCAAGTGGAAGCACTAAACATATTCATTTTTAGAGCCACTGATAAGTGCTTGCCTTTCTTCAAGGTGTTGCAAAAGTCATTCAAATGGAACGAGGAATGAAAAAATGCATTCGTATAACTAAAACGCTACATGGGCTCCTCGCCCCTCTTATCACGACCAATTATAGGGGGGAAATTTACTTATATCTCGTTGTATCCGAATTAGCCGTCAGTTCGGCACTTGTAAGGCGAGAAGAAGGGGTTCAAAAACTAGTTTATTATGCCAGTAGAGCCTATCAAGGGGCCGAAGTCTAGTATCCGCAAATGGAAAATCTAGCGCTAGCACTGAGGGAAACCTCGCGAAGGATGAGCCCATACTTCCAAGCCCACACCATATTGATCTACACAGGCTTACCTCTGTGAAAAATCCTACACAAACCTGAGAAGTTTGGTCGACTCATGGCATGAGCAGTGAAACTGGGCACGTACGATATTTGGTACGAACCGAGGATAGCAATAAAATGGCAGGTGCTAGCAGACTTTATTATGAAATTCACTTACAATGAGAAACCGTCCGAGCATACTCCTCCAAGAGAGAGTTCTAACCCTAGTAGCAAACCACAACACCCAAAAGAGGCCACGGGCCTAGGCAACGCCAAGCAGACTCCTTAAGGAGAGAGCTTCCTTAAAGAAAATAAGGGACAGCACGACGAATCCCACTGCTAACTTTTAAGTTCGGCAAAATAAAAGAAGGCTACTTCATCCAAGATTGTCCAATCTGGAAATTATACGTTGATGGATTATCATGTTCGGCAGGAAGTGGTGCTGGCATCATACTCACCACATCAGATGACAAAGACGTGGAATACGCCCTGTGATTTTAATTTGAAGCATCCAATAATGAGGCGGAATACAAGGCCCTTTATCGCTAGGCTCGGCCTAGCCACATCCATAGGTGTCGAGCACATCGCAGCACATAGCGACTCCCAACTAGTCGTTAACCAAATATTAGGAGTTTACGAAGCTAGGGAGGAGTCTATGGCAAGGTACCTAGCCATAGTTCGATAAAGGTTATACGAATTTAAGGAAGCAAAAGTATTGAGAATTCCCACATTATAATATATATGAGCAAACGCCCTAGCCGGGTTAGCTTTGGTGACCAGAACATCATTAAAAAGAACTATACATTAAAGTGCTTGCGCAGAGGAGAAATAAGAAGGAACCACATAAAGTAGTGAATGTAAGCTTGGGACCTTCCTGGATGGATCCCATACGCACATACATTGAAGACTAAAAGCTTCCAGCAGACTCAACTAAAGCCAGAAAGTTGCACTACAAAGCAGCCCAGTATGTCTTGAAAGTGGGAACACTATACAGGCGAGGGTACACCATAGCACTTTTGAAATGTGTTCACCCAACAGAAGTCAACAATCTCATTAAGGAGGTACACGAAGGATGTTGTGGAGCACATTCGGTCGAAAGATCATTGATTAAGCGAATAGCGACCTAAGGGTACTATTGACTGGCCATGAATGTTGATTGTGCAAATTATGCAAGAAAATGTGATAAGTGTCAAAGGTTTGAAAAGATCACCGTTACCCAGGGGGCCCATTAACTCCGATTGACTCACCCTAGCCATTCTCTATTTGGTGAATAGACCTGGGCGGACCATTATCGAGAATGAAAGGACGATACAAGTACCTCATAGTGGCAGTAGACTATTTTACCAAGTGGGTAGAAGTTAAGCCCTTAGTGGCGATGCCGTACGAAAGGGTATTTCAGTTTATTTGTAAAATGATTATATGTCGTTATGGCATGCCCTTAACAGTTATCATTGATCATGACACGTAGTTTGATAACAAGGATTTTGAAGACTATTGTGCCAGATCTAAGATTCGAAAGCTACATTCTACACCCGGTCACCCACGGTGCAATGGTCAAACCGAGGTCACCAATAAGATGATATTCAATGGGATGGGATAAAAAAGAGACTCGATGATGCAAAGGGGAACTAAATCAATGAGCTCTATAGTGTGCTCTACGCATACCGAACCACCCCATAAACAGCCACCGAGAAAACGTCGTATATGCTCACCTTCGACACAGAAGCGGTCATCCCCACAAAACCCTAGTTACAAAGTCCTTAATTTGGATTCCCTAATAACTAATTTGGCGAGAAGGTTGTACCTCGATCTGGTAGAGGAAGTTAGAGAGAATGCAGAGTTACGCGTAACTGCTAATTAGCAAAGAATTGCACGCTATTATAATCGTCGGGTGAAGACGAGCATCTTGAAAGAGGGGGACTATATCCTCAAGAAAGTAATACAAAAGAACAACAAGCTAGAACCAAATTAACATGGGCCATATAGGGTAACCAGTGTCAATAGGCCGGGGACTTACCGGATTGAAACTTTGGAGGGTGAACAGTTCGAAGCATCTTAGTAAGTATTATCAGTAGCCTATTAGTTATTTTATTTATGAAATAAGCACCATTTATATTAATAAAACGATGTTTTATTCCCTTGTTTCATTGATTATTTTTGTGCATACGATAAATGTATAAAAGTGGCGTTGCCTAAAATAACAGCGTCAATATAAATACGTTAGGTCGACTAAATGACCTCATAGGCCACAAATAGTCGAACTTAAATAAACTTGTTTCCACAAGTCTACCAAAACCCTTGTATGACCTCAGAGGTCATGAATAAGGTGGTTGGTCACATGTACGATCTCACAAGTTGCGAATAATGTGCTCAGCTAAAAACGTTCTACGACCTCACGGGTCGTGAACAGTTAGATGACTTAACTCCTCAAGTTTTACCAAACCCTTTATATGACCTCACATGTCACAAATGAGGTAGTTAAAGGGAAGAAATGCAATAATAATGATATCATAAAAAGTAAGTTCAAAGTTACAAAAACATTTTTAAGCAAAAATATGAGTGACACAAAATACAGAGAAGTTTATCAAATTCAAGCATTAACTGGCAACTATCACCCCCTTTTCTAGCCAGGTTGACAGCCTCCTCATCGTATCCTTATCAATCGTTCATAGTTTCAACGATATCAGGAAAGTGAGTGGCCACCCTCTTCTTGAGCTCTTCATATCCATCCAAGAAGTAGCCTAAGCATTCAGTGTTAAAGTCGACCGAAAACTTGAAGGCTTCAACGGTAGCAATACCAATATTGACTAGAGCGTCCCGAGAAATCTACAACTTTGAAGTAAGAGTGGACTTATCTTTTTTAAATTTCTCTCTCTTCGCTGCAAGGGCATTATTTGAGCTCTTTATTTTGGCATCGTTGGTGTCGAGTTTCGCTTTGAGAGCCACATTTTCTCCCTCTATCTTTCTCAGCTCCTCGGTCTTGGTCATCAGTTTCCCGAACCTTTCCTTAAGCTCATCAAAAACCTTATCGTAACCAGCCTTCAGCGTCTTATTTTCCTCGGTAAGTTTTTTATAGGCTACATGATTAACCAAGGATTTCTCTCGCGAGATAGTGCAAGCTATGGACGCCTAGACATCAAACAGTTGAGCATAGTCAAAGTACGATAACTAGACACTAAAAAATTATAGGATGAAGATCAATAAAAAATACATTCCACAAACAGCCGATGTTGGGCCAAGGCTTATAAAGAATCCGGGTCAGAACAGGGCAAAAACTCTAAGTCCTTCACGTGGCCCCAATTGCCGAGCATATACAAAGCATTCTTGGTGTGATAAAAGACAGAGTTTGGATCAAATTTCAAGTCTTTGTACATAACCTTATGCTCGGGGTCAAAGTTAAACTTCGGTACCTTCCCATAACGAGACGTGTTACCAGGACCCGAATCAACTTTAGGCTCAGACGTGCGACCAAGTCCCCTAAAA
This sequence comes from Sambucus nigra, assembly GCA_949130495.1. NCBI lineage: Eukaryota > Viridiplantae > Streptophyta > Magnoliopsida > Dipsacales > Adoxaceae > Sambucus > Sambucus nigra. The sequence goes on along the minus strand of OX422218.1, from coordinate 290,339,480 downwards.
AGTTTGCGCAGGGGTTGCCTATCTTCCTCATATTCCATTAGCCATTTTCCACCTATTAAAGGCTCCATGGGGGCTTTCCCCTTAGCTTTAGCAGTAGCTGCAGCTTCTTGATGATGAGCAGTCTGGTCGCCTGCCCCAGAAATGGCAGCCTACTCCGCTTGCACCTGCCTCTGGCCGACCCTAACTCTTTTCTGATGAGCTTCAGCTAATGTTTTACGATTGATGAAATGAGGAGCCATACCCATGATTTCTTCAGAAGGATGATCTTCCCCACCTAACAAAATAGTGAACTCATACATCAGTATATCAATCCACAGTGAGTGAAACAACAGAGTACAGAGCCATTACAATTTACCTGCTCCTAAATTACCTGCCCTACCAAAAGAAAGGTCACCAGTATCAAAATGGGTCTCCCTTGCCACCCAACCTTCTTGGGGAACTTTAAATTCCAAAGGGACCCTACCACCAGGTGGAGTGTGGTACCCAGCAACAATGGATTTTTCCACAGTAAATAATTCCTCAAACGTAGAAGGTTTCTTTTCAGTATAAGAGACGACCAGGTCAACCAATGATTTGAGTAGCTTGGGGGCACGCTTCACCAAAAGCAGAACAACTACATTTACACAATAAAGTGGCTAGAATAAGAAAACAAAAGATTAAACAATTAGAAAAAAGCATTACATATGTTATTGGGCACTACATGTCCCGGTCACAGTCCTTAAACTCTCAATCTCCTTTTATAAAAACATACAAGCCCTTCCAACTGTGATTACTAAACTGAACCACCATGACCATTTTATACGGAGGTTTTCGAGCAGAAAAATAGTAATAACCGAGGGCTTTGGCATTATCTTTAAAACTATACACATACCTAAAAATGTCCCCCATAAAGTCAAACCCAGTCCTAAGTTTCCAAAACATCATTGCCCCCAGTATAGTCCTATATGCATTTGGAGGTAATTGAGTTAAAGTCACGTCATATCCTCTTAGAATGGAGTGGATGATGGGATGAAGAGGAATCCTTAATCCTATTAGGGCCCACAAGGGGAGGCAAATCTCCTATGAGTCTTGTACGAAATAACATCTCTTAGAAACACTAGGCATTCTGGTCTGTATGGCTATAGGGATAACACATCTCTCTCTTATCGCATCAAGCTCTTCCTCAATTATGGTACATTGATACCAACTAACATCTGTGTCAATTGGATTATAATTATTAAAAGACCCAGCAGGATCCTCTTCTTCTCCCTCTTCACTAGTCTCAGCATGAGACCCTTCAGTAGAAAGGTGGGGACCCACACTTTTCGATTTGTTGATTTCTGCCCTATCCATGGTAGGCTCCTCAAAATGGGAATCAGGATTTTTGGGATCCATAAAGAGCATATCCACCAACTCACCCTCACCAATAGAAGGAACATAGTAAGGAGTTTCTAAAATGGGGGGAGAAATGTAAGGAACACCAGGGCCAACTGAGGAACCACAACTAGATGAACTGTTAGGAGTGTAAAGAGGATGACCCGGCTCCTCCTCTAGTCTAATCATTTGTAGAGGACGGGGAAACCTCCTCTATGTGATTCCAGGATGCTCTGGATCTAAACTTATAACAAATTCATATACTCTCTGGACGTGAGGGGGGAAATTCATGCGTTTTCTAAATTTTTGGTTAAGCTAAACCTAAGCCAACTAGCTCAATGATCGTCTAAAAGATGCAACCACCAGATAATAGCAAGAACCAACCAATAAAGAATTAAAACGGATAAACCCCAACTAAAGTAAGAAGGACATACCTGATAAGGCAAGACAATGGTGAATTAAGCTACGAAGAACGAAGAGGGGGGAGCTAAAATATTTTGGCGACAAAACAATTGAGCTTTCGCAAATAATAGAAACAACGCTTGAGACTTTCTTTCTCTATAACTCTATGTAAATCTTCAAAGTGAATAAAATAAGAGAAGTGGCGTGCATTTATACTCTTTGATGAAATAGTGAAGAGACACACCAGATAAAATGTCAGCAAACCTACAAAATATGAAACAGCGGTATAGAGTATCAGCGCACATTACCAGTCACCATCATTGCACGGTAGACCCTTCGGTTGCCTGACACGTGTCCTTGATATATCATGGGAAAACTTAAAGGAAATTTGCTCGGATTCAGGTCGACCAAGTTGAGCTTACCACAAATGAGCCAGTACGTGTACGAGCATCACATAACACCTCTTCCACTCACTTGGCCTCAGATTGGGGAGTTCCAGTAAGAGGTCGGTGGGGCTTTCTGTTATACTTATATAATCTCAACAGAGAATAAATTATAAATAATCCAAGGGAATTAACAAATGTGCTCGGCTTTATCACCACAGGAGGTCGTCTCAGTATTAGACTGCTCGGCCTACCTGTTTATTATAAGACTGGACACGTATGTACTCCTGTGAGCACATACACGCAAGATATACCTTATTAACCACGTGGGATTATAACCGCCAAATCTGTTATCTCGTGATTATCCTGATGCTCATTACCAAAGTTATTTCGTACTTCAACGCATCCATATTTATTATGATAACACATGTATCAAGATGTAACTTCCCAACTTATAAGGTCACTCCATCTCTCCCTTTGTAGATATTTGTAAATCACATATAAATAGGAAACGAATCTATGAAACAGGGGACACTTTTTTATACTTCCTCAAGCCTCCAGTTGTATCGAAAAACCCTAGATTATAACTATGTCAACAAGTGCAATACCAATGCAGTACCACCGTGGATGTAGATTTCCTCCAAGGGCCAAACCACGTAAAAATCATTGTGTTTTCATTGTTTCTCATCCCCATTCTTCATAATTCTCATTTCTCATAAATTGTTTCTCTTCATTATTTATTGTCCCCATTTTTGGACGTCAACAACAAGTGATTCTGATTGGCCTAATGATAATATTTCCTAAAGTGCTATGCATTCCAAGGATTTTTTAAAGGGTTACCCCTCTAGAATTTTGATCTTATACATGCTTTGTCGGACAACAACGCTGACTCGATAGGGACCATGATAGTTAGACTCTAACTTATTGCTCGCTTGACTCTTTTATTGTAGAATCTAGTCATTCTTTGATGATATATGTGAGGACACAAGTCTTCGATTGAGTCTTAATGTAGTGTTGGCTCAATTTCGGACAAAAATATTTGAGTCATAATACAGTGTTCTAGTGTATCCATCCAAGCCTATGACGTATTAGTTGAAGACATAGCGGCCAAGATTATAAAGCTTTATCATATACCGGGTTTATTATGCCTCGTTTCTACGTCAACAACATTGGTTCCAATTCTCATAAGGTATGAATGCATTTTATATATATAGGAGCTTGGAAATTTATTAGGTGTATTTTATAAAAAAATTATAAATAGTTTTATCGACTTTGTTTTCTCAGAAAATATTTTTTACAACTTTTCATAAAAAGTTTTGGGCTTACAAAGAATATTCCATTTTTTGACAAGTCGTTCGAACGAACTGGAATCTCGTTCGAACGAGATTCCCAGGTCGTTCGAACGAGACTTCTAACGAGCTTTTCTTTTTCTCACTGGAACATCGTTAGTAAAATCGTTCGAACGAAAAAGTCGTTCAAACGAAAATGTCGTTCGAACGAGTTTGGCGGGAACAATTTTTTTGGCAGTTTTCTCCATGTCCCCACTACTTTTTCCGCTCTAACTTTTTTCAAAATTACTAAGTGCGGGAACCAACTCTTTCAAAGTAACTTTTTTATATTCTTCAATCTCTAAGAGAGAGTTTTGTGAGCATAGTTCCACAATGAAAGAGTTCATGTTTTGAGTGTTTTATTTTTCAAGAAAATTTTTAAACACTTTTGTTTACACCTGTATTTGTTTATTTCAAGTACCACATATATATATCTTTCTTGGAGAGTGTTTGGCACCGGGTTCTACTCTACCTAATTGAAGAGTTCGTTTGGGTTTACTTTTACATCCCATAAAGAAGAAGTTCATTGTTTTGGCCGCGGCATTCTCATACGGTGAAAGGCACCGTGTGTGGTTCATAGGTTCCTAAAGCTTCCTTGGTGGATTCCAAGGTTCCGATGGATTTCGAGATTATCGACTAAGAAGAGGTAACTACAAGAATACGCGTCGGGGATTGAAGGAGTCGAGTCGAGTGTAGTAAGTCATTTGTCTTGTAATTGTAATTTCCTACTTAGTGGACTTAAGGCTAGGGTCGTCCGAGATTTTTTTTACCGTTGTGGGTTTTTCCTCGTACATCACGGCGTAGTGGTTAGTGATTTACTTTATCTTGCCATATCACCTAGATGCATGCTTAGGAATAAAAGATAAAATATGGTTTAAATCACTACTCGTGCTTAAGTTTATGCTCAAATTAAATTGGGTAATATTTAGTTAATTTAGTTCAAGTCATTAATTTTTAAATTTGATAAATTTGGTTTGGCCTATGTAGAAAAATGAATTAACTTGTTAGGCAAATTTTAGGACTTGGATTAAATTAATTTGTTCATTAATTTAATGTTACTTTTAGTTTAGTTTATTTTAATTTGAAAGAAATTAAAATTTGAAATTGGAATTTGTAGTTTGTATTGTGTTGAACCATCATATTCCGCAATAAAGGAATTAATGTGAAAGATCTAAAAATTGGGGTCCTATCACGCGTTTTCAAATACGTATCAGATCCGGAGCGCTAATTTACTGCGTTAAGGTCCTTTTAAATATTTTTGATTAAAATGGAATTTTTTCCATTTTCAAAATTTACATTTTTCGATGGTTCCAACTACGCGTATCGGAAAGCGCATATAAAATCGGCATTTAGGTCTCTAGATGAGAGGATTTGGTTGTCATTTGTTAACGGGTCGTCACCACCTACATATTTAGTTGAAAATAAACGTGTTCCCAAACCCACCGATCGATGGAGTAAAAATGAATTTAAACTTGCAAATTTTAATTCTCGAGTTTTAAATGCCTTGTTTAGCGCGATCATACCGGATGAATTCCGACGCATTATGACGTGTGAAACCGCTAAAGAAGCTTGGGATATTTTACAACTCACTCAAGAGGGAACTAGTGTCATAAAATCTTCTAAACTCCAAAACCTCACCACTCAATTTGAAACCATCTGAAAGAATGAAAAAGAAACATTTGATGAATTTTATTCTAGACTTTCCGATATAGTTAATTCATATTTTAATTTGGGAGAGAAAATACCCGACAACCAAGTAGTAAAGAAAATTTTAAGGTCCCTACCCGATAGATTTATTCCTAAGGTGACCGTGTTAAATTCTTTACCCACTTTAGCCTCTACGAAATTAGAAGAGCTCGTAGGTGATTTACAAACCTATGAACTAGACATGTTTCCCTCTAAAACTGAAAAGAAAATAGATAAGGGTGTTGCTTTGAAAGCTCGAAAGGAGGAAAAATAAGTAGTAGAGAGTGAAAGTGAGAGTGACTCAGAAGATATGGCTATGTTTGCTAGGAAGTTTCATAAATTTCTTAAATTTAACAAAGATAACTTTAAAAATAATTTTAAGAAATTTAAAAATTCTAAGCATGACAAAGCCGAAAAGATCCCTAAAGCTTTTAATGAAAATTTAAATAGGGACGAGTCAAATAGGTGTTACGGTTTTGAGGGTTATGTCCATAGGGCGAGAGAGTGTCCCACTAAATTAAGGAGAGAGGGTAAGCAACCAATTTCCTACAATGCAACCCTTAGTGATAGTAATAAGGAAGAGGGACACGATTCCCCCCCCCCCCCCCCCCACTAAGCCCAACTTTGTGGCTTTTATGGCAAGACATGTGAGTGAAAGTGAGCACTCCTTTATTAATGAATTTTAACACATGACACTTCCAAGACCATAGTTTGTGAATCCCAAACAATAATGATGGTAGTGAGATTTGAGAAGAAAGAGAGAGTGAAAGTGAAAATGAGGTTGGTGTGAGTGAACTTCAAATTGCTTTTCAAGAATTATATGAAGAATCTATTAAATTAAAAAGGACAAATTTGAAGTTAGAAGCTAGTTTGAAAGAGCGTGTTGAGGTCATTAATGAGAGTGTTTTAGTGGAAGACCTTAGGACACGTGAGAGAGCCCTTCGTGAGAAGCTTGAATATGTATAAGGCGAGAGAGTTAGCCTTAAAGGTTTAATGGAATCCTTAAAAAATGAGCTTCTCGCGTTTGAAAAGCGCAATATTTTATTAGAGTCTCACATTTTAGATTTAGAAAATAAATTAAAAGACTCTAGTAAAGTCAAATTTATTTTGGAGTGTCATTCGGAGAAATTAGATAAAATATTAGGAACGGTTCAAATAAAAAAAGACTCTTGTGGTTTAGGCTTCGATACTTGTAAAGAGTCAACTCTTAAAGCCAAAACCAATTTTTTAGGATAATCCCCTAGGAACAATGTTATAGACCATTCCTTTGGTAAGTCTTTTCGCCGAATCTTTATATGCTCACATTGTGGTTGAAAAGTTCATCCTAGGAAGTTTTGCATTTATCTTAAACCAGGTCCTAGAAAATTCCTAAGTAAGGTAACCGAGGTAGCCAAGATTCCTATATCCTGAGATCGTCATTCATCGTCAGTTTGGGTTAGGAGATCTAACTTGGTAGCTTTACAAGATAGGATTTTTGACTCTCATTTACTTTCTTATGATACCTCCCTTGCTAAATCTAAAGGTTGAAAGTGTTAGTTGTTTGCATACTCTAGCTTTTTGTGCCTCATATTATATATCATTGCTAGGTGTATGCATGTTTAGTCATTTTCTAGTCATTGCTTTATCACATATCACATGCTAGAATTATGATGTTTGTTTATCTTTTGTATTATAGTTCTTTCATTTTAGTTTGCATTAAATAAAAAAGTACAAAACGTTTTTTGTTTATCATTTGTCTTTTATTTGTTATTTAGACTTAATGAAAAATACAAATGATTTTTATTTGTCTTTTGAGTAAATATTTTTGTTTGTTTGGTTAAAAAAAATTCAAAAACTCAAAAAGAATTTTTTTTTGTGTATTTTAGTTTGATACACTCTATGTGGCATATACTTGTGTTTGAATCCTTCGTTTTTGCTTCCATGTGGCTAGAACTTTTGGTTAAGATTATCAATCCTTAAAATGTTATTTACCATGCTTACATGGAGTAGTTGGATTTTGTGTTGCTTTAATGGATTCTATTTTTATATGCCTCAATTCACACATGGACGAGCTCACTTGAAATTATAACTTCACATGTATATTTGAGCTTTGTGAGGTGTTCTCCTACCAATCTAGTCATCTACATGCTATGTGACGTAGGAGGACTAGTGCATGTTAAAATCCATTGCACGTGAGCTTATTGTGTGTTTTAAAAATTTAATATATGATATGTGCACGGGAAAGGGCTCCGAAAGGAAATATCATCATTTGTGAGTAAGCCACCGTTTGCTTGGACCTAAAAGAAATACGTGATCCAAAGGCCTAAAAATAATATGGCATTAATAGAAAATATTTGCCAAGGCCTATTTTGTTTAAATGATATATTCATTCAAAAATATATATGCTTACTTTGAGGGAGAATGGATGGTATATCAACGGTTTGCACAATGTCCGTTTATCCTAGTTGTACTTTCAATGTCATGACTCTATTGGTTTGTAGAATCATCAAAATTCTAGGCTTATATGCATTGTGTATGTTTGTTCATTGAGTTCAATCTATATTGTCACATGAGGTTGGATTCACATGTGATAAAGTTTGTAATCAAATGAGAACTCCGTGAACATGTTTTAAGTGATTGGGTCTAAATTTAATTATTACTAGTTCACACCCCTACACTTCCATTTCCATATGACACATTTTAGCCATTCGAGAGTGTGAAAAGCTTATTATATTTTGTGTCATGTGTGGTGTCTATACCTATATATATGTGTGTGTGCATTAGCGATATTCATTATGTCTACATATATATGGTATTTTTTCTTTGCCTCGCTTTCTAGTCCATCTATGCTTCTAATTCATTATTAGTATCTATCGTGTTGCATATTGTTGTTGATATCACATGCTTAGTATCTTATGTATCACATTGGTATCATTTTTTTTTCATCTTCGTTGGTATCCGTTATTATTTATATAGATTCGTTATGATATTGTTGCCTATATGCTTTCATGCTCCTTTCACTATAAGCTTCATGTTTAAATTAGTTTTTATCCTTTGTCTATTCCTGAACAAAAAGGGGGAGAATGATAGGGGGAGAAATGGTATCTAATCCTATTGTAATCGTATCTTAGTTTGGGATATTTAATTTAGGGGGAGACATCTTTCTAAGTAGGTCATTTATTTGATAAAGGGGAGAATTAATTTAGGGGAGTATTTATTTTTTTCATGCATTTAATATTCTTGATATTCCCTATGTGTTTGATAGTTTGCTTTAGTGTGCATGAATTCTTCTAAATGGCACCTTTCATTGGTAAAGATATTGATCCTTGGGTTTTGAGTCAAGCTATGTAATTCTTTATTTTGGGTGGGTTATTTTTCAGTCTAGTAGAGCTTGACGGCCCTTTAGAATTTTGTTTTGGTTTTTGTTCCGGAATAGCCAAAGGGGGAGATTTGTAAGGACACAAATCTATGGTTGAGTCTTAATGTAGTGTTGGCTCAATTCCGGACAAAAATATTTGAGTCATAGGATAGTGTTCTAGTGTATCCATCCAAGCCTATGACGTGTTAGTTGAAGACGTAGCGGCCAAGATTATAAAGCTTTATCATATGATGGGTTTATTGTGCCTCGTTTATACGTCAACAATATTGGTTCCAATGCTCCTAAGGTATGAATGCATTTTATATCTATATAGGAGCTTGGAAATTTATTGGGTGTATTTTATAAAAAAATTATAGATAGTTTCATCGACTTTGCTTTACTCAGAAAATATTTTTTAGAACTTTTCATAAAAAGTTTTAGGCTTACAAAGAATATTCCATTTTCTGACAAGTCGTTCGAACGAACTGGAATCTCGTCCGAGGTTTTTTTTCCCGTTGTGAGTTTTTCCACGTACATTGTGGCGTAGTGGTTAGTGATTTATTTTATCTTGCTACATCACCTAGATGCATGCTTAGGACTAAAAGATCAAATATGGTTTAAATCACAACTCATGCTTAAGTTGGTGCTAAAATTAAATTGGGTAATATTTAGTTAATTTAGTTCAAATCATTAATTTTTAAATTTGATAAAATTTGGTTTAGCCTATGTAGAAAAATGAATTAATCTTGTTAGGCAAATTTTAGGACTTGGATTGAATTAATTTGTTGATTAATTTAATGTCACTTTTAGCTTAGTTTATTTTAATTTGAAAGAAATTGGAATTTGTAGTTTGTATTGTGTTGAACCATCCTATTTCGCAATAAATGAAATTAATGTGAAAGATTTAAAATTAGGGGTCCTATCACGCGTTTTTAATATACCACAACTATGAGGGTTGCTTGGTCCTTGACTGCGACACCCCACCTAATTAAACATCGGGTGATCAGGCCTTTATTAAATTAAAACAGGTTTCTCAAATGGTTCATTCTTAGCATCACTGTCGAAATTTTTTTTAATTACTAATCACCTAAGTAAAATTAGACCGGTGCCAAATTTTATCTTTCTTAAAACAGGTAAATCAACCATGCGGAGAAATAGTAAAACAACCACCATGTACTAAAACCCAATCAACAAAGTATAAGTACAAAAGAATAAGAGTAATACCGAATAAACCATCGGCTAAAAATACCAAACCACCATAGAACAAGAACAAATCACTAATCTGAAACAAAACATCTGAGACTGATACCGGAACACAAGTCCATACATAGAATAGTGTGAGGTCCTGTACTAGATCTGAATGAGAGATATCGTCTAGTCAAAATCCTGTAAGCATCCACTGTGCTACAGCTTCGAGTCCCTGGAATGAAATCATCATACATGGCGTCCCTGTGGATGGACACCTAAAAGGTTTTGAAAATATTTTATAGCAAGAGTTAGTACTCAAAACATTTTGAAAATATTTAGCAAGCGTTTATCACAATATAAAATGCGGTTATTGATTACACATGTTAGGTTCTCGTACTCTCTCTTGAGTTTACTCACCCCTCATCTTTTGTGCACACCTAACGTTCTACACTTAGCCTACCTAAGCATATCTTTCAAGCTATCTAGGACTAAGTAATCATCTGAACTTATCAATACTTAAGTTCCATTACCGCCCATGCAGTACAACTGTTTCACTAACATCTCGCGTATGTTAATTAATTCTCAGGTAACATTTCATCTATGTTATTTTTCAATACTTCTCATTTAGTTTCACTACTAAAATTACTACAATTCTCACAATTGTTGACTTCCCACTTGTGTAATTAAGTTTCACTACTTGAATTACTAAATAGATTTTCTCTATCTAAAGGTGCATTTCGTAATTAAGTTTCACTACTTAACTTACCAATTCAGTATGTATCTTTAAATACATAATATATATCAATCTACTAATACATAGAAGTAGAATATCATCAAGTATATATTTCACACACAATATATATATACTAAATATCATTAATTACTATTTTTCCCTTTTTATACACGTAAAGGACTCTTGGTTCGGAATGATTCATCGACCCCAAGGTAAGAATTGGTTTGGAATGATATATCGACCCCAATTATTTATATATACAAATAAAGATCTCTTGGTTCGGAATGATTCATCGACCCCAGGTGAGAGTTGGTTCGGAATTATCCATCGACCCCAACTATTTTAAATATATATATATATATATATACACATATTCTGATTCGGGACTCTTTCATCGCGACACCAGTTCAAGGTTTGGTTCGGTATTTCTCATCGACCCCAAACATATAGTAATTTTATGTTAGTTCGGAATGTCACATCGACCCTAACATAATTAATTTAGGTATCAATCTATCGACCTAAAAGATCACATAATTCAGTAGGTACACGCCCGACCTATTACTTATATATGTACGTAATATTTTAATCTCATATATTAGCCGTACAACATTCGCGTTACGATTTATCTCATTAATCGCATTTATTTGAGTATTCACATAACTCTAAGGGTCCTAATTACCCCTTACATATAATTTCAGTAGTTATTGCTTACCCTACTGGTCTATTACTTAAATTCGATTTACTTCGCCCTGTAACTCAATTTCCGAAGTCCCCGATACTCTACTAAATCGGATTATTCTCCTCGGTCGGTAATCCAAGCCCTACACCCAATGGCCTTATCAGACCTCAACAATATACCTATTGGTCTTATTCTCACTCCCATATAAGTATATTATAAACCCTAGGATACTCATTCATTCTCGAAAATCAACGAAGACTTAAACACGAAAAATTCGAGAAAAATAGCTTGCGTCGATCGATCGACTGCTGGGTTAGATCGATCGACATAGTCGATCGATCGATAGTTCGAGATCGATCGATCGATCGAACAGGGACAGACGCAGTTCGTCTTCTTCGTTAATCTTTTCTTCCATTAACAAATCTTCAAACTCCATTATAGTCCACCAAACTTCGACCCAATGATCCTAATATGTTTTCACGTATATGAGGACAATTTCTGACGTGTCAAATATATCAAAAACTCCAATTCCTTTAAAGAAATAGTGAATTAAACCTAGAATTTCTTGAAACCCTAGTTATGGTGTTCTTCCCATATTTTCATTCAAAATCCAGATTTTATTCCGAAAAATCATCAAGTCTAATCTGAATATTAATCCTCTACATTGGTTAAATCATTCTACATGCGATTCCTATCCCAACATGTATAAATATCATCCTTCTCCAATCAAGATATTGATTTAAACAAGACTATTCAAAAACCCTACACATGGGTATTATAACTTTATAATTTTTGCAATAAACAACTTGCCTTATGATCAGTAGGGTCTGATTTCGTGGTTGTTGTTAATGATTGATGATCTTCATCCTTCAATCCTTCTTCCCCAACAAGTTGATAGTGAAAATCTCCTTTGAATCCTTCCCAATTCTTCCTTTTGCCTTGAGAATGGTTTCTCTCTTATCTCTAATGGCTATGGTGTGTTTTCATGGGTTTTCTAACCCTAGCCCCTCTATCATACGGCTGATATAAAGCTCTCAATTTCGTAGGTCTCCATACCCTCTTATGTTAAAAGACCAAAACGCCCCCGAACGATCTCGGTTTAGTCCAAAATTACCCCGGGACTCAACTAGTACCCCCGGGTATACTATTTTGACTAATTTGACCCTTCCGGACTTATCTGTGACCTCTAAATTATTATTTGAGTCACTTAAAAAATATTACTCGTTCTCACCCCAACACGGTCTACACGCGTTAAGTAAGTATTTACCACTCGCACTAAGTAAATATAATGAGGCAATATAAACCGGTATCTATCTCTCAATTAATATTCCATAATTATAATTTTAAATAAAACTCTTTAAATTACTACTCTTACGTAATTTAAATTAAGCCGTATTTTCTCATTTAATTCTCCAATCTAATTAAATAGAATATTTGGAATATTCAGAAATACGGGGTATTACATTGACCTCCTCTACTAAATCCAAATCAATCGACGCTTTAGGTCTCTCTTCGACGAGTTGAAGTTTAAAACCCTGTGGTTCAGCAAGTCGATCTCCATCGGTACAATTACTTCAGTGTCGAGCGCCAACATAAATGGAGTTTCATATGTGGCAATTTTGGGGGTTGTCTTGTCCGCCCACATAATGTATGGCATCTCGTTGATCCAATTTGCCCTTGTATCATCCAATTTTTCTTCATTCCATCCAGTAAAGTCTTAATGGTGAACTTTGACTGTCTACTGTATTAAGGGTAACTAAGTGCAGAGTGCAATTTCCTAACCTTAGACCTGATGCAATACACCTCGATCTAGTTATTATTGTACTTCCATGGTCTATTATGAAAGCGAAGGGCATCTTATAATGGCAGATGATGTTCTTCCATATAAATTGAAAGACCTTTGGTTGTGTCATCATCACCAATGGTTCGACCTCTACCCATTTGGTGAAGTAATCCACTGTTATGACCAGAGATTTGAACCTTCCTTTAGTCTTTGGCAATGGGATTACAAGGTCTATTCCCCATATGGAAAATAGCTATGGGGATGTGATGGGTGTCAGAGATGCAGAGGGTCTCTAGTAGATGACGTCATACCTCTAGCATTTATCACAGTATCTAGCGTATGATGCGCAGTATTCCTTCATCAATGGCTAGTAATAACCTCATGTCGCTACCCTCTTCACCAACGATCTTCTAGCTAAATATGACCATAAGATCCTTTGTGCACTTCCTTGATCTAGTTTAGGACTTTATTATAGTGGGAACATCATAGAAGAGGCAAGACAATGCCTCTTTTGAATAGGACTTCTTCTTTGAACATACATCTTATTGCATTATAGCATAACATCCGTACCACCTTTGGGTCTTTTTGGGATTGCATCGGTTACCAAGTATGACCTGATGTGATTCATCTAGGACTAGGAATGGCAATAGGATGGATTTGGGGCAGGTTTGACCAAATTCGCCCCCTCCCCGTTTAAAAATCCCGCGGGGGACCCGAACCTTCCCCAAACCCGTCCAAAATATTTTTTACAATATTTTTTAAGTTATTTTATATAAACTAATCTATAATTAAACTAAAAGTCTGTTTATAAACAAATTTGTACAAAAAACAAATCAATAAAAAAACAAATATAAATGAAAAAAAAAATGATGAAAAACAAATCAGTAAACTCATCCCCTATATACAACATATGCAGTGATTGATGTTCAGAACCAATACGCTTGTAGTGATTCATGTTCAGTAAAATCTATATTTATGTATTCGCTTTAACAGTTAATGTCAAGAACCAAAAAAATGTGAAGATCCAAACACTCATTTGTCGACTGATTTGGGTAAAAAAGAAAGATGGAAAATGCTCAAATGTAACGAAGATGAAAAATGCTCATATAAATCTTGACATTTGCAGTTAATGTCATCCCCTTGTATACAACATATACATTTGTAGTTAATATAGAAAGATCCAACATATACATTTGCAATTAATATAGAAAGATGAAAAAAAATATTTCCCGGAACTTACATTTGTCGGAGGTTGTGACTATGTCAGAGACTGGAGTGACGATGTTGGGGAGAGAAATGAGTGAGCGTGAGGTTATGAGGTGAGGGCAAAGAATGAGTGAGTCGGCTTCTTGAGTAACAAATGAACCCTATATATATATATATATATATATATATATATATATATATATATATATATATAAGGCAAAATTTGTAATAATACCCTTAAATGGGGGCGGGTTCGGGGTTTTCGTATATTAAACCCGATCCCGACATTTTTTTTATTTCAAACCCTCCCCTATTTATTTACCCCAAATTCCCCCCATTAGGGGCAGGGGGTGAATCGAGTCCATGCTAAAACTCGCCCCGTTGCTATCCATGTCTAGGACAGTCCCATGTATAGCTTCATCATTTATGCATTCTTTTCTTCGATGCTATGTCGCATTAATATCTCCACTGTTATTGTTCTTCAGAGCTCAACCCTAGTTGTTGGCTACAAACAAGATAATGCATCGTCTTGGGAGCTCTCAGTCCTCAGTATTCTCACCACATGTAACTTGGACATTATCCCATACCATTCTTTGTATATGCCCATTAATTGATTCACGATTAGCTAAGAGTTATTGTAGGCCGACAATTACTGGGCTCCTAGTGGCGAGGCTAGGCCTAATCATGCGACACAATGCTTCATATTTTGCCTCATTGGTGGAGGCTTTAAAATTGAACCTCAAGGCATACTCCATATTTGTGCCTTCCAAAATGGTAACTATTAAACCTTTTCCACTACCATTGGCTCAAGAGGAACCATTAATAAATAATTTTCAGATATGGGGTTCTTTATCAAAACTACCCTCAATTAGAGAGCCATTTTTTAATATTTTCTTCATATGTTCCAATTCGCGAGCCCTTTTTACAGGACTCATAAATAACTCAACTTTATCCCTGGTCGGTATTGGTGTCACCTCAACTTCGATCATTTTCTTTACTTTCTCTTCATAAGTAAACTCAACTATAAAGTTAACCACTTATTTCCAATTTATGGCAGTTCTCGACTCATACACAATGCCATACTCCCCTAACTCCACTTCCCAGACCATCAACTTTCCAAACTTCTTAGGTTTGTGAATGGCTTATCGGAGGAGTAAGTCAATGTACACGATGACCGTGTGTGCCTATAAGCAGGGCTTCATTATACTAGAAGCTTCAATTAGTGTTGATGTTAGTTTTTTCTAGTTTAGGGTACCGGATCTCAGTCCCTTATAGGCTTTAATTATGTAGTAGACTAGCTTTTGTACCCCATCTTCACATCGTACTAAGGTCAAGCTCACAACAAACTCAAACACAGTTAAATACAAGTATAATTTATCTCTTATGATCGACATTGACAATAAAATAGAAGATCCTAGGTACCTTTTTAGAATATGAAATGCTCTCTCACATTCTTCATTCCATTAATAGGTTTTTCATAGAACCTTGAAGAATGAAAGGCATCTATCAATGGACCGCAGCACGAATCGATTTAGAGTTGCTATACGGTCTATCAATCTTTAAATCTCTTCATTGCTTGCTGGAGACTGCATATTAATTAAGGCTTTAATTTTATTGGGATTGGCCTCAATTCCCCTTTAATTGATAGTAAACCCGGGAAATTTCCCTGCTCTGACGCAAAAGACACATTTTGAAGGGTCTAACTTAATTTGGTACTTCTTCATAACATTAAAAGTTTAATCTAGGTCACGAATGTGCTCGGTTGCCTTATTACTTTTGGTCAACTTATCTTTGATATAAACCTCCATACTCTTCGCAATCTATTCCTTAAAAACCTGGTTGACCAATCTCTGGTATGTTAATATAATGTTTTTTATCCCTAACGTTGTAGCAGTAAGTAACTCGGCATGTGATGAGAGAGTTTTTTCCCTATCTTTCGAATTTATCTTGGTCTGATTGTATCTCGAATAGACATCCATAAATTAAACAGCTTGTGCCTAGCAGTGGCGTCAACTAGCTGGTCGATTTAGGGTAATAGATAATGATCCTTCAGATAGGATTTGTTGAGATCGATAAAGTTAATATACATTGTCTAATTATCATTCTTCATCCTTACCATCACTACATTAGATAATCAACTTTGATATTTCACGTCCTTGATGAACTGAGCCTTTTTTAGTTTTCCACCTCAATCTTATTAGCCATAATCCTCTCCTCGGTGAATATTATGCGCTTCTATTTTACTGGCTTTACATCTTTCATTATAATGAGTTCGTGGCACAGTACATCAAGATCGATACCAAGCATATCCTCATGGCTCCATACAAATATATTTCACTATTACCTTAGGAAGTTTGTAATTTCTTTCTTCAGTTCTGGAACCAAGGACGAGCTGATTTGCACTATCCACTTCGGGTCCTCGTCGTTCAGTATCATTGGCTCTATCTACTTGGATGCTTCACCTGTGACCAACTTATCTTCATCTTGAGGATCTGAAGTCTCGATCTGATAAGTTTGTATTATTTTCTCATGCTATTTGATTGATGGTAGTAGCATTCCCATGCTACCACCTGACTTCCTTTCATTTGACCCTCTCCATAATGCATTATGAATTTTATAACCTGGTGCATTGTAGAGGTTACTTCTTTGAACTTCTTCAGACTAACCTTGCCAAAAATGATGTTATAGACTGAGGCTACATTCTTATCTATGATAAAAAAAAATGGCATCATCTATGCTCGACGGGTTAACCATATACCAATTGTGACTTCGAGCTTGATGGTTCCTAGGGGTACACCTTCTCCCTTGAAAATCTAATGAGTGGATGGTGGTAGGCTTGTAACTTTCTTTGTGACAGTTAGAGCCTTTTGAAATAATCATAAAATAATACATCTGCCTAACTCCCATTATCTACCAAAATCCTATGAACATTCTTCTCATAGACCATCATGGTCATGACCTACGAGTCTTCATGTGGGCATAATAGTCCACATAAATCATCTTTAGAAGAAAAAACAATTAAATGATTTTTATTTCCCTTTCGAGGAAGAGTCTCTACAGCCTCAGCTATATTCATGTCTTTACTGTGTGTATAAGTTTTTTCCTTATTTAGATATGCTTTCCTTTTCGTGGGTCCATCACCATCACCAGCGTCTTCCCCGACAATGAAGTGCATTCCGAATGAAATCAGCCTAACATTCTTTTTCAGCTCCTTGGGCTTTTTGGACAAGTTTGGATAGTTGCCATCATCTGAATCTTCATCGTGACACCCACGTTCCTCGTCGTCTTTAGACTTACAAGGAGATTTTGATCATTTCCTCTGCTTAGGATCAACCCTAGGCTCGACTACTCAGTCTGAATTATCTAGATACTTCGCTAACTCGCCTCTCTAGATTAAAGCCTCAATTTTATCTTTTAAGTCCAAACATTTATCAGTTGTATGACCATCATCTTTGTGGAAGTCACACTGCTTAGTTTTATCTCTTCTGCCTACAGTAATTTTTAGCTTTTCTGGCCACCTGATGTTTTCATTTCCTTGGGTCTCTTTGAGGATGTGGTGAACTCTTATAGTGAGGGGTGTGTGCTCGTCGAATTTCTTCTATGTACGACTCCTTCGTAACCATTGCCTCCTTAGTCTTTATAATATTTCCTACCTTGGCGAGGAGCTCAACCATAGTTTTCAGGTCCGAGTAGAGCTACTGAGGCAGTAAACCACTTATAAGATCAGTTATTGATATTTTATTATCATAATCTATACTTCTAGTTTTTCTGTGTTAAATTCGATGATGTGATCTCTGGTCATTTCTTCCTCCTTTTGTCTAACACTTAACAAATTAGACACCCTCTTTGCATGATTTATAGGTATTACATATATATATATATTACTCTATATGATGCATTAGGTGAGTATTCTCATCATATCTCAGCATTATCACTAGTGGCTTGAACTTTGATGGGGTCTGGTAGCCCATGACCGCTGCTATAAAAGGAGATCTTTACACATAACCCCTCAGTATAGGGTTTTAGTATTGATCAAGTCTCCCAAACTATCATCCAAATGCTGAATTGGTCCATTCCAGGGCTAGTCCCTTTTTATTGCTCGATTTTCTCAGTTTTCTCAGCCTTCTCAACTCGTCTCTAACTCTCGCCCGAGGTCTCCCCGTGACAGGAAGTGTGCTTAGACCTGGCCGATCCTCTTACACTGTGCTTGGATCTCATCGAGTAACTGACATTCCTAGCTTCAAATTTTTAAGATTCCTCACGTCTCTCTCTGAACGGATGTCTTCGCACTACCTTGGGGTTTGGGCCCTAGCGATCGAAAACACTTTCTCTGCTTAATATCTCCAGAACACTAGGTTTCTCGATCATGTAGGACTGATCATCATCATAACTTTTCGATTGGATGGTATAGGTTCACCCTAGCTATAAGACTGGTCATCGCTACCTCACTCAGTTATCTAACCAAGCCTGCTCTTCTCTTTAGTTGAAGCTAGATCCAACCATCTGGGGGTATCCAAAGCCCTTTAGCACTGAGCGTGCCTGTTATCCCTATGTGGGGCTGGAGGAAGCATCTCAATCATTTGATCTGAGTTTTCCTTAACATTAAGAGTGGTGAGATTCAGTTTTTGTGGGTTTTGCCCAACCAGGGTACTCTGAGCCAGTTGTTTCATATTTTCCTGCATAACCTCTTAGCTTTTAGCCAAACTCTCTAGGATTCCGTACAAATCACCCAAACCAACAGATGTAGAGGGAGACAATCCCTTTCCAGCTCTACTTCTTTTCGAAATTCACACATTATCAATTAAATTTAATTAAAAGAAAAGAAATATCGTAACACAAATTAAATTATTTCACGAATAATGCAGATTTAAAGCTAAATAACATAAATCCGAGCTCAGATCTAAGAAATTTATAATAATAAAACTATAATTTCTTCAAAATAACTTTAACCCTTTCAAACCAAAGTCAATCAGCTTTCGATTCACGGTTTTGCAGAAATTGGGTATCCTTAAGCCCTAGCAATTGAAAATGGTGGAAATGACCATTTTCCACCATCAATGAAAATGCTAGAGAAGCTGTTACATTCCTTTATAATTGACCATTGAGTTATACTCGGGCCTCATAAATTATTACAACATTGATGGACCGTTGAGTTATACTCAGAGTGTTGAGTTACACCCAATCATTCTCTCTCATAAGTATCAACATTCTTCACTTGATCTTTATTGCCTTGGATTTTTTATGCTAACTTTGTATTTCTCTTATTTTCTCGGTAGTTCATGGTGTCTTGAATTTTTGTACCCTTATGATCTTTTATTATTCTTTTTGCCTTTGTGGGTATTGACTTGACATGTTCAAACTCTACCCTGATTTTAAACACGACTTGCATGCAATTTTTATCAATTTTAAATATAATTATTGCTATGATTTGTCATACACTCGTTATTACCTTTAGTAGGGTTTGTATGATAGATTATGACTATGATGTATTATGGTTTTTGCCATAGATTAGCTAAAGGGGAAGATTGAAAATGTATTTATATTCATTTTAATATTTTATTGATTGGCTACTCCCGTGTCAAAACATTAAGTCTTGTATAAATCAAGTCCATAACTTAATTCCATGAAGACGTTATAATTGTGCGTTATTTAGATCCTATTTTGACTCCCTTTTACAATTCATGTGACATCACACTACACCATAACGGCTATTTTGCAACTAATAGATTATTTAATTTGTAAGTGCTTATAACACTTACAAAATTTACAATGGTTTTAAACACTTACAAAATTTGTAAGTGTCCAAAACCGTTGTAAATTTTGTAATAGTTACTTAATTTGTAAGTGGGATGACCTAAAAGGGTTACACAGTAAAAAAAATTGTGTCAAAATTTTCACACTAAATTTCCCCTCCAAAACCTTCCCAACAAGCGTTCCTATCAGAAATTCGTGCCTCCAAACCTTCCCACCGCTGCAAGCGAAATCCAGTCTTCAGAAGGCATTCAACATTTTTTCATTGCAAGCGTTCCTATTAGATAACTCTTCGTTGTGATTTGTTCCTATCAGGTAAACATTTCGACATTCGATCTTTTCGATTCAATTTGTTCGATTTGATTTGCGAAATCAAAAGGTATTCATTAAAGTTTGAGAAGTTTCTTGAGGAAATAGTTTAATTAGGGTATGAACGCAGTTTTTATGTATTTTTTCTTGCGTAAGTTTCCTACGAAAATAATATAATTAAGGTATGTATGAGCGTGTAGTTTGGATATCCACAATAACCCCTTTGATATTCAATAATTATTTTGGTGCCCCTTTTGATATCATACATACCCTTTTGATTACAAAATAGTTTAATTGTTTTTTATGTTATCAAAAGCTTCTAATTATAGAGTACTATGAATTGTTGAAGGTGGATGTGTAGAAATCTGTTCCCAGGTATTCAATAATAGTTTAAAATTTTGTATTAATATCTTTAGTCCAATATCTTCAAATGTTGCGTTGAAAGAGGGCCTTAGGTATAATATAAATTCTCTGATATTGCCAAGTATGAAATTTTTTATGTATAGGTATGAATCTTTGTTGTTTAAGGATCACGTGCCTCTTTTTTCCAATATGCGACATGTTTTTTATTTGTTTTTTTTTTCAATTTTTCATCTAAATGTTTGGGGTATATTCTAATTCATAAAACGTTGGCATTCACTTTCACTTTTTTTAAACACAAATGAATGTGCAGTAAGCTATGTTGGCACTCATTTTAACTCTAATTTGGTTTCTGCTTTTTGTTTATGCGAATTAAAATAGGGTGTTATATGTGGCAGAACTTTTAATTGTAGATTATGAACAAAGCATAGGATGATTGGTTTTTGTTGTGAAGCTTTATTTATTTAGTCTATTTGCATATAGATTACATTGTTGTTTGCTCGGATTGTTAATTCATGATTTTTAAGGGTAGTTAATTTATGATCTTTATGGGGGTGTCTTCCATAATTTTGGTCTTTTAACAATAGTTATGGATACGTGTGTGTGTATTTATAGGTGTTGAAAGTTAAAGAAACGAAAAGTAATGCTGAGTTGGGGTTTGACGTGTTTGGGTTTAAATTCGGGCGTGTTTATGTTATCTTTCGAACATAAAGAAGATTATTTATGGTTTCAACCATAAAAATATGTAATTTATACTTCATTTGGGTATAGATTCTATTACAAGAGATTTGAAGATCATGTTATATATGTTGATAAAAAAATTTGTACCAAAATAGGGGTTGTTATTTTGGTGACTATCAAGTTGTAAACTAGTTCATGATTGTTTGAAAAATTCACTTATAATCACCTCTCTACTTCATTAAATATTAATAAAAGATTGTGAACAATAGACTATTGCTTTGCTTATTGTTGGACCCTCAGATATTAAATAGTATATATTAATTTTTTACTAACATATCTCAACATACAGAATGCCATTGGAAGTTAGTAAAGAGTGGATGAAGGAACATGAAAGAGGAAGTGCAAAATACATTAATGGGGTTGCTACGTTCATTGATTTTGTGAAGATTAACTGTGGTGACGAAACCTTATTTTCATGTCCATGCATAAAATGTGAAAATGAAATGTTGTTGGAGCTCGAAGACGTCCATTTTCATTTGCTTCGTTATGGTATATCCAAGTCTTTCACATTTTGGCGTTTTCATGACGAAAGGGAAGTCGTTAAAAGAAAAGTATAAGAACCCACTGAAAGTGTTAAATGCAATGACCATGTCCTCGACAATCCAAGAATGGAAGAGCTTGTTTACGATACATTCAAAATGTTTAATCGTGAAGTAGATCATTTATTAAGTGAGCATGTTAGAATGGGGGGGAGGTGATAATCGTGACGAGACTAATGAGGAGTTAAAATACGAAAAGTTATGTGGCAAGGCGAGTGAACCGTTGTACCCGTCAAGTCCTTAGAAACATATGACGCTATATTTTCTTGTCAAATTGAATAATGTTAAGACAACATATGGTTTGTCAGATAATAGTGTTACGGAAATTTTGGGGGCGTTTAAAGAGTTTTTGCCGAAAGGAAATACAACACCATCCAAGTATCCATCCATGAAGAAGATAATCAAAGAAGTTGGTCTGGATTATAATATAATTCATGCATGCAAATGATTGTATTTTATATAGAAAAGAACATGCAATGAAGGTAAAATGTCCAGTATGCAACCTACCCAGGTATAGGTTGCGAATCAATGGGGAGGGTAAAGTACCTCTAAAGATGGTTAGACATTCCCCCTTGATTCCAAGGTTGAAGAGATTATTCACCATACCATGGATTGCAAATGAGATGACTTGGTACGCTAGGGCACAGTATAGCACAAATATCATGTGTCATCTTGTTAATTCGTCTATTTGGAAATCTACTGATGTGATGTGGCCAGACTTTGCGACTGAAAAACATAATGTCCGTCTTAGTATAGCCACAAATGGTTTTAATCCACACGGGAATCTCAGCTCTAGTTACAGTTGTTAGCCTATCAGTGTTTCTCCTCTTAATATGGGACCGTCTTTATGCATGAAAAGGCAGTTTTCAATGATGTCGATTTTCATATCCGGGTCGAATGCTCCAAGTAAAGACATCGATATTTACCTGGCCCCTTTGCTAGATGAGTTAAAGGAATTATGGTTTCAAGGTGTAATGGCATACGACTCTGATACGATGCAAATATTACGAATTTTATCCCTTGAACCTACGCATTTTATCCCCCTCGGGTATTTCTACGTTAAAATGTTTTGCAGGGGTTAATTGAGCTTTAATAGGTATTTGGATGCTAAGTGTCAAGTTCGGACGCATTTCGCTCGATTTTCGTACGCAATCGCACATTCAAGGTCATTTCAAAGATTGGGCACCAGGCCCAACATCATCCATGGAAGTTGTATCCCTCCTCACAAGCTTCGCGTGTTCGTAAACAGTGCACAATTTCGATTCAAAACGAAGAAGTTACGGCGATTCTAGCAGACGAAAAATGCAAACATGCAAAACAGCATGCAGCTTGGCTCACCCCTGCTTGATCGATCGATCGACCAAAGGGGTCGATCGATCGATCCTTCAGTTTTGCCAAATCGTGGGGAGACAGTGGGCATGATATTTAACCATCGATCGATCGAGCCCAGGGGATCGATCGATCGAGCCCCTGTTTTTTGAGATATTTTGGGCTTTTATTTTCTTTTCCCTTTTCTTTTCTATTTTAATTCCACTTACTATAAATACCAATTTTGTTGTAAATATCAGATATTCTAGTTTAGGATAGATTTTAGCTTAGAATAGCTTAGGGTTTGGGTGATTTTGGAGAGTTCTTCTTCATTTCTTCTTGGATTGACACCCTTTTGGGTTTGTAAGTTGACTATTCATTCATCCTCTCCATTTAATATAGTTGTATTTCCTTATTTCCTTGCTTTCTAGTGTAATTTACATGCTTTCTAAATTAGGTTTATATGCTTTGATTTATTGCTTTCTAGTGTAGATTTATCGCGTTTATTTACCGCTTTCCATTTATCACGTTTTTAACATGCTTTCTAGCTAATTTAAATTAGGCTGTGTTCGAATGGAACTCACTCGAGTTGACGCGTTGCTTGGCTATAGTAATGGAGTTTACGGGTATATTTCGGGTGCGTCGTCCTAGTTATTGCGCCTAGGAGATTTGACGGAGCATATCATGTATGTCCCGTGCTAACGACCTTTCGTGCGCAATTTCGGGGGTATTTATTGACGCCAAAATCTTATTAGGCTTTTATGCGGATTTAGGGGAGTGACAACCCTTGATTCAATTAACTGTCGAAACGAGACGCATGCTAAATAACTCGTCGACCAATGTATCCATTTTATACAAATTAACTCGGGTGAGGGATATTCGACGCAACCTATAGTTTTACTCGCTTTGTTAGTCTAGTTTCAATACACTTGCCTAGATTAATATTTCCCTTTCATGCATCTTTTCTTTTAGTTTGTAATTCATCGTTTACACTTTTATTTTGGAGCACTAAATCATATAAATTCTAGCATCTCATCTCAGTGGATATTTTCGATACCCGACTTACCGCTATACTTGCCTCGCAAATGTAGTCGTAATTTAGGTTTTTGTATTGAGGTGGTGAACAGAAAACAACGATCAACGTTTGACATGCGCTACTTTTCACCCTCGATCTCATATACAAAATCTATTTTTTCTTTGAGAGTGATGTTGTTGTGGATCGTCCATGAATTTTTTACATATGGAACTTTATCGGGTTGCACGGTTCATGGTTATAAGGGGTGCCCAGTTTGTGCGGAAGAAATTGACTCTGAGCGCCTTACGAGTAGTAGGAAAATTTATTATCGTGGTCATAGAAGATTCCTTCCTCATTATCATAAGTTCAGGGAGGACAAACGCAATTTCAACAACAAGGTTGAACATCGTAAAGCTCCACGAAGGTTATCTGGTCCGGAACTTGAGAAGAAGGTGAAATGCATCAAGATGAGAATTGGTAAACAAATTTCCGAAATAAAAAGAAAACGTAAAGGGGATAAGAATATGGTTGGTGACATTACCACTCCATGGTGTCGAAGGTCTATTTTATTTGATTTTCCCTATTGGAAAGAGCATAGTGTTCGTCATAATCTAGATGTAAAGCACATTGAGAAGAACGTCATTGATCATCTTTTGTCAACCATTCTAGACGTTAAAGACAAAACTAAAGATAACGAAAATGCTAGTAAATATATAAAGACCATGGGGATCAAGAAAACGATGTGGATGGAAACAGACGAAAGTTCAGGAAAAACTGCAAAACTAAAGGCTGCATTCACTTTAAACAAAAAAGAAAAAGATGGGTTTTTTCACACTTTAAAGGAGCTAAAAGTTACAAGAGGGTTTTCTTCTAACTTGAGTAATTGTGTGAGTTTATAACCACTTGGATTGAAGGGGCTCAAGTCACATGACTATCATGTAATTATGCAATATTTGTTGTCGTTGCTGCTTAAAAATGCTAATCTAAACCACAAGGATTTGCGAATAGAAATTCAATGGTTAAGCTTTTTTTTCAATGTGTTATGTTCCAAAGTGATCAAGAAGGATGTTTTGGAGTCGGCAAGAAATGTATTGTTTGAGGCTATGTGTGTTTTGGAGAAATATTTTCCGCCTGGATTTTTTGTTATTACTGTCCACCTCGTTATACACTTAGCAGGGGAAGTGTTGATTTGTGGGCCGGCAAGATATAGGTTGATGCATCCTTATGAGAGGTAATTACATAGTAAATGATTTACTTAACCTTTTTATTTCGACAAACATTTTTTTTGTAATTGATATATTTTTTATGCGTAGGTTGA
Organism: Sambucus nigra; assembly: GCA_949130495.1. Classification (NCBI taxonomy): domain Eukaryota; kingdom Viridiplantae; phylum Streptophyta; class Magnoliopsida; order Dipsacales; family Adoxaceae; genus Sambucus; species Sambucus nigra. The sequence continues at coordinate 290,314,061 of OX422218.1, read as the reverse complement.
TGAAATATTACAAGAAGTATGCTAATAATATTAGGTATGTTGAAGGGAGTATTACAGAGAAATATATCTTAGAAGAATCGACTTTATATTACATGGAGTACATGGCAAACCCTGGTGAAGGAAATCACAAATATACGCGTGAAGATTTTCTTAATGAAGATGAAGATGATGCATGCGCAGGAGAGGGTCCTTTAGTACAAGGGAAGAATGTGAAGTTAACTCCATTACAATTTGCACAAGTACGTAAGTGGGTGTTACACCAATAAGATGAAGTGGAGGAATGGCAGAAGTAAGTGTATCAATGTGATTTGAGATTTTTTAATTGAAAAATACCGCTTATATAAATTGGTGCATGAAGTGGGATGCCTAAGTGTGGGTATTGAATTGGTGTAGGAAATATGATCTTTATTGAGAATCCACATTTGGGATGTAACCGAAGAGCAGCTACATTGAAGGAAAAGACCGAGGGTTTTATCTCACTGTTGATTAAGGAGGTTCGCTTTTAATTCGACTACATAATGAAATTTTACATTTATTCATGTGTGTATATATATATAATCATCTTATGAAATCTTTTTTGTATTTATTAAAAGCGGGATTGACTGATACCGCATTTTGGCGGCTAGCAAATGGGCCATTATATTATATACAATCATATAAGAGGTATCAGGTGAATGGGTTTGAATTTGGCACACGTGAGTATGATGAGTCACGGGTAACCCAAAATTGTGGCTTGTCAATGAGGGCCATCACGAAGTTCAGGTCAAGCGAAAAAGATATGAATTATAAGGAAGCGGAGATAACATACTTTGGCATTGTTCTTAGAATATTTGAGTTGGATTATACATCTTTTAAAACAATTGTGTTTTACTGTGACTGGGTGAGAGTTGAGGACATGGTAAATGGTTTCAAAGTTGATCCTGAATCGAACTTAATGATGGTAAACTTAAGTAAGTTGAAGAGCAAGGATAAAATCGACGACGAGCCATTCATTCTTGCATCTGAAGCTTCTCAAGTGTTTTACTCAGAGGATTTTGAAGACAATGGTTGGTCTATCATTTTGCATGTACCACAGAGATTAACAATAAGTGTTGATAAACTTGAGGTTCCTATAATGTATCAGTCTATTCTTGAGGATAATCCCAATTTGAAGAATCTGCTTCAGGACTTCTAGTTAAGGCTAAAGCTGATTTTTATAACTTTTGCTTAAATTTTTTTTACTTTAATGCTTCAGTACTTGTGATCTATTATGTTTATGTAATACTTTAATGCTTCACTTATATTGTAACATGCGATGAATGAACCAATTCTTAGTAAATTTGGACAGATTATGCATTTGGACAAATTATTAATTTTTAGTAATTTTGGACATAATATGTGAATAATTCATTTAGACATATTATTAATGCAGAATATTTATGGATTGTATATCTAACACTAGTTGAATTTCAGTAATGTTAAATGAAGCTAATGTCTCCAACCTACACGATGATCCAGATGGATCATCTATAAACACCATAATTACGGTTGAGATCAATCAACATAATCAGGTAATAAGTAGCGAGAAAGTCCGATTTATGTCTCGACTTGGTAAAGTGGTCGAGGCTCAGATCCTAATATCGTAGTATACTGATTGGCGTAAGCTTCCAGAAACATACAAGGAAGATGTTTGGAAAGACATGAAAGTGAGACTTCTTATATATACTTAATTTGTTTATTATATTTGTTTTTTATAACTTTACACATTTATTATAATTTAAAAATATCAATTGTCTTGTTAGAGAATATATGGACTCAGGTATAGTTACAAGATTAGTTGCTACAAAAGTATGTGCAGCCTACTTAAAACATATAAATCCACGTTACGGAAGAGCTATTATGATAAGTATTCATTGGATGCCAAAAGATTGGCCAATGTACCTCCAGGTGTTAAGCCAGAATAGTGGAAAGAGTTCCTGAAGCATGATAATACAAAAGAGGCTAAAAAAATAAGAAACCAGTGAAAGATAATAAGGCAAAGATTGGGGCCACTCACACAAGTGGGAGTGATGGGCATGCCCAAGTTGAGTACACTATGGTACGTACAACTATGTTTTATTGCTTTGTTTGATTACTATTACCTTAAAGATAATATATGTTATATTTTTTATTTGTAGACAAAGAAATTGCATAAAAACCCATTGCGTGTTGATGTATGGATAGCTAGCCACACATGTAAATCAAAGAGAGAATTGTTCCAATCATGGTGATTTTATATAAATAGTGAATGATGATTGTTACATGAAAACATTATACATTCAAATGATTAGTCTTGACACCTCTACATATTTGGCATTTCTAAGGACAAGGCGCTCGCGAAGAAAAAAGAACTAGAAGAAAGTTGTAGTGATAACACCAACCAGCCACAATCATTGAGAAATGATGCCTTGTCTGAAGTATTTGGTATTGACAAGTGAGGGCGCACTCGTGGTGTGGGTTTAATAGTTTCGCTATCATCCATCGAGGCTTCAGCTCCATCTTTATCTTTGTTTGTAGCTGAAAGGCCAATAGGAACCAAATAAAAGGTCGGCTCGATACATTGGAATCCAAGATCAAAGGCATGAATAATAAACTAAGCAGTATAGAGACAAGGATAGGTATGGTGTTGGGGAAGTCCAATTCCTCCCCAGTTGTTGGAGCAACTGCAAGTAAAGGGACAGTTGCCTTATTTAATGTATAATCATGCTCACTAGAAGATGGTTCCTCATGTGATGTGCTAGGGTTTAATGGTAAGGTTATTGGAAAGGAAAGGATAGACGTTACCCTTTAAGACGTAGTGTACAATCACATAGTGAATAACGATAAAGAGGTGGTAATATTAGTGGACAAAGTGCTCGAGGAAAATGCTTCTCTTTACTTGGGAACACAAGGTGGTGCTGAGCTTCTCGGAGATGTTGGTAGTGGAAGTTGGGTGGTGTGGCTGAAGAGTTTAGTCATGCGTATTGCTGGATCCCAATGACTTCTTGCTTTTAATTTTTGTTAGCGACTTGTTAAAGTCATGCTTGTGTTGAGTATGATATTAACTTTATTATGCTAATATTTGCTATGGACTTGATTATGTCGTGGACTTTATTATGCTAGACTTTGTTATGTTATGGATTTTATTATGCTAGTATTTGCTATGGACTTTATTATATTCGTTATGTTTTGCATTTTTGGATTACTTGAGTTGTTTTTTGCTATATGGTATAACCTTTTTCAACTCCGCCAATTTAAATATTTCCTTTGCATTGCAGGTCCCAAGCCCGGATAAATGAGGAAGGAAGAGGTTTGACTTTTTTTATATCTCTTACGATACGTATATCTGTAATCTGTATGACAACTTTATATATGTTGTGTTGCAGGATGAAACTATGCGTTCTGGGGCAGATGTTGAGGTCTTCACAGCTCCCCTAAATAGGGACATTGAAGGTGATATCTCCACATCTCAGCCCTTTGATTCTGATAGTGGTGTGTATCTTCTCACCTTCTCTTTCTTTAATTTGTTTGATTCCATGTGCCGTTGAGTATTTGCATAATTCAACTCTGTTATGACGAATAGTGAAAACTCATAACCCTACTACTTGATGTGTTGGTTTACAATATTTGTTTTCTACTACTCTTGGAGAGATTGATTTTTTTGCCAAACTTGGAAGCATAAGAATCATGAAATCCCATAAGATGTCTTAAGATTCTTTTATCCCCTCTAAATATGATAATAAGGTCATCAATAAAAGCTAATTGATAGGGACACTAGGTATGTAAAAAGGTTTTTTTTCCCCTTCTCCATGAGCTGGTTAAGAACTCTACTCAAGAAGTCTGTAATTGGAATGAAAAGACTTGGGGAAATGGGATTTACTTGTCTCAAACCTCTAGTAGATTTAAAGAACCCACAATTTTGACCATTTAAAAGAATAGAAAACCAATTAGAAGGTATAATTCTCCATATTAAGTCAATCCATTTTCATAAAAACCAAAGATCCCGTGCACTGATATAAGAAATCCCCAATTGACCCTATCGTAGGCTTTTTCCAGGTCTAACTTAATTAGAACATTTCCTCCATGAGTCTTCTTATCTATATTTTTAACCATTTCTTTAGCCAGCATGATGTTAAAATTTTAACAATCAATCTCATAATTAACCTCGAGTTGTGCAATTAGGGTTCTCTTGTTCATTCATCTTCATTAAATACCTTCGAGTGTTTGAAGACGGAACCCAGAGCGCACGCAAACAGAGTCAAGATGAATAATTAGGGTTTAAAGAGGTGATGGGGGATATGGCCTTGTTTGATATGCTAATAGGATTATACTGGATTAAATTAGGTGTTTCACTATGAAATATAATACAAAAGGGGCAGTGAAAACAGAGTAGCTGTCCCCTTTTCTCAGGTGGTCATTGAACCAAAACAGTGATAGCATCTGCTTGGATTGAAAAGGTGGTTGTCAGTTATAAGGATGACCCTACTACTATGAAATCATTCTCAAACTCACAGTAAACGCCTCTAGTCTCCCTTATTACCAGCTCCTCAAAGGGTTACTCAGATGTAAGGGTAGAATTCATGTTGGGAATAGTGGGAGTTTAAGATAAAATATTACGGCAGCGTTGCATGCCTAGGGTGTAGGGGCACTCGGTGATACAAGGAACATATCATAGGATCAAATCATATTTTTACTGGATTTCATCGAGGAATTACGCCATTCATTTGGCAAAGACACTATCGTGGTGTTGGTGGATAACATTAATATTAATTCAACAAAAAACATAGGAGTCAATAAAAATTCACACAGTTTTGTATTTAGTATTTTAGTATTTTAGTATTTTAGCATAATGAATACAATGGTTATATATAAAACATATCCACTAATATGTTTAGAAAAATGATTTAATCTCTCTCATAAGCGCAGCCACACCGGACGCTGCTCATTTCCAGTTAGTTGGTTATACGAATGTTTTCATCGGCGATTCAGGATTCGCCCTGACCATTTCAGGTCATTTTTTCAACCACTGCTTCACTTTTATATTTAACATTCATTTCTTCATTTTAAAAGCTTTTGCATTTTTCAACATAGGATTCGGAACAACATTTCGTTAGCTTTGATAAAATCTTATGCTTCATCATTGACATTTTTCTTTGGCTAATTATTTTTTCCAAGCTATTTTACCAAAATTGGCTGTGTTCTTTTAATAGTGTGCCAGGTGGAGGGGCATACATAATATGTATATAAAGTTCTCATGTGCTTGTGTGGTTTATAAACATATTAGTAACCCCCAAAATAATTTTTTTTTCCTATTTAAGAAAAAAAAATTAAGATATTTTTGTTTTTACCATTTAAAAAAATGTCAATTAAGGTATAGTCCCAAACATATATACTTATTTTAATTTTACTTTGTAGATTAACATAATGAATACAATGGTTATATAGAAAACATGGTATCATTTAGTGACAATTTGTTAAAATTTTACTTATTTGTGTTACCATGTCATCCTTACGGTTCCATGCCATTTTTTTCTCCCTAACCTTCACTATGAAAATTTTCGTAAGGTTGTTTGTGACATATTTGCATGTTTTCTTCTTATTATTCTTCCACATTTTACCCTTAATCATGCAAAGATTGCTAATAGAGAAGCAAAGATTGATTGAGTTTGTAGATTCACTTCGCAGTAAGCTCAATTACTTTAACGAATTGGAGAATATTGCTACCAGATTTTATTCTTCAAACATGAATGTTGCATATGGGTACTTTCTCCCACTGCTCAAAAGACTCGATGAGTGCATATCGTATGTTGAAAATAATCCACGGTATGCTTTACTTGGTCAAATTTAGGCAACTTCAATCTCGAGCCCTTGGCATGATTCATTCTCACGTGCTTTATGTTCTCAAAAGTACTTCTTCTCAAGTCAAGGCAGCAATCCAAAGCAGTGGTGGCAACAACACAGCTGTTTCTAAGGGTGTAAAGGCATCTATCATTTGTGTCCGCTTAAAAGAATATGTTTAAATTCTTGTAAAGTGCCAAAAACTATATTATGTGAAGAGTGGCTCAACTTGGTAAGAGACATAATATGTTCAAATTCAAATACAAACGTCACTGAGTTGCATAAAACATGTTGTGTCTGCATTTGTTAGAGTTTTTCGGAGATACCTGTTCGGAGCTAAGGGTTTTGCGATTCTTGCTTTTAACAAGCATGGTAGTACAATCTCAGTGCTGAGTCGATTTTTATAACCCGGTGGGAATTTCTACCCCGTATGTAAGAATGATGATAGGTCTATATTTTTTCATGGCAGGGCTTGCTCAGACCCATTTCACATTGAATTGTCATTTTTGTTTCTGTCTGTTACCCAACTTCAAGGTTGTTCGCCCTTATTAGTGCTATCACTGGTTTAAATGGTTATGCTGGAGGATGATAATTATTTCTCCGGAGTTTATAGCGCCGATGAGCAGGCAGTATGTTGGGTTTTTAAGTCTGCCAGTCGAAAGTAAAATTAATATGGCATGGGGAAAATAATTTGACTGGTAGTCTTGACAGTTTTCAAATACTTGAGTTACATTTTGTGCAACTCGGTGACGTTTGTATTACGCAATAATAAATGCATACACAACATGTTTATCGTATGCAAAGTTTGAAATCATGTTTTGCAATATACTGCAGACACTACGATATGTTATTGTGTCAACATCAGAATTATTAGTTGTTTTTAGTGGAAGTGATTGGTGTTTGGTCTGATTTTTGGTGTGCTTGCTAATTGTTTTGTAGGGAATTTTGATTAATGGACAATTTTCTGGCCCTGATATTTACTCGTTCACAAACGACAATCTCGTCATCAATGTATTTAACAGCTTAGATGAGCCATTTCTCATTTCCTGGTAAGAGCTTCTTCTTTTCCATATCTTAATTTATGGGGACTTTTAAGTGAGAAGATTTAGTGTAGATTTGATTATTTAAGTAAGAGTAATTTAAGTGGCGATTTTTGTGATTAACTAGTATTATATGTAAAAGTGTTTCTTTTTGAATTTGATCAGCGGTGGAATTTATTTGCACGTGTAAACACTGTAGCTCAATCTAATGTACATTGTAGAAGTCACAAAAGGCTGAAAATAAAAATAAATCTCCCTTGCTTTCTCTATGTCGAGTCTTTAGTATGTTCAAATTCTTGCAGAATACGTTCATATATAATATTTTTTTTTTTATTTTCACTCCTTTTTTGCCTTTTTGCAATTGCGGTGTTGAATGACATCTTCCCAGTTTGGTAAATGCACAAAGAAACTTGCAAAACTACCTGTGGTTTGTATTTTTCAGTCTGTCCGATTTCTTTAAGGGAACTAGTGACAATGCTCTTATCGACACGATTTCCTTGTCATACTAATAGGGTTGTGGCACTTGTGTATTTGAATACAATAACTAGATGTATGATGTTTGTTAAGGATAATACTCAATATATACCTTTGGTTCTTGCTTTCTTTCTTGATGAGAGTGTTTGTTTATGTCAGAACATATCATAAAGTATTGTATGAAAGTGTTTGGATATAATTGTTATGTTTTTAGCCATTTTACTGTTTGTTATATGTGAGGTTGGTCGTATGAGGTGGATAATTTTTATTTTTTTAATATTTTAATTTATGTAAGTGTTCATAACACTTACAAAATGAACATTGTTTTCTGACATATTAATATTTGCAAGTGTTTTGAACCGTTACAAACGAAAAATATATTTTTTTCTTTTGCAAGTGTTTATAACCGTTGTAAATTAAAAAAGGTTGCTAAGTTTTGTAAGTGTTATAAACACTTGCAAACGAAAATTTTACAAGCGTTTAAAACACTTGCGAAAGTTAAATATACAAGTGTTCAGAACACTTACAATCTTTTTTTGTAACGGTTGTCTGAAACGGATATGTATTCCCAATGAACACTTACAAATGACATTTGTAACGATTTTGAACACTTATAATTTTTTTTGCAATGCGCCGATTTGTAAGTGTTTAAAACACTTACAAATCGCCTGTTTTGGTGTAGTGTCAACAATTCAGTACATCCGTCGAGCTTTTGACTCAGCCCCTACTTTAAAGAGTATCGTTTATGTTAAATCGTTATTTAAACATCCTGGCTTTTCACACACACACACATTTTTTTATACTTGGTGTGTTGGATGAAATTGTAGAAAATTATGTTTTCAAAATGTGTAAAGTTTTCAAACCTTGGGGGTTTGCATATGGAATCTTGCATAAAGTAAAAATTTGACATGTTTTCACAATCATGTGTATGGCGTCAAATCTCAACCGTGTACACGATTTTAAATTACACAGGTAGATAGACACTTGTCATGGTTTCAAAAAAAAATTGGACTGTGCGCACGACTAAAAAACGTCATCATATGCATGACTCTAACATTTAGAGCCAAAACACACACACACACACATATTTACTCAAATTTTCAAATGCAATTGTGGTGAGTTTTATCATTTGAGCTCATTATTTGAAGACTCTCTTATGCAATTACTCGGTCCATCCTACTTAAGAGAACTTTCCCTCGATGTACATGCGATATTGAGAGTTGTAAGGTGTGTATACGAGTGCTTCTTTCTTAAATAACGAAAGCCTTGATCAATATACATATTCATATCAGATTACTTTTAAATCTCCATCTAAATCAAACCAGATGACTGAATTGCTTATTGGAGGAGTACTTTAGTCGGATTGTTATGCTTGGAATATAATGACACTTATTATTAATTACTGTGGAGTTTCGCAGTTGATTCTCATTCAAATGGGGAAGAGTTGAGTGGTTTGAAACAAGTTGTATAAATGATCTCGTGTTTGAGAGTTGTAAAATTAATTTTCAAGTTTAACGAGAGAGAATGTGGATGCCGAAATTTCCCCCCCTACGTGGGGTTTTTCATCTTAGATATAATGTTACGAGTTATTTTGTTTTAATTGATGTTGATTATTCAAATCACACACTTACTTAGGTTTTAAGGTTGGAATGATGAATTAATGGACTGACCTTGTTAAAGCATATCACTTAGTTAATTAAGCTTCACAATGTATGTAGTACCTTATGTGTATGAATAGATTTATGATAACTTCAAATCTAATTTAAGAGTTCAAATATCACACATGTTGATTAAACTCACTTTTAATTGAATCAAAATTCGTTTTCAATCGTAATTTGGAAAATGAGCTAGTTCAGGTAAAAATTAGACATGCTTCAATTTATGACCTTAAGTTATATTCACCCATATTTAGGACTTTGTTTAAATATTTAAATATGAACACAGTCCTTGTGCCCTTTCATGTTGCTTTAACGACTTTATGCGTAAATAATTATATACGTAATATTTTAAATGATAAGATGTAAAACAACTAGGCTTCTCCCAAACCACTAACATATGATAGTATATACTTATAACAATAACTTTTAAGTTGTGATAAAGGCTCATAATTAGTATTTATACCCACTAAAGTGCATCTCTCTCTCTCTCTCTCTCAGAGAGAGAGAGAGAGAGGGTCACAAGTGAACCTAAAAAATGAACATTTGAATGAAGCTTAAAAAAAACACCTACCCAATTAACCAACAGTGCGCGTGTTATACCATCGCTTCTTGGAGAAATGAACACATATTTGATGTTTATTTTACCAAAAGAGCATAAAACGAACATAGCATAAAACAGTAACCTTAAAATCGACATTTTGAACCAACAGAGCATAAAACGAAGCATGGGTTTAAAAACAGTAACCTTAAATTGAGGATTAACATTCATTGTTTAAAACATTAACCTTAACTAATTGCTTAAAATAAAATATTCACAAAATACTCCAAGTTATAAAATTAGAAAAACAGTGTCATGCAAAAAATAACTTGTCCAACTAATCGCTTCAAAATCTCCTCCAATTGACGATGCACCTGTAAAGAAAAATAACATGTTAAAACGTATTAAATCAAGTCTTATTTATAACACTACGAAGTGACCAATTACATGGTTAATTTGATAAAATAATTACCTATATAGAAGAACTTTTATCATCCATATCATCGTTTAAGTCTTGACGAGATGACCTATAATCGCATAATATCATGTTAATTTAGCCGCGTCTGCGAATGCATAAGTATTTCAATAAAAAAAATTAAAAATTACTTATCGATTTGTTAGCAACGGGCAATTTCTTTTATCGTGTGATTGGCAAACCAAACCGCAACCATTACACTTTCTTTCCTTGATTCTTTTGCCTTTACCCATTGCTTTCTCCTTGCCACTTTTAAATCGTTTGACGCATCCCTTTTCACACACTTAGTCCGATTCAACATAAAAATTGCTATTAACATTCCTCGATGCCGCTACACTCAGTATCTCATTTGCCAACCTCCTTTGACCCCCCATTAACAATTATGTTTAAATTTTTACGCATAAGTCCTAAGCCAACAACATAAGCTTTCATCGTGTTTTGACTAGTAAGGGCATCATCAACCATATCTATTACCTTTTGGACTTATTCCGATCTCTTTAGAAAATACGATATATCATTTATTATCTTACGACCACACTCATCCACAATCGACTCCGATTCTGCCGCTTTGGTCCACCTATTCAAAATATACTTCTCGGACAACCTTTCATAATTATGCATTTTGTCAAAATATCGAATAAGATGTCTACACGGGATCCCCATTGACTTAAATTTTCTACAAGTTCAACTATCAAAATCTAATACCCCGTCGTATCTTATTACCCGCAAATCATCTTTTAAAATCTAGAACAAACGATGACTTTCATCCTCAACAACAATCTTGAATTTATACGTGAAGCTCTTTAACAATTCATTTTCAAATTTGTAGAACATTTCATTGGTGTATACGTTAACCATGTGAACCAAAAAATTGTGAATGAATTTTATCTTAGACTTCTCAATAAAATCTTTGTGATCCGCAATTAGTTCTTGGTGTCGTTAGTGAATCAAACCATTATCAAATTGGACCATAAACTTAATCAAAGAATTATTTTTGACACAAACTTCTTGAAAAATGCACTTTCGGCAAGTTGGCTACTTTTCCTGTCGAAAATACATAATTTATGCCGGCCGACATCCATTGTGAACGAATTTGATAAAATGAAATCAACTATTTGTTATCATTCAACTCGATTTTTTCAATAAGATCTTTCCACCTCATATCAAACTCCTTTATTAATTTCGATCCCCAAATACAATTTTTAAATTCCCAAATAAAATTTTCAAATTCAGATTTGTAAGCTATATATTTAGTCGAATCTAATCTCTCCGTAAATTTGGTTAAAACATGCCAACCATAATATCTATAGGGTATAGTGGGTAGTGTTTTTGAAATTGCATTTGTCATAGCGGGACCTTGTCGTGGGTAGTGTTTTTGAAATTACATTTGTCATAACAGGATCTTGATCGATTATTATCATCTTAGGGGGACCGACGAGCATTACTTATAGAGATTGGTTAAATAGCCAAACAAATGTGTCAATAGTTTCATCACTCAATAATACGGAAGCAAACATAACAGTTTGGCCATGATTATTAACCCCCATTAGTGGCATAAATATCAATGCATATCGGTTAGTGTTGTATGTGGTGTCGAACACTATAACATCCCCAAAATACGTGTACGCTTGTCTGGAGGTGGCGTCGGCCCATAGATAACGAGTTAATTTTTTTTCATCACTTGTTTCTATCTTGAAATAAAATGAGGAATTTTTTGCTTCTTGATTTTTAAATAATTGCTAAGCATATTCCTATCCTCACCTTTCAATTCTTCACGTTTATCCCATCCATATTTAAGTAAATCTCATTATGTAGCCCCAATATTTTCAATCCTCCCCCGCTTGCACCGCAAGTAATTTGTATTGTTGGTGTTTAGGTATATTGACCATGTCGAGTTGTTGTATTAATGATTTGTGAGAACTAGACACTTGGCGATGAGAATGCAAAAGATGTACTTTGCTAAGACTCGTCAATCGGTAACAATGGTCCTTAACAAAAACACAAACTTCATAGACACCCAAGGACAAAACAACAATAAATTTTGCTTTACAACCGATTTTAATCGACGCCCTCCGTCTTTTCGCTCCATCGGTGGCAGGAAGTTTACCCTTCCCTTCTTTCCAGCAAACAAACTATTTCCTAACAATCTCACCAGTCTCGTCACTCTTTTTACCGATCGATTGTCTCACACTAAGACCAACTTGTTTAGTATAATTATTATAAAAAACCTTAGCTTGATCAAGCATTTCAAATTGTTGACCAATTTTAGGTTTCAATTCAGTTGCTACTTTTAGATTGTATAACGTATTAAAAATGCTACTTTCCGACTCTGTGCATTTCTCACTCTCATCATTTGGTGTACTTTCAATTTCGAAATCCATATTCCCCTCAACATCCCATTGTAAATTTTCCTCGTTTTGTAGATCAATTTTCTCATCCATTTTCACCTATAAATAAAAAAAAAAATCGATTAAATAAGTAAAATAAAGATATGACTAATAAAAATGAGAAATCGCATAAATGATCCAACATTTGTCAAAATGACTCTAAAACCAAACCCAATTTAGAAGATTTCAGCCATAACCCAATTTCATAAGCCAATCAATTTTAATTCCTTGTTGTAATTGATCTGCGTCAGCGGCAACAGACTCGTGTGTCGACCGAAATCGATCGACACACGAGTCCGTTGCTGCTGGCACGTACCAATTACAACAAGGAATTAAAATTTATGTTTAAGGGTCATTTTATAATTAGTATTTAATTGTTGACATATTTTCATTAGTAGCATCTAATAATGTGATTTAAATTTGTTAATATTATTAATTATAAAAGAACAAAGACACTACAATAAAAACCTTACCTGTTATACCTAAATTTTTAGGAAATATGCTCCTTTTAAGTCACTGTATGAACAAAAGAACATTAAATTTATGGGGAAGGGGAGCATCTCAAGATTAACCTGTAGGCCTTAGACATAAATAACAAAATTAGGGCATTTATGTTTAGATATGGAAACCCCAAATAGAAGAGGGAGTTAAAATTTGAAAAAAAAAACTGATAAACAGATCTATCCCTTCCCAGACACACATAAAGAGAGTTTAAAAACACAAATAAAGCGAACAAGTTAGCAGAAAATACCCGTCGTTAGTGGCGGAGCACGAATCGGTTTGGCGGAGAAATCGATAGTGGTGTTGAGTAATTTGGTGGCGATTGAGGACGGGAAGGCTCTGATTATTGAAGAATACGGGATTTCAGCGCTTGTTGAGGTGATTGTGGGGTTATTTAGAACAAGCTTAATGCACACATTTTAATAGACACACTTAAATAAAATAAAATAAATAATTAAAGATTTTTTTTTTAAGAAAACGAAAACACGGTAAATATAAAAAACTTTTATTTTTTAAAACGAAAAACTGATTCGACTTAAAAAATGAAATAAAAACCATTTTTTTACAATGTTTATTGATAAAAAAGTTGTTCACAATTTTTTTAACATAAAAAATTAAAAATAAAGAATATAAATTTCTTTAAAATTTGTTTAAGGCTTAACAAACTATTGATTATTAACTTTTTAACAGTTTTGATTTTTATAAATATTTTATATTTGAAAAACTTGTTTAATAAAATGTCTTATTCAATTAATATATTAATTATTAAAATGTTTAAGTAAGTAAAGAAAATAAAGAGTGGGCATTCAATAATGTACAATAAGGGTGTGTTGGACTTTATGTAAGGAAGATAACAATTTAATTAGTCAACTATCAATTTTTGTATGTTTTTATGAGTAGAGTCTAAAGCAAAACTAAATAATGGGCAAAATATAATTATTGAAACTAAATGGTGGGAACGATTAAAATACCATTTCTTTTATTGGTTTAACTTTGGATCGATTGAGACCTATGTCATGGTCTACTTGGACGTTTTGGTGTGTCAGGAAAAAAAGTATTTTAAATAGTTAGAGGTGTAAACCTGAAGATGTGGTTGTTAAACGCATTAATAATATGGATTAACTCCAACAAGCTACGAATAAATTCAGCCATCCAGCTTGATAGAGACTATAAATGATTCATAGTTTATGGTTAGGTCTCTGCCTTGTTTTGCGAAGCTTTAGCCATCACAGTCGCATGTCTCGATATCAATCCACATGAACAAAATCTTGCAGTATGGAGAGTGATTTCTTGTAAATAATGCGACTGTGCTTAGCTGATCGACTCCACCATGCGAAGTGGCGAACATTGTGAAAGACATAAGACATTTGGGTAATGGTAATAATATTATTGAATATTCTTTCGGGTAAAAACGTAAAGTAAATCAATTCCTCTTCGCGTGTCGATGTACACAGACCCTTTAGAAAAAAACATGTTTCATCTGATTCTGTTGCTTAAAATGTTGCTAAGGTTCATGAAAATTACTCCTCATTAACACAATGTGCTTAAAAGTGCCCGTAAATCATATTAAGATAATGGTAAAAAGTAATTCTTTGATGCCTTTGGCAATCCCTTTTATTTTCGTTCGCTTGACAAAAAAGAGTAATAAGTTATCCGTAGGTTGAATATAAATTCGAAAAATAAATTATAAAATTTGAATTAGAAAAATATGTTTCTTTTTATAGTACAATAAATCTCTAAATGAACGTATTTAAATATAATTTTATTTCTTAATCATTTAAAACTAAATATCATTGGTAATCTCTTAAATTTAAAAAAATAAACACACACAATTATATACCTCGTGTCAATGATTCAACTTACCATAAATCTATCCTTATTTGCTACTTTATTTTAAGACTTGTAAAAAGGAAAAAAATGACAAAAGAAGAGTTGCTTGAAATTGTCGAAATTAGAGGGGTGGAAACACAAATTATCCTTTCTATAGTTACTCAACTCGGTCTTGATTTTCTCTCCTTCAACCGGCCTCCCTATCCTCTTCCTCACCCACTCTTCTTAAAACCCTATAACCCCCACTTCTCAACTCTCTCTCAATCTATAACAAGTATATACATATACATATATAGAAAGTGTGTGTGAGAGAGAGAGAGAGAGAGAGAGAGAAAGAGGTAGACAAAATGAACCCATCAATTCTGGTGACACACCCTTCATCTCTATTCCTGAACCCCACACCTCTCAGAATCACCCAAACTTCCCTCACCGGAAAACACCCAAATCGACGCCGTTACCGAATCTCGGGCTTTCGTTGCTCTTCATCAAATTCCCTAGACCAACAAACTTCAATTACTCCAGATGTATTCGGAGGCAAAAAGGAGCTATCAGGATTTCAAACTCTAGTCGACTCTATGTCGCCGCCTGTGAGGTTAGCCACCTCGGTTATTGTTGTCGCTGGCGCCGTTGCCGCTGGGTATGGGCTAGGGTTTCGGTTTGGGGGGAGTCGGAACGCTGGTTTGGGTGGGGCCGTTGCCCTTGGTGCAGCTGGTGCTGGTGCTGCTTATGCCTTGAATTCGTCCGTTCCCGAGGTTGCTGCTGTCAATCTCCACAATTACGTGGCCGGGTGTGATGACCCCGCTTCATTGAAGAAGGAAGATATTGAAGGCATTGCCACCAAGTTAGTATCATATATACTCAAATGTTTACATATTGTTTTACTACCAAGTATCAAACATTGGACTTTGTAATAATTGTTAGGTCCCAACCCATAACTAGCCACCGATATTTTAACCCCACAAAATGTGGAGTGTTAGGTAAAGGGTCACACCAAAATATTTGGACTCCACACAATTGTTTGATGTATAACAATAGTTATATATCTTACATTAGGAAATTTTGAATTATAAAGAAAATTGAAAAGCTTACAATGATTTTGAAATCAAATCGCAACTTAAACGAATTGTACATATCAAATTTATCATATATATTTAGTGGATTTATAGTCGGCAAATATGATAAGTAATTCACGGGTTTGGCGTTGTAGATTAAATATATTGTTACTATTATTAGTATTCTTTTTATTTTTGGAATTTAATAGTAAATTGCTTTTTTCTTTTTGTTGTAAAATTTAAATACACACACGTCTCATGTTTTACTGATTTGTGAAGGATTTATGTAACGCAGTTCTTTGTGCACCAATTTATTATTTAAAGGCTTTTATACCCCTGGTAAATAGGACCTAACTAGTGCATACGTCCATTGCACATGTAACATTATGTCCAATTAATATTAGCTAATAATGATGATGTCAATTGTGATTTTGAAAGTTGAGTATAACTCTGTTAATTGAATTTTTGCTGAAAAATGAATTAAAGTTTGGACACATAGCTTAAGGAGCATAATATGAAAACAAAATAGTAAAATGAGTAGCATTGGAAGCTTAAGAATATAATTATTTGAAAACCTTATTTTTAAAAAATTATTATCTGTAAGACTCTACTCCTACTTAACAGATATATTTTTTTATAAATAGAACAAATATAAGATTATATTTTAGATTAAATAAAATAATTTCCAGGTGTATGATCTAACTGCACAATTTATTGTGGTTCTACAAACAAAAAGTTAAAACAGGTGGTGAACTAAATGTACATCTTCTAATGCCAAAAGCAATACAAGCAAAGAAAATTGATAATAATTTTCATATAACAAGTGGTGTTGTACTTCTTTAGAATATTTTTCTTCCAAGCCTTGAAATTCACGAAACAGTACTCTTCAATTCAGCTCGGATTCTAATAAACCCAACAGGCGCAAAAAGAAATGATTGGCGAAGGCCTGTAATATGTAAAACAAGATGGAAGCTGGTGTAATATTTAAAAACAACTCGGATGCAATGCAATTATACGTAAGGATATGCAATGTTACTGGTTTAATCATATATTTTTAATTTTAAAGGGGTATATTGGACATTAACCTCTCTCTGTCTCTCTTTCTCACCTCCTCCTCCCTCCTTCACACACACACAGTTATCAAAGGCTCTTTTTTTTATACCTGTTATCCTCCAGCTGATTATGCTTTTTCCTCATTTTTCTTTTTTACTTGCTTAATCTTACAGGTACGGTGTTAGCAAGCAGAACGAGGCATTTAATGCAGAGCTTTGTGATATATATTGCCGGTGAGTAAAATTGATATAGTTATGGGGGCAAGTTTGTTCTTAATATCAATATTTAGGCATACATGGAAGTGAAGGGCTATTTTTTTTCTTCTTTTTTCTGAATTAAAAACATGTTATGGATTGGAATGACACTTGTTCAACTAAGGGCCAGCTGTCAGTACAACCCTAACTGGACACCAATTAACTTTTGAGAATATATTATTGCTTGTCCTCCTTCCCCTTTTACTCCCCTCTTATGAACTTGTTCATGTTTTTGCCCAGATGGTTATTTCCATTGCTACTACTTGAGAAATTAGAGTGCATAACAGTAACTAGCATACATTTTGAGCATTGTTTGGATGTCCTTTGAGGTTTAATTTTCTTATTTTCTGTTAGGTATGTTACTGCAGTTCTTCCTCCTGGAAGTGAAGATCTTAAAGGTGATGAAGCCGACGCTATTATTAAATTTAAAGCTGCACTGGGGATTGACGAGCCAGATGCAGCTTCCATGCATATGGAGGTATGTTAACATTAGTTATATATTTCTATGGTCAAGAATGATAATGCTTAATGTGTATTTAAAGGAGCTGATGTTGTATTTTTTCTAAAACTCATTTACTCTTGGGCTTCTCAGATTGGTAGGCGAATATTCAGGCAAAGACTTGAAACCGGTGATCGTGATGGCGATATTGAGCAGCGTCGGGTAGGCTGTGATTTTGTTACTAATCATTACGATACTCTAACTTGATACAGGGCTTGACCATTTTAGTGTCTCCAGTGCAGGCATTTCAGAAGCTGATATATGTTTCTACACTTGTGTTTGGAGAAGCATCAACTTTCCTTTTACCTTGGAAGCGTGTATTCAAGGTTACCGATGCTCAGGTATTCATTTATCATATACTTTTACTTTTAAGGCCCCATTCGGTGCTTGGTTTGGTTCGGGGTGAAGTATTTTCACCCAAATGAGAAAGTAAAATGGTGCTATTCGTTTATTATATACTTTTACTGTAAGGCCCCATTTGGTGCTCCGTTTGGTTACAGTATCTTTCACCTGAGTGAAAAAGTAAAATGGTGTTTAGTTTTTTCACCTATCTGGAGCAGAGTTATACCTAATTTACCGCCTCCCTTGCTGTCTCACGGTCCGGAATGCGCAACCCCAAACGGGGTACATTTGCGATCCAAAGACCCTTTCATCTTTGGTTGAAAGAAAGAAATCGATTTATAAATCATTCGAGAGTCAGATATATAAAGAACAGATATAAAAGAAGTAAGTCTCTCTTCCTCGTTTTGTTACCGCCAATACTCTTTTTGTCGCCTTCGGTACTGTTTCGCGGTTTCATTACCACCGACGCTCATTTCCTCTGTCCGTTGCCTCAAACACTCATTTTGTCACCACTAGTTGTCGATTTTTCGCTGGTTGTCGCTGGTAGGTTTGAAGCGAGGAAGAGACATTTTTTTACAGAATGGGAAGAGAGAGAGAGACGTTTGAAGGTAAAGTTAAATGTTGAGTTGTACAAAAAATAAGTAGTTAAAAATAGATTGAAGAGACGGAACGGCTTTCTTTCATCAATGGTTGCTTTGGGAAGTGAACAAACTAATGGTTATACCTCGTCTTGGAAAGTGAATAAACTGATTGGTGTAAAAGTTAAATGGGTATTATAGATATACCCGATGGATCAATGTTGTACTAAAGAGAAGTCTGAATGGTTTTATACAGTAGAAAGTACAAAACATATAAATAGTAAACAAAATGGAAAAGGCTTACAGTAGAATGTACTTAAAGAAGTCAAATGGTTAAACGTGCTTTCTTGACTGTAATTGTACAATGTACAAAAACAATGTTTTAAAAAAACTTAGTAAATGCAGTGGATTGTTTTTTTCTTTAATGTAGATGGATCTCTATTTGTTCTTTCCATGAAAAATTCTCGGTGGATTGTCAAATTACTAAAAAAATAGTAAATAAACTGAATGTGATGTCTTGTCAGTGATGTGTATAAAAAAATGGTGTTCACAATGTATAAGAAATATATACAGCTTATTGCAAAAAATTACTAAGTATTAAATAAAATAAATGAGTCATTATATTAGTACTTTATTTCTTAACTATCATAAACTTTAAATTTACGGGTCATGTTGGTACTACTAATTGTGTCATTACATGAAATTTTATTTTTTAGATACTTTACTTCACAGTTACTTCGCTGTGTTTATTATTGTTGTATCACACTAATTAACTTGATAGTAAATAAAAAAAGGTCGTGCCCAGTGCATAAGGCTTCCGCTTAACTGCACACTCTGGGAGAGGCGGATGTCGGCTAGCCTTACCCCCATATATGAAGAGGCTACTCACATGTCTCGATCCGAGACTAACCGTAGCTTGGGTGAGGGTAGTTGCCATCACACCAAAGTACAACCTCTACTTGATAGTAAATATTGTACATTTTGTACAAACACGAATTGAATATAAATTTCTAATGAATTACGATCCGGAATAGCATTCCAACCAAGTATACCCCAAATGTACCATGTACCAGCTATGGTAGCGTACCACGTACCCCTATGTACCAATGCGAACCGGGTAACATTGATCTGGAGTTTGTTGTTGAACAAAATCTAATTCTCTATAGGTGAAAATGCTTTTCATCTTTAATTTTTTTTTCACTCTCTACCAAATGTCACCATAAGGTGCTTTGCTATTCTTTTGCAAGCTGTTGACTTGTTCCTTCGAGGTGGATAGAATTAAGCAACATCGATCATTTTTCTATCAACTACTACTTTGATATAGTTTTTTTTGGGAACAGAGCTTGTTCACATGCATTAACTTGTGGCAAATCAATCTGAAGTTTATTTAGGCCATTGTTCTTCCTTGTTAATCCCATTTCTTTGGTCTATCAGGTTGAGGTCGCTATTCGTGACAATGCACAGCGGTTGTATGCCTCCAAGCTAAAATCAATTGGCAGAGGTAAATAAACGACACATTGGCACCTCAAGTAGTATATATTGTATTGTCTCAGCAGATTTCAGTGATTAACTTTAGTAGCCCCAGAATTATGTATCGTTTCACATGCATTATTTGTTTTTTTAAAAATTGATAAATCAAATTGCCCACCATAATAATGACTTGGTGATTTTGTTCGTAGTCTTTATCAACCTTTTATTTATCTGCTGGAAGGAAGTGTGTTTTGGTAAATGTACTATAGTTAGTTTCGTGTGAGGATTGATGTAGCATAGGGTATCCAAGCCTTGAAAAGTTAAAACATTGCTTATGTGGCTCGTCACATGATACTACCCCCTTGCACTGTGGTTAAACCTGTATTATTTTAACACGATCCGCTAACCTATAACAGGACATGAAGTTAGTTGATTTGAGTTTAGTCTCATTATTTGGGTCATCAAAACGGGGTTAGCTTTCGGACACACTTTTACAAATGGGTTGCAGTGACAAATGAAGCCACTGCTGATGTTAAATATATGACGTAATACATGCCGCAAATGGATATAGTGAGATTGACTGCGCAGAACTATAAATGGGTCAGACTCATTGGGTAATCCTCCCACAAAGTTGTAGCCGTGGCAATTCTCCAACACTAAGTTAGTGGATATGTGTCACCGTTAAAGTTTGTCAACAAATGTTTGAGTCTGGTCCTGTTAGTTTGTGTCATTAGTAGGCTTACCTTCAAGGTTCGAAGTATTGCTCGAGTTAACTTGTTATCGAGGCCTAACAATCCGACAATGAGTCATTATTTGATTAATAGACGTTTTTGGCTTGACTCGTCTAGTATCGCTGAGATATCATGCATCGGTTGAATGTGGCAAAATATTGGGCGCTATTTCCGTTTTGGCTATAATCTAGTATGTGACAATTAAAAAAAGAAAAGAAGCCAAATTAGATGACATAAAAGAGACAATAATGGTGGAATACTTCTAAGCCTTCTCAAATGGATAAGGGCAAACGAGAGGAAATGAAAGAGATTCGGGGCACGGATGGTGGTTTACAGCTACCTCCTCTGATTCGCATCACTTATTAGCTCACCAAGTGCTGTGACCACAGGAGTTTGTTGGTAGTCCCATCGAATTTTCTTCAAACTCATTGCCAGTGTTGGTCAAAAGCTCTACGTTGAGGCTTGACTTTTTTCGTTTTGTGGAACAAGTTTGATGTTGGAGATAAGTTTGAGATGGGGGTTTATAGATTTAGACACATTTGTTGTGAAAATTTATTTTGCTTTTGTAGATTGCCTCTAAATTTTTTCTAGTTTGTTTAAAAAATAATAATATGAAGGTGGTCAACAATTAGTTGATACAATTGTTGAGGTTGGTAGATGAGGAGGTGATGCTTTCAATATTGGAATTTTGAAGGAGAGTTGACTAATATTGTTGTGGAATCATGTGTGACGGGTGGAGTTTAAGAACTCAAATAAAAAATATGACATGAGGATCTCCTTCTTCATCCACAATTCATAAACGAAAAAATATACTTGTCTTATTTTTTGTGGTCTCGAAATAGCATATTGTTGAGTATTGAGATCGATATTGAGGTGCAAATTGGGCGTCTGAGTCGTAGATTGATATTAGGATTTTGAACCATGCCATGGTTACCTTTTAGACATATTTGCACAAACAGGTGACACAAACTCAAACTCAAGTACATCTGGGATGCATATACATGGCACAAATCGACTACACATGATAATAAATGGGTCGGGATTGCGCGAAGCCAATTTGACGAAATATATTTAGACACGAAACCGGCATGACAAGGTTCAAGCATGTCATTATTATGGTGGGCAGATTAAGTATCAACTTTCTATTTTTTTGGCTCTCTAAATAGCGCATTGTTGCGTATCTGATACCGATACTAATATCGAGTGGGAAATTGGGTGTCCAAGTCCTAGATTGATATCAGGATTTTGAACCATGGTTACGTTTGAGACACACTTGCACAAACGGGTGACGCAGACTCAAGGAAAACCGACATGCGACATTGCAGTTGTTAAATATATAAATAAGACATGACACAAATCGACCAAACATGATTATAAATGGGTCGGCATGGGTGAAGCCGATTTGACAGATTATACTTAAACACGAAACCGACATGACAAGGATCAAGCATGTCACTATTATGGTGGGTGGATTGATTATCAGCTATTTATTTTTTAGGCTCTTTAAATAGCGTATTGTTGCATATATGATACAAAGATTGATACCGTGTTGAAAATTGGGTGTCCGAGTCATATAGTGATATCAAGATTTTGAACCATGATTACCTTTCGGGCACAATTGCAAAAACGGGGGACACACTCCGTATAACCGGTATGCACCATTGTAGTTAGAAGAATATACAACTTATATATGGTACAAATCGAGTGCACATTATTATAAATAGGTCGGTCATGGGCGAAGCCAATTTGACGGAGTATAATTAGGCATGGAATCGACACGACAAGGCTCGAGCATCGGTGACTATTAATAGCACTAGAATCTCCTAGAGGCAGCTTGCTGGGAGCAACTAACCGTGCAGGATCTGCTGCAAGGTACCAATTAATAGCATCCTTTGTGAGCATTAATTGATTTGAATTGAGAAGCTTAGAAGCTATTTTTAGTTCATATCCACTTGAGTGGCATTTTTGTTATTTTCTCTATTATGATGTACTTTTCTTTTATTGTTAGTTTAGTTGTTTTTATTACATTTTTTTAGTTGTAGCAAGGGTTGAGATGGAAGTTTCTAGAAGGTTCCATTAGTTAGAGTTGTCATGGATGAGTTGTCATGACAACTCATCTCATGACAACTCATACTTGGCTAACAATTTCTAGATTTCTCTTTCGTTCCCTATAAATACTCCCTATGTAGTCTCATTCGAGGCATTCATACATTTTTGAGATATTAGGAGAGTTGAGATGAGAGTTAAATTATCTTCTTATTTTCCATTTGACGCTCATTTACGTCATTAATACTATGGTGGTAGTCCGGCCTTTGTTAGCTTACATGTGACAGGAGTGAAGAACCTTCTTGAGCCTGACCGTGCATTATTCGTGAAGACTTTTAGAGGGTATTTGGAGTGGTGGCTAGAGCACATGGTTCACTATGATGTGAATAAGGGCCTTTTTGTCATTTTTAGTCCTATTATTTTTAGTATTTCATTGTATTTTCCTTTTGTTTAGTATTTAGAATTAGGAAAGTTATTGGCTTCCAGGGACATAATTGTAATTAGATTCTTAGCTTAGAGGCCAAGCAACTCCTTCCTATAAATACCTATTTATAGCGTCAATAGCGTCATTTGAGGCATTTCACTATTTTGAGATATTGAGATTTGAGAGAGTTTAGACGAGAGTTATTTTCTTCTTGCATCCATTTGACGTCATTTACATCAATTGGTATCAGAGCCTCGTTGGTTCTACCCGTTGTTATTGTTGTGTAGACAAAAATCGTAAACAACGCCAAATGGGACCGAGATGAAGATACGCTCCGTGGAGACTCGTACCGATTGTTTCGAGGAGGTTCTCAACCGGTTAGTGGCTCGGATTGATGCCATTGATGCTCGCCTACCACCACCGGAAACCCTCACACCGCCCCTACACCATCTCAAAACCCTAACTCTATTTCTTCAATTTATACCCATTCTACACCTTTACCACAAAAAAAAGTAAATCCCACATTCTAGCTCCTTTACCATCTCACCCGAGGCAATCGGTGGTGGCAGAACCACCCAAGAACTGATCGGCCACCAAGAATTGACTCAAACAGCGGACGACCAGTCACTAACAAGGCTGGGAGGCCAAGCCGCCTAGACCCAAGCCCCACACAGTCGGATCAACACCGACGAGCTTTGCCCAGCGTTGATAGCACACCACCCTTCATCTCCGGTGCTTTACACTTCAACCCAGGGTTAAATCACGTCACCCCTGGATGAAAACGACTCGCCGATGATCCCCCATATCGTTTGTGACATTCGACACCAAAATAGGTACGATCCGCACCAACCATTGCCGACCAACAACAATCCGCTGTCGTTTTGCCCAGAGATGCCTCCACGAACAACAATCGACACCTGTGACCGCCGTCCAGTATCCCAGGAGGGTTTCTACATTTTTTCGACAACTATCAACACTTTTTCGGCAACTACCAAGGTCGAACTGCCCCCGTTGGCAGGGTACAGGGTTGGCAATTTTTGACACGATAACTCGTTTATGGTAATAACCCGAAATGACCCGAACATGACACGATTAACATATATAGATTCAAGATTATCCTAGACTTATACTCAAATAAAAATCAACGCGACCCGAAAATGACACGACTAATCCGAATTGCTAATCATTAATCGAACATCGTATGCCTATAAATGACAAGGTCCCGGCACCTGATATTCTCGAGCATTGTTCCCACCCTCCATCTCACTATCGGACCACCCATATAGTGACCGTTAGCAAAAATTGTGACCAAGAACCCCTCAATACAAACCCGAACTTGACCACCTTCCCTAACATGTTTGGATCCACACAAGAACACGTCTCTACCTTTGAAACCCTAAGTCAAAACCCACCCACCCTAAAAAATTACCAAGAACTACCCAACAAACCACCACCACATTCTCACATTGTCTAATTTACCCTCAAACACCCAAAATCTCGATATATCCTTTCCTCACTACGATCCTCACCTCCACCATATTTCGACCTATCCCCGCCACCACCCTCATAGACACCATGAGCCACATTTGGCCCATCATTTCCCTTCCATTCCACCGGTTCCACCCACATCTATGGATCATCATCCCCATATCCCCTTCCCCACGCTTCCGCCTCCACCTATACTACACACCGCCCTTCCTCCCTCGGGGGCATCCGAGGCATGTTCCCTGCCCCCATTCTTTTGAGCGGGTACATGAGTGGATTGGTCTTCAACCACTCGATGTCCCTCCCTAACCCCGACCCCAGTCTCTCTCGGACATCGAGCCTCCACCCTCCACTTTCGACAGATTGGCGTACGGATGTGTCGCCTTTCGATTCATTGAATCCAAAGGTCACTCCCTATGTGACAATCACATAGCAACATTGTTTCTTATGTTACCAGACGGGTCACCTGACCACTGCCCCTATCGCCAGCCACCGGTTCCTGCACCTCCACCATCTCCTTCTGTAGAGGCCATACCACCTTATGTCCCCCCACCGCCACTTGAGCCACCCCCACCAGCCCCCGCTCGTAGATGTCTACCGTATCGGAGTTCGCGATATCGAGCACCGCTTCATGACTCCGCACCGGACGATGATGAGTTAGGTGAGGGCGATTTGACCCTCCAGGGTGGCGATGCCATCACTCAGTTAGCCCTCCAGTTGTTGTCGAGGAGTATGCAGGGCGATATTCGGGTGGATGTCCCGATGTTCAATGACCACCTTCAGCCCGACGTTGTTATTGATTGGCTCGTCGCGATGGAGTGGATTTTTGAGTATAAGCGACTGAAGGGTCGCCAGTGTGTTCTGTTAGCAACCACCAAGTTTCAGGACTACGCGAGTGTATGGTGGAATGATTTGGAGCAGCGCCGTGTTCTAGAGGGTCAGTCTCGTATACAGTCTTGGGCAGAGCTTCGGGCGCAACTGATAACCGCTTTTGTACCCGCTACTTACGAGCGTGAGCTCTTTTTGCGGGTCCAGTCTCTTCGGTAGGAAACTACAGTCTTAGACTACATTGAGCGCTTTCAGTCTCTTTGTAGTCGTGCCTGCCTCAGTGAGAGTGGGGAGCAACGAATTAGTCAATATATCCACGGTGTTCAGAGTTATATCCACAGAGATCTCGCTTTACGTGACGTCACCTCCTTTGCCAAGGTGGTTGAGTACGCCACTAAAGTCGAGACATTCCATTAGATAACCCCTCCACCCCGTGACCTCTCCACTCCAGCTCCTCCAGCACCCGTGACTTCTAATGCTCCTGTGACCCTGCTTACCTCAGCTGTTTCGACGTCCACTGTTCCACCTTCTGCACCCACTCACCCAGTAACATTTAAATGTTACAATTGTGGGGTGGTTGGCCATAGAGCATCAGACTGCTCTCTCCCACGGCGTTGCGCTCTCCTAGCTTCGGGTGATCCAGAGTATCTTGAGGAGACGACGGAGGCCCACCCTAGCCTACTCTCATTACTATCCTCGATGGTGACACTGAAGGCCTTCCCCTCTGAGTTCGAGGGCGAGCTCTTTCAAGGGGAGGAGAGTGATGTGAATAAGGGCCTTTTTGTCATTTTTGTCATATTTTTAGTCTTTCTTTTATTTTTAGTATTTCATTGTATTTTCCTTTTGTTTAGTATTTAGAAGAAGGAAAGTTATTGACTCCGAGGGATATAATTGTAATTAGATTCTTAGCTTAGAGGTTAAGCAACCTCCTCCTTATAAATACTTATTTGTTGCCTCATTTGAGGCATTCGACTATTTTGAGATATTGAGATTTGAGAGAGTTTAGACGAGAGTTATTTTCTTCTTGCTTCCATTTGACGTCATTTATGTCACACTAGACCGACCCGTGATATGACCTTTATGGGGAAGAAAGAGAGACACAACCCTCAGGTAACCTTGGTGGTTAAATACTGCCAAGCCATATCCCACTACTTGTACAAGCACTGAATGCTTTCCTTCTTTCTGGTGTCATGGATGGTTGCGCTGTTACTTTGTCAATCACCCTTATTGTCCAGATATGGAACACGACCTCACCCTACCACTGGGCAACATAGAATTTAAAACTATACCAACGCAGAGCTACTTAGCCTATAAATAAAGGACAATAGTGCTCACTTTACCATTAGAGAAACCTTAATTTTCTTGACCGGTATTTTATTACTTTTTTTACCTGTCAAAATCGACTTCTCCAAGTTTTCTTAATTTATGCACATTAGAAACCCTAACTTGGTGGTACCCCAGTCAAACCTATTCCCTCTCTATGGAGTGCTTGTATTTTTGTTTTAAGAGAAATTTGCTGTAGAACCACATAGCTTGCTCCGAAGCTATTGCATTGATATCCCAAGATCTTACTCATCCATTATCCTTTACCGAAGGTGGGATTAGTATGAAGTTTATCACCAAGCAACCAAACTTATACCGTACATCGTACATCAGACTCATCAACATAGTAGGCAGTCAATTTTACATCCATGGAGAACTTCATGATGGCAAGCAAATAGTTGATTAGCATAACTTAGGCATTCACATTGCCGAAAAAGACAGTTATTTCATTGCATGGTTCAAAGCCTCGGTATCGGACACTCGATTTTCAACTCGGCCGCGGAAATCCGGAAAAAATATAGAAAATTAAAAAAAATAAGACACGTTCAAAACCAATCAGACACGTTCAAAATATAGAAAATTAAAAAATATAGAAAATTAAAAAAAATCCGGAAAAAATATAGAAAATTAAAAAAAATAAGATTAATAATGTGGACCAATCAGACACGTTCAAAACCATCCTTTAATATGCATTGCATTGTACAATTGGTTGTACTGAAGCGCAGCGTACTTGTCGGATTCAATATTCCATAATAAACCAATTTTAATATAGAAAAACAATCTAATGACACACCTAACTTGATTAAAAAATTACATTGAAGATAAATAGAAAATTTTCTAATGTTTCGTCATATTCATCTCCTTATCTAGTTGCGATATCGATCACAAGGATGTGGAAAGGGTAATTTCCTTCAGTAGGGTAAGGGTAGAAATATGAACCAACTCAAAAAAGATGCAATATGTTATTTTTTTAGTAGGTTGTTTTTTACAAAAATGATACAAATGTTATTTTTTTAGTAAGTTATTTTTTTTTTACAAAAAGGATGAAATTTATTTTCATCATTTTTATAAAAAAATAACCTACTAAAAAATAACATTTGTATCCTGGATTTTTGAGTTGTTTTTTTTTTATAAAAAAGATGCAGAGTTGGTTATTTTTTATAAAAAAGATGCAAATGTTATTATTTGTAGATTTTTGAGTTGATTATTTTTTATAAAAAAGATGCAGAGTTGGTTATTTTTTATAAAAAAGATGCAAATGTTATTTTTTTACAGAAAGGATATTCATCCTTTTTGTAAAAAAAATACCAAATAAAAAAATAACATTTATATCTTTTTGAGTTGGTTGTTTTTTATAAAAAGGATGCAAATGTTAATTTTTTACAAAAAGATACAAATGTTATTTTTTTACAAAAAGGATATTCATCCTTTTTGTAAAAAATAACCTACTAAAAAAATAACATTTAGGTCTTTTTTGAGTTGCTTGTTTTTTATAAAAATGATGCAAATGTTATTTTTTTACAAAAAAGATACAAATGTTATTTTTTACAAAAAGGATATTCGTCCTTTTTGTAAAAAAATAACCTACTAAAAAAATAACATTTATATCTTTTTTGAGTTGGGTTGTATTTTATAAAAAGGATGCAAATGGTATTTTTTTACAAAAGAAAATACAAGTGTTATTTTTTCGAAAAGAGGAAATGTTAATTTAGTATGTTATTTTTTTTTTATATTATAGACATGTTTTTCAAGTATGTTATTTTTTTTAAAAACATGATACAAATGTTACTTTTAATGAAACAGGATACAAATTATTTTAAAACATGGTACATATTATAGACATGTTTTTCAAGAATGTTACTTTTAAAGACATGATACAAATTATTTTAAAACAGGGTACATATTATAGACATGTTTTTCAAGTATGTTACTTTTAAAGACATGATACAAATTATTTTAAAACAGGGTACATATTATAGACATGTTTTTCAAGTATGTTACTTTTAAAGACATGATACAAATTATTTTAAAAACATGATATAAAAACAGGATACAATGGTCTTTTTTTTTTTTAATTTGTACGCTTCCTTTTAAAGGAAATAACAACAAAACCTAACAGCAGCCATAAGCTACCAAATAACACCACAACCCTAACCTACCAAATGGCCTTCACAACCAACTATCTAAATAACCAACCACTTAACAAAATCTTCACAGTCGTAACCAAGGTTCTAAAAGGCGCGAGGCGTGGTCAAGGCGTGGAGGCCAAGCCTCAAGCCTTAGGAACCTAGGCGTAAAAAGGCGTTTCCCCCTTTTTAATATTTTTTAATTATACTAAGGCTAGTAAAATAATAAAATAATACATATCTTGACATTTGAAAATATATCCGTAAATTTGGTAACCCTTTTTCCCAAATGTATAATATATTTCAATATAATATATTTCAAATATAATATAATATCATATAATATAATCAAATATAATATAACATAAGTTAGTAAACAATATATTTCAAATATAACAGAAGAAGAAAGAAGAAGAAAAAAACTTAAGCAGAATTAAAAAAAAAAGTAAGCAGAAACATCATCCCTCTCTGACAGAATAAGAAAGAAAAAACGTAAGTAGAACGAAAAAAATTATAACAGTATAAGAAAAAAAAAACATTAGCAGAAACATCATGAAGTAGAATAAAAAAAATTATACGCAGAGCATCGTGAAGTACTATACCAATTTGGTTAGAGGTTTGGTTGTCTTTTTTAAGGCTTTTTTGATAAGAAATAAAACTTAAAAAAAAAAAACTTAAAAAAAAAAACTTTAAATAAAAGGCGCACGCCTTTTCACGCCTTTCCGCGCGTGGACCGTTGACCGCGCCTTACACGCGCGTTGACCACGCCTTTTGTCTCGCCTATGACTTATGCGGGGAGTTTCTAAAACACCTCATGCCTAGGCGCGGCGCGCCTTTTAGAACACGAGTCGTAACCTCAAAACACCCTCACAACCCCAAAATTAACTCACGACTTCTTTGCAAACCCTAGCCGCGTTGCTGGAGAGAGAGAGAGTTCAAAATATGAGAGATATTAAAACCCAAGCTGCTAATCTTTGCAAACCCCACTCGCTGCTTTTGGAATCGGATCAGTAAGCTTGTGAGGTATGCCCCTCTCTCCCTTCAACCCTCTCTCCCAACTCGGCGTGATATCGTTTGACTCGGACGAGATATCACCGATATTTTACGGAACACCCGAGATAGCGCCGAGATATAGCGGATATCCAACGATTTCATCCAAAAATCAACTCGTGACTCGGAATCGTAACGGCACCCTGCGATACCGAGTCGACTCGGCCGAGACTTTGAACCATGTTTCATTGTCTCAACTTATGGTACTTTGCAGTGACAACTTCGCCCTCACGCGCCCTATCTCAACTTGTGACCTCAATTCCACCACCCCTCACCCCAACAAGACCTCTTATTCAAAAATCGAGCCTTGGGCTTTGTCACACTTGAGTACAAAAACTCTTTTGCACTCAAACCGAATTTGCAACGCTTTATTTTAACTCCAATCTCAAATTCCCTTATCGTAATATATAGCTGATATACTATATCCAGAGGGTGGGTGGAAGTGGAGCCCTGCGCAACATATCAGTAGGAAGTAAATAAATGGGGCCAATTGGTGCCGATCCTCAATGCGAAGATATTTTAGTGAAACCCCGTGTGTTTTGTACTTTAGTGTGCACACTGCCTGTGAAAATAGTTTAGCATCGGCATCCACTCTGTTATTTTGCAGTTTCCCGCTGCACAGATGTAGATGCTGAAGTATGCAAAAGTTAGACCGTACGTTTAAGTTTCAAAAACACAACTTGACCAAATCTCAAGGATTTTAAAACTAAATGATGTCAAGTATCCCAAAATGTTACATGTGACAATCGGGCTAGGTGAGCGGGTTCGACCATGCCCAAACTCATTCCGAATTCATTCCTGAGCCATGAATTCATTCCCAAGTCCGTGGTTTCAAGGATCCAAGCTAATTGTTATGCTCACACTCGACCCCCAATTATTAGCGAGCTTCGGGCTTTTGGTTAGGCTAACCCTAGTGTTGATGTAAAAAATTAGATTATATCTAATTATTTAATCACAGATAAAATAAAATGAGACAGAGATTTTAAAGTGGTTCAGCCTTATAAGAATGGCCTACGTCCACTGTTTCTATTATTGCCGACTGTTTTGGGAATTCTTGATTACAAGTTTTGTCAAGAAATTCCCGGTCCCTCTCCAATGAGGATGATACAATGTATTTATAGCCCTCAGGCTGTAAATGTGAAAGGGTAATACATAGCTGTCCATTAGGCGTGTACATCTGTATGATAATAATAAGCATTTAATGCGCAATTAATCTGTTGGTTATCCTGCTATTAATGCTCTGTTCGAGGTGCAGCTCGGACCCCCTAAGCTGCTCGGTACTCATAAGTTGCTCGGTGTATTAAAGTTTCTCGGAGAACTCTTGTTGGTCGGAGCGTCTGAGTTGATCGGGGAAGCAGAGTTCCTCGTTGCAGTATGATTCCTCGGAGAACATCTATTGCTCGGAGTATCTGAGTGGGTCAAGGTGTTGTTCGGAAGTGTTTGTTATTGCCACGCAGATTGCCACGTGTCTTCACTCAATTGAGCCATGTCAGCAGACTAAATTTGGTATCAACAGAAGCCCCCAATGTTTCATAGTTCGAAATTTGAGGAGTGTGGAACATTCTTTTTCGAAATATGGTGGTTTTAAATGGTCATCCTGAAATTTAGGAGTATTTTCCTTTGTATTTATTTCTCTTCCAAATTCGTAGAATCGGACTTTTTGAATTTTTATGACCGTTTCGATTCCCGCGCCTTTTTTGTCTTTTTAGCCGCTGGTAACGTAACTGTCTCTTTTTGTAATCATTATCTTTACCCATTCCCAAGACAGGGTATTTAAGCGTTGCAGAAAATCCCCTCGTCTTCTACTTTACAAATTTGTCTCTTTGAGTTTTCCATTGTCTCTCTCTCCTGCGCGTTCATCCCTTTCATCATTCGTTGTCAACAGACTCATCCTTTTTCCTGTAAGATCTTCTTCTTTCTCTTTGATTTCCTTTACTCATTATGGTTTACCCTGTAGAGTCGCTTGATAAATTTCGTTCTGATTTCTCTATTCCTTCATGGGTTATTTTGGAGGAACTTTTTGATCCTTCAAATTATTTTCGTTTGGTTGAGGGACATTGGTTCCCCAGTCTCTTTGTTGCTGAATGTGGCTTTTCTTTTCCCCCAAACCCTTTATGTCTGGAATTCTGTCAATATTTTAACGTGGTTCCTGCAAGAATAGCCCCCAATACGTGGAGAATAATTAACGGAGTTCATAGATTAAATCAAATTCATGGAACTCGTATAGAAATTCCAGAAATTATGTTCTGTTATAGATGGGCCATTGGTGACAATACGTTTTATTTAAAAACTAGGTTTTTAAACAGGGCTTTAGTGGTCAATCTCCCAGATGCCAATAGAGACTACTTCGAGCACAGGATTGTTATGAAAAACTGGCAACACCCTCCATTGACTGGAAATGATGTGTACCAGGGTCCTAAATGCCCTCCCTATGGCAATGGGGTAGGTTATTTTTATTTTATTTTTGAAATTATGTTTCCTTTGTGTTTGATAAAATGTGTCACCGATATTTTAATTTTCATTTATTTGCAGTTGACAGCAAAAGAAAGTCTCCAAAAGAGACAGAAGTTAATTTAAAACATCTAAAACTTATCTGGAGTTTGCATCAGACTGTTGCTGACGAGCATATCAGGTCAGCTTCATATTTGTTGCAGTATAAGAGTTACACCTCATCTTTTACTGCTCGTCCGGTGATAAGTGAGGTAGAACCAGTACCTGCTTCTGCAAGTTCTTCACCTGAGTCTCATATCCCTCTGAGTGAAAGAATGAAGAAAAGAAGAGCTCCTGCCATCTTCGAGAAATCTGCCTCTGTTGCTGGAGAGGCAAAGAGAAGTAAACATGATGTTCCAGCAGAGGGGACAAAGAAGATTGATGCACCCCCTGCGGCTACTACTGCGAAGGTTGCCGAGAAGCCCCAATGGCTCCGAGCAAGGCCGCTGTTCCAAGCGAGGTGATTGTTATCTCTCCGACTAAGACCACATCGTTAGTCGAGACCATTCCTGTTCCCCCGAGGAAGCTGAAGAAGAGCTCCTCGGTCAATTTGGCTAAATCCATCTCTCAGCCCCCGATTACTGGAAGTGGTGTTCCCACTTTTGTTGCCCCGAGCTCTGCCATGAGCTCGGTGAAGTCTTGGATCATTCCCGAGATCCAAGGTATGGAAGAAAATCTTTCTCGGGACATGGTTACCTCATTAGCTGCTCGTCATATAGCTTATGTAAGTATCATTGTCCTCAACTTTCATTTTTTCCCTTGTTACATCTGTGTACTGACTTGATATCATTTTCTTTTCTCAGTTGGTGACCTGTTTTAATACCATTTTAAAGAAAGATGAAGCTATTAAAGCTTCAAGCTCCTCGTCTGGTGTAGAGGAAGCTTTGGTGGGCCTGACGTAGTCTTGGAAAGATTCTCGTCAGAAGTATGATGATGATAAGGCTGTTTGGGAGGAGAAACTTCATTCCACCGAAACCAAGCTGTTGAAGTCTCCAAAGGTTTGGAGAAGAACATAAAAAGCTTGGAAGAGAAGAATAAAGAGCTCGATGAGAAGCTCAAAAATGCTGGGGAGCTCGAAAGTAAGCTCAAAAATGCTGAAGAAGAATTGGGCCGACTTCGTGAAGTAGGTCGTCGAAAGGAAGAAATAGAGAATAAGCTGAAGGCTGCCGAGGATCTTCTTTCCGAGAAGCTTTCCTTGGAGAAAACGAAAAGGAAGTTGGCTATAAAAAAGTCTTTCAGCACTGGCTGGGATTAGGGGTGGAATAAAGGTCTGGCTGCCATGATGTCGCAGGTGGAATATGGTAGCCACAAATACTTTAGGGATGGCTGGGTCGCTGCTCTGCAAGAGATGAAGGTCGATGAATATTCTGACCTGTTTCAGCGACACATCCCGGCCCCCCCCTCCAACTCCTGAAGAAGAAGAAGAGGACGAAACCGCCTCTGAGGGATCCTCCATGGTGATGGGAGATCAAATTCCTCATTCCCCAGCTATCCAGTCCACCAGCGAGCAACTTCAACCATCCATTGTTTCAAACGAGCAACTTCCAGCACTCCCCGAGCAACTATCTGTTCCATCCGAGCAACCTACCTCCTCGTCCCAGCCTCCCGAGAAAGTTTTGGGAGACAAGGAAAAGGTGTAGAGTTGTTCGAATTTTTCTCTCTGTTTATTTTTTCTTTATCAAATGTAACTTTGAATTTTGTACTTCTCCTTTATGATGTAATAAAATTTGAAGTTTCGCCTATTCATACTGTTGTTTCTCTTCTTCATGCTCTGTTTGAACTCTTATTGATTCTTGCTTTCTCTTCCTTTACTAGTTTATGGCCAGGATGGAGTTATTGTCTGCTCATGATACAAAATTATTGAGGCAATGCAATGAATACTTCAAAGCTGGTCATACAGATATGAGTGCAACACAAATCGTTGACATCCTCGGTCAAGGTGCTTCAGAGCAAGCAATTTTAGCCTACCAGTATTTGAAGTGCCTGCTTGACCGTGCAGTGGCTAACAATGTAGCATATTATGAAATAATTGAAGATCTCCAAGGAACTCTTGAAGAGCTTCAACAACAATATAAGGAATCTACAACCCTTTTGCACGAAGGATACGAGAAGAAGTATCAGCAACTCAGTGCTGATAAGGGATACGATAAACTGTTTGCTGCTTACGATGTGAGGGAGAGAACTTTGAAGGGTGAGGTCGAAGAGCACAAACAGATAGCTGAATTGTTAAAACAGGAAAATAATAACCTGCAAAGAGAGGTGTCTCAGTTGAAGTCTGCAACTTCCACCTCCAACGCTTTGGTCCCTGTGACCGACGAGGGATTCTCTTTCTTAGAGGTCGAAAACGCCAACCTGAGGGATGAATTAGAAACCTTGAGGAGAGCTGACCCTTCTACATCTACTCGGGGACGAGCAAGAGCTCCTCGGGGATAAGCAAGAGCTCCTCGGGGACAAGCAAGAGCTACTTGGATTACTGTCGAGGAACAGAGAACTCAATTTGCTTTGGAGAACCAGGCCTTCCAACTGATGGCAAAGAACCAGGCATTGGCTGAGATGTCTAAGAAGATCAGGAATCTGGACGAGCAGCTTTCTGCACAGAAGTCTGCCTTGGAGAATAAAGAACTCTTTATAAAAAGTCTTCACGAACAGTCGGAAAGGTTGACTTATCAGTTCCACAAGCAGCCCAGAGAATTTTGGATGGCTGGCTACAATGAGGCTCTTTACCATTTGGATGATTGGATCCAAAATGCTAATAATGAAGGTTACAAACAAGGGTGGTTGAATGCCCTGGGTGTACTGCAACTGGAACAAGGTCACTACTTGTGGGATTATCATAATCCTGGGTTGCTCGACTTGCCAGTGCCACCCTTCAAACTCGACATGAGTCGGATCCCTCCCCGGGCAATCCCTCAGTGTTTGATTTCCAAATACCTTGGCGATTATAGTCTCCATTCCAATGTTGAAATATCTCGCCCCGAGCACCTACTCGATCGACCATCTGTGATGAACATCAGGATGCTTAAAGATCTTAATTTCATAAATTCCCCTTATGCTTTAAACGATCCTCCTGCTGGCGAGGAACCTGTTTCAAAAGCAGAGGGGAAGAAACCAATAGAATAGGAATCTTGATGTAATAATTAATTTGTATTTCATTCTCAATGTATTCGGTTTTTGGATTTAATGAAAGACTTTTATTTTTGTTCGCAATCTTGATTGCCACTGCCTTGTGGTTGTAAGACACTTTATATATGTATATTTGTTAAAAAGATAACAACATTGTGTTATTTGTCGTTCTACTTAGAGTTGATTAAAACTTATTGTCGACTAGTTTGGATTTGTGGTAATCATTTGACAACTAACCAAACTTAATGATGTTTTGTTTCTCGACCAACTTGATAGTAATTTAAAAAGTCACGAGTATAAATATTTTGCTCGATCACTTTCTCGTACTCATAAAATGTTTCCTTCTCGACCAACTACAGTTAGTGGGTTTTTATTCCCGACCAACCATAGTTAGTGGATTTTTTCTTACCGACCAACTTCGGCACTTTTTGGAATAGTTTTTCTTCCTAACCAACCTTAGTTGGCATTTTTAGGAATAGTTTTTCTTCCTAACCAACCTTAGTTGGCATTTTTAGGAATAGTTTTACTTCCTAACAAACCTTAGTTGGCATTTTTAGGAATAGTTTTGAGTAGTCTGAGTTTTGCTGAGTAGTGTGTAGCACTCGTATTCCGCAAAAAATTTCCAACAAAAGGAGAGAACTGGGCAGAACATTGTCACTTTATTCATACTGACGAAAATGTATTACATGATAGCTTACATCACTGATAATACTTGCGCAAGTGTTCTGTATTCTATGCATTCTTAAACTCCTGCCCTTCTAAAGTTGCTATTCTATAGGTTCCTGGTCGAACAACTTCTGTAACTCGGTAAGGTCCATGCCAGTTTGTTTCCAATTTGTTGTGCTTTTGGATCACTTTCTTTAGCACATAGTCTCCTTTCAGGTCGCACTTCTTTACTCTCTTGTTGTAGAACAAAGCTGTTCGCTGTTGGTAAGCAGCATTCCTGATGGCTGCTTCTTCTCTAACTTCCTCGAGCATGTCTAAATCCAATCTTCTCATTAAGTCGCTGACAGGGGAATTGAAATTCAGTACTCTGTGTGTCGGGAGACCCAACTCGGCAGTTATAATGGCTTCGCTTCCAAATGCCAGCATATATGGAGATTCCCCTGTTGCTGCTCGGGGAGTAGTTCGGTAAGCCCATAGTACTGATTGTAGCTCGTTGATCCAATTTGCTTTCGCGTCATTCAGTCTTTTCTTCAAGCCATTCAGTAGCGTTCTGTTTGTTACTTCAGTTTGTCCATTGTTTTGGGGATGGCCTGGTGCCGAGTGGATCTTCAAGATATTTGATTGATGACAATAGGCAGTGAACTCCTCGTTGTAAATTGTGTTCCATGGTCGGTAATGAATGCATGGGGAAGACCATATCTACAGATGATATTTTTCCAAATAAATTAATACACCTTCTCGTACGTCATGTCGACAAGAGGCTCAACTTCTACCCACTTAGTAAAATAATACACTGCTACGACGAGATATTTAAATCTTCCTCTGGTCGTTGGAAATGGTCCGACCAAGTCAATTCCCCACATAGCAAATGGCCAAGGGGAAGTAATGGGTGTCAACAACGCTTGGGGAGTTCTTCGGATAGTGGAGAAGCGTTGACACTTGTCACATTTCTTGGCATAGGCTATACAATCAGCCCTCATCGTTGGTCAGTAGTATCCTTGCGTCATAATCCTTTGCAAAAGCGTCCGACCTGCTACATGGGCTCCACATGACCCTTCATGGATCTCTTCAATCAAGTCTTTCACCTCGGTGGGATGCACACATCTTTGCAAACCTGATATAATTCCTCGTTTGTACAGAATACCATTATTCAGTACATAACGAGCAGCTTTAAACTTCAGTTTTTTGGCTGCAAGTTTGTCAGTCGGTAATTCCCCCTCCTCAATATATGCCCTGATAGAATCCATCCAAGATGGTCCTAAATTAAGGGTAATAAAATTAATCGTCAAATCTTTATCTATACTCCGACCAGCTAAAACTTGAATTGGGATTGTTCTTCGTAGCTCGGTACGAGTAGCTGATGCTAATCGAGCTAAGGCGTCGGCCCTCGCATTCTCCATTCTTGGTATTATGACCAGCTGAATAGCAGCAAATTCTGATACCAATTCCATTGCCTTTGCATGATACCTGATCATTAATTCTCCTTTGGCTGCATATACTCCCATCATTTGATTTATGATCAATTGCGAGTCACTGAAGACAATAACCTGCTCTGCCCCCATGGTTTTTGCCAAACTAAGACTTGCAATCATGGCTTCATATTCAGCCTCATTATTCGAAGCTTTGAATTGGAAGCGTAGGGCATATTCCATGTCGACCTCGTCTGGACTATTAAGAACAATCCCTGCCCCACAACCTATTGTGCAAGATGAACCATTCACATATAAATTCCATATAGGTAAGTCGTCTTCAAATTTCTGATCTGACAGAGTTCCCCGGTGGAAAATTTGTTGCTTCCTTTCACCCTCTCCTAATATTTCTTGCTGTTCGTCGATCATCACTTCTTGCCCTTTTACCAACCTAAGTTGGTATGGGCTTGAGTTTGATGATTCCGTAACATCCACAGGTTGATCGGTGAGCAGCTTTTGCTCCTCGGTGGTATCAGGATAGGTGAACTCTGCTATAAAATCTGCTACTGCTTGCCCTTTAAGCGATGATCTGGGTCATAAATTATGTCATATTCACCGAGCTCTATTGCCCAATACATCAATCTTCCTGATTTTTCTGGTTTATGAAGAGCTTGCCTCAATGGCATATCGGTATATACGACTATAGTATGAGCCTGGAAGTATGACTTCATTCTTCAACTTGCCTCGATCAATGCTAGTGCCAATTTTTTCAGCTCTGGATATCTGATCTCTGCTCCTCGGGAAGGCTTTGCTAGTGTAATAAATCGATTTTTGCACTCCATTCTCCGCTCTTATTAATGCCGAGCTAACTGCATTTTCTGACACTGCCAGATACAAGTACAATTTTTCTCCCATCATTGGCCTGGACAATAGTGGAGGTGCTCCCAGATATTTCTTGAAGTCTTGAAAAGCCTTCTCACATTCATCATTCCACTCAAAAGTCTTTCGGAGCGTTTTGAAGAATGGGAGACATCTATCAGTTGCTCGCGATACAAATCTGTTGAGTTCTGCTACTCGTCCTGTAAGACTTTGCACTTCTTTCTTCGTCGTTGGAGATCGCAGCTCTAACAGAGCTTTGATCTTTTCAGGGTTTGCTTCAATGCCTCGTTGATTGACAATGTACCCGAGAAACATGCCATCTCGCACTCCAAATATGCACTTCGTCGGGTTCAGCTTCATTTGATATTTATCTAGTTGATCAAAGGTCTGGCCTAAGTCAACTAGATGATCAACAACTTTTTTGCTCTTTGTCAGCATATCATCAACATAGACTTCCATTTTGCAACTGATTTGTTCTGCAACAATGTTTTTAATCGCGGTCGCGTAGGGTGTCGCGCTTTGGTTTCGAAATCGCGTCGCGCATCGCGCAAGCAATTTGTGCATTCCAGATTTTTAATTTGAAAAGATGTAAAAAAATATAAATAAATAAATAAGCTCAAAGAGTAACTACAAATCAATTCAAAATGGGTCCACCATAAATGGGTCCCCTTCTCTTCAAGCCTCTTTCCCGCATTCTTGCAATTACTAACATTATCCGTGATAACTTGAATTACATTTTCTGCACCTACCTCAACAACAATATCAGCAATATAATTATATATCAACTCTCCATTCTTAATTGTGTTAGAAACATCAACGGACTTTAGAAAGAAAGTACCCGCAGGGCTATTCACAAGAAAATTTATAAGAGCCCTACTTTTACCATCCGTCCACCCATCCGACATAATTGTGCAACCGTGAATTCTCCACATATTTTTATGGGTTTCCAAAATATGATTAATATCATTAACTTCTTCTTTAAGAATCCATGTTCTCAATTCATGCATAGAAGGAGGCTTAAATCTGGGGCCATATTTAGCAATTGCATCGATAGCGGGTTTAAAGTGAACATCATTCACACAATTGAAAGGAAGAGCGGCTGAATAGGTCCAACGACCAAATTTACGACAAGCATCAATTCTTAGTTCTTTTTTTAGAGCGGAATTAAGTGTAGTTTGTTTGGGCTGACGATTAAAAAACTTATCCATTGCACCCTTAGTGGCATTACTATCACTACCACTACCAACACCTCCACCACTTGCACCATCACCCTCACTCTCAAAATTTGTCGATTGTTTACTCCCGGGACCCTTACCAATCTCAAATAGCAATGTACTTTGTTTGACTTTTTTATCACTAAATGTTTTTAATCCTTCAATAACAATATTTTTAACATCTTCCGGAACTTGTTTGCACTCCAAAACACCGGTGTGGGTGCCGGCCAAATGATATTTTAGACGTGTAATACCACCTTTTGACCTATGATGACAATACCTACAAAAAACTCCACTTTCCCCTTCCTTTTCATATGCATATTTCCACCCAAAATCTTTCTTTGTAGACATTATTTTGACAACCAACTGAAATTTAAAAAACAATAAAAAAAAAGCACTTGAGATAAATTTTTAACATAATAATAAATAAAATTTATACTTACAGGTGCAAATTTATGTTTAACATAATTTTTTTTTTTATTTACGTTAAACATAAAAAAAAATTTATGTTTAACATAAAAAAAATTTATGTTTAACATATAAATTGACAAACATAATAAATAAAATTAAAAAACAGTAAATCTAACATCAAATTTATACTTACAGGTGCAAAGAGCAGCTTTTCGTGGGAAAATAACTGATTTTTGAGAAGAAAATAGTTGTGATGTGCTGTTTTTTTCAGAGATGAAATGTAGATGCTGTGCTGTTTTTTCAGAGTTGTGATGTGCTATTTTTTTCAGTTGTGATGTGCCGCCGAAGTGAAATGAAGGGTTTTCTTAAGGGGTTTTCTGCCGATCGGGCTTTTAAATGGAGAGTACGCTGTTTTTTTTTTATAACCTATGTTCTTACCAAAACGAAAACGACGTCGTTTTGGTAAGACGTAGGGTTTAAAAAAAAAAGCTCCGCTTGCGTTCAAATTGCGTACTTTTGCGCCAAATTGCGTACTTTTGCGCAGTTTTGCGCCAAATAGCGCTCCGTAGCGCAGGCAATTTGAACATCTCAAATAGCAGTCCATTTTGCCTCGCCTTTTCCCAACGCAAAACGCAATAGCGCGCTTTTAAAAACACTATTCTGCAAACACCTTGTTCATCAGCCGCTGATATGTTGCACCTGTATTTTTCAAACCAAAAGGCATAACATTATAACAGTAAGTTCCCCTAGGGGTAATGAAAGAAGTATTCTCCCTGTCTTCAGGTTTCATCTTAATCTGGTTGTATCCAGAATAAGCGTCCATGAAGCTCAACAGCTCGTGTCCCGAGGTAGCATCTACTAATTGATCAATTCGGGGCAAGGGAAAGTGGTCCTTTGGGCATGCTTTGTTGAGGTCGGTGAAATCTACACACATCCTCCATTTGTTGTTCTTTTTCTTTACCATCACCACATTCGCTAACCAGTCTGGATATTTAACATCTTCAATAAAGCAAGCTTTCTGGAGCTTCTCGACCTCTTCCTGTATAGCTTGATTCTTCTCGGGACTGAATACTCTTTTTCTCTGCTTTACTGGCTTGATCTCTTTATTTACGTTGAGTTCGTGACATAAGAAATTTGGGTTTATTCCGGGCATATCCTCATGACTCCATGCAAAAGTTTGCTTTCTGCTCCTTAGGAAAGTTATCAATTTCTGTTTTAGTGAGGTCTCCAACGACGAACCTATTTGAGTTGTTCGTTCAGGGTGCTCGTCGTCTAGAATGATGTTTTCAGTAGCTTCCACTACCTGGCCTTTCACGAGTTGGGACTCATCTCTAGGATCCAATGTTTCAATTTCTGCACCTTCCTCCACTTGATAGGTAGTAGTTTTTTTCCTTGATTCCTCCGGTTCCTCTTGCTCGGCAGATGAATAGTAACATTCCCGAGCTACTTTTTGATCACCCTTTACAACTCCTACTCCAAAATTTGTTGGAAATTTTAGGCATTGATGTACCGTAGATGGCACTGCCTCGAACTTCTTCAATCCTACCCTTCCCATGATGATATTGTAGGCTGATTGAACATTTTTATCCATCACGAAGAAGCGTATTCTTTCTGTTCGACAAGCAGGCCATGTACCAATGAATATATCCAATTTGATCGTCCCAAGTGGAAAAACTTTCTCGCCAGCAAAACCGAGGAGGGGTCTATGATAAGGCTCCAGTTGAGATAGCTTTAGATTTAAACTGTCGAAGCACGAGTAGAACATGATGTCTGCCGAGCTACCATTGTCTACCAATACTCTTGAAATCATTACTTCCTTCATCCTCATTTTGATCACCAATGGGTCATCATGAGGATATAGAACACCAGCGAGGTCGTTCTTTGAGAAACCAATGACCAATTTCTCTTTGTTTACCTTTCTCGGGCGATCCTCCTCAGCTAGATTTATTCGTTGAATGTATGAGCAAGCTTGAGCCTCACAGAGGTAAGCTTTTCTCTCTGCAGTAAGGTCTCCTCCTCCTGCATCTCCACCTGTAATAACATTACAATCAAATGACCCAAAGCGTATTGAAAATACCTCACGTTCTGGCTGCCTTGGTCTCTTGGGAAGATCGGGGTCGTCTTCTATATCAACTTCATGGTCTCTTTTCTTGTTCTCCTCTGCTCGACGAGGAGATCTAGACCTCTCTTGTTCGGTCGCTGTTTCTTCTTTCATTTCTACGATCAACATACTTTGCCAATTTTCCTCGTCTAATAAGTGTTTCAATCTCATTTTGAAGAGCTATGCAATTTTTGGTCATATGGCCATGATATTTTTGAAAATCGCAATATTTTGCCTTATTCCTCCTGTCAGGGTCTGCTTTCATTTTCTCTGGCCAGTTTAATTCCTCGTTGTTCTTGATTTCTTCTAGAACATGATTGATGTCTATCTTCAAAGGAGTATAATTATCAAATTTCTTCAATACCTCCCATGACGACCTTGTTTTTGAATGTTTGTCACCACCATTATTCTTATGCTCTTTCTTCTTAACTTTATCACCTTCCACCTTGGTTTCTTTGGCGTCCATATTCTTCTTCGCAGCCATAGCCTCCTCGGCATTCATGATCTTGGCCGTTTTTGCAATCAGTTCTGACATGGTT
Source organism: Sambucus nigra (assembly GCA_949130495.1). Lineage (NCBI taxonomy): Eukaryota > Viridiplantae > Streptophyta > Magnoliopsida > Dipsacales > Adoxaceae > Sambucus > Sambucus nigra. The sequence continues at coordinate 290,271,230 of OX422218.1, read as the reverse complement.
CTGGGTGGATTTTTGGCCAAAGTGTAGTATAACTTGTTGGGCAGCAGCCCACTCATCAAGGCGGTAATCGCTGTCTTTTCTTCATAATCAATGACTTCGAGTTTCTCGTTATTAAAACTAGTTATATAATCTCTGGTACTCTCACCAGCTTTCTGTCTAACACTTAACAAATGCGCTACTCGTTTAACTGGCTTTGCCCCAAAACAGAAATTTCCAATGAATAACTCGGCCAGTTCAACGAAAGTTGAGATCTTACCCCGAGAAAGATTATTGTACCATATTTGAGCAGATCCAGTAAGAGTTCCTGTAAATGCTCTGCATCTCATCTCAACTGGAACAGCATAGATGTCCGCTGCAGCTTGGTATTGTTCTACATGAAGAACAGGGTCGGTCTTTCCATCATATTTGGGAGTCACAACAGGTGCTTTGAACTTTGACGGTGTGGGAAAATCCACAATGGCCTGGTCAAAGGGTGTCCCTTGAACAAAAGTTCGTTGTAGGGGGTTCTTGGCCTTAGCTATTTCCCCTGGTCTGTCTTCCAGCTTTTGAATAGAGCCTTTCCACGCATCATTTCCTTCCTCGGGCTTGTTGGTTCGAGCAACTGATCGCGTTGAGGTGGCTTCCTGTGATTTATCTTGACGAGCAGCTGGTCGCGACTGGGCAGATCCTTCCCTTAAATCTAATGATCGTCGAAAGCTCCTCGACGCATCCCTAGGAGGACTTTTGTTCCTCCTAGGACCTAATCGATCAAAAGGAGATACTTCTAGCGCACTAGTCCTGTCTGGAGAGAGAGTGATACGTTGTTCAGTATCTGTGGCTCGTACTGACGAAGTTCGTCCAGGTTGATAAGAAAAATCTTCAGACTCCTCAGTACGATATGAATCGGTACGCCTAGTACGCGAAGAAAGTAAACGGGTATTTCCTTGAACACTTCGATGTCCTGAATGGGTCGGTACTTCGCCATGAAGGGTTTGTATGAGTTGTCGCATAGTTTCTTGCATGGCTGTCTGGCCCTGGGCCAGATTTGTCATTATTCCAGCTAGATCTGGAATGTTTGGCGGAGCAGATGGATTTGGAGGGCTTCCAACATTTCGATTGCTGGGTTCTGGATTATCAGCCATTTATAATGAATTGTTTTTGATGAAAAACGATATTACCAGTCGTTTTCCACAGACGGCGCTAATCTGTTGATGTAAAAAATTAGATTATATCTAATTATTTAATCATAGATAAAATAAAATGAGACAGAGAGATTTTAAAGCGGTTCAGCCTTATAAGAATGGCCTACGTCCACTGTTTCTATTATTGCTGACTGTTTTGGGAATTCTTGATTACAAGTTTTGTCAAGAAATTCCCGGTCCCTCTCCAATGAGGATGATACAATGTATTTATAGCCCTCAGGCTGTAAATGTGAAAGGGTAATACATAGCTGTCCATTACGCGTGTACATCTGTATGATAATAATAAGCATTTAATGCGCAGTTAATCTGTTGGTTATCCTGCTATTAATGCTCTGTTCGAGGTGCAGCTCAGACCGCCTAAGCTGTTCGGACCGCCTAAGTAGCTCGGTACTCATAAGTTGCTCGGTGTATTAAAGTTTCTCGGAGAACTCTTGTTGGTCGGAGCGTTTGAGTTGATCGGGGAAGCAGAGTTCCTCGTTGCAGTATGGTTTCTCGGAGAGCATCTATTGCTCGGAGTGTCTGAGTGGGTCAAGGTGTTGTTCAGAAGTGTTTGTTATTGCCACACAGATTGCCACGTGTCTTCACTCAATTGAGCCATGTCAGCAGACTAAATTTGGTATCAACACCTAGCATGCTAATTTATGCAATAATTTTTCCCTATGCCAATTGCTTTGATTGCGTTAAATATCATGCAAATATCAACCATGATCATGCTAAATGTGAGTAAGAGGAGAACTAATTGACTGAAATTGAGAAGTCGAATGACGAGGAAGAATACTATTTGTGGATCTTTATTCTAATTCTCTCTCTTTCGTAATCTCCTAAACAGGTATTGATATATGACTCTTCTTTAGAGATCGAGGTCAATTTATTTTGAAACATGTATAAAGGCTGTTCGTGGGTTGTTGTGAGCTAGGAACTACGGGCTCAACACACCATACGAGATACAACACGACTCGGGACATGGGATACATGATCTTTATTTTAATTTTATATATTTGAATGAAAAATTTAATATTAGGAAAGTAGATATCATCAATTATGTCAAGTAGTCAGTGTTATCCCAACATTCTTAACATGAAATTGTTCCAACATAATTTGTATTACTTATGAAGTAGGAACAAATTATCATGAAAAAGAAATAGAAAAACTACAGTACAAAAAATTTGATTTTGGTAAAGGACACAAATACTTGATAGTTTAACAGCTGTAAGTTTTAGTTTTTAAAATCTCTACGACCCGTATTTTTCAAAAGGAGAGTAGAAATTAATTTATCAATTTTAAGGGTCTTTTCTACTGTATATTTGGAGTCCCAAGGACACATAAATCAAAGAGCCATTTGTGTAGTACGGTCCTGCTACAATCTTGAACTGTTACCCTCAGTAATATAGTCCTTGGAAGTAAAAAAGAAGAATAAATCTAGGGAGACCCACAAAAAAAACTCATTTCGTAAACCTACTGCATTAGAAGCTTATACCTTATTATTGTGGGTCCTGCCAGGGCATCAAAATGTGCATTTAAAACTTGTACCCATTTTTGTCTTATTCACTGGGTTTACCAAATGTATTTTTTTGTGAGTCTCCCTAGCTTTACTTAAAAAAGAAAGAGAAGTATTTAACCCATGAGTAAAATCTGTACCACCTTTTATTGTCACTGCAAATTTACTGTTATACCCATCAGTAACATCAGTGACAGCTGTACGACCTTATTATCTCACTAATTTGTACAACCCTTCAAAGATAAAAAGAGAATAACTATGTGTGGAATCCTCTCTCCTCTTCTTTTGTCTATCAGTGAAGTCAGATTTCTTCCCCACCCTCCTCTCTCCTCCCTTTCTCTCTTCACTTCTCATCTTCAGGAGTTTTTATTTTTATTTTTATTATTATAATAAAAGTGACGCGAACCGTATTAAGGGCATAACCGTTATTTATTTTTTTATTCTCTTGTATTTTTGTTGCTATTTCTTCACTATAGAGTGATGGAGTTGCGATTATTTTAGTACTATTGTAAATAATAAGGGTATTTAAGACCATGTTGTGTCATGGATGGAGACCACTCTTTAGTGATGTAACCCATCCATGACATCACATGTGATGTTAGAATATTCTCTCTAGGGTTAGGCTAGCTGAACATTCCCCCTTTCGCTATATATATATATATATGATGTAAACCCCATTGGGGAAATGCAAGTAATACACTTTATTTTAGAGATTGACTTGTTTGAGAGTGCTTCTTTTTTACCATTGAAAAGTGTTTACATAAAAAATAGTAAACCACCCCAAAAATAATGTATCGTAGCGTGTAGCAAAATGAGTCCCGACGAGTCTTAATGTATCCCAGCGTGTCCAGTGTATTTTAAAAATAAATAAAAAGGGATGCTGTCTGACTCGCGTATTGGAGTGAATCTGAGTTTGACTTGAGTTAAAAAAAATCGTGGCCTCGGACTCTCCAACATACCTCCTAGCAACATATCTATGAACATGCCCATTTTTTAAAAAATAGTGAAAAAATATATTTTTAAACCAAATTTGGTTAACATGATCTCCATAATGAGTAGATTATCTACAAAAAATTTCATCCAAAAATATAACTTGGAAGTATACATGCATTTTTATCCTTTGAAACTTCTTATCATCATCACACCCACTTCCAAGTTGTATTTTTGAATGAAGTTATATGTAAATGATCTCCTCATTATGGAGATCATGTATGCTGAATTTGGTTGAAAAATATATTTTTTACTATTTTTAAAAATGGGTATGTTTATAGGTATGTTGGAGCGCCTCACTATATATATATATGTGTGTGTGTGTGTGGTTATATACACACACATACACTTAAGTTTATTAGGCCGGACATCACTCATGCTGGGCTACACATATCAAGTGGCCAAATTCGGTTCAGGTTTGAAATTTTACCCAATCTCATCTAGACTCGAGCGCAATTATGGCTGTAACTATCCCACTGGTTCTGGCCCCAGTGGTATGTATCAAAATTTATCCAGGTGGTAGCCAGGGTGGCCAAGAGCTGGGCAGAAAGAATGAAAGAGAGGTTTGATCAAACCCAGGTTTGAGTACCGCTCCGATGATGATTTGTAAATTACTATTTCCAGTGCCACTGTATCTCAAATGGAAAATGGCAGCTGTTGAAGATTCTTAGGACTGCTGCATATTGAGGTCGGATGCCTTCTACTACCATGATTGCTGAGTTCACTTCCTTGTGTGGACATCTTTGAAAAGCCACAATTGCTTTTAAAATTTTAACCAACCATTACATGTGCTCTAGTTTGCCAATACGTAGTTAGTTTCAGGCATCCCAACCATCAAATGAAGAATGGCTGACATCAAAGTTAATATAGGGAAGAGCGCTGTTGCACTGGAAGATGATCACGCAGCCTCTTTTGTGGTTTCCCTTATTCGAGCCTGAAGACTGACATTAATAAAGCTTGTTTTTGTGGTCTGGTTCACCATAAGTAAGTAAAGGGTTAGGCCTCAGGGATGCCGCTGTCCTCAAATAAATGAGCTCTTCTTAATAGTCTGTCCGGTTGCACTGGAATTAACACTATTTTCGTGAATATATGTCTCAGGATCTATTGCTGAACAGAGGAAGCAAACAGAATTCACCAGGCAAAAGCAAGGAAAATAAATAATGACACAAGTTTCTATAGGACAAAAATTGGCAATATTAGGAAGTGAAAGGATCCTTCCAATTTATAGCAGACAAAAATCTGGAAATTTTTGAGATGATACCCTTATTTCCATGCCTTCCAACTACTCTATGGCCTACATTGATTTCACGTTTCTGTGAAATATATACACGAATCGTCTGTGTTTCACTCAAACCAGAGAGGCCCACCTTCAGAAGCAAGCCGAAAGGCAATGTGTGAACTTAAATCATGAATTGTGTTTAATTCTTGTAGTCGTGAAAGCCAAGAAGCTTAAGCTGTTGTGGCATGTAAGAATACCCCAAAGGGATTCAATAGAAAGTGACAAGGAACACCATTCCTGGTCATTGTGAATTTGATTTGAAGATTGAGAAAATGTTTGAGAGAGTATCAACCTTGAAAACTTGGAACTGGTAAGCTTACGAGGCATGCCATGTCAAACCCATCTTGCATAGTGGCAAGACATCAATAAAGTAATAATAGGGCCAAGACCAGCTGGGGGAAGCTTTCTGAGAGCAACACGGCATGAACACTCCTCATCTCAGCACGACAAGCAACAATGCTAGATGACCTGCTCTTTAGCCAACCTTGTCAATCGCATGCGGCCAAAGGCATCGCAAGATATAAATTTTTGTTGATGAAGTGAACATTTATTAATAGAACAAGATTATACATGAACGAGGACGATGATTCCCCCAGTTACAAAGGATAGACACAACTTAGCCAGTTTGGATAGACATTTATTTAATAGTACACTCATAATGTGCTCCCACTGTTTGTAAGTCGCTGTTTGATTGACAATGGGCAAAAGAGTGGGCATGGCAAAATTTGCCTTTGCCTAGGCAAATTTTACCTAGTTTTTTTCACATGAGGCTATCAAACAACCATTTGGCGAAATTAAAGTCAATCCAATTAGTTTATTTAAAAACAGTTTTTATATTATATTCAAAAATGTTAAAAACAGTTTTTACAATATTTTTATATTACGATTTTAAAAAAAAATGTAAAACATTTCCTTAACAATTTTTTATAATATTAAAAACAGTTTTTAAAATATTATAAAACAATTTTTAAATATTCACAACTGTTTTTTTAACTATTTAAAATAGTTTTTAAAGTTATTTTTTGAAACTTCAAAACTGTTTTTATATTATATTCAAAATAGTTTTTAAAAATGTTAAAAATGTTTTTTACAATACTTTTATATTACGGTTTTTAAAAAAAATTTGTAAAACATTTTACAGTTTTTAAAACATTACAAAACAGTTTTTAAATATTCCTAACGGTTTTTTTAATTATGTAAAACAGTTTTTAAATTGTTTTTTAAAACATTAAAACTGTTTTTATATCATATTCAAAACAGTTTTTAAAAATGTTAAAAACAGTTTTTACAATATTTTTATATTACGTTTTTTAAAAAAATTGTAAAACATTTTCTAAACAATTTTTTATAATATTAAAAACAGTTTTTAAAACATTAAAAACAGTTTTTAAAACAGTACAAAACAGTTATTTTTCTATTTAAAACAGTTTTTATAATATATTCAAAACAGTTTTTAAAAATGTTAAAAACAGTTGTTACAATATTTTTATATTTTGGTTTTAAGAAAAAATTGTAAAACATTTTCTTAACAATTTTTTATAATATTAAAAACAGTTTTTAAAACATTACAAAACAGTTTTTAAATATTCCTAACGTTTTTTTTAATTATTTATAACAGTTTTAAAATTATTTTTTAAAATATTATTAAGAAGTTGGCAAATATTGCCCACTCAAATAGGTAAGCAAAATTTGCGTAGGCATTATGCATAGGAGGTGTTGTACATTGGCAAATAACTTGTAGGCAAACTTTTGTACCCAACACACCAAATTGTAGGCAAATATCCCATTTGTCAACTTATTTGCCATTTGTCATGGCAAATAAGCCCAACCAAACGGACCCTAAATGGTTACCTGCCTGCTGGCATCAGAGATGTTTGCACCATTACCTTGCCAACCATCTTATTATTTTTTTTCTTCCATATATGACAACACACTCTCCTCTGCAGACTAGAAAGTAGAAACCCTAACTTAGTGGTACCTAGCTCCTGCCCCCCCCCCCCCCCCCCCCTCCCCCTCTCTCTCTCTCTCTCTATCTATGTGTGTGCGCGCGCGCGCATGCGCGTAGGGGATTTGAAGGTAATCTCTGAATTAGAAAGAGCTTCCCCAATTAACAAAAGAGACTCAAGGGAAGGAAGCAGCATGAAGACATCGAGGCAGCTCAGTGATGGAGCTCAGTGAGGAAACTTGTTGAGAGAGCTCTTCTTTATCTTCCGTTTTTACTTAGTTAAATTGTATTTTGATCACATTGATTGTAATGTTGTAATGATTGTAATATTGAGGGTGAGGTCAAACAGTACTCGCGAGAGACCATGCCTGGTAGGGCTTGGGAGAGCTTACATGCTCTGTTGAATCATCTCGCCGTGGGAACTCAGAGAGACTTGGTTTGGAGGATTGAGAAGTGACGCAGCGTTAAAGGTTATCTTGACCATCTTAGATACACCTGGTAAAACATCGAGAGAACTTTTACCATGGAAGCTTGTGCAGAGTAACCTTGAGTTCCATCGTATATTGAGCTTTGAGCCAAACAACCCTCTATTAAATATCACATATACCTTAGGTGATGTCACTAGCCACTTACCCATTGTCCAATCCGAACTTGAGAAAACCACTGTGGTATTGGGGCTGTCAGACGGTCTGGTGAGTCACCACTGTCATGACAGTCTTCTGACGCACAATCGGTGGGCAAAAAACATGTATTAGCATTTAATGATTATGACGTAAGGTGTGCTGACCCATCAGGCATTTAATGCTTGAGACTTAAAGTGTGAGAGAAATGTCTTTCACATTAATAAGGACTGAGACATCTCGGAAAGGGTGTGGGGCTATTTATTGGCCTCAACCACTTCTGAGAGAGGAGAGTTCTTTTCTAGCGAGAGAAAACACATTGAGAGCAAAAGGAGTTATTGCAAATCAGAGTTTTATCCACCTACCATTGACATTTATTACGAAGCTTTTATTAGCTAACTAGGGAGACATTGGAGGGTGTTGGTGTGTTGATTGCCTGCCAAGGTGTATTTAGGGTGCTTACTTCTCTCTCCTTTTGAATGAGTTGTTTCTGAAGTTCTTTTATTGTTATTTGAGTTATGCACGAGAAATTTGTGAGTCCAATGAGTGTTTATTATATACAATACTGAGTGTTCATTTGTCACTGTTAAGAGTATTTGGGTTACCGTGTTATCACCATGTCTGTAGGGGTTACGCCTTTGTTTGTATTACTATACTCCCAGGCTTCAAGGGGACTACCCTCTTACAATATGCATGTGTGTATGTATATATGGATGTATATACCTATATAGTGCCCGTACACTATATAGTGGGATACTTGAATGCCTGCTTAAATTGACTTGAACAACATATATATGCACGCTGTGCTGTGATTAAGCATTTTCTATTTATTTTTATTTGATCTTTGAAGTAAATGTCATATGATGTTGACGGTGTTGTGTTTAGATTTTGACCTGGTTACGGTTGGTTGCCAACTAAGAAATGATTCCTTACTCCTCCAATATTATAAGGCACGATTGTTTTATTGTTATTCTTGTAGCTTTATTATACCTTGTTATGTTTCCTAGTGTAATCCAGGTTTAGTGAATAATCTTTAAACAGTTTTGTCACATACGACTTTACATATTTGGCTTGCAACTTCATTGCTTACTAAAACATGACATTTGCCAGATATTGATGCGGAACAGCTTATTGGCCTGAGAGACGCACAACAATTGTATCGACTTTCTAATGAGGTATCACCTACAAAATACACTCTTATTAATGAACCTTCTACTGATTGATGATTCATAGTCACTCATGCACTAGATTCGTTTCCTTGCAGCTTGCTGAAGATATTTTTAGGGAGCATACAAGAAAGCTTGTTGAGGAAAACATATCAAGAGCCCTTACTATGCTGAAGTCAAGGACAAGAGCAGCGTATGTTCATGACTACTTGATTCGGGAAACAAAACATATATTTTTTGCCCAAAGTAACTAATTTAGTAATTAAATTAGTTGAATTGTTATTTTCAGCGGCTTAGTAATACCATATGTGCTCATGCTATGCACATCACACTTCGATTGGAGATTTGTTCCCTTTTGGGAGTTGTGATGGGCTTTATGGTTAATAATATAAGCTAATAATCTGGTCTTCATAACGCTTTACCATCTAAAATAAATGAACTTCTGCAGCAGGGAATCCCAACATATCATTGAAGAGCTTAATAAGATACTGGCATTTAATGATTTGCTAATTTCATTGAAGAACCATCCTGATGCTGGCCGCTTTGCTCGTGGCCTTGGGCCAGTTTCTTTAATGGGTACAGATGCTAACTGAACTATTTGCTTTCTTGTTCCTCATGTAGTTGACGGGTAGCTTCTGTATTTGTGACCTGAACCTGCTGCCTGGAGTTAATGTCTTTTGTTTTACATTATTGGATTAGGTGGTGATTATGATGGCGACAGAAGGATGGATGACTTAAAGCTATTATATAGAACATATGTGACAGATTCTGTATCTATTGGTCGCATGGAAGAAGATAAGGTGAATATCCAATATCTTCCTCACCTCCCAGTCTTGTTGTGCAGGACTTGCTCTATAACGCAAATGAATGATTTTATCCATTTCTTTTGTTCTTGCGTCTGAAAGGGTGCTGATAATTAAATTGAAAAGAACTGGAAAACAATTGATTTTTGTGTATAGTTTTAAAATAGACGAGTGGCTTGCTGAGTAATTTTTAGCATTCTGATTTTCTTTTGAATCCAATTATTTGGTGGTTGGTAAGAAATGTTTTGAAAGACAACGATAAAAACTGGATCATGAGTCACATTTTAGACTATTGTTTTCATATAACATATTCGCAATAAAATTGTAAAAGGAGGTATTTTCCATGAAAAAAAACTTTTTTTCTGTGACTTTACCTACCAAGCTAAACTTGCCACGAGATTGTGACTTGTGATCCATACAGTCACTGAACCAGTTGTGCAGTATATGTTTTGTGAGAAAAAGTATCAATGTTCTTAACTTGATTCGAAGTTTTCATGATATGAATTTCTGTTAAGTTGTAAGTTGGTTCAGCATAAGTTTTCCAAAGAGTTGCATGTAGTACTTGTTTAGCCTTTTTGTTTATGGTGGATTTGGGTGGCGTGGTCCAACTAAGGGTGGCCTGGTGGTGGTGGTAGGTTGGGCGGTGGAGGAGTTTTTAGGGTTGGCGTCTATGTTGCACGGATATAGATACGAAGTACGAGTTCGGATACAGTATGATATGGGAAATCTGAATAAAATCAAGTTCGGATATGGTAAGGATGTATATATATATATATATATATATATATATATAAACTTCTAAGAAATACGACAATTTTAGCATTAGAATACACAAATAATTTGTTGACAATGATAGTTCGCTAACGATAATAAATAGTAGCTGTAAACTACCATTTATAATTAAGTTGTTAATTACAATTCATGGGACACTTTTAACATTACCTTCATCCTCAAAAAATGATAAGAACAAAAGAGCAACCAAAAAATTATACTAGTGATATAAAATAAACCAACACTCAGTTGCAAACTTTCAGTATATATTACAAATAAGGAACAAAGAGAGTGATACAATATAGAAAACGCTCGGTTGCTATATAAAAAAACAGAAAGTGATGTTTGAGTGTATATGTAAGAGAGTACTATTTTGTGCAGTTATTTATATCATTTAATAGTTCAGTGTTTTATAATTAAAAATTGACCATTTAAAAAAAATAACTACAAAATGTCCCCGGTGCAAGGTTCTAAAAGGCGCGGGGCGTGGTCGAGGCGTGGAGGTCAAACCTCAAGCCCTAGGACCCTAGGCGTAAAAAGGTGTTTTCCCTTTTTTTTTAATATTTGTTTAATTATAATAAGGGTAGTAAACAATAAAATAATACATACCTTGAAATTTGAAAACATATATGTATATTTGGTAACCCTTTTTCTCATATGCTCCTGCTTAACTGCTGATGGGAGAGGCGGATGTCGACTGGCCTTACCCCCATATATGGAGAGACTGGTCTCATGTCTCGAACCCGAGGCCAACCGTAGTTAGTAAACAATATATTTCAATATAAGTTAGTAAATCATATATTCTAAATATAATGTAAATATAAATAAATATAATATAATAACATTTAAAAGCGGCGAGAAAAAACCCCCATCGCCTACTAATAATAAATTTAGCCATTAAAGGGTTTAAGTACCGAAAAGAGAAAATTGGTTATCAAAATATAAAATGGTAGGATTTAATAGGATGCAAAGAGCTAGAATTTAGGCAGAAGTTATTCTTAAACATGAAGTGGAATGGGGGCGACGGTGTTAACAACATTTGATCAAGAACAAAGGTTAAAAAATGAATCAACTATTTCGAACAACCAATTTGGATTTATGCCAGGGTGATCCACCACGGCGATCCACCGCGGAAGCTATTTTTTTTCTCCACGGAAGCTATTTACTTATTAAGACAACTAATGGAAAAATATAGAAGAATAAAAATTTACACATGATCATTATAGATTTAGAGTAGGCATATGATAGAGTATCTAGGGATATAATATGGTAGGTTTGAGGAGGAAAATAATCCCTATTAGTTATATTAAAGTTATTGAAGATATGTATGATAACACAAAGGCTAGAGTAAGAATTATTTGTGGAGAAACTAATGATTTTACGATTAAAGTGAGCCTACATCAAGGATCGACTTTAAGTCCTTACTTATTAGCTGTAATATTGGATGAGATTACTAAGGACATGCAAGTAGATGTTCCATGGTGTATGTTGTTAGCGATGATATAGTTTTAGTAGACACTTCGAACGAGGCTTTAGCGATGAGAGTAGATACTTGGAGAAATGCCTTACGAGTCTAAGGGACTGAAAATCAGTAGACATAAAACTGAATATATGGAATGTAAATTTAATAATGATTCGTCTGATAGCATAATGTTAAAGATTGAAGAAAAAGTGATGAACCAAACTAATAATTTTCGTTATTTAGGTGTAGTGATACAGAGTAATGGGGATATTGATGAGGATGTTACGAGTAGAATAACAACTGGATGTATGAAATGATGACAAGCGAGTGGGGTGTTATGCGATAAGAGGATAACTAATAAATTAAAAGGAAAATTTTATAGAATGGTTGTTAGGCCAGCGACTCTCTATGGAGCGGAGTGCTGGGCTTTAAAGAAAAAATGAGCAAAATATCCATGTTAGTGAGATGAGGGTGCTCCGATGGATGATAGGAATTACTAGAAAGGACAAGATTAAAAATCAGTATGTGAGAGATAAGTTAGGAGTAACTTCCATTAGTGATAAACTAAAAGAAAGTAGACTTGGATGGTACGAACATGTGTTGCGTAGACCGTTAGATACACCTATAACAAGAGGACTGCTACTAGAAATAGAGGGTAAAAGACACAAGGGCCGTCCTAAGTTAGCTTGGTAATAAATTATTAGGAGAGATCTTTAGGAATTAAATTTGAATGAGAATATTGCTTATAATAGATTTAAATGAAAAAGGAAAATCCATGTGACTGACCTCATATGATGGGATCAAGGCAAGGACGATGATAGCTCTCTAACAGAATAAGAAGAAAAATATAAGTAGAACCAAAAGTATTATGACAGAATAAGAAAAAAACCAGTGTTCTAAAAGGCCCGCCTAGGCTCCGCCTAGGCCCGCCTAGGCTTGAGGCTTGGGAGAAACGCATCGCCCACGCCTTATTACGCCTTATTCTTGGTAAAAGGCTTAAGGCACACTTTTTAAAAAAAAAACGAAGGATTAGTTAACAAATATTGGTTATGGAGCATGAATATGAGAAAGATGGCTACCAAACATATGAATATATTTTCAAAATTCAAGGTATGTATTATTTTATTATATTACTAGCCTTAGAATAATTAAAATAATAAAAAAAGGAAAAACACCTTTTTACGCCTAGGCTCCGCCTAGGCGCGCCTAGGCTCCTAAGGCTTGAGGCTTGACCTCTACGCCTCGACCACGCCTCGCGCCTTTTAGAACCTTGAAAAAAACACAAGTAGAAACATCTTGAAGTAGAATAAGAAAAAATTATAAGCAGAAACTGTAACACCCTGTAATTTCGAGGACTTTTAATTTAATTATTTTTGGGAAAAATAGAATATATTTTATTGGGAGAAATTAAATTTATGATTTGGAGAATTAGTTTAAATTAGAGGATCTATTTAATTTGGCGAATTGAGACTTAATTATTTGGATTATTTTTGTATCGCATTTTTGAGTAAGGGTTTGGGTGAGAGGGTAACTAGATTTGGTCTTGAGATGGAGGTTTAAAGCTTGAGCGAGCAGCCATGGCAGCTATGGCGCCGCCGAGAAGACGATGGTAATAACCCAGGGTCGTTCGAACAACCCGGGCTTGGTTCGAACGACGGCGGAATGGTTCAAACGACATGGTTTTTCCGGCAGCTCTCTCTTCCCCAGTTTTCGGCCCTGGTTCTGTTTCTTTGAAGGATTTTGTTTGGGGCGTTGGTTTCTGTGTGACATTCAAAGGAGTTACAGTTATGAGTTTTGGTTTTTATGTGGAATTTTTGAACGGGACAATTAGAGAAATAGTTCAAAAGGGGAAATTAAGGTGAAATTGAGAAATTTGAAAATCTTAGATTTTTAAGTGTGCAAAATTTATTAAAAGAGTTTTGGATGCTAATTTCTGCATATTGTATTTTCGAGCCAAGTGAGCGACTCCGGGTATATTGGTTGAGTGACGCCAGGATAATAAATTAATTAATGTGTGATTAATTAACTTTGAGTCGGGATATTGACTCGGGTATAATTTGGGCTAGTGCTACGAGTGCTTAGGTACGAATTTGACCAAGTTAATTTAGTATAGAGTAATATAATAAATTATGGAATACGCAAAATAAAAAAAAAGGTGTTAACCTTAATATGTGGGAATTGAGGGATAAGTTTTACAAGATGAAATTTCGGATCGAAGGAGCGAGTCTGGGTAATTTAGTTGGGTGACACAACTTGAGTGAACAAAATAAATAAATGTGGGATTTATTTAAATTACAAGTCGGTACATAGACTTGGCAATGTTAGGCTAGTGTTATGGTAATTGTGCACGGAGTAGCCTGGATTATTTAAATATATATATATGCGGTGATGTGTAGTATATATATATATATATATTTGTGTGATTTATAAATATTTGTGTGAATAATATTTATAGGAATACATACCCCTCTAGTGCTATCATGGGATGTTGCGCGATGTGGGTGAATCCCCTGGCTTGGGGAGTAGAGTGAGTATAGTCCCCAGGTCATAGCGTCCGCGATTAGGGGTGGGGTGTCTTGGGTATGATTCTGTCTCATTTCCAGTAGGAATTATGACCGCCTCCGCTGCGTTTATTTGATTTTACTGATTTGGGGAGCTAACCGTGTTAGGTTGTCCGGGTGGATGAGTATATCTGGAAATGATAGCATTTTAGAAAACATCCGGCGAGTGCCTACTCGGGAGGATGGATTATATATTTACGACATGTGTGTGAATGTTGTAATATGATGATACTTATATATGGTGTAGATATTGATATACGGGTAAAATACATGATGTGAATTCTATTGATATTTCATATAATGCGTGAGAATGTTATATGGTTCCAACAGAGGAATAATTAATTAAGTTAATGTGATAAATAACTTATAAATCATATAATTGTACTCGGGCTAGAGTAGTGTGAAAGGAAGGATATTGTCGAGAACTAATTACGAAGTAGGTGACTAGGTGGGTTATATGGGAAAGCGTTAGGTGTGCACAATAGTTGAGGGGTGAGCCAGTCCTCAAGGGAGCGCGACACTAGCTTAAATATGAAGAGCATTTATGCATTTTAATTTACTGCAATTTAATTCACTTGCTAAATATTTTCTAAATGTTTTGGGTTTTAACCCTTGCTATAAAATATTTTCAAAACCTTTTAGGTGTCCAGCCACAGGGACGCCATAAATGTTTTATTTTAGGGTTACGCAGCTGCGGCATTTGTCGATGTTGCAGGATTTTGACTTAGCTGCTTTAGTCATTCCATTCCTAGAGTAAGATGCAGTCAGTATTCCATTTGGGCATGTCGCCCTAGTTATTTATTTTGTTCCAATCAATTGATGTTCACTTTAGTTATTCTTGTGGTTTATATTTTTGGATTTGGGTTTTGTAGCCGGTGGTTTTCTCGGCAAAGATTGTATTTATTCATTTCAGTATTGTTCGACTTCGTGATTGTGTGCATGGTAATTTATATTCATCTGCATGTTGTTGTAGTTTGATGAAAAGATAAAATTTGGCACCGTTTCTTTTTGAATACTAGGTGGTTAGTAAGTTTTAAAAAGTTTATTTTTGAATACTAAGAATGAACCAGATGAGATTCTTGTTTAATTTGATATAGGACTGATCACTCGGTATTTTATTAGGCAGGGTGTCATAGAAACATCATGAAATAGTATCAATACTATTCTAATTTGGTGGGGATGGGGGTTTTGTTTTGTTTGCTTAAAGGTTTTTGTTTTGTTTTTGAAAGGTTTTTGATAAGAAAAAAATGACTTAAAACTTAAAAAAAAAGCGTGCCTTTTCGTGCCTTGCCGTGCCTAGACGCGCGTGGGCCGTTGACCATGCCTTACACCCGCGTCGACCGCTCCTTTTGCCACGCCTATGCCTTATGCGGGGCGTTTCTAAAAAGCCTCGCGTCTAGGCGCGCTTTTTTGAACACTGCCCTTGTGTATCCTAAAAGTTTCCCTGCCGTATCGGGTCCGTATCCAGAAGTCAAAATGGTCAATTTGGTCAATGGATACGGATTTGAAGTATGGGGTATGTACAGGGCCTTGTCGGGATCGTATCCGATACTCCATTTCTGTCATTTTTGAAGTATCTGATTGCCTTAATCTAGGTGCCCTGGAATTGCCTTTTCAGTGTTTGTTTTTATGTTTTAAACTTACCGTGCTAATTATTGTTAATTATTATATTTCTTTAATATTTCTTTATCTTTTCACTCTGTAGCTTGCTGCATTGAACCAGTTGAAGAATATATTCGGTTTGGGTAAAAGAGAGTCTGAACAAATTGCATTGGATGTCACCTCAAAGGTATACCGTAAGCGTCTAGGCCAGTCCGTATCTGGAGGTCATTTAGAAGCTGCTGACAGCAAAGCAGCCTTCCTCCAAAATCTCTGCGAAGAGTTGCACTTTGATCCACAAAAGGCCTTCGCGATCCATGAAGGTAACATACGGTGCAATATATAATATCTATGGTAGTCGACATCATATTCTGGCCTTCCTACTTATTTCGTGTTCAGCATGTGTTAATGTGTCATGCACATGTGCACTGAGGTGATAATCTGTCACTTTATTAATGCCTTAACATGTCCTTTTCATCATTGCGCAACCGAATAGGTAAAATGTTATGCATTACCCATATATATATATATATATGTGTATATTTAAATCAGTAATTTTTTTCAACCATGAAAATGAAAGAACAAGGGTTGACCTTTTGTCACCGTAATCATCCGACCCTCGGGTTGTTGAATTTGAAAGGTTCGAGTAAAAGAGAAACATATATGAGGTCCAATGTTGAGTAAGCAGAGGAAAAGATCTCAAAATTTATTTTCTGTGCAGTTCATATTGTTATTGTCAATTTTTCTAATATTTAATTCTTACGGATGTTATTTAGATTTAAATGTGAAGAAAAAAAGTGTGATATGATTATGTCTATATTGTTTCTAGAAATATACCGACAAAAGCTTCAGCAAGCTGTATCTGATGGAGAGCTAAGCGAGGATGATGTTAAAGCCTTGGAGCGGTTGCAGGTTATGTTATGTATTCCTAAATCAACTGTCGAAGCAGCTCATGCAGATATTTGTGGTAGTTTGTTTGAAAAGGTAACCACTGCATCTCTAGTTTAGATGTTGCCTTTTTTTTTTATTAGTAACATGGTCTTTACTAGAAAACGTTACCTTGTGTTGCTCCTGTCAGTGTGGGGGTGGTGGAAGATGATTGGCTGGAAATGGCCTAAAGGTTTAGTTGCTCGCTTCGAACAGTCTTTGGTTGGGGGTGGGTGGATGATTTAGGGCTGTCATTATTCATTAATGGGTTATGAAGATAATATACTCGTGAATATGTTTGGAACCTCATCTGGTTCCTATTTTTTATCCCTCTCAATTCACCAGAGAGAATCACTCAAATTTTCAGGTGTTTTATTTTGATACCTTAGGAGAAAATGTTTTTATCTTGTATTACAATCTCATAATTCTCAAGATCTTGTAAAATGACCCAAGTTGTTCAAGTTCCACTTGCCAACAGATCATATTGAGGCTCGTTGTTATAGACTCGTGATACAATAAGATATGGTTGAGCACTTCTAGTTATTGAATTCACTTACTATGCTTAGAGCATATCCAGCGGTAATGCATAATTTTAGTGTAAAATTGGTTCTACACTAAAATTATACGCAACTTTATTTTGTGCTCCAAGGCATTGTTTTCAATTTTTTGTGGACAACTCGTGTATAATGGGTATTTTCATTAATAATTGTGAAGAATTTATATTGAATACAAATCTTGTGGACAGAATTCGACGAATTCTTTTCAAAGATATTAATTTAAATAATCAGACATGAAAATGGACGTTATAGTATTTTAAAGTTTTAGAGAAGAGAAAGTTGATGTGGCAGTCACAATGGGAGTGCATTTTTCACATTCTTTTTACCTGGCAACAAGCCATATACACCACTTTTGAAACACAACTATTTCTACCGTGTATATTTTAACTAAACCAAAGGTTGTACCTTGGTGCGATGGAAAGTGCCCTCGCCCATGCTACGGTTGGTCTCGGGTTCGAGACATGGGAGCAGCCTCTCCATATATTGGGGTAAGGTTAACCGACATCTGCCAGACCTGTAGATGCAGATAAGCGGGAGCCTTGTGCACGACCTTTTTTTTTATATTTTAACTAAATCCTATTTTACACTACCAGTGGAGATGCACAAATAAAGACTATAAGAAAACAAGCTACCCAAGCTAAGTATGATTAGTTTGGTTTGAAGTCTACTTGAGATCTACTCATGTGATTATCAACTGAGCTTCATCATATTGCTCATTTTAATTTTGATTTGTGCTCAAGCAACATACTAGTTTGCTCGACTTGTATACCCCCATAATTCTGCAGATGCTCTAGAAATAATGCTGATCTGGTGGCCTATTATCCAGGTGGTGAAAAATGCAATTGCTGCTGGAGTAGACGGATATGATGCTGATGTCAAGCAATCTGTGCGAAAGGCTGCATATGGTTTACGCTTAACAAGGGATGTGGCAATGTCGATTGCTGGCAAGGCGGTAAGCATTTACTTGTGGCTTCCTTCGTTCCTAGTCTTCTAGACTCTGGTCCAACCAGTCACCTTGCAATAGCTCTTACTTGAGTAGTTTCTATTGTCTTTATGAAGCTTAACTTTTGGCACTATCCTTTTGAAAAAGAAAAAGAAAAGAAGATGAGATAAAATAAAAATTCATATCTTTTTGTATGATTTACTTGTGGGCCAGTTTGCGCTGGGTGCATGAGCTCAATTAATGGTAGAAATCACCCTGCCTGTGCTTGTGCTTGTGGGCCAGGTTATGCGTGTCAATTGAAACATGGCATAACCTGTAAACAAAGACATGACCAGGATCATCTTCTCTCGACCGAGCATGCCACTCATACGTCCTCCATAAACTAAAATTTTGTTGATTATATATACCAGTAATTAATAAGTAGCATGTAGAATTTATACAATAACGCATCAATATATAACAGAGTATTCAATTCATTTTTTGTACAGTAATATTTAAATAGGTTTATTCGTGTCATTTCGGATCAGTTTGACACTAATCCAACCCCGTTTATTATTCGTGTTCCTGGTTCGTGTCATGAAACGATCAACCCTAAACAGCTATTCGTGTCCGGTGTAAAATTGTCACCCCTATGCTCAATGTTTAAAAAGGCGTTTGAGGCTTACGTCTCGAGATGAGGCGGGCAAAAAATGCCTTGAGAATTAAGCTTCAGGGTTGAATTTGAGGCTTACGCCTCGATGCGCCTCACGCCTTTTTGCTGAGGCGCGAAAACCTTCTTCCATCACGAAGTCTGTTTTTTTTAAAGGTTAAAGTTCTTCATTTTTCTAAAATTGCACTTTAGCTTAAAAAAATGTTGTTTTAATCTACTAACTCTTATTCTTATTTTTTGTTTTAAAATTGCACTGGACTTATACTATTTACTATTGTAACTCGAAGGAAATTTTTAAAAAATAACCAATATGTGAATGAAACTTAAAAAACTGATTTTGTCAATTGGATTTTGAATTGATTAATTTATTGTCATATTATAGAATAACCAATGTGAACGCAACTAAAAAAAATGATATGGTCAATTTGATTTTGCATTGATTAATTTATTGTCATATTATAAAACTAACAATATGTAAAAAAGTCATCTCGGGGGAACAAAAAAATGTTTAACTATGTGAGAAAGTCCTCAAAGATTTTTTTTTTTGCAGTTTTATTTTATATTTCTTTGTTACTTTATTTTTTATGGTTTTATTAGTATTTTTTTAATATTATTTTACTTTTTTTTTGTGAGGCTCGCTGAAGCCAAAACGCCTCGCCTCGTGCCTTTTTAAACATTGCCTATGCTAAACTCTTTTCTTGTTAAAACAAAATATATAATTAACTTTTGGGGCTAAACTTGGGATTAGTTAGGTTCTCAATGAAGATTGGATACCCTGGGTTATTAATATACATATATGTATGTAACTGTGCTTCGGTTTGATGGGCCTTCAAGTTCCTTGCTTACTCAATCAAAGCCCAAACAGGGCACTTCTTTGCCTGCTCAATATTTTGTGAGAATCGTCAGCCTTGGTCAATCTGTAGTAATATCTCTTAGTTAAATGATGGTAGGTCAGTAGGTTGGTGGTGAAAATGAATTGAACCGACTTTTACGTGGAGTGGTTCATCTTGGCATTCTTTACTTGCTGGTGTATCAATTTTCCGTGCAATGCCACATATACACTACGTTGATGTTAGATGTTAATGACTGACCGACCATCTTAGTTTTGACTTGTATAAAAGATAATGCAGGGGTGAAGCTACTTGATTGTGTACTTCACAAGCACGCTACAATCATGTCGCTTAATCATGATTCAATCGTAGCCACTTGATTTTATTACTTCAATCCTTTTATTCTTTGACATCCCAATTATCACCTGTATTTTACTCTGCAATTTATCTCAGATGATCATTTTCAACATACAATACACTTGAGAAGAAACACTTGGGTAGCTTACAAATATATATCTAGGAAGTTATTAGATCATTCAAAATCCCAACTTCTAAAATTGCTTTTCTTAGGCTGTATTTTTCTACAAAGTTGACTATTAATGGGTTACAGGATTGCTGTATGACCAAAATGAATCTGCTGAAGGTTATTTGGGGTTGTCACTCAGGTTTAACGGATAATAAGTTGCATTCCTATTCATAATCCTCGTGTGGAATTACATAGTAGAAGATGTAAGGAATAACTATTATGACAGATATGTGTCACTCCAATAGATGTTCTAATCAGGGAGTTGTAGATGATAATCTTACCATTACCACTTCAAAAAATCCCCCCCCCCCCCCCCCCCCCCCAGAGTCCATTTCAAAAACCACAAACCCAGGCTCTTAAAAGAAAGAAAAGGAATAAATCTTTTTGTAAAACGTATCTCCTGTACAAAGGCAATTGCAATATTGAGATAGAGTGGGTACATATTTAACGGTCAGATTTATCTACACAAAGTGCTGCTCAAGACATTGTAACACTTGTCGTCTTGACCTACCACTGGAATTTGTAATTGTTTGGTACTAAGTGATTCGGATATTTTACATGTTAAATTACTAGATGTTAAAAGTGATTAACATCTGGTTTAATGCTGAAAGTTCTCTACAGATTGTGTATTATACCTGAATACAATATTTATGAGGCTGTAAAAATTATGTTTCATGTGAAATCAACACACTTCTTTATGCAGGTCCGCAAGATTTTCATCAACTACATACAACAAGCACGAGCAGCTGGGAGCCGTACGGAGTCAGCAAAAGTACTCAAGAAGATGATAGCGTTCAACAACTTGGTCGTGACCGAATTAGTAGCCGACATTAAAGGAGAAGGAGAAGAATCTGATACTAAATCAGAAGACACTGTTGTTAAGGAGGAGGAAAAAGAAGTACAATTAGAAGAAGAGGAAGAGGAATGGGAGTCCCTCCAGTCACTTCGAAAAGTAAGACCCAACAAGCCAATCTCAGGGAAGCCAAGCCAAAAGGAGATAACCCTCAAAGATGACCTCCCCGATAGGGACAGGACTGACCTTTACAAGACCTACTTGCTATATTGCCTAACCGGAGAGGTCACCAGGATCCCATTTGGTGCTCAAATCACCACAAAGAAAGATGACTCTGAATATGTTCTTCTGAATCAATTGGGTGGCATCCTTGGTTTGACTGACAAGGAGATTGTGGAAGTACACAGGGGCTTAGCCGAGCAGGCTTTCAGGCAACAAGCTGAGGTGATCTTAGCCGATGGGCAGTTGACCAAAGCCAGGGTTGAGCAGCTCAATGAGTTGCAAAAGCAAGTTGGTTTGCCCTCAGAGTATGCTCAAAAGATAATAAAGAGCATAACAACTACAAAAATGGCAGCTGCACTTGAAACTGCTGTGGGCCAGGGGAGGCTTAGCATAAAGGAGATAAGAGAACTTAAGGAAGCTGGAGTTGATTTAGATGTGATGATATCCGAGAGATTAAGGGAGAACCTGTTTAAGAAAACCGTGGACGGGATCTTCTCATCTGGAACGGGAGAGTTTGATGGGGAGGAAGTATATGAAAAAATCCCATTAGATCTCAAAATAAATGCTGAGAAGGCCAGAGGGGTTGTTCACGAGCTTGCAGATAGTAGGTTATCGAACTCTCTCATTCAGGCTGTCTCTCTACTAAGGCAGAGAAACCATCCAGGAGTGGTACGAACTTCTCGTCTTGGTCGCTTGACTCTTTGCTTGATGAAATTTGAAGTTCAGGCCTCATTTCGTTCAGGGTGAAATAATTTTCACCTGCGTGGAATTAAAATTTATTTTGGGGTCATTTGACTTTGGCCTCCTCATTTTACATCAAAACCGACCCACTCCGAAGTTTTTAGTTGTTGGATCATTCCTATCTTTGATGGCAAATGATTAAAATATCCCCACTAATTTGTATTATAATTATACCTTAGCCTTCACTATTTTATATACGATTAGACATTAATTGGGGATATTTTGGTCACCTGTTATGATCTGGAATGGTCAAATTAACCTTATTTTTTTGGTGTCGATGTTCAATTATTGGAAAGTGTGGAGGCCAAAGTCGAGTTTTAATATTAAACATTGGGAGGCACAAGTCAAATGCACATTTTTTTTTAATGTTGAAAGCGAAATATTTATCAGATTGCGCATGGTGGAAAGAATTTCACTCCAACCCAAACGGGGCCTCTTGGTAGGGTAAATTTAAACGCTATAAAGTAGTAGTACTAAATGTATCTTTCAACATTATGTAGGTTTCCTCTCTCAATGACTTGTTAGCGTGTGACAAGGCTGTGCCATCAATGCCGTTGTCATGGGAGGTGCCTGAGGAGCTGTCCGATCTCTTCCTTGTTTACCTGAAGAGCGACCCAGCGCCTGAAAAACTATCGCGGCTGCAGTATCTGTTGGACATAGCAGATTCAACAGCAGAAGCTCTGCGAGGGATGAGAGATAGAACACTGCCAAATGGAGCAGAGGAGGAAGAGTTTGTATTTTAAGTTTTGTAACCAGATAGATGTGTTTAGTGTTGTGATTTAGTTGTGAGCCTTCTTTATTATCTGTTCCCTGTTTTGTTCCTAGAAAGTGAGGGAAAGACGAGTACAATTTAATTTTTGATACGAAGGAAGAATGGGGCAATAAGGCCATATTATGGTGTGTGATTGTCATGTGTATTTTTTGTTCGAGTAGAAGAGGCTCTCACTAGAAAGAAAAATGGACACGAAAAAGGTGGATCATCTTTGAAATCAGATTGATCCAAGACAGACTGTCAATGTACAAATGTAGTACCGTTTCTCCGTAGACTGAACTTTGGAATTGTTATGAACTCAAAATAATCTCTAGTTTTATCATTCATTCTGAAATTAATTGTTGGCAAACTATAGCTCGAGTAGGTTTGAAATCTCACCTTGAAAAGAATGCGCATCTACAGGGAATCTTCGTTAAGGATCTTATATATACTTATTTCGTGCAAACTATCTTTTTAAGTAGTAAAAAATTGAATTTTTTGATGATTTTTTTTTTTAGATGGTTCAATATGCAAAATGATGAATATATGCATTTTTAATCTTTGGAACTTTTGATGATCATTTCATCCACTTATATTGAATTTTTTGATGATTTTATTTTGTAGATAGTCTCAAATACCAAAAAGTAAAATAAAATAAAAAATATTAATATTTTACTACTTAAAAAATAAGGTCGCACAACTTTGGAAACTTATGAACTTGGCCTAGCTACCACATAAAAATTAAGTATGAAATGTGCCCCTTTATGGAAAAATATTTAGGGTGTTTGATTATAAAGTTGGAAAATTGTTCATTTCGATGAGAAGTTGGAATATGAACGGATTTTTTTTTTTTGAGTTTGTGCTACTTTTTCTATTTTTCATGGAAAGCAATTATTTGGTTGGTGAAAAAGAAATATTTTTCACTAAAAATGAGGTTTTGGATGGAGCACTTGGTATCAGGGGCGGACCTACCCCATCCCAAATGGGGGCGGCCGCACCCATGAGTTTCCCCAAAATTATATTGTGGGTTTTATTCCATCCGTATTTTGGGGTTGAGGGAGTGGATGAGATGTACAAGTTTTTGTGTCCATCTAGCAATGGTGGTGATGATGATCCGAGGCTGAACCCTGCAGCTGACTCGCAGCTGGGGAGTATAGGGTGTCGGCGGGTGATGGTTTGCTTGACTGTGAACGATATTTTGAGATACAGAGGAAGGGGGTATTGTGACGCATTGGAGAAGAGTGAGTGGATTGGAGCGTTGGAGATCAAAGAGACGAAGGGGGAGGAGCACGAGTTTCATTTGTTTCATTCGGAATCTGTTAAGGCCGTGAATCAGATGGAATGGTTAGTTGCTTTTTTCAATAAGCATGTACTGAATTAATTGCATTTCTTGTCATCTCATGTTGTTAACTTATTTTGAATAAACGTGTTTTTAGGCTGGAAATAGTCATTGATTGATCACAATTTTAGGGTTCATTTGGTCAGGAAATTAGTTTACTTGTTGCTGAAATTGGTTGTTATTGCTGAAATTTTAATTTGTCCCCAAAATTAGTTGTTGCTGAAATTTGTATTAAACTTTAATTTTAATTAGTAGTTGTTAAAAAATGTTGGTTTATTACGTAGGGGCCAAAAATTAATGAATATTAATCATAAGTTTTTTAGGGTTAAAAATTGCCAAACAAGTAAAAGTAACCCAAAAAAATTCTCCGCGGTCCCGCCCCGAACCCCCGACATTTGTAACACAATTTCGCACCCAGTGTCCAAAAATCCTAGGTCTGCCACTGCTTAGTGGTATGTCCATGAATGTTATTCATATGTCATTTGTTTGCAACTAAGGTATTACATGATTTTTTTTCTTCATGTCAATCAAACACTCTTAATCAATTAGTGGCGCCTCACAATCATTATTAACAAAAAATTCGTAGAATGCAAGTTACCTTCTTAGACCATCTAAATGGCACAGGGTTAAATTGTTTAATGTTATTTTTCATGACATTTTTGACAAAAATGAAAGAAGTAAATTTGAGATTATTTTGCTCTCATATTTGCCACTTTAGATGTGGCATGAAGACGCGCCATCAAACACAAAACTTTTGTCTACTCCTATTCCTCTCATTTATCATCATCAATCAAATATTCAACCATTTTATTTATTTATTCATGCAATGAGTGGTTTCGAGTTTTACTTGCTCAAGGATGCTCGTCTCGAAATACAATAATGTTTGTGATGTTGACGAATAGGTACACCAGATGGAGCGTTCGAATATTCAACACCTGCACTTGTAATGAAGCATGCTCCACATACTTGAGAATCGCCATCTCGTGGATGCTTTAAGTTTGACCAAACCTTCTATTATTACTATGTCAATTAGGAGGACAAGCCCGCTTTGGTGGTAGTTTCACAACCAAATCCTGCCTAGTGTGCAGAGCCAACTTTGATGTCGAAGTCGGAACCATCTCGTTAAATGCAACTACTAATGGGCATCCCTTGCCGCCCCCGTTCAACGAAACTACCGCTACCGACCTAGTAAGCATCGAAGTGGGACAAATATTTGTAGGATGTTTAATTTTAAATTTCTTAAGTTAATTTTCTTAGTGTAACTATGACTTATGATTGAAATAAAAGATTTTATTATCATTTCTTCACTGTTGATTACTATTAAAGAAATACATTCGGAAAAAATATTACATGCACCAACGTAAATAACACAAAGATCCATCAAATTAAAGTGGTGAGAAATATATGCTGCAGAGTAAAAAAAAGGTGAGAATGTAAAAATATTTAGGTTGCAACATTTATGACATTGCAGTTGAACAACTAACATGCACTGACTGACTTACCTTCACAGGTATCAGGTTGTCATGGCTCGAGATTTTCGTCGCATTCATGCTACTATTATATTGTGCAAAATCACCACAAGTCATCCTAGATCGTCACGATATAAAAAATGAGTCGGGGCTCAGACAATAGCAAACTAGGATCACAAAACACCAAAATCTCATTCCACATCATTCTGCATGCCCTCTTGGCACCGGGCAAAGTGTTTTTTATTTTCTGAAATGTGGTTATTCATTTGTTTGTACATAAAATGGGCCCTTCTGGGTATCATACTAGTGACTACTTTAGCTTTCGCTCTCATTCTATAGGACCGCCTTGAACAGATAAGCTGACCCACCTCTGTCATAACCTATGAAGCACGGACTCAACACGTAATACGTGTTTCGACATGATACGCAACACGTGATTTTTTCAAAAACTAGGATACGACACGCTAGGATACGTATAATATATAATATATGTTAAAATATATAATATATATTTAAATATATATATATTAATGAAATAAAACAAATTTTTTTTCCATAAAATATATTATCAGAGCATTCTTAACATGAAAATAAGAAAATGAACCATATAAAACAAAATTCAAACATACTTTAACATTAAAAATCATAAATAAGGTAGAATCATAATCACATAAGAAAAAAAATTAAAAATTAAAATTAAAAAAATAAAAAAATAAAATAAGTGTCCTTTTTACGTGTCCCAGCGTGTCGGCAACGTGTCGGAGCGTGTCGCGTGTCAGACTCGTGTCAAAGCTGACTCGTGACTTCTGAGAGAGTGTCGGTACTTCATAGGTCATAACTGCATTCAACCATCTAAGAAAGATGTTTTGTTTGATTGGAGAAGACGTCTAAACGTCTACTTCAACTACAAGGATTCTGTACTCCTCTCAATCAAATAAAACTTTTCTGTCCCATAATGAATCTAAAGATTCTCCTTCCGAAATACATGAACTAACTTTTGCTGAAGCAAATTCCATCTAGATTGTTGCATTTGAGCCAACCAAAATCACATAGCTTTAGGCACATTCCTGAAATCTAGTATCTATATGTCATCAACGATATAATAACTCGTGTCATACGAGCATCCATTAACAACATAATTGCAATGAAGAACTTTGCCATGTATAAGCTCCTCGAGTTTGACTAGTTGAGATCATTTAAATAATTTCTCGACCCTGATATATCCAAAAATTCACTTCAAAACCAGAGGTCGTGGCCTAATACGTTTTGAAGTATGGTCGTATCCTTTTTATGGTGACCTCGATACGTTCCTTCCTATGCCATCAAGAAATTTCGCTGCTAACAAAGCATATAATCTATACTACCTAGCATGGCCGAGAGACCTCGTCGCTCCCCTTTTACGACCGGCCATTGGACATCCAGACCCGTAGATGTCCTTAAGTACTCGTCGAATATATGGCATACGCTACTACATTGCAGAACCGCTTGAACGTCTCAATGACAGAACTCGACGAAATTTAAAAATACTTGTCAATTTAATTTGTTGAGTACTCGTATAGAAGCATTCGGAGATCTGTGGTCATTTTCTGCACACCGAAAAAACTTCATTTTTCACGCCCGAGTTGCTTCCTTATAAAATAATCATCGTAAGAAGCAATCCCGTCAAGGATACGAAAAAACAACGAGCGCCTCGTGAGGAAACGATGTTAAAAGATCTTGGTGTTATAAGTTGCTATACATCTAAATAATCTTTCATTAATTTTACATGCTCTCCCTCCCTATCTCTATCAATAAGAGTTCAATCGGGTGCCTCAACGACGAAAACAAGACTGGCTCCATTCTTCGTTAGCCTCTAAAAGAGGGAGAACTAATGATGCCATTGAACTAAGCAAGAATTCAAGGTAAGCTTCATCCGATGATGACTCTGTAAATTTTTTTATTGAAGGAGTCGTTGAACGAATAGGACAAATTCTTAGTGTCATATTAATAAAGAATAACAACTTAACTTCCAAAATGAAATTAGCGGTAGGCTTTTTAAAATTGGGGCTACATATAGTAATTTTGGAAATAAGATCATGGGTTCAAAAAAATAAGTAGTTTTAAGTGTTTGTTGATCCCACGGTAGTTGGAATGGTACGGGAACGTGAACCGCCTGACAGTCCAATTCACGTGGAAAGTTAAACAATGGACAAAGCTCTCGAGCTTCTATTTTTTTTTTTTGCTTAAACACAGTAGCATTGGAACATTTTGGCCAACCAAAATGCTAAAATGCTCCGAAGATGACCTTATAATGTTTTCCGGGAATAGAGGTATATATTTCTATTTCAATCAACAAACAACAAAAGAAACCTATTTTTTGAATGTGTCACTACTTCACGTCATTGATACTTTCATACACTTCCCATTCTTCATTAGTTCTTAGCAGGGGTGTGCTTTTATATTTGTTTGAATTTCCAAAACCCATTCCATTTTTTCCAATTTTGAAATGATATTTTCGATTGCCGAATTCTGATTTTTAAAAAAGCATTGGAATCGAAATTAAAAAAGTTTTCCCAATATTCCAACTTTTTTGAATTTACGTCAATCTTCTTCCAAAAAATATCCAATTTTCCCTAAAATTTTCTAATTCGATTTTTTCAAAGCACGATGATTTGAAATTTATGAATATTTTTTATTGAAAAATATTTTGTTTATTATTTTTTAGAATTATTTTTTATAGGACTGGTTTTCGGTTTTCGGTCGGTTTGGTCGGTAAATGGAACAATACCATTACCATACCAACTTTAAATTATCAAACCAAAATTACCAGTTTTACCGACTGGTACACCGGCGCATAAATCAAAACCAAACCGTGTGGTACATCGGTAAAATCGGTTGTAAAACCAGTTTTTCAGAAAATACAGTAGGTTTCGGGAAATTTCTCGTTATGGTAAATTTGGTACTACTTAGTACGTAATGGTAATTTTTTGTATCACTTACCTAATTTTTCGGTATTTCATTTCGGTACGGTACAGTTGGTAAATCGTACTGTTCTAAAAAATCCGCTTAGGCATAAGGCTTGGGAGAAACACCCCCCCTTAAGTTTTTTACGCCTTATTCTTGGTAAAACCCTTAAGGCGCACTTTTTTATAAAAACAACAATGCTTTAGTGAAACAATATCGCATTTTAAAGAATTTTTTGTTTAACCGGACCATTATCTCATAAAAAATAATCAAATAGTATTAATGGGATAATTATATTTAGGTCCCATTTATCGGGTCAACATTCTTATATGTCCTATTGACTTTTCAATAATCCCATAAGTCCTATTCCAACTTTTTAGGGAATTTTTTCACCATTTTACCCATTTATAACTAATCATCCGTAACTTCCTTTAGGAAATTACATAAGTGGTTGGACTTTTTTTTTAATCTTTAAATGATCATAACTTTTGATTCACAAATCCGTTATTCGCAAAATTACTATTTTTGAAATCTGCTCGACAAGATCTATCAAACAAGATCCATGAAGGCTATAAAATTCCAAAGGAAAAAATTTACACAAACAGTAAACTTTACTGTATGCACTAGAATATGAAATAATTTTATATATGTGACATTTTTACAAACAGACAGTAACATTTACTGTGGTAATACTACACAGTATGTATATATATATATATATACAGTCCTGCTCTTGTGCGGACTAGTCCGCATTTTAATAATGCGGATCGGACATGTGTCACCTGGCGGTGACCCCAGAAAAGAGAGAGAGTGTACCTATAATTTAGGCGATAGTTTCTAGGGGCACCGTTAGGTGACATATGTTCGGTCCGCACAGGAGCATTATTATATATATATATATATATATATATATATATATATATATATATATATATATATATATATATATATATACGGTGGATCCAAACCCTCTTTTTTCAAAAATAACTTATATTTAAAGGTTCGCGCTAACGGCATCCAATCCTTACCACCATTGTTGGAGCTTCAACGACCTTCGTCAGAGCTCCGATTTGGGGTGGTTAAGAGTGGCATGTGGTGCCGCTGGCGCGAACCTTTGAAAATAAGAGACTTTTGAATAAATGGGTTTTGGATCGACCGGAGTGTCATGGGGTGCCGCTAGCGCGAACCGTTGAAAATAAGATTGGATAAATGGGATCTGGATACTCTTGAGCACCGATTTGGGATGAGTAGGAGTGGCATTAGGTGCCGGTGGCGCAAAGTTTTGAAAATAAAAACATATTGAATATATATATAATGTGATAACACAGTAAATGCTATTATTTGTAAAAATGTCATAGATATTAAACTTTTTTGTATACACCAGAAAATGAAATAGTTTTATATCTCTGACATTTTCACAAACAATAATATTTACTGTGTTAATATACTTATGAAATAGTTTTATATATATAACATTTTCACAAACACTAGCATTTACGGATTTAATATTACACAATATATATACATAACATTTTCACAAACAGTAACATTTACTGAGTTAATATTACATAATATATATATACTAGTAAATGCCCGTGCGTGAAGGCACGCAAGGCTTTTTTTGTGTAAATGATTAGACTTAGCAGGTGGTATTGTTAAATCGTCTTAAGTTGTTAACAACAATATAAGATGCTTGCCAAATTTGAATCATACAATTGCTCATATTAAATTACAAACACAAAAAGGAAAATTAAAACTACTCATAAATTATTGCATTAACATGAATTTAAAAATAAAATTAGAAAGTGAATTTTCTCACATTTAATTATGGAGAGACACGTCTAACTAAGAATATAACTAAGTACATCATTTACAAATGAGAAAAACAGCACAAAAGGAATAAACTAAGAGAGAGAAAAATTCATTAAAGAGCACCACAAATAATACACTATTAAAGAGCACCACAAATAACACACAATTGCTCACACTAAACCACAAATATCGTTCCCCAACAAATAATAATTTACATTGGTGTGATGAAGTTGTCAATAAATTAATTTCCCAACTCATCAACATTATGCATAGGTGTTCCTCTTGCCTGAAGACATGGTTCAAGCTTTGCAAAAAATAGACACATTCTTGCGACATGTATGGTATAAGTACACCATGTGACAAAGTAGTTTTTTACCGACTACAAATACAAAAATCTACATCAATTCAGACTTGTAATCATAGATAGAATTTATATAAAACACAAAAATGTGTACATGATTTATAAAATTTGGGCAAAATCTCCTCTATTTATAGGACTATCCACCTATTTAAAAAATCAAAACTACTCAGTTATACAAATAGTCCATCCTGTACATTATATAAACCAACAAAAAAATCATTATTAGCACTATAATTAATAACAACCAAAATCAATAATAACACTCGTTTATGTTAAAACGCCAGCAAAATTATAAACAGAATAAATATAAAATATTATCTTTTTCGAGTATTCCATGTGCGTCTGAGAATTTTCGCACCTTGGAACACATACTAAACATGTCTACGACACCTATTAATAAAAAGTGTCACCAACACTTCCATAATTTAATCCAACATTCAAAGTAAACAATCCACTTTCACCACTAAATTTGCATTACATGATGAACCACCTTCTGAAGTTATTAAAAAAAACTTAATGCTAAATTGAGGGGCATGGTGTTCCTTAAAACCTTAACCAGTCTTTTATTTTTCCCGTACCCAAAAACATATATACACATCTTTGACAATTAGTAGAAACTCAATTTGGAAAGCATTTAATGAAATTGAATTCGACAAATGGTAAAGTACTTATTAATAGAGCAAAATTGAGAAAATGTTGTAGAGAAGCCTTGAACCACAAATAAAGATTACGCCCGTAATCGACACATCGCAATCTCGAGCTTAGGGATAGCGCGTGATTACATATGACACGAAAGCTAGAGCCCGAGCATATGAATAAGAAGCCCGCGTCATTCTTGTGGACATTATGCATGGCACACGCTATGCATGTCATAACACTATTTGCATGGGAAGACAGAGAAATGTTAGATACATAGTTTCGTTGCCAGTGGAGCTAAGACACACTTATGTATATTACAATAAACAAATTGATATTATTTTTACCAAAGCAATTGTACCATCAAATAAAGTAGTGATACGCAGCATAATTGTTATGTCTATGTTAAGCTTCCATATTGGTACATAGTGAAAATCAAAGGTACATAGTGGCTTCCTTTCTTTCATCGAACATCCTTCACAAAATAATACAACACCAAAAACTATAGAAATAATTTGTGCTAATATTTTAAAGAACACAATGTAGACTCAAATCTAATAAATATTAAATTTAAAAAAAAACATTCCCGCTACACATAGAAATGTAAACGGAATGATTAAAATAAATTAACATACGTATGTAAGCAAAAATATAACCCAAAATGGAACAAACAATGGTTACTTCTACAATATTCAAACAGAAAGATGTTGGGAAAAAAAACAGAGTATATCGGAAAATATAAATACATCCTCGAACACAAAAGAAAACCCTTAAAGAAAATATAGAATATTTGAGGCCGATCATCACCAGCTCCAAATTTGTTACCTATTTTCCGGCTGAAATGCATTAAAGTATCAATGTCGGACCACCATGAAATTTATAAGGCATGGCGGTAGTGAGTTTCCCACGCTAACATGGACTCTAACTTAAACTTCCATCCTAATTTCCTCAACACTAAACATAGTCTACGAATTTCTACTCCAACAGATCATGAAAATCTCCAGCCCAGGTTCCAGACTCGAGAGAGCCCAGCACACCCCATTCTCGACTTTGACCATGACACTATTTTCAATCAGATCTCACTTTTAACACTTGACCGAGCGAAGACCTGACTGAATGAAGACATTTGAAGTCATCACCAGCATTTAGGGCACTATCAGTTTAGCTATCCAAATCCGCTCCCATGTAACTCGTTAGGAAGATCAACATGTTGAAATCATTTTAATATGGTCTCAGTTTATTTATGGGGGTGTTATTCTACTCAGATCCATATTGTGTTTAAGAAAAATCAGTTTTTATTATGGACAATGAGTTTTCTTGCTAGATCTGGGTTTGGTGTCAAGTTGTTACAAATCTAATGTTTAAAGGGTTAAACCATTCAAGTGAGTTGGGTTTTCAATTTACCTTAATTGAATATTTGTAGATCTCCGTCTTAAGAATCATCTTGTGCTGGGTTTTGAGGTTTCTTATTCTTTTGGTATTTTGTGTGTAGCTCTTGCCTTGCTCGTTCAACTTTCTTGTGTGATCAAAGATGGTGATCTCCCTAGATCTTGATTCATGCTTTGGAGTTTAAGTTTAGAGCTCACTTGTTCTTTGGGTTCGTCTCTTATATAGCTAAACATGTTGCCCTTAGTTTGTCAAAATCAACGTGAGATTGGAACATCTTGATCACTTAGAATCCATCTTTGATGATTCAATCAGCCATATCAGTTCCGGAATCTCCAGTATTAAAACCGTAAATGAAGATCATACTCTATCAGTTCACTTGACTTGATAGAATAAGGGGTGTATAAAGACGAAGAGGAAGCTAGAGTTCGTGAGATGAGAGAAGGAAAGAGAGATGGGTGTCTTTTATTTAGGATGTAGTTATCAAATGTTCGAGCGGGGAAAATGGGTTTTTGAATGAAAAGTTTGAGAACATGGGTAAAATTTGTTTGGGCGGGATATTGATTCTTGGTGAGTGAATCTCCACCCTTCATTTTTAAATTAGAAATGTGGCCAAATCTAAGCCCTTATTGTGCTTTTACATTTTTGCAATTCAAAACCTATGCTATCTTATTATATGGATATATATACACACACACACACGCCGTAGATCGAAACCACTATTTTTTTTCTTCAAAATTACCATATTTTTAAATGTTTACGCTAGCGACATTCAATCCCCACCACTACCCACCCCCATTGTCGGAGCTTCAACGACTTCCATCAGAGCTACGATTTGGGTTGGTAGTAGTGACATAGGGTGCCGCTGGCGCGGACCTCTGAAATTAAGAGAATATTAGATAAATGGGGTTTGGATCCACCAGAGCTCCGATTTGGGGTGAGTAGGGGTGGCATTGAGTTAGGTTTATATCTATAACATTTTCACAAACATTAACATTTACTGTGTTCATATAACACAGTATATATATATCCAAACCTCTTTTTCTGATATTATCTTATTTTTAACTGTCCGTGCCAGCGGCATCCAATCCCCATGACCACCCACCCCCTTTATCGGAGTTCCAACAACCTTCATCAGAGCTCTGATTTGAGGTGGCATGAGATGTTGATGTAACATTTTCACAAACAGTAACATTTATTATTTGTGAAAATATTACAGAGATAAACCTAATTCAATGCTACCCCTACTCACCTCAAACTGGAGCTCCGGTGTATCCAAACCCCATTTATCCAATATTCTCTTATTTCCTAAGGTCCGTGCCAACGGCACTCTATGTCACCCCAAATCATAACTCTGATGAAGGTTGTTGGAGCTCCGACAATTGGGGTTAGTGGTGGTGGTCGGGATTAGATACCGCTAGCGCGGGCTATTAAAAGTAAGACAATATCAGAAAAAAGAGGTTTGGATCCACAGTATATATATATATATATATATATATATATATATATATATATATATATATATATATATATATATATATATATATACTGTGTTATAACACAGTAAATGTTAACGTTTGTAAAAATGTTATAGATAACATTTGTAAAAATGTTATAGAAATAAACCTAACCCAATGTCACCCCTATATATATATATATATATATATATATATTGTGTTACAACACAGTAAATGTTAACGTTTGTAAAAATGTTATAGATATAAACCTAACCCAATGTCAACCCTACTCACCCCAAATCGGAGCTCTAGTGGATCCAAACTCCATTTATCTAATATTCTCTTAATTTCAGAGGTCCGCGCAAGCGGCACCCTATGCCACTACTACCCACCTAAATCATAGCTCTGATGAAAGTCGTTGAAGCTTCGACAATGGGGGTGGGTAGTGGTGGGGATTGAATGTCGCTAGCGTAAACCTTTAAAAATATGGTAATTTAAAAAAAAAGAGGTTTGGATCTACCGTGTATATATATATATGTTATGTAATGTTAACTCAGTAAATGTTACTGTTTGTGAAAATGTTATATATATATATATTGTGTAATATTAACTCAGTAAATGTTACTGTTTGTGAAAATGCTATATATATAAAACTATTTCATAAATATATTAACACAGTAAATGTTATTGTTTGTGAAAATGTCACAAATATGAAACTATTTCATTTTCTGGTGTAGACAATAGAGTTTAATATCTATGACATTTTTACTATATATATATATCGAATATGCTCCTATTTTTAAAGTTCTGTGCCACCCCTACTGTGACAACCCGAATATAATTATGATTAATTATGCTTAAATCATGCCTAGCTTATGTGATATGATTAGCGTGTTATTAATATATGTGATGTTAATTTATTATGTTTAGTCTAATCTTACCTTCAAAAAGCATGAAATGTCGAATTAGTTACAAATACAAAATTTTGAAGGTTTCGATAGGAATGCCCATGTTTAAGGCTAGTTTTGACCTTTATTACATAACAATTGACTTGAGGTGAAAACTATAAAGTTGTAGACGAGTGAGTTATGGTTGTAACACAACAAACGGTGAATGAAACGGAGGTTCGAACGAGAAGTTATACCAAAATTACGAAACAAGGGCAAAATAGTCCATCCGTTAAGTAGTATTTTGTCTTATTATGGCAACAAATGTTTTATTCTCATTGGTTGGGAAGGGTGGTGGCTTTGGCCGACCTTAAACCTTTAGAATTACCTCTTTATTCATTCAAAATGCAGCCATGAGAGATTTTAAGCCTAAGGAAAGAGAAGTTGGAAGTTAGGAAGAAAAAGTGAGGAGAAAATTGAAGAAAATTCATAGAAAATTACGTAGAAGCCCTTAAGGTAATTCCAACCATGAATCTTGTTATTTTTCTTGAAATTATGATTTATATGACATAAATCCTTGATTTTTTATTGAACTTTCGTACTTGGGTGCATATGTATGGATATATGCAAGTTTAAGTTAAGTTGAATGTACAAAACCCTAAGATTGCTTTGTTTAGAAACTTTGTTTATTCAAACTTCCATATATTTTTTTATAGTTACTGGAATCGATTGATTCCAATTGGATATTAACCTGGACTTACATATGTATGACATATCCTAAAATCATGGGAAAATACCAAGAAATGAGTCCTTGGTAAGAGTTTGAAGTTCGGGTATGAAATCTGCCCTAAGGGTGAAAGTATGCCTACCATGTGTTCGATGTTTTGCTTGACATAGAAAACGAACCTTAAAAATTATGAAACTTTAATATTATATTTTTCAATGTGTTTACTGATGTTGGGTGAAATATCATAGAAATTTATGATGTATAAAAATCATGAAAATTCCTGGAAGTTGAATGAACGATAAAAGAGCCTATAGGGCAGATTTGCTATGTGGTGAAGAAATAGACTTATTTTGCTCTAGGAAACTCGGAATGATGTGCCGTCTTTTGTTTTGGAAACATGATATAATAAGGATTGGATTACCAAGAATAATTAAAAAGGGTTTGGACTGTAATTTGAATATGTTAAATATCAGAACCTGAGTCTAGATGGGACTTTATTTTAATGAATGATTTGGATTGAATAATATGATGCTTATGAATTGAGTTATGATTGAAGTTATTCTTTGGACTATTAATATTCTTATGATGATACTAATATTGTGAGAATGATAGGAAGGGAAGAAGAGCTGATTGAACAAGTACCGGATAAAGGCAAGGGAAAAGCCAGTTAAACTGTCAAGGTGAGTGTACTTATGATTTGTTTCATATATAAATATGAATATAGCTCTAAGAGCGGATTTGTTTGAATACTTCGGTATTCAGGATTTGTTTGGATATTAAAATATCCAGGATTGGTTGGGTCTTATGATCCAGGATTGGAATTGGACAAAGATCCAATGATTTGTTGGAACTTATGTTCCAGGATTTGTTATTGCCAATGGGCAGAATTAATTGGAACTTATGTTCCAGGATTTGTTATTGCCAATGGGCAGGATTGTTCGGATTTTATATCCACATATTCTATATAGAATTGTTATTACATTGTAGGGAAGGAGTACCTCACTAAACTTAATGCTTACAGTTATATTTTAATAATTTCAGGTTTGTATGCTGCCAACTAGAATACCAATGACCGGTAACTTTGAGAGTTGCACCGTTGGAAGGAGCCGGGGTTTAAATGTGGGGATTTTATCATTGTCACACTGAAGATTTTAATTTACTCACACATTGTATATTTTGCGTTAGTATGGATTGAGTTGATGATTGTGAAATTTTATCGTAGTTAATCATAGTATTGTATGTCCGCTTAATTATGACTCTGATATTGATTTCGTTATGGCACGATAATAATATTATGTTGATTATGCACATTATACCGTAAAATATGGATAGATGAATTATATTTCCAATGGGCTCTAGATTATGATTTAATTATTCTAATAATAAATTATTAGTATGGATATTGGGTTTGGGTGTGACAATTAGTGGTATCAGAGCGTCTAGGTTATTAATTCTGGACGTGTGTGACGATTAGATGGCAGTTATTGATTGATTTGATATTATTGAATTGTTTATATACTAACCAATAGTTTAGTACTGTAAACTGTTTATATTGGTTGTTGGAATTTTATTGTATTACAGATAATTCCAGATGGAACCTGGGGATGGACAACCTAGAGAAGAGGGAGTCGCTTCTCGTACAGAGAATACTGAAGTGGAGCAAAGTGTTGCTGGAAGGGCTAGAGAGCAAGAGCATCCTATAGAGATGCAAATAACGGCGCAGGCAATGATGAGGATGGCAGAGCAACAAGAAAGAAATATGGCGCAAATGGCAGAACAACAGGCTAGATATCTAGAATCCAAGACTGTGGCCAGGATTGAGAAAGAGGCAAGGAAGGAAATGAAAGATTCCATGCATGAGAAGTTTTTGAAGTTGAATCCTCCGGAATATTCAGGGTCAGTTGAACCTACGGAAGCTGAGATGTGGGTCAGGGATCTAGAAACTATCTTTGCAGTTATGAAGGTTCCAGATAACCAGAAAGTGAATCTAGCTGTGTTTAAGCTCAAAGGAGAGGCGAAATATTGGTGGGAAGCCAGCAACCATTTGGTGCCCAGGATGGAAGGTACTGATGTTATTACTTGGGCTGAATTTATTAAAGCTTTGTATGTTAAGTATTTCCCTAAGGTCTATAGGAGGGAGAAGCTGAGGGAGTTTATAAATTTGACCCAAGGGAACATGTCTGTGAGGGAGTATGATGCTAAATTTACTGCTTTGTCTAGATTTGCTACTAAGTATGTGCAGGAGGAAGAAGATAAATGTAGTAAGTTTCAAGATGGACTGATTTGGCCTATTCAAAATAGAGTGGCCACTTATGAGTTAGAAGATTATGCTTCTCTGGTAAACAAAGCCATGATAACAGAAAGGCAAATGAACCAAGGGGTGGCGAGCAGAGAGAGTTTTAAGAAAAGTAGATTCGACGCATCTCAGTATAGGGGAGGTGAGAGTGGAAGTGTTAAGGTGGAACCTCATAAATTTCAGAGAGGAGGTGGAGATAGTGGTAGAGGTCAGGGGAGGTTTGGTAGAGATACCAGGGGTGGAGGATCTTTTGGTTCAGCCAGAAAGTCAGGGAGAGGTGAGGCCCCAATAGGAGGTGTTACATGTTTCTTTTGTAAAGAGGAAGGACATTATAAATCTGAGTGTCCTAAGCTTAAGGGATTGGAATGCCACCATCGTCATCAAGTGGGGCATATTAAGAAGAATTGTCCGCAATTGGCACAGACTCCAGCAACACATAGTGAAGTAGCAAGCAGAATGTTATC
Organism: Sambucus nigra; assembly: GCA_949130495.1. Lineage (NCBI taxonomy): Eukaryota > Viridiplantae > Streptophyta > Magnoliopsida > Dipsacales > Adoxaceae > Sambucus > Sambucus nigra. Next base: position 290,232,639 of record OX422218.1, on the reverse strand, counting down.
TCCAGGCAGTACAGTGAAGAGTGTGGGTAGAGGACAAGCTAGTGGTTCCAGGCCAGGTGGGCGAGTCTTTACGATGAAAGAAGCTCAGATTACTCCAGATGTGGTGACAGGTACACTTTCTGTTAGTGATAGAAGTGCTTATGTTTTGGTTGATCCTGGTTCCACACATTCTTTTGTGTCCTATGCTTTTGCCATATACCTGAATATACCGTGTGCTCGTTTAGATGTGGGGTTGGGTATTTATATGCCTATGGGGGATATGGTTGTAACTGAATATGTTTTTCATGATTGTGTTTTGACTGTGGGGTCTAGAGATACAGTTATAGATCTACTTCCATTGGATATTTCTGATTTTGATATAATTCTGGGAATGGATTGGCTATCCAAATATCATGCATCCATGGATTGTTTCCGTAAGGAAGTTGTTTTTAATATGCCTGGTGAGCCTGAATTTAAATTTGTGGGGGAAAGGAAAATTGTTCCCAGTTGCATCATTTCTGCTATTCAGACGAGGAAATTATTGAGTAAGGGTTGTGAGGGTTTTATTGCATATGTTCTTGACACTAGGAAGGGGGCTTTACAATTAGTCGATGTTCCTATTGTACGGGATTTTCCTGAAGTGTTTCCTAGTGAGTTGCCAGGGTTACCTCCAGAAAGAGAAGTTGAATTTAGTATTGAATTAGCACCAAGGACAACCCCTATTTCTATGGCACCGTATAGAATGGCACCTGCTGAGTTGAAAGAACTTAAGATCCAGTTGCAAGATTTACTTGATAGGGGGTTCATACAGCCTAGTGTATCTCCATGGGGTGCGCCAGTTTTATTTGTGAAAAAGAAAGATGGTACCATGCGTTTGTGTATTGATTATAGGCAACTGAATAAAGCTACAATTAAGAACAAGTATCCTTTACCTCGTATAGATGATTTGTTTGATCAGTTACATGGTGCTAAAGTGTTTTCAAAGATAGACTTGCGATCGGGTTATCATCAGGTGAGGGTGAAGGAAAGTGATATTTCTAAAACCGCTTTCCGTACTCGGTATGGTCATTTTGAATTTCTTGTGATGCCTTTTGGGGTGACTAATGCTCCAGCTGTATTTATGGATCTTATGAACCGGGTACTGCGTCCTTTTGTTGATTCATTTGTGATAGTTTTTATTGATGATATTCTGATTTATTCACATGATATGGTTGAACATGAAAAGCATCTCACAACTATTTTGAATCTGTTGAAAGATAAGAAGTTGTATGCCAAGTTTAGCAAGTGTGAATTTTGGCTATCACAAGTTGCATTTTAGGCCATGTTATTTCTGGAGATGGTATATGTGTTGATCCTAAAAAGGTAGATGCTATTGTGAAATGGGAGAGACCCGATAATGTGACTGAGGTGAGGAGTTTCCTGGGTTTAGCTGGGTATTATAGAAGGTTTATTAAGGGATTTTCTTCGATTGCCTTACCAATGACTAAACTGACCCGGAAAGATGTTAAGTTTGAATGGAATTCTGATTGCGAAAATAGTTTTGATGAATTGAAAAAGAGGTTGGTAACTGCACCTGTTCTTACTATTCCGCATGGTGGAGATGGTTTTGTTGTTTATACCGATGCTTCACATCACGGGTTGGGTTGTGTTTTTATGCAGCATGGTAAAGTTATTGCCTATGCTTCTAGGCAGTTGCGTACACATGAACGTAATTATCCTACACATGATTTGGAACTTGCTGCTATTATGTTTGCTTTGAAGTTATGGCGTCATTATCTATATGGTGAGGTATGTGAAATTTTTACTGACCATCAAAGCCTTAAGTATTTATTTACTCAGAAGGAGTTGAATTTGAGGCAGAGGCGGTGGATGGAGTTGATTAAAGATTATGATTGTACAATTCACTACCACCCAGGAAAGGCAAATGTAGTTGCAGATGCTTTGAGTAGAAAGGCTTCAGGCAGGTTATCTTGTATTCGATGTGCTAGAGTTGCTCACATTATGGAGTTGAGATTGATGGGAGTGGAATTGCAGCTAGCAGATGGGGACAGATTCTTTGCTCATGTAAGCATGAGGCCTTTGTTAGCTACCCGTATTCATGATTTGCAAAGTCAGGATCCTTTCCTTGAGAAGAAACGACAAGATGTCCAAGACGGTAAGTCTGAAGATTTTTGTATTGTGAATGATGGAACTTTATTGTATAAACAACGGTTATGTGTGCCTAATGTGGGTGGATTGAAAGAGGAAATCTTAGATGAGGCTCATAATTCCATTTATACTATGCATCCTGGTAGCACTAAAATGTATAGGGATTTAAAGGAGCATTATTGGTGGAATAATATGAAGAAGGAAATAGCTGATTTTGTTGCTAGGTGCCTTATATGTCAGCAAGTGAAAGTAGAGCATCAGAAACCTACTGGTCTGCTTCAGCCATTGCCAATACCGGAATGGAAATGGGATCATGTAACGATGGATTTTGTGGTTGGGCTTCCTCGATCTCAGAAGGGGTCAGATTCGATTTGGGTAGTGGTAGACAGGTTAACCAAGTCATCTCACTTTCTAGCAGTGAAGACTACGTATACAGTTGATAGGTATGCTAGATTGTATGTTAATGAAATTATTCGATTGCATGGAGCACCCGTTTCTATTGTTTCAGATAGGGACCCTACTTTTACCTCCAGATTTTGGGATAGTTTGCAGTATGCTATGGGTACCAACTTAAAGTTTAGTACGGCTTTTCATCCCCAGACAGATGGGCAGTCTGAAAGGACAATACATATTTTGGAAGATATGCTTAGAGCTTGTGTGCTTGATTTCAAAGGTAATTGGGATGAATATTTGCCTTTGATAGAATTTGCATATAACAATAGTTTTCAGTCTACTATTGGTATGGCTCCATATGAAGCGTTGTATGGTAGACGGTGTCGTACACCCGTATGTTGGGGTGAAGTTGGTGAGAGGAAGATAGAGGGTCCAGAGTTGATTGAAGTCACCACTGCAAAAGTGAAGATTATTCAAGATAGAATGAGAACGGCTCAAAGCAGACAAAAAAGTTATGCGGATAAGAGACGAAAAGATTTAGAATTTCAGAAGGGGGATTACGTGTTTCTTCGGATATCACCATGGAAAGGAGTTATGAGGTTTGGAAAGAAAGGTAAATTGAGTCCACGCTACATTGGACCTTATGAAATTCTTGAGAAAGTCGGGATGGTTGCCTACAAGTTAGCGTTACCACAGGAGTTAGCCCGATTACATGATGTTTTCCATGTTTCTATGTTGAGAAAGTATGTAGCGGACCCTTCACATGTATTGGTGGAACAACCTATTGAGTTGAAGGAAGATTTGAGCTACGTGGAAGAACCGCTTGCTATCGTTGATAGGAAAGAACAAATATTAAGATCAAAGGTGATCCCACTTGTGAAAGTTGTGTGGAGAAGGCATTCCATGGAAGAAGCTACATGGGAGAGTGAGGATAGCATGAAAATGCGTTATCCCTATTTGTTTGATTCGGACAACCAAGGTATGTCAATTTCGAGGACGAAATTTCCTAACAGGGGGAGAATTGTGACAACCCGAATATAATTATGATTAATTATGCTTAAATCATGCCTAGCTTATGTGATATGATTAGCGTGTTATTAATATATGTGATGTTAATTTATTATGTTTAGTCTAATCTTACCTTCAAAAAGCATGAAATGTCGAATTAGTTACAAATACAAAATTTTGAAGGTTTCGATAGGAATGCCCATGTTTAAGGCTAGTTTTGACCTTTATTACATAACAATTGACTTGAGGTGAAAACTATAAAGTTGTAGACGAGTGAGTTATGGTTGTAACACAACAAACGGTGAATGAAACGGAGGTTCGAGCGAGAAGTTATACCAAAATTACGAAACAAGGGCAAAATAGTCCATCCGTTAAGTAGTATTTTGTCTTATTATGGCAACAAATGTTTTATTCTCATTGGTTGGGAAGGGTGGTGGCTATTACCTCTTTATTCATTCAAAATGCAGCCATGAGAGATTTTAAGCCTAAGGAAAGAGAAGTTGGAAGTTAGGAAGAAAAAGTGAGGAGAAAATTGAAGAAAATTCATAGAAAATTACGTAGAAGCCCTTAAGGTAATTCCAACCATGAATCTTGTTATTTTTCTTGAAATTATGATTTATATGACATAAATCCTTGATTTTTTATTGAACTTTCGTACTTGGGTGCATATGTATGGATATATGCAAGTTTAAGTTAAGTTGAATGTACAAAACCCTAAGATTGCTTTGTTTAGAAACTTTGTTTATTCAAACTTCCATATATTTTTTTATAGTTACTGGAATCGATTGATTCCAATTGGATATTAACCTGGACTTACATATGTATGACATATCCTAAAATCATGGGAAAATACCAAGAAATGAGTCCTTGGTAAGAGTTTGAAGTTCGGGTATGAAATCTGCCCTAAGGGTGAAAGTATGCCTACCATGTGTTCGATGTTTTGCTTGACATAGAAAACAAACCTTAAAAATTATGAAACTTTAATCTTATATTTTTCAATGTGTTTACTGATGTTGGGTGAAATATCATAGAAATTTATGATGTATAAAAATCATGAAAATTCCTGGAAGTTGAATGAACGATAAAAGAGCCTATAGGGCAGATTTGCTATGTGGTGAAGAAATAGACTTATTTTGCTCTAGGAAACTCGGAATGATGTGCCGTCTTTTGTTTTGGAAACATGATATAATAAGGATTGGATTACCAAGAATAATTAAAAAGGGTTTGGACTGTAATTTGAATATGTTAAATATCAGAACCTGAGTCTAGATGGGACTTCATTTTAATGAATGATTTGGATTGAATAATATGATGCTTATGAATTGAGTTATGATTGAAGTTATTCTTTGGACTATTAATATTCTTATGATGATACTAATATTGTGAGAATGATAGGAAGGGAAGAAGAGCTGATTGAACAAGTACCGGATAAAGGCAAGGGAAAAGCCAGTTAAACTGTCAAGGTGAGTGTACTTATGATTTGTTTCATATATAAATATGAATATAGCTCTAAGAGCGGATTTGTTTGAATACTTCGGTATTCAGGATTTGTTTGGATATTAAAATATCCAGGATTGGTTGGGTCTTATGATCCAGGATTGGAATTGGACAAAGATCCAATGATTTGTTGGAACTTATGTTCCAGGATTTGTTATTGCCAATGCGCAGAATTAATTGGAACTTATGTTCCAGGATTTGTTATTGCCAATGGGCAGGATTGTTCGGATTTTATATCCACATATTCTATATAGAATTGTTATTACATTGTAGGGAAGGAGTACCTCACTAAGCTTAATGCTTACAGTTATATTTTAATAATTTCAGGTTTGTATGCTGCCAACTAGAATACCATATGACCGGTAACTTTGAGAGTTGCACCGTTGGAAGGAGCCGGGGTTTAAATGTGGGGATTTTATCATTGTCACACTGAAGATTTTAATTTACTCACACATTGTATATTTTGCGTTAGTATGGATTGAGTTGATGATTGTGAAATTTTATCGTAGTTAATCATAGTATTGTATGTCCGCTTAATTATGACTCTGATATTGATTTCGTTATGGCACGATAATAATATTATGTTGATTATGCACATTATACCGTAAAATATGGATAGATGAATTATATTTCCAATGGGCTCTAGATTATGATTTAATTATTCTAATAATAAATGATTAGTATGGATATTGGGTTTGGGGTGTGACACCTACTCACCCCAAATCGGTGCTCCAGATGATCCCGATTCCATTTATCCAATCTTATTTTCAAAGGTCCACGCCAGCGACAACCCATGATACTCCGGTGGATCCAAAACCCATTTATTCAAAAGTCTCTTATTTTCAAAGGTCCTCGCCAGCGGCACCACATGCCACCCTTACCCACCTCAAATCGGAGCTCTGACGAAGGTCATTGAAGCTCCAACAATTTTGGTAAGGATTGGATACCGCTAGCGCGAACCATTAGATATAAGGTAATTTAAAAGAAAAAAGGGTTTGGATCCACCGTATATATATATATATATATATATATATATATATATACTGTGTAGTATTACCACAGTAAATGTTACTGTCTGTTTGTGAAAATGACACATATATAAAATTATTTCATATTCTAGTGCATACAGTAAAGTTTACTGTTTGTGTAAATTTTTTTCTTTGAAATTTTATAGCCTTCATAGATCTTGTTTCATAGATCTCGTCGAGCAGATTTCAAGAATAGTAATTTTGCGAAAAACGAATTTGTGAATCAAAAGTTATGATCATTTAAAGATTAAAAATTAAAGTCCAAATGGTGAAAAAATCCCCTAAAAAGTTGGAATAGGACTTATGGGATTATTGAAAAGTCAATAGGACTTATAAGAATGTTGACCCGATAAATGAGACCTATGTGTAAAGACCCTTATTTTAATTTGCATATATTCAGACATATTTTTTATGATATGTGCAATTTTAGTATTTTAATAGCCTTGTTATGGTTAAAAATTATTAAAATATATTAAGAAGGGCTAAACGCCTTTTCACGCATTTTTACGTCTAACGCCCGCCTAGACTTTTAGGGCTTGAGATTTGGCCTCCACGCCTCAATCACCCCTCGCGTTTTTTAGAACCTTGCTAAATCGGTTTATAAAATGTTAAAATCAAAACCAACCACAAAAAAATCAGTAATTTCAATTTCGGTAAGTAAAAAATGTAAATCATTACCACTAATTTTCGATACAAAATGGTATGGTATGAGTTTTTACTGTACCGCAAACACCCCTAGTTCTTACGAAAACTTTTTCAATTTTGGTAATAGATTTAGGTTTCCAAAAATATTGGAATCATAATCAGTACAAATAATTTTTGTCAAAATTTCGATTATTTTTTCAAAAGACCATTTATGAATTAGATCTCACTGAAATACAATCGCAGTTGTAAGACGCGTAACATACCAAGATTTGATGTAAGGAGAAGATGGTATATAATGTTGCTGTTGCTTTTTAGTCATACTCATCATAGATTCGAATCATTTTACGCATTTTTTTTAATCGAACACACTCTAAGATTCGAGTGAATGAAAAAAAATCATATAACTGTCTAAAATGAACATTATGAGGCTGCACTTTAGGCCAAAAACATAATGACCCTTTCAAGTACCTCAGTGAACCAAAGTATGGGATATCCATTCTTCTAGAGCTTTTTCCCTATATCACTATTGTTTAGGTTTAGGGGTGTTAAATGGATGAACACGGAGCAGACCATATTATTCATTATTCATATCCATTTGAAAGTTCATTATCCATATTCATAGTTGTATCCTTGTGGATAGTACATGCAACTATTTTTGTCAATATCATCATAGATTCCCGATTTCAAATAATATCTGTACCTGTTCAGATTATTTATATTAATACATCTCACACATCTAACTCTACTTCATCTTTCTTTTTGAAAACTTTAGTTTATTGTAGGGAAATAAAAAACTTGGTGTGTTGTTTTGAAATGGGCATCAACTTAACCAACTCCATTTTCTGTTTAGGTAAGCCCAGTTTGGTTGCGCAAATTATTTGATTATGTAAATTAGTTCATTGTGAATTAGTGAATTATAAATGAGTGAATTTGAAATGAGTTAAATCCAATTTTACACAATGTTTGGTAATTTGAAATTGATGTTAAGGTTCTATGAAAAAAAGATAAAAACAAATCAAGAGAGAGAGGGGGAGGGAGGGAAAGAGAGAGGGAGATGGGAAGGGGAAGAGGGAGAGGGGACATACACTTAATGTGACTCCTATTTCAAATGGATTCATTTAACATTTTTTGTGAAATGATCCAATTTCAAATTTTGCACATGAGCTAAAATTGAGCAATTAATGAATCCTTTCATTAATGAAACCAAACACAATTAATGAGTCAATTTGTAAATTGGACAATTTATTAATGATCCAATTTACAATTTTTGGACAACCAAACAGGGCCGTAGAGTTTTTCATAATTTTTGAAAAGACAAAAGTTTCGTCACCTTCGTCCATTTTTCTCAAGGCGGAGTCAAAACTTTGAACAAAACAAAGTAGATTTGAAGAGATAGGGCATGTGTGTCGTGAAGTGATAATGTGATGAAGTCAACAACGATAACCTAATTCACAATTCATATTCATAAACAATTCAAAACTTTCAAATTTTGTGAGATTTTCTTTTCTTTTATTTTGTTGACTCAATTTTTCATGAGATTGATTTTAGTTATACTCAAAATTAGTGGTTAAGATCGTGTTAATCGTTTTATTATAAAATGAATTTGTAAATATAACTAAGAATAAAGTTGTAAATATCAAAATTGAAATATTCTACATATACAAATATTGGAAAAAATGAATATTTGCAAATATGGACACTCTGGCTCGTATACGGAATATCCGTGACAAATACATATTCTATCAATATCAATATTCGTTTTCCTAGATATTTAAACGTGTTATCCGAATCCTCTCATTCAAATAAATATCAGCAAAATTCGGAATCTAATGTCAAACAGATTCGGATTGTCTAATATCTTTTCACACCCTACTATTGTTTCAAAGTCTACCGTATTATTCACATGCGGATGGTCCTTTCATTTGTAAACAATAACCCAAAAAAGCCTTAATTACGGTCTAATATCAACCAAAATGAAATCCACAGGACCACAGATAAATCGTACAATATAAATTTTCACAAGAGTATAAATATTCAAGGATATAAAGAAAAACAAGATAAAAGGCTCTGAGAGCTTCTCCTGTGCCATTATGTTTGGTGAATTTTGCAGATCGCGGCACTTATGCTTTTACAATCAAATTCCATGGTCTTCATCCAATTCTCAAAGTCTCCAATTTCCTGTGCAAGTACATCAATATGGGATTTTAGAAATTAAGAGCATACACCACCAGCATATAACATATTCCAGTTACAGCCAGAAATCATGTGCCAACTGCATTTCAACATTGTAAGGTAACTTGACTATATTCCCTGAGCAATCTTAAGTGAAAAAAATACGTTTGCTAACATTATGAATTGAGTTTTGGTAGCTATACATGACGACTGATTAGTACTCAGACAATGTCTCATAATTTAACACTAGTTTTAGCATCACATGTAGAGCTGGCAAATGGACGGGCCACGGGTGGATTTGGGCGGGTAGCTCACGGGTTGGGCAAGATATGGGCAGGCTAGTACGGGTTGAGGTGGTGAGCGGGCCAGAAATGGGCTGGGTGAGCCCGCCGACCCGGGCAAGAAGTGGGTGATTTTCAAAGAGGAAAAATCTGACTGGCTCTTCAACTTGAGATCGAGAGAGAGAGAGTGTCAAACTGAAAATCGGAAAAAAAAAAAAAAAGATATAGGATCGACTTGCTGCTTGATTTGAAGAGGCTTAAAGAAATAGAGTTTTCAACACTTCATATATATCTAATGTAGATGATGGGCTAGAAATGGGCTGTTTTTAACCCTAAAAAAAGTTACACCCAGCCCGTTTGGCCCATATTTCTAAATCGATGGGCCCCAAAGTAGCATGACCTGGGTAGAAATGGGCAGTTTCTTGTATTTGGGCTGTGACTGCCAGCTCTAATCACATGGTTACACGAATGGATCCAAAATATTTCACTCAGGCTTCAAGTATAGGATGTGTTTGGTGATCCATAATCACAATATTTTCAATCACCAGAACCATATATTTAATTTAAGTGAACACAATCATTTCCAGTCCAATCAAACAACTGCATTACTCAAACGTGAAAATCCAGGATTTATACACATGGTACGAAAAGGACATTGGTCCTTTAAAATCCAATGCAAGATGTGATGTACAAATTTGAACTCAGTGAGATAAGAAATTAACCAATTAGTGCTTTTTGGAAGGAGAGAGTGGCGTGTGATACAAATGATACCACATTCTCATTTTGCTAGATAACTTGGACCTATGTCAATTGAAAGGGTATTAAAAAGTCTTATCTAGGTCCTGGAATTTGTTGGACCTTCAAAAGCAAGACTTTGTAAGTTTCAGTTCACGGCACAAGAAATATTCAGCCAGAGATGCTCCAGAACGAGGAGACATTGTAATGTAGCAGGGGATTCCCTGTTTCGGCTGTTGAAATATGAAAAAAGAGATATGCCTAACTGTTTAATAAATGACCTAATTGATAGAGTAAGCACCGTAAAGATCAATTAGCGAGGTTTTGGGCCGATACAATAATAACTGCTTATTTATGTCATGACGTGACATAAACATTAGGAATCCACTTATGTAATAGAGTCGACCCACTATGCAATTTTTTCCATATATTTTTCTAAATTCAGATTCTACTTTCTATAGAAAGAACTTAATGTGTAACGAGGGCCTCCATGAATATAGTAGCAGAATATAATAGGGTTGGCGGTGAAGGTATTAGTATTTATTATTATTATTATTTTTTTTATTTCCCCTTAAGGCCATCTGTATTGGGAGAGCTAAATGTATACATTCGGTGGGCGGAAATCAGTCTACCGTCCAAGGCTCTGGGTGCAATATTATCTCCCTCCCAGTGGATTCTTTTAAAAAAAAAAATAAAAAAATAAAATCATAATGGGTATGAGAAGCTTGGCAGGACACAGTTTCCTGCCCAAGGTGGGCCCCTCATGGCGGGGTACAGAACAGTTTACCGCCCAACGTAAATTTACATCTTTCCACTTTGAATCTGGCAACGGGTATAATAAGCTAAAGGTATACTTACCATTTTTTTACATCTTCCCATTGTGGATGGCGTAAGAGATAATGCCACAAGTAGACATAACCTCCCATTTTCGAAAAAATTAGACTCCCCCACGCATCTTAACAGACATTTAACACCATTAATGGGGTCAATAATTCATAATTAGACTTATAGATATCTCCCCACATGTTAAAAGACCAAATTACCCCTCAATCTTCTTTCCCCAAACCCTAACCTTAATTTCATGAACCAAACCATAACACCATAAAAACACAAATGGTAATCCCCAACTTAATTCGTAAGCATATTATAATCAGTACCCCTATTTGTCTTTCTTTTAGCAAATTGGATATTCTGATCTATGTATAAATAATTTTTTTTTTTTTTTACTCTATTACATTATTAATTCTCGATTTTAAACTTAAATACATTGTAATTCAAAAATTAGAATTTGCCCAAAGTTGTCAAAATATTTGTTGCGATCAACTGCCATGTGACATTTAATTTAATTATCTTAAAAACCCTATTAAAAAGATAAAAACACATAAAAAAAAACAGAAGCAGCTGCGTCTGGAATCATATATGAGTTTGATTAAAAACAATACGAAATGTAGTGATGACAAAAAGTGGGTGTCCTTATGTTCGACTTGGGCCATATAAGATATTCATATAAATGAATCAGAAATTTGAATTGGTTAGTAGGGTTTTGTAAGTAGAAGCAGGTTACCTTGGTAGCAGTGTTGATGGCATGAGAAGCGGCGAGCCATTGATCGGAGTGGTTAGCGAATCGCATAACTGTGGCGGTTAAAGCTCGGATCTCCATTTCGATCCGCTTCTCGTTTATGAAACAGTCTTGCACCCCTCCGTTCACCGCATCCACCAATACATCCGAAACCCGCACCGCATTCACAATCGCCTCTTTCTTTGCTTTCTCTGCTTTTATAAAATCACGTTTTTTCCCATTCATTCTCAATTTTAATTTATACATAAACTCCACCATGTTAAGATCATCACTCACCTGTTTCTTCACGGAGTCGGAGAGAGACGTGATGGTGATGGTTCATCAGTTCAAACAGCGAACCTTCCAAACTTCCATCCTCGCCCTTCAATTTCTCCATCTCCCAACCCCAAATACACCCACCCTATTTTTAAAAAATCACTTCAATCATAAAGGGCTATTTTTAATTCATGATTCAATGGCACAATTAACAACTGAATCTACTAAATTCTTCGTCATGATACAAAATATAACTTTTGATTCTGTTATGGTCGTGATGATATAATTGTACGCCCTGTTTGGTTCTCCTAAAATTATAAATTAGATCATTAATAAATTGATTCATTTATAAATTGATCAATTAATTATGTTTGATTTTATTAATGAAATGATTCATTAATTGTTCCATTTTAGCTCATGTGCAAAAATTCTGAAATTGAATCATTTCACAAAAAATGTGAAATTAATTCATTTGAAATAGGAGTCACACAAAGTGCATGTCCTCTCTCCCTCTCCTCCTTCCTCTCCCTTTCCCCCTTCCTCTCTCTCTTGATTTTTTTTTATTTTTTTTCATAGAACCTTAACATTAAATTCAAATTACCAAACATTGTGTAAAATTGGATTTAACTCATTTCAAATTCACGCATTTACAATTCACTAATTCACAGTGAATCAATTTACATAATCAAACAATTTGCGCAACCAAAACGGGCCTAAATATTTAGTCTCATTCGTAAAAATTCACTTCTAATTATCCTCCTAAACGGATCGGATTCAGATCGAATCGGATAAATTCAAATTCATATCCGTTTATATTAAATGGATTCGGATCCGATTATCCATTTATGTTAAACTTGATTTGCAATATTTTATTTCAACTTTTATTTTCTAAATTTATTTTGCAAACGTTCCAAAAGAATAGATAATGAAATAAAGAACTATTATAATAAATATTTAAAATATTATTAAATACAATCAATCGTCGAAATATTGACGATCATCTCACCCACTTTTTGATTGAATTTTTTGATGAAACTTCATGGATATGATCTCGATAGTGAGAAGATCATATCTATGAAGTTTCATCAAAAAATTCAATCAATAAAGTGGCTGACATCGACCCAACATTTCAACGGTTGAAAATGCATATTTATACTATTTTTTTTACATATCACCTCATCTCAACGGTTTTTTTATTGAATTTTTCAACGAAAAAAATTGGAGATGATTTTCTCACCATGAAGATCATATCCATGAAGTTTCATAAAAAAAATCATTTTTTTACTATATAGAAAAAATGGTATGTACCGAGGTTTGCACTATAAGGAGTCCTTACAGGAGATTATATATATATTAAAAATATTAATCGGATCGACTTATTAACAAATCGGAGTATATGAATCCAAACCCGCTCCATTTAAAAATATATTATATATAATCAAGATTTGAAGATTAATGATATTAGAGTTGAACCACTCCTGGAGAGTTATATCCAAGAACCCTAAGCACCCCCACCCAAGAAGAAGATGAAGAGTCACCTAGGAGGAAGAAAATAGGAGCTTCTCCACCCTTTCAGGCAAGGATTCTCTTGCCATTCTTATTCAAATTGTATTATTCTTGTATTAATGTTGATTTCATGCTTAGACTAAGATTGAATCATGTCTTAAGACTGCATCTTTATAAATCTTTTGATTAGTGCAAAAATTGATGATAATTATATGATCCATGTTTAGTTCTGCACCCCCTCGTATTAAATCTGTATTCATGAAGTTTAAATTGAAGAATCATGGTAGAAAACATGTGGTAGAACCCTCTAACAGACCTGGAAATCATTAGGGTAGTGTAAGATGAAATCTGAGAATTTCATGTTTATAAGTTTTTGACATAATATTGATAATTTGATGGCAAATCTAGGGTTGAATTTGAGGTTTAATCATATGTATAAAGTTCCTATGATGTTTTAGAGACTACATCCATACCATTATTTAAGTTGTTGAATTACAAGGGTGCATGCGTAGTGACTCGAATTACATGTTAACTATATAAAGAAGACGAGTTATGTAGAATGCTTGGATACAACTATACGGAATAAATATATTCAAAAAGGCAGGGATGTACCTAGATGATTTGGGTAAATTTTGGTAGGGGCACATACAGGATAAGACCCTAAAAGATACGATGATAATATTATGATTTATTCGGGGTGAGTTTAAATAAAAAGGAAATACTTATTATAGATAAGTCAAACGCTTGAGAATATAATTATTGGGCCACGCCCTCAAATCATTATCGTGCAAGAATACTAAATGTAAATGTATCCTAAGCTTAGTGGTCTCAGAAATGTAAATGTATCCTAAGCTTAGTGGTCTCAGAATAAATGGTTAGCAACGGTTGTGATAATAGGTTGGGTGAAACTACTTATTCATGTTGTTGGATTTCTTATATATGTACATATAATCCTTATTCACTTTAGTTGACTCCTTATATATATACATATAAAACTTGTTGAAAAGGTAACGAGAAGCGAATAATTATTAATAATCTAGGAGGGTTTAAATCCAAGTCCAGGGAATAGAATGCTAAAATCATTAATAGTTTTGAAAATGTTAGTTTGGGAATAACTGCACCTATAATGTTTTGAAAAGGTTAGTTTGGGAATAACTATACCTATAATGTGTAAAGAGAAATAAATGATGAAGCAAATATGACTTTAAGTCTAAAAGGCAATGTATGGGACATAATATTTAATCGGGGATTAGTCGTAGGATAGCGACTTAAAAGGTGTTATGTAATAACGGTGTAAAACGTTATAATTAAGCTAAGAAATCTATATTTATATGGATGGATATTATGGGGTAAAAGTAGTTATAGAGTAACTGCTTATATATATTGGATGATAATATGTATTATATTATTTTGTGTAGACATACCTGGGTTCATGGACTGTCCTATCGGTTGGAGTTGCCCGCGTGTTCTGGACCGGAGCACACGTCGGCACAGGTGGGCTAGACATAGTGTTAGGTCATATTATAGGTACTATGTAGCAACGCCACTTATGAGAGGTAGGTGTTGATGCTGGGATCCTTTGTCACCGCTGGGTATGGGCAGTGAACTGGTGTACTGCGTAGGTACCGTCCCACTTGCTTGTGTTTTGTTGTTACCCGCTTTAGGATGAGGGAATCCTCTAGGTACTACCGATAGAGCACGAACAAGACTCCGAAGATATATGTCTCTGTGTGTCATACATATATATGCAAACATATGTATTTATTTATATACACATTGTGGTGTTCTTAGTATGAGAGTGTGTTCTCATAGTCTATAGATGTAGACAATGCTTAATGATAATAAAGTTGAATTATCATAGTGACATGGATCATTGGTAATGAAAATAAGTTTTAATGGTCTAATGCGTTAGACAATTATTAATGAGAATAATAATCGGGACATCTTAAGGGTGTAGACGGTAATAAAAAAGAATGAAACCTATAATATAAATGGTGTAGACAATAATTAGTGCGATTAAAAATAAAATAATATGACGGGGTAAACTAAACTTAAGGAACATTACTTGACATAAAAATATGTGAAATTATATCGGACTTAGTGGTCAGCAAGATGAAGTAAATCTGGGGACTGTAGTGTTAGATGTAACACCCACTCTTAGTTGATGTATGGCTAGATAACTTTATTGTTACCGATCAGATATAAACATTGGAATTAATAATTGATATTTATTGGAGGATGTGAGTATGATTGCTTCTAGATGACAGGTGAGATACTCAATACATGCGAGCGTCAATGGAGAGACGTGAAGTACGAATTATTTAGTTATATTTTGCATATTTATTCATAAAGAATCTTTGCAATTTTAGGGCTCTGTTCAAAATTATAAATGTTTTTACCCCCAGATTTTCTCATAAACAGGGATGGCAGGACTGGCGATGGATCAGATTTGCAGTTGCTTTGGATATATCGAATTTTATTCCATTGATTCTAGTATAGGTTGTGCTTTCTCAACTGGTTATTTTATTTCATATAGAAATTGTATGGGCATAAGCCCGATAATTTATTTATATCAGTTGTATATATCTTTACATTATGGACGTTGTATGGTGATTTAGTTTTGCATATATGTATTCATTCAGTTTTGGTTCAAATGTTTTTATTTATTATGAATTTTGGAAAAGAACAAAGGCTATTTCTATTTCGTGATGCTGAGAATGGTATAAATTGTTTATAAGTACCATCTTCAATGTATCGTGTCTGTCCAGTCTTATGTGAGAAAATAGGGGTTGTTACGATTGGTATCAGAGCATGGTTCTAGTGTCCTTAGGATCTGTGTTTGAGCTTGTTACGTTTTGCGTTGCGTCCTTTGATGTAGAGCCTTATGATTAAGAATCATTGTAAACTCTGTGAGTCATTGCTACCCATTCGGGCAATGGGTAAGTTTTGGAGAGAGAGAGCCATCGAGACTCTAGTGTG
This sequence comes from Sambucus nigra, assembly GCA_949130495.1. Classification (NCBI taxonomy): domain Eukaryota; kingdom Viridiplantae; phylum Streptophyta; class Magnoliopsida; order Dipsacales; family Adoxaceae; genus Sambucus; species Sambucus nigra. Next base: position 290,216,434 of record OX422218.1, on the reverse strand, counting down.
GGTCACTTTCTAGCATTGCAAGAAGTTCGAGCAATTTGGTGCCTAGAAATTTAAAGGGAAACATTTAGAGAAATTGAGTAATGCGCTACTACACGATAGCATTAATTACTAATTTTGTTTCGAGGGAAGTCCAAAGGGAAGTTTTGCCACACATTTTTCCTTCAAATAAAAAATAAAGAACAATGTAAAGAAGAGATTTAAGTTTTTCGACGACGTGCCAGCATGACAAGTTCGGTGATAACATTTGTTAAAGGACCCAGTAGTTTTAAGGGTTCCAAGTGGGTAGTCTATATAAAGGATATAAAGGTTTCGATGGCTAGGACCCATAGCGAGATAGGCATCAAGTTCCAAATGAATTTATTTGCGAAAAAAGGGACTAGTGATAGTATCAAGGATAAATGTTGTGTTTTCCACACTCTAGAGTATGTAGGATATATTATGTTTAATAATGGGACTTAGTGTCCACTTGGATTTTGTTAATACATTGAGAAAGACGAATTTTGTATTTGGGATAGGGATTTTTATTGGGGCACCGTGGGCGAGAAGGGGTAATCTTAGGTTGGTTAGTAGATGAACATAAATGTTTACCGGGGGGCTTATGTTAGGCCTAATTATTAAGCTACGTCGTAGTAAGATAATCTTCCAATGATGAAACCTTCCTATTTGTGTTAAGAGTATGCAAAGTGGAAAGAATTCGTATTTTAGAAATATTTGGTTCCTTTGGGAATATTAGGACTAGTGGTAGTCCCGGTTACATGATGAGGTGTAATATCATAAATAACGGTATTATAATGATGATGTTATTAGAAATGGGCAATGATAGCCTTTACTAGAATGAGTAGGCCTTTGGAGCCATATAAATTGATTGAAGACATTAATAGACTTAAGTCTTGAACCGAAAAATCTCAAAAACCGATAGAGCTATGTAGTAGTGTATCAGAAGGATTCCTTATTTGGATTTCGCCTGCGAGACGTCCTACCCACGAAATCAACAAATGTCGGGAGTTGAGAGATATTGGATTCTAGGACATTTTTGTAATTGTTCTTGGCATTATCACACTGGTAATTTATCGAAATTATTTATTTATATTTTCCTTTTTAGTCTTGGGCCGATGAATCTCAATAACAGACTATGCTATGCAACAGTGTATCAGGAGGGTTTCTTGTTTGGATTTCGCTTACGAGACGTCCCATGCACGAAATTGGCAAAAGTCAAGAGTTGAGGGAAGTTGGATACTAAGATGGTTATTTTCTTTTTACATGTATATATGTGATGGTATACTTGATGTATGGATATGCTTGGTATGGATGGTACAGATTAGATATATATATATCATTCATCTTTGTTAATGGTACGTGTATGTACATATAATGTGAAATATATGGATGCCTCAGTAGTGTTATGACAGGCGGGGATGAGCCTTTCGTTTATCACATGGGATATGAGTATGGATTAATTGAGTATAAACTTAAGATAATGATACGGATTAAAACGCGACTTCTTGCCATAATGAATTCCGAGGACAATTTTTTTTTTTTTTGGGGGGGGGGGGGGGGGAGGGGAGAATGTAATACTCCGTATTTTTGGAATAAAATAAATTTAGTAGGAATTAATTTAATTCGATGAAATTAATTAATGGAGGTTGTGAATAATTGAACCAATTATTATTTATAAGTTTTAGAGTGGAACTTTAATGATTATGAATAAATCTAATAGGGATTTTTATTTTTAATAAAAAGTATTTATGTGTGTCAAGTCACAATTAAAATATATTTGCGGATAAAAATATTCGGGACACACTTTTGAGAGGCTTTAGGGGCTCGTTAGGGCCTTTTAGACCCTTAGGAATGGTCTCGGAGTATACATATATCAGTTGGGTAATTATCAAGTTAATTAAATAATATTTTTGGGCTCATGGGCCCAAAGTTGTGGCCCAAGGCCCAACTCGGGATTTGAAGATTAATGATATTTGTCTAAAGTTAAACCACTCATAGGGAGTTACATCCAAGAGCCCTAAGCACCCCCACCAAAGAAGAAGACGAAGAGCCACCCTAGGAGGAAGAAAATAAGAGTTTTTCCACCTTTTCAGTCGAGGATTCTCTTACCATTCTTATTCAAATTGTATTACGTGACACCCCGAATAATTAAATATCGGGTAGATACTCCTTTATGAAATTAATACAGAATATCAAGTTGGTTCAGTTGTAGCATCACTGCCGAAAACATATAATTTATTACTAGCCACCTAATATTTAAAAAGAGAGATGCCAAATTTTATTAATTAAGTTAACATAATCCAAGTAATTAAGCCAACAACCATTAATCGTATAAACAATCTCAAATGAATAATCAACGAAAATAAATAAACAGAGTCTGGAGTAAACACTCCAATAATAATACCACAGTAAAATAAAGTCCCGATATAAGAGTCTGAAATAAATAAACCAATAACTGAAATAAAACTAAAAGTCTGAGAATGCTATCTCTAAATGGAAATGGGCGACATGCCCTAACAGATGAGTAACCCTGAGTAGAATCAAGTACAGAATATGAAGGCGTCTGATACTGAGATCCTGTAACTTCCACAGCAGCTAAAACACGTCAATGTAATGGAACTCCTATGCTTGGCGTCCCTATGGCTGGGCACCTAAAATGTTTTTACAAAACAAAATAGATTTGGAAGAAAATGGGTCAGAGCCCGAGGTGAAAACAGTTTAAAAGTTTAGCAAATGTTTAAATTACAACTAAACAACACATATTATAAACATGTTAGTCGCGTACTCTCACATGAGTTTCTCACCTCTCAACTAATGTGCACGCCTAACGTATTCCCTTAACCCATCCTAGTTATGCCTCTAACTAAGTAGTATGTAACATTCCTGCTTTCGCACTCTATCATAGGGTATCTACTCGTAACACCCAAACAAGTTATATTCATAACCCATATTTGCATTCATTATATTACTTATCTTAAGTGTTAATTAAATTCTCACATTCTTAGCCCATTACAATATCTTAGTTATTTACATCTACTAAGCAACAGTGAACTAGTCACAAGTATATATATAATCACCCACAGTACATATATATACATATATGACACTCCTAGGCTAAGCTACGGTGCATGCATACTCTGCTATCAGACCCATGTACATCACGTATGTAAGGATCACGTGTTCCGAATCACTCAGGAACCGTTTCAAAACAAATCACACATATTAGAGGCGAACATAGTTCACATACCCATGGGTCACTCACATACCTACGCTCTTGCGGTCAGCTGACTTATCAACTCACAAATAAGTCATTCACAGTCTTATGTCCTTACGGTACCAGTCAAAATCCCCCCAAAGGCACACAAGGATAAGAGGGTCCTTTTTTAAAAAAAAACTACCCTTCCGTGATAGCAAGTATAGTAGGTATGCCATGCACATAAGAAATCCATTCACTAGGCATTCACACAATCTAAGAAATCATATTTCAATATAGATATACACATTCTATCTATTTAGTCTCGCACGTAGTAATTTTATCCCGAACATCCTACGTAAATATATATTTTACTTGATAACTCTCTCCTCGTTTCAATTTGAGTACCTAATGATGATGCTGGAAATAACACCACCAGTCAAGGTGTTTGTAAGCTCAAACTAGTGATAACAATGGCAGCACAAGAGTATACTAAATATAAGAGATTGAGGTGAGGAGAAGAGGATGAACACAAATGTTTAAGTGCTTCAGCCAATTAGGCTTACGTCCACTGTGTAAGTGAGTGAGTAAGATCACTGATATAAGACACTAGCGGCCATGGATACAATCTCTCAAGCTTTCTCTTTCTACTGTGTAAAATGACAGAGTTTTAGATAGGGTTATAATTATCCATCCTTTTATAAGGTAGAGGATGACCTCTATATATAGTGCTTGGGGGGTGTAACGTGCCCCCCAAGCATACAATGAGCATGTGCATGAGCATCGAGCCAATATGAGAGTGACACCTGGCTGATCTCAACTAAGTAATGATGACCCCAATATTCCCTCATGTGGGGGGAATAATTTGGTTATAACAGATTTGTCCACGTGTTCCCAGCCACACATATGCGCATAGTGGCTCAGTTGTCTTCGATGGGTACCAACCTCGGCCTGGAGGAGTACGAGGTTGGTGAAGTCTGGCTTCTGCTCAATCCGAGTTTATTCATGATGATCTCAGCTCAGTAGGAAAGCTGAGGTAAGGCAGGTGGGGTTATAACGTCGGCCTGGGCCGGGGTTATGTTGGAGTAACTGGAATATCGGCTGATTCCCAGCCGAAGTTGGTCAGGTGATCCTTGCTACCTCAGCTTATTCTTAGCCGATGTTGATGAACGAGGTAGATGTGATCTCTGATGCCGCCCGATAATGAGGTGACCATTGACGTCGTCCATAGCCGACCTTGTGCAGGACGAGAGTGCTGGTTGTGAGTCAGGAGCTTTTGTTACCTCGACCCTCTCATACGCCGAGGTTGGTGTCTCTGAGTTGTCAGGTACATTAAGGGCATATCAATCACCCCTAGACCTTAGTTACATATGTGAGTAGGTGATTGAGGGGTATTTGCAAGGCCGAGGTCATTCTTATTGGTCTACCAATATCTCTTTGCCAAGTGTCAAGGATTGAAGTGGGTGGCGTGCCTGACAAGCGCAATGATGCTGATTATCTTTTGGGCTCCCAAGGCAATGATGAGCCTTGGGATTTTGTGCAATCGAATTTGAGGGTTAAAACCTCTCTCCTTCTCTTTCTTCCTCATTTCTCTCTATTTTTCTCGCCTGAACCCTCTTCACTCTCTCTTTTCTAGAGCCCTATTGCTGTAGTTATTAGGGTTTCTTCGATTATCATCCTCTTCCTTCTTATTTCTTGGTTACCCAGGTATCCTCTTCACCCTGCTTTGGTTATTTTCAGCCTTTAATTTTTATTTGTTGCATTTTTCGGTCTCGGCTTGAACTTTTTGGTGAGTTTATGAGTTTTCCGGTGAGCTTATGAGTTTTCCGGTATGCTGTTCTTGACTGTTCTTGGTTAGTTTTCTTTTAAAATAACCACACATGATCTTTAACTTAAGTTGTGTCGTCTTGTTTGTTTTTGACTTGAGTCCTTAAATGTAAGGTCTTCTTCATATGCTCAGACCTCTTTATCAACTCTTAGAGGAATTCCCTTCTCTTAGGGAGAAAACCTTAGATAAGATTAGGCTAATAGAACGAGCCCAAGAGGAAGCTCGTAGGGCAGAGGCATTCCCTCTCAGACCAATCTTTCCACCCCCTCTGAGGGTAATATAACAGACCCAGTTGAGCCAGTGGACACTCCATTAGAACCCACTTCAATGTCTGAGTCATCACCTCAGACCCCATGTCTGTGGATTCTTTTCAAGAAGCCATGGACTATTCCATCAGGATGGATCAAGCCCCTGACTAAGCTGAGGTTTCTAGCCGTGCCTCGTCTAACAAGAGTTCCAGCACTTCGCACTCTTCCTTTGATGTCGAAATTGCAGGACCTAGTGTGTCTATTCCCCTAATATTTGATGCTATTCCCTTGTCGGCCGCTACAGGGGCTGAGTTCGCTCAGAGGTTCCCTGATGGTGCTCCCACCTCTACCTAAGCCGACTTTGCTCAAGATGAGGATGATAGTAGCGAAAGCGATGTTGACACCTCAGAGGCAGCCGAGATAGAGAGCAATGTCAGCTAGCTTGACCTCTTAGCTTTCAAGCATATTTATTCCATAGGTCCCTCAATAAAACTTAGGAGGCCTCTGAGGGATGAGAGGGTGATTAGGCACATATTCTTTATATTTATCCCCTTAATTTCGGTATTTTTATGATCCCGTGCAGTGTAAATAGCTTGGATTTGTCTCGTATTTATGCTACTAACCTCTTTTGGCAAGTATTCCGTGTTTTGTGTATTTTTCATGTGCTTTATAGGTATTTCATGCAAGTTAGTGCGAAGGAGAACTCAAAACAGTGAAAGAAAGCAAGAAATGTGAAGTTTAAAGGCATTTTTGTAATTTTTCAGCCTTAGTCCGGAGTTGGGTCCAATTGGAAAGTTGAATATATTCCAATTACAAGAACACTGGAAAAAACGACACCTCAATTCGAGCTACGGTAAAGAAGTTACGAGGTTTTGAAGTTACGAGATAATGAAGAGTCATTTTCAGAAATGAAGAGTCATTTTCAGAACTGAAGAGTCAAAACTCTTGAAATTTCTTGTTTAATTCATTTTTATTAGTTGTAAAACGTGGGGAGGCAAGGGAAGAGTCAAATTTAGGTATTATAAAAGGGAAAACCCTATTAGGAAGTGGGAGGAGTTGTTTTTATCAAGTTGTAGGAGGCTAGTAGTTAATTTTTAGAGGATTCTTGTAGCCAAGAACCCTAGTTTTGAAGTTTGGCTACTATTCAAGATTCAAGGTTCTATTCAAGATTCATCATTCATCCCTTGCAAGTAATTTTAATTTATTGTCTTTACTGCTTTCCTAGTTAGTTTAATTAATTATTGCTTTCTAGTTTTCCAATCCCAATTCAAGTCATGTTCTCAATTTTCTAGATTTAGTTATGAATTCCTGCACTTTCACTTTTAAGTTTTCTTTTATTTTAATCATGTTAAGCTAAGTTTTTAAGGGTGGGGATGCATGAACTCAACCCGATGTGGTATGCATAGATATAAAATTTGTCCTCTAAATTAAATAAGTGATTAGATCGTGTTGTATTGTTTCACAACCATTGTAGAACTTTTGACCTCGTTTGCCCTAGGTAACCGGGGTGCTTAAGGATGCAACGTGCGTGAACTATTGCAACACTGCTTTACTCATTCTTTGATTATGTATGATGCGGGCTTGAACCTCATATATGTAATGCTTTGTAGTACTAAAGTCTGGGTCTGATCAATTATCTAATTTATGACTAATTTTGTATTGGCATACACACTAGGGTTTGGGGAAGTGTATTCTTAACCCATTTCTTCATTCATATTAATTCCTTCTTAGTTAGTTAATTTCGCATGCATAGGTTAATTTAATTGAATCTAGTTAATTCATAGATAAAATCCATAAAAATCAATTGTCTTTTTCTTTTATTTTATTTCAACATCAACTTTAGGATTAAACTACCTTACCTTTGTCGTAACGTTCACACGCCCTAATTCCCTGTGGATTCGATACCCAGACTCTTCACTATACTCCTTAAGAAGTGTAGTTACAAGTTTAGTTTTTTTTTGTATTGAGGTTGGAAGCCGATAACAACGACTAGCGTATTACACGGACGCTCGGTTTTCACTCGATCAAAATGGTGCCGTTGCCGGGGAATTATGTAGATTAGGTTAATTTGTTCTTGAATCATTTTGATCGAGTGAAAACCGAGCGTCCGTGTAATACGCTAGTCGTTGTTATCGGCTTCCAACCTCAATACAAAAAAAAACTAAACTTGTAACTACACTTCTTAAGGAGTATAGTGGCGAGTCTGGGTATCGAATCCACAGGGAATTAGGACGTGTGAACGTGACGACAAAGGTAAGGTAGTTTAATCATAAAGTTGATGTTAAAATAAAAGAAAAGAAAAAGACAATTGATTTTTATGGATTTTATCTATGAATTAACTAGATTCAATTAAATTAACCTATGCATGCGAAATTAACTAACTAAGAAGGAATTAATATGAATGAAGAAATGGGTTAAGAATACACTTCCCCAAACCCTAGTGTGTATGCCAATACAAAATTAGTCATAAATTAGATAATTGATCAGACCCAGTCTTTAGTACTACAAAGCATTACATATATGAGGTTCAAGCCCGCATCATACATAATCAAAGAATGAGTAAAGCAGTGTTGCAATAGTTCACGCACGTTGCATCCTTAAGCACCCCGGTTACCTAGGGCAAACGAGGTCATAAGTTCTACAATGGTTGTGAAACAATACAACACGATCTAATCACTTATTTAATTTAGAGGACAAATTTTATATCTATGCATACCACATCGGGTTGAGTTCATGCATCCCCACCCTTAAAAACTTAGCTTAACATGATTAAAATAAAAGAAAACTTAAAAGTGAAAGTGCATGAATTCATAACTAAATCTAGAAAATTGAGAACATGACTTGAATTGGGATTGGAAAACTAGAAAGAAATAATTAATTAAACTAACTACGAAAGCAGTAAAGACAATAAATTAAAATTACTTGCAATGGATGAATGATGAATCTTGAATAGAACCTTGAATAGTAGCCAAACTTCAAAACTAGGGTTCTTGGTTACAAGAATCCTCTAAAAATTAACTACTAGCCTCCTATAACTTGATAAAAAAACTCCTCTCACTTCCTAATAGGGTTTTCCCTTTTATAATACCTAAATTTGACTCTTCCCTTGCCTCCCCACGTTTTACAACTAATAAAAATGAATTAAACAAGAAATTTCAAGAGTTTTGACTCTTCAGTTCTGAAATTGACTCTTCATTTCTGAAAATGACTCTTCATTATCTCGCAACTTCAAAACCTCGTAACTTCTTCACCGTAGCTCGGATTGAGGTGCCGTTTTTTCCAGTGTCCTTGTAATTGGAATATCTTCAGCTTTTCAATTGGACCCACCTCCGGACTAAGGCTGCAAAATTACAAAAATTTCCTTGAACTTCACATTTCTTGCTTTCTTTCACTGTTTTGAGTTCTCCTTCGCACTAACTTGCATGAAATACCTATAAAGCACATGAGAAATACACAAAACACGAAATACTTGCCAAAAGAGGTTAATAGCATAAATAAGAGACAAATCCAAGCTATTTACACTGTACGGGATCATAAAAATACCTAAATTAAGGGGATAAATATGAAGAATATGTGCCTAATCACACCCCCTAACTTAGAACTTTGCGCGTCCCGAGCAATGTAAATGAATCTAATCAAAATTCCACTCTTAAAAATTACTTTCTTAAAATAAAATTCCACTTTCGTAGGTAAGCGATTGCATTGGGCATATGCAACAAGCCTTCAAACCCCTAGGTCACCCTAGTAGGACGAGTTTTGTCTCGTGAGGGTTTGCAGTGAATACACCCACAAAATTCTTTATTGACTCAAATAAATATCAAAATACTTAAAAATTGTACAATTTAAACTTTTCGAAAAATAATCATCATAAATTCATATTCAAATGTCTCAAAATATAGTGTGTGTGTGCAAAGCCAGAAATTAAACCTCAAATTTCCACCGATTGAGCATTACGTTACTTTTCGAAAATTCGTTTTGATTCAAATTCTTACGGATGCACTCACAAATGAATCACTCGGATTGTGGCTATTTTCTCTCGGTATGCATGATATAAAGAGTAAATATAATGGACACAAATTCACGCATACAAAATTGAAAAGAAGGAAATATATGGTGAAAAGATCTCATCATCAAAATACAGTTATTAGGAAACGGCAAACATCATCTCTTAATCACACCATTTTAATCTCTTTTACTATCTTTTCATATCTTATCTCTCCATGCAGTAATTAATTTCTCCATTCGAACTCGGTTTGGACTTTTCGAGTTAAAAAGTGCAAAGGGTAAAATTGGGAATAGACGGATTGTTATGAATTGGAAAATGTCCTGATGACGTCCATTTGTGCTTTTTCGGGCATTTGCTCATTTTTCTCTTTTTTTTTTCATTTTTTTTCTTGCTATTTTTCTTTTCCTGCCCCTTTTTATTACACACTTTGGACTTACTTGATGAATTTCTAATTTTTCACAATTCCGAGCCAATTGGGTTTTTTGGGTTATCAAACGAAAGGGAAATATTATATTAGGCTCAAAGTGGGTTGCAAAGGGATAATTTTTCACAACTTTATTATGGCTAATATTTTTGGGTTAAACAAAAGAGGGCCTACTTCATTGTCCAAATTGCTAATCATATTACTATATGCATCTCGAGATTAATTAAGTTTAGAGATATATTTAGCACGAATTTCGAGACAACATTTGACACATTTCCCATAACCGATCAAAACAAAGGATTGAGATCATCAATGATTTATTAGAACGCTGAAAAGAACTTTGAGTTAATCATAAACTCAGATTGATTTAAAAACTCATAAAAAATTGAAACGCTCGAAATCTCACCGGGTTTGATCAATCTCCACACTTATTCGTTAAGTCGTCAATTTTCTTTCAATTTCCATCTTCGATCAATTTTGGCTTAGTGCAATTGATTGTTAACAATTTGAGACTTTAAATAGAATAAAGGTGATATTTTTGAAAAATTTAAATTTAAATTTTTATTTATTTTGACGAAAAATATTTTTGGCTATTTTCAAAATTTTTCAATTTTTTTGAAATTTTCCAAAAAAAACACACTTGGAAAGAACATGTGATCGAATCAATGAATCGAAACAATAAATTGGAAGAATATCCCACACCCCCTAACTTAAATGTTGCATTGTCCTCAATGCGAATCAAGAACACAACATAAAGAGAGGAAAAGAAATATATTACCCAAATGGAGCGATCCTCCATGAGTGCGAGTCCATTGAATCTACAAAACATGTTAGAACCAAGCATAGCAAAAAGAATAACAAAAACTTTAACTAATTACTTTAAACTATAAAAAAAAAAGAAAAGGAAAAAGAAAAAGCTAATTATGTACAACCTACGATTTGAACTTCTAATAAGTTATACACTAGAAGTCGAAAAATTTGAGGGTCCACCCAAAATACAATTTGACTTTGAGGGATTAATGGTGTGCCCTCACTAGAAAGCATGCCTCCCGAAAAATAAGAATTCCATTGGAAAAACGGAAGGCACGTGCAAAGCGGAAGAAATGAACCATCACCAATTAAATTTTTTAGGGGGATAATGAGGGATTTAAGTGCATAGTGGGACAAGTACCATTGGGATCCAAGAAAAATAGAATCACGTCCTAAAGATTTTTCAAGTAGTATGGGAAGCAGAGCACACAAACAGAAAGAGTCCATGTTGGAAAACAATTCAAGCATAAAGTCATTGTCCTCAAAATCTTCTCCCCCAAAATTTTCAACCGGATCTAGTGGAGTGACACGTCTAAGTGTATGGCCCGTAAGAATTGGGTCAACGTCATCAAGACTTTCATCCGACTCTTTTGATAACTCTAATTGTTCGATAATAGTGAATGAGAATGGTGAGGACATATATTCAATCTTAAGTGGTTCGTCATTGCATTCCTCATTTGGTTGAAAACATTCTTTAGTCTCAAAAATATCGGAAGAAAAATCGTTATTGGATTCGAATAATGCATCTAACTCTTGCTCCCCAAAACGATTTTTTCCCCTATATTCTTTTTCACGCCTTTCTTCTTCAAGCCTTTCATTTTCATAAATTTGGATGGCCTTTTCACTGGGCTTGTATTTATGAGACTCATCTTTAGTGATTTTGATCCAATGTTCATAAATCATGAGTTCATTCTCCTCCTCACTATTAGCATAACAATTAAAGCCATCAAAAGAGTTAAAATAAGGCATTTCAAAGTGGGCAATTCAAAAACGTGACTCACACACACACACACACACACACACACATACATATATATATATATATATATATATATATATATTGTGTGTATTTTTTTTAGAGAAAACACTTTAGCGGCAGAGATAGTGAGATCTGCCTATATGAGCAGATGTTTAAGTTGGGATTTTGTCTTCCCATTTATCCCATAATTAGGGCGATATTGTCCTACATTAACTTGGCTCTTTCCCAACTCTCCCCCAATGCCTGGAGAGTAATGATTGGGGCTATCGTCTTATGGAGGGCGGTCCATCATTCAGACCTTCCCGTCCAGGTCTTCACAGGGTGCTACGTGCCCTCCTCTGCTAGGAATCATCCGAGCTATTATCACTTTCTAGATTGGAAGTCTACTAAGAAGATGTTGCTGGTTACTCAGACTTCCAACCATAACTGGAAACCACAATACTTCTTAACCTCCGGGGCATGGGAATTCGGTGCTTGTGTCCCCTCTTCATCTTTAGAGCCGAGGATACCACTGAGGTGGGGAAAGGTGTCAATCAATGCCAGGGCCGACCCTGTATTAAGCCAGAATAACTTTCAGAAGGTCAAAGACCTTCAAGATCAGGGGGAGCATGGTCTGCTGGTCAAGTACGAGCATTTGATGACCCCTTACTACCTCTCTGAGATTGGCCTTGGTGGGAGTCCCCTGACCGAGCTTCGTAAGTTACATTATTTTTTCAACAAGTTGAACTTCTGATTTTTCTACGTCTCTGATCTTCTAATTCAGACCCTTCTTTTTGCAGAGCGTCCGGTAGGAGTCTCAGATGATATTTGGGAAATGGAAGCCCCCATTCTTACAAAGCTGGTGAATAAAGTAGGTCTAAATGCGCCTCCGCCTCTCCCACGACTTCAAGGGCTGATGCCTCAAAGAAAAGGAAGCCCAATCACCCTGCCCCTGAGGATCAGAGGCAGAAGAAAAAAACCTTAAAAGGGGATCGCACCATCCCCATATCTTTTGAGGACGCGTTAGTTGCTCGTCTGGAGTAGTTGAAGATTGGTGATAGCCTTATTAGCCAAAGTTTGAAGGCCTTGGACGCCATCGGCTCCGTTGTGACCGACGCTGATAAATGGTTCTGCCGTTCTATGGACACCCCTATGCTGACCGAGTTCAGCCTCCACCGATCTATCCAAGTAAGACTTTTGTTGTTGTTTTTAAGTGTAACATCAACTTTAAACTATACCAAATCTTAAACTGACATTTCTGCACATGTTTTACAGGGTCTTATCACCATGCATCAGTTCGTTGACTAGACCCTGAGGAAACTCCCTCTGATTGAGAAGGGCAAAGAGGCCCAAAAGACAGAGGTTGCTCTGAATACTGAAGTGGAGCGTCTGAAGGCTTCCTTAGAGAAGTCTGAAGCTAATGTTAAGCGGTTGGAGAAGGACATGGACAAGCTTAAAAAGGATCATAGCTCTGCTTTGAAGACTCAGGCTGACTCTCTCAAACACAAGGTCGATGTCGCTATGAAGGCTGCTCTGGATGACGCCTCAGAGAAGATCTTGGAGGACTATAAGGTCTCTGTCGAATTCGTCAGCTTTGGCTTTGAATACCTCGAAAGGGGTGTTAAGGCCACTGGAAAATGGGTTGCAATGAAAGAGAACGAGTCCGAGAGTCTGGCAGCCTCTGACTTCATTGGTCTGGGTTATACCGATCCTTGGTTTGCCCAGGCCTTACAAGAGGTTGAGGAGGAAGGAGGTGCCGCACCTACTGAGACTACTCTTCAAGAAGATTCCAGGACTGAAGACGTTGGTCCTCAGGATAATGAGGTAGAGGTGACCAATATCGGCCAAGAAGATGGGGGCATGGCCACTAACCCTGAGGTTGCAGATACTTAAACCCATTTGTGAAGCTCTTACTTGTAATTTTCTGATTCATATCGATCTGTAATTTATAATGACATTTTCTATTTCCTTTTGACTTGTAGTTCTTAACTTCATGCTATATCAACCTCTGAAGAGGGATTTATTTCTTTTGTTGAATGTTCTTTGAATGGTTTTCCATTATCCTTATAACATTGTCTAAGGTCTGAGGTCATCCAAGTATGATGTTCACCTCAGACCTTGTCACCAAGTTATGATGTTTAAAGTCTAAGATGTTACGCCCATAAATTTCACCAAATTAATAATGTCTAAGGTCTGAGGTCATCTAAGTATGATGTTCACCTCAGACCTTGTCACCAAGCTATGATGTTTAAGGTCTGAGGTCATAAAACTAAGATGTTACCCCCATAAATTTCACCAAATTAATGATGTCTGAGGTCATCCAAGTATGATGCTCACCTCAGACCTTGTCACCAAGCTATGATGTTTAAAATCTAAGATGTTACCCCCATAAATTTCACCAAATTAATGATGTCTGAGGTCTGAGGTTATCCAAGTATGATGTTAACCTCAGACCTTATCACCAAGCTATGATGTTTAAAGTTTGAGGTCATCAAACTAAGATGTTACCCCCATAAATTTCACTAAATTAATGATGTCTAAGGTACGAGGTCATTGAAGTATGATGCTCGCCTCAGACCTTATCACCAAGCTATGATGTTTAAGGTCTGAGGTCATCAAACTAAGATGTTACCCCCATAAATTTCACCAAATTAATGATGTCTGAGGTCTGAGGTCATCCAAGTATGATGTTCACCTCAGACCTTGTCACTAAGCTATGATGTTTAAAGTCCGATACCATCAACTAAGATGTTACCCTCGTAAATTTCTACCACTAAAGCATAATGATCCAAGAATTAACACAGGAACTGATCTTCTCATTAATAATCTCTTCATAAGATGATACATTTACATAGAAGCTCTTGCAACATCATATGTAATACTTTCTTAGATGATCAGTATTCCATGGGTTGGAAAAAGGTTCCCCTTCAAGGTTTTTTAGCCTGTAAGTCCCGGGTATAATCTCCTAGATCACTTTGTAAGGGCTATGCCAATTTGGGTGAAGCTTGTTTGCCTTCTGCAACATCTTCTTCAGCACTAGGTCTCCCATGGCTATGTGTCTTAATTTCACCCTTTGATTGTAGAACTTTGCTGTTCTCTGTTGGTAGGCTACTTGTCTGATCTCTGTGTCTTCCCTTCTCTCTTTAATCAAATCTAGGTCAAATCTTCTCTCCTCCCCATTCTTCTCAGGGTCATAGGTCTGAACCCTATGAGTGGGGAGTCCTACCTTTGTTGGTATGATGACTTCTGAACCATATGCTAACATAAATGGTCCCCCTTTAGTGTCCTGGTCGTTGTTCTGTAGGCCCATAACACAACATAAACCTCTTCAGTCCATCTCCCCTTAGCTTCTTCTAACCTCTTCTTAATCTCATCGAGGGGTCTGATCGTTTGCTTGAGGTCGGCCTGGAAAAGAGAAGAATTGCTTGATCCCAACTCTTTCGCAATATTTTTCTAAGGAAGAACTCTTGAACTGGATTCTATTGTTCGAGATGAGGGTGTTTGGAAGGCCATATCTGCATATGATGTTCTTCCAGATAAATTGGAAGGTCTTCTGCTCTGTAATCATGATCATCGGCTTAGCCTCTACCCATTTGGAGAAGTAGTCAATGGTAATTATCAAAAATCGGTAATTATTTGCAGCCCTTGGCAAGGGACCCACCAAGTCAATCCCCCATACTACGAATGGCCAAGGGGAACTGATTGACGTCATAGGCTGATGAGGTTAATGGGGGATAGTGGAGAATCTTTGACATTTATCACACCTCTTCACGTAGGCTGCAGCATCTTTAGCCAAGGTCCGCCACTAGTATCCTTGCGTAATTATCCTCTTGGCCAAAGATCTTACTCCTATGTGACTGGAGAAAGAACCCTCGTGTACCTCCTGTAGGACGCGGGGAACTTCTGTGGGATTAACACATCTGAGGAGAGGTAATAAAAATCCTTTCTTATATAAGACATCTCCTATTATTGAGAACTTTGCAGCTCTGTACCTCAGTTTCCTCCTTTCTAGCTTTGATTCCAGCAGTTCTCCCTCTCTAATATATCTGATAAGGGGGTCCATCCATGAGTTCCCTAGGTTCAAATTGAGGCAAGGGTTACTAACCTCTTCTTCTTTAATGGTTGGCTTGAGCAGGATCTCGACTGGAACTGTCCTTCTGATATCTGTTCTTGTTGCTGAAGCCAACCTTGCTAGTGAATCTGCGTGGCTGTTGTTTTGTCGAGGTACTCTCTTCATCTTTATCTCTTCAAAACCTTCTAGAATCATTCTTATCCTCTTCAGGTATTTTTCCATCCTTTCATACTTAGCCTCATAAACTCCAAACACTTGGTTGACGACTAATCTTGAGTCACTATGAAGCAGGAGTCGTCTTACCCCAAGGGTCTTTGCCAAGGAGAGGCCTGCTATCATAGCCTCATATTCTGACTCGTTGCTTAATATCTTGAAGTTAAACCTTAGTGCATATTCAACATTGGTACCATCTGGAGCTGAGATTATCAGCCCTGCACCACTTCCACTTTTATAAGAGGACCCGTTAATAAAGAGGTTCCAGATATCTTTATCTGATGAGAAGCTCCCCTCTGACATGATTCCTTGCTTGAAGAGGTACCGATCTTCCTCATTCTTGGCTAGTCCGTTTTTGGTTATGTTGGACACAACCTCTTCCCGATCTTGGAAGACGAAACTGTTTGATTCCTCTCCAGCCTCTGAGTTATTCTCAACCTTGTCCTCTTCACGTGTAAACTCAATGACAAAATCTGTAAGTGCCTGCCCTTTAATGGCCACCCTAGGTTGATAAGTAAGGTCATACTCTCCCAACTAAATGGCCCATGTCATTAATCTACCCGACTTCTCAGGTTTGTGTAGGACCTGTCTTAGTGGGGAGTCGGTGAGGATGACCATAGAGTGGGCTTGAAAGTAGGGCTTCATCTTCCTAGAAGCATGTATCAAAGCGTAGGACAACTTTTCCATCCGAGGATAGTTCTGTTCAGACCCTTGAAGGTCCTTACTGTTGAAGTATACAGGCCTTTGGACCCCAATGTATTCTCGTACTATGGCTGCACTTATAGATGACTCAGAGACTGCTAGATAAATATACAACTTCTCTCACACTATGGGCCGAGATAAGAGCAAGGGAGATTCGAGGTAAGGCTTGAGTTGATTAAAAGCCTCATCACACTCTTTGTCCCATTCAAAGGCATTTCTAAGCACCTTAAAGAATGAAAGACACTTGTCTGTCGCTCTGGAAACAAATCTGTTAGTACAACTACTCTTCCAGTGAGCCTCTGAACATCCTTGATACTTCTTGGTGTCTTCATGTCAAGAAAATCCTTGATTTTCTTAAGGTTCGCCTCTATTCCCCTCTGATTGATAATGAATCCAAGAAATTTCCCAGCTCCTACCCCGAAGACACATTTTATGGGATTGAGTTTCATTCTGTACAAGTCCATGGTATCGAAGGTCTTTTCTAGGTCCGCCACGTGAGTGCAGGCCTTTAAGCTCTTCATCAATATATCGTCTACATACATCTCCATAGTCTTGCCTATTTGATTTTCAAACATCTTATTCACAAGAGGTTGATACGTTGCCCTTACATTTTTTAATCCGAAGGTCATAACTTTGTAACAATATGTCCCCTTGTCAGTGATGAAGGCTGTCTTCTCTGAGTCTTCAGCATCCACGAAGATCTGGTTATACCCAGAATATGCGTCCATGAAGCTCATGAGCTCATGCCCTGCCGTGGCATCTACCATCTGATCGATTCAAGGTAAGGGATAACTGTCTTTAGGGCAAGCCTTGTTCAGGTCGATGAAATCTATGCACATCCTCCATTTTCCATTGGCTTTGGGCACAATGACGGCGTTTGAAAACCACTCTGGGTATATAACCTCCTTGATGAATTCTGCCTCTTCCAATTTCCAGGCCTCTTCTCTGATGATGCCATACTTCTCCCTAGAGTAAACTCTTCGTCTTCGTTTGATTGGCTTAGCATCTTTTTCATGTTGAGTTTGTGGCACATAACCTCCGGTCGATGCCAGGCATATCTGCGTGGCTCCAAGCGAAGACACTCTGCCTCTTCCTCAAGAAATTTATCAGCTCTTCCTTGATCTCCACTTTTAAGGCCTTGCCGACCTGGACGTTTTTTTCTGATTTATCCTCACTGAGGCCGATGGATTTTACCTCTTCCGCGACTTCTCCTTTCTTCAACTTCTTTTCATCTCTAGGGTCAAGTTTATCAATGTTATACGTGGTGGTTGCTCTCTTATGGGACTATCTCTCTTCGGCTGAGTTGAAGTAGCATTCTCGCGTTATAGTCTAGTCACCCTGCACTTCCCCTACCCCATAGAGGGTCGAAAATTTTAGCATCTGATGGACCGTCGATGGTACGGCTTCGAACTCCTTAAGGGCTACTCTTCCTATAATGAGGTTATAGTCCGAGAAGACGTTTTCGTCCATAACGAAGAAATCGATCTTCTGGGTCAGCCTCTTAGGCCACTCATCCCCCATTCACACGTCCATCTCGTACATGCCCAATGGATGGACTTTTTCGCCGCTGAAGCCCATTAATGGGTGATGTTAAGGTACCAGCCTAGCTCTGCTAAGGCCTAGGCTTTTGAAATAAGTCCAGAACATCACATTTGCCGAACTTCCTTCATCTACAAGAATTCTCTGTACCTCGCATTCATGCACTCTTGTTGTAATTACCAAAGGATCATTATGCGGGGCTAAGATGCCTTTGAAGTCGAGTTGGGAGAACCCGACTATAAGAGCGTCCATATCCACTTTCTTTCTCTTATGCTTGGTTTCTGAAGACGTCAGATTGACCACTTCTATTTTGGCCACTGACTTAGCCTCTGCCACATGAGCTTTTTGGTCAGCCACTTCAGAGCCGCCCCTGCTAGTCCTCTGCATATGGTGTTCACTCCGAAGGAGATCATACCAACCCTCTTCACTGGGGTGTTGTCATCTTTTATTGGGAGGTCCGGATCGTCTTCATCATCACCCTCCGAGTTATCGTCTCTTCTTGCTGGAGTATCGTCATGACATCTGTCGTTTCTCTTCTTTTTAGGGTCATCTCTTCCCCTTTTAGGGGCCTTACCATCGACATACTTCCTCAGCTTTCTATACTTCAACATCTTCTCGAGCTCATCCTTTAAGGTGAAGCACTTGTCTGTAACATGGCTAAGGTCTTGGTGGAACTCGCACCACAAGGTCTTGTTCCTCTTATGCGGAGGAGCCTTCAACTTCTCCGGCCATCTCATAGATCGGTCATTCTTTATCTCATTGAGGATGTGTTCATAGCTCACAGTTAGAGGGGTATAGCGTGCAAACTTATCGTCAGTTGACCTCTTATTTCCGTCCTTCTTTCTTTGGAACTTCCCGCTACCACTACCATTCTTATCCTCATACTTTGCGGCCATGGCCTCTTCAGCATTCATGACTTTACCTGCAGTTTCTAATAACTCTGCCATGGACTGGGGAGGATCTTTTACGAGTTTCCACAATAACTTCCCCTTCCAGAGACCTCATATGAGAGCGGTCATAGCTATGCTCTCTTCATAATCTTCAACCTGTAGTTTTTCTTTATTGAATCTTGCGATGTAGTCTCTTAGGCTCTTATTCTTCCCTTGTTTGACATATAGTAGATGAGTGGTCTTCTTTTGAGGTCTTACCCTAAAACAAAAATTGTGGATGAAATGTTCAGCCAAGCCCTTAAAGTTTTCTATTGAGTTTTTCAGAAGAGAGGTAAACCAGATGTGTGTAGCTCTTGTCAAAGTCCCGGAGAAGGCCTGACACTTCATCTCATCTGGTATTGAGTAAATGTCCGCTGCAGACTGGTACATCTCAATATGATGTACAGGGTTGGTGCTACCATCATATTTGGGAGACACCGTAGGTGGTTTGAACTTGGTAGGGGTTGGGAAACTCACTATCCTAGCCAGAATGGGGAGCCTTCTGAGAAACCTCTTTGTAGTGGGTCTCGGCCTTTGATGAGGTCTCCTATCTTTTCTTTAAGATGTTGGATGGAGTCATTCCATGGTCTTGCAACGTCGGCTTGGCCGAGGTTGTCCCCAGCCACCTCCAAGGGGTGGACTGAGGGTTTCCCATCCGCAGCACAACGTCGGCTGTTGACCTCTTTCTGATCCTTACCTCGTCCTATGTGGGGTCGGCCATGATGAGGCTGATGTTCCCCCTTGATATGACCCAAGTGTGACCTCAGCTCGGAGACATTGATATGCCCCAAGTGTGACCTCGGCTCGGAGACATTGATATGCCCCAAGTGTGACCTCGGCTCGGAGATACCAACCTCGGCCGAGATAGTGGCCGACATTGGATAAGCCTTGGGCATGCGGCATCAGCCCTCGGCCATAGCAAGGTCGGCCCAGGCCGACACTACCACCAGCCTCTCGAAGGGACATCGCATGCATCACAAGGATCAACAACATTCTCGTATACCTAGGAATGGCAACCTCGGCCAGATATAGGCCGAGCTCACAAGAAGCCACCAGCAACCTCATAAAGACATTAGTCGATGCTCCAAACACACCAGCTCAACCTCGGCTGGTGTCCGACCTTGTCCATTGTCTCGGCTAGGATTAAACCGAGACCTCCATGGTCACCTCAGACTAAACGAGCATCTAGACTTACCAACCTCGGCCTCTTCCAAGCCGAGGTCATACACCAAGCACAATAGCCGAGCATCTGCTGACATTTGGATAAGGGCACGTGGACACATATCAGTTATAACAAGATTTTTCCCCACACGTGGGGAGAATATTTCATCATCATTCTCTACTTGTGATAGTGACAGATGGCTTTCCCACATTGGTGAGGCAAACACACACATGCACGTTACATGCATGGGGGGTACATTACACCCCCTAGGTACTATATATAGAGGTCATCCTCTACCTTGCAAAGGATCCAAAATTGGTAACCCTAACTGAAATTCTGTCTTATAGACACAGTAGAGAGGGAAAGTGAGCTTATGTGTATTGTATCCATGGCCATCCGTGCCTTATTACAGTGAGGTTATTCACACACAGTGGACGTAGGCCAATTTAGGCTGAACCACTTATATTCTGGTGCTCTCTCCTCTTCTCCTCATCTCATTCTCCTACCTTTTACGTAACTATGCTGCCATTGTTGTTCTTAGATTGAGCTTGAAAACACCTTACCTGGTGGTGCTAATTCTAGCATCATCATATTGGCACCGTCTGTGGGAAGAGAGAGAAGCTATCTCTTCCTCTTCTTCAGCTTAACCTCATCGGAGACTCTGGTGGTGAACCAGGCACCACCCCTTGCGTGGAGCTGCTTCACCATTGAAAGAGGTCCTTTGAGGTACTAAGCTCATCTGCTACTCAAGCTCTATATTGTTAACATATGGCACCAGAATTACCTCCGCCTCTTCCTCCACCTAGAGGTGGAGGGCCTAGTTCCAGTCAGGCACCGCCCCAGTCCGAAATGGCAGAGGTAGCTGCATCCTTGAGGTCTTTAGATGCAACACAACAAGCTATGCAGGAACAATTTGCACAGCTCAGCCAAACTATGATGAGGCCACCTGGAGTCTCACCGAATATGATCACTTCGGCGGCTGTTCAGCCTCATCCTGACGCCAGGGGACCACCCCAGGTACCAATGAAGAACCAGCCTGCACCCCAGCGGAGAAGGGACGTTGCTGACCCTAGGCGCTTGCGCCTGGGGAGGCAAGGAAACCCTTACCCAGAGGATAGGTATGACGATCTAGAGGCGGAAGAAGCCCCGGAAGACTGCTGGGAGCCATATGAGGTGTCAAATAACACTGTACGACCTCTTCGACAAAGTCAAGGTTGTGTCGGCCGAAGAGGTGAAGAGGCTCAACAAAGAAGGTCAGCCTTTGAGAGATTGGGCCCAATGAATGACCTAAGACAGAGATTGTCGAGATCAAGGATCGCAGCAGGCTCTCAGAGAGGGAACAGGTAGGGTCGTCCAGATCAAGGCCGACACTGTAAAAGAAGAGGCAGGGAACAGGAAGAGGTCAAGAGTCGACGTGCCGCGGCAGGGGAACCCTCGATCCATCCCATGGAGGTGGCTGGGGACAACCTCGACCAGGTCGATGGCAGAAGACCGTGGAATGACTCTATCCAGCGCCTTGAGGAGAAGATAGGAGACCTCATTAAAAGCAGGGACCCAATACAAAGGGGTTACTCAGAGGGCTCTCCATTTGTGTCTAGGTTAGTGGGCTTCCCAACCCCAGCTAAGTTCAAGCCTCCTACAGTGTCTCCCAAGTATGATGGCAGCACTAACCCTGTACATCACATCAAGATGTATCAGTCGGTAGCATACATCTACTCGATACCCGATGAGATGAAGTGTAGGGCCTTCTCTGGTACCTTAATAGGGGCAGCGCACAGTTGGTTCACCTCCCTTCCGAAGAACTCAATTGAGAACTTCAAAGGCTTGGCTGAACGATTCATCCATAACTTCTGCTTTGGGGTGAGACCTCAAAAGAAGACTACTCACCTGCTGTATGTCAAGCAGGGCAAGGATGAGAGCCTAAGAGACTACATAGCGAGATTCAACAAAGAGAAGTTAGAGGTCAAAGATTATGAAGAGAACATAGCCATGACCGCCCTCATAGGGGGTCTACAGAAAGGGAAGCTGTTGTGGAAACTTACGAAAGACCCCCTAGGTCTATGGCGGAGCTCTTGGCAACCACAGGGAAAGTAATGAATGAGGAAGAGGCAATGGCCTCCAAGTATGAGGATGAGAACCGCGGTGGCAGTGGAAAGTCCCAAAATAAGAAAGATGGGAAGAAGAGGTCGGGTGATGACAAGTTCGCTCACTATACTCCTCTGACTGTAAGCTGCGATCACATCCTCAACGAGATTAAGAATGACAGGAATCTGAGATGGCCAGAGAAACTGAAAGCCCCACTACATAAGAGGAACAAAAACCTATGATGCGAGTTCCACCAGGATCATGGCCATGTCACGGACAGATGCTTCGCCCTGAAGGATGAGATTGAAAAGATGCTAAAATCTGGAAAGTTGAGGAAGTATGTGGATGGTAAGGCTCCTAAGGGTGGAAGAGATGACCCTAAGAAAAGGAGAAATGACAGATGCCGTGACAATGTCCCGGCCGAAAGAGACGATGATTCAGACGGTGATGACGAAGACGATCCGGATCTTCCGCCGAAAGATGACAACACCTCGGTGAAGAGGGTTGGTATGATCTCGTTTGGTGTTGACACCATATGCGGAGGGTTTGCAGGAGGTGGCTCTGAAGTAGCTGATAGGAAGGCTCACGTAGCAGAGGCCAGGTCAGTGTCCAAGCTTGAAGTTATAAATCTAACGTCTTCTGATACAGTGCAGAAGAGGAAGAAAGTAGACATGGATACCCTCATAGTTGGGTTCTCCAGACTTGACTTCAAGGGTATCTTAGCCCCCCATGATGACCCTCTGGTCATAACAATAAGGGTGCATGGGTGCGAGGTGCAGAGGATCCTCGTAGACGAGGGGAGCTCGGCGGACGTGATGTTTTGGCCTTGCTTCAAGAGCCTAGGTCTTGGCAGAGCAAGACTGGTACCCTATCACCACCCTTTGATAGGCTTCAGTGGAGAAAAGTTCCACCCCTTGGGCATGTATGAGATGGACGTCCGGATGGGTGATGAGTGGCCTAAGAGGCTGACCAAGAAGATAAATTTTTTCGTCATGGACGAGAACGTGTTTTCGGCCTATATCCTCATCATAGGAAGGGTGGCCCTTAAAGAGTTTGAAGCTGTGCCGTCGATGGTCCATCAGATGCTAAAATTCCCGACTCCCTATGGGGTAGGGGAAGTATAAGGTGACCAGACCACAGCGCGAGAATGATACTTCAACTCGGCCGAAGAGAGAGAGGCCCATAAGAGGGAAACCACCACTTATAGCATTGATACGCTTGACCCAAGAGATGAGACAAAGTTGAAGAAGGGAGAGGCCACGGAAGAGGTAGAATCCATCGTCCTCAATGAGGACGAGTCGAAAAAAACTATCCAGGTTGGTAATGCCCTAAAGGCAGAAATCAAGGAAGAGCTGATAAACTTCCTCAGGAGGAGACATAGTGTCTTCGCATGGAGTCACGCCGATATGCCCGGCATCGACGCTGAAGTTATGAGTCACAAGCTCAACGTGACCAAAGATGCCAGGCCAATCAAACAGAGATGAAGAGTCTATTCCAGGGAGAAGTACGAAGTCATCCGAGAAGAGGTCAAAAAATTGAAAGAGGCTGAGTTTATAAGAGAAGTCACATATCCGGAATGGTTATCAAATGCAGTCATCGTGCCCAAGGCCAATGGGAAGTGGAGAATGTGTGTTGATTTCACTGATCTGAACAGATCTTGTCCAAAAGACAGCTATCCCTTACCTCGGATAGATCAGATGGTGGATGCTACGGCGGGACATGAGCTCATGAGCTTCATGGACGCGTATTCAGGCTACAACCAGATCTTCATGGATGCAGAAGACTCAGAGAAGACGGCCTTCATTACTGACAAAGGGACGTACTGCTACAAAGTGATGCCCTTCGGCTTGAAAAATGCAGGAGCAACATACCAACGTCTTGTTAATAAGATGTTTGAAGAGCAAATAGGTAAGACTATGGAAGTGTATGTAGATGATATGCTAACAAAGAGCTTGAAGGCTTGCACTCATATAACGGATCTCGAGAAGACCTTCGACATTATGGACTCATACAGAATGAAAATCAACCTCGCGAAGTGTGTCTTCAGAGTAGGAGCTGGGAAGTTCCTAGGATTTATCGTCAACCAGAGAGGGATCGAAGAGAACCCTGAAAAAATCAAGGCTTTACTTGACATGAAGACACCGAGGAGTATCAAAGATGTTCAAAGACTTACGGGGAGAGTGGCTGCCCTTAACAGGTTTGTTTATAGGGCAACAGATAAGTACCTTCCATTCTTTAAGGTGCTGAGAAAGGCCTTCCAATGGGACGAAGAGTGCAAAAATGCCTTCAACCAGCTCAAGTCTTATTTCGGGTCTCCCTTATTGCTGTCTCGGCCTGTAGCAGAGGAGAAACTGTACGTGTATCTGGCAGTCTTCGAATCATCCATCAGCGCAGCCATAATACGGGAAGACGCTGGAATCCAAAGGCCTGTATATTTCAACAGTAAGGCCCTTCAAGGGGCCGAACAAAATTACCCTCGCATGGAAAAGCTATCTTACTCCTTGATACATGCCTCGAGAAAGATGAAGCCTTACTTCCAGGCCCACTCCATGGTTGTCCTCACTGACTCCCCACTAAGACAGGTCCTACATAAACCCGAGAAGTCCGGGCGATTGATGACATGGGCCATTGAGTTGGGGGAGTACGATCTTACCTACCAACCTAGGATGGCCATCAAGGGGCAAGCCCTCGCAGACTTTGTCGCTGAGTTTACATGGGAAGAGGCCGAGGCAGAGAATGGCCTAGAGGGTGTTGAAAACCGTGGTGTCTTCCAAAATTCAGAAGAGACGACACCAAACATCTTCCAAGATCAGGAAGAGATCGCATCCAACAGGGCCTCAAACCAAGTTGCGGAGAACGAGGAAGATCGGTACCTCTTCAAAAAAGGAGTCATGACAGAAGGGGTCTTCTCATCAGGTACAGATATTTGGAGCCTCTTCGTTGATGGCTCTTCATGCGATAATGGAAGCGGTGCGGGGTTGATACTCTCAGCTCCAGATGGTGCCAACATTGAATACGCTTTGAGATTCAACTTCCGAGCTTCTAACAATGAGTCCGAGTATGAGGCCATGATAGGAGGTCTCTCATTGGTAAAGACTCTTCGCGTAAAGCGACTCCTACTCCACAGCGACTCAAGGTTAGTTGTCAATCAAGTATTGGGAATCTATGAGGCCAGAAATGAAAGGATGGCCAAATATCTGAAAAGGGTGAGAACGATGTTAGAACATTTTGAAGAGGCAAGACTGAAGAGAGTGCCTCAATAAAGTAACAGCCATGCAGATGCATTGGCGAGGTTGGCCTCGACAACGAAGACAGATGTTAGAAGGACCATTCCTATCGAGGTCTTGGGGAAGGAAACCATTGAGCAAGAAGAGGTATATAACCCTTGTCACAATTTGAACTTAGGAGACTCATGGATGGACCCCCTCTTCAGATATATCAGAAAGGGAGAGCTACCTGAATCCAAGCTAGAAAGGCAGAAATTGAGATATAAGGCTGCCAAGTTCTCGGTAGTAGGAGACGTCCTGTACAAGAAAGGATTCCTGCTACCTCTCCTCAGATGTGTGCACCCCACAGAATTTCCCCGGATCTTACAGGAGGTCCATGAGGGTTCTTGCTCTAGCCACATAGGGGGAAGACCCTTGGCCAAAAGAATCATCACCCAGGGGTACTGGTGGCCAACCTTGTCCAAGGACGCCGCAGCCTACGTGAGGAAATGTGATAAATGCCAGAGGTTCGCCGCCATCCCTCATCAACCTCATCAGCCTATGACGTCAATCACTTCTCCATGGTCATTTGCAGTATGGGGAATTGATTTAGTAGGGCCCCTGCTAAGAGCTGCCAATAATTATAGATTCTTGATAATTGCCATCGACTATTTTTTAAAGTGGGTGGAGGCAGAGCCGATGATAACGATCACAGAGCAGAAAACCTTCCAATTTATTTGGAGGAATATTATATGCAGATATGGCCTCCCAAACACTCTCATCTCGGACAATGGGACCCAGTTCAAGAACTTCTCTTTAGAAAAGTATTGCCTAAGAGTAGGAATAAAGCAGTTCTTCTCATCTCCTGGCCGACCTCAGGCAAATGGTCAGACCGAGGTCACAAACAGAACAATTCTCGATGGAATCAAGAAGAGGTTAGAAGATGCGAAGGGAAGATGGACTGAAGAGGTCTACGCTGTGTTATGGGCCTACAGAACCACGACAAGGACACCGACAGGAGAAACCCCGTTCATGTTGGCATATGGCTCCGAGGACGTCATACCAACAGAAGTAGGGCTCCCAACTCATAGGATTCAGACCTATGAACCTGATAATAATGGGGAAGAAAGGAGGCTAGACCTAGATGTTATCGAAGAAAGAAGAGAGGACGCAGAGGTCAGACAAGCAGCCTACCAACAGAGGGCAGCAAAATTCTACAACCAGAGGGTGAAGTCAAGACCCATTGCAGTGGGAGACCTAGTGCTAAAGAAGACTTTACAGAAAGCAAACAAACTCCACCCAAACTGGCACGGTCCCTATAAAGTGACAGAAGAGGTTGTGCCTGACACTTACAGTCTAGAAAATCTAGAAGGAGAACCTTTCACTAATCCATGGAATGCCGATCACCTAAAAAAGCATTACATATGATGTTGCATGAATTTGTGTAAATGTACCTTCTTGTCATGAAGAGGTTATTAATAAAAGATCAGTTCCCATGGTGGTCTTTGCTTCATTTTTCACTTATATCAGAAATTAATGGGGATAACACCTTAGGTGATGACCTCAGACCTTCATAACACCATTCAGTGGTGACGAGGTCTGAGCTCAGACACCATAATTGGATGACCTCAGACCCTTAACATCATTAATTTGGTGAGATTCATTAATGGGGATAACACCTTAGGTGATGACCTCAGACCTTCATAACACCATTCAGTGGTGACGAGGTCTGAGCTCAGACACCATAATTGGATGACCTCAGACCCTTAACATCATTAATTTGGTGAGATTCATTAATGGGGATAACACCTTAGGTGATGACCTCAGACCTTCATAACACCATTCAGTGGTGACGAGGTCTGAGCTCAGACACCATAATGGGGTGACCTCAGACCCTTAACATCATTAATTTGGTGAGATTAATTGTGGGGATAACACCTTAGGTGGCGACCTCAGACCTTCATAACACCATTCAGTGGTGACGAGGTCTGAGCTCAGTCACCATAATGGGGTGACCTCAGACCCTTAATATCATTAATTTGGTGAGATTCATTAATGGGGATAATGCCTTAGGTGATGACCTCAGACCTTCATAACACCATTCAATGGTGACGAGGTCTGAGCTCAGACACCATAATTGGATGACCTCAGACTCTTAACATCATTAATTTAGTGAGATTCATTAATGGGGATAACACCTTAGGTAATGACCTCAGACCTTTATAACACCATTCAGTGGTGACGAGGTCTGAGCTCAGACATCATAATGGGGTGACCTCAGACTCTTAACATCGTTAATTTGGTGAGATCAATTGTGGGGATAACACCTTAGGTGGCGACCTCAGACCTTCATAACACCATTCAATGGTGACGAGGTCTGAGCTCAGACTACTAATTTGGTTTAAGCAAACACCATTGCATAAGATTTAGAGAAAAAACATCACGACATACATACAACAAAAGATGGTCCTATTCAGAGAATAACACGTTCAGAGAATAACACATTCAGAGATTATAAATATTTAGAGGTTACAACGAATGGAAAAGTAAGAGCCATTCTCATTCAGAAATTATAAATGTGCAGGGATTACAATTTCAGGGGCTACAAAAATATTCAGAGATTCTCTTTAAGGGTTTGAGGGAGGAATGCTGGTGCCTTCGGTTTGATTAAGCTGGACGACGTTGGTCACCTCGGCAACGTCATCATGGTGGTCTGCCCCTCCAACCTCTATGCCGTCCAACGTGGCAGTCTCGGCAGCCTCCTCCTTAACCTCCTGAAGGGCCTGGGCAAGTTGAGGATTAACAAAGCCAAGGCCTATAAAGTCAGAGGCTTTCAAAGTGCCAGCCTCCTTCTCCTTGACAACCGCCCACTTGGTAGTAGCCTTGATACCTCTCTTGAGGTATTAAAAGACGAAGCCCATAAACTCATCAGAGCTTTTGTACTCGGCTATTATCCCCTTTGAGGCATCATCAAGGCATGCCTTCACGGCCGAGCTGACCTTCTGCTGCAGAACATCATCCTTGGCCTTCAGAGCTGCAGCATGGTCCTTGTTAAGTCGAGAGACCTCCTTCTCCAGCCCCTTCACCTTCTTCTCAGACTCACCCATCTCAGACTTCAGGCGGTCAATCTCTGCGTTCAGAGTGCTTTGGACCTTCTCGGCCTCTTGACCCTTCTGGATGAGGGGCAACTTCCTCAGAGTCCAGTTGGAGAGATGGTGCATAGCTGCCAGGCCCTGCAGATTTTGTGATCATGAATGAGTCAGAGACAAATCAGAGGTTACACTTAGAAATTGCAAAGAAATATAAGGTCATACCTGGATAGATCTGTGGATGCCGAACTCAACCAGCAAGGGAGTATCAAGTGATCGAAAGAAGCGCTTGTCGGCCTCGGTCATTGTAGAGCCGAAGGCATCTAGGGCCTGCAGACTATGGCCGACTATGCTGTCAGTAATCTTCAACTGCTCTAGACGAGCCGACAAGTCGTCTGCTGAAGAGATGGGGATGGCAGTATCAACACTCTTTTTCTTCTGCCTCTGATCCTCAGGGGCATTTCAGTTGAAGCCCTCTTCTTTGTGGCTTGGGGCTTTGAGGTAGAGGGAGCTGGAGGAGGAGCATTAAGGCCTGCTTTCTTTGCAAGTCTCGTCAAGCTAGGAGCAGCCATTTCCCAGAGTTCGTCTGAGATATCCTTTGGACGCTCTGCAAAATTAATAGATCTGAGTTAGAAAATCAGACATAAATAAACTCAAAGGTTCAACTTCAAATAGAAAGCGCTTACCAAGCTCGAAAAGAGGACTTCCACCCAGACCTGTCTCAGAGAGGTAGTGAGGGGTCATTAAGTGTTTGAACCTAACGAACAGACCATGTTGTAACACCCCGTATTTTTGTATAGTTAATATTTAATTAATTCGAGAATTTTAAATTACTGGTGTGTTGTAATTTTAATTGAATTAATTATGGCAATATATATATATATATATATTTAAATATTAATCTGGGAGTGAATGGTTAATGTTTAGGGAAATTTAATTACTAAGTGAATAGTAATAATTTAATTATGTCATTTCGAGTATTAATGACGAGGTATACACTTATCCCAGCCGGGAGTCGGTATAGACTAAATTGGGTGTGAGATAAGGATTTTTATAAATTAATTAGGATGCCAATTCTGAGGGCGCGGTTGAGTCCGGATGGGTCGAGATAGTCAGAAAAGAGTACCCGGGGGTAGTAATTGGGTCTCGGGGTATTTTTGGGCATAGCCGGGCCCACACGGGGTGAGTTGGGCTACTTTAATTAAGCCCATTTGGTGAAAAACGGGATTAAGGGTTTTTAACCTAATGGGAGATTAGGAAATCCGCAGCCAACACAACTCCAAACCTAGGGTTTGAGAGGGGATTTGGGGGAAAGCAAATCAAGAACAAATTGGGAGCTTTTGGAGCCAAATTGAGGGACTCCGCCAACGGCATCAGACACTACGAAAACTTTCAGGCAAGTGGTTAACTGTTTTGATTCTTAAAGCATGATAATCAATTTATATTATAGTGATGTGGGTATGAAAATCCATTTTTGGGTGTAAATGAGTACAAAAATGTGTTTTTGTTTTTGAAATACTTGAATGAGATTCAAAGTAAGATTTAGATGGGTGATTGAAATCTGAATATGTATTTATGATTTGAATGAGAAATTCAGAATATAAAAGAGTGGAAATCGAATCTGAAAATTGGGATTTAAAAACAGATAATTAAATTTTAGTGAGAAAGACCCATTTCGAAAATTAAGAGATAATTAGAGGGGTTGATTAGCTTAATGATCTCTATGATGAGTAGGATGTGGATTGACCATGTGTAGAGGATGGGATGATGTAATTAAAGGTTTAAATTCTGGTTTAGAAACCTTGAGGTTCGTTAATGGTGGAAAACAAGGGGGAGGCAGACCTGTAACGAAGGGGTCGATCGATCGATCGGGGGCATCGATCGATCGATGGTGGGAAATTTTGCCCAGTTCGGCCTGGGTGAGTTATAAGGCGAAATTAATTTATAAATTAAGTTTGCATATATTTATTAGTGATAAATAATTATGAAACAAATATTCCTAGTAATTATGGGAAAGAGTAATTGGGACTAGGATGAATTTATGTGGGACATTTAATGGATAAAATTGAGAGACTTTATTCCAAAATAGTGATGTACGGATCAAGTGAGTAAATCCGGGTATATTGGTAAAGCGACCCAAGGTAGTGAATTAAGTTTGGAGATAAACTAAATAATTTTGAGTCGGGATATAGACTCGGGAAATATTAAGTTACGGGCCAAGTAAGTGAGTCCGGGGACAATGGTTGAGTGACACCAAGTTATTAAATTAATAAATGCGATAATTAATTTAATTAGAGTCGGATTGTAGACTCGGGTAGAATTAAATTAATAAAGGTGTTAATTAGTTTAATTAAAGTCGGTTTGTAGACTCAGGTATGATTAAATTAAGGGGTGGGACAATTAGTTTAATCAGGATCGGATTGTAGACTCGTGAAGGGTACTTATTAATTAATGTGATAATGAATTATATTAGAGTCGGACCACAGACTCGGAATTTGGGTTGATTAATTAATTTGTTAGCTAATTTGATTAGAGTCGGGCGATAGACTCGGGGAGGCATTAAATTAAAATGTGTGTTAATTAATTTAAGGAGAGTCGGACCATAGACTCGGGGAAAGTATTATATTAATTAAGGTGTGAATTAATTATATTAGAGTCGGACCATAGACTCGGGAAGAGGATAAGTTATTAAGTGAGAAAATTAATTACATTTGAGTCGGGCCACAGACTCAGAAACTTACAGGCAGTGTATGGAATTTTGAGTACACGGTAAAGTCGGGGTTATTAATATATATATATACGGTGTAGTGGTAGTATATATATATACTTGTATGTATTGTGTGTGACATTAAATTACAGGCAGTGTGCGGGAGTTTGAGTACACGGTAAAAACCAGGGGTTCATAATATATATATATACGGGTAGTGATAGTATATATATATGTGTATATATTGTGTGTGATAGTAAATATCAGTGACTAGATATTTATTCAATTTAAATACTCTAATGCTATCAAGGGAGGTTGCGCGATGTGGGTGAATCCCCTAGCTTGAGGAGTAGGGCGAGTATATCCCCAGGTCATAGCGTCCGGTATATATGGGTGAGAGATTTATCTCACTTCAGGGAAAGGAATATGACCGCCTCCACTTCGTTATATTTTAGTCCAAGTTGGTGAGCGATTCTAACTTGGGGAAACTAGGTTTTGCGAGCACACCTAGTGAGATAGCATTTTAGAGGGAATCATCCGGTGAGGGTAAACTCAAAAGGATGGGTACTTGTATGATATATGTGTGGATGTTATTAAAGGTACGTATAATATGGTAGTAAATATTATATGTAGGTGATAATACAGTGCGTAATGTACTTACCTTATATAACTCAGGTTACAGTTATATGTTGTTAATTAATGAGAAATTAATTAAGTTATTCATTTGTGGGAATAATACAGTGGGTGATGTATTTACTTTATATAACTTGTGATACGGTTATATGTTACTATTTAAGAGGAGTTAATTAAGTTAGTTGTGAAATAACTTATAATTCAAGAATCATTATACTCGGGTTAGAGTAGTATGGCAAGGGAAGGTTATACCAGGACTAGTTGGATGGGGTAGTACAACTAGGTGGGGTTAAGGTAACCGGTAGGTGTGCACAATAGTGGAGGGGTGAGAATGTCCACAAGGGAGTGCGACACTAACTTAAATATGAAGCGCATTCATGCATTTTAAATTACTGCAGTTAATTCACTTGCTAAATATTTTCAAAACGTTTTGGGTTCTAACCCTTGCTATAAAACTATTTTCAAAACCTTTTAGGTGTCCAGCCACAGGGACGCCAGGATTGATATTCTATTCCAGGGACACGGAGCTGCGGCATATGTGGATGCTAGCAGGAGTTTGGATTAGACGCATCATTCATTTATTCCTAGAGTAGGAATCTTGTATCAGTTTCAGTTTTATTTAGGGTTTGTCGCCCAGACTTCTCGGTACAGTTTTCAGGTGTAATTTATTCAGGTGCTGAATATTTGTATTCGGATTATTTCTTTAGTGGCCGGTGATTTATTCGGCATGGTGTGTAATTATTATTCGATTTACTTTCATTCAGTTGTGTGAATGGTTTATATTAAATTTCGCATGTATTGTTTTGATTAATTAAAAAGTTAAAATTGGCACCAGTTTTTGGAATACTAGGTGGTTAGTAAGTTTTAAAAAGTTTTCGACAGTGATGCTAAGGATGATCCAACTGGGATTCCTGTTTTAATTTGGTATAGGACTGATCACCAGGTATTTTATTAGGCGGGGTGTCACAGATGGTATCAGAGCATCAGGTTCTAGTGTCCTTAGGATCTGTGCGGCTTTTCACGTTTCTGCTTGACAATCTTTGATATAGAGCCCTATTATAGGATTGTTGTATTCTCATACGTATGCCATATACGTTCTTCCGCGAAATTGATATTTGAGAGTGAACTCATACAAAATTCGATTCTCATTCCAGATGATGCCCAGGAGAGAGAGAGCAGCTAGGGCAGTAGGGGGAGATGAGACGAAGGAGGCTCGTTAGGAGCAAGAGATACCGTAGCAACGGCCAGGGATGAATTTGGCGGCATAGGTCACTGAAATAGTGGCATAGGCAGTTGGAGCAACGGTGGTCACAACGGCAGGGTACTTTCCACGGGATCAGCCACAAGTGTTAGTGGCGTCGGATGTTCAGACTCACACAGGGTCGTCGGGGTGGAAACAATAAAGAGAGGTTATTTTAGCGGGAACCCACCAGAGTTGCGAGGGGGTTCAGGTGTAGTACTAGCGTGTCAAGGAAGAGAGGTATCCAGCGTCACCTACGCATGGGAGATTGCGATGGGGTGCGGAAGTAAAGGCTAACCACTTTTAGTTAGTGGGAGTGGTGCTACAGTGGTGGGAGTCAATCACCACAGTTGAGGAAAGGGACACACTAGCTACTGCCGAGTTTTGGGGGCGGTTCGACTGCAAGTATTTTTCCTTCAGCGGTTGAGACCGAAAGGAGGAGAAAATTTTGTGAGGTGACTCAAAGGGAGGCCGTTTAGTGGCCGATTACGAGGAAGATTTCACTCGTTGGCAAATTTTTTTACCGGATGATGGTAAGCTAGGAAAAGAGAAAGAAAGCAAAGTTTATGGATGGGTTAGTCTGGAGAATCAGACAACATTTAATTGAAAATTCCGCATTAGTAGATTATACTGATGTCATTAACGCAACACTCCGGCACTGTCGGGAATATCGCTTCCACGCGAAAGAAAGCGGGAGGGGAGTGGGGATTAGCCAATCGGATGAGGCAGAAAGGAACAATACCAGTGGGGTATCCCAGCTGCAGACTGGGGGAGATCAAGGGCAGGATTTCCGGCAGGGGAATTATGCCACACGATCTAGAACTGGAGGCTACCGGCGGGATGGCCAGGAATTTCAACAAGGTTGGCATGGAAGCGATCAGTGGCAGGGTGAACATATTAGAAAATGTTTCGTTTGGGGAAAAGCGAGACACATGAAGAGATATTGCCTTAAGCAAGGCGGGAGTCAGCTACAGGACGAGGTCCTGGATGTACAACCACTAAAGCAAATCACGGGTGCATTTGGGCAGGGAGAAGCTGCTCCGGAAATCGAGAACCAGCCGTTGCAGCTGGAGTATAGAAGTAATTATATTACCCTAGGGGCATGGGGTATATTGTTGAGTGACAAAGAGGATGTCACAGTATAAGACTTATTTTTACTAGAATTCGCAAGTGAGTCGAACTTAGTGGGTGCGTTGGCGGTAGCAGCCATAGCATGTGGGTAAACTTTTCGTAGGATAGCGGAGTTCCTTAGTGTTCCTCATGGGAGAGTGGAGGCGTACACTGAGTGATTGGTTGAATTATGCGAGGAATTACTACTTTTGAGAATTATGGGAGTAGGACTGATAATATTTTTTAAATATCGGCTGGATAGCGATGGAACTTAAATATTGTGGATAGTGGAGTTAAATTTTGGTGTCCGCGACACCAGGGTATGGTTGGTACTAGGTATCACCGGAGAGGGCTTATAGCCTATACATAGGTGGGTATATATATTGTATTACGTGGTGCAATAGCACGTAGTGAGGTTTTGTGTTCTCACATTTTATCCCAGTAAGTGGGGATGTTTACTGAAGTGAATCAGGGTGGTTAACTTAATTTTTGAGCAGAGAGAGATAGATAGGGGTTTATTTTGCGCAAGGACTAGTGATAGTAAGGGCGCGGTATTATGTGGTCTTTGGTAACATAAATATACTTTTGTGTTGAGAGATAAGTATTTATGGGGAGATGTTTGGACGTTGCACATGGGTTGAGTACCCGGGCAGTAAATATATATGTATAAATATATGTAATATGACTATGGGTTCGAAGTTATATTATGGGTTACGACTAGCACAGTCGGGTAACTTTCGTGCGATAGAGTGCGGGGATAGGGTGTATGGGCACCCGGGTTAATTAAGGCAAATTTTGTGCGGTTAAGCACGGGTATAGGGTATATGGGCGCTCTGGTAAAGTTAAATGCATACTTGTGTAACGTATGGTTAGAATCGAATGGGATAGATATAGCGGGCTTGGAGGCACTTGACTAGTGAGTAATATGTGAATACTGGAACACTAGGTTTATCTTAATTTCGAGGACGAAATTCCTTTGTAAGGGGGGAAGTATGTAACACCCCGTATTTTTGTATAGTTAATATTTAATTAATTCGAGAATTTTAAATTACTGGTGTGTTGTAATTTTAATTGAATTAATTATGGCAATATATATATATATATATATATATATATATATATATATATAAATATTAATCTGGGAGTGAATGGTTAATGTTTAGGGAAATTTATTTACTAAGTGAATAGTAATAATTTAATTACGTCATTTCGAGTATTAATGACGAGGTATACACTTATCCCAGCCGGGAGTCGGTATAGACTAAATTGGGTGTGAGATAAGGATTTTTATAAATTAATTTGGATGCCAATTCTGAGGGCGCGGTTGAGTCCGGATGGGTCGAGATAGTCAGAAAAGAGTACCCGGGGGTAGTAATTGGGTCTCGGGGTATTTTTGGGCATAGCCGGGCCCACACGGGGTGAGTTGGGCCACTTTAATTAAGCCCATTTGGTGAAAAACGGGATTAAGGGTTTTTAACCTAATGGGAGATGAGGAAATCAGCAGCCAATACAACTCCAAACCTAGGGTTTGAGAGGGGATTTGGGGGAAAGCAAATCAAGAACAAATTGGGAGCTTTTGGAGCCAAATTGAGGGACTCCGCCAACGGAATCAGACACTACGAACACTTTCAGGCAAGTGGTTAACTGTTTTGATTCTTAAAGCATGATAATCAATTTATATTATAGTGATGTGGGTATGAAAATCCGTTTTTGGCTGTAAATCCGTTTTTGGGTGTAAATGGGTACAAAAATGTGTTTTTGTTTTTGAAATACTTGAATGAGATTCAAAGTAAGATTTAGATGGGTGATTGAAATCTGAATATGTATTTATGATTTGAATGAGAAATTCAGAATATAAAAGAGTGGAAATCGAATCTGAAAATTGGGATTTAAAAACAGATAATTAAATTTTAGTGAGAAAG
The DNA here is from genome assembly GCA_949130495.1 of Sambucus nigra. Taxonomy (NCBI): domain Eukaryota; kingdom Viridiplantae; phylum Streptophyta; class Magnoliopsida; order Dipsacales; family Adoxaceae; genus Sambucus; species Sambucus nigra. Next base: position 290,180,361 of record OX422218.1, on the reverse strand, counting down.
ACCCATTTCGAAAATTAAGAGATAATTAGAGGGGTTGATTAGCTTAATGATCTCTATGATGAGTAGGATGTGGATTGACCATGTGTAGAGGATGGGATGATGTAATTAAAGGTTTAAATTCTGGTTTAGAAACCTTGAGGTTCGTTAATGGTGGAAAACAAGGGGGAGGCAGACCTGTAACGAAGGGGTCGATCGATCGATCGGGGGCATCGATCGATCGATGGTGGGAAATTTTGCCCAGTTCGGCCTGGGTGAGTTATAAGGGGAAATTAATTTATAAATTAAGTTTGCATATATTTATTAGTGATAAATAATTATGAAACAAATATTCCTAGTAATTATGGGAAAGAGTAATTGGGACTAGGATGAATTTATGTGGGACATTTAATGGATAAAATTGAGAGACTTTATTCCAAAATAGTGATGTACGGATCAAGTGAGTAAATCCGGGTATATTGGTAAAGCGACCCAAGGTAGTGAATTAAGTTTGGAGATAAACTAAATAATTTTGAGTCGGGATATAGACTCGGGAAATATTAAGTTACGGGCCAAGTAAGTGAGTCCGGGGACAATGGTTGAGTGACACCAAGTTATTAAATTAATAAATGCGATAATTAATTTAATTAGAGTCGGATTGTAGACTCGGGTAGAATTAAATTAATAAAGGTGTTAATTAGTTTAATTAAAGTCGGTTTGTAGACTCAGGTATGATTAAATTAAGGGGTGGGACAATTAGTTTAATCAGGATCGGATTGTAGACTCGTGAAGGGTACTTATTAATTAATGTGATAATGAATTATATTAGAGTCGGACCACAGACTCGGAATTTGGGTTGATTAATTAATTTGTTAGCTAATTTGATTAGAGTCGGGCGATAGACTCGGGGAGGCATTAAATTAAAATGTGTGTTAATTAATTTAAGGAGAGTCGGACCATAGACTCGGGGAAAGTATTATATTAATTAAGGTGTGAATTAATTATATTAGAGTCGGACCATAGACTCGGGAAGAGGATAAGTTATTAAGTGAGAAAATTAATTACATTTGAGTCGGGCCACAGACTCAGAAACTTACAGGCAGTGTATGGAATTTTGAGTACACGGTAAAGCCGGGGTTATTAATATATATATATATATATATACGGTGTAGTGGTAGTATATATATATACTTGTATGTATTGTGTGTGACATTAAATTACAGGCAGTGTGCGGGAGTTTGAGTACACGGTAAAAACCAGGGGTTCATAATATATATATATATACGGGTAGTGATAGTATATATATATGTGTATATATTGTGTGTGATAGTAAATATCAGTGACTAGATATTTATTCAATTTAAATACTCTAATGCTATCAAGGGAGGTTGCGCGATGTGGGTGAATCCCCTAGCTTGAGGAGTAGGGCGAGTATATCCCCAGGTCATAGCGTCCGGTATATATGGGTGAGAGATTTATCTCACTTCAGGGAAAGGAATATGACCGCCTCCACTTCGTTATATTTTAGTCCAAGTTGGTGAGCGATTCTAACTTGGGGAAACTAGGTTTTGCGAGCACACCTAGTGAGATAGCATTTTAAAGGGAATCATCCGGTGAGGGTAAACTCGAAAGGATGGGTACTTGTATGATATATGTGTGGATGTTATTAAAGGTACGTATAATATGGTAGTAAATATTATATGTAGGTGATAATACAGTGCGTAATGTACTTACCTTATATAACTCAGGTTACAGTTATATGTTGTTAATTAATGAGAAATTAATTAAGTTATTCATTTGTGGGAATAATACAGTGGGTGATGTATTTACTTTATATAACTTGTGATACGGTTATATGTTACTATTTAAGAGGAGTTAATTAAGTTAGTTGTGAAATAACTTATAATTCAAGAATCATTATACTCGGGTTAGAGTAGTATGGCAAGGGAAGGTTATACCATGACTAGTTGGATGGGGTAGTACAACTAGGTGGGGTTAAGGTAACCGGTAGGTGTGCAAAATAGTGGAGGGGTGAGAATGTCCACAAGGGAGTGCGACACTAACTTAAATATGAAGCGCATTCATGCATTTTAAATTACTGCAGTTAATTCACTTGCTAAATATTTTCAAAACGTTTTGGGTTCTAACCCTTGCTATAAAATTATTTTCAAAACCTTTTAGGTGTCCAGCCACAGGGACGCCAGGATTGATATTCTATTCCAGGGACACGGAGCTGCGGCATATGTGGATGCTAGCAGGAGTTTGGATTAGACGCATCATTCATTTATTCCTAGAGTAGGAATCTTGTATCAGTTTCAGTTTTATTTAGGGCTTGTCGCCCAGACTTCTCGGTACAGTTTTCAGGTGTAATTTATTCAGGTGCTGAATATTTGTATTCGAATTATTTCTTTAGTGGCCGGTGATTTATTCGGCATGGTGTGTAATTATTATTCGATTTACTTTCATTCAGTTGTGTGAATGGTTTATATTAAATTTCGCATGTATTGTTTTGATTAATTAAAAAGTTAAAATTGGCACCAGTTTTTGGAATACTAGGTGGTTAGTAAGTTTTAAAAAGTTTTCGACAGTGATGCTAAGGATGATCCAACTGGGATTCCTGTTTTAATTTGATATAGGACTGATCACCCGGTATTTTATTAGGCGGGGTGTCACACATGTACCCCCTGATCTTGAAGGGCTTTCACCTTCTGAAGATTTTGTGGGCTCAGGCCAGGGTCAGCCCTCCCAGACATTGTGACCTTACCCCACCTCAGGGGCATCCTCGGCTCTAGAATGGACGAGGGAGCACATGGGCCAAATTCCCATGGTCCAGAAGTAAAAAAGTATCGTGGCTTCCAGTTGTGGTTGGAAGTCTGAGTTATTTGAAGCATCTTTATTCAGGCTTCCAAGCTACAAAATGACAGTAGCTCGGATGATTTTTGGCTGAGGAAGGGACATAGCAACCTACAAAGACCTGAACTGGGAGGTCTGAGTGGTGGACAACCTTCCATAAGACTATGGCCCCTATTATGACCCTCCAGGCATTAGGATATAGTTGAGAGGGGGCCAAATTGATATAGGAAAGGATATATTTGATAATGGGATGGATGGGCAGACAAAACCCCAACTTGAACATCTGCTCGTATAAGCAGATTTCGCCATCTCGGCCGTGAAAAGCCCTCTCTTCCCTCAGAGGTCTTCTTAGCTTTATGGAGGGACTAATGGAATACAAATATCTGAAGCAAAGGAGGTCTACCTCAGTTATAGTACTCTCAATCTCGGCCGCCTCAGAGATGTCGACATCACTTTCAACGTCATCATCATCTAGCTCAACGTCGGCCGGAGCAGATGTTGATGGGTTACCCGGGAACCTCTGAGAGAACTCGGCACCGGTGAAGGCCGACAGAGGAATGGCGTCAAGTGGTGGTGGAATGGCCACACTTGGCTCGACGATCTCAACCTCTGACGAAGAGGCTGAGGTGCTTGTGTTGTTATGAGATGAGGCCCGACTGGAGACCTCGGCCTGATTAGGGGCCTGATCTTCCCGAGTTGAGAAGTCCATGGCCTCCTGGAAGGAATCCACGGACATGGGGTCTGAGGTGGAAGACTTAGACTCAGACATTGGTATAGGATCAACATGAACCTCTTCCTGATTGAAAGACTCCGAGGGGTTAGGATATATCACCATCAGGGGTGGTGGAAAGATGGGTCTAATAGGGAATTCTTATGACCTACGAGCCTCCTCCTGGGCTCTTTCTATTTGTCTGATTTTTTCTAAAGTCTTCTCCCTAAGGGAGGGGAACTCCTCAAGAAGTTGGTAAAGGGGTCTGAGCATACGAGGTAGACTATACACTTACCCAACTCTCCTAAGTAACAAACAACGCTGGTGATTTGACTAAAGATCAAAGCTAGGTTTTTGAGCAAGAATAGTGTATGAACAATCAACCGGAAAACTCATAAGCTAACCAGAAAATGCATGGGATCACCAAAAAATGCATGAACCAGCCGAAAAATGCAAAGAGCAAGACAGACAGAAAAATGGTGAGGAAGAGATAACGAGGGGTACCTGAAGAAAGGTGAGGAAAAACGAGGAAGGAATCCCAGTAAAGAAGCCCCCAAATGTACTTCCAATCACGAGTTCTTCTAGAGAGAGAGAGAGAGTTGTAGAAATGGCTAAGTTTGGAGAAGGAGAGAAATGAAGAAGACAGGAGAAAGTGGGACTTTTACCCTTAAATATGAATGCACACTCCCCAAGTCCCATCATGGACTTGGGAGACCAACAGACAATCAATATAATTACCCTTGTCAGACACGCATGCCACTTCAGTAATTGACAAGTGTCAAAAAAAGAATATTGGTACAGAGCAATAGGACCTCGAAGTTGTAGACCCCATAGTCACCTGCTTTCACATATAACTAAGGGTTGGGGGGTGATTGATATGCACCAAGTGTGACCTCGGCTCGGAGACATTGATATGCCCCAAGTGTGACCCTGGCTCGGAGACACCAACCTCGGCCGAGATCGTGGCCGACATTGGACAAGCCTTGGGTATGCGGCATCAGCCCTCGGCCATAGCAAGGTCGGCCCAGGCCGACACTACCACCAGCCTCTCGAAGGGACATCGTATGCATCACAAGGATCAGCAGCATTCTCGTATACCTAGGAATGGCAACCTCGGCCAGATATAGGCCGAGCTCGTAAGAAGCCACCAGCAACCTCATCAAGACATTAGTCGATGCTCCAAACACACCAGCTCAACCTCGGCTGGTGTCCGACCTTGTTCATTATCTCGGCTAGGATTAAGCCGGGACCTCCATGGTCACCTCGGACTGAACGAGCATTTAGACTTACCAACCTCGGCCTCTCCCAGGCCGAGGTCATACACCAAGCACAATAGCCAAGCATCTGCTGATATTTGGATAAGGGCACGTGGACACATATCAGTTATAACAAGATTATTCCCCACACGCGGGGAGAATATTTCATCATCATTCTCTACTTATGACAGTGACATATGGCTTTCCCATATTGGTGAGGCAAACACACACATGCACATTACATGCATGGGGGGTACATTACACCCCCTAGGTACTATATATAGAGGTCATCGTCTACCTTGCAAAGGATTCAGAATTGGTAGCCCTAGCTGAAATTCTGTCTTATAGACACAGTAGAGAGGGAAAGTGAGCTTATGTGTATTATATCCATGGCCATCAGTGCCTTATTACAGTGAGGTTATTCACACACAGTGGACGTAGGCCAATTTAGGCTGAACCACTTATATTCTGGTTCTCTCTCCTCTTCTCCTCATCTCATTCTCCTACTTTTTACGTAACTATGCTGCCATTGTTGTTCTTAGATTGAGCTTGAAAACACTTTACCTGGTGGTGCTAATTCTAGCATCATCACCCCTCTTCCCTTTGTGAGCGGGCTGCACTTCTTGACCTAGATAACCTCTATTTTAGGTCATTTATTAGGCCGAGCCTTTTAAAGTCCGAACCTCTGCTCAATCGATCAAAAGCTGATCCTCTTTGTCTGGCTCCCTCACCTCTTTTGCCTTCATAACCTTGGCTCCGCTGGATAGGATGCACTGTGTTTTTTGAAACCTCATACGGCTCCCAACAACCTTCTGGAGCGTCTTCTGCCTCCAAATCATCGTACCTATCCTCAGGGCAAGGGTGTCCTTGCCTCCCCAGACGCAAACGCCTAGGGTCAGCAACGTCCCTCCTCCGGTGAGGTGTAGTTTGGTCTTTCAGCGGCGCTTGGGGTGGTCCCCTGACCTTAAGATGGAGTTGAACAGCTGTTGGAGTAATCATCTCCGGTGAGACCGTAGGTGGTCTCATCATATTTTGATTGAGTTATGCAAATTTCTCCTTCATTGCTTGTTGCGTTACATCCAAAGACCTCAAGGCTTCTTCCACCTCCGCCATTTTCGACTGAGGCTGTGCCTGGCCAGAGCTAGGTCCTACAACATCAGGCGGTGGAAGAGGTGGTGGTAATTCTGGTGCCATACATTAACACTAAAGAGCTTGTGAAGTATATGAGCTTAGTACCTTAATGGACCTCCGTCAATGATGAAACAACTCCACACAAGGGGTGAGGCGAGGTTCACCACCAGAGTCTTCGGTGAGGTTAAGCAGAAAGTGAGGAAGAGATAGCTTTTCGTTCCCACAGACGGCGCCAAAATGATGATGCTGGAAATAACACCACCAGTCAAGGTGTTTGTAAGCTCAAACTAGTGATAACAATGGCAGCACAAAAGTATAATAAATATAAGAGATTTAGGTGAGGAGAAGAGGATGAACACAAATGTTCAAGGAACATGCTATTGGCTTCAGCCACTCTTACTGAAATCAGGCACTGATATAAGGCACTAGCGGCCATGGATAAATCTCTCAAGCTTTGTCTCTCTACTGTGTAAAATGACAGAGTTTCAGCTAGGGTTATAATTATCCATCCTTTTACAAGGTAGAGGATGACCTCTATATATAGTGCTTGGGGGGGTGTAATGTGCCCCCCAAGCATACAATGAGCATGTGCATGAGCATCGAGCCAATATGAGAGTGACACCTGACTGATCTCAACTAAGTAATGATGACCCCAATATTCCCTCATGTGGGGGGAATAATTTGGTTATAATAGATTTGTCCACGTGTTCCCAACCACACATATGTGCATAGAGGCTTGGATATCTTAACCTCGGCCTGGAGGAGTACGAGGTTGGTGAAGTCTGGATACTTCTCAATCCCAGTTTATTCATGATGATCTCGGCTCAGTAGGAAAGCTGAAGTAAGGCAGGTGGGGTTATAACGTCGGCCTCGGCTGGGGTTATGTTGGAGTAACTGGAATGTCGGCTGATTCCCAGCCGAGGTTGCTTATGTGATCCTTGCTACCTCGACTGATTCCCAGTCGAGGTTGGTCAGGTGATCCTTGCTACCTCGGCTTATTCCTAACCGATGTTGATGAACTAGGTAGATGCGATCTCTGATGCCGCTCGAAAATGAGGTGACCATTAATGTCGGCCATAGCCGACCTTGTGCAGGACGAGAGTGCTGGTTGTGAGTCAGGAGACTTTGTTACCTCGACCCTCTCATACGTCGAGGTTGGTGTCTCTGAGTTGTCAGGTACATTAAGGGCATATCACCTAACCTATCCCAAAAGGTTACTAGGTTTCCTATTAGTTTCTAATGTTATCTCAGTAACTGAAAGCCCATCCGTTACTGTTCTTATCCTTACCTCAGCATTTATTCTCATTATAGTTTCAATTTGAACGATTTCTAACCGTACCTCACTCGGGAGTCCCTTGTAAGCAATAGTATTCAAATCCCTATGGTAATCCATTTTTTCGGGCTTCAACTAAGACCCTATTGACCTTAACTAATCCCCCAATATCATATTAATCACCCTAAAAATTATTATCAGCTTTGGGATTTTCCTTAAACCTTAAAGGGAAACAATTATAAAAAATCAGAAGAGGTCGATCGACATTCTTGAGTCGATCGACCGATCAAACAGGTATTTGCCCAGAATTTCTTTAACAGTTACGGGTTTCCTCTTTTTACACCTCTAATTCTTCATTATAACGTCCCGAACTCCCAACCAAGTATACTAATAATCATACCAACATGTTTGCATAATTTCCAACATTTTATAATCATCAAATTACAATGGGACATCAAATTCTTGGATCAATTCACATAAATTTTATATAAAACCCTAGTTCTCCTATTTCTTTAAGAACTCCATATAATTCATTAAAATTTCATAATTTTCCCCACATAGATCATGATTTCGTGGCTGCTAAAATCCCAGAAGTTAATCTACATGCAAAACCTACCCAAGTTACGATTTCAATTCTTCAAATCCATTCAATTAACATTATTCAAGGTTATTCTCCAATTCTAACCTAACATGGATGATATATGTACTAAATTATTGCAAGTTAAATCACTTGCCTGGTAATGAAGATTCTGATCCTTTGAAGTAGATGGTACGGGAATGATCCTCTCTTTTCGATCTATCCGGTGGTGGTGACGGTGGTGTAAAAGCCTCTAAGGGTGGTTTCTCCTATGGAAACTTTCCTCTCTAACTGCCGTTGGCGGTTTTTGGTTGTGATAAACCTAAGAGTTCTTGTGTTGGCTGATAATTTAAGTCTAAAATTCGTGGGTCATATTTCCTCAAAAAGTCAAAATGACTAAAATACCCTCCTAGGCTGCCGGTTAGGCCTAAAATGCCCCGGGACCCAAACTAAACCACTGACTAGTTTTTTCTGACTATCTCGACCCTTCTGGACACGTTAGCATACTCAAAATGATCATACGGATGACATAAAAATAAAATACTTTTAAATCCATTAAATTGGGTCCTGACATGACTAACACGTGTGTTCCAACTAAATTATCGAAACTGCCGTATTTTCAACTCACGATAATTTTTAATAAATTAAATATCACATATTACCATAATCACTCTGTAATATTCAAATTTATCATTATATTTAAATACTAACTCTTATCTCGCTAGTTATTTAAATCCGAATTAATTTCCAATAATTATCCCAAATTAATTTAATTAATCCCATAATTAAAAGCCATAAAAATACGGGGTATTACATACTTCCCCCCTAATAACGGAATTTCGTCGCGAAATTCAGAAAAATAGGCATACCTGGAAAAATTAGGTATCCTCTAGTATTCAAAACAAAATACAAAGAAAAGCACAATCACTACAGCTCTTGCTTCACAACAAGTTTGTTGAACTCTCTTGACACTTTATAAGTTATAGGGTTACACCTCAATAAATGCACCTCACGTTGTGCTCTTACTAAACAACATTCGAATAAGAATAGCCGTCACATCTTTGGCCGTATTATCTCAATATTTTTAGGAGATCGTACCTCACTTCGTGTCAACTCCCGCGTTTATTTAAACACAAAACTCTCCTCCTGGGATCAACCATAAAACATCCGATTACTTTGTCCGTTCTTTGAATCTCTATTCCCGGCGTTGTGACTTTTACCCAAGGGAAAGCAACTTCAGATGGTTAGTTTAACCCATTATAGTCATCGGACTTCAACTTTCGACTGATCAAAAACTCTGATAATCCGTTCACCTTTAAGCATTCAGAGGAAGAACGGTAAGGTTTATCCAATCTAAACCTCAGTAAGTACCTTGTCCAAAATTTCTTTTATACGGTTTCCCGAGTCGTCAATCACCTTATGCCTATTCCTCGGGTTATCTGTGATACAACTTTCTCGAACGAAACTTTTCCCACTACTTCCTTACACCCTATATTGAAGGTGGGTTTCGGTTATTACATCCTCGTTCGGATTAATACTGGGTAGGACCTCATATCGATGCGGTCTCTATCTAATAGTGTAAATCACCCATGAATATAACAGTTTCTTTCCTTCTTGACAATTCGTTCCACACATTCGAAGGAACTCGTTACATATCTTTATGAATGCAACCCATCGAAGAAATTTACCATCTTGACTCTTACGCTACTGGAATCGTCGACTCGACACCAAGTTTCTGGTTAATACCTTTACTCCAACCGATTTATATCTATAAGTGGTGCACGTGGGGGCTACTAATTATGTCCCTCTCTACACCGACTTCCACTTATAACTCCTCCCATTATGTGGTACTTAATAACCCTTTCTTTCTTCGGCGTATACCAAAAGTTCTTGCCCGTGCACCATTCACCACGTTGTGCACATTTGGACTCCTTATACCTTATTGACATCCTCACTTTATTTACGCATAAGCTACCCTCAACCTTCGATTGGGTGCAACTCCGCTTCAAATTGCCCATAATAGTTACATATTTGTCTTTTCGAGGGATACCCCCTTTTTAAATGGCTTCCCACTGCCCTTCAACCATTTGGACGTGCAACTCTGATTGAACATGAATCTATATATTGTCGTCCTTATCACGACGCTCAATCCACTCTACCACTTCCATTTCATTATGTTAGTCCCACAAGTAAAAATTTCACCTATCTATGTCTTTTCTTCCGACGATTTTGACACCAGCAAACCAAGGTGTCCATACACCCTATACATCGTGCAAACGGGTTTAAACATCATATACGCTTCATAAGTACTCCAAACTCTTTATTGTCCCAGCATTTTCAACGTGGCTACAACAATATGGGTATTCTCAATCATCCCTGAATTCGAAATTCTAAATCCTCCTAAACATCATTTCATCCTTCAACCCGCCAAAATAAAACAAAATTATCACTACTTCCTCACCACACAACTGGCTCTACTGGCCTTATATCGTAATTTACCCTTTTTAACTTCCAGTTATAACTATATACTACCATAACGATCGAGGTACTCGAATCATGGACGAATGGCCAAACATCTCCTTACTACCAACCTTACACTAAGTTTCATACGTGGGATGTCTCACAAAGCAAAATCCAAATAAAGAACCCCCCGATACACTACTACCTAGCATTGCCGATCATCGAAATCCGTTAGACCCTCAGTCCATAACATGTACCCCTATTTTCCCGTCTCTTGACAACAAAGTTACATCTCTCTTCACAAAATTCTTAAACAAGAAACTTCTTTCGAAAGACACTGTCTCTTAACATTGATGGTAATCACATTCCATAAACATCATGCAAATATAATCGGGCTCTCAAAACCCCATTCCCAGACATACAACTATGAGTATTAACTCCCTCATCTCTAAAGGGTGATATAACAATTCACTCTTCTTATTACCGCATCCTGAGCGTTAATTATAATAACCAGCTAAATCTTTTCGCTGAACAGTAAACCAAATACACTCCGAAACAATATTAATAAAGTCCCTACACATACCGGGAACCAATATTCGAGACCGTTATACTTTTTGAAGTCTTACAATATATATATATATATATATATATATATATATATATATATATATATATATATATATATATATATATATATACACAAATATATAAACGCGAGTCCGACCCTCTCGCAGATGGGGCCTCACCATAATAAAATATTCTACACCAAGGTAGTAACCCCGATGGACTAGCAATAATCGCACGCAGTCAGTTTAATCCTTATCATAAAACCATAATTAGGATAATATCATACTCGTATAACCCAGCACTAAAACGATTAATTTCAATAAAGTATATAACACTATCGATAAACCCATTCATCCTCCACGGATAACACTAAAGGTAACCCCACTATACCAGGGAAAAATCTTCACATAAATAATAACATTGTCGAGATACTCACTAAACTCGTCTCTCGTGCCAATATAGCAATAATAAAAATAATATGCAATAACTCGTTCCTGACACATACAACACGTATTATCATCTGAGGATATAGCTTATACTTCTACCTTGCCAATCGTCCTGGCTACTCAAATAATTCCTAGACTTTACACACTTGTCCGTACTAAACCAAAAATTTCAATAACTATTGCCTTTGCTAGGCACCTTACCCTTATCCCTCTACTTGCTTCGGGGAGCATTTTAACGCACGGGTTTTACTCCTCACAAAATACCTCTACACATACTTCACTTATTTCTGGTCACACTGACCATGTTAAGGTTGTCCTTCTCTCGGACGTTGGTAGTCTCGACTATGATGACTACCTCCTTTATTCCCTTAGCTTTGACAGCCCTAAGGAACATGCTACTGGCTTCAGCCACTCTTATTGAAATCACCATCGCTTGGTAAAAATTCAGCTATCCAAATCATTTAAATGGGTCTCCTGATGGGTCTCCCCCTTGTGGTGCTTCACCAACACCGTTTCCCCCAGTCTTACTCTATCTAAAATTTTCGATTCTTGTAGCTCCCCACACAAGGAAGCGTTTACCCCCATATTAACAAAACACGACATTTTTACTAACTGCATTGACCGTCCAAGCAGAATTCCCCAGAAGTACTAACAATTCTTCTTGTAAGTTAATTTTCCCCTTTAATGCCCCCTTCTCCATTGCACCTACTTCATCCGGTGTAAGGTTTGCTAATTAATTAATTTTTTTTTCACAAAGTGACCTCTGTCCGACCCTCTTGTGTGAGTTCAAAATAACGTTCGCATCTTATCCTGAACATCTGATGAAGGAACTTATGGCCAAGCCATACGTATGCTCTTTCTCTTGATAATACATTCCACTTCTAAGTGTGGTGGTTGCCTCTCACCTTTGTAACTCCGCTCTTACGAGCCAAGAAAAATTTTACCCTAAATTTTCACTCCCGATTTGCCATACTCCGACATATGCCCAATCATTTGCATATTTTACCATCATTGACTAACACACGCCATTTTCGCATTTCTAGTATCTCCACTGATGGTTCTCTTCAATGTTTCGTCTGACTCTCTCCCATTCCAACCTTGCTGGGTGAGTCTACTTTGACCCCACTCTTTACTATAGTGGTTCCTGGAAGTCATATGTTGTGCCTTAACCGTCTTTTACCTTCCTAGCCTTCTGTGCCATAATAGGGGTGACCTCAACTACGGTCATCATTCTCGAATATACCTTATAACCTCAACTGAGCTTTGCCTCCTGCTGTCCGCCCAACTCGCACGATATACTGCATTGTTCGGCACACGAAAACTCCCGAATGAAAATAAGATTCACTATCATATACATGATAGCAGGAGAATGAAATCTCACCAAAGAAATCAACAATCTTAAACATAGGGCTCAACATAAAAGAAAGCTACGCTGGAAGCATAACAAGCCGCACAGATCCTAAAGGAAACTAGAACCTGATGCTCTGATATCACCTGTGACACCCCGACTAATTAAATATCGGGTAGCTACTCCTTTATGAAATTAATACAGAATATCAAGTTGGTTCAGTTGTAGCATCACTGTCGAAAACATATAATTTATTACTAGCCACCTAATATTTAAAAAGAGAGATGCCAAATTTTATTAATTAAGTTAACATAATCCAAGTAATTAAGTCAACAACCATTAATCGTATAAACAATCTCAAATGAATAATCAACGAAAAGAAATAAACAGAGTCTGTAGTAAACACTCCAATAATACCAGAGTAAAATAAAGTCGCGATACAAGAGTCTGAAATAAATAAATCAATAACTGAAATAAAACTAAAAGTCTGAGAATGCTATCTCTAAATGGAAATGGGCGACATGCCCTAACAGATGAGTAACCTTGAGTAGAGTCAAGTACAGAATATGAAGGCGTCTAATACTGAGATCCTGTAACTTTCACAGCAGCTACAACACGTCAATGTAATGGAACTCCTATGCTTGGCGCCCCTATGGCCGGGCACCTAAAATGTTTTTACAAAACAAAATAGATTTGGAAGAAAACGATTCAGAGCCCGAGGTGAAAGTAGTTTAAAAGTTTAGCAAGTGTTTAAATTATAATTAAACAACACATATTATAAACATGTTAGTCGCGTACTCTCACATGAGTTTCTCACCTCTCAACTAATGTGCACACCTAACGTATTACCTTAACCTATCCTAGTTATGCCGCTAACTAACTAGTCTGTACCATTCCTTCTTTCGCACTCTATCATAGGGTATCTACTCGTAACACCCAAACAAGTTATATTCATAACCCATATTCGCATTCATTATATTACTTATCTCAAGTGTTAATTAAATTCTCACATTCTTAGCCCATTATAATATCTTAGTTATTCACATCTACTAAACAACAGTGAACCAGTCACAAGTATATATATAATCACCCACAATACATATATATACATATATGGCACTCCAAGGCTAAACTACGGTGCATGTATACTCTGCTATCAGATCCATGTACATCACGTACGTAAGGATCATGTGTTCCAAATCACTCAGGAACCGTTTGAAAACAAATCACACATATTGGAGGCTAACATAGTTCATATACCCATAGGTCACGCACATACCTACGCTCCCGTGAATCCAATCACTAGGCATTCACACAATCTAAGAAATCATATTTCAATATAGATATACACATTCTATCTATTTAGTCGCGCACGTAGTAATTTTATCCCGAACATCCTATGCAAATATATATTTTACTTGATAACTCTCTTGTTGTATCAATTTGAGTACCTAACCTATCCCAAAAGGTTACTAGGTCTCCTATTAGTTTCTAATGTTATCTAAGTAAATTAAAGCCCTTACATTACTATTCTTATCCTTACCTCAGCATTTATTCTCATTATAGTTTCAATTTGAACGATTTCTAACCGTACCTCACTCGGGAGTCCCTTGTAAGCAATAGTATTCAAATCCCTAAGGTAATACATTTTTCCGGGTTTCAACTAAGACCCTAATGACCTTAACTAAGTCCCCTAATATCATATTAATCACCCTAAAAATCATTATCGGCTTTGGTATTTTCCTTAAACCTTAAAGGGAAATAATTACCAAAAATCAGAAGAGGTCGATCGATCGAAGAAAAGGGGTCGATCGATCGATCAGTCGATCGATAGACATTCTTGAGTCGATCGATCGATCAAACAAGTATTTGCCCAGAATTTCTCTAACAATTACGGGTTTCCTCTTTTTACACCTCTAATTCTTTATTATAACGTCCCGAACTCCCAACCAAGTATACTAATAATCATACCAACATGTTTGCATAATTTCCAACGTTTTATAATCATCAAATTACAATGGGACATCAAATTCTTGGATCAATTCACATAAATTTCATATAAAACCCTAGTTCTCCTATTTCTTCAAGAACTCCATATAATTCATTAAAATTTCATAATTCTCCCCACATATATCATGATTTCGTGGCTGCTAAAATCCCAGAAGTTAATCTACATGCAAAACCTACCCAGATTACGATTTTAATTCTTCAAATCCATTCAATTAACATTATTCAAGGTTATTCTCTAATTCTACCCTAACATGGATGATATATGAACTAAATTATTTCAAGTTAAATCACTTACCTGGTAATGAAGATTCTGATCCTTTGAAGTAGATGGTACGAAAATGATCCTCTCTTTCCGATCTATCCGGTGGTGGTGACGGTGGTGCAAAAGCCTCTAAGGGTTGTTTTTCCTATGGAAACTTTCTTCTCTTCCTCTCTAACTGCCGTTGGCGGTTTTTGGTTGTGATAACCCTAAGAGTTCTTGTGTTGGCTGATAATTTAAGTCTAAAATTCGTGGGTCATATTTCCTCAAAAAGTCAAAATGACTAAAATACCCTCCCGGGCTGCCGGTTAGGCCTTAAATGCCCCGGGATCCAAACTAAACCTTCGGCTAGTGTTTTCTAACTATCTCGACCCTTCCAGACACGTTAGTACACTCAAAATGATCATACGAATGACATAAAAATAAAATACTTTTAAATCCATTAAATCGGGTCCTGACACGACTGACACGCGTGTTCCAACTAAATTACCGAAACTGTCATATTTTCAACTCACGACAATTTTTAATAAGTTCAATAATCACATATTACCATAATCACTCAGTAATATTCGACATTATCATCATATTTAAATACTAACTCTTATCTCGCTAGTTATTTAAATCCGAATTAATTTCCAATAATTATCCCAAATTAATTTAATTAATCCCATAATTAAAAGCCATCAAAATACGGGGTATTACATATTATTCTTGTATTATTGTTGATTCCATGCTTAGACTAAGATTTAACCATGTTTTAAGATTGTATCTTTATAGATCTTTTGATTAATGCAGAAATTGATGATAATTGTATGATCCATGTTTAGATCCGTAACCCCTTGTAATAAATCTGTATTCATGAAGTTTAAATTGAAGAATCATGGTAGAAAACATGTGGTAGAACCCTCTAACAAATTTGGAAATCATTGGGATAGTGTAAGATAAAATCTAAAAATTTCATGTTCATAAGTTCTTGACATAATCTTGATAACTTGATGACAAATCTAGGGTTGAATTTGAGGTTTAATCATATGTATAATGATCCTATGATGTTTTAGAGACTACATCCATACCATTCTTTAAGTTGTTGAATCATAATAATGATATTCGATGAAAGAGCTTTTGAGGAGGAAAATCTACTATTCAATTTCGTAGCAGATCTGGGCTTCTAACCGGGTTTGAATTGATTCGGCCTCCCAAGCGAATTGATTCGGCTGAAGGGCGAATCGATTCGATTTTGTGCAGGAATCCAGTTTGGGTTAATTTTGATGATTTATGCCGTAGCCGTTGATCCAAGTGAGGGGCAATAATTGTTAAAACATATTAGAGATATTATTATAGACATATATAAGTATTTAATCTGGTATGCGTTCATGATATAAAGGGTGCATGCGTAGTAACTGGAATTACACCTTAACTATATAAAGAAGACGAGTTATGTAGAATGCTTGGATAAAGCTAAATGGAATAAATATATACAAAATGGCAGGGATTTATCTAAATGATTTGAGTAAATTTTTGTAGGGGAACATAGAGGATAAGACCCTAAAATATAGGATGATAATATTATGATTTATTCGGGGTGAGTTTAAATAAAAAGAAAATACTTATTAGAGATAAGTCGAACGCTTGAGAATATAATTATTGGGTAACACCCTCAGGTCATTATCGTGAAAGAATACTAGATGTAAATGTATCTTAAGCCTAGTGGGCTAAGACTAAATGGTTAGCAATGGTTGTGATAGTAGGTTGGGTGAAACTACTTATTCATGTTAGTGGATTTCTTATATATGTACATATAATCCTTATTCACTTTAGTTGACTCCTTATATATGTACATATAAACCTTGTTGAAAAGGGTAACAAGAAGCGAATAATTATTAATAATCTAGGAGGAGTTAAGTCTAAGTCCGGGGAATAGAATGCTAAAATCATTAATAGTTTTGGAAAGGTTAGTTTGGGAATGACTATTCCTATAATATTTTGGGAAGGTTAGTTTGGGAATAACTATACCTATAATGTTTAAAGAGATATAAATGATGAAGCAAATGTGACTTTAAGTCTAAAAGGCAATGTATGGGACATAATATTTAATCGGGAATTAGTCGTAGGATAGCGGCTTAAAAGGTGTTATGTAATAACGGACTAAAACGTTATAATTAAGCTAAGAAATCTATATTTATATGGATGGATATTATGGGGTAAAAGTAGTTATAGAATAACTGCTTATATATATTGGATGATAATATGTATTATATTATTTTGTGTGGACATACCTGGGTTCGTGGACCGTCCTATCGGTTGGGGTTGCCCGCGCTTTCTGGACCGGCACACATGTCGGCATAGGTGGGATAGGCGTAGTGTTAGGTCATATTATAGGTACTACGTAGCAACGCCACTTACGCGAGGTAGGTGTTGATGCTGGGATCCTTTGTCATCGCTGGGTATGGTCCGTGAACTGGTATACTGCGTAGGTACCGCCCCACTTGCTTGTGTTTTGTTGTTACCCACTTTAGAATGAAGGACTCCTCTAGGTACTATCGATAGAGTACGAACAAGACGCCGAATATAGAAGTCTTTATGTGTCATACGTTTATATGCAAACATATGTATTTATTTATATACACATTATGGTTTGCTTTGTATGAGAATGCGTTCTCATAGTCTATAGATGTAGATAATTCTTAATGATAATAAAGTTAGATTATCATAATGACATGGATAATTGGTAAAGAAAATAAGTTCTAATGGTCTAATGCGTTAGACAATTATTAATGAGAATAATAATTGGGACAGTCTACGGATGTAGGCGGTAATAAAAAAGAATGAAACCTATAATATAAATAGTGTAGACAATAATTGGTGCAATTAATAATATGACGGGGTAGACTAAAGTTAAGAAACATTATTTGACATAAAGATATGCGCCGAAACTATATCTGACATAGTGGTCAGCAATATGAAGTAAATCTGGGGACTATAGTGTTAGATGTAACACCCACTTTTAGTTGATATATGGCTAGATAACTTTATTGTTATATGTCAGATATAAACATTAGAATTAATAATTGATATTTGTGCGAGGATACTAGTAGGATTGCTTCTAAATGAGAGGTGAGATACTCAATACATGCGAGCGTCGATTGAAAGACGTGAAGTACGAATTTAGTTACATTTTTCATATTTATTGGTGAAGAATCCTTGCAATTCTAAGGCTCTGACCCAAAATTTTAAATATTTTTTCCCCTCAGATTTTCTCATAAACAGGCATGGCAGGACTAACGATGGATCAGACTTGCAGTTGCTTTGGATGTAGCAGATTCTATTACATTGATTCTAGCATAGGTTGTGCTTTCTCAATTGGTTATTTTATTTCGTATAGAAATTATATGGGCATAAGCCTAAGAATTTATTTATATCAGTTATGTTTACCTTTACATTATAGACGTTGTATGGTGATTTCGTTTTGCATCCGTTTTGCATGTATATATTCATTTAGTTTTTGTTCAAATATTTTTATTCATTATGAATTTTGGAAAAGAACGAAGACTATTTCTATTTCGTAGTGCTGAGAATGATATAAATTGTTGATAAGTCCCATCTTCATCGTATCGTGCCTGACCAGTCTTCTTGTGAGAAAATGGGGTTGTTACATTTTTATATGTTTTCAGTTTAAAAAACTTTATGTCATTTATGGATAAAAACTTATTTTTTTATAAATACAACGTTAAAAATGTTTTTATAACCAATTTATTTATTTAAAAAATAATTTTGAAATTTTGAAATCTATTTTTTTAAACTTTTTTTAGAAATAAAAACGTTATAAAAATTTAGTATTATTATTAGACTTGTGTAATGTGATTTGAGTTGAGAATAATGAAAAAATATTAATTTAATCTAGATTATGTTTAATCGAAAAATTAATTAATCGACGCTAGAATGGATCATTTTTTTATTTTCAAGAGACTTTTGATTTATTCATTTTTTTTAATTTTAAAAAGATTTTTGATTTACTTATATTAAAAGCACATTGACTCCTCTAATACCATTGTATAAGAGGTATACTATAAATTCGTTATAAATGTATATCTATCAATATAAGTATAACTATTTTATTGTAACTATCTGTTATATTTTATCGATATAAGTTCTTGAATCATCACATTTGAATATGAAGTATATTTACTTAATGTAACAAGTGTTGTAAATTTGTAAGTGTATTTATTATTCTGTTGCTGCATCTATTTGACCTTAAATGCATATGTTTATAACTGTATTTCTTATTATTATAACTATATATATTTTTATGTAAATGTATCTATTTTTCTATAACTAATTTCATATTGTGTAACTGTATGAAATTTTTGTAACTAAATCTGAACTTTTTGGGTGTATTTATTTTTCACGTTGTGTGGATTTAAGGGCAAAAAGAAAAGAATTAACTACAAAATAGACTTTTGTTTTGTGTGTAGATATGGATAAAAAAATACAGCAACTTTTGTTGGAATTGAGGTCATGGTTTTTCTCGCGTTCAACTTCATCTATCTCAAAAGTCCACTGTCAACCATTAATTGATGTTGTTCTACATAGAAAACTGTGTTCTTGTAGATTATAGAGAATACATGGTTTCCCTTGTGCCCATGTTGTATCCGCACTACGTAACAATGGTCAAGACGTAACAAAATTTGTCGAGTTGTATTTCCATACATCTTACTATCGAATGTCCTATGATCTACCAATTTTTTCGGCACATATTGTATACAAGCCACGCCATGAAGGTCGCAGCGTAATACTTCCTCCAATAACAAAAAAACTAGTGGGTCGTCTGAAGAAAAATAGATACAAGAATAAAGGAGAGGCAACAAGAAGAATAAAATGTTGTAGGTGTGGAAATATAGGAAGCCACAATAAAAAAACTTGTAAAACAATGATTGATTAATCAAAATTTGATTAAAAAAGTTGACATTGATCAATACAATTTACTTTCCATAATCTATATATGCTCCCATATTTGTTCCTACGAAGGGTAACTTTATTTTTATTACTTAAAACTATTTATCTAGACTCCCATTTGTAACTTATTTTCTCATACAAAAGTATAACTGGATTTTTACATATTAATTACTTAATTATTTTTTACAACTGTAAAAAATAATAATAGTTGTTATCATATCAAATTGTACAAATGTATACAACAAATTGTGACTGAATTTTCACAGAATTATAATTGAATTATTTTGTAACTGAATGTTACAAAGATAATTGGATATAATTTTGTGAGTGTTAGATACAAATAATTTTGTAACTGTAACGAAAAAAATGCAACTGTATCAGATTTTCTAACTTTATTAAATTTTACATGTGTAATTGAATGTTACAAATGTAATTGTAACTAATTTTGAATAATTATGATTATATCCAATTATACAAATGCAAGTGATTTTTTTTATATATCTCTATGTAGATATAATATTGCAATTGCTTTTTTTAGTAAACAAGTGTAAGTGAATTTTTACACATTTGTACATGAAATATTTATTACACATGTGTAATTGAATTTTGAACTATAAGGACAAATTTTCTAATCAAGTTACTTTGTATGTATTGGCTTTATTCCATGTTTGGACAAAACTTGTTTGAGTCATAGGTTAGGACGTGAGTTATGTGTCATTTAAGCCTATGAAGTGTGATTGAAGAATATGCTGCAAAGCTAAAGCTATATTGAGATTACATTGGATTGTGTGTCAAGTTTGCATCTTCAACATCCGTGGGATATCGATGAAGGCATGGATGAATATTAATGTTTGATCTCTGGATATGTTTGGGTGTTGTTTTATAAAAGTTGTTTGAGGCCTTTTTATAAAATGTTTTTGAAAGAAAAATATTTTTTGATTTTAGTTCATTTGAACGAGTTTATACTGTTCGTTCGAACAAGATGTGAATGTCTTTAGAAGGAATTTCAAACGAACATCAAACGAGAAATTTTTATTAATCAGAGATATATCGTTCGAAGCTTGTTCGAATGAGTTTGTTCAAACGAGATAAGGTTTTCGTTGGAATAAACCATATGTTTTTGTTCAAACGAACTACCTCGAAAAATGTGTCCCCTCAAAATTTGTATTTTTCATAAATACTTAGGCCTGGCATCAATTTTTAGAGAGGTCTTTTGAGAAAACATTTTTTCAAGATAAATCTTGTGTGCCTCCTTAACCTTAGTTTTCACCCAAGTTTGAGATCTAATGATCCTACATTTATATGTATGTTTGATATCTATTATGTGTTGCACCATATCTGTTTGCTCTTTATACTGTGAGCGTTTTGAGCATTCGAGATCTTGTTTGTGTTGAGCGACGGCTAGATTGGTCACGAGACAAGTAAGATTAGTAGGGTACTGAGACGTGGGAACGCGCCTGTGTTGTATGGATATTGAAAGGCGTCCAACAGTGGCTGCGAAGAAGGTTAGAAGGAATGAGAAAGCACATCAAGTGTTGAAGGCATTGAGTCTGTGAGTAATTCCATGTTGTTCTTATAAATAGACCTATATTGTAGTGGACTTGTTTGGCTGGGTCGTCCGAGATTTTTTCTTAATGGATTTTCCTCGTATATCGCCATGTCGTGATACATAAATCCAACTATAAATTTTTTACATGCCAAATTGTTCCGAATAAACCATCGAAAAAATCCTCCATACAATAATACCCAGAATGAATAAAACATAAATTGAAATAAATTATCTGACATAGGCAACATGCCTGAATAAGGAAAGAGTACTGAACTAGAACATAAGGATAAAAATGGCTAAACAAAAACCCTGCGACAATCCACAGTTATCGTAGCTCCGGTACCTAGATAGATGATCACGTTTGGCATCCCTATGGCTGGAAACCTAAAAGGTCTTGAAAATAATTTTGACACGGGTCAGAGCCCAAATCCATTTGAAAATGTATGTATCCATTCACTCATATTTAAATTGGTGCCTCACTCTATCATGAGACACTACTCACCTCTCATCTAAAGTGCGCACCTAACGTATGAATTTTAATCACCTAGTTATGTTGCCCACCTAACTAGTTCCTAACTATTCTTAAATTGCATACGCTATCCCATCTTGCGTAATTTATTTATTTAGCTTTCACATTCGCTAATCATCATAATTCTCAATTATAATTTATTTTATCATTTCAAATAACTTTCACTGTTATTAATATTCACATTTTAATTCATTATGCCCGTATATATTTTTCTGCACACATATATGTAATACCCCGTATTTTTATGGCTTTTAAAATTTGAGGATTTTTAAATTTCAATTGAGATATTAATTTAATATTAATCTTATTTACTAGCATGACGAGAATTAGTAATTATTGGGAATTTGTCGAATATTACTAAATGAGTAAAGTAATATATAAGGTTGATTTTATAAAAATTTTCACAAGTGAATGAAATGGCAATTATGAAAATTTAAGTCGGGACGCGTCTATGTCGTGTCCGGACTAAATTATTATTATTAAAAGTGAATAAATTATAAGTTACCCGTATGTTCATTTTGAGTACGCCAAAGTGTTCAGAAGGATCGAGATAGTCAGGAAAGTGTACCCGGGGGTTTAGTTTGGGTCTCGGGTTTTTTTAAGCCTAATTGGCATCTCGGGAGGGTATTATAGACATTTTGTAATTTTGGGTAATTAAACCCACGAATTTTCTAAGGATATATCACCCTTTAGGAGTTGTCTTTGTAACAACCCTCGCTTTTAGGAGGCTAATTTTATATTTAATTACCGCATAAGGTAATTATATGAAATGTTGAGAACTGGAGTAAATATTAATTGAATGAATTGAAAGTTAATATTTACTAGATTGATGTATATTTACTGTATGTGAAAGTAAATATCACCAGGTTGCATGTTTTATAGTGTCATGTATTTTAAATGACATTATGGTTTAAATGAAATGGGAACTCGAAATAATTTATAAAATTTTCGGATGCCAGTTTAGAGGGTGTAGTTAGTCTCGGAAGGTGCGAGATAGTCAAAATAAGTGCCATATTGTATTTTTGGGTTTCGGGCACTTTTACCTCGTTTTAACTTAAACGCGTATTTGGGAGTCATTTTAATGTGGTATTAACCACTTAAGTTGGGAGACTTGTGTTAAGCCCCGATTCTAGTCTTCTAAATCCCCTAATTTCTCTATTACATGTCTTAAAACATAGAGAGAAAAGGAGAGAAAGAGAGAGGAAGAGAAAAATGGAGAAATGAGAGAGATTTGGAGATTGAAGATTGGGATTGCTTCTACCACAAAGAAATCTGAGATTACAACCCTAAGGCAAGTTTTCTAACTGCTAATATGTGATTTAAGATGAATAATTTGTGTGATATTTATGTATTTGCATTTGGGAATCAAAAATGGAAATTATGGTATTTAAACCTAGATTTTGGTTTTGATGATGATATTGTGGATTTTAATGGTTATAAACCATGTAGGATAATCTTTGGGTAGATAAATGTTGTTGGTTGTGTTTAAAATGGAAGAGATTTGAGGTTTGGGAAAATTAGGGTTCATAACACTTAAAACAAAAATTGGAAAATTCGCAGGGGACAATCGATTCGGCCTGGCTGAATCGATTCGCTAGAGGGGCAGTGTCCAAGTCTACGTGGACCGAATCGATTCGGCATCTTCTAATCGATTCGGCAGTTATGCAGAAGTCAGGTTTTCCTGACCGAATCGATTCGGATGGTCCGAATCGATTAGCTTTCTGACCGAATCGATTCGGCCAGGCTGAATCGATTCGGAAACCCTGCACTTTTGAGTGATTTTCTTAGTTTAGTTCCAATTCATTTTCTTTAAGTCTAGGGCCTAGGAGCCTTATTGAATGAAGTAAACTAAGTGTCCTAGAGTTTTAATTGAGTTAGTTAGTTACCCTACATTAGGAATGGGTTATGTGGGGACTTTTCCGGGGATATGCCAATTGATGTTAGGGCATTATTTCTTCTAGTTGATTATTATTAAACTAGGAGTCATAGTGTTATGTTCGGGAGAATTTAGAGGCTCCATTGAGCTATGTTAATTTTGATAGTTTATAATAACACCATGAAAGTGTGTTGGGAGAATGAATTGAAAGTTTATTCATTCCTTTGAGGTATGATAGTATTGGGGTTTTAAAATAACACCCTAAAATGTTTGGAGGTAATTAAGAGTTTATTTACTCCTTTGAGGTTATAGTAACGATATAATTTATCGTATGGCTTCGGATAATAAGGTGAATTATTTATAATAATATAAATGAGTATGGTTTCAAATAAAACGAAACGTACATGTATAAATGGAAATGAAATGGAAATGGTAATGATGATGGTAAATGAAAATATACTTAATCATGAATATGGTAAATGATAATTTACTTGATTTTTAATATGGTAAATAAAATGGTTTGAACACACCCTCTCTAAATGACATCATAAGGGAAGTTCGCGCATGAGGTGAAGCCCCCTGGCTAATGAATGCAGGGTGGATATAGTCCTAGGCCATGTGAGCATTGTTGTTGTATATTTTTCTGCGATGGGTAGGTAATTTCGGGTGTGGTTATGACTACCCCGCAGGCACATGGCCGCTTCCCGACGTCTTGCGTTGTAGGTGATCATGTTGTCTTTATGATAGGCCCTAGAAGATGATGGTCATTTAGGGGCGCGTACAGTGGGGAAACCCAGACGGGCGGTCTTAGAATCGTTATATGTATATAAATATAACTATTCATCATCAAGTGGGACTTGATGTATTGAGATATTCCATAAAGAGCATAATGAAGTGCCACAAAGAGCACATTGAAATTCCACAAAGAGCATTTGAAAATGACTATTTTCCTGATAAGGAAAGGATTTTTACAAAATGTAAAAGTGAGATAAAAATGCCGTAAAGAGCATAAGATTGTGATTATATATATATATATATATATATATATTTCCTATTAAGGAAAAGATATATGAGATAATTGGTCATATGATGAAAGTTTTAGATTAATGTTGCTCATTTTATTTTCCTGCTTAGCTTATGTTTTAAATTATGTAGGTAGATTCTTATTTCTCATTCATCATAATTTATCATTCATAACTGTCATACTTTTTATTCATCTGGTAATCATATAGAATCGGGCCCTGACCCGTTCATATTTCTTGTTGTGCTTGCATCTTATATCCGCTCAGGTACTCCGCCGCAAGGATGCCTAATCTGACTTCCTATCCCGGTGTCTTTGGCGAGCCGTGATGCTTTGCGGGTATTACGGGACATTTTGAAATAGACGCCATCATTCTTGCACTCTAGATAAGATCGGGTCTTTTTACTCGGGCAATAGGCCCAAGCTTTTGTAATTGATTAATGTAATGTATTATGTAATTTAATGAATTTGCTTAATATTATTGTATGAGTCTGTGACCGACATCATATTCGGTCCTCTATTGTACATTTGTGGGTATGTAATATAATTTCATTTGGATTTCCACTTTCTTTTTATTGGGTTGTTAAGTTGTTTTCTTTTATAAACTTTAAAAATCAAAATTTTTGGCAACCCATTTTTCTGAAATAAGGAGTGGTTATCCCGTATACTTCTTATTTTGTTGTGATGCTGAGAATGATTCCATCCATGATTCTGTTATTTTGGAGTATCGGGCTGGCCACCCCCTATTTTGGATGGCGGGTTGTCACAGATGGTATCAGAGCATCAGGTTCTAGAGTCCTTGGGAATTTGTGTGAACGCTTTACGCTTTCGGCGTTGCTTTCGATTCGACATAGAGCCTTAGGATTAAGATCGTTGATTTCTCTTGTGAGATCTCGTTCTTATGTCATGAGGTAGAACCCATAAAATCTTTTGCGCATTCGTGTGAGAGTAGTAGGTCGATTGAAGAAGGGCGCCAGATAAGGTCATTTTGAAGGCGTCAGGATGGGACTACTAAGAACTGTAAGTTGTGGTCGGGGAAGAGGACTGCCTTGGAGGTCGCTCCCTTTTGTAGCATTTCCTTATCTTGCTACTACGACTACTACTTACAGTGGATATAGTTTTCCAAGTACCACTAGAAGTAGAGGGTGGTACTAAGCTTGGGACTCCAAGCGACGTTAAATTGAAGTGGAGAAGTGACCAGAAGTAGGATGGAGGAAAATCCTTCACCCGTAGGAGTAATGTTGAGATGGTGAGAACATGGTCACCATATTCGTGAGTGCCGAAAGTTTTGCCCATGGAGAAACCCAATAGATACTTTGTATAGCGAGTTTCTCTGGGATAACTGGAAGGAGGATAAGGTCGATCCTCAAATGTTCATACGAGGCTAGGTCAGAGGCCGACATGTGAATAAAGAGTGGTGCGATTAGGGAGATCGTACACTAAAGAAAGGTAGATATAAGGAAGAGCCCTCCAATGGAATGATAGGCTCCAGAATAAGTGTCGTTAACACTTCTGATGGAGCAGTGATCATGAAACTCCACTGGTGGACATCCGCCTGGGGAGGTTTCATTGAACTGGGGAAGAGGAAGCTGGTAGCGTGTTCTCTTTTATTGAGAAAGTAAAAGGAACTACGTGGGCTATTGTGACGTGGAAGAACCACGCATTTTCATTATGTTGATTGGAGAACAAGGGCAAGAATAAAGTGCCTAGCTGGGGGCGTTGATGGAAGTAATGTTGGTTCGTATAAGACTTGAATATGGAGTCTGAGAACCATTGGTATGGACCCGGAGTGATCGGCATAAAATGTTGGCGAGAATTCCACCTTATTAGTGGGTGGTGTATTCCTTAGGATAAGATAGGGTAGTATTGTGTTTACTCTAAATTCGGGTGTGTATCTCGAGCTTGTGGTAATATTGACGCTATTATAGATAGAGTAATTATATGACTTCCGTGGTAGGGAAGTTTTATATTTTCCTTCCCTCGTTATAAAGCGAGTGATGATATATTTTCTTTTAAGTACTATGTACGTTATGTACTACTTGTGTGATGTATACTATACAAGTAAAGATATGTTGGTTTAATTGGGGTGATAGCAAGCAGTTAAATTGCGAGGCTATCCTATTTCTAGTTTCAAGATGGAACTAGTTGTTCTATAACATCTCTCTTGGATACAAGTTGAGACTTTATAGGGGTGGTTGAGGTAGTAGGAGGTTTTTATTGCTTGTTGTGTTATCTTGCGTGTGTGTTTGGTTGATTGTTTGCACTGTATGTGATTGGTATGCCTTATCTCCACGACCAACAAGGTTGAGTAGTAATGCATAGGAGGGGTTCCTTGTTTGGATTCCGCTTTTGCGGGACGCTCCACGCGTGAACCTCAACGACGTTGGAAGTGGAGAGATACGGTTCTTTCTCTTTTTAGTTCATTCCATTTTATTTTATTTTATTTTGTTTTGTTGGTTGAGAGTTGGGTTGAAAGGTTTGGCCGAGAATCATGTAGAAGAGTGATTAAGGGCTACTAAAGTGCAAGATAAAAGCACTGTATATAGTTCTCTCCTCTGATCGATGCGAGGGAGACTGTGATACGAAGTCGAATTGAGACTTCAGGTTATGCCTTGATAAGAAGGCTATTTGAAAAGATGTATATATGTTATGGGATAAAATTTATAAGACTTCATAGAAAGTGAATGTCTGTTTAATTGAAATCTTTAATGATGCAATGGTAATACATAGAAGTAAAATTTTATTAATAGGACTGTGAGTTTGACTTTTACCGATCCCAATCATGTGTCTTAAACCGTCATATCTTGATGATCGACGATGCGAGGTAGTAGTGTAACGGGAGGGTTCCTTGTTTGGATTTCGCTTCGGCGAGACTTCCCACGCATGAAACCGAGCGAATGTCGAAAGTTGAGATAGGTCTTGGACACTAGGGATATACTTAGTATTATACGTCTACAACTTAGATAGGATGTATATAGATCGATCTTAGGTTTATTAGGATGTAGGGCCTTTAGGGCATGTGATGTTGATTTAGGAAGGCTATAGGGAGTTGACCACAAATATGTTATGGGTTAACCCTTAGGGGGAGTAGGTCCCTAGGAACGAGAAGTGTAGAATCTCGAGAGATTTCGAAGGTTAGGCCGATGGAGATGAGACCTCTCCTAGTTAAAGTGTTACAATGGTAACCTAACTTTTGGGGAGCTAAATGGATGAATTGACTTCTACTCCCGAGTCCATGTGGTTAAGTTCGGGGGTGGATTTAAGGAACAAGTCTCTGCCAGGAGCGGGGAGTAATAATACTGGAGCATGGACCCATTGTCTATGCGTCTCACAAACTTAAATATTGCGGGAAATATTATCCCATGCTTGAAAAAAAAATTCATTGTGTTAGTGATCATCTTAAAGAGACGAGGCACTACTTCCTGGGTAGAAATTTAGTCTTTCTCGCGAGAAACAAGTTGTTGCAGTATGTCGTGGGAGAAATCGAGTTGGTGTATGAAGTTCTTAACGGACTATTTATTGGATTTTCTCTTTCGCTAAGGAAATGCGATTGGGGTAGTAGATGTGTCGAGTAGGAAACCCGTCGGAGAGATTTGTGATGGCATGGAAGGCCAAATGAAACAAGCATGACTAGGAAGACTTTATAGCAAGAGCATTCCGGTCTATGATTGGCCATTTCACCTACTCGTGTGAAGAGAGTAGCGGTGGAATGAAGAAAGGTATATTCAAAGATGTTTTCTTTGAATAGCTGGCACCAAATTGGTCATGATCCTATTTGAGAAAAATTGTCGATCGTTTGACCAAACCGTTGCTTTTTCGAACATTGCGGGAGGACGATATGTAGAGGAGTACGCACCGCTTTTTATGGAGAAATGATAGAACTGTAGGAGGTGTCTATTAAAATAGTGGTGGACCGAGACTAGATAATTCGTGTCGAAGGTTTGGTAAAGTTTCCATGAAGGAATGGGAACCGTATGGAGATGGAGTATATTTTACCACCCTAAAGTGGATGGATGAATGGGGGGAAATTAACTTATGGTCGAAAGGCATACCTTAAAGGGACGCCTTAGGCTAACCAAATGGACGGGGGCAGTAGATTGTATGGAATGAAAATTTCCATACACTAATTAGGCTTTTTGAGTGGCCTTATGAATCATTTCCTAAGTTATGGCACCGTGAGTGGCCTTGTGTAGCCGGGTGAGTAATTCGCATACTCGTTGAATGGGGCCAGTGAATAATTGGTTCCTTGGACTTGGAGCGGTCCTGGAACATTTCTTAAAGGATTGGGCTTTTGAGCCATATGATTTTAAGGGCTACGCCTATGCGAGGAGAAGTTGAGTAGTGTTGGGGTTAAGCCATTTAGCATTGGTGTGAGTACCCCTGTGGTGTGATGTAACGCGGTTCAATATGTAAGACTGTTTACGTCGAGTAGCGTGCTTATCATCTTCCTTCGTAGGAAGTTAGAATTGATAGTTGGTGAGGGACGCTTGGTGCTACGCCAAGGTACAAAGATTATAGACTGAGATCGATAGTGACGACCTTAGTCCAAGTCCATTTTGGGACGCCGTAATAACGAGGGTTTGTTAAGGGCGATAGAATGATAGTTTAAGATAGTATACCCTTTATGCGTATAGGGTATCCCCGAATTTTGAGGGCAAAATTCCCTCATAAGGGGGGGAGTATGTAACAAACCTCGCTTTTAGGAGGCTAATTTTATATTTAATTACCGCATAAGATAATTATATGAAATGTTGAGAACTGGAGTAAATATTAATTGAATGAATTGAAAGTTAATATTTACTAGATTGATGCATATTTACTGTATTTGAAAGTAAATATCATCAGGTTGCATGTTTTATAGTGTCATGTATTTTAAATGACATTATGGTTTAAATGAAATGGGAACTCGAAATAATTTATAAAATTTCCGGATGCCAGTTTAGAGGGTGTAGTTAGTCCCGGAAGGTGCGAGACAGTCAAAATAAGTGCCATATTGTATTTTTGGGTTTCGAGCACTTTTACCTGGTTTTAACTTAAACGCGTATTTGGGAGTCATTTTAATGTGGTATTAACCACTTAAGTTGGGAGACTTGTGTTAAGCCCCAATTTTAGTCTTCTAAATCCCCTAATTTCCCTATTACATGTCTTAAAACATAGAGAGAAAAGGAGAGAAAGAGAGAGGAAGAGAAAAATGGAGAAATGAGAGAGATTTGGAGATTGAAGATTGGGATTGCTTCTACCATAAAGAAATCTGAGATTACAACCCTAAGGCAAGTTTTCTAAATGCTAATATGTGATTTAAGATGAATAATTTGTGTGATATTTATGTATTTGCATTTGGGTATCAAAAATGAAAATTTTGGTTTTTAATCCTAGATTTTGGTTTTGATGATGATATTGTGGATTTCAATGGTTATAAACCATGTAGGATAATATTTGGGTAGATAAATGTTGTTGGTTGTGTTTAAAATGGAAGAGATTTGAGGTTTGGAAAAATTAGGGTTCATAACCCTTAAAACAAAACTTGGAAAATTTGCAGGGGCGAATCGATTCGCTAGAGGGGCAGTGTCCAGGTCTAAGTGTACCGAATAGATTCGGCATTGACGAATCGATTAGGCAGTTATGCAGAAGTCAGGTTTTCCTGACCGAATCAATTCAGATGGTCCGAATCGATTCGCTTTCTGACCGAATCGATTCGGCCAGACCGAATCGATTCGAAAACCCTGCACTTTTGAGTGATTTTGTTAGTTTAGTTCCAATTCATTTTCTTTAAGTCTAGGGCCTAGGAACCTTCTTGAATGAAGTAAACTAAGTGTCCTAGAGTTTTAATTGAGTTAGTTAGTTACCCTACATTAGGAATGGGTTATGTGGGGACTTTTCCGGGGATATGCCAATTGATGTTAGGGCATTATTTCTTCTAGTTGATTATTATTAAACTAGGATTCGTAGTGTTATATTTGGGAGAATTTAGAGGCTCCATTGAGCTATGTTAATCTTGATGGTTTATAATAACACCGTGAAAGTGTGTTGGGAGAATGCATTGAAAGTTTATTCATTCCTTTGAGGTATGATAGTATTGGGGTTTTAAAATAACACCCTAAAATGTTTGGAGGTAATTAAGAGTTTATTTACTCCTTTGAGGTTGTAGTAACGATATAATTTATCGTATGGCTCCGGATAATAAGGTGAATTATTTACAATAATGTAAATGAGTATGGTTTCAAATAAAACGAAACGTACATGTATAAATGGAAATGGTAATGATGATGGTAAATGATAATTTACTTAATCATGAATATGGTAAATGATAATTTACTTGATTTTTAATATGGTAAATAAAATGGTTTGAACACACCCTCTCTAAATGACATCATAAGGGAAGTTAACGCGTGAGGTGAATCCCCCTGGCTAATGAATGCAGGGTGGATATAGTCCTAGGCCATGTAAGCGTTGTTGTTGTATATTTTTCTGCGATGGGTAGGTAATTCCGGGTGTGGTTATGACTACCCCGCAGGCACATGACCGCTTCCCGACGTCTTGCGTTGTAGGTGCCCAGGTTGTCTTGATGATAGGTCCTGGAAGATGATGGTCATTTAGGGGCGCGCACAGTGGGGAAACCCGGACGGGAGTTCTTAGAATCATTATATGTATATATATATAACTATTCATAATCAAGTGGGACTTGATGTATTGAGATATGCCATAAAGAGCATAATGAAGTGCCACAAAGAGCACATTGAAACGCCACAAAGAGCATTTGAAAATGACTATTTTCCTGATAAGGAAAGGATTTTTACAAAATGTAAAAGTGAGATAAAAATTCCATAAAGAGCATAAGATTGTGATTATATATATATATATATATATTTCCTGTTAAGGAAAAGATATATGAGATAATTGGTTCATATGATGAAAGTTTTAGATTAATGTTACTCATTTTATTTTCTTGCTTAGCTTATGTTTTAAATTGTGTACGTAGATTCTTATTTCTCTTTCATCATGATTTATCATTCATAACTGCCATACTTTTTATTCATCTGGTAATCATATAGATACGGGCCCTGACCCGTTCATATTTCTTGTTGTGTTTGCATCTTATATCCGCTCAGGTACTCCGCCACAAGGATGCCTGATATGACTTCCTATCCCGGTGTCTTTGGCGAGCCGTGATGCTTTGCGGGTATTATGGGACATTTTGAAATAGACGCCATCATTATTGCACTATGGATAAGATCGGGTCTTTTTACTCGAGCGAGAGGCCCAAGCTTTTGTAATTGATTAATGTAATGTATTATGTAATTTAATGAATTTGCTTAATATTATTGTATGAATCTGTGATCGACAGCATATTCGGTCCTCTATTGTACATTTGTGGGTATGTAATATAATTTCATTTGGATTTCTACTTTCTTTTTATTGGGTTGTCAAGTTGTTTTCTTTTATAAACTTTAAAAATCAAAATTTTTGGCAACCCATTTTTCTGAAATAAGGAGTGGTTATCCCGTATACTTCTTATTTTGTTGTGATGCTGAGAATGATTCCATCCATGATTCTGTTATTTTGGAGTATCGGGCTGGCCACCCCTTATTTCAGATGGCGGGTAGTCACAGTCTTCTAGGATTAACAAACACAAAACCAAAGAACGTCCATTAGAGAAGAAGTTGGAGAGCTTTCCAAGCGAACCCAAGGCCAAAGACTCATCCTTTTGCACCCCCACCCCACCAAATCGTAGATCGCGCAACGAGAAACGCAACCATACATTTTTTGTCCTCAAATAAGAAACTTGAATTTCAGGCAAGTATCTATCTTGCTTTTTTGTTAGTTAATGTCTCACCCATGTTAGTTTAGGATTATCAAGAACATGTTTTATGGAAGAAATTGATAATTTAGAGATCCTAAATCGCATGTTTAGAGAAATTTAATATATTGTGGACATACCCATCACATGTAGAGGATTACCCACGAATTAGTATTGATTTAAAAATAAGAAATCTGGGAAATAATTAGAAGAATGGATGTTTCTTCCAAAATTAAGGTTCTTAAAGTTTATGTTAATTTTACCCCATT
Source organism: Sambucus nigra (assembly GCA_949130495.1). Classification (NCBI taxonomy): domain Eukaryota; kingdom Viridiplantae; phylum Streptophyta; class Magnoliopsida; order Dipsacales; family Adoxaceae; genus Sambucus; species Sambucus nigra. Next base: position 290,147,501 of record OX422218.1, on the reverse strand, counting down.
ATTTCGATATCGTTGATGAATTTGAACATGTTTCACGTAGGGTATCATGTAGTTAGGTATATAGTACCAATAGTAATGTTGTTTAGGAATTTGGGGATCGTTAATGGAGATTTGGTTAAGGTTGGAGAGGCAAACCCGTAACTCGACAATGGAAGAATTCGTCATAACTGCTTGATTGATTGATCGATCATGAACATCGATCGATTGATCGACCCCATTCATCGATCGATCGATCCCTCCTGGAAAACTGCGTATTTTTCTTCTTTATGTTTAATCCGGTTAAAATGCGTAGAAACCCTTGGTTATTATTGTTAGAGCATAATGGGTTATAAAGAGGACCAGTAGCGTCTAGGTAGACCCCGTTGAGTGAAATTTAATGTAGGACGAAATTATGGGTTAACGGGGAGTCATTCACACATAAGAAATCATGCGTACATTTAATAAAAGATCGAGACTCGTAAGGGAGTTAGACTAGAAGGTAAGTGAGTGTATGCCTACTGAAATTATACTTAGGTAGATAGAATACCTCGAGAGATGAGAAGTGAGTATGAAGTAAATTATATATGAGAAAAAATGATGAATCCGTTATGCGAAATAATCAAGTAAAATGTGCTAAGGACGAATAATTATAATTATGAGTCGTGGGCGCATCTAATTTAGAAAATGTAAATATTTATATATATGACTGTGTGATTGTGCATATATTATGTATTTGTACATATATTATGTATTTCCCTTAATACAAGTCATAGAGGGACTTGATAGCAGAGTATGCCAGCACCATAGATTTTATGTGGGGTGCCGATAGTATATATATTGTATGAGTGACTAATATATATTTATTCAAGTATGGTAACTTTCTACTGTGCATAAAAGTAGTTAAGAAGTGAATATATACTCCAACTTTATTCTAAGTGTGTGGAAATTTTGTTATAATGCCGAGTATTCTAAGTAAGGTAAGATATATGAGAGACTTTAATTTTCAGAAATTAATTATCTTAGCCATAGTATTTTCTCGGGATGAAATATTTTGGAAAGTTAAATTAAAATAAACTTCTGAGATAAATAGTACGGTAGGCGTGCACACTAGATGAGAGGTGAGAATTCTCAAGAGAGTGTCTCATACTAACATGGTCGTTACATTATCCGGTAAGCATTTTAAATACTTGCTAAACTATTTTTAAACTGTTTTACACTCGGGCTCTGACCTATTTCCTGTTATTTCTTTTCTCTTGTATATATATGTATATATTACAGGTGCCCAGCCACAGGGCCGTCATGCTTAGATTATTTGGACCGGACGCGCTGCAGCTTATGTGGGAGTTGCAGACCCTTGCTTAGACGACCTCTTTGTTGATTCTACTCTTATTTTAGTTCTGATTAGTTAGGGCATGTGTCGCCTGTTTCCTTAACCAGTTTGATTTTGGCAGAGATTTATGTTCATTTATTTTCAGTATTCGGTACTCTTTGGAATTTAATTATTGTCTGGATAATTTCATTTGTAGTTTTTAAATTTGGTATTGTTTTATCTGAATGGTTAAATTCTTGTGTGATAATTACTATCCTTAACAATTATGTGATTCTTAATCTGGTAATTATTAAAAAGGTTTTTATAATGGAATTAAATAAAATAAAAATAAGGTTTAAATTGTTTTGACACTTAGCTTAATTATTTATGGTGTTTAAACTGAAAATTTATTTTTGCGACAGTGATGCTAAGAATGAACCAACCGTTCGCCTTGATTTTAATTTAATAAAGGACTGAGCACCCGGTATTTAATTAGACGGGGTGTCACAATATATATGTATTCATTATCACAACATGCATACATATATATCACTCTCTCTCTCTCTCTCTATATATATATATATAACCGTCATTTCTAATACAAATAATAATTTACCAGATGTGGGTCTCTACGATGCTATCATAATTCAAAGAATACTCACATCATCCTGGCTACTGGGTCAGGATCTCACTCTGAACTACGGTAAAAAACAACCACATCGGAGGCGGTCATAGGTTCCTCGATAGTGAGCCATAACCATACTCGTAATTACTTCACTTCGAACTTCAACCTTATCAGGCACATGCGTGGCATCTATGGCCCGTAATTAATACTTATCGTGCATTCTCTATCCAGGAAAGATCACCCACTCTTGAAACCTTCGATGATAGAACTAGAGGGGTATGTTATTGCATTCATATAATTATATCTTTCACACTGATATGATATATATAATTTCCACACATGTATATATATATTCCTCAACAATTTATTTAACCTTGCCTGTCACTAATGGCACAAACGTATTATTTTCCAATGCTCCATTATATATCAATTAATTAATTATTCACTTAATTACTTAACTTATTTTTAAATACAATTTCTGGACACGTAAATATCATCACTCATTCCGTATCCCAATAACCGAATTTCCACCACAATTATTCACATTTAATTATATTCCTCAATTATTCTAAATTCGTAATCCTGAATAAAAGTCTCCTTTAACCCAAGGTTCTAATACCCACTTTATTCGATTTTCAGAAATATAAAAATATCAACTTTGGATTTTTCTTATCCTTAAACATTTAAATTTTCTCAAATTAAATAAATATAGCCCAATCTGAAAATTTTGAGAAGACCGAACCGGTTCTGTCTAAAAGCGAACCAGTTCTGTCTAAACCTAGAAATTTGAACTAATTCGGTCTAAAAGTGAACCGGTTCTCTTCTACATTCAACGAACCTCAACCCCTGTTTTCTTCCCCAATGCAGTCCCAATCATCTTCAAAACAGTATTATACATAAGCCAATCCATATAGAGTATAAGGGGACATTTCTAAGATGATTCTAACATCTAGTATTCACTTTAATTCAAAATATTAATCATCAATTCATGGGATTCAAAACTAAAGTCAAGAATTGCATCATTCTAATAATCATATCACATAATCATTTCCATATCCCCTTTCTTTCGATCAATATCAATTCTAAAATTTCAGAATTCTCAATCCATATTTATTCTTTAAAATCCATAATTTATCTCATTTTCCAAATATAAATCATTTCCAAGAATATAAATCATTAACCAAAATATAAATTATTTTTCCAAATCCCATAGTTTATATATGTGAAACCATCTAAAAATATCATTTTTCAACTATGATATGACTGAAAATTGAACACACAAATTAAGTAGCAATTTAATTATTTGCCTTAATGTTTGTAGGCTTTGAATTTGCTGAAGATGTTGATAATCCTCCAAGAATTTCCTTCCAATCGTTCAATCCTAGATTATTCTTGAGTTGTTCTTCAATCTCTTACTTGGAGTCTTGAATTTTTGTTCTCAATTCTCTTCACGTTCTCTCAAAATCTTTGTATAACGCTTCTAAACCTTTGGATTTATGAAAATGACCTTTCCTTAAACCCAAACCCTTTATAATATAATCATAATTCCGTTTTTGACTTTACATATACCATAAAGAAGTCCAAAAGTCACTTAAACTAATCCCGATTAATCCAAAATACCCCCGAGACCCAAACACAACCCCCGGTTAATTAATTCTGACTATTTTGACCCATTCCAGATCCACCATGTACTTGAAATCATCACTCGAGTCACTTAATAATATTTCCCAAATCAACCTACTATATTTAACTAAGCCTATCACGATTGAGATATTATTAAATTTTGTTGCGTTTACTCACTTACGACATAATATTATTTAACATCTAATTTTATTCACTGTATCACACTTGTAAATAGATTATCACATAAATATTATTTCATTTCACTTTAAATTAATATTTTATTATTTTCTCATTATTTCTTGGTTTAATTAAATTATGTGTCACTCGCATAATTTAAATGTCTAATTAAATATATATAAAACTATGGGGTATTACAGTTCCCTAGAGGTATCTTGTGCCAAGGGAACCTCTGCATAGCCAATTGAGGTATATGTGTATCCGTTTATTTTGCTTTGATTTTCTTCTTATGACAAAAAAAGATCAAAATTTGAGCGACCATGTGGTCAAGCATGTTTAATTGGGCAACCATTTGGGGATGAATAAGAACAGTTTGTTTGAGCACCAGGTGTTAGCCAAAATACACTTGGGATTTTTTGAAAAACCTACCGACCAAGTGTACTTGTTCGAACAACCATTTGGGGCTTGCTATAGTACACTTAGACTTATCACCAAATGAAAAATATGCCATGGGAATTTTGTGTTGTCCAAATGTATTGGGATGAGCAGTTATGACCCAGGACAATACACTTGGACTTAGAACCAATTGAAAAATATGAAGTAGAAATTTTATATTGGTCAAATGTATTGAGCCAAGCAACCGTGACCCAACACAATACTCTTGGACTTAACACTAATTGAAAAAAATGCAATAGGAAATTTGTGTTTGCCAAGTGTATTGAGCTAAGCTGCTATGACTCAACAAATACACTTGGACTTAGCAACTATATCTGGTTATAATATTGATCAATTTGCTACATCTAACTCCTGTAATTTGTTTTCAGGTTGTCCCTGCTTAAGTTACCCCAACAGTGATAGAGGAGCCTACTTTTGCCCATGCCTAACCTTCCTTACCCGGGAATCAACTGCCTTCTGAGCTTGTTCGGGAGGAAGTAATTTTTAACACCCAAGCTCCTATGAATTCTCCATCTTGTTAGTCAATCTCGTAAACTTCTAACCAGAATATTGAGGTGCATTCTCAGGCAACCATCTCCCCCCAAGAAAAAGATAGGGCCTCAAACATAAACATTTTGTCATCTGCCAGTAGGAGTGGTTATACTCTTTAGCTGCCTAAGACATCTCCCAATGAGTTACTGAGGCAAAATTTAAGGGATTTTCCCCATATTATTTATACTCTTCACGGTGAGCTCAAATAGAGGTTGCTCGAACTTCATCCTTTCACATTTGTCCCTCCCTGCATTTAGGCAATACCAGTCATGATGGCGTATAGGTTGCTCAAATTTTCCACTATGTCCAGTGAGATTGTGTACACACCTTTGCAGTTGCTTAACTCCTCAAAGATCAAAGAGATTCTTGGCAGAGTTCAAATGTTAACTAATGATGGCTTTACTCTTACACGGTTGGCTAAAATTTTGAGGTCTTTCAAGAAGATCGACCTGCCTGATTTTTATGTGAAATTCCAAGCTAGCACGAGGACCCAAGTTGAAGTGGCTAAACCTATAATTTCCCTTCATCCTTAAATAATGAAGTCTTAAAAGAAGGTTATAGCTTAGTGATAGGACTTGGCCCAAGCTGAAGCGGAGTTAGAGAAAATGCAACATGAGATGAAGGAGTATGAAAAAGAAATGATTGAGCCAACAAATGAGAAGACATAGTTAGCATCTACTCTCCCATGCCTCCATTCAAGGTTTCTCGATGCTACCAACCTATGGTTTGTCATAGACGACCCAGATAACAACTAGGGTTTTAGCTTTGTATTCAAAGGCAGTAGTTCCTCTTATTTTGTAAAATTTAACATTAAATGAAGTACTAATTAAATTTTTCTTTATGCCATTGTCAATTATCTTCATTTTTCTATCTCTTATATATATATATATATATAAAAGAGATAACTCTATATAAAGGATGTTCGAGAACATGCTCCCAATTAACCATCATAAACAAAAAAAATTTACTAGTAATATTATAATCGAGGATTTTTTAAATGTGGTAGATTTTGGGACACTTATTGTTGAGCTTGAATGTTACATCGTCTTCAATTTTAGGTATTTGATAATATCCCAAATCATGAGCTTTGTGCACTATGTAAGGTCCCTCCCAATTAGCTTTAGATTTTGGTAGTGAAAGACCTCCAATATTCCTTGTACAAGCTTTCAACAATACACCCCCTCTTTAAACTTCCTTAGTTTTACTATTTGGTTGTACGATCTTAGGATCCGCTTCCTGTACATTTGGAAAAGGATCATCGCATTATCTTTGTGCTCATCCAAGGATTCCAATTGGACATGTCTACTCCGAGGAAGTATCATACTCCCCAAGTTGTACCTGGAAGAAGACACCTCTGATTTAACTAGGAAGATTATTTTAGCAACAAAAACCAAAGATAAAGGGGGTGCAACCAGTTGGCTTTCTCTTTATTTTGTATAAGCCCACAAAACCTTAGGTAACTTGTCATCCCATGTCCCAGGGAATTTTTATAACATAATCTTTGCTAAGATATTCACCGAAGTCTTGTTTATAGCTTTGTCTTACCCGTTGCACTTAGGATAAGCAACAATGGACTTATGGTGAATAATGGAATACTTATATGTGAGCAATTCACCTTACTATTCATAAAGGGGGTTCCACTGTCCGATAGGAACACTTTCGGGATGCCGAATCAGTAGATAATATACCCCTTCATGAATCGCATAACCACACCTGTTGTGACTCTATTTAGAGGTATTGCTTACCCCCACTTGGTAAAGCATTTAGTAGTAAGTAATATCCAGATCTCGCGCCTAGAAGAAGGATTGATGGAACCTACAAGGTCAAATGCCGAAGTGTGAAAAGGAAATGGGGTTGAGAGAGAGTGTAGATCCAAAGAGGGAGTATGGATCATATTCTATAGAGTTGGCAGCTCTGCATTTTTGAACAAAGTCAGTCGAATTTTTGTCCATAGTTGGCCAATAATACCCAAATTCATTAATTTTTCATATAGTTTTGCTCCGCCTATGTGATATGGTTATGATCTTGGTTCAAAATCTCTTGAACTTCCTCCAACCCGATGCACCTCAAAGGCCTGTTGAAGTACCCTTTTCGATATAACTGGTCAATTTGAATATAGTACTTGGAATCCTCCACTTCATCTTGGTGGCATCGTCTTTATCTACTAGAGTCATCCCCTCTAATAAATTGTCAATGTATGGTTGTCTCTAGTCAGATGGTTGTTCAATAAAATTACATTTGACAGGATGGTAGTATAGTTGACCCTTATCACAACCCCTTTGAACTTCTGTAGCATCTTACTTCATCATGGGCTAAATGTAACCTTTTCTTTGGATCCTTCGGTAGAGTGGGAATTTTGTGGTCTCATAGATATCTAGGTGTGTTTATTTCATTATTTTCTCAATTTTTTCTAGAACGACACACATTGATAACCAACCTATCGCATTTTTGTAGTATAAGTTTCCAGTAGCAATAAAGTATTGAGCCAATTTAAACAAACTCAATGGTCCCTCTCCTGAATCAAGCTGCTTTCTTACTTTACCTCTCCAATCATTGCTATCATCTGCAGGTAGCATTTCTGATATAAACTAATGGAGTTATCCTTTTGGTGATTCGAATGACTATCGAGACACCTTTCATGGCAACCTTTTGAGCAATTATTGCGTAAGCATTATCATGCCCGTTCAACGTTATAGGGTGTCTTTTTATCATCACCTTATGGAATTATTCGAGAAATCTTTGAATGATCGTTCGATAAGTTGCCAATCTCATATTTTTCAATGTATATTCTCTGTTTACTTACTTTACCACTAAATAGGTTAGAATCACCCTTGATGGTGTGTAACTAGATGCCCCTTTGCAATGCTTCTAATAACTCAAGTACCAATACCTTATACTCAGCTTCATTGTTGGAACAAAAAAAAATCTTACTTGAAGGAAAAACACACTTCTTCTTTTCCTTTTCTCAAAATAACTCAACCTTGCGCAATCTTTGCCTAGAGCTAACGAACCATCAAACTCCATTCTTTTAAACTGCTTTTCAAATAATTTTCCTGTTGATCATCACTTAAAAGGTCTTTATGTGTTGGTACGAATACACTAGAGAGAAAGATTGCCAACAGATCCACGTAAGCTTGACTCTTGATAGCTCGAGGGGCCACACACTTTAGGTTATATTCTGGAATTATAAGGAACCATTTAATAGCCCTGCCTATTAGTACAATTTGATCTAGCAAAACTTTAATAGGATCACAACGCGTTACAATGTGAATTGTGAAATATAAGATATAATGCCTAAATTTTTGAACAACAAATACAAGGGCTAAACAATGCCTTTTAATACTAGTGTATCTGGCCTTAGGCCCATGAATAATACGACTCAAAAAATAAACTAGCTTCTTTATTCCCTCAATTTATTGTGCTAACATGCACCAATATATGTAGCTATGGAGGTGAGATAGAGTTGCAACGGTAAACCTGCCTTTAGACGAATCATAGTCTGTGGTTATATGAGAAGATTCTTTAGTTTGTACAAAGATTTTTGGTGAGGTTTCTCCCAAACAAACTTGGTCCCTTTGCGCAGCTGCTCCATCAAAGGGTGAGTGATCTCAGTGAGCCCAAGCACAAATCTCCTCAGAATAGAAACTTTTCCAAGAAAATTCTTCAACTCTTTTGCACTATTTGGACATGTCATGTTGAGAATGACCTTTTGCTTATATAGATCCATCAGGACACCATTCCTGTTCACCACAAATCCTAAGAAGTTTCCACTAGTTCCCCCCAAAGCACATTTGAGACGGTTCATCTTTAATTTAAACCATCCTCAAGTATGCTAAATGGGTCATCACCTTCTTGGATTTTATAACCATATCATCAACATATAACTCAATAATATAACGAAAACGATCGTGGGATATTGCCATCATAGTCCTTTAATAAGTAACACTTACATTCTTTAGTTCAAATGGCATAACTGGGCATTGTTTGGATCTATCTTGATCGGGTTATAACCCACGTATCCATCCATAAAATTGTACATCTTATAGATGAATGTTTTTTCTATCAAGCTGTCTATGGATGGTAGTGGGAACTCATTTTTGGGACAAGCCCAATTCAAATATTTGAAATCTACACAAATTTTAATTTGGTTCTAGTCCTTCTTCCCCATGGGCACAATACTTGACAAATAAATAGGTTATTGGACCAGGACAGTTAAACTCATTATGAGCATCCTCTGGACTTCTTCCCTGATCTTTAAATTGAGCTCTGCTTTGTATGTTTGGGTGGACTGTTTGACTAGGATAACTAAAGGCATAAAATTTAACTTATGATAACTCGCATCCTTTTCATTACCAGGCATCTCAGTTTACTTCCACGTGAAGATATCTTTGAACTCTCGAATCATCTTAATCAAATCCCCCTTTGCTTATGCATTCAAATCTTTTGAGATGAAGGTTGGTCTAGAATCATCACCATTTCTAGCGAGGTCAACTTGTTCTACCTATTGAATCTGGGGCCTTAGTCTATTGAATTTGCATTATGGCTTATTTTCAATATCCTCAAAAAATTCTTGAACATTCGAGTTATCAATCACCATACAGAGCCTTTGGTTTTACACCAAAAAACATTCATAAGTCGAGTCATCCTCATCTCCCAAACTTTCACTTTCCCACTCACACTTTTATAACTTATAAATGATTTTGCCATTTGGAAACACAATTCTCTTGCACTTCTTAGGCACTTCCTCCACGTGCTGCCTATTCTTGTAATTTTCTTCTAGACCATTTGCAGATAACCGAATTATTAAGCTTTGTTGCTGAACTTGGTTCTCAATCGATTAATTCTTGGCGTAATTCCATCTCCCAGTTTCCTAGATAGGCTAGGTGGTTTCACTTTCTCTTGAACCGCCTCATGCTCTTTTGGAGTATTAGTTGGATCAACCCTAACACACACTCTTTCCCTAGTTCTTAGCACTCCAATGCCCCCAATGTATCTGGTGAGAACCAAAGCTTCTGCAACTAGCTGAGTATAAAATAAAACATCAATTAAATGCGCCTCCTCACGTGCAAAAGGCTTCCTAGATGCCGAATCACCATCTCTTTTCCCTTGATATTCGCCTTAGCACACTAATGGTAAGTAGAAGGCATCAAACCATGGTTTTGCATCCATATCCTTCCTACCAACAGTTGGTATGACGACTCACATTCCATTATATGGAACTTAATATGGGAAGTAATGTTTCCCATAGTAATTCCCACATTAACATAGCCAATAGATTTTGAGGATTGATTATCACATACCGATATAGCTAAAGAGTTTTGTACAATCTTTGTTTTGGTATATTGTAAGCATAGAAAGATCCAATGGGCATAATATTGATGGAAGATCCTCCATCTAGTAAGACCCAATTGAAACTACATCCATTAATACATGCCATTACATAGAGTGGCCTGTTGTGAGGATACCTGATTGAACGATCTGCCTTTGAGAAAGTGATTCCTAAGAGTATCCTTTTGACCAACTTTGCCATAGGCCATCTCTAACGCAAGGTTGGAGCCATGTTCTTGTTTACGATCTCCAAGATTGCTCGAGTGACTTCGCAAAATGGTTAAAAAACTAATTAAACTTTTGTAATCGTGCCACAATGGAACATTCTAACCATGGGTTAACACGATCCTTTTACAACTCGTAAACTTATTTAACATCTTTATGCGCCGACTAATCATAAGATATCACTGCATTCACAGCTTTCAATGAGCAAGCCTGCAACTTTTTCCCTAAATCATCAATCGAATACAAATAATCATCTATGTCCAGATGGGCGATCTCAAACAAACAATTCGTCTAAAGATTCCTCAAATGATTCCTCAAAGAACCTTTATTTTCTAAGGCTGTGGCCATCTCAGGGATGGTTGGGATGGCTTCCCTTTCTCTTTTCATGCGTGCGCGTGGGATTGTTCCCTTAGCGGGGTGCTCATCCGTCGTTAATGTGGGGTGATATGTAGAAATAGAGTCAGCAGCCTATTATTTACAGAACAGGCAAAAGAAATGTTGTCCCCTTGAGATAACGGTACCAAGGACAATATTGATGCTTGCAAAACCAAGTAGTTCAAAGGTTCGGGGACTAAATTACGGAATGGGAAGGTGTTATGCACCCATCCCACCCTTTCGGTCTCTTATGGGCATATGTCAATCTTCTCCTGTTAAAATCCGTGAAGTGTGTGCTTATGTGCATAACATATATGGAGAATGGAATCACTCAACTCGCGTCATGGAAGAGGACGGAGTGAGTTTATCCTTAGGAGTGTTCTAAAAATTCAAAATATAATTTAAGTGTTTTTCGATTCAAAAGTCATTATAGAATAATGAATGTATACTTCGAAAAAGAACAAGTATGTAAGTATATAAAATTCATTAGGAATATCTATAATAAAAATAAGGTAATAAATGTGTATAAGGGAGGACTCGAGTCTAGCGATTTACCCAAGACACCTACATAGCCCAAGGGGCATCAAAGTACACGTAGTTTGAGGGTGGGGTTTAACCAAAAATCCAAACAAGGGATGTCTCTTATATATGTGTGTAGAGATAAACATGCTTCAAGTGTGAGGATGTGTGGTGAGAATCCTTCTGATGGAATTTATAAGTAAACCCCCCCTTTTTTTCCTGTTTTTTTTTTATGAAAATAAAGTATGTGCAAAAACTAATTATAAAGGTATGAGATTAAGGTATGTGATGTAATGAAATAAAGAACTAAAGTAAAAATAAAGCAACTAATGCTAAATAAGAGAATTGAAAGATAAGTGTGGATAATTGGACCTCCTTATGAAGACTTGAAGTGAATCTTGATTGTAGATGCACTGATCTCACAATGAGATGATGGTGATATGAGGAGATGGGTGAGAATTTACTAAATGGAGTATGAAAAGGATGGAAGGAATGTGGGAAATAGGGTTTTTAAGAGGGGAACAACTCTAAATTCGAGAGAATGTTCTTTGAATTGCCGAGAGGGATATTCAGGGGTACACTTCAAAGTGAGTTCATGGATTCTATTTATATAGTCAAGGGGGGTGCTGATCGATAAGGTCCCGGACTTACCCATTGGCATAGAACCCAGACACACTACCGACAGGCAGGGTCCTAGAAATAAACGTGCTTTGAAAAATGATCGTAAAATGCGAACCGTAAGTCAGAATCGTGCACATGTCATACCATTGAAAAGGATATTCAGATACCTTTAAGAATCCATTGATCCATTTTCGGGTTCGTGATCGAAGTCAAATGGGGATCGAAAGTGCTCGTTGGTCATTAGATAGGAAATTTTTGGAGGAAAACAAATCATTTGTTTGAACCGTAAGTTTGATTCGTGCTTGGGAAGGATAGTTGGAAAGGGTATTCATAGCCCTTTGAGATTTCATTCAGCTTCGTTCAGTTCATAGAGTTGACTAAGGTCAAATGGGGACCAAAAATGCTCGATGACCCGTCGAAGTAAAATGGGTCATTCTTCCGTGCCGTAAGGCTAATTCGCACATGGGTGTGGACCTATGGAAAGGGTATTAGAAGACCTTTAAAGATTCATTCAGCTACATTTAAGATAGAGAGTTTAACAAAGTCAAATGGGGCCTGGGACCACCCGTTGGCCTTCAAATTATTTTTTGATAGTAAAAAGGACCATTCGTCTGAACCGTAAGGCTGATTTGTGCACGGGATAAACCATTGTAAAGGGAATTCAGATCCCTATAAAGATTCCTTGAGCTTTTGCTCAGATGAGGAAGTTGACCAGAGTCAAATGGGGCTCGAGAGTTCCCGTTGGCTTCTAGATTGATAATCGAAGTGTGACCTAGGGTTTGCGGTGAACGAGTGAGTGCTAGGGGCCTAAAGAGGTACTTAGGGGGGCTTCTAGGATGGAGTGTCTATAAAAGGCCCCTCGATGAGCAAGATTAGGACACATGAAGGCCTTCGAGTGATAGACACCATATCGATGTTCAGAAAGAGGATTTTAGGTCAATTCTATGGACCCAAAGGATAAGGTTGACTAATTCAAAGGGTTGTGGTTAGTTCTGAGGGCCTAAGGAGACAAAGATGACCGATTCAGCAGATCGAGGTCAATTCTATGGACCTAAGGAGATGAAGATGACTAACTCAGTGGATCGAGGTCAGTTCCGAGGGCCTAATGAGATGAGGATGACCGACTCAACGGGCCGAGGTCAGTTCTGAGGACCTACACTACACCAAAATGAGAGATTTGTGAGTGCTGCCAGCAGTCACAAATGGTCTTTATAACTGCTATTTACCGTCATAATTTAGGGGGTGACAAAAGAAAAATTGTAACTCCTAACAGCAGTCACAAATTTTTATAACCCCTATGGGGTTATGACTGGTGACCCCAATTTGTAACTGCTATTTGTAACTGCTGTCAGCAGTCACGAATATTAGATTCGTAACTGCTGCCAGCAGTCACATGTATTAGATTCGTAACTGCTGACAGCAGTTACGAATCTTATATTAATGACTACTAACAGCAGTTACGAATCTTATATTCGTAACTGCTGTTAGCAGTTATAAAATTAATAGGAATGACAAATTTGTGACTGCTATTAGCAGTTACAAAATTGAATTTGTTAAATGTGATAAGAACTATTACATATATCTTTATATTTTTACAAAATGATGAAATAATGGAAGTAAAATAAATATCATGATAACAAGTCTAAAATATTCGACAACATTTCATTTATAATTATGAGATTCCAAATATTTGGTACACATAAACTTGTTTAAACTTAATTTAACATCAAACAAACCCTTCTGGGGTGCCAAGTACAAAATGAACATAGAATAAAAAATAAACTAAAAAAAATAATGACACAACACTTCGATGATATGAAATGTCATGATCATGTAACATCGGCTGCTTCACTCAAACTACATTCACATCTCCGAGTTCTCCAAAACTTCTCTCGAATGCATCCATTCCTCATGTAGCATAACTCTTCCCTCGTTCAGATTAGGAGCAGTTGTTCTGAAGTAGTTAATTGCACTATCAAAAATCCTTCCGGCACACTCAAGGAATTGCAACTTCTGTTCACGAAGAGATTCTTCTTCCATATAAGATGCTTCAAACTTTACATAACTAATCGATACCTTCAAGTGCTCTGGTTATTTCTTAATCACCCTCTAATATCTCGAAGTCAATGTGCCTTCCCCAACAATGGGGAGGTTCAAGTACATGAAATCAGAAAATAAAAGAGTTATGGTTAAACTATGAATAATTTACATTCAAAAAATTATGTTGACGTCAATAATTAATAGATAAATATAGGGAAACACAGGAAAAAAATTGGATAGAGTACTAACCATACCTGTTAACAGAATTTTGGCACATACTTCTTAACCATACCTGTTAAAAAGTAAAAAACCTAAGCAACAAATCTCAACTCAGATCATAAAAAATAGTATAAAACAGAGTATAGTCGAGTACTAAAGTATAATAACTCTTAACCGTACCTGTTTAAATTGGTAAGAATATTAAAACAGATTACCTCCCCAAGGAGAAGTGAGTCCAAGAAAGAAACAAGAGGTTTTGCATTTGTTGGGGGTTGGGGAAAAGCAGGTTGTTCCATGTTAAATACCTCTTGCCATCGATGTGATCGATATCAAGCCATATGATATCATAGGGGAAATCATGGTGGTCGAATTTGGAGTCGACATTCCTGACATCTTCCTCATCCATATAGTTCCACCTGCGTTGATGATAGGCAGTGGAAAAGAATTGAGGCATGGCAGGTGTTCCAGTGAGGACGATATACTGGCGAACAACATCCTTGGGTGTGGGACCCAAAAAGAAGAAGGCATCCACAATGCCAGCCTCACTCATCCAGAGTATCAAATTTAAGAAATGTCATCAAGTTAAAAATTCCCGATTAATAACATGAATTTAAGATAGCTCAATCAAGATCAAGAATAAAATAAGTAAAATAAGAACATAGGTCTCTGAGTTGAAATATTTTGTAATTCTTCTGCTTGCACTTCCTCCTGAATCGTCCATCTTTGATAGATTAACCTGAAATTAAAAAGGTTGAATAACTGTCAATACACAACAAATGGGAAGAGTTAAAGAATATATAAGTTAACTATTCCGAACAACTGAGCCAATTTTTTAATCAGTGCTTAATAAGTACACCATTCAGCTACTATATATGCGTTTAATTTTCTGTTGATGTTGTGTTTTGTAAAACTGATATGTTTACAAATACTTCTTAACGTATTATCTTAACGTATTAAAACTGATAAGCTGTTAGTCGATGTGAAGTGCTTGCTTACATAATATGCATTGTAGACTAAAAGAAAATAACTCATTCTACTTTTTTTACCAATTCATACTAAGAAAAATCAAGGTATATATTGACAAAACTCAATTTGATAATACCATATTTAACTTAACCCCAAATTTTACAAAAAATTAGACATCACACCAATTTATATATATATATATATACCTGTTGAGTAGCACCTTTAATGAAAACACCACAAATTTAATATATATTTGGATCACAGCAAAGGCATTGCAAAACATCCCCAGTAAAAAATTAGTCATTTGAATAGAAATTGCTCAGACCATAGTCCTCTTTTACTTTCAATTCCAGGTCCTCAATATTCAATGATAAAATGCTTCAAATTTCAAATTATGTGGACCCAACGTGAAGGTTTTATGCAGTTAGTTAAAGAGTCTTAGGAAGAGGCAGCTACTGGAAATCACTTGGATGTTTTTTCATTCAAATTGAGGAGATTAAAAGCATTCCTAAAAGGGTAGAGTAAAGAGGTGTTTAAAGACATTTTTAAGGAGATTCAAGTTTTGGAGTATAATTTTCTTTAAGAAGAATCAACCCTGGAACTTAATTCAAGTGGTGATCAAAAGGAGAAAGTTTCAACAACTAAAGTTGATCTCAATTATGCATTGGCTAAAGAAGAAATCTGTTGGCAACATAATTCTAGAAGTGGTTGGCTACGAGATGGGGGATAAAAATACAAAATTCTACCATGCTCAAGTTTAGCAAAATAGAAGAAGACTCAGTATACAAAATTAAAGATGAAAAGAGAAGAATCCATGAGGAAAGAGGCACTATTGCTGACACATTTGTTTCTTATTTTGAAAACTTATTTTCTGCAGGTCACCAAGAGGATACAAATATTTTGAAGTTACTTCCAAAGATAATTCATGATGAGAAAAATAGAAGCTTAACCACTATTCCAAAATAAGAGGAGATTTGGAAGGCAATCAATAGCATGAGCAAAAATAGCACAGCTGGATATGATGGCTTTAATGGTTTCTTCTATATGAATTGTTCTTATCTCAGTTTTCCCTTTTGAGATCAACCAATCAATCAAATCCCACCATTTTTTCACATTTTCTCTTTTAAAATCAAAACACACGCTCTCCCATCAGAAAACCCTAGATCTGAAGAGATATGATTTGATAAATTTGGTTCATACCTGATCAAATTTGGATCCACTGGATCGAAAAGATGCCGGTGGCTGCTTCCGCTTAATATTTCTTGAATCTCCGTGGCGATGTCCTCATTAATCGGCTCTACCATGATGACGTTGAGGGAAATATGGTGGATGCCTTCCGAGTGCACATAATGAAAACAAAAGAACTTGGTACATGCCCTGTGAGGCAGATTGGAGGTTGCTCTTTCTTTTACATGAGAATTAGCAATGTCTACATTGTGATTATTGTCAGCAGCAATACTAATGTAGCTTGCGCCTTCAAGTTTGTTGTTGAGGTAGTTGCATTATTCAAATATTATTTTGGTGGGACTTTTGATGAGGACGCTATCCAGAATAATTTTGTTCTGATCTATGAGCTGTTGGATGAAATCATGGATTTTGGTTATCCTCAAAATCTTTCGCCGGAGATTCTGAAGCTTTACATAACTCAGGAAGGTGTACGCTTGCCATTCTCATCCAAGCCTACCGATAAACCTGTCCCCAATGCAACTTTACAAGTTACTGGTGCTGTTGGTTGGCATAGAGAGGGCCTTGTCTATAAAAAGAATGAGGTGTTTCTGGATATTGTGGAAAGCGTTAATCTTCTTATGTCTTCAAAAGGTAGTGTACTGCGTTGTGATGTAACTGGGAAGATTCTTATGAAGTGATTCCTTTCTGGAATGCCTGATTTGAAGTTGGGCTTAAATGATAAAATCGGCGTTGAAAAAGAGTCGCAACTTAAGGCGCGACCTACGAAATGTGGGAAAACTATTGAGCTCGATGATGTTACTTTCCACCAATGCGTAAATTTGACAAGGTTAAACTCAGAAAAGATCTTTAGCTTTGTGCCACCAGACGGTGAATTTGAATTGATGAAGTATCGTATCACTGAGGGTGTAAATCTTCCATTCCGGGTTTTGCCCACTATCAAGGAATTGGGTCGGACGCGCATGGAAGTAAATGTTAAGGTTAAGAGTGTTTTTGGTGCAAAAATGTTTGCACTTGGAGTTGTGATTAAGATTCCAGTACCAAAACAAACAGCAAAAACTAGTTTCCAAGCGACATCAGGTCGAGCAAAGTACAATGCGTCTATTGACTGCTTGGTCTGGAAGATAAGAAAATTTCCTGGACAGACTGAACCAATCTTAAGTGCAGAAGTAGAGTTGATTTCCACGATTGCAGAAAAGAAGTCTTGGACTAGACCACCAATTCAGATGGAATTCCAGGTTCCTATATTTACAGCATCTGGATTACGTGTTCATTTTCTCAAGGTGCAGGAGAAGAGCGGGTACAACACAGTCGAGTGGGTTCGTTACATTACCAAAGCTGGTTCTTATGAGATTAGGTGCTAGGAAACATAGGAATGCTGCTACGGAATTTCTTAAAGGACTTGGTGAGTGGATTGGTGGAGAACATATTCAAACTAATGATGCTGGATAAAAAGGAACTATGGCGCAACTTTGCCTCGCCCATGAGATATAAATGTATAATTATCTCCACTTATCCTGAAATATGTGGACCCCTTGCCAATTTTTATTATTCTGAGGAATATGTTCTTTTCTGGTAGGGTTAAGTCAATAGGATCAGTTGGAGTGAAAAAAATGATTTGAATATTTGTTGCTGTAAAGGGTAGTCCTTCATTGGGACTACGTCGTATGTTACGTTTTGCCACAATTACTATTTGTTGTTTTTGAAATATTAAAAAATCTATATGAATTGTTGGGAAATAATTAAAGAGGACCTCATAAAGGCAATCCAATCTTTCTTCTTAGGATCAAACATTCTAAAGCCTTGGAGTTCTACTCACATCTATCTAAAATCTATGCTTCAAAGACGTTTATCTTGTAAAGATTTCAGACCTATAAGCCTTTACGAACTCTTGAAAACCCAGTATATGAACTCAGAATGTGTTCCCAAAAGCTAACACATTATATATATCAGAAACAACACAGGCCTGAAGTAATATTTCCACATTGCGTATTTGGTGGGATATATGTTGTGTAATTGTAATAATTGTGAATTTCTCTAATGCTATTACAAGACAACAATATTAAGTTCTAAAGAAAATTGGTTGCTGAGTACTTCGCTCCCAATGCCAAGAAGGACGCATTTTGCATTAAATATAAAAAAAAATGTGTATGTCTATATATATTATCATAAATCGATGTACTCGAGCCTTCGAATAGACTTATCCCGAGGGCACGTGTAGACCATATGAGCCGAATGGTGGGGACCCAACTAAAAAGATGTCCCCACAAGGGTTTATGCAATTGTAGAGGATCCCAAAGCTATACATGAGATAATTTCGAAGACTAAAAGAAGCTTGAACTTCACTCACGGTTTAACAATCTCAGTGATATCAAATCAAAGGTCAAGACCCTTCCCAATGCCATCCAACACGGCACAAAGATTATAAGTTACTGTGTTTTAGATAAATGTTTTGAATTGCAACTGTTAGCATCAAATTGAGAAAAATGTAAAACTATATACCTGAAAATGCTCTAACATTTATATAGCACAACTGTTATATAAGTTATAAAACTCATATAACAGTTATGTTGTATAAGTCATATAACATAACTGTTATAAAAGTTATGTTATATAACTCATATAACATAACTGCTATATGGTTTTATAACATAACTGTTATAACAGTTATGTTATGTAACAGAGTAAAAGGATATTGACATAACATCAGTTGTATATTGACTATATGACAACAATAAATAAGAAAAGAATATGTAACAAACTGTAAAATAATAAAAGCAGGTGAGTCTATCGAACATGAACTAGGATTTTATTCTAAAATAACATGAAAAAATTAAGTAATTAATGACTTTCAAAAGAAAATGCTAGGCTACCTGGAAGCACGTAAGTAGCCCAAGCAGGGACCCGTTCCAAAGGCCCACTAGGAGTGTTAAAATATACCCTGTATTTTCTTCTATGAGGAATACCATGAGTATACTTTTCCAACCAAGCTTTCCTTCCTTTACGAGTCTCCAACCAGTACGCAATTGGAGGCTTTTTAGTACGAAATTTTACCCGCGACACTGGATCGTCTATGACATTAAAAATGTCATTCCTTTCCATTGTCAATCACATCGTATGGAGGTAAGTTTCTCGGTGGATCATCTTTATGTTGCTCTTTTCATGATTCATATTGTGTCTCGGTATCAGGTATTTCTTCCAATTCCTCTTCAGTTTGAGGGCTATTTGGCCCAAATATTTGCTCGTACAACTTACCAGTAACTTCGTAATGTGATTTTATAAAGCGGTCTTCCCCGGGTTCCCAATATTCGTCACTTGCTTTCTAAAAAACTTCTTCAACGGTGACTCCCCTGTCACCTTTATCATAATCATCCACATAGTTGTACTGTTGAAAGTAGAATTCATCTGGATCTTTTCCCTCCCTCAATTTGTCTTCTAGAATGATAAACCAATATCCATAATCATCATGGCCAAAATGACCCTCTCTTGCACTATCTTGGTGACAACTCTTTAAAATCTCCAACAAGTGCACAGTACCGAGCACCTGATTACAACATGCGCATTGACAAATGAATCATGAAGGAGAAGGAACAAATTAAAATAGAAAATAAATTAAATCTACTAAGGAAAACGAACATGACAATGGCAACGTTGATTGCAATAAGGTCAATTCCTAGTTTAAGAATTAGGAGACGTCACAACTATTCGACGCAATTTATATTCCTGCAAAGCAACAAAGAAAATTTTGGGCGTGTAGTTTATACTAAAAAAATTAGCTATATTCGCAATTTTATAGGGAGAAATAATCAGCTAGTGATTATGTTAGATAACTTGGATATTTTAATGATAAGAGAAGCCATCTCCTGGAGATTCAAGTGGCAATTCAAAATTTTATCTTTCAGGTCCTTCAATGATTTTTGCCTGCCAAATAAGAATAAAGAAACATTCCACAATCTAGGAAAAGTAAAAAATGTAAGACATCATATACTAACATTCTGTTTAACCACTAAGAAAAAAAAAGGAATAACATACACTAAAAATTGATGGCATTAAAAGAATGAACTGGAAAAACCAAGGTTGGCAATATGCTTGTCAGTGAGAGCATTGCCAATAATTGTGTTGACATTCCTAACTCAAAGCATGATTTCTCGATAGTGGTTCCAATTCAAGGAAATGTTTGAATCATAAATTTTTGTGTAGGCCCTGAAGCTAGAATGGACTTTGAGATATTAATTTACATGTTTCATTATTAATATTCCAGGTCTATGAAGATTTTCCATTTTCCTAAACACTGAAAATGATTTGAAATGTTAAAAGAGGAGGAGAATACATACTCCTTAAAACTGAAAAAGAATAGAGGTTAATACAAATAGACACAGGTGACTTCAACAGTTCAATCTAAAATTAGATAAGTTACATGTGCAGTCATATTATTTAAAGCTCCCATATTTATATAGTTAAATTAGATTAGATTAGATAAAAAGGGAAAAACATAATAGTTACCTTCGATATAAGAGGTAAAAGGAACATGTGAATCCATTTGAGGCTTAGAAGCAAGACTCATCGGAGTTGACGACATATACATTAGTTGGTGATCTGAACCAATTATCTTCCAACTCGTTGAGAAACAAGATAAGCCTCAATAGAAATGATTTGATTGATCGAAGCCTGACAAGATTGCACAATCTGGTTAAAACAAGAATTATTTTGTTTAGGATTATAATAAGGTGGATATCCATAAAATTTATAACATAATCAACTCTATACCCAATATAACCATAATGATTATAAGTAGGTATCTCTTTCTTTGGAGACTTCATTCCTGATTGATTATAATGTGATCTAGCAACCTCATTCCTAACACAAAACACCATAGAATCGTCAAGGGAAGCATAATTCATGTTCAAACTTATTTCTCTTTGCTTTCCTTCTTGAGACATCATATATTCCATTTGAATATCATTATCTAAAGCCTTAATACCGCCATAAGTTCATTTACCACAAGAAAAAAGGAATGTATTTGCTAAGTTCATCCCAAATCGCTTTTAATTATGCGTAATATGCACTCACATAATTATGACTTTGAGCGAGACTCATCAAATCTCGTCGATTATGCAATTAAAAGTAAAGCCAATTACGCAATTATTTAGAGGGTGAGTAAACTAACCAAATTATAAGAAATATAACAACTGATACAAAAAATTGAGCTCACCGTCATAAGTCGAATATACATTTAAAATGATCTCGACATCATCAAGCACCAATTGTGTATAAAATAATAGCATTTAAAATGAGACACATTCAACTCAGCATATAAAATTAACATAACTAAGCACTAATTATGTCAAAGCATATAACAATTGCTTACATTCCATTCATGAAACTATAGCTTAAGGACCCGAATTGAAGAGGAAGTGACCTAAATGCATATTCCAGAGGAAAATATTTCATGTTCTTCATCACTAGTTTTTTTCATCATCTTATCACTTTCAACATTTTTGTCACTTCCTTCTTATGTTCCGATTCAAAGAGATTTGCAATTGATCCAAATATACCTGTTGAAATTGTAAGAGATAAAAAACAAAAATAGAGATTAGAAAAATGAGATGAAGTTTTCACTATTAGTAGGTGATAAACCTGAATCGAAAATTTTACTGTTTGTAGATTCATCCAAATGAAACAAAAACATAGATTAGAAAAATGAGGCCTCGTATGTAGTTGAAGGTTGAATTCTTTTTATGATCACACTCCCAAAGGCTCTCCAAACACATTAAAGTTTCCCATATACATTAGGATATATAACAATACAACAATAAAAGGTCATCGAATTATGTTGTTTGCACATGACATAAGTATCTGGAGTCTATTGAAATTCATATACTGAATTAATACCATAAGTGTTTATTTAGAAGAAAAATTAGAAATGAGAATTGTGTTTTCAGCAAAAATGTCTTGTTTTTTAGTTTTTCGTCAATCACCCGAGCTACTTTTACAAACTGTCCACGTTAAAGAAAATTGGGAGAAAAAGAATAATGAAACAATAAATACAAGTCATGTGACTAATAGGTTATATATATACGTAAAAACATAATCCTTATCGTTTTGTGTCAGGTCATGTCAAAATAACCCTTGTCGTGTTGTGTCGTTCGAAACCTGACCCAAAAACACGAATTGTAACACCTAATATAAATTTAACCCACATATTTCTAAACTAATTATGAATGATAGAAAAATGCAAATTAAACATTCATACACATATTACACTCACTTGGCCCATATTATTTAACAATAAATTAAAACCCCTAAACTACACCAACCCAAAAACCCTAAATCATGATTAGATAGGATATTTTTTATGGAATTGAAGCAATTGGGTAAATCAACCTAGAAAAATCCTAAACCTTTTGTTCCATTCATTTCCAAATCAGTGCATTCATTCAGTAAAACATAAACATAAACATAATACTATGTTCTTTGTGTTCTTCACAACTATTTCCATAAACATAAACTCATAGCAATTTAACGTTCTTCACAAAGATTAATTCAGTAAAACATAAATATTGTTCTTCACCACATCATTTTTTACTTATTAAAATTCATTTAATTATATTTTGTCCAAAAAATATAATGTCTAGGCTTTTTGAATAATATTTTGTCAAAAAAATAACCTCAATACAGTTTCTAGGGTTTATTAACATATAATACAATCTGTTCATAGTTACACTCATAAACACGCATACACAAACATATAAACAGAAATCTATACATACACACACAAATTTATACATATACACACATATAAATAGAAATCTATACATACACACACATACCCACACACAATGAGAATCGAAATGGGCACACACACATAATGAGAATCGAAATTAGGGCTTTAGTCATAAATGAGGATATGAGGATATGTAAACTACGAAATCGAAATGAGAAAATTTTGAAATGAGGATATGAGGATATCGACCAACCCATACAGCAAAAATAACAAAAAATATACAACAAAAATATATAGAAAATTTACGATCAAAAAATACCTGTTTGGATGGCAGGGGAGTTCTTCATTTCGGTTTTGGCAAAATGAAAGAGATAGATGAGGGCGGGAGTTCTTCACGTATAGCTGAACGATAGGAGAGATAAAGAGGGAAATAAAAGTAGGGGTAAAAATTTTGTGACCCCCAGTAGGAGTCACAAATTGAGTCTTATGTATAAATTTGTAACTGCTGTGAGCAGTTATAAATTTGTGACTGTCATTAGCCGTTACAAATTAAGTTTTAGGCCAAAATTTGTGAGTGCTATAGGCAGTTACAAATTTTTGACTGCCGATTGCAGTCACAAATTGAGTATTATACCAAAATTTGTGACTCCTCATAGCAGTTATAATTTTGTGACTACTCATAAGAGTCATAACTTAGGCCTACTAATAAATTTGTAACTGCTTGTGACAGTTATAAATTTGTGACTGCTTATAGGAGTCACAAATTAATTATATGGTAATATTTGTGACTCTCATTAGAAGTGACAAATTAAGTGACTTATTTCCCATTAATTTTATCACCCCTAATGGGAGTTACAAATGATTTTGTGAGTGCTCCGGGGAGTGATAAGTTTGTCACCCCCATTAGCAGTCACAAAAAGGTAGTCACAAAATTAGCATTTTGGTGTAGTGCTAAGGATATGAGGATGACCAATTTAAGATGTGCTAAGATTGGTTCTAAGGGGATAGGGTGACAAATTCATCAAGTCAAGGTCAATTCTGAGGACCTAAAGTGATGCTGGGGGTGATCGATTCAGTGGGTCGAGGTCAATTCTAAGGACCTAAGGAGACGAGGATGCTCGATTCTACATGTCAAGGTCAATTATGAGGACCTAAGATTGGGGAGACCAATTTTAAGGGTCGAGGTCAGTTCTAAAGACCTTGAGTTATGACGTCCAATTTTGACGATCGAAGTCAATTCTGAGTACCTTGAGTTGTGATGACCAATTATGAGGGTCGAGGTTAATTATGAGGACCTAAAATTAGAATGACCAAATCTGAAGGCCGAGATTAATTTTGAGGACCTAAAATTGTGATGACCAATTCTGAGGGCCGAGATCAGTTATGAGGAACTTAAGTTGTGACGACCAATTCTGAGTGCCAAGGTCGATTTTGAGCACCTAAATTTGGGACGACTAATTCTGAGGGCCAAGGTCAATTTTGAGAACCAAAATTTATGACAACCAGTTCTGAGGGTCGAGGTTAAATCTGAGGACCTAAAGTTATGATGACCAATTCTGATGGTCGTGGTCAATTATAAGGACCTAAAGTTGTGATGACCAATTCTGAGGGTCGAGGTCAATTTTGAGGACCTAAGGTTGTAGCGCAGGGAGTCCTGGGGAAATTTAAATTATTTTGAGGGTGCGCTTATGGTTCCACTGGGGATTGTTTTATCCTTAAATTCCATAGGGGGATGTTTAGTTTTGGGATTCTATCTGGGGAATTTGTAGTAGACATGAGTACGGGCACATCATTGGTTTTTTTCTGTAGTGTGTTGAGGATAAGTGTATAAAATTAATCCAGCTGGGTAATTTGAGAGTTTTTAAGGGGCTTAATGCTCCAAAGATGATTTTCTTGAGGAAAATAATGTTGTATAGTTTTCAGGGAATTTTGGGTTTTTAGGCAATTTTCTAGATTTTTTTTTTGCATTTTTGTATAAAATTTAAAAATAACTGTTGATAGCAGGCTTGAGGGGGTGCCAATCGACAAGGGAACAACTCATGGGCTTACTTAGGAAGAGAAAAAGGCGATTGCCGATCGGTACGGACTGGGGGTTCTAAATGCCCTAATGAGCGACTAGGTTATATTTATTCTTTTCTGAGTTCTTTCTTGGCATCTTCATTTCTTGAGTAGATACTGATTCTTTTTTGGAGATAGCAGGTGACCTTTTATCCATGGGGGTAACTCTATAGGATACAAGGCTGATGGGCCTACATGCACAGGCGGTTGATTGCGCATGAGTTTGGGTACGTTTGGTACTTGGGAGAGAGGGTGGTGTGGAAAATCGTGGAGGAGGTGGTGGTCCCATTATCGGAACCCTCTATGTATATAAGGCAGGTGAGAGAGATGTCAGATGATGCTCTAGTGACAGCGATGATCAATGAGCCCTATATACACTATACGAATACATTGGCAAACTATGACTATCTGGATTTTATGACGAATTGGTTGATGCCCTCCTGTATCTATGACATAGAGAACATGCCTCCACCCGTTACGACTTAGGCTAGGGGTACTAGCATGCCAGTGGGATCAACTTGCAGTACAGTCGGTGCCATGGCAGGGAGGCTCCGATCATTTAGATTCCTCTTCATTCCTATAATTTTTGACTGAGTAGCGGGGAGTCACTGAGCGTGCCGCACCATCCTAATGCATCAGTGTCTAGGTTGACTGGGCTTACGAATGAGGCCCTCCGGCCTGAGGTCTATCCTTTATGTTTCTCTTGTTCTATTTCCATTGATTTTTCTTTTCTTCTTTACTGACTGATTTATCTTTTGTTGTTGCTTATTTTTCTTGTAGTATGTTCGGAGGCCGACCAATTGGCTGAAGGATACCAAGGACTGGATGGAATCCATGCCTTATTACATTAAGAAGTTGTCTCCTCCCTACTTTATGCTGCCTGCCACCTCAAATGAGGATTCGAGTTCGAGTTCTGGGAGTGAAGGATCCACCGCTCGTTGCTTGCGAAAGTGTGTCCATCGCGGAGGTTGAGGGCTTGAGACGGACATTTGAGGGTTCGGGCGAAGTCTCGTTTGAATTTTATTTTTCTTTTCTATTTGCAAAATGTAACCAAGTGAAGCAAAATATATATGAAAAATATGCATTCTCTTTTTTTGGCATTTTTTGATTTAGTGACTTGTCCTATATGCATTTTTAATTTTCAACTGAGATTGTTTATTTTATGAAAAGATAGAGATAAGTACGAAAATGATAATGAAAGACACAAATGTGTATTATTTGGAAAAAGGGGAGTAAAAGTAATTAACTCATGGAAAATATTTTTGGGTAAGAATTTATTTTTGGAATGAAAATGCTTTTTTGAAGAGAATAAAATAGAGAAAATGAGTAATTGAAAAGGAATGACTCGGGGGCAATTTTTTAAAATAAGGATTTTTTTTTGAAAATTGATTTTGGTAAAAGAGGAAAGATGGAATTTTCCAAAATAAGGGTGGGTGCCGATCGACATATCCCTTGACCTGCCTATCGGCATGAGGGTAAAGTAAAATCATCCCTAGGCTTTGATTGCACTTTCTTGCACATCAGTGTATTTGTGTAAGGCTGAAAATTAATCGGGTTTCCAGAGTTTTTATTTTTTGCCTAGGATTTTGAGTATAAAAGGAGGAGTATGGGATGTGCTTTCTCCACCAATACCCACATTTCTCTTCTTGCTTCTCATTTCCTATACCTAAATAGCTCTTCATATGTATGAAGAATTCTCCTCTTATCTTGATGGTCTGGAGGCCATGTGCCTATATAATGTGGACTATGATGCTTTTAACCTGCGTCCAGTTTCTCTGTGGCTTAATGGAGCCATGGACTGGAACTTGCTAGCAACAACGGTATAATTCTTGTAGACTGGGGACCATGCCTTCCATTTTGGCCTGGATGAAGTTTATCCTACTGCTCCATCGAGCGCATACGGAGTGTTAACCAGGAGTGGGAGACTTGGGGACCTCTAGGGCCCTAAAATGATGACGAAGCGGGGCCATCGAGCAGTTGAAGGAATTATTTGCGAAGCTAGGGTGATTTTTCATGAAGCTAGGGTAATTTTGGTGTTTTGAAATAATTTTTGTGAATCTTAGTAAGGATTAGGTTTGTTTAAAGATGGCTTAGTCAATGGAAAAGGGTGGATTGTTTAACTTCCTTCATTGATATTTCATGTTACAGTGCTGTATTCCTTAATTAGAAATAAAAATTGATTTTGATCATATTTTGTGTGCTTCTTGATGATTTTCGCATTTGAATTATTTATACCAATCGCTAAGGCATTTATAATCCTTTTGTTCATGTAATTGATAAAATGGACTGCCGTTCTTGGAGGTTGGAAAAGAATAACATTTTATGAAAAGAAGGGGACTGGGATTATGTATAGCATATGGGCTACCTACTTACCTCCAGGGTTTTTGAAAATTTTTCTGAGTCTCATTTTGAAAAGAAAATGTTTTTGAGAGGATCATGTCCCACATAGTTCTGAGTAAGGGAAAATGATTTTTTTAGAATAAAAGGGGGATGGGAAGAGTCGTAGCTTGTCGAGATTTCACACTAAGGGCAAAATTTCTTAAGACAGTCCAAGTTGACTGGACACGCCATCTCTTCTCCGTTGACATCTGTGAGCATAGTAGTGCTGCCTAGAAGAATTTTCTTCATAATGTACGGACTGCTCCACTTCGGTTTGAATTTCCCTCTGAGACGAGTTTTATGATCTCCTTGAGGGAAAGGTATCCTTCCCGAATATCACGGTCCTTAATTTTTTAGTCCAATGATCGCGCTATCCGATGATGGTACCCCTATATATGGTATAGATACTTAAGTCTCTTTTCATACAAGAGTGATAGTTCATCAGAGCGACTCTGATGCTATCCTTCTTCACTAAATTTGCTTTCGAGCATGACACGTAGGGAAGGTATTTCTAGCTCAATGGGTAGGATTGCTTCCATAATGTACACTAAAGAATAAAAGGTAGCCCCAGTAGGCGTTCTAATTTAAGTACGATAGCCCTAGAGGGAATAAGGGATCCAGAAGATCGAATCTCTATAATTCTCAGTTATCTTGCTGATTATGGTGTTGAGGCTTTTATCGATGACTTCGATAGCACCACTCCTTTGGGATCTGTAGGGAGAAGATTTGTGTCTCTGAATCCTATATCGTTGACTAGTTATATGACCTCGACTTCGAAGTGGAGTCCAGTATCTTATACTAAGATGATGTTCTTTCTCATAAACTTTGCCACATTATTAGCATTCAATACTGCATATGGATCGACTTCAACCCATTTGGTGAAGCAGTCGATGATGACTAGGATGAATTTATGATCGTTTGAAGCTTTGGGAGTAACCTTCCCTATGATGTTAATGCCTAAGGTGGATAAAGTCCAGGGAGATGTCACGTTGTATAGTTCTCGAGAAGGTAAGTGTTGGTGGTTAGTGAACTGCTGGCATTTGAGACATCTATGGACATGGGTAGTGCACTCTTGAACCATGGTAGTATAATAATACCCTTGATGTATGATCTTATTGTCAAGCATGTGACTATTCATGTGGGGCTCTCATTCCCCACTATGGATCTTCTGTAACATTTTTTTAAAATCAGCCCCCTGCTATGCAGTGAAAATGGGTTCCATCGAAGTTTCTCTTGAAAAGCGCTTTATCGCAGATAATATACTAGGCAACGAATTTGATAAGGGTCATATCTTTTTTCTTGTCTGCATATTGGGGATACCTACCATGTTTGAGGGGGTGCTAAATGTCATAGTACCATAACTCGTGATATCATAATCTTCCTTAGTGATGAGTTCAATGTGGTAGCAGTGAATGGGCATAGCTTGTTTCTGAACCAGTAAAGGGGATATTATTTTTCCCTTAGGCATGTAGACCATGGAGGCTAGGTTATCAAGGGCATAAAGTAGGCTATTCTTTGCACGAGGTAGGTAATAGAATGTGACATCTTTAAACTGGGAGGCCAACTCTTCTTTGTGGGCGTGAAAGGGTAAGAGCTTCTTGTCCTTGAATTTTCATTTTTTGACGATTTGGTCGATGATGGGGGAAGAGTCTTCATAGGCCTTTAGGTGCCAAATTCCTTTCTTGAGGGAAATGTTAAGGCCTAATTTGCATGACTCGTATTCAGTTATGTTTTTGGTTAAGGGAAGTCTAACTTGATGGAAATGGGGGTGTGAGAGTCATCAGGGGTGATCAGGAATATGCCAATGCCGTATCCTTTTTTGTTGGCTACTCCATCAAAGAACATTTTCCATCTAAGGTCCTCCTGAGAGGTGCAAATAATGTTATCATCTGGGAATTCAGAGACCCAAACATAGGTCCGTTCCATGGGGTAATCAACAAAGAAGTAGGAGATGGCTCTACCTTTCATAATTTTCTAGTATGACATACATAATATCAAACTCTGCTAGCAACATCAGCCAATGGGCCATTCGGTTGGACAAAGAGGGATTTTCTAGCAGGTATTTGATAGGATCCATGCGGGATACTAGTCTAATGGGGAAAGCAAGCATGTAGTGCCGTAACTTTTGTGTGACCTAGGCGACCCATGCTTTCTCTAAAGTAGTGTAGTTAACTTTGTATCCTGCCAATTTATGACTAGCTTAATAAAGGATTTTTCCTTACGAGATTTTTAATGTATTGGGATAGCAAAGTCCCTACTACAGTATCTGTTACGGTCAAGTATGTGAAGAGGGGGAGACATGGCTGCTGAGGCATCAACACCGGAGGTCGGGTGAGATATCGCTTCATTCGGTCAAAGGTTTCTTTCCAGGCCTCATTTTAGAATTTAGTTGAATCCTTTCGAAAAAGTTTTAAAATGGGTTATCAGATAGAGGTCAGTTGAATTATGAGCCGATTGATGTAATGTAGTTTACCCAGGAATCCTCAGACTTCCTTATACTTTCGTGGTGGTGGCATCTTAAGTATGACTTTCAGCTTGGCAGGGTCTACTTCGATTCCCTTCTCACTGACCAAGCCTCCCAAGAGTTATACATTATGCCAAAAACACATTTCTATGGATTTAGCTGCATCTGGTATTACCGCAGTCATTCGAAGAACTTAAAAAAGGTAGGAATATAACTTTTTTGAGTCTTAGATTTAAAGATTATGTCGTCTACTTAGACTTTGACTTACTTGTGAATAAGGTCGTGTAAAATGGTTGTAGTATCCATTTGGTAGGTATCCCCGACATTCTTAAGTCTGAATAGCATGATAATATAGCATATGGTTCCCCATAGGGTGATGAAGGTAATTTTCTTCTAATGATCAGGGTGCATCTTGATTTGGTTATATCCAGTGAATCCATCAAAAATCGACTTGAGGGTGTGGCAAGCCGAGTTATCTATGATCATGTCGTGTTGGGTAATGGGTAATCATCTTTTGGGGATACTTTATTCAAATCCTGATAGTCGATGCACATGCGTACTTTTCCTCCCAACATCAGTACGGGGATGATGTTACTGTGTATTTGACTACACGAATGAAACCCATGCTCAATTGCTTAACCACTTCCTCTTTGACCTTGAGTGACCATTCGGTACGGAGTTTTCTTAGCTTTATTTGATTGGCTTGCATCCTGAGAATTTCGGGATTTCATGTTGAGCTATTTCTGAGTCACTGCTGGGTATGTCATCATAGGACCATGCGAAGACGTTCACGAGTTCTTTTAGTAATTTCACTTGCTCATGCTCATTAAGGGTGAACCCTATCCTAATCTCGCACTGATGAATACTAGGACCAAGATTAATAACAATAGTCTCATCATTATTAATTTGAATGAGGTTATATTATTTGTTATTCTCCTTATTAAGATCAGTTAAGAATTGTTCATTTGTAAAATCATCATCATCAAATATTTGATTAGAATCAAGCCAATTAATGTAAGGCACATCAATATACTCAAAATCCTCGTTTACTTTATTTTCAAGAAACATAGCATTGTGAACCTCATCAAAAGAGGTCTGAGTTACATTGATATCAGAAAAAGGAAAAACACCATCAGGTGGAGAGACTTGTATAGGGAAATCAGTAGGGTTAGTCTAAATCTGAGTAGGTTGGATTAGTATGGCATTCTAGTTGAGGAGAGGCATGTCAACAACTTTGATTTGAGTGGATGGGTTTGACGATGCAG
The DNA here is from genome assembly GCA_949130495.1 of Sambucus nigra. Taxonomy (NCBI): domain Eukaryota; kingdom Viridiplantae; phylum Streptophyta; class Magnoliopsida; order Dipsacales; family Adoxaceae; genus Sambucus; species Sambucus nigra. The sequence goes on along the minus strand of OX422218.1, from coordinate 290,116,433 downwards.
TATCTGAGCAGATCATGCGGAAACTCTGCCCCAGTGTCTGAAGGTTGAATGAGTCTTCTATATCAATTTCCTCAGAATCCTTAGTAATTATTATGACTTTTTAGGTGAGAGATTGCACTTCATGGTTTACAGTCGTCATCCCAAGAGTTACTATCTGGAAAGAATATTTCTAGCCCTTCTTTCATCTTCTTATTAATATGTTCATACCACAGTCCAAGGAAGCCACAAAAGGGGAAGTCTTCACCCTCTTTGATAAACTTCCATTGAAAGAGTCTCTTGAAATAATCATTTCATCTTCTAAGCTTTTTCGATCTCGATTGACGGAGTGATTTGAGTTCATTTAATGAAGGCTGGTAACCCATGCCACATGGGGAAAGACCTTCTTTAGGACTATAGGATCAATGATCCCTTGCTAGCATCGACCTAGACCTGTTCCGAGCAAGAAGTGTATGTTCTGAACATATGAATCACATTGACATTGCCATGAGGGTTATATTCCAGACAGACTCGGTATCAATTTTAAAACCAGAAAGCAGCATGTCATTCATCCCATGCTAGATTTCCAATACTGGATTGTTAGTGCTAGCATTGTTTGTACGGTAGGCATCCCATAAAATGATGATAACCTGACCTTTGGCAAATAACTTCAGTTTCTAATGAAGATAAGAAGATACCCCTCAGATGCTATGGAGCCATGAATGGCCAAGGAGTAGGTTAAAGCATGCAGGTATGTTAATAACCTTGAACTTGGTGATATGATTAGTAATGCCAACCTTTAGTGTGAGTTATATGGACCCCATTATTTATCAACGGGTATTTTCAAAAGAACGTATAGCGGTATAAGTGGGAGTGAGATCGCTAACTTGTAGTCCCAAACAATTGAAGGTTTCGAGAGGATAAACATTAAGGGCAAATCCGTTATCAACAAGTGAAAGTGGGACTGTCTTTCCCAAGACTTCAACAGAGATGTTGAGGTCATAATTGTGATTAGGTCTGAACTTCGGTATCTCTTCTTCAAAAGAGGAGAGGAGTCTGGAAGAGGTCAGGGACCCAACCATATTTATAACTTCCTCGGGGGTAATAGAAGGAGGGCTCGTGAGTCTAACGAGTAACTTTATGAAGGCATTCCGATACAACTGAGAGGACATGAAAAGACCCTATAGGGTAATATTGGCTTGGGTCTTCTTGAGCTGATCAAGGACTTTTCTTTATTCGATGGTCATTTATGGCATGGGAAGTCTTCGATAACTCCCTTCATTTACTGTCTCAATCACACAAGGGATCGAATCTTTATAGTGTCTCCCAGACCTGATCATGTCTTTCATCTACCTAGGGTTGAATGGTCACCTTATTGATTTCTCCAATAGATCTTTGAGGGATATCATTCCATACAGTCTGGCTACTGGACTGACTTCTTCCTAACTTGGCTAGTCAACCGAGCTGTCAAAATATCCCCTTACCCGGTGGTAATTATGTACTCTTTCTAGGAGTAATTAATACATTCTACAACCTCAATGGCTTTATTGTACAAATCTTACCACTCGATGAGGAGGTGCAGGATTAAAGGGACCAACTATCCCTGGAGGTTCAAAGCGGTGAGTAACTCATAAATGCTGCAAGTTTCACTTGTTTGTCAAAACATATTGGCCATGTCTTGTACCACATCATCTAGGCTGACTTCCCCAACAAATACTACCCATTCATTTGATTTCTGAACCCACTTTCAAGCTTTTATGAATAAGCTATTGAATTTTCGACAATCAATGGTCATCTCGACGGGTAATTTCACACCAACACACACTCAATGTCTCCTTCCTTAGGTCGGGTGCGGACAATGATGTAGGCCCTTGTAAGGAGTGATAAAGCCTGATCAGTGAAGCATATACGTTGTAGGATAAAATATGGGCAAACCTTGATTGGTTTGGGTGAGATTATAGGGACGATGGGTGCTTTAGGGGCACGATTTGAGTAGGTGAGTCAAATTCTGGGCCATTCTCTAGAAAAATGGTATTTTTATGTGATGGGAGTGGGTTATGAGTGATATTGGGTTTAGAATTAGCCGATGGGGCGATGATACCCCAATCAATTAGGCCTTAGATGAAATTTCTAAGGTGGAAGCATTGGTCGGTGGTATGACCTGTGGATTGGTGGAAATCAGAAGGGGCATCAGGTTTGAAGTTTTTAGGTAGTGGATTTGGTAATGAACGGGGGTCTAAGGGTTTGATAAGATTTCAGTTTAACAGGTCATGATAGGCTTTAGACAGGGGAGCATGGATTTCAGTGTATTTTTTCTTGGCAGGCTTAGGGAAACTTTCGGGGGCCCAAGAAGTAGTGGGTTGGGAAATGTGCTTTAATGGTTGTTGTGGACACCCCATTATGTTACCCCTAACTCTCCTTAGGTCCCTAGTACCTCCCTTCATCACTACAAACCCAGGTCATACCCCGAGTACTGACCTAGAAGCCATCGGGCACTCCCAGGCTTCATTTGACCAAAAAGTCAAACTCTTTAGCTCGACTATGGCTCAATGAATCTTCAAAGGGCACTGAAACCCCTTTCCAATGGTCCGCTCCGTGCGCGATTCTGACTTACTATGCGAACGAACGATCTGTTTACGTCCGAAACTTGATCTAGAGGCCATCGGGCGCTCCCAGGATCTATTTGACCTAAGTCAACTCTTCAGCTCAACTGAGACTGAATGAATCTTCGAAGGGCACTGAAACCCCTTTCTAATGGTTCACTCTGTGCGCGATTCCGACTTACCATGCGGACGAACAATCCATTTGACTCCAAGAGGTCATCGAATGCTTCCAGGGCCCGGTTGACCTAAGTCAACTCCCCAAACCAGGTCAAATCTTTGGAATGTGGAAGTACATCTCCTAACCTTTCCAACGGTCTACCCCGTGCGCTATTCGGACTTACCATGCGGACGAATGATTCGTTTGCGTCTGAACGATTCCCCGTCCAATGGACCGACAAATGCTTCCGAGCCATATTTGACCCAAAGTCAACTCCCGAACCTGGGAGCGATCCAAGGGACTTTCAAAGGTCTCTGAATTACCTTTCCAATGGTCTTCTCCGTGCACTATTCTGACCAACGGTTTGACCTCGACAACCAATTTTCCGAAAAGGCCTGAAACACATTGCTAAATGGCAGGTTCCAGATCCTGCCTATCGGCAGGTGCCGATAGGCAGGACCAAGTCTACGCCAATTGGCAGTGACCTGGGCCTATAAAAGGAGTCCTTTACCTCATTTGCAAAGGGAGCCTAGATCTGATAAAAATTGCTCTCATCGAATCCCAAAAACCTCTCTCGAAGACAGCGCGATTTTAACATCCAAATCCCTTTCTGACTTCCACTTTTCATCATCCTTTTCATCAAACTTGGTGAATTAGCCACTCTCCATCATCATCCAAGTGCAAGGTCTGCTCTCCACATTTAAGATCAAGCTCAAGATCTTCAAGAAGGTCCAACTTTCTCAACTTTCTCTTCAAATTTTCTTAAATTCGTAATAACTTGTTTTATTACCTAGCACTTTTATTATCTCATCTCACACATCCTAATATACTTTTTATTTAGTATTATTGCACATCTCTTATTTTCATATAAATAAAACCCAAAAAATAAGAAAAAGAGGGTTTGCTCATAAATTCCAAATAGGAATTCTCATATTTTTCTCACTTTTCTCGCAACTAAAACACTTTTTCTACACACACACACACTCACAAATAAGAGACCCCCCATTTGGATTTATGGAATAAACCCCACCCCTCATTTTGTATGCGAACTACGTGGACTTTGATGCCTTTGTAGGCTACGTAGGCGTCTCGGGGTAAAACCCAAGACTCGAGTCCTATTCTCACTTTCTCTCTTATTTTCTATCTTCTCTACGTAGCCTCCGAACCCTTCTCGAATCATTTTGGTTTCGTATGCACCAGTATATCTTTGGATGCCGTCCTTCGGGATGGCTTCCCCTTTTTATTTTGTCTGTTTTGAGTAAAGTAGACTGGAGACTCTAAGTCTCTCTACATTTTTACACCTCATCTCAAATGACGCCGGCCGAAGCGCTCCTAAGAGGGACGTGCGGGACCCAAGGATCCTCCTTCACGCGCCTGCCCGCGGTGAGGATCGGAGATGGCCACAGTGGCGACTCTGTTGCGGACATGTATGTTTTGAGGGCTTGACTCTATTTACATGGATGTTATATTTGTTTATATTTCCTCTATATCTGCATGTTCCCCTTTTCGATGTGTATCCCATGCTTATGTTTCTATTCACACACTTGTAGAAAATTCTCCACGTACACTTCACACCATGTGCACCTAGGATCACATATATCCACATGTTGCACGCATCACTAATCCATACTTGGTGTACCTTTGGTACTTGTACTTTGCTCCCTATTTGGCATAATCAAGAAAAACATTCTCATCATAAGATACTAATAAGAGAATCATGCATGATTCACACGACATCACCAAAGAGCATTGTTATTGACCAAATTTTACCCAGTAACTGGAGGGTCACTTCGTGATGGGCGCTGGTCCGGCAGGGAGCAGTTAGCCTAAGCGGTATGACTCTCACCTTCCATTAGCCAAGTACCTTCGACGTATATCGAACGGTTCCCCCACATCATATCGCTTGACCGAAGTCATGACGGGATGTATATCGCAGGTAATTCGCTCACGTACACCGAGTATATCGAATTCGCTCTCACACGTACCATCCCCACGAGGTATATAGTGAGGCAATTCACGTACACTTAGGTATATTAAATGGCTTGTCCACACGTACCAATTGCCCATAAGAGCAAGACGTATATCATGGAAGTCACGCCAAAGGAGGGAACCCATTCCGATTCACTTAACCAACTGCATACCCGCATATAGGTGTCAAATCTAGGACACACACTTTAGATTGCCGATTTTAACCCGAAACTCTGTTGAAATTCTAGGTCGGCCTGCCGCCTAATTTTTTCTCGCATTTTTTAAAACGAGACCCTGTCCGTGATCCTGGTTACAAGTCCAGCCGTAGCTTCAAATATATTAAAAACCCCACTTTTCCAGGCTCGAGTCCCGTCCGGCATTGCATTTAGGAGAATTAAATACCAGTGAGAACATGATAATCGTAATAATCATGCTGAGTTCCGTCTCCAAAAACATTTCTCCCTTCTTTATCAAAAATCCAAAAATAGTTTCTTCTCTTTTTCTCAAAAATAAATCCCATTCTACGCCTTCTCAGGTCAATCTCAAGCCCTTGTCCTGGCTCCCTATTGGCTTCAGTTTTCAGTCAAATCACCTCTGAGTTTCTTTTGTTCCTCTACTACTTCTTCTGAGTCCGGAATCCATCCACTTTCCATGGAGAATACAGATCAAGTACCATTTATACAGTCGGATTTGACGGCAGTCCTAGCACAGCTCGTGTCCAAGATTGACAACCTCCAAACTGAGGTCCGAGAGATGCAACAAAACCAAGTTCCTTTTCCTCAAGAGACTGAAGCACTATTCCCTCGTGATATGGGTCCACCCGAGCCTATCTGGGTTCTCGAAGAATATCAACACGCTCTACGTGCCTCTCCTGTCAATGGGCTGCCGCCTGCCCAGCTTCTGATGCCAAACATTGCCCACCCTATGGCTAACTTGCCTATGGTCATTGATCCAAAGAGAGGGAGTAGAATCAAGTCAAAGAGGATCTTAAGATTCTCACCAAGAAGTTCGTCCAAGTTAGAATCTCGGGGAATTACATAGACTACACCCACATGTCTCCTTATCCTAAAGCGAGGTTACTAGAGAAGTTCAAGATGTCAAATATCGAGAAGTTCGGAGGGAGTGGACCCTCGATTATTCATCTTCGTAGTTATCATCGTTCCATGACTCTACTAGGGGCTTCTGAAGAAGTGACGACCCAATTGTTTACGCGAACTTTGAAGGATAGTGCCCTCCGATGGTTTTTAGCTCTCGAGGAATCCAGAATCCGTAGTTGGGAGGATGTAGCCCAAGAATACATGTCGCAGTATAAATACAACGAAGAGCTTGAGGTCACCCGTCGTGATTTAGAGCTGTTCAAATAGAACCCTGGGGAATCAGTCAGTAACTTCATAACCCGGTGGAGGCAGCTACAATGACCAATCGACCATTTGAGTAAGAACAGGTCAACATAGTGAAGAAGAACTTCTTTCCCCATGTCCGAGTGACGATGGGAGGAAAATACTATCCCCACTTCCGAGCTCTCAGAGAAGCGGGAGTAGAAATCGAGGAAAGCCTTGTTAAAATAGAGGTTGAATTGAAGAAGGTGTCCGGACAGTTCATCCCTAGAAAGTATGACAAGCCTGCCAGTGCTACAGTCTCAACCATCAATATCTCTCAACCAACCACTTTATGGGCACCAGAAAGCCTCCCTGCCCCCATCCGAAGGGAATACACTGAGCTCCATGCTCCCCTCTCCAAATTTTTCCAAGCCCTGTTAAGCCCAAACCTCATCAAACCCTTGGGTCCCTGTCCATTGCCAAATCCACTCCCAAGAAACTTCAAGGCTGATGCTCATTGCGCCTTTTACCAAACTGCTGGCCATACCACCGACCAATGCTTTCACCTCGAAAACATAATCCAAGATCTCATTGACCGGGGTTCCATCGCCCCACCAACCAATCCTAAGCCAAACACTACTCACAATCCACTCCCAAATCATGCCAATGCCATCTTCTTAGAAAAAAACCTAGATTTCGACCCCTTAACTCAAACCACACCCATATACTCTCCTAAACCTCTTCAAATTTTCCCATATTTCCTCCTACACCCTACTAGCCTCTCTGATCAGGCACTGTCACTCCTTACCAGAGCATACATCACTGTCTGTACCCGTTCTGAAAATGGAAGTATGGAATTGTCAGAGGTGTTAAACCAACTCTTAGAGTTCGGACTGAAATTGCCCTCACAGATGGTCATCGATTGCCAAAGTTTCAGTACACTGTTCTTAAAAGCACGAAAATGGGCCTGAGATTCAGACAAGTGGGTGGTACCAACCGATGAAGTCAGCCTAGATGATGTTATCTAGATTATGGCATAATTATTCAGATAAACCAAAAACATTTGCAGTATCACCGAGTTACTTAACATTTTGAATCTACAAGGGCACTTGGCCCCTTCAACCATACATATCCCCACAGAATGGGAAGACCTGTATGAAGAAGACGTTGAAGTTGTGGAATGCATTGACTTTACATGGAAAGACAAAATTATTACCACCGGATGGGGGAAGAATTCGAAGATTCGAGTGAAGAACAAGCTTTAGGAAGAACTGGCCCAGTAGCTGACATATGTGGGATGATATCATTTGAAGAACTCCTCGAAGAAATAAAAAGGGTGACAGAACAACCTGAGATTGACGAGGAAACAAGATTCATGTTCTTCCCTTCTTTAGTAAATAACATGACCATATCAGGGAGACATTACCAGGTTCCAAGCTCACTACCAGCAAATGACAAAAGGAAGGGCGTTAAAAACCTTCCTATGCTAGAGATGACCATCGAGGAGAGCAAGATCCTTGATCAACTAAAGAAAACATAAGCTAACATCACTCTATGGGGGCTTTTCATATCTTCCCAGCTATACAGAAATGCTTTAATCAAGCTGCTCACTGCACCCACAGTTCCTACTTCTACCACACCAGAAGAAGCGGTAAATCTGGTCGGATCCTTGACCTCTACCCGAATGCTATCATTTTCTGAAGAAGAAATCCCCAGAAGTGGTCCAAATCACAATCATGCACTCAACATCTCTGTCGAAGTTATGGGGAAGGCCGTGCCACTCTCTCTTATCGATAACGGATCCGCCTTGAATGTCTTCCCACTGAGAACCTTCAAGTGTTTAGGCCTGAAAGAAAGCGACCTCACTCCAACCTCCGCCGCTGTACGTGCCAACGATAATACCCATTGGGAGGTGATGGGATCAATAAAACTTATAATAGGGGTTGGACCTATAAACCCTGTCGTTGAATTACAAGTCATAGACATCCCAGCTTGTTTCAACCTGTTGCTCGGACGACCCTGGCTCCACAATATGGCTCCACAGTATCAATGGTGTGTCTTCCTCACTCCATCAAAAATTGAAGTTCTTCGCCGACGAACGAGTCATCACCATTTTGGGCGACGACGAAAATGTCGAGGGTGCAAGCACCAGCAGTCCAATCCTTGCGATACAGTACGGGTTAAATGATATGCTCCTATTAGGATTTCGAGTTGAGCCACTCCTACTCCCGACAGGGGACGGTTTTAAAGAAAGGGTTTGTCCAGAATATGACCCTCGTGGCAATGTCAATGTGATTCAGATGTTCAGAAACATGTACTTCATGCCCGGACTGGGGCTAGGGAAAAGTCAACAAGGGATACTTGAGCCCATCGAACTGAAGAAAGCTTTCCCTCCTTGTAGCTTGGGGTATCAATCATCAGAACAAGAGCTCAAAATGATCCACCAGTCTTGACCAAAGAGAAGATTAGACTGCATCCAAACTATCCCAGGAGACTCCTTGAATGGAAGATTCATCAAAGAAGGCGAGGACTTCCCCTTTTGCGATTTTCCAGAACCATGGTATGACCACATAGACAAGAAGATAAAGCCTGGAATGGAGATATTTTTCCAAGATAGCCACCTATAGGCTGAAAGTTTCCAACACCGAGCACAACTGCTCATCAAAGATATTGAAAATAATGAGGAAAATGATTCCGAAGATTCCTTCAACTTACAGACACTGGGGATGGCACTTTGCATGGTTCATTCCGGCACTACATCAATGGATCCATCCCATCTGATTAAAGCTGCTGATACACCATTCCTCAACTAGCATGCTGCGCCAGTTCTACCTTTTGAAATCTCCCCTAACCACAATGTTTACCCTATTTCTTCTTCTGTTGTCTATCCTTGTTCAAATGTAATCGAGACCTCTTTTGATAAGGTTCTCAATGCTGTTTTTCCTATCAATGAAATAAACGAAGATTTTGAGTATCTTGCCGTGCCTTACATTAGTTGTTTGGATTCTAATCAAACTTTTGATGATGATGATTTTACAAATGAAAAATTATTAACTTATCAAAATAAGGTTAATAATAAATAACATAACTGCATTCAAGTTAATAAAGAGGAGACTGTTGTTATTAATCTCGGTTCTAGTAGACAACTGCGCGAGATTAGGATAGGGGCCACCCTAGACGAGCATGAGCGCGCACAACTCGAAGAATTTCTAAAGGAATTTGTGGATGTCTTCGCATGGTCCTATGATGATATGACCGGCACGAGATCCCCACTCTCCCAGATTATAAGCCGGTCAAACAAAAATTGTGAAAACTTCGCACCGAATAGTCGCTCAAGGTCAAAGAAGAGGTGGTTAGATAGTTGAACGTGGGATTCATTCGTGTGATTGAATATCCCATATGGATAGCCAATATGGTACCTGTGCCGAAATTAGGAGGGAAGGTTCGAATGTGTGTAGACTATCGAGATTTAAACAAAGCTTCTCCAAAGGATGATTATTCGTTACCCAATATCGATATGATCATGGACAATACAACCAGTTATGCTCTCAAGTCATTCGTTGACAGGTTTACCGGATACAACCAAATCAAGATGCACCTAGACCACCAAGAAAAAAACCGCATTCATCACCCCAGGGGGAACCTTTTGCTACACCATTATGCTATTTGGTCTCAAGAACGTTGGGGCCACCTACAAAATGGTTGCCACAACCATCCTGCATGATCTGATTCACAAAGAGGTCGAGGTTTATGTGGATGATATGATTATCAAGTCCAAAACTAGAGAAGGTCATGTTCCCACTCTCCGAAAGTTCTTCGAACGACTGCGATGGTATCAGATGAGACTCAATCCACAGAAATGTGTCTTCGGCATTACAAAGGGAAAACTCTTGGGATTCATGGTCAGTGAGAAGGGGATAGAAGAAGATCCTGCAAAGCTGAAGGCCATACTTGAGATGCCACCGCCCTGAGCAGAGAAAGAAGTCCGAGGTTTTCTTGGGAAATTGAAATATATTAGCCGGTTCATCAGCCAACTAAATTCCATCTGTGAATCAATCTTCAAGCTCCTCCGAAAGGATTCAACTAAGGTTTGGAACGAGGCCTGCCAAGAAGATTTTGACTGAATCAAATAATATCTGACCCAATCTCCAGTTCTTATGCCACCACAGCCTGGTCTCCCTTTGCTCCTATACCTAACGATAATCGAGCTGGGGCTTTGCTAGCCCAATACCTTGAAGACTCCCACAAAAAAAGATCCATCTATTACGCCAGTAAAAAATTATCCAGGTACGAGGTAAACTACACTACTTTGGAAAAGGCATGTGTCGCACTTGTCTGGGTCACCCAAAAGTTACGACACTACATGCTGGTCTTCCCCATTAAACTTATATCCCGAATGGATCCCATTAAATACCTTCTTGAGAAACCCTCCTTATCTAGTCGAATGGCCCGATGGTTGATACTCCTAACTGAGATCGATATCGCGTACGTCACGTAGAAAGCCATTAAAGGAAGATCCATCTCTGACTACATCACTGATTACCCCGTAGAAGAAGCAGATGTCTGGATCTCTGAATTCCCAGATGAAAATATCCTCTACACTGCTCAAGACAACCTTCGATGGTAAATGTTCTTTGACGGCACTGCCAACAAAAAGGGATATGGCATTGGGATACTTTTGATCGCCCCAGATGACTCCTACACTCCCATCGCCATCAAATTGGATTTCCTTTGCACCAATAACATGACGGAATACGAGGCATGCATAGTTGACCTCAAAGTTGCTCTCAAGAAAGGTATTTAATACCTTGATGTCTATGAGGATTCTGCCCTCATTATCGGTCAAGTGCTTAGAAAGTGAAAAGTCAAGGACGAAAAGCTCCAACCCTTCCATGCCCACTTAGAAGAGTTAGCCTCACAATTATGAGATATCACCTTCCATTACCTACCCCGAGCAAAGAATAACCTAGACGATGCTCTCACTACCTTGGCCTCCATAGTCGACATGCCCAAAGGAATAACAATGACCCCCTTCCTAGTTCAAAAGCAAGACAAACTAACCCACTGCTACCATATTGAGCTTGTCTCCATCGAAGATCCCGAACTAGCCGACTACTGGTACTATGATATCTAGTGCCTCCTCAAACATGGCAGGTATCCCGACGGTTCCAATAAGAAAGACCGAACGACCCTCCGAAGACTGGCCGCCTAGTACATCATTTGTCATAAAGCTCTACTCAAGAGTAACTTCGATGGAACTCATCTACACTGTATCGCAGGGGCTGAGATTGAGAAAATAATGTAGAAGATCCACAGCGGGGAATGCGGGCCCCATATGAACGGTCACATGCTTATAAAGAAGATCATCCGACAGGGCTACTACTGGACCACCATGGCCCAAGATTGCACCGCCTATGTCCGGAGATGCCTCAAATGCTAACAGTTCACTAATCTTCAAGACCTGCCTCCCCGAGAATTATACGACATGACCTCTCCCTGACCATTCTCCACCTGGGGTGTCGACATCATAGGGAAGGTTACACCAAGGGCTTCAAATGGACATGAATTCATCCTAGTTGCCATTTATTACTTCACCAAATGGGTCAAAGCTATGTCATACGCAGTATTGAACGCCAAGAAAGTGGCCAAATTCCTCGAGAAAAATATCATCTGCCGATATGGGGTCCCGTACGAGTTAGTGTCAGATAACGGGTTTCACTTCGAAGCAGAAGTCACAAAAGTAGTCAATGAGTACGGGATTCAGAGACACAAATCTTCTCCCTACCGACCTCAGACCACTGGTGCAGTTGAAGCTGCCAACAAGAACCTCAAAGCCATCATCAGCAAGATGACCGAAAGCTGTAAGGATTGGGCCGATCGGATCCCGTACACCCTCTGGGACTATCGAACATCAATCCGTACCTCTACTGGAGCTACCCCTTATTCACTGGTCTACGACATGGAAGCAGTCATACCTGTGGAGTTGGAAATACCCTCGCTACGCGTCATGCTCGAAAGCAAAGTTAGTGAAGAAGACTGGTGCCAAAGTCGTCTCGACGAACTGACCCTCCTAGATGAAAGGAGATTGAAAGCTCTTTACCACATACAAGGTACCATCATTGAATAACGTGATCATTCAATAAGAGAGTCAAAGACCGCGGTATCCGGGAAGCGGATTTAGCCCACAAGGAGATAATAGAACCCATCTAGGATCCAGAGGGAAATTCAAGCCCAATTGGAGCGGCCCCTACATTGTGAAGAAAATCTTATCCGGCGGTGCCGCCATACTCACTGACCTAGATGGGGAGGGGATGGCTCATCCAGTCAACCTGGACCATCTCAAGAAATTCTACCCCTAGTTTGGAATCTCGACGCGCTACGACTCTTCTCATCTCCCTTCTATTCTAAAAAAAAAAATCTCTCTTCATTTCCCTCTACCCATAACTACGTGGGACCGGTCCTCTGCAAAAAATCATTTTTCAAGAAAAATAAAAAAATTTCAAAATCCCCATAGGTACGTAGGCAGCTCATACATCTTACAGGAGCATGTCCCTTTATTTTTCACAAAATACTATTCTTTTCTTATCTCCGAGAACGACAGTTCATTCTAAAAAATACATGAACAAAAGGATTATGTATGCCTTAGAGATCGGTATAGATAATTCAAAATTATAAAATTCATCAAAAGGCACAGCTAGATGATCAGAAACTTGCTTATTTCATTAATAAGAAATTACAGCACAGATTACATAAGAAAAGGAATAGATAACTCCCTTCCCCATACTTCCATAAAAAGCCAAATAAAATTCCCACATCTATTCCCTATTACACAAATAAACTCTCCAAGAGTCCTACCCACAGTTACCAGAGGAGCCTGCACCCTCAAAATCTACATCCCGGGGTCCCCAAATTTCCCCCGCCTGAACAAAGTGCCGTAAACACTCCATAGACCGATAAGCCTAAACCAGCTTCGAAAAAACCACAACACCCCCTTCCATGGTGTTATAAAAAACAAACTACCTTTGTCCAGTCTCCACTGCCAAAATCTTGATGACTACTCTCCTCCATAACCACTTCATATAATCCCCAGGGACATGCCAAACTCTCCCAACAGGCTGAGAGGTACGGGTCGACAGACGCCGATTTTACCACAAGGAGCCAAGCCGCATGCACAGTCGCTCAGTTAAATCTTCCACCGGAATGAAATTTACGGTCCAAGGTGGCACGACCCGTGCCCAGCTAAATTGGCGCAGAAGATGCCAAGGGAAATATAAAGAGGTATGTTGAGACCAATCAGCCGCATATATAAGTACTCTCGTAGCTCTAGAACAGGCAACAATTGCCCCCACCAAGGCACTGACCAATACAGATTTCGAGCCCCATTCCCCATAAACCAGCTCTCCCAGCTCTAAATATCCAAGCCAACGCTGAAGAAGTAACGCGAAAAGAAGTTGGGTACAACCGATAAAGGATAATCTGGATGGGCCACCAAGCGGAGTCTTTCAGATAACCACATGAACATCATCACGGGGCTACCCCTCAGAAAGTCATAATGACCTTCTCTCCAGTCATCCAGGACATTCAGGATCTCCGCCAGTATCACCACCGCAGAATTGCGACGGTATGACATCCACAAAGTAATGGCTACAAGTTGTGGGTCCACCAGCAGTTCCCCAGTCACCAGCAGTAATTTTGAAACCAGTCCCAGAGCAACGACTCCAACATAGCCAGCATCACCTACTTCCCACAAATGCATAGACTGCAGGAGGGAGATCATTCCTCCAGCAACCAGTGATCTGGCCGCCGAAGGCAAAATATGAAGAAGCCCGACCAACAGATCCCTAGGAGAACAGGAAAATTTAGGCAAAGCCGCAGCAACACTGGGATTTATACCCAATATAGTAGAAAATTCGTCATAGGTAGGACAAAATTCATCCAACCCAAAGAGTAATACATGGTCTTCGGGGTACCAGAATTGTACCGCCGCCATCAGCATGTTCCACTCAATAGGTCGATTGCGCCACAAGGAGACTCGACGCATATTGAAAGCATCATAGTTGACATCATAAGAGCACATTGCTTTCAAGGCTTAGAGGTAGTTAGCAAACCCAATGCTACCGAGGAGAGCCATCTTGCAAGGCTAAGAGATAGTGGGCAAGTAAGTAAGAATGCGAAGGTGTGATGAAAACAGTCCACCCTTACCCCTTTTTATACCTGAGAACCCTCACAAGAGACATAATCCCTGCAGAAATCGATGGGAATCCTACCCCACAAAATATAAAAGGCTGAAGAAGGTACCAATCAGAGAGTTGAATTAATGGGACTGGACTGAACTGCCGATAGGCAACACAGGGTGCTTGCCGATCAGTAACCCCCCATTTTTAAAAATTTCCCCTTTTTGCTCTTTTGTCAAATCAGAAAAATCAATAAAAATAAATTGATATTCTCAATAGAATTTCAAAATCCCCTTTCCTCCTTATATAATTTCCCCTTTTAATTAAAAACTTTCCTTCAAAAATTCCAAAGTACTCCTTTTTACGGTCTCAGCAGCAAAGTAAAAAGCGCATGTGCATGCATTCATTCATCATTAATAAAAGATAATAAAAAACTCCATTGCATTGCATCTATTTGTTTTCTGTGTTACATCAATTTTGCAGGAAATAAAAAGAAAAAGCAAAAACAACGGGACTCATCCCGAACCCACATTCTCTCTCTCTCTCTCTCTCTCTCTCTCTCTCTCTCTCTCTCTCTCTCTCTCTCACCTACCTTTCTCTCTAAGAGCTTCCACCCCTGTGACGTGCTCCTTTCCCCTATGGCGAGACGATGCACCACCACTACCCGAGCCAGAGTCTTCTCCGAATGAAGCAGATGGCACCAAGCAAGAAGGAACAGGAACCGCATCCCGAATATGGGTAGTCGTCGAAGATATCTAGTCTCTGATGTCTCTTAGCCATGTGGTCGACACTCGGACTTGCTACAAGAAAAAGGCAAAATCAGTATCAAAGAAGAAATGACCAAAAAAAAAGAAAGAAAGAGAAGAACATAAAGGTATACTGCAGGTCAGAGGACCTCCTCTGTCAAACCCAAATCCTTCGGATCAATCGCATGAGGACGATGCAACATAGGCACCATCCCTCCATTAGCCTGCCGAATGTGGTACGAAGGAGTATGCAACCGCACAAAAGGAACCTCCGAGGTCACCGCCATCACAAATGTCGTTAAATTGCCGCCATTGTGGGAAGATCCCACCGCCCGACTCTAACCCGTAGGAAGGAAAGTCAAGGCATTATATATGCTAGGTGCCATCAACAATCTCGTCACAAAGTCCATATAGTCATACGGTGTAGCCGTATCAGTGTACAATAAGTAGGACTCATCGATCATCACTGTGATCCTCGCATCCTTCGACAGCAGTCGCTCCCGCTTCATAGACGTAGGAGGCTGCGCAGGTGGCACCACCACCTCCTCCTCAGCAATCTGGCGAACCACCCTCTCCCCGAGATACCAGGAATGGCAGAACTCATGTGCCAGTAAATGCCTCATTTGCGCGTTCACCCTGGTCATCCCCACATCCTGAATGGCTGTCCCCAGGGATAAAAGGTCACCTGAAAATCTCCAAGAATGCTTAAATCAATACAAGATCAGAAGGCACAAAAACCAAGACTGAAAATGGAAAGAGTCTTACCCTACCACTGGTCAAGTCATTCAAGACCTGACCCACCGCCTCCAGAGAGAGAGATCCCTTCGACTGCCGATTGGCCTTACGCCAACGATACAATCGACAGGAGTCCCCAACAGTGTCGTCCTTCAGAGCGATTAGCGGGGTATTACACCCAATCACCTCATAAAACCACGTCTGTCAAAGATAAGAATTCATAAACAAAAAGAGACGCATAAGGAAAATATGAATGCATGCAAGGAAAATGCGAATGCTTGAAAAGAAATGTACAAACTGAAGAATACCTCAAGAAGGTACATGGCTCCAGTAAAGGTCTGTCGGCAGCACCGGCTGAATGCATCTAGAGAAGAGTAAAGGGTCGCCAAAGTCAGACTCCCTCAATCGTAGAAAGGGGTGTTCGAAAACATCCTCAAGTACGATAAGAACCACAAATGGACGACGTCGCCGCTCGACGCCACCATGAAACCTCCTAACACCAGCAAAATAAATAACCGGGCCATCTGCCCCACTTGCACACTACAAAAAAAAGTAGTTTTTAGGACCGAAGTTTTTGAGACGGCTAAATTTAAGTATCTAAAACATACTTTTTTAGACGTAAATAATCGATTGTCTTAAAAAAGTAAGTATTTAAAACCCCTTATATTACCCGTCTTATAAAGTCATGTTAAGAGACAGATTATTACTTACCGTCCCAAATGGTATCAAGTATTTAAAACCCCTTATATTACCCGTCTTATAAAGTCCTCTTAAAAAGACCGTCTATTACTTTCCGTCTCAAATGGTATCTTACTATTTGAGATGGCTAAAAAAATTAACTCCCTCCTCAAAATTTTCCTTCCCGCTTTAACATTCTATCATCAACCCCCGAACTCCCTCTCTGCTCTAAAAATTCCCCATCCCCGCCCTTCTCTGCTCCAAAAATCCCCCCCGCCTTCCGCCCATCCCTCTCAGCCCCCAAACCCATCCGCGCCTCCATCCCCAAACCCCTCCGCATCATCCTCCATGCAACTTCTTCTCAAGTTACTTAATTTCTATGGTATTTAGGGCTCAATATTAACTATTGGTTTGTTTATATGATTTTATTGAGGTTGTATTACCAAAAACATTCCATAAACCGTATTGCCAAAAATACATTTTTTGATTGGGGATTACAAGTGTTTAGAATTAGAATATAGGTATGTTTCTTCTTCTAATTTGATTATTTGATCAATTTTGTTAATATGGTATCTAATTGGTTTATGAATGTTTATTGAGGTTACTCTCATTCATACCCATCAGAAGCTACCTCACTGACTGCTAGCATGATTTTCTTAAAGTGTGTGGGTTTTATTTTGAATGCTGTAAGCATACTAACAGACTAATTTTTTTGTAACTTTAGTTTGTAGATGTCATTAATATTTTGGTTGTGTAGATTTGTCATTTGTGAAAAATATTTGTGGTTCTTTCCAATTAAGGTATTTGTATAATTGCTTCTACAGGGCAAAAAAGGTTTTCTAAGGAGATAAGGTGCTTATATGACCTTGGATTCAAAACAATGTTATGTTCTTCTGATGGGTATTTGGGATTCTTGGTTAGAATATTTTCATTGTATAGGTCCCCGGGCTTCAAATGTGTATTCATCCCGGGTATGTAAACTTATGGTGTAGGAGGATCTGGATGATTTCATTTGAATGCTACTAGGTAAGATGTGTTCACTATAATCATCTTTGTTCAGCGACATACATACTGAATTGAATAAAACAGGTATTGAGTCAAATATTTTGGTTATTATAATTACCTAAATACGTTTGATTACATTAGAATGCTTGTGTTGGATCTAAAATGTGTAAAATTTGGTTTTCTTCCACATTTTAATTATATATCTTATATTTCATTATATGATTGACATGTGTTTGTATTTCTTACTTTGGTGAAAGAGAATTATGCATAACTATACTTATGGTGGAAAGTTGTTACGAAGAGGAACATTAAGAGTTTGTAAATTTTTAATTTTAGTACTCAATAATTTATTTTGGTAATAACTATTTCATCATCTTCCTGTAGGTTACGTTTTGGCAAAGTGAGAGACTAATTAAACAATTTGTGCACTTGAATTCGAGTAAGGGCCAATTTGTGCATATTGGTTGAAAGATCCACTTGGACACTTACCCTAAAAGGTAATTTATTCATTCATTTGAATGTAAATCATGTTTTCTTATGTAAGTACCTATTTGGTCCAATTTTATGTTTATTTTGTTGTGCAGTTACAACTGGGTTCACTTAGTTTTCGGTTATATAGGTAATGTGTTGTACAATTATAATTGGGGCCACGTAACTTGACATGGGTTGAAGTGACATGGGTAAGGTTTGGATAATGTTAATTAAACGTATTCAGTTGTTATATTTGGTTCAAGAACCGAAGTTGATATTTGGATATGCCGGGATTGCATACTTATATGATGGAAATATGATTCTATGTGTACCATCTTCACATTTTGAGGTTTGAGTTCACCAGTTAAGTTACTTATTATTATGCTTAAATGTTTGATGCTTTTTTCCACTCTCCCTTTTCATGTATTGGTTCTTACTATTGGCTTTGGTTCAATTACTTACAGGATTAGATTAGGGTCATTGGAGTATTTTAGATGTTTAATAATTACGAATGTCTTCTTTAGGTATTTAATAATTAGGGATAATGTAGTATTGCAATATTTTTTTGAGTTCTTCCTATTCTTTTTTTTCTCCCCCTTCTCTCCTCCTATAGTTTTTCTTATCTCCCACTCTTCTTTATTTAATAATTCAATCTCCATCTTTTTCACATTTGAATGATTTAGGTCTTCTTTGAGGACCATCCCGAGTTTGTAGAAAATTACTTTTATATAACTGGAGAATCATGTGTTGGACACTATATTAATTTTTTATTGCTTGATTTAACAAAGGAAACAAAAGTACATAAGGGATTCATATCACTATAAAGGTATGCTCTTATTCCAACTGCATTATTGTCGTACAGTTTTCTTTCTTTTCTTTCATTTTTTAAAATATGCCACACTGTACTCATTTGGGAAGTTGTTATTGAATTCATTAGAAATTAAAAGCCTGACATGATTATGCGACACATCGTTGGAGGTTCGTGTTGCTTAATGAAGTCCCACATTATGTTTACTCTTTTTAGGTAAATCCATAGTCCCATTCCTCTCTCACCCCCAGTCTTAGATAAATCCATAATGGACATTTCATCTGTTTGGCTCGATTGTCGTGATGTTCCATCTTCAAAGACATCATTTAGGAGTTCCATCAACACATTTGAGAAGCTTTTATACAAGGAGAGGAGCAATGCCTCATTCTCATCAAGAGCTCGATAGGTATTTATTGACAACTAAATTAATCATAGCTGCCTTTGCATGCTGCCTTGGATAGTTTGGTGATAACACTCCAATTTTTGACACAGTATTTTGGCCTTTGACCTGACAGGTGAACTCCCTGCTAACTAAGTTATATTTAAATCTACTGCTCAACTCAATAACGAGCTCCAGTTTAGATGTACTGAAGTGGGTGAGTATTTATCTATGTAATGTTTCAATTCTAAAAAATAGGTGTATCATCATTCAATAGATAGTGAGGTTATGCATTATGTGTTCCCAGAGCAGAGCTCTATTTTGATATCTCCGTCGGAGAGAAATGAATTGAAGAAATCATTCCTACGTCAACACCTTATTAATCGATCAGCCTTATTAGTTTTAATATTGCATATATGTACTGAACTGTAGAAATATTTTTTTATTAGTTTTAATATAAAGTTATTTTTAAAACTAGGATCAATATATATTATGAAATTTATATCAGATATGCATGCTATAAATTGACAAACTGATTAAAACTTGATATTAAAGTTCCATCACTTATTTAATGTAGAGAACCACTGCTCACTCACGTCAATTGTATACGGAGCACCACTGGACCATCGATACCACCACTTCATATAATTTGGTTTGTTTTGAAGACCTCTCAGTAAGGTATACTCTTTTTTATATTTGTTTTTATGACCTGAGTTAAGGAAATACCCCAACCAATGATGATTATTTGTTTATTCACTTGAGTATTTTAATTATTATGTGTTTACTTTAAGTTTATGTGTTGCAAAAAATATTTTGATTAGTTAATTCCTATTATATAAAATAGAGTATTATGTTATTAATGTACTAGTTTGCATAACCTCATGCTCATATTGCTGACCTGCATATCATTTTTATTTCAGATGAATACATGGATTGACATAGTGTAGACATAGATAAAAGGTCAGGTCGGGTCCATATGATGATATTTTCCGTCTCCTTTGATGATGTTTGTTGGGTTATTGATATATATTGAACTCATTAATCCACGCTGTAAAAGGAAGAAGCTGCTCGTTTTGGACATAGATTATACCATGTTTGATCACCGCTCAATAGCAGAGAATCCACTTGAACTCATGCCGTAAAGTGTTTGGTTTTCTTCTATGAGAGTTGGTGCAATATATTTCACTTCAGATGGAAAAGTTTGTCTGTTCGAGGGACATAATCCTTAAAAGGGTCCAACAATATAATTAAAGGCGAGTGATCCAAGTTAATTTTGTATAGATGATTTACGTTATTGACCTGAAAAATATTATTCCAATAAGCATTATAGAAGACTCGATTGAGCCTTTCCCTACCCTTCTTATTATTACAACAAGTATACAAGGAATATGTGAACTCGACTTTCACATGGACATCTAAGGTCATCACATATGATTGCATGCCACTGTTGTTTATCCTGTGCTTTGATACTTGATTTTCTTTACTCCATTTTGAATTACTCTATGTACTTCATTTATTTTTATATTGAGTAAGTATTTATAGAGCATGTGTTTTTGAGTATAATCATCCTTTTAACTTGTCATCGTAGTAAATATCAATATGAAAGGAGCCTAGTACCTATTTTGAATGCTTGCTGATTAACATATTGCAACCACTAATGGCAGGCAAAAGCAGTGACCATGATGTTCCCTATCAGATTCAAGTATCCCATAGAAACTCTTCCGATGGATTATTTCCTTCAGGTATTGGAAGTATAATGTCGTACTTTAGTAACATACTTATTCTATTTAATTAGATAAATTTCTTGTTTTTTTCTTCCACCCCCACAACCCCCATCCCAATAACGTTAATATATCAAATGAATTATAATTTGTTTTTTGAATGATCTTGAAGATGCTTCCTAGATTTTACCAAGATGGTCAATTTCTTAGATAGATAGAGTCGACCGCCCCATTTCTGTTGCTGTTTTGGTGCTCATTATAATGAGTTAAATAAAAAGCCTTCTTTCTACATGAATACGACTTCATTGAACTCTGTCATTGTCTTTATATTTGCAAAATTTCTGCAAAATTTCTCCATCTCATTGTCTTTATATATGAAAAATTTCTCTCTCTCTCTCTCTCTCTCTCTCTCTCTCTCTCACACACACACACACACACACACACGTGCTGTTTGGAGTGTACGTATGTAATAGCTTCATGTCTTGTATTTGCGCCATTATTGACATATTATGTCGGGGCTAGGGGATGTATGTTTTTGCCTATAGAAAGTCTTCTACATTATGATAACAAAGAAATGATGTGATCATCAAATAATAGTTAACTTGGTGATCAGTAGAAATAATGTAAAGTCTGCACAGTCTTTGAACAGGGCCACTACTTTCAACGTCAATACTCCATGTCATAAAGATGTGGTCCACGCTCATGTAATGTAAACATATAATTATTTTCCTCAAACTAATAACATCACTGGTATACAGTAGGCTATTGTAAGTGAGGGCGATACATGAAAGGATTCATTTTGTACAACAAATCTCTTTCATACATCACAAATTGATAGCTTCATAAATCATGAGTCTAATTTTAACATTGGTACACATGATGCCTTTTTAAACTTGGTTAAGCAAAGAAGGGTGAGGGGCCTCACAAATAATGCGAAGTGTGATTCTTGCCATAACATCGAGGATATCGATCAAATTTTTTGTGGATGTCATATAGTACATGAAATGTGGCATCACATATTCTCACCGCCTAATTGGCTGTGAAGTAGGTACTTTAATTTCCACTATTGGCTAATCGAAAATGTTTGGAATGTTAATGATAATAGTTGGCATGTTTTCTTTATCTCTGATATGTGGAAAATATGGAAAGTTTGGAACTTATACACCAGGATTGAGAGTTGAATCTCATTAACTTTTGGTTCTATTATTGCTACAACAAAGATATCATGGATTTTAATCAAATTTTTGAGTCTTCTAACTATAGGATTGCTACCAATTCCCCTCACATTCCAAAAGAGGATTCTAATCATTGATAAAGGTTTTTAATAGAAGTTTTTGAACTATAGATTTTACCTCCAGATCTAGTGGTAATAAGAGATACCTCCGGTATTCTTTTAGATTTTACCCTTTTCTGCAGATTAGGCTCCTCCCTTTATATTCCTTAATCAATCAAATTTATTTCAAAGTGCAAGAGAATATGACTTGAATTCATCTGTCATGTCAAGTAACTCTGCAGTATCCCCATTTATT
The DNA here is from genome assembly GCA_949130495.1 of Sambucus nigra. Classification (NCBI taxonomy): domain Eukaryota; kingdom Viridiplantae; phylum Streptophyta; class Magnoliopsida; order Dipsacales; family Adoxaceae; genus Sambucus; species Sambucus nigra. Next base: position 290,094,164 of record OX422218.1, on the reverse strand, counting down.
TCACTGTCAAAAAGATTGTTTGAACTCCAATCAAAATTCTTCTTATAAGGCAACTTAGGTCTGGGAGAAAGATTGTTAGAGTTGAGCTATAGTTTTGGGGAATCATGAGGGTTTTCGTATGAATTTTGGGAATGGAAAATTTGGAAGTATTTAGTATATCCACTGCATGCAGTGTAGGGTTTCACCCTCTTCCATTGTATAAAGATGTTGGTTAGGATTCATAAGAGGGATTTCACCCTCTTCAATTAAAGAAAGAGGTAGGTTTGGAACAAAATGACTGGAAGGAACTTGATTAGGACAAGAAGAATGATGGACTTTAGCTTGAGCAAGAGAGGATTTTGGGTTGTTTGAATTAGGAATTTCAGTAGGAGCTGATTGTTTGCTTGGTTCACCAGTGCTCAAATTTTTTTTGGCTTTTGTCCACACCTTAGCAAGTAGGTTTAATTTGGTAAGACTTCCTAAATGTTTGGGGATATTAGGAATATAGGTATCCTTATTCACCTGAGTAGGGATTTTCTTCTTCTTCCAATACCTTTCAAGTTGACCTTGTCGTCTGCATGTTTTACATATCCCAAGTGAAATCTAGCCTTGAGTAATATAGTCTAAAGACTATCAGTAGTAAGAATATCCCAAGTATGCTCGAGAGAAGCAACCTTATTAAGGGAGGCCAGGTTTCTGATATCAAGACCACACAAATTCTTCGGAGTACATGTTATTTGCCAGTCCACAGTAATAAAAGGATACTTTTTAGTGATGCCAAACTAGAGGAAATTGACACACCATGATTGAACTTGCTTGAGGATCCCCATTAGCCATTTGTATATTACAAAGCTATAGACAAGACTTGGTTGAATGATTAATATAATCAACTCATTTCTGCTAGCAGTAGAATGGTATTTGCCTTGACAACCCATAAGTTTATCACGGGATGTTCCAGGATTGGTTTTTGATGACAGAGTGAAGTTTAGAAATGAAGTAACTTTAGTCACATTTCAATATATCTGCTATAATTTTTCCCAACCAATTGTGGTTCGAAAAATTAATATCCACCCCATTACCAACAACCCAATAGGAATAAAGATTGATAAAAGACACGAAGTCATTAGCATAAAGTGATGTTTATAGATTAATCTGTTGAAGTGCCACTGCTAAAGAGATTGTGCACAATATTTTTTGTATTTAACAAACACAGTACACTCATATTTAAGAATAAACATAACTCATATTAGTATCTTTGGTACATGTTTGGTTTTAGTTTACTGATTTTTTGGATTTAAATTCCACACGTAAAGTTAAAGTTTTCTGAAACATGTTGTATGTTATACTCTTAACATGAATTATGTGAACTTCATATTTTAGATCTTTGGAAAGCATAAAACTCAAACCAAATGAGCACTTCAGGTTTTCCTAGTTCTTTTCTTTTTTCTATGTCCGTTTGCCTCAGTTTTTCATATTAGAAATTTGGTGATCCTCATTCTTGAATTGCTGAAATATTAAATAAATAGGCATATTTGTAAATCCCTAAAACTTGTTCAACTTACTAAAATATCCTTGTTTTTAAAACATTAGTATGCAGCCCTTTCTTTTTTTACTAAAGTCTGCACAATTTAGTTATTACTTTCTTATCTTCGATATAACTATTCGTATTACACAGAGATGGATGAAATTAAGATCTCCAGGACTCAAATTAATAAGTGTTCATTAGTAATGGGTTTAAATTGATTCTCTTATTCTTGGAAATGATTTTGAAATGAACATGATCATTTTAATGTAATGATAGATCCTTTTATATTTTGTTTCATGTTTCATGGGTTTAATAACTGATGTTGAAATGTGATATATAACTGAAATGTAACTTTTTGCTATGATAAATGCAAATATAGAGATCCATAACATTGAGGCATCGTCGTCGTCGGCTGACTATGTCCTACCTCATAGTCGAGGAAAGACTACTCGAGAAGCAACTACTCACAACTCCAGTGAAAAATGATTTAGAGAGGACATCTCAAATTACTTCCGTGCAATACAACATACGGGACCATGGAAATAGAGAGATGCAACCACAACTTCCCCCAAATATTGAATTAACATCCCAGTAACAGAGTACACACCTCAACTCAAGATCTCAAGATTCTTTATTTCAAACACCTACAAGTGCGGAACAAGATTTTCACTGATGTAGTAGGATATGGAGGGCATGGGTATGCTTTACTAAAGGGAGAAGGTATTAGGCCAACGTCAACAAAAGCATGTTCATATCTGTTACTATTGGAAGAAATTAACCAGTTAAAGAAATAAGCTAAAGATCGAGAGACTCGACATCGACAAGAGCTCGAAGAGTTAGAGATTCACAACCAACAGGCTTTATTACAACCCAATAGGAATAAAGAATGATAAAAGACATGAAGTCATTAGCATAAAGTGATGTTTATAGATTAATCTGTTGAAGTGCCACTGCTAAAGAGATTGCACACAATATTTTTTGTATTTAACAAACACAGTACACTCATATTTAAGAATAAACTTAACTCATATTAGTATCTTTGGTACATGTTTGGTTTTAGTTTATTGATTTTGTGGATTTAAATTCCACACGTATAGTTAAAGTTTTCTGAAACATGTTGATTTTTATACTCTTAACATCATTGTGTGAACTTCACATTTTAGATTTCTGGAAAGCATAAAACTCAAACCAAACGAGCACTTTAGGTTTTCCTAGTTCTTTTCTTTTTTCTATGTCCGTTTGCCTCAGTTTTTCATATTAGAAATTTGGTGATCCTCATTCTTGAATTGCTGAAATATTAAATAAATAGGCATATTTGTAAATCCCTAAAACTTGCTTAACTTACTAAAACATCTTTGTTTTTAAAACATTAGTATGCAACCCCTTCTTTTTTTACTAAAGTTTGCACAATTTAGTTATTACTTTCTAATCTTCGATATAACTGTTCGTTTTACACAGAGATGGATGAAATTAAGATCTCCAGGACTCAAATTAATAAGTGTTCATCAGTAATGGGTTTAACTTGCTTCTCTTATTCTTGGAAATGATTTTGAAATGAACATGATCATTTTAATGTAATGATAGATCTTTTTATATTTTGTTTCATGTTTGATTAGTTTAATAACTGATGTTGAAATGTGATATATAACTGAAATGTAACTTTTTTCTATGATAAATGCAAATATACAGATCCATGACATTGAGTCGTCGTCGTCGGTTGACTATGTCCGACCTCATAGTCGAGGAAAGACTACTCGAGAAGCAACTACTCACAACTCCAATGAGAAATGATTTAGAGAGGACATCTCAAATTACTTCCGTGCAATAAAACATACGGGACCATGGAAATAGAGAGATGCAACCACAACTTCCCCCAAATATTGAATTAACATCCCAGTCATAGAATACACACCGCAACTCAACAGCTCAAGTTTCTTTATTTCAAACACCTACCAGTGCGAAAAAAGATTTTTACTGATGTAGTAGGATATGGAGGGCATGGTTATGATTTACTAAAGGAAGAAAGTATTAGGCCAACGTCAACAAAAGCTTGCTCATCTCGGTTACTATTGGAAGAAATTAACCAGTTAAAGAAAGAAGCTAAAGACTGAGAGACTCGACATCGACAGGAGCTTGAAGAGTTAGAGATTCACAACCAACAAGCTTTATTACAGATGAAGAATGATATGCGAAGTGAAATGAAAAGTTTGTTCCAAAGTATTACCCCTCATCATGCTTCCACTACCTCAACGATTCAGTCTGACTAGGTAATACAATATAATTCATACATATAGTTATTTATATGTAATGGAAAGTTCTCTCGTTTAAAGTTAAATTTTCAATGGTGGTGGTGATAATTTATTATGGTGGTGGTTAAAAATATCAGTTGGTTGGTGTATATCATTCTTAGAATAAATTTTAATGTTTAAAACAGGTTGATTACCTGTGGTTTTCATGAATAAACAAAGGAGACTCTGTCGAATTTAAAAAAATAATAGTTAGATATTTATATTGTTTATGATGAGAATATACTATATTGATTCATTTTTCACATTGTATTGTTGAAGAGGGGTATTAATTCTGACATAATTGACACTGTTTTTTTTTATGCAGGTGATAATTTTTGTAGAACATGCAAATGTTAATTAATGGTTTTGAGGTCGTACGCTTCAGTGTTGCGGAATTACTTTGATAAAGACATTTCGTGTTTGGAGTATTAATACATTAATGTATTTTTGTTGTCAAGTCAAATATTTGAACTTAGTGTTATAATTCTTATTTTGATGAATATTTGGAGATGGTTGTAAGAACTCTATTTATGGTTGAATGACAATAATTCGTTGTGTTGGTTGAAAATCATCTTATGTATTACATTTTCTGATTATTCGTTGTTTGTGTTGTTTCAAATGTAATTCAATTTTATATTAAACTTTAGCGGTAAATTTTATTCTCCACAAAATATTGGTGCAAAAATTTTAAGACCCCTTCACCTCTTTTGGGATGGTTAAAATTGTCCCAAAAATATATTAAAGACAACTATGTTGCCGTCTAAAAAAGCTCTTTAAAAATAGTAACCTTTTAAGACAGATTAATTCTCGTCTCAAAAACAATCTTTTGTGACAGCTTTTGTTCCGTCTCAAAAGGGTTATATAAAATGAGGACCTTTTGAGACGGATATGTTCCTGTCTCAAAAAACTCTTTTGAGACGGCTATAGGGTCATAAAAAGTATTTATAACCCTATCAAAAAACCCCTTCTAGCCGTCCCAAATAGCACCACAAAAAGTATTTGAGACGGATAAATGATCTTTTGGGACTGTTAGGCTAGCGTCTCAAAAGCTATTTTTTTGTAGTGGCAGCCCGTCCTCCACATCAATCACCCTGCCCAATAGGACATCCTTCAGCAGGGACAGCCGGATAGAATCGATAGAATCCCCAAAAACTATCCTCCCTACATCACCAAGTGCCGCATGCACTGCCTCTGGTCTCTCTCGCAAAGAGCGATCCACCTCTATCTGCTCTCCATCACAATCCATCCCCAACAGCTGCTGGACATCTATGGGAGTCACAGTCATCTCCCCGAAGCCGAAATGGAAGGTGTGAGTAGTATCCCACCACCTTTCCCCCAAAGCGCACAGGACCACTATAGAACGAGTCGTCTCATCCACCGCAGATTCCAACCTCCCAAAACCCACTGATGATGTCACCCAATGCACCATAAGTGGGAGATGCTCCCCGATATCCCTGAGCCCCGTTGTCCCGGGGGCGAGCATGTTCTTCAAAGAAATATCAGACTGGCAAAAAGGAAAAATCTCATCAGAAGTCAAGAAAGAAAGTAAAATCACCAAAAAGAGAGGAATGCCAAAGGTTGGGTTACTTACATAACCGCCATGATTCACTCTCGAAGAGCGATGACGCGATGGCTCCCGTAGCAAAGTCCGCTCATCCGTAACAGGCTCAAACGCATTAAAGGAGTTCTCACTCCCCAAAGCAAGAGGCGCCCTGGCCCTCCACTCCACATTCGCCCAGTCATAAATGGTCAACCACTCCCTGTGGACCGCAGTGCTCACAAAAGCGGCTATTTCTTGAAGATCAGAATGCTAGAACAATTTGCAGAGATATCGCAGAAAGAGAGAAAGCAAAGAAGCTGTGAAAAAATGAAGGGATTCTCCCCGTTTATATAGGATGCCAAACGCCATGCCGATTGGCACTGACCCCAACCATACCGATTGGCACTGACTCCTTACCTTCCCGAGGCAGTCCAAAAGTCTGTGCCACTGTCGAATGGCACCCCTCATACCATGCCGACCGGCACCCCCTTTAAATTTCGTACAGAAATTCCTAGAAAATACCAGAAAGCCCCGAAAAATCCTCAGAAAATTCCTAAAAATCCCAGGAAGGATTTAGAACATTTTCACTAGAAAAATTTCGCATTCCCTTAAGCGGAACCTCTCTTTCCCAACAGAATCCTCAAAAACCAAGTGAATCTCCTCCTGACAAAGCCCCGGAGGATCTCTACGGATCGCCTGATCACTTCCCCAGCGGAGTTTTTACAGCACCAAAATTGGTTGTTCCCCCTGCGAGGCCTCCTAAAGAAACAAAAGCTTCCCCAGCTATCACCTCCCCAACTCAGATCAAAATCACAAAGCACTTTCTCCAGCAGAATCAAAATTCAATCTTTATCCACTCTTAGGTCAGAATTGACCTTGGTCCTCGGTCGTCACCACTCTTAGGTTAGAATTAACCTCGATCTTGGATCGTCACCTGATTTAGGTCAGAATTGACCTCGGTCCTCAGTCGTCACCACTCTTAGGTCAGAATTAATCTTGATCTTAGATCGTCATCTGAGTTAGGTCAAAAATGGCCCCGATCCTCGGTCGTCACCACTCTTAGGTCAGAATTGACCTCGATCTTGGATCGTCAGCTGAGTTAGGTCAGAATTGACCTCGGTCCTCGGTCGTCACCACTCTTAGGTCAGAATTGACCTCGGTCTTGGATCGTCACCTGAGTTAGGTCAGAAATGGCCTCGAACCTCGATCGTCACTACTCTTAGGTCAGAATTAACCTCGATCTTGGATCGTCACCTGAGTTAGGTCAGAATTGACCTCAGTCCTCGGTCATCACCACTCTTAGATCATCACCACTCTTAGATCAGAATTGACCTCAGTCTTGGATCGTCACTTGAGTTTGGTCAGAATTGTCCTCGGTCCTCGATCGTCACCACTCTTAGGTCAGAATTGACCTTAGTCTTGGATCATCACCCGAGTTAGGTCAGAAATGATCTCGATCCTCAGTTGTCAGCAATCTTAGGTCAGAATTGACCTCGGTCTTGGATCATCACCTGAGTTAGGTCAGAATTGACCTCGGTCCTCGCTCGTCACCACTCTTAGGTCAGAATTGACCTCAGTCTTGGATCGTCACCTGAGTTTGGTAAAAAATGTCCTCGGTCCTTGGTCATCACCACTCTTAGGTCAGAATTAACCCCAGTCTTGGATTGTCACCCGAGTTAGGTCAGAATTGACCTCGATCCTCGGTCGTCACCACTCTTAGGTAAGAATTGACCTCGATTATTAGGTCTTCACCCTAAGCCCGTAGAATTGGCTTTGACCCGCAGAATTGGTCACCCTCATCACTTAAGCCCACAGATTTGGCTTTGACCCATAAAATTGGTTATCCCCGAGCATCACTTCAGGTCCTCAGCATAGACCTAAACCTTTGATCGTCTGTCAAACCATCCCAAGCACACCCGTCAGGTCCTCAGAATCGGCCTCAACCCTCTGAATCGATTATATTCCCTCAAAATCATCATGTGGTGTCTATTCGACGATTATCATTTGTTCCAATGGGTGAGATTATAGGGACGATGGGTGCTTTAGGGGGCACGATTTGAGTAAGTGAGTCAAATTCTGGGCCACTCTCCAGAAAGATGGTATTTTTATGTGATGGGAGTGGGTTATGAGTGATATTGGGTTTAGAATTAGCTGATGGGGAGATGATACCCCCGTCAATTAGGCCTTAGATGACATTTCTAAGGTGGAAGCATTGGTCGGTGGTATGACCTGTGGATTGGTGGAAATCACAAGGGGCATCAGGTTTGAAGTTTTTAGGGAGTGGATTTGGTAATGGACGGGGGTATAAGGGTTTGATAAGATTTCAGTTTAACAGGTCCTGATAGGCTTTAAACAGGGGAGCATGGATTTCAGTGTATTTTTTCTTGGCAGGATTAGGGAAACTTTTGGGGGCCCAAGAAGTAGTGCGTTGGGAAATGTGTTTTAATGGTTGTTGTTGACACCCCATTATGTTACCCCCTAACTCTCCTTAGGTCCCTAGTACCTCCCTTCATCCTTACAAACCCAGGTCATATCGCGAGTACTGACCTAGAAGCCATCGAGCACTCCCAAGCTTCGTTTGACCAAAAAGTCAAACTCTTCAGCTCGACCAAGGCTGAATGAATCTTTAAAGGGCATTGAAACCCCTTTCTAATGGTCCACTCCGTGCGCGATTCCAACTTACTATGCGGACGAATGATCCGTTTGCATCCGAAACTTGATCTAGAGGCCATCGGGTGCTCCTGGGCTCTGTTTGACCTAAGTCAACTCTTTAGCTCAATCGAGACTGAATGAATCTTCGAAGGGCACTAAAACTCCTTTCCAATGGTCCACTTCGTGTGCGATTCTGACTTACCATGCGGACAAACGATCCGTTTAACTTCAAGAGGTCACCGAATGCTTCCAGGCCTCGGTTGACCAAAGTCAACTCTCCAAACTAGGTCAAAATCTTTAGAATGTCAAATTATATCTCCTAACCTTTCCAACGGTCCACCCCGTGCGCGATTCAGAATTACCATGCGGACGAACGATCCGTTTGCGTCCGAACGATTCCCCGTCTAATGGACCGACAAATGCTTCCGAGCCTTATTTGACCCAAAGTCAACTCCCGAACCCGGGAGCGGTCCCAGGGACTTTCAAAGGTCTTTGAATTTCCTTTCCAACGGTCTACCTCGTGCACGATTCTGACCAACGGTTTGACCTCGGCAGCCAATTTTCCGAAATGGCCTGAAACACTACCAAATGGCAGGTTCCCAGGTGCCGATAGGCAGGACCAGGTCTATGACAATCTATAGTGACCTGGGCCTATAAAATGATTCCTTCACCTAGGGATCCCAGATCTAATAAAAATCGCTCTCAGTGAATCCCAAAAACCTCTCTCGAAGACAACGCGATTTTAACATCCAAATCCCTTTCTAACTTCCACTTTTCATCACCCTTTTCATCAAACTTGGTGAATTATCCACTCTCCATCAACATCCAAGTGCAAGGGCTGGTCTCCAACATTCAAGATAAAGCTCAAGATCTTCAAGAAGGTCAAATTTTCTCAACTTTCTTTTCAAATTCTCTTAAATTCGCAATAACTTGTTTTATTACCTAACACTTTTATTATCTCATATCACACATCTAATATACTTTTTATTTATTATTATTGCACATCTCTTATTTTCATATAAATAAAACCCAAAAAACAAGAAAAAAAGGGTTTGTTCATAAATTTCAAATAGGGATTCTCATATTTTTCTCACACCTTTCTCACAACTAAAACACTTTTTCTTCACACACACACACTAAAAAATAAGAGACCCCCCATTTGGATTTATGGAATAAACCCCACCCCTCATTTTGTATGCGAACTACGTGGACTTTGATGCCTTTATAGGCTACGTAGGCGTCTCGGGGTAAAACTCGAGACTCGAGTCCTATTCTCACTTTCTCTCTCATTTTCTATCTTCTCTAAATCCAATTTACTTATATTCTATATACTTGTTCTTAGTTACGTATCACTCCATATGCGTTATCGTTCCATTATAACTATCAACGTAAGAGTAATCGCATAAATCATATTTTCTAATATTATTTTTATATGTTCCTACGGATGACTCGCTTTATCTCTCCCATGATACAAGTCGAGGATTCCTATTTCACTATATATATACACATGCACATATATCACGGGGAAAATAAAAAAGGAAAATAGCAAACATCCATGAGAGACCGAAAGGGCGGAATGGGTACCTAACGCCTTCCCATTTCGTAACTTAGCCTCCGAACCCTTTTCGAATCATTTTGGTTTCGTATGCACCAGTATGTCTTTGGATGCCATCCTTCGGGATGGCTTCCCTTTTTTCTTTTGGCTGTTTTGAGTAAAATAGACTGGCAACTCTACATATCTTTACATTTTTACACCTCATCTCAAATGATGCCGGCTGAAGCACTCCCGAGAGGGACGCGCGGGACCCGATGATCCTCCTTCACGCGCCCGCCCGCGGTGAGGATCAGGGATGGCCACAGTTGTGACTATAGCACTGGTAGGCTTCTCATACTTTCAAGGAGTAAACTGTTCGATCACTTTATTTAGTTCAGAATCGAATTTGGTAACGACTTCCTCAATTTCTACTCCAGTTTCTCGAAGGGATTGATAGTGTGGGTAATACTATCCTCCCATGGACGCTCGGATAAGAGGAAAGAAGTTATTTTTTAAGATACTGACTTATTCCTCCTCGAAGGGTCTGTTGGTTATGGTAGCAGTTTTCTATCTCCACCTTCCTATGAAGCTACTAACTGTTTCTCAAGGGTTTTTCTTAGGAAACTCTAGATCTAGGTACGTAACCTCTAGATCCTCATTATAATTGTACTTAGTCATGATTTCTCGGGTGACATCCTACCACCGATGGACACTCTCTTTCAAGTTCTGCTAAAATATCTGGGCCATTATCTCTCTATAGACACCGACGAGGGTCATGGATTGGTAATATCTTCGCAAGTGAACAATCGAGGGTCCACTTCCTTATAATTTCTCGATGTCTGGAATTTTAAACTTTCCTGGTAGTCTAGCCTTGAGATTGGGATACATATGGGTGTAGTCCATGTACTTCCCGGATATCTTGACTTGGTCGAACTTCTTTGACAACAGTTTGAGGTCTTCCCTAACCTTCTTCAGTCCTTCCTCTTTGGGATCCATGGGTACTAGTAGATTATCCCCTAGTTGGGCAAGGTTCAGAATAGAGAGTTGAGTTAGCGGCAGCCCATTGGCAGGTGAGGCACACAAAGCATGATAATAATCTTCTAAACCAAGAAAGGTTTGAGAGCGGGTGGACCCATGGAACAAGGAAAGAGAACCTCGAGTTCTTCGAGAATTTAGGCCTGGTGACGCTGCATTTCATGGATCTCAGTTTGAAGGTTGTCAATCTAGGCAGTGAGTAGGGCTGAGATGGTCATCATATCGCGCTGCACATTCAGTGCTTGGTTAGTGTTCTTCATGAAGAACGTGTGAAGGTAAATACCAAACTCAGATGAAGTAGGAGTAGAAAAAGCCAAGCTTCGGGGTTGTTTGATGGAAGACCGAAGCCAATAGGGAGCCAAGCCAAAATCGTGGATGCGATCGACCTGATAGGGAAAACGGTTCGAATTTATTTTGGAAAGAAGGAGGGATAATTTTTTTGGTATTTTTGCTTTTTAAAAAAGACGAGAAAAAGTGGAGGAATATCAGCATTATTATTATTATTATTATTATTATTATTATTATTATTATTATTATTATTATTATTGTTTTTGTTATTATTATTATTATTATTATTATTATTATTATTATTATTATTATTATTATTATTATTATTATTATTATTATTATTATTATTATTATTATTATTATTATTATTATTAGGTTTTCACTTGTATTAGGTTTGCCTAAATGCAGAAAAAATGCCGGACATGAATCGAACTTGGGAAAATAGGGTTTAAAATACGTAAGACACGGTTTGACTTGTTTCGAGGCTCACGAACAGGGTCCTATTTTGAAAAAAGGCGAAATAACACAAAAATTCTAGTACTATGCTGACTCGAAATTTTGGTAGAGTTTCACATGGTAACCGATAAAAAAAATATGACTGCATTAGGTTTGACACATACACGGGGTTTATGCAATTGTTGGGTTAGTGGAAGGGTTCCCCCCTTTGGCATGACTTACATGATATACCTCTTGCCTATAAGGGCAATCATTCATCGCTACGTGTGGACAAGCCATTTGATATACTTGAGTGTATGTGAATTGCCTCACTATATACCTACTGTGGACAATACATGTGAGAGTGAATTTAATATACTCGACGTACGTGAACAACTTCCTACTATATACCTCCCATAGTGAGTTCGTCTAATCGGTATGATGGGGGGGGGGGGGGGGGGGAACCCTTTGATATACATCTAAGGTATGAGGCCAATGGAAGGGGAGAGTCATATCTTTTAGGATAATTGTGCCCCGTAGGACAAGCACCCATCACAAAGTGACCCTCTAGTACGTGATAAAATTTTGGTCAATATTGCCATGATCTTAGTGATGTAGCGTGCAAAATTACATGAGTCTTAATTAGTATATTATGGAGAGAGAATATTTTTTATTTTTTTATTTTTTATTGTCATGACGAGTAAAGGAAGTATTGCGCTAATGAGGGAGCGTATACGAGTATTATGAAAGGTAAATCTTGCATGGAGACTATACTACGCATGGATATATGTGAGTGAGTAAGTGACGTGGGAATATATACAAGTGAGTATATGTGTTAGTGAGCCTATACATGGATCAACTACAAGTGGTGTATGATATGTGTAAGTGATTATGGAGATATATACAAGTCTGGGAAGTGTGGGTGTGTGCTAGTGAAGCCTAAACATGGATATCTAAGTGTTAAAGCATGTGAGTAAAAGTGAAGCTAAGTGAAAGTGTGTGAAGTGTACATGGAGAGTATATATAAGTGTGTGAAGTGTATAAATGAGTGAAAAGTGATAGATACTTGAGAGAGATATAGACAAAAAGTAGATATATAAGAAAAGGGAAAATACAGGTAGGTGCATAAGCACACATACAGAAAAGACTAACACCCATGTAAAAATAGAGTCTAGTCCTCTTAAAATCTTCCCCCGTGGAGTCGCCACTATTTCCATCCCGAGGGGGACTGGGAGGGCTTCCTCTCTCTCTTTTCGTGCGTTCACATGAGATTTATCCCTTATCGAGGCGCTCGGTCGCCGTCAATGTGGGATAATATGCAGAGATAGATTCGCTAGCCAATTTTGCATAAAATAGGCAAAAAAATGTTGCCTCCTCGAGAAAATGACATCAAGGACAATACTAATGCTTATGAAACCAAGTAGTTAAAAGGTCTAAGGACTAAGTTACAGAATGGAAAGGTGTTAGACACCCATATCACCTTTTCGGTCTCTCATGGCTATGTGTTAATCTTCTCCTGTTAAACTTCGTGAAGTGTGTGCTTATGTGCATAACATAGATGAAGTATGGAATCACTCAACTCATATCATGAAAGAGGTTGGAGTGATTTCATCTTTAGGAGTGTTCCCAAAATTCAAAAAATAATTTAAGCGTTTGCTAATTCACAAGTCGTTATATAAGAACGAATGTATACATTGGACAAGGCACACGCATGCAAGTATATAAAATTCATTAAGAATATATATAATGAAAAAAGGTAACAAATGTGTATAACAGAGGACTCGAGTCTAGGGATTTACCCAAGATGCCTACGTATTCCAAGGGGCATAAAAATCCATGTAGTTTGAAAATAACATAGGGTGGGATTTAACCCACAAATCCAAATGGAGGATTTCTCTTATATGTGTGTGTAGAGATACACATGCTTCAAGTGTGGTGATGTGTAGTGAGAATACCTATTTTGGAATATATAGGTAAACCCTAAAAGTTTGAGATTAAGGATGTGATGCAATGAAATAAAGCCCTAAAGTAAAAGTAAATCAACTTATGTTAAAATAAGAGAATTGAAAGGCAAGGGTGGAGAATTGGACCTCCGTATGAAGAATTGAAGTGGATCTTGATTATAGATGTGCTGATCTCACAATGAGGTGATTGTGGTATCAAGAGATGGGTGAGAATTTACTAAATGAAGTAATGTGGGAAATATGCTTTTAAAGAGGGGAACAACTTTGAATTCGAGAGAGTGTTCTCTGAGTTGCTGAGAGGAATGTTCAGGGGTGCTCTTCAAAGTGATGTCATGGTATCTATTTATAGGGCCCGGGGGGGATGCTGATCGATAGGGTCCTGGACCTGCCTTTCGACGTAGAATCCAAGACACACTGTCGATAGGCAGGGTCCTGGAGGTGCCCTTTGGCACTCTGAGACAAATTTTTCAGAAAAAATGATTGTAAATGTGAACTGTAAGTCAGAATCGTGCACAAAGAGGACCGTTAGAAATGTATTCGGAGCCCTTTAAGAATACATTATGCCACTACCGAGTTCGGGCATTGACCAAAGTCAAACGAGGCCCTAAAGCACCGATTGGTCATTAAACAGGAAATTTTTGCAGGAAAACAGATCGTTCATCCAAATCGTAAGTACGATTATTCCATGGGACATACCGTTGGGAAGGGTATTCAGAACCCTTAGAGATTTCATCTAGCTTCATTTGGTTTGGAGAGTTGACTAAGATCAAACAGGACCCAAAAGCGCTCAGTGAACCTTTAAAGTAAAATGGGTCATTCGACAGGGTATTCAGAGCCCTTTAAAAATTCATCTAGATTCGTTCATGATAGAGAGTTGATCAGATAGGTGGCCTCTAGATTAGTTTTGAATAGTAAAACGGACCGTTCATCCGAATCGTAAGGCCGATTTGCACATGGGCACACTACTGGAAAGGGGATTCGGAGCCCTACAAATATTCATTAAGCTTATGCTTAGGAGTGGAAGTTGGCTTGAGGCAAATGGGGCCTGGGAGCGCCCAGTGGCCTCTAGATCGGTACTCGGAGTATGACCTAGGGTTTGGGTTAACAAGGGAGTGCTAAGGACCTAAGGAGGTGCTTAGGGGGGTGGGGTGTACTAGGATGGGGTGTCCGTGAGCTGGCAAGATATTTTGATTCACATTTACCTGAGGCAACTGAATGTATCCCTTCTTAGCATGCGTAGAAATGAGCCTCCTCACGGTGAATAATTTTTTAGTCAGGTGACCCACCTTGTTGTATATGTGATAAAACCTTGGGTTGTTCCTCTGATCTTGCATCACATATTACACCATGTTGAATTTCATTGGCCTACAAAATTTTCCAAGAACCATGTGAACGTAAATATCCAGAGCTTGTTCAAGTGTGCAAGGTAGTTCGGGTGGGTCATCCCTTGGATCAAATTTCCTCTTATTACCTCGTCCTCCATTGCTATTTTCACCCCATGTCTTCTACCCCCATCATCTGTATAGTTTACCCATGGATGCATCTCTTACCCTGAAGTAACTGGTGGTCTCAACATCAAACTGGACAGCCCATGGGGTGATGATGGATTTACCACCAAAGCTATATTTCTAACGGTTTTTAGAAATGTAGCAAACGAACTATCTCTGTCTTTTTTTATCAAATGGAAAATATGCTCAGGGATTAAACCTTTTGCACAGACTTGTAGGAGTTTGCTTTCTCTAGTTTCCTCTATGAAATTTAGAGATATTTTGCGGAACCTTCGAAGGTATGCAACCACATCCTCCATAGGCTATTGTTTCTCTCGAAAAAGATGGGTGAGTGTAAACTCATTTTCCTCTAGAATGGATTTTTAGATGAATTGAACATGGAGATCTTCCCATGGTGCCACACTTCCAGGAATAAGGTGGGTGTACCACATGTATGCTTTTATTGATAAATGGGCCCCAAGGCTTTCAGCAAACCTTTGTACATTCTCCTTGGGTTTCCCCCCTTTCTGGGGAGTGGTTCATTGTTGTAATCCTCCGAATATGGAGTAAAAAAATCATCATATATTGAGGAGGTATCTCCACTAGCCTTGGAGGACACCATTATATGTAAGAGATCATTTTTCTTTTCTTTCATGTTAGGTGGAAGGGGAAAAGTTTAAACATGCACCACCACAGGTCAAATAACCCTTGGTGGGGGGTGATAGGAGCCACATTCTCTGTGCTGACGGGGGAACCATATTAGGTAACACCTCTGATGGAGTGGCCACTTTAGTGTCATATTGTGGAGCAATAACACCACCTGAGACGAAAGGCAACAATAACACAACTAGTGGTGTTACAAAAGAGTTTGATCCTCCAAAAACACCCAATACTGCCTGAACACCCAGGGTTTTGATAAGATTTGCAAACAAACTCATCAATCCAACCATTTGTGCTAGGACCATCATTGCACTGGCCACCGTCGCGATAACTAGTAGTCCCGTTGCTATTGGCACTGTCATGTTGACTTTTCACAAGACTGTCAAATCTCCTTCTTCCTCATGCTGTATGGCATTAAAATCATTGTTATTCACTATTTATTGTTAGTCATTTCTCAAATAGAATACCTATCCCAACAGAGTCGCAAAATGTAAGATGTGGGTTCGATAAATATGATTAGTATTCAACGAGGCATAAACCTCTTTAGAATGATAATTAATATGCAAAGAACACCAAATAACTTATATTGGCAATAAATGGATTCAATACTTGCAGTGAATAGTCTGAATACAACAATGTGTATAATGAGACTTTAGAACATAAATGCTCTTAAAACATAATAAATAAATTGAATCTCAATAGCTAACTTTGTTGAAGGGAGAAGGAAGAAGAACTTTGGTGCAATAAAGGCAAGGCAGAAACCTTAAATGATTCAATAAGTGCAGTGATTAGTAATAAATACTAACCAAAGATATAAGAACAAAAGATAAACTCAATGATATTAGCTCAAATAATGCTTACGTGTCTGGAGAAATCATATATTAAGATTCAACCTCCAAAACAAATGATTAGTGAAAGTATTTATATAAATACAAGGTTATTCGGGCGCCCTTGGTTGCATTAAATTCTCTGAGTCATCATTAAATGCCATAGATAATGTTCATTTAATGCAAAAGATGCTATTTTAAATGCATGGGATATTGTGTTTAGGCAGGAACACTATTTGGGCTATCAAAATGTCTCGTTAATTGATTGTGATGTGGCAAGTTGATGTAAAGGTTTTCTCTGTGACGGCTGATGGGACATTTTTCCAAATGGGCTAATGGTCGAAAGAATTAATCTACTCAAGTGCCAGTCTTTTCGAGCTCCCAAATGTCAAAAATCATGACGTCATAAAAGATATTAAATAGTGGTGGTAAGAGATACTATATTGTCAACCAAATGAGGTTCCTCGAGATAAGGTTCCTCGAACAACCTTACTTCGTATGTGTTTGTTTGGATGAGGTTTCTTTGTGAAAGGTTCCTCAAACGAGTTAATTTGATAACGTCCCTCGAGTGAGGTCCCTGGAGGAAGAGGTGTTTCGAAACACTAACATAATCGTATTAAAGAGAGGTTTTACCCAAGTGTATTAAAGAGATCGGGGTTATTTCCCAATGCTTCCTTGTTCTCATTCTTCCAAACCAAGTTACTATGAGATTCCCTAAATTAGGTCATTCGATAGAGCATGAGAGCTCTCCCATATCCTGCCAGACATGGTCCTTCGTAGGTACCAACCAACCTCAATAAAATTACAAAATGTTCTAAATATTTGACAAGTTTTAAAAATATAAACTAAGTACATATTACAAGTATGTTCTTGAAGTCCCTTCAAACACGATTGCTTGTTGTGGGAGTGACTTTGAGTGAGATTGCTTGTTATGGGAGTTCCTTTAAGTGAGCTTATTTCAAACAACATTGGTCCTAATCTTGATACTTTATCATCATTTAATCCACCTTGGAAAGCATGATTAGTATTCAACCAACTATTAGCTTTAACTTCCCTCTACAACGACACTAATTATATGTCACGACCCCAACCCAATAGTAGTTGGGAATGAGTGTCTTGACATGCCACCAAGGCATTCAATGTTATGGACTTAAAATATTTCTTAAAATAAATGCAACGGAAATACATTCCCATGGTCATGAATCGTAAACTATTGAAAAAAATGGAATTACGTCATCAGAGCTTTCTAAAAAGGAACTTCGTATATATTAAAGTATGAACGAATTACAACTTATGCCAAAATTAAAAACTTATTACTAAAGAGCCAAACATGGTCTATCTCCTAAAAAAAAAGTTATATTTAAAAGTATAACAAAAGAGCTCCTTAAGCTAGATCTTCAACATAGTCCTTCTACACTCCATCCTCTAGTCTAATTATTTCCTAAAAAATCGTTATTTATACAACGTCAGCTAAAAGCTGAATAAGATTTAATCTCCCGACATTCCAAGGTTTTCAGAAAATAGATACCTATTCAAGTCAAAAGAGAAGGCATATACATATATGGATAGGAGCTTGCAGTAAATAGATATATATTTTGAAATGATAGTATATATACCACAATTGGATAGCTCAGAATAAGAAGAATGCAACAAATCAAATGTGATATCTTTTTCTTTCAATCATATCATTTTAATGGCCAAGTACACTCTAATACCGTATTCTTCTACAGTATTATTCCCCGGTAGTTGAGGGTCAATCGAACTAGTTTGTCACAACGCCTTATTTAGGGCACACCAACGATAACCCAGGTGGGAAGGTCAGTCAGTAAAGAGGTCCCTTAGGCCGAATCTTATTTCCAATATTCAATCTCATTTTCAATACTCATTTCAATCAGTATGTCTATATGGAGAGATATAAACATATCACAAATGAATCCATCATCGGTATCAGATGCATTTTGAGAATAAAAGCATTTCACAAAATACATAATTTGCATAATATCATATAATTTAAATGTGCAAGAAATGACATAGATTACTCACCTAAAATAGAGGCTCAAAAAATACAGATATTAAGTCTTGGATCACACGTTAATCTAATAAATACAATAAAGGTTTAATTACGTATTCTAAATAAAGCCGAATTCTAAATATTGTGTTTTAATCCTAAAACAACTTGCTGAAAAAGGTTACTAAAATCATTTTCTCAATTTTTAATATTCATTCATTGTATTTAAAGAATTTAATTCATAGTTCTTCCTAATCAGCCGGTTCCCAGTAGAGATGGAGGGTCACAGGGGCACCACTTAAATACCATCTCATCTAGACAGAACATTTCCGGATTTATTCCCAGTAGAGATGGAGGGTCACAGGGGCACCACTTAAATACCATCTCAACTAGACAGAATTTCACCGGGACTGACTTTGGAATTACTTAAATGAGATTCCATAATACGAACAATTGCTTACAAAAATCATTTTAAAAAGCGTATATATATATATTTTTCAAACAAGTTGACATATTTTGAAAATAAAAATCAATTTAGATTGTTTTCAAATTTTAAGTTTTGATTAGTAAAGTCTTTAGTGTATTTTACCAGCATAACTACTAAGTAAAGCTATAAAATACGAAATTAAAACTTCAAAAATGAATTATAACATTTAAATAAAATCATACCTACGAAATGAATTCTTTCTTCGAAATTATAGAACTCCTTATTAAGATATTTCCCAAGCTTTCTATCACTCTTTCTTACTATAATTCTCAAGGAATTGGTGTGAGTTTCAAATGAACCCTAATGCCCTATTTATAAGTTTCCAAAAGTATTACGGTGTTGATATGTGTCTAGGTGATCAAGCATTTACGGTGGCAAGTCATCATTTGGGTGTCGCATTTCGGGATGGTCTTGCAGTCTTAACATCACCAAATGATGACAAGTGTTTTAGCTTTCTCTCTGAAGACGACATGTGTAAGGTGAAGGTGACCAGCACGTGGTGGAGAGGTGATAAGGGTATAAGGGTCATTTCACACATGAAGGGTATTTTGGTAATTTCACACTATATATTTTCAATATTTCTTAGAGGTCCTTGAAAATATTTTATTTACAAAATGGCTCTTTTTATATTTTTAATTTAGTCCCTAAAGTTTCATAAAATTATATTTTCTATCCCAAAACTTATTATATACCTTAAGATATGTCATAAGACTTCGATTTGATCCTATTTATGATTGATTCTTCATATTTAAAAATGGGGTTTATTATATTGATAGCCAATAACACCACATAGCTAATAATACAACATTTATAAGATAGTAAGTAACACATGAGTGTAAAAACAAGCTATATACATATGAGCACATAAAAGTGAGGTCATTACATTATAGGTAGTTAAATCTTGCTCGTCAATATTCAACACGGATCAATTAAACATGATGAGGAAACAACACACACACACACGCACACAAACATATATAAAAAATGATTTACATGGTTTGACAATGTGCCTATGTCCGCGAGTGGTTCTACTTTGTTATTAACAGAGTTTTAATACTCATGGTTATAATCTAATTTTTCCCGGGGGCTAAAATTACTTTATAAGAGGAGGTGATTGATTCCTTTGGACCTCAGTAATTCTAGTGGTTGTCCTTAGATGATCAAATTTATCTTCTCCCTTGATTATCGCAGGTTCGTTATCTTTAGCTGTCCTTATTTGCAGAACATGAGTGATTTTTAGAGTTAGTAGGGCACGTTCTCCCTTCCCACGCGTGGAAGATATTTTCCTCATAGGAACACTTAGTTGAAAGTGAGTTAATTTTCATTTAGTACATAAATGCCTTTTTATGATCTATATGTCAAAAGGTTGCCCTAATATACCACTACAACATATAAATAGAGGGTAGTGATGGTGGTGGTCCCTAATTGGGATGAAGTTTATTACTTCAAACATACTAAATTTCCTTGCTCATCTTGTTATTCCACGATATGAGGACCTATTGTAGGCAAAGAATCGTATTTTGTACAAGGTCAATGAGCATATCCCAGAAAGTTTGAACAAGATTATCAACTTTAAGAGTGCAAGCTCTTGATAATAGCTACCGAGATTAAAATTAATTATCTATTAAAAGATAATTTTATTCTTATTTCGATAAAGGGTAAATAATATCCTATAAGTCTATGTGACAAAATATTTTATCAATATTATAACCTAGAAAATAATTTATCTTCTTATTTTGGGGAAATTATCTTGATAATACGAGTAATTCGGATTGGGTGACATCTGTCTGGAAGCATAGATAAATATCGTACCTTAATAGATAAGAACAAATAGGGGTCCGATTAGCGGAGATCTCGGGGAAATATTAGCTCGGTTAATTCAAAATTACACTTAGAGATACTTGATCCTAGACGGTTCATTTACCTTTTGTTCCCTATAAATATAACACACAACCCTGGATAAAGGGGCATGTAATTATTTTTATTATGAACCAAGTAATAAGAAAAATAGAAACACCCTATGGACGTAGGCCATTGCCAAACCACGCATATTCTTGTGTTGTGTGATCATGTGACTTTTTTACTTTGTCTGGTTTAAGTTATTTTGAATTACCAGATTAGGATTTTAGCACCTATAATTAGTGCTATTTTTGGGAAACAAGTTTCTTTTCCTTAGCCAATAAGATCCAATAAACCACCATGTATCACTTGCACAGTGAGCCTCTACCATATAATGGAAACCATCAGAATGGGCCTTGAGCATCCAGGGTAAGGTGAGAGATCCATCCTAACTGGAGTCATGATGCCCCCTTAAGAGAAACACTACGATAAGATAAGATAACATCCTAGATTTATCTAGATCTCACGTTTGGTCGATGCATACAAATAGTGGCTCCATCAGTAAGAGAAGTCCACATACCTCCAAGAGGAGGAAAATGTGATAATGCAAAATATTAATTGCCTCGGTGGTTTTCCAAAATTCCCTAATTTTAAACCAATTATAGTTCACCCCTAAAATATGCAATTACATGTCAAGACAAATCAAGTAAGCATGCCGCACAAAATTCAGGAAAAATCGCTGTTGATGTAAAAAATTAGATTACTCTAATTATTCAATCACAGATAAATAAATAAGACAAAGATTTTTAAAGTGGTTCAGCCTTATAAGAATGGCCTACGTCCACTGTTATGTTATTGCTGAGTGTCTGGGAATTCTCGATTACAAGTGATATCAAGAAATTCCCGTCTTCCTGAATGAGGGTGATACAAGGTATTTATAGCCCTTAGGCTGTACATGAAAGGGTGTTACATTAAATGATACACATATGAAAGGGTAATTCATTAAATGTTCTTTAAACGTGCGTGCCAAAATGATAAGCATTCAATGAATAGTTGAACTGTTGATTATCTGGCAATTAATGCTGTGGTCGAGGTGCAGCTCGAACCGCTTTGGTTGCTCGTCGTCCAAGAGTTTCTCGGAGCATTGGAGTTCCTCGGAAGATAAGAGTTCCTCGGAGGGTATTTGTTGCTCGGAGTGAGTATGTTGGTCGGGGAAACAATCTTCCTCGTTGTTATTGTGCCACGTAGATTGACACGTGTCTTCTTATTATTCGTCCACATCAGCGTACTAATTTTGGTATCAACAGAAGCCCCCAATGTTTCATATTTCGAACTTTGAGGAGTATGGAACATTCTTTCTCGGTATATGGAAATATTAAATGACTTCCCTGGGTTTTAGGAGCATTTTCTTTGCATTTGAACTTCCTTCCAAATTCGCAGAATCCGCCTTTTTGCCTTTTTCATAAGCGCTTCGATCTTCGTGCAATTTTTGTTCTTTTAGCCGACGGTAGCGCAATAGTTTCTTTTATGTAATCATTTCTTTCGCTGGTTCCCAAGGCAAAGTATTTAAACTTCCCAAGCAATCATACCGTCCTCTACCTTTTCCAATTTTCTTGCTTTCGAATTCTCCATAGTTTTTCTTTCTCTTGTGCGTTCATCCTTGTTTTCGTTCGTTGTCAACAGATCTCCATTCTTCCTGTAAGATCTTCTTCTTTCTCCTTTTATTCACCATGGTTTATATTATTGAATCTATTGAAAAATTCCGTTCTGATTATTCCATTCCGTCTTGGGTAACTTTAGAGAGTCTTCCTGAGCCCTTTGACTATTTTCGTTTGGCTGAGGGACATTGGTTCCCCAGCCTCTTTATTGCTGAGTGTGGATTTTCTTTTCCACCTAACCCTTTATGCTTAGAATTCTGTCAACATTTCGATGTTGTTCCTGCAAAAGTAGCCCCCAATACATGGAGAATAGTTAATGGGGTGCATAAGTTAAATCAAACTCATGGAACTCGTATAGGAATTCCTGAGATTATGTATTGCTATTGATGGGCTGTTTTAGATAATGTTTATTATTTAAAAACTAGATTTTTGAATAGGGCTTTAGTAGTCAACCTCCCTGATGCTAACAGGGATTATTTTGAACATGGATTAGTTTTCAAAAATTGGCAACATGCTCCTTCAGTCGGAGACGACGTGTATGAAGGTCCCAAATTCCCCCCATATGGCAATGGGATAGGTTATTTTCATTTTATTTTATTTTTGAAATTATGATTTCATCATGTTTGAATAAATGCATGATTGACATTTCAATTTATTTTTGTTTGCAGTTGACAGCAAGAGAAAAACTCCCAAAGAATCAGAAGTTAATATAAGGCAATTGAAACATATCTGGAGTTTGCATCAGAAAATTGCAGACGAGCACATCAGGTCTGCTTCATACTTGTTGCAGTATAGGAGCTATACGTCGTCCTTTACTGCTCGTCCTGTGGTCAGTATCAGTGATCCAGTGCAAATTCCTGAAGACTCTGATCCGGAATCTCATATTCCTTTGAGCCAAAAAATGGGCAAGAGAAGAGTTCCGGCTCTCTTCGAGGAGACTTCCTCTGCTGGAGATGGGAAGAAAAATAAGGTTGATGTCCAAAAAGGGACAAAGAATAAAGATGCCACCCCTCCTGTTGCTTCTCAGAAGGCTGTCGAGAAGCCCCTAGTGGCTCCTGTGCAGAAGGATGCACCTGTTGAAGTAATCACTATCTCACCAACCAAAAGTTCTTCTTTGGTTGAGGTTGTTGAAAAGGCACCGAGGAGACTGAGGAAATCCTCCTCGGTCAGTATTTCTGGAGCCATTCCCCAGCTCCCAGCTGGTGGAGATGGTGTTCCAATCATTGTTCCTCCGAGCTCTACGATGAGCTTGGAAAAGTTTTCGCCCATTCCCGAGGTGCAAGGTACTGAATAAGACCTTACTCGGGATATGGTTACTTCTCTGGCTGCTCGTCATCTTGCTTCAGTAAGTATCTCTACTCTGAGTTTTTCATATTTTCCTTTGTTATTTCCCATATTTGTTTCTGATGTCATTTCCCTTTTCTGATTACAGTTGACGAGCTGTTTCAATATAATCCTTAAAAAGGATGAAGCGATCAAAGCTTCCTGCTCCTCGTCCACTGTGGAAGGAGCACTGGAGAAAGCTATCAAATCTGTGAGTGAATATCGTCAGAAGTATGACGAGGATAAAATTGAATGGGAGAAGAAGTTGGCTGCGTGTGATGCAGAGAAGGTACAACTGGGTAATAAGGTGAAGGACTTGGAGAGAGAGAATAAAGACTATGCCGAGAAACTTTCAGGCTTTGGGGAGCTTGAGAATAAATTGAAATCAGCTGAAGAAGAACTAACCCTCCTGCGAGAAGTAAATCGCCAGAAGGAGGAGGTGGAGACCAAATTGAAGGCCACCGAGAATCTTATGTCCGAGAATCTCTCCTCGGAAAAAATGAAGAGAAAAACAACTGTGAAGAAGTCCTTCCGAACTGGTTGGGACAAAGGATGGGACAGGGGGGTAGCAGCGATGATGACCCAGGTGAAGTATGGAAGTTTGAAATACTTCCATGATGGTTGTGTTGCTGCCTTACAAGAATTGAAGGTGAGCGAGGACTCCGAGCTATTTCAACAACATCTCCCTGGTCCTCCTCCAGTTATTCAGGATGAGGATGAAGACGAAGCTGCATCTGAAGAATCCTCAATGATTGTGGGTGATCAAGTCCTTGTTCCACAACCCAACCAGACGACCACCGAGGAGATTTTATCCTTGCCTGCTCCTCCAGAACAAGTCCCAACTTCTACTAATCAGATCATTGTTCCTACCGAGCAACCAAGCTCCTCGTCCCAGCCTCCCGAGAAAGTCTTGGGAGATAAGGAAAAGGTGTGAAGTTGTTCGGTACTCTCTTTCTGTTTTTCTTTTACTTATCCTCTGTATTCCTAATCTTGTTGATGATGTGATAAAATCACATCTTTTTGTTCCTCTACATTGTTGATGCTCTGTCTGTTTTTATTTATTAACTCTTGCCTTCTCCTTTTTATTAGTTTATGGCTAGAATGGAACTGATATCTGCCCATGATACAAAGCTGATACAGCAATGCCGTGAATATTATAAGGCTGGTCACACAGACCTGAGTGTATCAGAAATTGCCGACATCCTTGGCCATGATGCTTCAGAGCAAGCAGTTGAGGCTTATCGGTACCTGAAAGATTTACTTGATCGAGTTGTGGCCAATAATTTGGCATACTACGAATTGATCGAGGAGCTTCACTGTACCCTAGAAGATCTTCAGAATCAGCACAATGAATCAACTGCCTTGTAGCACAAGGAGTATGAGAATAGGTATCAACAGCTTTCTTCCGAGACAGGCCACAAAAAGATCATTGCTGGATACGATGTCAGGGAGAGAACCCTAAAAGGTGAAGTTGAGGCCTACAGACAGATCGCCGAGCTGCTGGAACAAGAGAACAACAATTTACAGAAAAAGTTGGCACAGTATGAGTCTGCAGCTTCATCTTCCACTGCCTTGGTACAGCTCACCGATGAAGGATTCTCATTCTTAGAAATTGAGAACGCCAAATTAAGGCAAGAATTGGATACTTTAAGAAGGTCTGGTATTTGTGCTACTGCTCGGGGATGAGGAAGAGGTTCTCGTGGGCGAGGAAGAGCTGCCCAGGATGTTAACGAGGAACGAAGCATTTTAGCTGCTCGGGGTCGATCAAGAACTCCTCGTAGTATTGAAGAAGCTCGTACTCTGTCAACATTGGAAACTCAAGCGTACCAGTTGAACGTAAAAGATCGGGCTTTGTCTGAAATGTCCAAGAAAATCCTGACTTTGGAAGATCAGCTTACTGCGACGAAGTCAGCTTTGAATAATAAGGATGTTTTTGCCAGGAACCTTCATGAGCAGTTAGAAAGATTAACTTTCCAATTCCATAAACAACCTCGCGAATTCTGGAATGCAGGCTATAATGAGGCCCTTTATCACTTGGATGCTCGCATTGAAAATGCCAATAATGAAGGTTATAAACAGGGATGGTTGAACGCCCTGGGTGTGCTGAAGCTCGAACAGGGGCACCACCTGTGGGATTATCATAGCCCTGGGCTACTAGACTTGCCTGTACCACCCTATAAATTGGACATGGAATGGATCCCAGCTCGTGCCATTCCTCGGAGCTTAATTTCAAAATATCTTGGTGACTATAATCTTCATTCTCAAATTGAAGTATCTCATCCCGAGCATCTCTTGGATACTCCTTCAGTAATGAATGTCAGAATGTTGAAGGACTTGAATTTTATCAATTCTCCTCAGACATTGAATGATCCTCCTGCTGGTGAGGAACCTTTTTCAAAAGCTGAAGGAAAGAAACCAATAGAATAGGATTTTCAATGTAATAGTTAGCACATATATGTAACTTGTAATTTATTTTGAATTTAATGAAAGACTTTCATTTTTGTTTGCAAATCTGTATTGCTATTCTTTTGTACTTGTCTAACACTTTTACATTTGTGCATATGTATCTGTTAAAAAGATAACAATATTGTGTTGTTCATCATCCAAAAAAGTTTACAAGTATCAATGTTGCTCAATCACTTAATAATAAAGTAATGAGTATAAAATGTTTCCAACCAACCAAGGTTGTTAAATTGTGTTTGTCGACCAACTACAGTTGATGGGTTTTTATCCCCGACCAGCCATACGTGGTTCAATTTGAAATATTTTCTGCTCGTCGACCAAATATAGTTAGTGGGTTTTTATCCCCGAACAACCATACTTGGTAAATTTTTTCATAAAATGTGTCCGACCAACCAAGGTTGATAATTTATCCTCGTCGACCAACTACAGTTAGTGGGTTTTGATCACCGACCAACCATACTTGGTTCAGTTTGGAATTTTTTGTATTTTCTGGAATAGTTTTACCTTCCGACCAACATAAGTTGGCATATTTTGTTTCTTAACCAGCCAAAATTGGCATTTTTAAGAATGTTGTTCTTGCCCTTTTACCAACTGGAGTTGGTCATGGGTTTGAACTATTATGTCCACTAGTTATTTTACCAACCGGAGTTGATCACGCTAGTGTATGCCTCCTAACCAAAGGAGTATGGTGTTCTCGCTCTTTTACCAACCGGAGTTGGTCACGCTCGAACTATCTTGTCCACTAGTTATTTTACCAATCGGAGTTGATCACGCTAGTGTATGCCTCCTAACCAAAGGAGTATGGTGTTCTCGCTCTTTTACCAACCGGAGTTGGTCACGCTCGAACTATCTTGTCCACTAGTTATTTTACCAACCGGAGTTGATCACGCTAGTGTATGCCTCCTAACCAAAGGAGTATAGTTTGTTCTCTCCCTTTTACCAACCGGAGTTGGTCGTGGGTCTGAACTATCTACTAGTTATTTTACCAACCGGAGTTGGTCACGCTAGTGTATGTCTCCTAACCAAAGGAGTATAGTTTGTTCTCGCCCTTTTACTAACCGGAGTTGGTCGTGGGTCTGAACTATCATCTTCTTTTTGCCGTTGAACAGCGTAGTGTACAACACTAGTATTCCCCGAAAAACTTTCAAACAAAGGAGAGAAAAATTGTGAAACATCATCGCTTTATTCATGTTGATGGAACTGCTGTACATTTTACATCATTGATAAAACTTGCGAAGATGTTCAGCATTCCAAGCATTCTTGAATTCCTCTCCTTCTAGAGTTGCTATTCGGTAAGTTCCTGGTCGAACAATTTCTGTAACTCGGTAAGGTCCATGCCAGTTTGCTTCCAATTTATTGTGCTTCTGAATGACCTTCTTTAGCACATAATCTCCTTCTTTTAAATCGCATTTCTTCACCCTCTTGTTGTAGAACAGAGTTGTTCGTTGTTGATATGCAGCATTCCTAATGGCTGCTTCTTCTCTAACCTCCTCGAGCATATCCAAATCCAGTCTTCTCATCAAGTCGCTGACTGGGGAATTGAAATTCAGCACTCTATGTGTTGGAAGACCCAACTCGGCAGGTATTACAGCCTCACTTCCAAACGCCAGCATATATGGTGATTCTCCAGTTGCTGCTCGGGGAGTTGTTCGGTAAGCCCACAGTACTGGCTATAGCTCATTAATCCAATTAGCTTTAGCCTCACTTAGCCTCTTCTTCAAACCATTTAATAATGTTCTGTTCGTCACTTCAGTCTGTCCATTGCTTTGAGGATGGCCTGGTGCTGAATGAACCTTCAAAATGTTCGACTGATGACAATAGGCAGCAAATTCCTCGTTATCGAATTGTGTTCCGTGGTTTTTGATGAAGGCATAAGGGAGACCATATCGACAGATGATGTTCTTCCAAACGAACTGGTATACCTTCTCGTATGTCATATCGATAAGGGGTTCAGCTTCTACCCACTTAGTAAAATAATCTACTGCGACGAGGAGGTACTTGAATCTTCCTCGGGTGGTCGGTAGTGGTCCAACCAAATCAATTCCCACATAGCAAATGGCCAAGGGGAAGTTATGGGTGTCAACAATGCTTGTGGAGTTCGTCGGATGGAGGAAAAACGTTGGCACTTGTCACATTTCTTAGCATAGGCTATACAATCAGCCCTCATCGTCGGCCAGTAGCATCCTTGAGTCATCACCCTTTGCAAAAGTGTCCGACCTTCTACATAAGCTCCACAGGATCCTTCATGGATTTCTTCAATTAATTCTTTCACCTCGGAAGGATGTACACATCTTTGCAAACCTGCCATAATTCCTCGTCTATACAAAATACCATTAGTTAGTACATACCGAGCAGCTTTATA
Source organism: Sambucus nigra (assembly GCA_949130495.1). Classification (NCBI taxonomy): domain Eukaryota; kingdom Viridiplantae; phylum Streptophyta; class Magnoliopsida; order Dipsacales; family Adoxaceae; genus Sambucus; species Sambucus nigra. Next base: position 290,065,810 of record OX422218.1, on the reverse strand, counting down.
CTTCAATTTCTTGGCAGCGAGCTTATCTTCCGGTAATTCTCCTTCTTCAACATATGCCCTGATGGGATCCATCCAAGATGGTCCTAAATCAAGGGTGATAATATTCATCGTCAGGTTTTCATCTATGCTCTGACTTTCTAATACTTCAATTGGTATTGTTCTTCCCAGCTCGGTACGAGTAGCTGATGCTAGTCGGGCCAGTGCGTCTGCTCGTGTATTCTCTATTCTTAGTATTCTGATTAACTGTATCGCATCAAATTCTGCCAATAACTCCATTACCTTGGCATGATACTTGACCATTAATTCTCCTTTAACTGCATATGTTCCCATCATCTGATTCACAATCAATTGAGAATCACTAAATACCATCACTTGTTGCGCTTCCATAATCTTTGCTAAATTAAGACCTGCTATCATGGCCTCATACTCAGCCTCATTATTGGAGGCTTTGAATTGGAATCGCAAGGCATATTCCATGTCAATCTCGTATGGGGTGTTCAAAATAATTCCTGCCCCACAACCTGCTGTGCAAGATGAGCCATCTACATATAATCTCCATATGGGTAACCCGTCTTCAAATTCCTTATCTGATAGAGTTCTTCGGTGAAATATTTGTCGCTTCCTTTCATCCTCCCCTGGTACTTTTCGCTCCTCGTCGACCATCTTTTCTCGCTCTTTTACCAACCGGAGCTGGTCTGAGTTCGAAGTTGATGATCCTTCTACATCCACAAGTTCTTTTACCAACCGGGGTTGGTCTGAGCTTATGTCTGTTGATTTTTTAACATCCACTCGTCCTTTTACCAACCGGAGTTGGTATGGGCTCGTGTTTGTTGATCCTGTAACATCCACAGGTCGATCAGCGAGTAACTTTTGCTCCTCGGGGGTATCAGGATAAGTAAATTCTGCTATAAAATCTGCTACGACCTGCCCTTTTAGTGATGATCTGGGTTCATACACAATATCATATTCACCGAGCTCTATTGCCCAATACATCAGTCTCCCTGATTTTTCTGGTTTATGAAGGGCTTGTCGTAATGGCATGTCGGTATACACGACGATGGTATGGGCCTGGAAATATGGCCTCATTCTTCTACTTGCTTCAATTAATGCCAATGATAATTTTTCCAACTTCGGGCACCTGATCTCTGCACCTCGGAAAGCCTTACTTGTGTAATAAATTGGCTTCTGGACTCCATTCTCCAATCTGATCAGTGCCGAGCTGACTGCATTCTCTGATACTGCCAGATATAAGTATAACTTTTTGCCCATCACTGGTCTGGACAGCAATGGAGGTGTTCCCAGATATTTCTTCAAGTCTTGAAAGGCTTTTTCACATTCATCATTCCACTCGAAAGTTTTTCGGAGTGTTTTGAAGAATGGAAGGCACCTATCAGTTGCTCGAGATACAAATCTATTGAGCGCTGCAACTCGTCCTGTAAGACTCTGCACCTCTTTCTTCGTCGTTGGAGATCGCAACCCTAAAAGAGATTTGATCTTTTCTGGATTTGCCTCAATGCCTCGCTGGTTGACGATGTATCCGAGGAACATCCCTTCTCGTACTCCAAATTTACACTTCGTCGGGTTGAGCTTCATTTGGTATTTATCCAGTTGATCAAAGGTCTGAGCTAAGTCAACTAGATGATCAGCAGCTTTCTTGCTCTTTATCAGCATATCATCGACATAGACTTCCATGTTGCAACTGATTTGTTCGTTGAAAACCTTGTTCATCAGCCGCTGGTATGTCTCTCCTGCATTTTTCAAACCAAAAGGCATAAGATTATAGCAATAAGTTCCCCTAGGGGTAATAAAAGAAGTACTTTCCCTGTCTTCAGGTTTCATTTTGATCTAGTTGTAGCCAGAGTAAGCATCCATGAAGCTGAGCAGCTCGTGTCCCGAGGTAGCATCCACTAGTTGATCAATTCTGGGCAATGGAAAATGATCATTTGGGCATGCCTTGTTAAGATCGGTGAAATCAACACACATTCTCCATTTATTGTTTTTCTTTTTTACCACCACCACGTTTGCCAACCAGTCTGGATACTTCACGTCTTTAATGAATTGGGCTTTCTGGAGCTTCTCGACCTCCTCTTGTATAGCCTGATTCTTCTCGGGGCTAAATACCATTCTTCTCTGCTTTACAGGCTTGATCTCCTTATTCACATTGAGCTCATGACATAAGAAGTTTGGATCTATTCCTGGCATGTCTTCATGACTCCACGCAAAAGTTTTCTTCCTGTTTCTCAAGAAAGTTATCAACTCCTGTTTTATTGAAGCATCCAACGTTGAACCTATCTGGGTTACTCGTTCAGGGTGCTCGTCGTCTAGAACAATATTTTCTGTAGATTCCACCACCTGTCCTTTTACAAGTTGGGATTCATCTCGAGGATCCAGTGTTTCAATTTCTGTACCTTCCTCCACCTGGTAGGTAGTAGTCTTTTTTCTTGAATCTTCAAGCTCCTCTTGCTCGGTAGATGAATAATAGCATTCCCGAGCTACTTTTTAATCACCTTTCACAACTCCTACTCCAAAATTTGTTGGGAATTTTAAGCATTGATGTACTGTAGATGGAACTGCTTCGAACCTCTTCAAACCAACTCTTCCCATGATGATGTTGTAGGCTGACTGCACATTCTTATCCATCACAAAGAAGCGTATTCTCTCTGTTCGACAAGCAGGCCAAGTTCCAATGAATATGTCCAACTTGATCGTCCTAAGTGGAAAAACTTTCTCGCCAGCAAAACCCAAAAGAGGTCTGTGATAAGGTTCCAATTGAGATAATTTTAAATTCAAGCTATCAAAGCATGAATAGTACATGATGTCTGCTGAACTACCATTGTCTACCAGCACCCTTGAAATCACTACTTCTTTCATCCTCATTTTGATCACCAAAGGGTCGTCCTGAGGGTAAAGAACACCTGCCAGGTCATTTTTTGAAAAGCCAATGACCAGCTTCTCTTTGTTTACCTTCCTCGGACGATCCTCCTCGGCCAAATTTATTCGCTGAATGTACGAACAAGCTTGTGCCTCTCCGAGGTAAGCTTTTCTTTCTGCAGTAAGGTCTCCTACTCCTGCATCTCCTCCTGTAATAACATTACAATCAAATTCCCCAAAACGTATGGAAAATACCTCTCGTTCTGGTTGCCTTGGTTTCTTGGGAAGATCGGGGTCATCCTCGGCATCATCTTCATGTTCTCTCTTCTTTTTCTCCTCTGCTCGACGAGGAGATCTAGATCTCTCTCTAGTTCGATCATTATTTCTTCTTTCACCTCCCCGATCAACATACTTTGCTATCTTTCCTCTTCGGATGAGTGTTTCAATCTCGTTCTGAAGAGCTATGCAATTTTTAGTCATATGACCATGATCCTTGTGGAACTCGCAATATTTATCCCTATTCCTCGCATCAGGGTCTGACCTCAGTTTCTTCAGCCACTTTACCTCCTCGCTATTCTTGATTTCTTCCAAGACATGATTAATACCCATTTTCAAGGGAGTATAATTATCGAATTTCTTCAGGACTTCCCATGACGACTTATTATTTCTGGAACGCTTGTCACCGCCATTGCCCTTATGCTCTTTATTTTTAGACTTGTCGACGTCCACCTTGGGGTCTTTATCCATATTCTTCTTTGCAGCCATAGCTTCTTCGGCATTCATGATTTTGGCTGCTTTTGCCATCAACTCTGACATAGTTTTAGGTGGATCTTTCGCCAAAGTGTAATACAACTTATTAGGCAACAACCCACTCATCAAGGCGGTGATTGCTGTCTTTTCCTCATAATCTATGACTTCCAGCTTCTCGTTATTGAAACGAGTTATGTAATCTCTAGTGCTCTCACCAGATTTTTGTCTAACACTTAATAAGTGTGCTACTCTTTTTACTGGCTTTGCTCCAAAACAGAAATTGCCGATGAACAACTCGGCCAATTGAAAGAAAGTTGAAATCTTACCCCGAGGAATATTGTTGTACCATATCTGGGCAGATCCAGTAAGAGTTCCTGAGAATGCCCTACATCTCATCTCGTCGGGGACAGCATAGATGTCGGCGGCAGCTTGATATTGCTCTATGTGAAGAACAGGATCTGTCTTTCCATCCTATTTGGGGGTCACCATAGGGGCTTTAAATTTTGATGGTGTTGGAAAATTTACAATGGCCTGGACAAAAGGTGTCCCTTGAACAAAAGTTCGTTGTAAGGGATTCTTCGCCTTAGCCATTTCTCCCAATCTATCTTCTAACCGCTGAAGAGATCCTTTCCACGCTTCATTTCCTTCCTCGGGCCTATTGGTTCGAACAATTGATCGTTCTGAAGTAGCCTCTTGAGATCTATCTTGACGAGCAGCTGGTCGTGATTGTGCTGATCCTTCTCTTAGATCTGATGGTTGTCTAAAACTCCTCGATATGGTCTTGGGTGGACTCCTATTCCTCCTAGGGCCTAATCGGCTGAAAGGAGAGGCCCTACTTAACCTTTCCAATGCGCTGGCCCTTTCTGGGGAAAGGGTGACACGTTGTTCAGTATCTGTAACCCGTATTGACGAAGTTTGCCCAGGTTGATAAGAGAAATCATCAGATTCCTCATTACGATATGATTCAGTACGCCTGGATCGCGAAGAAAGTAAATAGGTTTGCCTCTGACCACTTCGATGCCCTGACTGTGCAGGTGCGCCGCCATGAAGAGTTTGTATGAGTTGCCGCATCGTCTCTTGCATGGCGGTTTGTCCTTGAGCCAGATTTGTCATAATCCCGGCCAGATCTGGAGGTGCAGAGGGATTTGGAGGATTTCCAGCATTTCCAGCGTTTCGATTGCTAGATTCTGGGTTATCTGCCATTGGTGATGAATAATTTTTGGTGAAAAAAGATAATAACAAATCGTTCCCACAGACGGCGCCAATCTGTTGATGTAAAAAATTAGATTACTCTAATTATTCAATCACAGATAAATAAATAAGACAAAGATTTTTAAAGTGGTTCAGCCTTATAAGAATGGCCTACATCCACTGTTATGTTATTGCTGAGTGTCTGGGAATTCTCGATTACAAGTGATATCAAGAAATTCCCGTCTTCCTGAATGAGGGTGATACAAGGTATTTATAGCCCTTAGGCTGTACATGAAAGGGTGTTACATTAAATGATACACATATGAAAGGGTAATTCATTTAATGTTCTTCAAACGTGCGTGTCAAGATGATAAGAATTCAATGAATAGTTGAACTGTTGATTATCTGGCAATTAATGCTGTGGTCGAGGTGCAGCTCGAACCGCCTTGGTTGCTCGTCGTCCAAGAGTTTCTCGGAGCATTGGAGTTCCTCGAAAGATAAGAGTTCCTCGGAGGGTATTTGTTGCTCGGAGTGAGTATGTTGGTCGGGGAAACAATCTTCCTCGTTGTTATTGTGCCACGTAGATTGACACGTGTCTTCTTATTATTCGTCCACATCTGCGTACTAACTTTGGTATCAACAATCGCCGAAGGGAAAAACTTTTATTTCTAGAACTTTGATAAGTTTACAAGACCATTTAGTTACATAAAACCTGATAATTACCCACAAGTGTAAGGCATGGTGTATTCGTCAAACCTTCAAAGCAACGGCTAAAAATTAGCAGTGGTTCACACACAGCTATACCACAAGGACACACAGTCTTAAAACTTCGCATAGACTCCCTCCATACTAGCACGCATATCTCGATTGTATAGATCTCCCCACAAAGGTTGAAAAATAGCACGGTTGTTCTTTGAGTTTCAAAACAATTCACATAAAGATATTGGGGTTTTGTGAATTGAAAACAAATAAGGGTTTTGAGCTTTAAATGAAGAAGCCAAAAGTCATCTGCTGATATGAAGTGTTTACAGAATGAAAAATGTGAAAGAATTCTTGAGAAAAATGGAGTTGGAATGTCCAATTTATAGGAACTTTAAGGTGGTGGTGTCGTTCGAACGAGAGACGATGTCATTTGAAGCATCGCGCGACATCACGTCTCGTTTGAGAAAAAAACGATGTCGTTCGAACCAGATGTGATGTCGTTCGAAGTAGATTATTAAAAAATAATTTTTTCTCATTTATCCTTTCAGTAAATTTACCACCTTAAAAACTATAAAAATAATTTTTTTTTGAAAAAAACATTTAAAGCGCCGCTCCAACATTTAAAAAATATTTTGTGAAAAATATCCCAATACTTTAAGGGTGTGTTTGATTGACATGGAAAATTTTTCATGGAAAGTAGTTGTTTTGACTCATGTTTTGCCTTTAAAGTACCTTGATTGTGAATAATTCATGTAAGAACAACATTCATCCACATAACAAGTCTCCATCTCAAACCTCATTTTTATTGGAAAATATTTCTTATCCACCCACCAAAGAATTGGTTTGCATGGAAATTAGAAAAAGTAAGACCAAAAACTCATATGTTTTTCCACACATTTTTTAACTTTTCATCCAAATGAACTATTTTCCATGTTTGCAATCAAACACACCCTCAGTGCATTATTAAGGTACTCTAAAACGTAGCCTTATAAAAGTTAACCTTGCGGAGGCTGTTTGTTGAAGAACCTTGATTTTTTTGATCCGTTTTAATGTGAATGTGATCTTGAACTTCTTCGATGGGGTAGCGGTATACAACATACAAATTGATAACGAACAAAAATGTCCTTACAAATCTCCCCCAATGTCTATGCCGATACAAAATAATAACATTCGAATTATCAATCAAAATATGACCTATACAAATCTATCCTCCCATGAACCCAAAAGTGAAAAGGTAAATGACAAGTCTTCAAAATTTTTCAATCTTCAATAAACTTCAAACATTCTTTGTCATCATCAGGGTGTGCAATCCAAAAATCTTCAATTGTACCTACACACATGAGACAAAACAAAAACCTTGTGATGTATCTAGTTTGAAATGATATAAACATAAAACATGTAAGCATAATCAAATCTCCCCCCATACTTAAACTCCCACATAATATCATAATTCGTTCTTCTCATTTTTATTTGTCCGAAATAGACAAGGGAAAGAATAAACCAAATAAATAAAATCGGGGTGTCACGGTAAACAAGACAAACAAATATAGCAAAATGTGCTCAATGCAGGATATGCTAAAAAAACTTCACAAACTATTTTTGATTTTTCTATTTTTTATACAAAAATGTTACAAACACACACCATGGATTCATACTAAGATAACCAAATCGTGGAAACGATATGAATGGGTGTGAACAGACTCGATAGGAAATAAAACTCAATCACGTCATATGTGCATGATGCATATTGTGTGTTCCTAACGAATGAGCATCAAAATCGTCCTTAAGTGTAAAAGTGTTGAATTTATAAGACATCGTCGTAAATCAAAATCAACAAATCAAAGTCTACATGATTTTCACACCATTAACGTCTAAAAACTTTCTAACGCATTTTCAAGACGTTTTAAGGACGTGCAAAGCCGTTTTAATTCTCCAACCAAACTCCCTCATATATATTTTCTGATCTAAATTCTCAAACATTGGAGAATTGATGAATAAACCTAATGGCCCCTTTTTGGCATAAATTTCTTTTTATTGCCTTTAAATTTTTTCGGTCTCTTTTAAACCTCTTTGGACCATGGATAATTAAAATACCTCAATTTCTTTAGGTCCAATTAAACGGTGGCTTAATCGTAAAGGATAGATGTGTACCTTTTGTATCCCTTCACCGTTTTTAAAATTCACAGAAACTCACGACAAACGATTTAAAACATGAACACCTTTTATTATCTTGTTTTATCGCATTTGATTCGTTTTAATAGACTGAATTCAGTTGAAAAAACGTAACCAACATGTGATTCGACAAGAACAATATTCAAACAAATTTGTGCTCGTGTGCATCGAAGGAAATAATGAGTCAATCATGTAGGTAATACCACTTAATTACATCTTAATGACTCCAAATACTATAAAACACAAGAATGACATGACTTATTGTCTTAAAACACTATCACATAATGACATGGATAAATGGAATGAAATTGTGACGGTGCCATCCTAAGAGTCAATTCATACATGGTGCTAAATAAAATACAAAAATCTTTTTGGATTTTTCAAATTTTATCAAAATAAAATCTTTTTGTATTTTTCCAAATTTTTCAAAAACAAAAAACTAAAAAAAAAGTACACATGTCATAACATTAGCAAGAATATATCAAGAATCACAACTAGTGTATGACAATCATGTAAACACAATCATCTATATGATATGGCAAGAAAAGAATCATGTGAAAGCAAACGAGAATCAACTTGTCTAAAATCTAGTGCCTCTAAAAGATATTTCCTAACCCAAATAGATATGAAACGTCGTGTGGGGGTCTTGGGAATCACAGGAACACTAGACATAAAATTCCTAGACCTCTTCCAATATCAAAATAGAAACACCTAAGGTGCCCTTTCCTACCACAATGTGAACAAATGTAAACGGGTGGAACGACACCTATGGGTTGACCTTTTCTAACGTCCTTAGGAATGGTTGACCCTATAAAATAAATAATGGTTTTGGCTTTTGTAACGGAAGCATTAGAAAAAGATGAGCCATTACCATCACTACACAAACTACTCGAGTCTTTCAAATCATTTTTCAACTTCAAAATTTTAGACTCAAGCAAAGAATTAGTCTCTTCCAAAGTTAGGGGTTTCTTTTTCAAGTTATCAATTAAACTTAACAGTTTATTTCGCTCATCCTCAATTAAAACAAATTTATCCCTAAGAGTCTCTTCACATGCCATAAAATCATCGATTAATTTTTTACCCTCATCGACACAAACAGGAACCCTAGAATTTTTTAAGTCCTCCAATTCTTTTTCTAAAACTAGGACTTTATCATCACTCTCCTTTTTTGCAACTTTTAAAGAATCAAAATCAATACACAAATTACCAAAGTGTTCACGATAAATATCTCTTTGAGTTTGAAACGTTTGCAAATATTCAAACTTATTTTTAAAAAGAGAATTTTCTTCTTCCAAAATTTTAATTCTTTTGCAAAGTTTAAAATTCAAAAGAGTTAATTTTTTCGCACGATCGTGAACTTTATCAAACTCATCTTGACTAACAACATCAACGGTATGAGAATCCATCGAGAAAACAAATTAGGAGAGGAACACAAATAACCACAAAAAAATTGCACTACAGGCTCTACACAGTAAATTAGTGCAACAGGCGTGGATACCAATTTAAGAATGCAAAATATTAATTGCCTTGATTTTTTTCCCAAATTCTCTAATTTTAAACCAATTTTAGTTCATCCCTAAAATATACAACTATGTGTCAAAACAAATTAAGGAAGCATGCAACACAAAATTCAGGAAAAACCCCCGAAGGGCAAAACCTTTATTTCTAGAATTTTGACATACAACCTAATAATCGCCCACAAGTGTAACGCGCGATGTCTTCGTCAAACCTTTAAATTAACGATTAGAAATTAGCAAAAGTTCACACGCGGCTATACCATAAGGACACACAGTCTTAAAACTCAACAGAGACTCCCTCCACAATAGCACGCATCTTTCGATTGTTGAGATCTCCCCACAAAGGTTGAACAATCGCACGGTTGTTCTTCAGGTTCCAAAATTATTCACATAAAGATTTTGAGATTTTTTGAATTGAAAACAAAAAAGGGTTTTCAGCCTTAAATGAAGAAGCCAAAATTCTTCTGCTGATATGCAGTGTTTACAGAATGAAAAACGTGAAAGACTTCTTGAGAAAAATGGAGTTAGAAAGTACAATTTATAGGAACTTTAAGGAGGTGGTGTCATTCGAACGAGAGACGATGTCGTTTGAAGTATCGCGCGATATCACATCTCGTTTGAGCAAAAAATGATGTCTTTCGAACCAGATGCGATGTCTTTTGAACCACATGCGATATCGTTCGAACTAGATGATTACAAAATAATTTTTTCTCGTTTATACTTTCAGTAAATGTACCACCTTAAAATTCCGAAAATATATTTTTTTGAAAAAAAAACATTTAAAGCTTTGCTCCAACACTTAGAAAATATTTTGTGAACAATATCCCAATACTCTAAGTGCATTATTAAGGTACCCTAAAATGTAACCTAACAAAAGTTAACCTTCCGGAGGCTGTTTATTGAAGAACCTTGATTATTTCAATCCGTCTTGATGTGAATGTGATCTTAAACTTCTTCGACGGTGTAGCGGTATATGACATACAAATTGATAACAGACAAAAATGTCCTTACAAAATGTAAGTCTATAGTGACATCTAGAAAAGATGGAGCGAGTGGTCCATGTAGATAAGCTCAAGTGCCATGGTTGAACCCTAGCCCTCAGACGATTAAAACTCGTACTCGGGGAAGGAGTTCATACGGTGATCAAGATCACTTCGAGCAAATGAGTCCCCCGACGTGACGAGATCAGGAAAGAGGACATCGTAGGGATGATATCCATAACCTCATTACGAAGGAGATGGATCAACACCCCAAAATTGTGGGGCTCGATCCACTAAAGAACTGGACAAGACTTCCCTTATTAGTCAAATAAAATCCTCATTTTCAAGGGAGATTAAAGAACCTAAACTTTCCAAGAAGTTTCCAACTCCTAGGTTCAAAATTTATGATGGAAGGATCGATTCTATTGACCATGTTTGTTTGTACAAGTAGGCTATGACATCGTGGAACAAAAATAATGCCTTCATGTGATGCATATCCCTTCTAACCTGGGGGATGTCGCACAAAACTGGTTTGAAAAGCTACCCCAAAGTTCGGTAAATTTTTGTAAGTAGCTCACAAAGTCCTTTACTTCTTGATTCAGTACCAGTAGTGCCCATCCTAAGAGAATGGATTCTCTCCTCACTACGAGGAAAAAAGCATGAGGAAACCTTACAGGAATATGCTAGGCAGTACTGGAAAACTTATAACGAGGTTGAAGATTGCTCCAAACAGATTGGTCCTTGTCAAGATCAGATTACCCAACGGCTCTATATTGCACCAGTCTCTCACTAATAAGGAGGCAAGTATTATCGATGACCTCATGTCACATCTAGAGAAATATACGAAGGTGGAAGATGTGGTCATTGGAAGTCAGAATAATAATGGTCGCTCGAAGATGACAAAGAATGGATAAGGATATGCCCCCAAAAGGGGAGAAAGAAGTAAAATAGAGGATCTAAGAATGGAGGTAAGATAGATCCTATAATGGCTTTCTAGTGATCGACACCATTTCAAGGAACGAATTTACAAGATCTTGAGTAAAATTGAGGAACAACAATTGTTCAAGTGGACCCAAAAGATGAAAAGACTCGTCAAAGAGAAATAATGCACTTTGGTGCGTATATCACAAAGAAAATGGGCACTTAACTGAGAACCCTTAAGGTCTAGTTAGAAAAATGTCTCAAGATGTCCACTTGAGTGAGCATATGGATAAAAAGGGGATAAAATTTATCATAGAGGTTAAACAAAAGTCTGAAAATGTCCTAGAGGATGAAGAGATAGGGCACGAGTTTGCAGTCATCCATTGTGCCTCAAGCATGTACGTCGACCATACGCCTAATAATGTCCTAGAAGATGGTGAGTTATGATACATATTTGCAATCATCCACGATGACTCAATCCCAAAGTAGATTCAAGGAAACTCCATTTATATGGAACTGAAAAAAGTCACCATAGTGATGGAAACCTTCTAGATAGACCCTACCAAGTATCCAACATGCATGCATCAATGCTTGAAAGATATCAATTACAACAAGCACATAACCTTCATGGAGTATGATCTAATTGGAATTAGAACTCCATATCACGATGCACTAGTAATCACACTTAGGATTGTAAACTGGGATGTGAATAAGATACTAATTGATTAGGGAAGCTCCACATAGGTTTTGTACTTAAAGTTTTTCAGCCAGTTTAATCTCGAAACTAAAGACCTCAAAGAAGCCATGCCACTAGGTAAATTGGTCCCACTAGTCCGAACTCAGAACATCTCGAAATTGATCAATTTCTGGTTGTGGACATATGTTCTCCTCACAGTTCTATCCTTAGAAGAGGATGGCTACACTCTATGCAAAATATCCCCCCACTTATCACTAGAAGGTCAAATGCATTACCAATCGTGGGATAATGGAGTTTAAGAAAAATTAGGCAACTAATTAAAATTATTTATCACTGCTATCAACCCAAGAAAGACAAGAGAAAGGAGAAACAGGTCTCCAGTGAGCCAACTAAGGATTAGGCCACATTATCCAAATAAAATCTAAAGTATGGATGATCGAGGGTCGAAGATATAAGGGTGGCCCCATAGATAAGGTTATGGAACCATTACAAAAGTAATATTCGATGATTCACACCAAGAAAAGAAATTCCTAATTGACAGCACACTCACCGACCAGGAAAGGGAAAGCCTGATTTCTTTGATAAAGAAAAATGAAGATGTTTGAGATTGTTAGCCTTATGATACGACTATAATTGATTTTAAAGTCATATTCCATTCAATTCACATGGATCTAGGATACTCGCCAATCACTCAAAAGGCTCGTCGAATAGCCCCGAAAAAAGTGAAGACCATGAAAGAAGAAATAGTGAAACATCTAGAGGGAAGGTCCATTAAAAAGTTCAATTTCCCAAATGGCTATCAAACCCAGTAGTTGTGAAGAAGAGTAATGGAAAGTAAAGATTCTGCATAGACTTCATCAACCTCAACAAAGCTTATCCCAAAGACAACATTTATTTTCCGAAGATTGACCGTTGGTCAATGCTACAGTTAGCTAGACATGAATAAGTTTATTGGTATTGTACTTTGGGTACACCGCTCTCTACTTGTACTACTACAAAGTCATGAAATTTAATATCCAGAAGGTGGGACCTACATATCAATAACTAGTTACCAGAATGTTCAGGGATTAACTAGGTTACAACATGTAAGTCTATATAGACGACATTCTTATCAAAAGTAAGCATAAATTTGATCATCTGTAGGACTTAGAGAAGGCATTAAAGGTCCTCAGATACTACAGAATGAAGCACAACACAAAAAAGTGATATTTTGGAATTCAATATTGAAAGTTCCTTGGTTACTTAGTTAGCCAAATGGGCATCAAATCTAATCGCAACAAGATCGAGATATTCAATAATGTTCATTCACTGAAGATGCTTCGTGATATTCAAAATTTGACAGGAATGTTGGCAGCACTCAACTGCTTCATCTCCAGATATTTTGGAAAGTACCAACCATTATAGCTATTGAAGAAAGAAAAGTTCTTAACTTGTAATGAGGAACATTTGAAGGAACTCGATAAAATAAAAACTTTCTTTAGCCTACCACTTTTTCTCGTGATCCTAAATTTGGGTGATCTAGTCTACTTATATCTCATGATGTTCGATCATGTAGTCAACTCGGCCTTGATGTGTGAGAAGGAAGGGCACCAGACTCTTATTTACTATATAAATAAGATTATCCTCGATGATGATAAAATCTACCTTCTTCTTGAGACATTAGGTTATTCTCTATTTTTTTCTTTATGGAAAGTAAAGCATTACTTTGAAGCTCATAGAGTCATAGTAATCACCTATTTTCTGCTGAAGGTTATCCTCAGAAAATCTGGCCTATCTGAATGAATGTTCTAAATGGCCAATAGAACTTGCAAGATTCGATATCCACTATAAACCAAGGACTATAATAAAGGATAAAAGACTAGAAGACTTCATTACTGAATTCACGAGGGAGGAAGGGACCAATGGTAAGGACTTCACTGACCAGGGGACCAACCAAGAGTTTTGACCAATCAAGAAAATGGACTCTCTATGTAGATGGAGCCTCTAATTCAAGAGGGTAAGGAATATGAATTGTCCTCATTACTCTTGAGTAGACTATAATCGAATAGGGTATCAAACTTGCCTTCGAAGTGTCCAACAACGAAGTTGAATACGAATATCTCATCTTCGGGTTACACAAAGCCTCATCTTTGGTCACGAGTCACCTTGACGTCTACTAAGAATCTATACTGGTATCCAATTAAGTATCAGGAGAATATAATGCCAAAGATAAATGGATGTCAGCATATCTGTAGGTCTCCCAAGACCTGATTTTTAGGTTAAAAAAGGTCCACATTCAATAATTGCCTCATGGAAACAACAGTCATGCTGACGGCTTATCCCCTTTGGGTTCAGAAGTAGACTAAAAAATTAAAAGAACCATTGAGGTCGAGTACCTCCCTGTCAAGCATCATAAGCCTAAAGGTCACTGAGTAAGTTCTCACCATCCAGAAAGCTCTTAGCTGGATGGATCCGATCATAGCTTATTTGCAAGAGGATGTCTTACCAGTCGATAAGAAATAAGCCAATTAGGTCAGGATAAAAGCTACTCATTTATACTTATGACCTGAATGAAAACTTTACAGATCTTTTATAAGTCCCTACCTTCAATGCGTTAACTCAAACAACGTTAACCAAGTCCTGTACAAACTTCATGTCGGTATCCATGAAAAAGACGCATGAGGGAGATCTTTGGCATTTAGAGCGATATAAAACTACTAGTGGCCATATATGCATAAGGATATGGTATCGTAAGCTAGAAAGTTCATGAAGTATAAATAATTTTCACCTATGCTTCATCAGTCTACTGTCAACCTAAACTTATTGACTAAGCCACAAACTTTTACTCATTGGGGTTTAAACATTGTGTCACCCCTACCTACAACACCAGTAAATCTTAAGTATCTCCTGGTGGGAATGGACACTTCACAAAGTGGAATGCAGCTGAAGTTTGGGCAAACATCAGAGACACTAGCATAATAAGGTTCATGTGGAGGAACATCATGACGCATTTTGGCATCCCAAGAACGATCATCAAGAATAATGGAATGTTATTTAAAAGTGGTCTATACAAAGACTTTTATGATAATCACAACATCAGGTACCACTTCATCTTGATCGCTTACCCCCAAAAGTAATGAATGGGCTGGGTCTTCCAACAAGACAATGCACGATGGCATAAAAAAGTATTTAGAGAAAAAAAAAGGTGCTTATGTGGATTAGCTTCCCCACATCCTTTGGGCATACCAGACTATGCCTAGGAGGTCGACTAGGGAAATTCCCTTTGCCTTAGTTTATGGGATGAAAACCATAATCTTTTTGGAAGATGTCTTGTTAAATATGAAAACGATCATTTCTGACCAAGACTTGAATAAATTAGTCATAATGAATAATCTCGACCTAGCTGATGAACAAAGGGAATAAGCCGTAATCCAGTTAGCTTCCTACCAACAATATTTGATTATGTAGTAAAATAAAAGAGTAGATCCAAGAAGGTTCGATGGCAGAGACTATATCCTCAAAAAGGTGCTTGGCAGTGTGAATAATCCATCAAATCACAAGTTAGTTACTAATTAGGATGGTCTGCTTAAGACTATTAGAGACAATTTCGAAGGAGCCTACCATTTGGAAACAATTGGGGGAGGGGACATCCCTAGGGCTTGTAATGTGGCCAATTTTAGGAAGTTTTATTTCTTGCAAGTTTATTTTATTTATCACAAATTTCATTACCAAATTTATTTCGAGTTTTGTTCATGTTTCTTGGAAAGCTTCAACTTCAATTATGCAATTAGCTTCATTATTGTTCCAAATGGCAGATCATGAATTTCCTTTTATTTATGAATTATTATTATGTCCGATGAAAGTTTGGTCATCGGTATGGATGCCTTAGTACAATTACACAAAATCAAAACTTCAATATCACATGTTTTCGCTATAAGAAAGACCGAAATGATCAAGAATTGCCCCGGCACACAAAATACCTAAGGGGATTCCTAGGCATAAAGTGTCCTGACTCTGGTAGACTAAACTCCTAAATGGATGGATGACCCTAAAACTAGATGCATTTTCACTGTAGTTTCACCTTGGCCTAAGACTGTGTGATGATACTTTCTAAAATGTAAGTCAAACAATAAAAACATGCTTGGCATAAATGGATAGTAAAATTTAAAATATGGAATTTTCCAATAGTTTTATAGAATATTCACTTTACAAAAAGACTATACTGAAAAAGTTACAAAATGAATATATGCGATCAGGTTACAGAGCCGTCATATATGAGAAATTATCAACTTGGCAACTGTAACTTTTTCGTCTGTCGTCAGCATTTAGCTTGAACTCATCGTTGTTATCATTGCTGATGAGTAATCTTTTTCCAATTGAAGTGGTATGACATAAAAAGGAATACAACTTTCATGACTCCCAAATAGAGGATGACTATAAGCAGGACACTCTACTTTATGCTAGTACCAAAGCTCGGAGTCTTTCGGGATCTTCATAACACTAGGTATTCGGCCAACCATGTGTAATATTTGTGAAATTTTAAAAATTAAAAATACTTAAAATGTGTGCCAAGTTGAACCTCTTTAAAAGAAATACAATTTATAATAAATCATTAAACTTGTGAAATCTTAAAACGACATTTGTAAGTAAATGACCAATTTACAATTGTGATATAATTATAAATATTCTTTTCTCATCAATAATTAAAGTCCCTTTTTACGATCTTGGAGCGAAAAAAAATATATACAATTATTTATTTTTTACAATAAATAAAATAAATACAACCTTTGCTCTTTAATAAAACTAAAGTACACAAAGATTCTACAACATCCCATGCATCTCGAAAATATCCAAATAGATTTAATAAATCTAATATGTATATAAACCTAAAATACAAATTTAAAATTATTGGGGGGGAGGTTGAGTGGAAAACTCAGTAGCTCGTATAACTGCTCCAGTTGCATTAAACATAATCGTGTGTGCACATATATCAATTGTATGTAATATCACAATCACTATAAGATCCCAATACAAAAATGATCAATTTATTTACTAATAACGTCTCTACACAAATTCTGATCTCAAACATCAAATCTTCGCCTCACTTCCCTCGAGATAGTGTGGACTCTAGTTATACTTTCTTGTTACTTATCCTCCGAACAATCTATGAACTCAAAAAATACTAATAAACCATACCATCAAAATAATAAAGGAAGGATGGGCATATCCTCATCGCCTGACTATCACAACCACGGCATAACCACTAATATTAGAAGAATTGCCAAAATCGAGTTCATGAAATTTACTTATTTGATATGAAATAAAAAAGTAACCCGAAAAGCACACCCTGTATCACGCGTGGTTTCGCTAAGGGATGCTTATGCATCCTCCAATAAAATTAATTTGAAAAATAATCATTGTTATAATTTAATCAACATATAAATCAATTTTCACAATTTTAGTATAAATTTTCAACCCAAATTATAATCCCAATCATGCTCGTAAATCAAATCTATTTAGGGGAACCCCACTACTCGACATGAAAACAAGTCATACAACATGAGTTCGACAGAATGAATAATATATAAAAAGTATATTTATAAGATGCACAAGAATCATGTGTCACGTATACAAATATGGATGAATATGAACAGTACACAAATAAATCACGCGAGAACAAAATTATCTTAAACCGTAAAAGTTGAAAATACCAAATAAAAATGCCAAAAATCTTCAAAATCTTGAATTGTAAATCATCATCATCATCATCCTATGATCAAAATTAATGTAAAAGTGGCTAAATTTTTATGATTTTTAATCAAAATAAACTTCTAAAATACATGTAAAAGTCAGACTAATACGAGTTCCATCATCTTCCTCTCTCAATTTCTCTTAATTCATAATTTAGATCAAATAAAGCATATTTTCCACGATTAATGATCAAACAAATAATATCCATTTAGTTTATTTAATTTTATTATTTTGTTATTAAAAATAACTTATATTATATTCAATTTATATTTTACATGATTGTAAACACCAAAAAGTAAGAATAAATAATGATGTTAACCTGTTTTAACGTGTTACAGTTAACTAGTTTAAAAAAACTAGTCAAATAAAAATTAAATAAATTTCACAGATATTTTAGTTAGTTAAAATATGTTCATAAATTTTTTTATACATAATTTAAATTATTATAATATGACATAAATGTTTATCTTAAAATTACGATCTACCCCTGTTAAATGAATTTTATTCTCGAAATTCACTAAAACTTATTCTTTCATTAACTTACTATAAAAAAAAAATCAAAGATGGTAAATGTAATAAACCGATAATCCCAAGCCCAAGAATACGAGTAACCTATAACTTTGATACCACTAGTGAAAATTTTAAAATTAAATATACTTAAAGTGCGTGCCAACTTGAACATTTTAAAAAGAAATACCATTTATAATAAACTAATTAACAGGTGAAGGTTTAAAACGACATTTATAAGTAAATAACTAATTTGCAATTGCAATATAAATACAAATATTCATTTCTCATAAATAATCAAAGTTTCTTTTTATAAACATGGAGCAAAAATAAAATATATAACTATTTTTTTACAATAAATGAAATAATCCAAATAGTTTTATTAAATTCAACATGTGTATAAACCTGAAATAAAAATATAAAACTATTTTTTTTGGGTGGGTGTGTGTGAAAAACTAAGTAGCTTGTATAACTGCTCTAAGTGCACTAAATATAATCTTGTGTGCACATATACAGTGTGTATGGAATATGACACTCATCCTATGATCCCAACATAACAATAATCAGTCTTATTTACTCATAACGTCTTTACACAAATTTTGAGCCCAAACATCAAATCCCCGCCTCACTTCCCCCGAGATAATGTGGACTCTCGTTATACTTTCTTTTTACTTATCCTCCGAACAATCCATGAACTCAAAAAATACTATTAAACCATATCATCAAAATAATAAAGGTATTATAGGCATGTCCTCATCATCCTCCCATCGCAACCTTGGCACAACCGCTAATCTAGGCACAACCGCTAAAACTGAGTCCATGACATTTATTCAACTAATATGAAAAAAAACGTAGTCCGAAAAGTACATCCCGTATTACGAGTGGTTTGACTAAGGGATGGCTACGCATCCTCCAACAAAATTAAAATTAAAAATAATCATTATTTTTATGTGCTCAACATATAAATTAATTTTCATAATTTGAGTATAAATTTTCTACCCAAATTCTAATCCCAAACATGCTCGTAAATAAACTCTATTTACGTTAATACCCCAAACACATTATGAACACAAGTCATACAATAGAGTGAAATAAAATTAATAATATATACAAAGTACACACATAAGATTCACAAGTATCATCTATTGCATATACAAATATGGGTGAATATGAATTGCACACAAATAAATCACGGGAGAACAAAACTACCGTGAACCGTAAAAGTTGAAAATGCCGAGTCAAAGTGCCATAAATCCTCTAAATCTTGACATGGAAATAATTATCATCTTCTTCTTCCTCTCATTAAGAAAATACTTCATTTTATTTCTCATCTAAAAATATCTCCTAAGTTTTTCTTATTTTCTCTCTCGACTCTCCAAAAATCTATCACTAAAAGTTATCTGAATCCCATAAACCCTAACACACCTTTATATATTAGTAAATAGGTTTTAAATAGATCTAACATATTAAAAAATATATTAGGACTTGACCCTACTCTATCCCTTCAATTTACCATTTAACCCTTCAAATATCTACATAAATGCCCCATTAAGTCGGCTAGCAACTCATCAACCAACTAATATTCTTTCCAACTTAATTTTTATAATTTTTGATTAAAGAAAATTTTAAAATACATTTAAAATTTGGACCAATGGAATTTCCATCATCGTCCTCATTTGATTTCTCTTAATTTCACAATTTAGGTCAAATTAAGCACATTTGCCATTATTAATGATCAAACAACTAATATTCATTTAATTTATTTATTTTTCTACAATTTTATTATTAAAAATAATTTATAATATATTCAAAATATATTTTGTATGATCTAAAACACCAAAGAGTATAAAAAAATAATAATGTTCACCAGTTTTAAAGTGTCGCATGTAAACTAGTTTAAACAACTAATCAAACAAAAATTAAGTAATTTTCACAGACATAATAGTTAATTAAAATATGCTTGTAAAATTATTTTATACCTAATTTAATTTATTATTATATGATATAAATATGTCTCTTAAAATTACGCGGTATTAGAGAATGCTTGTATGCCACTTGTTTAGTTTCATATAGCATAACCACCAGTCCAAATTGTGCGAGGACCCCTTCTAAAGAGATACTTTAATTTCATTATCTCACAGACCATTCCTTGCTTGATCGTGTTGTCCCACTTGAAGTCTTCTTCAACCTTTTCAAGTTTCTCCCTTAGAGAATTATTCTCATTCTACAACGGTTCGGTGATGTTGCTGACATCTCTAACTTCGGTTCGTAGATCAATGACCAGATGGGCTTGCTCATAAAAAACACTTGTAATCTTTTGTAAAGAATTCTGAACAAAATTAAATGCACCGCGAGCTCAGCTGCTTGCATCCCAACCAAGTACTGGGTCCAGGTCATTAGTTTGAGGAGGCAATGGTACCTCTACCTGTTTATTCTTAAGATATAAAGAGAAAAAGAAGAACATTTAGTCACAAAAGAGACAATTAAAAATCAATATTTGAGTATAATCCTCGAAATTTGGCTTACAAATGTAATCCAACTCCCTCTTATCCTGAACAAAGGCCTCTATGTACCCCTGGTCAAAGGCCTCATCTTTGGCATCTGATAAATTACGAGCATGATCCTCGGAAGCCCTTTTCATTTTACCAAGCTCTGAATTAAACTTGGACATTTCCAAGTTGATAGATTTCTTATCAGTGGCATATGCCTATCGAGCAATAGTAAGTGACTCCCGGGACTTCGTCAGGGCCTTCTATAGGTCGTCATTATCCTTGATCTATTATTCCCCTGTCAAATATGGCGAATGAATCTTCCACAAACTAAAAAATTGGGGAGTATAAGTTAATGGAGCCATCAGAGTGTAAGAGAATCATCTGACTAAAAAGTCATAAAACATACCAAAGTTAACTCCTGAGGGACGTGAGGTGAGAGTTATCCCGCGGTTAGCCTCTCTACCTGCTCTCAATCCATTTGTAGAATTCCCCTCTCAGCAATCCAAGGTAGAAATCCGATATCTCCTCTCTGTGATGGGATGTCTAGCTCTTGGTGGGAACAGTGATAAAAGCTGGAGTAGGATATTGTCCTTCTCCCTTACCTCCTTATTATTAGGAGAATTAGTCGAGTGACAAGCTCGGAGGTCCTATCGACCTCCTTCTTCTTGGCGGCCTTAGCCTTTGGAGAGGTGGGAATGTCAAAATTGTCCACTAAGTTTAGTTTTCTCTTCCTTAGAGTCATATCTAATTCAACAACAAGAATACCATTCACATTCATCGTTTCAAAAGAGGATAGAGTGGGCGCACTTTAAGACCCCTCAATAGTTGAGGGGAATGGAATCTTCAGGATTGAGTCAACGGGATTGGAGATAAAGGAAGTGGTAGTATTTATATACTCGAGAAATAAAAATGCTGATTTAGGGTGATCGACACCTGGATATAGAGATCTTCTCTGCTTCTAAGCCTTTTACAACTCAGTCCAATTGACAAGAGAAGATACAGTCTCCTTCTTCTTTGAATCCTCTACAAACAAAATAAAAAATTAATGAAAATTTCATATAACAGCCAATTATCAACAACAAATAATAATCTAGATAGTGATCGAAATATTTGGAGACCCCTACTAGTGCAACTAAACCCTCTGTAGGGATTACCACCCTCAAGAACTGGTGGATGTTTCTAGTCTCTAGAAATGAAGCCATGGCTCTAATAAACTTTACTAGGATCAAGGAGGTTAACTAGCAAAACCCTGTCATCTTTCCTCCTTGTCAGATAATGACATCATTATTCATTTTAATCCACGAATAACAATACAATTTATGCCCATAAGTAAATTTATAAGTGGAGATTCCTATACTTGATCTCAGAATGTCCCTGATTCTACAAAAGCTCGGGCATTTATTGTAGACTTGATTGGGAGAAAGAAAAATCAATCTCAAATTACTCCAACTAGTAATTCTTTTGAGATTCTTGGCAACGTTGAAGACTCCAATAACTTATTTGAGGAAAATGGATTAAATCTTATTCTTAGTGACCTAACTTTGGTGAAGCCGATTGGAGTTCAGGTTCATGATAGTCGAGGTCTCGATCTTTTTGTTAATATTCCAAAGAATTCACAACGTAAGACGAGAGGGATCTTCTCAATCCCTCTTTAAAACTTTGACTGTGAACGATTCACATAAATGTAATGGCTTAAGTAGTGAAAAGAGAGATAAAAAAAGCTTGCACAAGAAGGTCAAAATTGTTTATTTAAATTTTCATTAACGCATGTAAGAGCCACTAGGAGAGACTATTTCTCCTAAGCTTATGAATAAAAGATGATGTTGAAAAAAAAAACATCAACTTAGGAATCCCAATCTGGGTTCCATAGAGTTGATTGATGTAATGAACCCCATTTATAATTCTCCATGTGTTTAGGGTACATTGGGAAGGAAATGCTCTAAAGAATTTGTAAAACTCCAGAAATAGTTGGTTTGGGGGGATGGTGATACCACCCTCTGCTATCGATTTGTATGAATCCAATGGTCACAAGGAATATTATGACAGTCGTCAGGTTTAGGGGCACATTCACATACTACCCAATAAGGAATATAATATATTTTCCTAATTTCATTTAGGGTTTTGGGGTTTACAATATAAACAATATTTCATCTTAAGAAAATAAAAGAACCTAAGAAGATTTGAGAAAATGAGAGGCAGATTGGAAAATAAAATTTCAGAGCTAAAATGGAGTTTGAAGGAAAGCTATAGATAAGAAACGACGAAGATGGTTCCTGACTCTTGAATAATTGAAATGAAGTGTGAAAAATGGCGGTTGGAGTATCTTTGAACTATGTGGTTCAAATACGCATGTATCTCATCATTTGAAACAAGACCCTATGTGATATCTTACACGCGAATCCAAGCTTAGTTTTCTTTAAGCGTATTTATGACTAGCGTACCCTTAAGGAGTTAAGACAAATTACAAGCGTGCCATCGAAACTCAATGGCAAGAACATAAAAGTTTTTTTCTCTAAAATTTTACAAGTGTTTGGCCAAACCTCATCTGGCGATCAAGAATCACTGCCAACCATTATCGGTGCTCACTGGCGATCAAACCTGTTTCCCCTTATCAGGCTATAGAGCTTTGGGGGCAGTTGCGGGGGAATCAGTTGGACAATTCGACTTATTCAGATTGGGTGATATCTATGCAGTAGAAGAGATAAATATTTCATCTTAAAAGATAAGAACAAAGGAAATTCCTGTCAACGGAGGTCTCGGAGTGGGGTGAAGGAGATTAGCTCGACCAAGTGGCAGCTACACTTAGAGCTCCTAAAGTCGTAATGATTCGTCTACCTATTTTACCTATTATATAACCTGCACCCCTGGAAAAAAGAGGCATGTAGTTATTTTTATTATGAACCAAGTAATAAGAAAAATAGAAATACCCCGTGGACGTAGGCCATTGCCGAACCACACATATTCTTGTGTTGTGTGATCGTGTGACTTGTTTACCTTATTTGGCTTTAGTTGTTTGGAAATACTAAAAATAGGATTTTAACACCTCCACTTATTAAGAAAAGTGATTCTAATAGTGATAAAATATGTAACAATTAGCATGACACCAGATGTACAAGGAAAAATTCATTGACGAGAAAAATCCTCGGGCCAAAATTATCGAAAAATGTATAATGATAGAGAATAAGAAAATAGGAAAAGATGACTTACAATCACACATATGCTAACTTTATTATACACTCATTCACGTCATATTCTTATTAGAGAGTGCGAACAATTGGCATGCTACACAACCATAACTGATTTTGGCCTCGAAAAATGTCTTCAAATCTTACACCAATAAAATCTTCTTTAAAGTGAACGAGCCCTTTGTTCCACGGCAATGGAATCCTCGAGTATCCACCATTCTACCCCAAGGATGTGTGAGGATATTCAAGGGTTGAAAAGATGTAGAAAAATGTTTGATTTCTCTAAAACTCAAGAAGTGTTTTCAAGTTGTGACGGAAGAACATACTTAATAATAAAACATTTTAGAAAAAAAGTTTTGTCAAAATTTGCTTGAGTAAGAACGTTTAACGTTCTTGATTAGAAAGCCACAACATAAAGAACACAATGAGATGTAAATAAAATAAAAATTAGATGAAATTCTGGGTAAAGTATATTTTGTTGAATGGAAATATTATTTTGGTAGAGTAAATGGAAATTGAAATTAATATTTTTTGCCTTTAATTTTGTAATCATTGATTTTTTTATTGATTGTTGTTTGTGTTTAAGTATTGTTCAGGCAGCATATGTTTTGAAGGTTTTTGTATGTCGATCTTAGTACGATTTAAAGATGTAGTAAAATTTTGTAGTTTTTGTTGAGGAAAGAAGTGTCGGATTGTCTTAGAGGGCTTATATATTGAACTTTGAAAAATATGAAGGTATAATATAATAAAAAAATAAATGGAAGTAGAGAACTTAATTAATTTATAAGGCAGTCGACCAAAGGGTAGTGTGCTGCATGTTTTCACGTTAGTGTCCAAGAGTAGGCATTATAACCCGCAAGCCCCTACTTAGAGTGTATGCTCGTGATATGCAACATTACAAATTCAAAAATTATTTTTAACTAAGGAAAATGGTGATAAATCCATAGACTCTTTAGAAATTAACGATAATGAAATGCTAAAAATAGTTTTTTCAATAGGTCCACCCGGGGTACAATTATTAATATAAATACATGAATATATATACAATTAAACTTACTAATACATATAAAATTACACTTATTAATGTAGATAAAGTTACAATTGCAATGGTATCTACATTAACATACGTAATTGTATCATTTGATCTTATCATTAAATAATTAGAAACTTTACGGGTTTAAGATACCAACAAGATTATCACTTGGACTGATCACTTGGTACCTTCTACTGCTCATCCGGTACGGCATCTTCTGTAGATGTCTCATCCTGGCCGAGTAAAAGGCTTCTGATGTTGCTCTTGACCTTATGAGAGAACTAAGATTATTCCCCCCCCCCCCCCCACATTAACATACCTTCTACTGTTCCACGTGAGCAATTAAGCTATAACTAAGATTATTCCCCCCCCCCCCCCCACACACACACACATGAGGGAAGATTTCATCATCATTGTTTACATATGCCTAGACAACTGGCATCATCTTAGTGGATCCCTTCATCAACACATGCCTTCATCATGCTTGGGGGGTGCATTACACCCCCAAGCCCTATAAACACATATCAGCTTTTTGATTGAAAAGGATCGCTTAATCAAAACCCTAACTAAACTGTACTCATTTATATCCAAAAGAGAGAGAAAGCTTGAGTGTTGTAAGCCAGACCATTAGAGCCAGGACACCTGATCGACAAATGTTTTGCTCTAAAGGATAAGATTGAGAAGATACCCAAGACTGGGAAGCTGAGGAAATATGTAAGCAGTTGTAGTCCAAGGGGAGGTCGAGATGACCCAAGAAAAAAAAGAGCCGATAAATGCAAAGAGGATGCTCCTGAGAAAAATGACGATGCCTGAGACGACGATGATGGGGATGACCCAGACCTGCAACCAAAGGATGATGGTCCCAAAGGTCGCCTTTACATGATCTCGTTCGATGTAAAAATGATTTGTGGGGGCCTAGCGGGGGAGGCTTAGAGGTGGTTGATAGAAAGTCACACGTTGCAGAGGTCAAAGATTTTCCCAAAGTTGAAGCGGTTAACTCGGTTGTAGTAAGTGCTAAGTCAGAGAAAAAGAAGAAGGTGGATATGGACACTTTAATTGTGGGTTTTTAAATACTTGACTTCAAAGGTATCCTAGCTCCCTAGGACGAATATCTGGTGATTACAACCAGGGTTCATGGGTATGACGTGCTAAGAATACTACTCAATGGTGGAAGTTTGACCGATGTTATGTTCTGGTCATGCTTCAAAGGCCCGAGACTCAGCAAGAAGAGGCTCGTGCCTTATCATTACCCATTGATTGGATTCAGTGGTGAGAAGGTCCACTCACTGGGAATGTATGATATAGACGTCATGATGGGAGATGTTTGGACGAAGAGGCTCATAAAGAAGGTGAATTTATTTATAATCGATGAAAGCGTATACTCGGCTTATAACATTATTATGGAAATTGTGGCTCTCAAAGAGTTTGAGGCCATGCCATCCATTATACAGCAAATGGTGAAATTCTCGACTCCTTATGGGTTAGGGGAAGTCCAAGGTGATCAAGTTTTGGCACGAGAATGCGACTTCAACTCAGTCGAGGAGAGAAAATCTCACAAGAGAGCTATTATAACGTATAATATTGATTCACTCGACCATAGAGATGAGATAAAATTGAGAAATGGGAAGTCATGGAGGAGGTAAAATCCATCATCCTCAATGAGGACGAGCCAAAAAAAACCATCCAAGTTGGCAAAGCCTTAAAGAAGGAGGTGAAGGAAGAGTTGGTTAAGATGTTGAGGAAGAAGCAGAGCATCTTTGCCTGGAGCCACGAAGACGTGCCCGATATTCAACCAATAATCTTATGTCATAAGATCAATGTGGCCAACGATGTAAGGCCGATCCGACATAAAAAAAGAGTTTACTCACCAGAGAAGTATGGCGTTATTAGGGAGGAAGTCAAGAAACCGGAGAAGGCAACTGGTTGGAAAATGCAGTCATCGTCCCTAACGCCAATGGCAAATGGAGGATGTGTGTTGACTTCACGAATCTGAACAAAGCGTGCTAAAAAGATAACTTCCCCTTCCCCAGGATTGATCAGATGGTAGATGCTAAAACTGGCCATAAGTTAATGAACTTCATGGATGCCTACTTAGGTTACAACCAGATATTTATGGACCCGTCTGACTAAGAGAAGACCACCTTTATTGTCGATAAGGGGACCTATTGCTATAAGGTCACGCCCTTTGGGTTAAAGAATACTGGGGCGACATATCAGAGGCTAGTTAACAAAATATTTGAAGACCAAATCGGGAAGATAGTGGAAGTGTACGTTAATGATATGCTGACAAAGAGCCTCAAGGCCGACACTCAAGTGGCCGACCTTGAGCACACCTTTGACACGATGGACAAGTAACGGATGAAGATCAATCCCACTAAGTGTGTCTTCGGCATGGGAGGAGGAAAGTTTTTAGGATTTATTGTGAACTAAAGAGGATCGAAGCCAATACCGAGAAGATCAAGGCCTTGTTGGAGATGAAGACTCCTATGACGATAAAGGATGTGCAAAGACTCACCGGAAGAGTGGCAACACTAAACAGGTTTGTCTTTAGAGCCACTGATAAATGCCTTCCTTTCTTTCGAGTATTGAGAAAAGATTTTAAGTGGAATGAAGAGTGTGATAGATCCTTTAAGGATTTGAAGTCCTACCTCAAATCTCCTCTCTTATTATCTAAACCAGTTCAAGGGGAGAAACTGTATCTTTATTTGGCAGTATTTGAGTCGGCTATCAGTGCCGCCATTATAAGAGAAGAGGATGGAGTTAAAAAACAAGTGTATTTTAACAGTAAGGCACTCCAAGGGGCTGAGCATAGGTAACCCAAGATGGATAAGTTAGGCTATGAACTGATCCATGACTCGAGAAAGATGAAGCCCTACTTTTGGGCACATACCATGGTGGTCCTCACAGACTCACCCTTCAGACAAGTAATTCACTAGCTTGAGAAATCAGGAGGACTAATCGCTTGGGCAATAGAATTGGGAGAGTTTGACATCATCTACCAGCCTAGAATGGCTTTTAAAGGGCAAGACCTAACTGACTTTATGTCCTACACTGAAGATGTTGAAGCCACCATTTGTGGGAAAGAAAGCAGAGTATAGCCGAGACCAGTTCAATAAGGAATAAAGTGTTTGAGAATGAGGAGGAACTCTATCTTTTGAAGAATGGAGCCCTGAAAGAGGGTAATTTCTCGATAGATGGTATTATATGTAGCCTCTTTATTAATGGGTCTTCACGTGAGAATGGAAGCGGGACAGGATTGATAGTGTCGGCTCTAGATGGGATCAATATTAACTATGCGTTGATATTTAACTTCAAAGATTCCAATAACGAATCTGAGTATGAGGATCTACTAGCAGGTCTTTCCCTAGCTTGGACACTAAATGTTGGCCAACTCCTTATTCACAATGATTCCAGGTTGGTTGTCAACCAAATTTTGGGTGTATACAAGGCCAAAGGTGATATAATGGAAAAGTACCGGGGAAAGGTTAAAACAACGTTGAAGAAGTTTGCTGAAGTGAAATTGAAGAGGATACCCTGACTGGATAATGGCCGAGCTAACTCTCTGACAAGGTTAGCTTCGACCATCAGAATTTAAATTAGACGAATAGTCCTGGTAGAGGTTCTTCATTGGTTTATGATCGAGGGAGAAGAAAATACCATGGAATTTTGTTTCAATGTGAATATGGAAGAATCTTGGATGGATCCTACAATCCGTTATATTAGAGATGGGGATCTACCTGGGTCCAAGGCTGAGAGGAGGAAATTTATATACAAAGAGACCAAGTTTACCCTCATAGGGGACATTTTGTACAAGAAGGGGTTCCTGCTTCCTCTCCTCAGATGCGTCCATCCATCTGAGATGGAGTATATTTTAAAAGATGTGCATGAAAGGTTGTGTTCCATCCACTTTGGAGGGAGACTGTTAGTTAAGAGGATCATCACCCATAGTTATTGGTGGCCGACGTTGTCCAAAGATGAAACTGCTTATGTTAATAAGCATGATAAGTGTCAGAGGTTTGACACCATACCCTACCAACCTCATCAGCCTCTTACCTCCATTACATCTCCTCTACGGTTTGGGGGATTGACCTTGTTGGGACATTATCGAGAGTTGTGAACAATAATCGCTACTTGATCATGGCGATCGATTATTTTTCAAAATGGGTAGAGGCCGAGCCGATGATAACATATATACAGAAAAAAAATCTTCCAGTTTATTTAGAAAAATATCATCTGCAGGTACGGCCTACCTAATATTATGATTTTTGATAATGGAACACAATTCAAGCATGTCCGTCTAGAGAAGTATTGCGAGCGAGTTGGCATCAATCAGTTCTTCTCTGCTCCTGTCCGACCTCAGGCCAATGGGCAAACAAAAGTAACAAATAGAATGATCCTCCATGGAATCAAAAAGAGGCTGGAGGATGCCAAAGGAAGGTGGATTGAAGAAGTGTATGCTGCCCTATGGGTTACAGGACGGGGGAGAGGACTCCTATCGGGAAAACTCCATTCATGTTGGCTTATGGTTCAGAAGCAGTAGTGCCGACAGAGGTTGGTCTCCCTACCCATAGGGTTAAAACCTATGACCCAGAAGATAACATTATTGGACAAAGACTTGATTTAGACCTTGTGGAAGAAAGAAGAGAAGATGTTGAGGTTAGGTAAGCTGCCTACTAGCAAAGGACACCAAAGTTCTATAAGAAGAGAGTCAAGGCACACCCACTGAAGGTAGGAAACCTAGTGTGGAAGAAGACATGCCATAAGCCTAACAAGCTTCATCCAAATTGGCATGGTCCATACAGAGTGGTTGAAGAGGTAGTACCGGGGATGTATAGAATAAAGAATCTGGAAGGGGAGCCATTTTCCAACCCATGGAACGCTGACCACCTCCAAAAGTATTACTAGTAAGATCTCAATTTTGCTTGTTTCTTCTCCTTTGATCATAATACATGTATATGTGGTTCAAATGATGAATAAAATATGAACAAAATTTATAAGAAATCTCAAGTGTTCTCCCATATTTTGTATATTTATTTGAATGTTTGTTGCTTGTATGTATGAACTCATTTTAAGCTATAGAACATCATTCGTGGTTTAGTAGCCTTAAATTTCTCTCGGTGACACGATACTCTAGACGGGGCCAACCTTGTCCATGGACCATCAATAACATCGAATGGCATTTATTATTAAACATCATTAACTTGGTGATTTATGCTAAAACACCATAATTTGGTGGATGCAAATTGAAAATAACTTAATTGTGGTTCATTTATTAAACGTCATTAACTTGGTGGAAAAACTCTCTCGAACAAGACAACAGTGCATGGCCGAGACGACAGTACATGAACGAGATGACACTCATCCATACACTCTCAAAATGACGAGAGGGGACTTATGGTTAAACACAAAAATTTGGTGGATGCAAATTTAAAAATCACTTAGTTGTGGTTAACTTGTTAAACATCATTAACTTGATGAAAAAAACAACTCTCTCGGCTAAGACGACAGTGCATGTACGAGATGACACTCATCCATAAACTCTCAAAATGACGAGATGGGAATTATAATTAAACACCATAATTTAATGAATGAAAATTCAAAAATCATTTAGTTGTGGTTAACTTGTTAAACATCATTAACTTGGTGAAAAAACTCTCTCGGCCGAGATGACAGTGAATGGACGAGATAACACTCATCCATACACTCTAAAAACGATGAGAGGGGACTTATGATTAAACATCACAATTTGGTGAATGAAAATATAAACTTATATCCCTTAGACATTATTAAGTTGGTGAAGGAAGAGACAAGACTTGTGGTAACACAAATAATGCTGCTAATGAAAAGATAAGAGAAAGCAGAGACAACACACTACTTTTTCATTTAAGCAACGTTTAAGGATTACAGAAGTACAAGGCCATGAAAGGCCGATTATCATTACAAAAAAAAGAAGCAAAAATAAAAGGCTACACAAGATTAAAGCTGAAGAATGATGTCGTCACCAGGCGAGGTCGACTTATCACCACCTACCTGTGTTACCCCATTAACCCCAACATTTTTTATCTCGGCCCCATCATCATCAAGGCCCAAGTTGGCCGTGTTCTCATTGGTCTCCATGACTTCCAGGTGGTTGGTCTCTATAGGGTCGGGGGGTTTCTCAATATTGTCCAAAGCAGTTTGGAGACGTGTATCACTGAAGTCAAGGCCAATGAAGTCATCTGGGGATAAACTCCCAACCTTGGCGTGTTTGATGGCAACCCATCGGCCAACTGTCTTGATGCCTCTCTCTAAATACTCAAAGACATAGTTTGCAAATTCCTCAGAATCCTTAAACTCGACCACGACTTACGCTTTGGCCTTGTCCAGGGCAGCCTCAATAACAACATTAATCTCGGCCTTCTTACTATCAGCTAAGGTCTTTAGAGCTTTCTCACGGTCAGCCTTCAAAGTTAAAAGTTTATTTGTGGCCTCTTATAAGGCCGTATTTGCAGTCTGCAGATCGTTCCTTAGATTGTTCTCCATGGTAACGACCTCTCTCCCTTTTTGAATCAAGGGAAGCTTCTTGCTAATCCAATATCCCATACGATGAAGAGAGACCGCGTCCTATAAAAAAGTGGGGAGACAAGTCAGTACAAGACATGAGCAAAGAAGAGAATACTCTCAAAAAGTTTTTAAAAAATACTTGAATAATCATGTGAAGGGAAAATTTAGTCAATAGAGAGATATCTATTAACTGAAGTAAATGTTTGTCGGCCTCAAAGATAAGAGAGCCAATATATCTGCCATGGCCGATGACACTCTCATCCATAATTTTCAGTTGCGACAGCCGAACAACCAGTGTGTCGTCGAACGAGATTGGAATGGCTTGTGTAAGATGATTTTCCTTTAAGGGATGAGTGGTTGTGGTATCATCAACTCAGCTCTTTCTTTTCTTCCCATCATCGTTATCTCAGTTGGGGCCATCAGAAGTAGACTTCTTTGTCTGAGAAACAGGGGGTTGAATCCTTTGGCCACGCTTGTTGGAAAGCTTACTCAAATTAGGGGCCACCATATTCCAAAGCTCGTCTGAAATGCCTTCGGGATGACCAGTAAAAGATAAACCTCAGGGATTAGTTATCGATAAATGTGTTGTATAAGACAATAGTTAGAAAAACTAATTACTTACGTAGCTCGATAAGGAGGCCAGGCACCAGACCTATCTAAGGTAAATAGTATGGAGTCATCAGATGTTCAAACTTCATAAGATGACCTTTATCGCCTTATGTACGAAGCTTTTCAACCTTTTTAAAAGCCTCACGGTTCAACCCCGGATCGAGTTTGGCTGATGCAGAGACTTTGCCCCACTTCAGAGGGGTCCTGGGCTTAGAGTTCCACTAGATTAGTTTGGGCCAAAATCCCAAACCCCTGAGATAAAGAAGTAATGGGGTTTTCAGTTATGGTTTAAAGCTTCGGTGACCAACAAAATCTTCTTCTTGGACTTCCTGGATATAATGTGGTAGTAACCAGGCTGAGTCTTGGGGGGATGAAGGGGTGTAATAATAAAGAAATATGTTAATTGGAAGGTTATTTTGATGGATTGTCTTCCAAAGGATAATAAAGCCAAGGATGACTATACAAGAATTCGGATAAAACTGAGAAGGTGCAAGTTTTAGATGATCCAGAATGGCTCGGATTATAGGGTAAATGGGCAAGCAGAAGACGAGATCATAGACGCATACTTTGCCCTTTCATCCATGAAAGTCCCTCTCTTCCTTAAAAGGATTTCTCATAGAAATGGAAGAATCTATGCCACATAGATGCCTCCAAATCAAGATATTAACTGCTAACACACTACTCTCGTATTCCTCAACAACAGACGTATCAACATGACTCTCCTGACTAGTATTTTCTGTAGCCTCGACCTAAGGATTATTTAGGTCACCACTAGGGAACCTCTGTGCAAACTCGACCTCAGTTGCAGTCGAGAGAAGAATTGCGTCTACAAGAGGAGGAATTACCACATTAGGCTTGAGTATCTGAACAGAGTCAAATCAATTTGAACTCTCGACTCTATGAGAGGACGAGACACGAGAAGAATCTTCGTCTATATTAGACCCTTCAGTTTAGGATGCAGAATAGGCCATGGCCTTCTCATATGAATCTACACTCTCAAATGCCTGAGATGTGGACGTAGGGTCGTATAGAGAAGAGGACGACACATATATAGGATCACTTGGCTCAGTTATTTGAGGGTCACAAGGCTAAAAAACTTGGGGGTATATGATAGTCAAATGGGGTGGATATATTGGACAAAGGGGAAATGCCTCAGCCTTATTACTCTCAACTTCTTCAACCTCTACTGTCCTAATATGTTCAAAGCACTTCTCCCTGAGCCTGGGAAATTCCTTGTCTAACTTATACAGGTATCTTAACATCAAAGGATGAGGTTCAACTTGGGTGAAAACTGGAAAAAAGAGCAAACACTTTAATTTTGACTATAGTTGACCAAAGATAAAATAGGAAGTCAAAACGATTTCAGGCAAGAACTTCAAGAACAATGTCTTGAAGCTGGCCGGAGAAGATGATCGAAGACCACCAAAAAAAGCTTAAAATGCCAAAAAAGCCTAAAAAATCTCTCCAACCAAGTAACAACCACTACCCAAAACCTAATAATAGCCTAAGAGAGGCCCAAATGAGGCTAAATGCACCCAAATCCTCGCCGAAAAACTCAAACTCTCACCAAAAAAATAGTACACAACTAACCCAATAGATATTAATGGAAAGAAGTAGAAGAAGTATTAAATCTGTTACCTGAAGAATTAGCAGCCAGAGAAAGAGAAGAGAAGGGCTGTGCAGTTGCAACAAGAACACATAAGTTAGAGAGAGAGGAAAATGCGAGAGCGTTTAAGTGTAAAGAGGAGAGAAATAAGGTTTTGGGTTTAAATAGTGAGGAAATGATTAGACACATTTCCCCAAGTATATAATCATTTGAGGAGCGAAGTCCAAAGCGCTCAGCCATCAAGTCAAACTTGGGTTAGATGCTAACATGTGTCACTCTCTTATACATCAAGATGTATTCATCCGAGGCATTAAAAATGTCTCATCAAAGGACAATACAAACTCTTATCCCCCAGTCACCTCTTCACATAGAAGATTGAGGGCTATGGGGTGATTGATATGACCAAATATGACCTCGTCCTAGGATGAGACCTCTTAACTCTCAATAGCTGAGCTTCCAGAATAAACTCACAGGTCAATTCCAAGACTCGTCCAGAACCAGGATCGGCCTCATATAAATAACCTCGGCCATCTAGTAGGCCGAGACTTCAGAAAGTACTATAGCAATAGGGACATCTCTCGTCCTCTCTCCCAACTGACACTAGGAGTTGGCATGCTTAGTCCACCTCACCCTGAGCTCCTCAGCCGAGACCACACTTACCAGTTTCCTGCGTAAAGTCAAGCTCTACATTAGCAGCATCTTACTCGGCCATGTCGAGACCTCTACAGACGACACCGTATAGGATGAGTAGTAGAAGGTACCAACGTGACGTATCCCATGTGAGCAATTAAGTTATAACTAAGATTATTCCCCCCCCCCCCACATGAAAAAAAGATTTCATCATCATTATTTACATGTGCCTAGACATATGACATCATCTTAGTGGATCCCTTCATCAACACAAGCCTTCAGCATGCTTAGGGAGTGCATTAGACCCCCTAAGCCCTATAAATACATCTCATCTTCTTCATTGAAAAGGATGGCTTAATTAAAACCCTAGCTAAACTCTACTCATTTATATCCAGATGAGAGAGAAAAAGCTTGAGTGTTGTAACCCAGGACATTAAAGCCATATTTGTTAGTGGATTTCACTCACACACATACAGTGGACATACGCATTGGCCGAACCACTTAAATTCAGGTGTTCATCTTCTTCGCCTCATCTCTTTCTCTACTGTTATATTATTTATTTACTACCATTGTTGTATACCTGCTTGAGTTTCTTATCTTTGTGACCTAGTGGTACCCTTTTTGGTATCATCAACAACTTTCATGTAATATAAAAAAATAAACGTTTTCTAATTTGAGATGAAAATATTGCAAATACAATTCTCCATATTTGGAACATCTCCTAAATATAAACTAGTTTCAGATAAAAGTTGTCTAACACTTGAAACTCTACAATTTTAGTGTTTGAGGAGCCTACATACACTAAAAAATCACTATTTGTAAGTATTTAAAACCCTTGTAAGTGGAATTTGCAACAGTTCAACTAGGACAAAAGAAATTTAACTATTTAACGGTTAAATACGATAATAGTACATATAAAAAATTGTTATTATTGAAACCCATTCTCATCCAAATTCAACTAGGACAGAAGTAAACATCTATCAAGAATAAAACTTTGCAAATCCAGCAATAGACATATCAATGCAATATTATGACTATTTATGCATACAAATCAATCAAAAAACATACCAATGAAATAATCTGCCCATTTTTCAACTTAGCTTCGGGTAAC
This sequence comes from Sambucus nigra, assembly GCA_949130495.1. Lineage (NCBI taxonomy): Eukaryota > Viridiplantae > Streptophyta > Magnoliopsida > Dipsacales > Adoxaceae > Sambucus > Sambucus nigra. The sequence continues at coordinate 290,030,563 of OX422218.1, read as the reverse complement.
GTTCTTTTCCATAGCTGTCGAGAACACCATATGGATATTCTTTGTCAAATCCCAACCTACAAAAAACAAGCACCTTAACGAAAACTTTAAAATGTAGGAAAGCAATGAAGTGGCACCTGACTAAAAAGAATGAATGGCTTGATATCACATGCTGATAAAAGCACAACAAAACTATGTATTATAATAATCTCCTAAAACGAATGTTAGAGGGGATAATAACATAATATAGACTACATTACGTGTATTCTTATAGCCCCAATCGTAACATTAGGTGGTCCACTAGAGCAAGACAACCGAAGATAAGAAAATGTTAAAGTCAACAGACGTAAGAATTTGAGTAATAATCCGAACTAAGTTGGTTTAGTGAATGCAACCCTCATAAGAAATCTATATTATTTGCATTTTCAGCTGACAACATAAACAAAATGTCTTATCAGGTCATTTAAACACAATTATGTCATCACCATTAGGAAGGTGAATATCCTAAATAAGGCCACAAGAATGGGAGCTGAATTAGATTATTTTGATCATGATTTAAATCATAAATTAATTGATTGACAAAGAAAAATAATTTATCAACTACAAATTCTAGTAAACAGAAATATCGTTAAGTAAATTATTGGAACATTTAATGCTTTATTCTCTAGGTTCATGACAGAGAAGAAATCCATATATTTATGAAGAAAGAAAGATTCTGTAATAAGGCATACACAAGAAAGAAGGACTATGTATAATGATCAAATATCGTTCTAAAATAAGGAATGCGTAAATAATGTTGAAAGAATGAGATTCATCTACGGACATGACAATTATTGCGGGGCTTGAAATGAAAGTAATGCGAATATGAGATTTTGTACAGAGAATTGTAAGATGGAGTTGTAGGATGAGTTTTGAGGGGATGTAGATGACTTTCATCATTCTATATGAGTCTATAAATAATATGATGAGATATTGAATTAAATTTATAGGTTATGTGTATAAAGAAGGTGAACATGAAACTGAGGAGAGAAGTAAAAAGATAAGTAATGGAGAGATTAATGTCTTCATTTCTTCATGACTGACTTGTGTATTTGCACATGATAATAGTCTTGCTATTTACATCTTAATTTTAAGGGGGTTTTGGGAAAAGGTCCTCATAGTGCTCAAAGTGTATAAAAATAGGACACTCCAAATAATTTTATAAATTTAGTCCCTGTACTAAAAATACCATGAAAAATGGTGAAAAATAATGCCGCTGGCGCGGACCAAAAAAATAAAGGTATTGTACCACAGGGACTAGATTTATAAATGCTATTGTGCCACAGGGACTAGATTTATAAACTTGAAAAGCAATGTCCTAAAAATCCAAATATAGAAAGGAACATGACCTTTACCTTAATTCTCTATAATTTTAATGTGTTTATAAGGAATAAAATAAGTGTAATGATGTGGATTGATTATTTGGGGTTATTTTAAGACATGATATAACTAATGAGAAATGTAAAAATAATGAAAGGGTTACGACTTAGCACCTTCCATATTGAATTAGTGAATCTTCCTATGACAATTGAAGCATCCGGTTTGGCCTATCCATGCTGCAGATAATCTACATACCCCTATTTGGCTTATCTCTGCTAATACGTATACCAAGGATTTGTTTTGTTGGACCAAAATCCTTAATAAAACACTCTTGAACTCTTTAAAAATTAATTTTTCCTACTTGGACATTGAGTCCATGCTTGAAGAAAGTTTTTGGTTTTGCTAAGTGAAGTGAACAACGAATGTTACCGACTTTCGGCGGACGCGGAGCTAACGAGTTGAATTGAAGAGTGTAACAAGTATAAGGTTACATAAGCATTCACCAAATTTAATAGGCATGGAATTGAAAGCAAATAGAGAAGGGGCTTACCCTTTATTTCTGTTATAGTTGCAATTTTTTTTGTAGTTAGTACTAAAGGGATAACTCTTAAGATTCAATATCTCTCAAAATATACATTCATGATAAAACTTGGTCAAAAGAAACTAAAATGAGATATTGATACAAGGAATGTATTAAATTCTCAAATTATACTTCATAAACCAAAATTTCACAACTTGGTTGCCCGTTCACTGTCAATTAACACAAAAATTATTTATTTCAGCTATGAATTATAGTGCAGCGAAGAAAACCTTGTTGGTTGCTAACCTAAAAATGTAAATTCCCAATTTTTATGCCTAATTTTCACGGACATGTAAGGACAAGTGAATAACCCATAAGATCTACGTCAACATCGAACCAATAGCGAATGTTCAGGAAAGAAATGATTAGGCTCAATTCCATTATCCATTACTGACACCTTAATAGTTTTTAGTTATATTAGTATTAATTCCATAAGACATATGATAATTAAATAATGAGTTTGGTTCTGACATGCTCAACCCGTTAAAAATCATTTAACAATTAAGACCCATTAAAATCCATTAATTTAAGTATATAAATTATACTTAGAAGTTTTATATTGGTTAGTGTTAATATTGGGATATCAAAGTTGATTAAATAATAGTTTTGGGAATATTAATGAATTAATGGGTGTAATTAATTTTTTTTTTTAGATTAGGTGTCAATTGTCATACGATTCAAATTGATTCATTATTTTCATGAATGTTGTTGTCTGAAAATAAACTTTATGTAACCTTATAGTACTTAGGATTTGTAAGGACAAACCTTTTTTGCAAAATTATGATATTAATGTTAAATCACCACACACGTATATATGCACACACATACGCACATATGTATAATGTATATGTTCAATCACCACATACATTGTTTTGGTAATAACCCGCTTGATTATAATACCTTTAACATGTTAATATATTGACTAGGTAAGAGAGAGAGAAAGAGAAAGAAAAGTCGGTATGTAACAAATAATTTAGCTTTGAAAGAACTCGAAAGTAACAAACATGAATGATGCATGGGGAATTATCCATAAAACGTCAAATATCCCTAAAACTTCCATAAAAACCTGAAGAACCACCACATTAAACACTGAAAATGAAGGTAAGAAAGAAATGAAAAAAGGAAAAACAAAACAGAGGAGAATATAATAGATAAACTTAGATTCTGAGTTTGCTCACATGATTTATAAGATAACCGTTTTTAAAACTCTAGAAAGCCCCCATATCGAAGAGACATTGCTCTAAAGAATTCAAATCTCAGCATCCCATATAAAAATGAAAACTCAGAATCTGAAGGACAAAAGCTACAAAACTACAAATATATTCATTCTAAAAATATGTTCTAAACGTCTCCATCGTAATTAACTAAAATAGGGAACAGACTCTCATAAGTCATGTAGTGAAAGTGTTAGTTTTGGAGAGAATGTATGTGATGAGGATGAAGAACAGTTGGGTGAGACACCCCACCCCAACCCCTCTGAAACTATTGACCTTTTCATTACATGTTTCATAAAAGCTTATCATTCCTCTAAATAATATTATCCATGATGAACGTGAAACTACACACCTACATAGATATCTCTTGCATAGGTTCTTTAACATTTACTACATATTAACATACAAATGAAATATAGAGAAAGAAGGAGAGGGACATTTTATGGAGACCTATAGGTCTATTAAGAAAGAAGCTAACACTAATTTTGAAAGGAGTGAGTGGATCCTGAAAACACATTTAATATTATAAGATGCCATTGCCTTTATCTGAAGAAGTGAAATGCAAGTGGACTTGTCTTTCTTAAGAAGTGGATGTGGATTTGAGTTTAAAGCTGAACCACTATAAATTGTTGATTGTATCTTCTTTCATTAGTTTCTTTATTAACAACTACAATCTCTCGGGTAAACCAGTTGAGAATCCAAATGCATGACAATTATTTCAAGATCCAAACTGATAAAAGAGCATTAGATAACAACATATATGATCGACTCAAAGGTATATTATTCATTACTATCTAATTATAACAATAGGTTTCCCCAAGGTGATGATGTAGTAAGACAACTACAACCCTCGGGAGAGAAATAAAAATAACTGAACTACAAAATGCCACCAAAGAATTAAAACCAACTCAAGCATGACAACTAAGTTCGCTAGCAAATAATGCTTATCATATAGTTGAAAACATAACTCCTCAAAAGGCTCTTTATTTTTAAGAAAATATGCACATAAAAACAAAAGCATATGTATATGAAATCATATGTACAACGAATTGGAGTCATGATTAAAGTAGTAGGAATAAAAACTAAAACTATATAAAAAGAAAGGAAATTCATCATAATTCCAGCTCTCTGATTAGATATAACATTCATTCATCCTTGCATCTTCCATCCACTAATTCTGCAATATGGAAACTAAGTTTCAATCATAATAAGTAATTTATTCTAAAGAGAAAAATAAAACGAGCAGATAAGGGAAGTGAACCATAACATATAAAAATTCTGGTCCCTATGAATTATACCTTAACAAAGCATTAGTATAAGATTACACCTTAACATATCAAAATCGTGGTCCTAAATAAATGATCTATTGGGATGAGTCCAAGTATGAAATTCCTGAATAAAATTAATTCCAATAGTGTTGTCATGATAAAAGAACAAATATTACACCATAATAAAGAATTTAGCGAAATATTACAATTCCAACAGTGTTTTCAAATGAACTTATATTTATTTAGTGAAATATTACAATTTCTTACAGGGCACATTTAATTGAAAAAGCAGTTGGAATATTCAAGTCTTTGTTGATCAAAAAAATCTGGCTATTAAGGAGAATTACATTGTGGAAGCTCATGGGAATATCCAAGTAGATAATAAAGATCATATTGTTGTAAACTAAGCAACAATATAACAACCCATGTTAACATGTAATGCAAACACAAATACCTGGTGATATTAGTCGACTTCCTATAGCTCTAGTTCAATTAATATATTCTTTAATGAACACGATGATTTCATGTTGATTTTTTTTTTATCTCCTCAATTGCATATGTCTCTTTCCCAACTAACTCGTTTAGCTAAATAAGACAAAAGAAAACATTACGTGACATTTTATCTTTTCGTAAAAGAGTGTGACAAAGAAATAAAATTATTAATTAACAAATCACCTATTTTTTTTAGAGATGTAGAAGGATCCTCCATGATATGTCTCATGAACCTCATGACATAGTAGCCACATTCAAACAAACTCGCTTGTTTTGTCCCCTAATGCAAGACATGTTAGAGATTTTTACACATATTTAGAAGTTGGAAAAGTATGAAATTTTGGCAACTGATTACATTAATTAACTCCCAAGACGACGGTTCCTTTCGTTTTCCCTTTACTTTAAGCGATCCTTTGAGCGCCCTACAAGATAATATTTATGTTAAGATCATTTGATTGATATATATATATACAATTATTCAATATGAATTTACTCACGTAGTTATATAGAGTTTACATTCCGAACTAGGTGTTCCGTGCAAAGAACCAATCCAAAAGGTAATAATTGATGTGTAGTCTATTAAAATCAAAACCCATTGGTACCTAAATGTGAAAGGTCTCAACATCAATACCTTATTTTTATAAGAATATATAAATATATGAAAAAGGTTTAATATAAACAACACACTCACCTTGGGTTGAATGGAAAAACAAATATATAGTTCTCTTCAGCATGTTTCAATGTCTATAATATGTTGATTCATATTCTTTTTAGCAAATACCTCGCGAATAGAGATGGGGTTGATGAATTTGATAACTCCTCGTGTAGATTCGAATCTATTATACAAGCATCTGAAAACAAAACTTTTAACATTAAAAAGCTATAGCAATAAAAATTTGCATTGAAATTACTTCTCTTACCTCATGTATGCAATAAGACATCTAATATATGATGTTTCATCTTATAATATCGAGACAACTCACTTTTGAGAACATAAGTTATGCCAAGATTATGTACAAATATCCTAGTTAGTACATTTACGACATCAGTTGTCATGATTTTGTTCAACATTTTTCCAAAGACATTAATTGCACCACTTTCATCACCATAAATACGTTTCTTCTCTTTCTGGTTTAAATAGATAATGCAAATAAATTTCATAAGTTAAGTATTAAAGAGAACATATCATTAGCCATTATTCAATTGATAAATAATTTTATAAGATCAACAAATATATCTAATACACGTTTTACCTTGGCATCTAATATCACAAATTCACGTGGCCAAGCAACATGTGAATTAAGTGCATCATTAATTACTAAGATGTCAGCATTAACAACTCGTACAAGGAGATGAGTATTCAAAGAGTGAAAAGTAACTATATATACCCGTAAATTATTGTTTCCTAAACAAATATGATGAAGTTCTTCATTTGGCCCGACCTTATTAAATACAAAATCTGCAACAACGATGTTATTTATTGAATCCAAAGTAATTGTACATGGTTTTCCATGCAATAAATGAAACAATGAATGAACAACAAACATATTATCAAGAGAATACTATCCTAGTCAACTAAACCTTACATACCTTCCCAATATTAGATAAGGGGGTCGATGATGGAATATGAAATTGCCTTTCTCATTTCCTTTGGATGATTATTCATCATAAAAAAGTAAGAAAGCACCACAAATGGCAAACTGGATATAATAAAAAATAATTACGTACCGTGTTAACAGGCTTATTTAAGGGCGATTGACACAACTCACTAAACATACTTACATATTTATTATTATCACCCTTGCGATTTTTTAAAGTAACTTTGGATATTAGAGGTGATGTAGCGATCCCTTTTGCAACTTCAACTCGTCCATTAACATTTGTATCAGTTGATCCTTTTATTTATTTTTCCCTTCTTCGGCACACAATCTAGACTCCAAATCCTTAATTTGTTTCTTCGAAGCATGCATACTAAGATGGAAATAGGTTTTATGTGTGACTACTTTGCCTACACCCTTAACCCAACCATTATGCTTAGCAATACATAATGCCATAGTTAAGATGTTCGAGGCCCCTTGAGTGACAAGACTTTCATCTTTAATATAAAGACTCAATGCGTCTTAGAATATTGAAAATTAAGGACATATATTATCAGTATAATGTTAATTATTTTTTCTTCTTAAATAATAAAAACTTAAGTTTTTTAGCCACTTACAATTCTATCAACCATCTTCTTAGTGGCATTATCGTAATACTCCCCATCTTTAGATTACCGAGCTTTTTTCCACACAAAAGACCTTTCATCCTCGTCATATGAATCCCCATATTTCTTTTTACGTTATCAACTTCAAACTAAAAAGTAGATGAATTCAGAGTGTATACTTTTATTAATAATTCTGTAATTAAACAAATACGTACCCAGTCTTCGAAGTGACCAACATAGCCTTTCTCACTTAGTCTATGGTTATATATATTCCTCACTCGTCGTTATACTTTTAATAGTCTTAATATCTTATAATAGCAATTATACAAAATAAGAATATAATGGCAACATAAATATATTCTGAAATTGAACAACTAAAACTAATTTCAATATTTACCTAATAACTTTTAGAGAGCCTATATTCAACAAATTCATCCCATTCTTTTTGGTCAATAAATTTTTTATACTTTTCTCAGGGATGCTTAAATTGACCAGGGTCCTCCAAAAATGACTTCATATAATAAGCATAAAGTTCTTCTACAATACACCAATATCGGATACCACATCTTTCTTCGTATCCAGATTCAAAGCAAATTTAACCTACGAAAGATGACGCATACTAGGTTATCAACGGAATAGTATTTTAAAGAATGGAGAAGTTTAAAACAATACTAAATTTCTCCTGTATAGCCTCCCGTAGGTTGTCCTTCAAATGCCATGGGACTTTATGCCAACTGTTATATGTTATCGCAACCATGGTCCTTGCTAAAAGGCCTTTATAACTAAAAAAAATCATTTTTTGTTGAACAAATTGGTTTACCCTTTGAGTTGTAATGACTCACTTTTTTACCATCACACTTCTTTGTCAACTTCTTGAACATAGCTACACCTCTTCTTTTTCTTTTTCTACTACTGGAGGTTCCTTGTGAATGGCCCATATCTTCGTTATTACGAGCCTGCAACTCTTCTTCTCGATCCATTTCACCTTTGGTATATCTCAAGATAAACGTGCAAACTAGAAACAAGTAACTGAACTTATGAAACTAAAAAATGAACCCCACTCCCGCCCTAAAAAAACTGAAGTTAGTAAAGCATTGAATAAACTCATGTTTTCTCGTATATTAATACATACCATTGACCTTATGATTTTTGAGAAATCTTATCGCAGAGAATGAAACAAAAACATATCAAAAATATCTTTTAAAAAAACTCTTGCCCTCAATTAATTGGCTTATTAATGTCAACCTATGAAAATTGTCTCAATCCAAGCAAAAATGAAGTCAAACAATAAATTTTCTTATGCCATTTCATGTGAACAAACTGATACAAATGAGAAATAAGTTGTTGTACGGTAATTCCAAGCGCCCAACTAGAAAAATTAAAGAGTGACTTAATTAGAAAATCTTCAAACATTGGGTTCTAAACGCATACGTATAGAGAAAGAGGGTTCTAAATAGTGGTAAGCCCCAAATATTTTTAATACATTATGAACCCTATTTCTAAACGTAAAGACTGAACATGATATAAAGCTCAATAAAAAATTGATGCAACCAAAACTCAAACAGTTGAAGCACAACAAGAACCATAAAATAGAAACTAATGGACTTTAAAAATACATGGTTGCATTGAAAGAGAGAATAGTAGAAAATGAAGATTATACTTGATTTTATAAAGGCAAATATCTTTAAAAAGATAGACAAAAAACAAACAACATATTAAATGATATATAAACCCTAAATACCAATGTTAAACTTCCAAAATCCAAAATCCAAAACATAGACCTACTCAACACATTAAGATAATCAAAATATCAAAACTTTTAGTTTTAAGAAAAACATGTTAAAGCCTTAAACAGTAACACACAATTAACTTGTCGCAAATAACTCAAAGGTACTTATCACATGTAATAATAAAATCATCTCAACGATAACATAATTATGAGTGACAAGCGATAGAAACATAATTAGATTAGCCTCCGAAGAACACAAAGTCATCTGGCTAAAAAATTTATAGACTAACTAGGCTAACAAATGGTAGAAAAATATTGAAAAAAATATATCAAAACCCTTAAGATAATAACTTTAGTGCTTATATTGATCCAGATTCCCTCACAATCTTCACGTGCATTAGTAGACAAGGATGTATCCCTTTCATTGAACGATTCAGCGTCTGGCAATACTTTGTTGCCAATATGATCGCCAATATCCCCACTAATGTACTCATTTCCATTATTATCATTTATATAGACTCTTTGAGGAGTTGCTAAAGAAATTGGCCATTAGGATCTAGCTGATTTGGGACATAAAAAACTTGCATGGCTTAAGAGTCTAAAATGAAAGGATAATTTTCGTGGCCAACTCTCCCAAGATCAACTAATGTAAATCCAAGTTCATCAAACTTTATGCCATTATTTTTATCAACCCAATCACACTTGAAAATTGTAATCTTATATGGTATATAATCAAACATCCATATCTCAGTAATGACACCATAAAAACACATATTTGAAATCATGAATTCCTGTCCTTAAAACTAAAAACTTGCATTATTACGCCCACTATACTCACTCTACTATTTTGGTTCACACGTTCAGCATCAAGTACTTTTGTAAAAATTGGCAACCATTGATAACATAATCATAATACCTTGTCACATCACGATAAGGTACATGCATTTCCCATTTCGAGATGTTTGATACTTTATTATTAGGGATTTGGTGCTCCTTGCTAATATGGATTTTTTTAAAAACATTAGTCCCATTTTTCACAATCATGTTCTATATAACATGTGGACAAGAAAACACACCCTTTCACGTAAGTAACTAATAGTAGTTTTGTTGTGCTCATCTTATAACCACCTTTGATTTTGGGACTTCTGGGAATGCTCTCGCCTCCAGCTCTCCATATGCTCCCTATTACGTTATTAATGATGGAAAACATACAGTTAATAATAAAATATTAGATTAATAGTGTTACATGATAATAATAATTTTACATGAATAAAAAATTATTTATTATTCAATATAAAGTCGAACATTATTCATGTGTTGCAACACATAACAATGTGCCTGATCCCAAGATAAAATATCGGCTTCAATAACTTCGCCACCCCATATCGATTTACCGATGAGAATGACATTCCCCCCATCATTAGTTATGACATTTCTAGAGGAAGGAACTCCAACTGCATCTATCCATCAAAAAACTCTGCATGAACTTCAATAGCTTCTTTTGCAATATATTAATGGCTAATAAAACCTTATGGACGATTTCTATTCCCTATATTATCCTTTAACACCTTTATGTGCCTGAAATATTTTTAAACAATATGAGAATCGAAAGAGATACATTATCATATTATTTAAAAATGGATAAAAGTTTGCAAGCACTTACCTCTCATACGGGAACATCCACTAAAAAAACCTCGATCGCAAAGTTCTACTTCTCTAATTAGATGCACCATCATGTCTGAGAAAGTTGGAAGGAAGTATTTTTCCCACAAACATAATGTGATCATAATGTCATTTTGATTTTTTTTAGTTTATGCACATCGATTACTTTCTCACAAAGGTCATTGAAGGATAAGCAAACTCTGATAATTGCATATTGTATATGCTTTGGAAAAACATATTACATTGCCACAGGAAGTATTTGTTGCATCAGTACGTGATAATCATGTGACTTGATACCACTAATTTTGAATCTTGCACCGAAATAATATTTGCAAAATTTGATAGTATTCATTCGACCTTAAGTTGAAGGAGGGTTTCAAAAACCTTTTTTACTTATCTCTGGACAATATATAACACGTTGGTGGTATGTAAGCTCATTTTACGTTAATTTGTGGAGCCAACTCTTCCCATAAGCCCATTTCTTCAAGGTCAAGGTGGATCTTAACTCCGTCTTTTGTTTTTCGAGGAATGTTAAGAATTTTACCAATGATGTTATTGTAGACATTCTTTTCAATGTTCATGACATCCAAATTATTTTGAATAAGAAAATGTTTTCAATACTCCATCTAAAAAATGTTGATTTTTTTCCAACATGTGGACACAGTGTTATCATCATCTCTCTTTGTTTTTGATTTAACTATCTTTTTTGAACTCCCCTTTTCACGTCGTAACAAATTTTTCCAATACTATAGAACCTTTACGGGGACACCCACCTTTGTCTCAGATGTATTCTTCTTTATCTTATACGTTGATGCTCCACAAGTAGGACATGTAGTCTCATCTTTCTACTCTTTTCTATAAATTATGTAGTAATTGGGGCATGCATCTATCTATTCATATTTTATTCCAAACATGGACAATGTTTTCATGGCCTCTATTATAGATGAATGTAATTCATTATCTTCAGGGAGCATTTTTCATAAATGATTTTAACATCTTTGAAAATCTTGTATCCGTCTAGCCACTAGTTGCTTTTAAATTGAAAAGATTCACTAATGCAGATAACTTTTTAAATCTTTTGCAACCTTTGTATAAAGGTTTTTGAGCATTTTCATGAAACTTTCGAATGCATCAAGACTGCTTATATAGTCTTCTTGTGTGTCTTGAACCATCTTTGTTATACTTGAAAAATCTTTTGGAACCTATGGTGTACATTCTAGATGGATGGAATGTGTATTCATAGATGGAGGTGCACAAGGAGCTTCTTCCCTGTGCCATATCCATGTACGATAGCTCTGGTCAATACCATGCATAAATATATGACCTTTAATTTATTTCAAAGTCTCTTTAATTGAAGTATCACAGGATGTGAGTGGACATCATATGGAATTAGGATCTATCGCATTCTGTTCAACAAATTTGAAAACTTGTGTAACTCCCTTTTCGTAATCATATGATAACCTATGTATGGTTCTAAGACTTTCCCATTTTCAAATGAGATTTTCGTCTGAAACTTTGCTATTAAAACTATAAAACAATGTAATAGTAATATAAAAAGTATGTTAGTAATTAATAAGTAACAATCATGTGGTTAAGTAACCAGAAATATATAAGAATATTCTTAAGAAACAAAAATATATGATATGGAAAGGATGCTTAAAACACTTTTACTTGATTTTTTTCATTTTTCTCTCACTGGAAACAAATTGAAGTTATATCAATAGACATAAACACAAGGAAATAAAGAAACATACCTATAGGAAGGTTCAAAGGTGCAATTTAAATCAACATATGTTGTAGTATACATAAAATATTTGTGGAATAAAATCTTTTTGTTAAGTAAATTCTTGGAACAGTTAATGCTTTATTCTCTAGGTTCATAACAGAGAACAAATCCATATATATAAAGAAAGAAAAATTCAGCAATAAGGCCTACATAAGAAACAAGGACTATGTATAATGATCAAATATCGTTCTAAAACAAGGAATGCATAATTCAGTAACCTTGGAAACATCACAAAGATGTCTCTGTGTCCAATTACACCAAAATACATGTCACATTATTCTTAGCTGCAAGTGCCCTTAGCTAATGTATCTCTATAGCCTGCCTATGTAGTCCACCATAACCAATAATAGAATCACCATCACTGTCACCCTCATAATCTTACTCATTACTCAAACACCTTCTAACTCAATTTTAAATAGGTAAGAAGCTTACTCCCCAGCTTTGATCGAAAACATTCTCTGTGTCGTCGTTTTGTAATAGACAATAAGGGATTTAATTTTGTCAGGTTGAGCATTTATAATTGTTTATTGAAAATAGTTAATACTCGTTTAGAGCCCTATAACAGTGTGGGACACAAATTTTAAAAACACCAATCCCTGTTACATAGTTGACTAAATGTTAGGGACTCAGAACTAATTACATATATCGTAAATTATTATTATATCCTTTAGGCAAGTGACTTTAATCACTATTTATTATCTTAGTACTTAAGATCGTTCACTATTCAAACTGTAGTATCTTGGATATTTGTACCAAAAAGCGTAAAATTTGCGAAAAGACATACAAATTAAAACTGAAATCAGAGTTATATATTCCAAACAATACATAAAGCCCATAGCTTTATTGATGTAGTAGTGAACACAAACACCCTTCACTTGTTGTATATTTTATCAAATGAAAACTTATTTGGTCAAACTTTAGAGTCAATTTTAATTAAGACACATATGTTAAAAGTGACGGGTCTTAGTACCAATGTGTTCTGTAATATCTTGTATTTTTATGGATTTTAAATTTAGGGATTTATTAAATTTAATTGAGATAAATTAATTTAATATTAATCCGGAAATTTGTTTTAAATGTTTCTAGCGTGACGAGAGTTAGTAACTATTGGAAAATTATTGATTTGTTAAATCTTACTTATTAAGTAGAGTAATATGTAGGATTGAATTTATTAAAATTTTTACGAGGGAATAATATGATAATTATGGAAATTAAGTCAGGACGCACCTGTATCGTGTCGGAACTAAATTATTATTATCGAAAGTGAATAAATTATAAATCACCCGTATGGCCATTTTGAGTGCTCTAATGTGTCCGAAAGGGTCGAGATAGTCAAAGTAATGTACCCGAGGATTTAGTTTGGGTCTCAGGGAGTTTTTAGGCCTAATTAACATCCCGGGAGGGCGTTTTGAACATTTTGCATTTTTGGGCAATTAAACCCACGATTTTCCCAAGGTTATATCATCTTCTATGAGTTTTCATCTAGGGTTAACAAAAGAAAAATCAAAGAACGTCCATTAGAGAAGAAGTGGGAAAGCTTCCCAAGCAATTCAAGGCCGAAAACTCAACCATTTGCACCGCCACCACCGCCAAATCGTAGATCGCGCGATGGGGAATATAACCACATCACTTTCTTCCACAAATCAAAAACTAAATTTCCAGACAAGTATCTATCTTGCTTTATTTTTAGTTAATGTCTCAATTATATTAGTCTAGGGTTGTTTAGATCTTGTTTCATGAAAGAAAGTGTAGTTTGGAGACTAGAATTCACATGTCGTAGAAGAAGTAATCATATTCTGGACATCTAATTCGTATGTAGATGATACACCACGAAATTTCATGGATTTAGAAGTAGAAAATCTGGAAAAGAATTGGAAGAATTGAAATTTAAAGAAAAGATTAGGGTTCTTGAAGTCTATATAGATTTTACCGCTTTAAATTGTTATACTTGATGACAACTCACATATTTTACGTAAAAAACCATATATTTGGGTATATAGTGCTTGTAGTATCATTTATTGGGATTTTGAGAATCATATATGGAGATTTGGTTGAGGTTGGAGATGGATTTCCGTAACTGGGTTAATGCAATTTCGTCATAACTGCTTGATTGATCGATCGACCCAAGAACATCGATCGATCGACCCCTCCTGGAAAACTGCATATTCCTCTTATTTTGGTTTATTCCGATTAAAATGCGTGGTAACCCTTGAGTATTATTGTTAGAACATTTTGGGATAATAATAGGACCAGTAGGGTTTTATTAAACCCCAACAAATGAGAATTTAATGTAAAATGAAATTAAGGGTTAACGGGGAGTGATTTAAACATATGAAATTAGGCGAATATTTAAATAAAAGATTGAGACTCGTTAGGAAGTTAGACTAGAAAGTAAGTGAGATTACCTACTGAAATTATACTGAGGGAGATAGAATACTTCGAGAGATATGAAGTAAGTATGAAATAACCTATAAATGAAAATAAAAGAGACGAGTCTGTTATACGGGATAAACGAGTAGAATGTATTAAGAGAGGATAAATATAATTATGGATCGTGAGCGCACCTAATTTAGAAATGTGAATATTTATATTTATATGACTGTGTGATTGAGCATATATTATATATCTATAAAAATCATACTCGGGCTACTTGCTATCACAGGGGTTTCCGCGCCGGGATGGTCATATCTCGATTGGGCCTTTATGGGGGATATTGACTCGTACCCTAGAACATAAGATTCCTTGGTACAGGCTATTTGATTGATAGTCAGACGGTCCTAAGAGACGTGAGGGTATGTGCCGATCTCTTAGTGACTTAAAACTATGATTCGCCTCCATTTGTTTGTATATTGTGTTAATATAGTTCGAGAGTGATTCTGGACTAGTATTTTCCTTAGTTTGTGTGATACGGGGACTTAATAGCAGAGTATGCCAACACCATAGGTTTTATGTGGGGTGCTGTTAGTATATATATTATATGTGTGACTAATATATATACGTATATCTATATGGGAACTTTCTACTGTGCGTATAAGTAGATAAGTAATGAATAAATGCTTCAATTTTATTATAAGCATTCGAGAAATTTATAAGGGAAATGAATTGTTCTAAATAACATATAAATCTCGAAAAGAATGATTTCCTAAAATAAATATAATAACCTCGCTTGTCACCTGATAAAACCTTATGGAATAAGTTATAGAAACTTCTGAGATTTATTAGTACGGTAGGCGTGCACACTAGAATGAGAGGTGAGAATTATCAAGAGAGTGTCGCATACTAATATGGTTGTTGCATTAGCCGATAAGCATTTTAAATACTTGCTAAACTAATTTTAAATTGTTTTACACTCAGGCTCTGACCCGTTTCCTGTTATTTCTTCTCTCTTGTGTGTGTGTGTATATATATATATATATATATATATATATATATATATATATTATATATATATATTATACAGGTGCCTAGCCATAGGGGCGTCATGCTTAGGTTCTTTGGATCAGACGTGCTGCAGCTTATGTGGGAGTTGCAGGCCATTGCTTAGACGACCTCGTTGTTGATTTTACAGCTATTTTTAGTTCTTATTAGTTAGGGCATGTGTCGCCCATTTCTCTATTCGATTGGATTGTTGTAAGAGATTTACGTTCCTTTATATTTCCATTCGTTGGTACTCTTTGGGATTTAATTTCTGTCAGGATGGTTTTATATATAGTTTAAAATGGTTTGGTTTATATGGATGAATCCAGTTCTTGTGTGTTACTATCCATCTCTAATATATCAGAGTTATTATATTGTTGGTTATTTAAAATATTTTCATATTCGGATTTAATAAAATGGAAATAAGGTTTTAAAATTGTTTTGACACTTAGCTTAATTATTTAAGGTGTTTAAATTGGAAATTTTATTTTGCGGCAGTGATGCTAAGAATGAACCAACCATCCACCTTGATTTTTAATTTAAACAAGGATAAATCTCCCGGTATTTAATTAGGCGGGGTGTCACATATTCCTTGTAGCAAGGAGATTAATTTGGTTTACTCACTTGTTCAAAATAATGAAGTAATGAATGAGAAATTTGGACTTAAAGTGACCCATTTGAATTTAAGCTAGATGGTGTAACATAGCTAAGTGGGTTTGTCTCATATTGGAAAAGTGGTAGAAATACTTGGAGTTAATATACCCAAGTTATGGGACTAAGGCTTGGATGCCTTGGGCTAACCCAACTCTTTAAAGGGGAGATGACCTACACTATGCATGTGTTGGGCTTGGGCCAAAAGCCCACACGCACGCGCGCCACCGTCGCCCTCCGTCCGACACGGCCCGTGTCCGGGTCGTGGGTCTTTCTTGAACAACTATAAAATTTTGTGGACAAATTTTAATTGACCCTTGGGCTTTAAAATTTATTTTATGAACCAAAAAATCTGATTTTCTGAAACGAAATAATTAATTACGAATTAATTATTTTCCGAATTAATTAATAATTTAAAAACACAGTCGTTTTTAATTATTTAATTAAAAAGTTGAGTTGCATTGCAACTGTACAAACAATCACATCTTTTCTGGGGAAAGCCATGAGTTACAGCTCTTCACCACTTATAAAAAGGACCATATGCAGTCCATTTTAAGTACCAGAAAATCTACCCGAATTTCCTACTACTGTCCTTGTTCCCTTCTTACTACTTGAGAGAAATTCTCCATTATTGGTTCGTGGGACTGTTGCACTGAAGTGCTTCTTGTAATATTCATTGACCGTTTCATCCTAGGAGGTAGACGCCCATTGAATTTTCTATCAGCAACGTAGCGGGGGCGTATTCTGTCTTAAGGAGAGATAGTTCAACTTTCGACTCGGTCAAAACTCTGCAAGTGATTGTTTCAATCACAAACTGTATGTTCTTCTTGGCTCTCTTTACTGTTACTATTTTTTTAGAGTAATTAATCAATTAGTTTTAATTACTGTTTATTTATTTAGTGAAATATTATTTTTTTGTAAACCGGTTGTTGATACCAAATTTAGTCTGCTGACATGGCTCAATTGGGTGAAGACACATGGCAATCTGCGTGGCAACGACAAACACTTACGAACAACACCTTGACTCCGAGGAACCAAACTGCAACGAGGAACTCTTCTTCCCCGATCAACTCAGACGCTCCGACCTACAAGAATTCTCCGAGGAACTTTTGAGTACCGAGGAACTTAGGCGGTCCGAGCTGCACCTCGAACAAAGCATTAATAACAGGATAACCAACAGATTGGCTGCGCATTAAATGCTTATTATTATCATACATATGTATACGCTTAAGGGGCATTGAATGTATTACCCTTTCACATTACAACCTTAGGGCTATAAATACATTGTATTATCCTCATTATAAGTGGATCGAAATTTCTTGAGAAAACTTGTAATCGAGAATTCTCAAACAGTCAGTAATAACAGAAACAGTGGACGTAGGCCATTCTTATAAGGCTGAACCACTTTAAAATTTCTTTGTCTCATTTTATTTTATCAGGTGATTAAATAATTAGATATAATCTAATTTTTTACATCAACACCGGTAAACAACAATCTTAAGACAGAATATAGATATTTTTTTTGTTTTCACTAAATAAATTTATTTTTCTTAATTGAAATTAGATTTGCAACTTTTTACCTGTTTTATGTACATACTAAAACGTGTTTACATTGAATATCTCCTTTCCTACAATTTTTAATTTTTAAAAAATTCTACACATTTCATAAATTGGTTTTATGTTATTGAATAACAGAATAGTGGCTACTGAATCTTCTGAAAATGTGATGTTTGTTCCTCAAAACGATGTGGCGGTTTGTATTCCTACTACCATTCCGACTCATTTAACTCATGGAGAAAATTTTGAAAAGTTTAATGGTACTGATTTCAAATGTTGGCAACAAAAGACGATGTTCTATTTAACTACCATTAATCTTGCGAGGTTTATTAATGAAGATGCTCCTGTGGTTAATGAAAATAAAACGGATAAGACAACTTTGCTAGCTGTAGAAGCATGGAAGCATTCAGATTTTATTTGCAAAAACTATATCCTTAATGGATTGGACAATACACTTTATAATGTATATAGTCCAATCAAAACCGCTAAATTGTTATGGGAGTCTTTGGATAAAAAATATAAAACCGAGGATGCCGGCATGAAAAAATTCGTGGTCGGTAAATTTTTCGAGTATAAAATAGTTGATTCAAAGACTGTCATAAGCCAAGTCCAAGAGCTTCAATTAATTTTTCATGAAATACTTTCTGAAAATATGGTCATAAGTGAAACATTTCAAGTTGCTACAGTAATTGAAAAATTACCTTCTTCTTGAAAAGATTTCAAAAATTATTTGAAGCATAAACGAAAAGAAATGGGAATTGAAGATTTAATTGTTCGGTTAAGGATAGAAGAAGATAATCGTAAATCTGAAAAGAAAAATAGTAACCATGCTATGTTTGCAAAAGTAAATATTGTTGAGGATGGACAAAAATTCAACAAAAAGAGGAAGCACAAAAATGAAGGCACAAGTCAATAAGGCGGTGCTAAGAAGTTCAAAGGAAAATATTTTAATTGCAACGAAGAAGGTCATAGGAACAAGGATTGTCACAAGCCGAAAAAATAAGAGAACTTCAAGAAGAAAGCACCACAAGCCAACATGGCAGAAGTTGATGCATTATCCGAAGATGTTTTCAATGTTTCTCTTTTCGCAGTTGTATCTGAAGTAAATTTGGCGGGTAATACCAAAGAGTGGTGGGTTGATATCGGCGATACACGCCATGTGTGTTTCGATAAAAGTATATTCACAACCTACCAACCAATTGGGAATGGAGAACAATTATTCATGGGAAACTCCTCCACCTCGAAGGTTGAAGGTAAAGTAGTGCTAAAAATGACTTTGGGGAAGCATCTCGCACTCAACGATGTATTGCATGTGCCTGACGTCAGAAAGTACCTTGTCTCCGATTCCGTGCTAAGCAAGAAAGGATTTAATCTAGTCTTTGTGGGAGACAAATTTGTACTAAGTAAAGAAGGAATGTATGTAGGGAAAGGATATATGTGTGATGGGATGTTCAAATTGAACGTTATGACTGTTGTACCTAAAAGTAATAATGATAATAATAATATGATATCTTCTGCTTATATGCTTGAGTCTATGGATATGTGGCATGGTAGACTTGGACATTTTAATTATAATACTTTAATTAAATTAATTCACTTAGAATTAATTCCTAAATTTAGCATTGATACAAGTCACAAATGTAAAACATGTGTGAACCTAAATTAACTAAAACACCTTTTCATTCAATTGAAAGGAGTAGTAAACCTTTAGATTCAATTCACACCGATATATGTGATTTAAAATTTGTTCAAACTAGAGGTGGGAAAAATTACTTTATTGCCTTGTGGATGATTGCACTAGATATTGCTATGTCTATCTTCTAAGAAGTAAAGATGAAGCAGTTGAAGCTTTTAAGCAATACAAGATAGAAGTTGAGAATCAACCTGGTAAGAAGATTAAATAATTAAGAAGCAATAGAGGTGGTGAATACGAATATCCTTTTAAGGAAATATGTTTAGAGAATGACATTATTCACCAAACTACCGCACCTTACTCTACTCAATCAAATGGGATTGCGGAACGTAAAAATCGAAATGATGAATGCATTATTAATAAGTTTGGGATTACCCAAAAATATGTGGGGGGAAGCATTGCTTTCAGCTAATTACATTCTCAACAGATTGATTCATAAGAAAACGAATAAGATACCTTATGAATTGTGGAAAAGACGCAATCCTTCCTACAAATACTTAAAAGTGTGGGGGTGTCTTGCAAAAAGTACTAATTCCTGAACCTAAAAAGGTGAAAATTGGTCCAAAGACTATTGACTGCATATTCATTGGTTATGCACATAATATTATTGCATATCGGTTCCTTGTCCATAAGTCTGACATTCTTGAAATTCATGAAAATACAATCATAAAATCTAGGAATGCATCATTTTTTGAAAATATCTTTCCTTGTAAGAATACACAAGAAATAAGTTATAACAAAAGAACGCCTGAAGTTACAAATGGTGAACCTCCAAATATTATTGAGGAAGAACCTAGACGTAGTAAAAGATATAAGATTTCAAAATTTTTCGGTCCGAATTTTCTAACATATATGTTAGAAAATGAACCTCAAACGGTAAAAAAATCTCTATCCACTCCGGAAGCCTCATGTTGGAAAGAAACTATGAATAGTGAAATTGAATCCATTATACAAAATCATACATGGGAACTGGTGGACCTACCACCGTGGAAAAAACCGTAGGGTGTAAATGGATATTCAAACGAAAAAGTAAAGCTGATGGAACCATTGATAAATATAAGGCTAGACTTGTAGCTAAAGGATACAAGCAAAAAGAGGGAATAGATTATTTCGACACCTATTCACCTGTTACAAGGGTTACATCCATTAGAATGTTAAATGCAATTGCAGCAATACATAAATTGGAAATACAACAGATGGATGTTAAAAGGACATTTTTAAATGGTGAATTAGATGAAGAATTATATATGGAACAACCGTAAGGTTTTAGATCTCAAAATAAAAGGAAAGTATGTAAACTTCTGAAGTCATTATATGGGTTGAAACAAGCACCTAAACAATGTCATGAAAAATTTGACAATGTCATGAAGTCAAATGGTTTCAAAATAAATGAGTGTGACAAATGTGTTTACATCCAAAGCACTCAAGCAAGACATGTGATTGTATGTATATATGTAGATGATATGCTAATAATTGGTAATAATAATTATGTTATCAATTCTACTAAACAAATGTTGACTAGTAGATTTGAAATGAAGGACATGGGATTGACTGATGTCATCATAGGAATTAAAATTACTAGAACCCCACAAGGAATTAGCTTATCTCAATCACATTACGTTGAAAAAAATACTTCAAAAGTATAATAAATATGATCAAAGTCCAGTGAGAACACCTGTAGATCCAAGTCAACACCTCCTTAAAAATAAAGGTGAGGGTATATCTCAATTAGAGTATTCTCGTATTATTGGAAGTTTGATGTATTTATTAAACTGTACTCGACCTGATATAGCATACTCGATTAGTAAGCTCAATCGATATACGAGTAATCCTAGGAAAGATCATTGGAAAGCCTTGATAAGAGTTCTTCGATATCTTCGATACTCTTTGGGGGGTGGGTTGCACTACGAACGATATCCAGTTGTACTTGAAGGCTATAGCGATGAAAATTGGTTATCTAACTCAAAAGATTCGAAATACACAAGTGGATATGTATTTACTCTTGGAGGTGCAGCCGTATCTTGGAAATTCTCGAAGCAAATGTGCAATTCAAGATCCACTATAGAATCTGAATTTATTACTTTAGATAAATCTAGGGAAGAGGCTGAATGGCTTAGAAACTTCTTAGAGGATATTCCAATATGGTCAAAGATCGTGTCACCTATTATAATACATTGTGATAGTCAATCGACAATTGCTAGGGCTAAAAATAATAATTATAACGGTAAATCAAGACATATACGTCGTCGACACCAAATCGTTAGACAATTTCTCTCAAATGGAAATATTTCTGTCGACTATGTAAAGTCAAAGAAAAATATTGCGGATCCACTAACTAACTGAAGAACAAGTTGCAAGTTTATCACTTGGAATGGGCCTAAGGCCTGTGAAATTGTAAAGAGTCGTCTTAATGGAAACCCAACCTAAATGACTGAAGATCCTAAGAAATAAGTTCAAAGGGACAACCTAATTATGATGATTCAGTTTGCACTGAGGAGTAATACTTTAATTACTTCCTCCCATTCCGAAGACGGGTCAGTGCACCAACTGCCGCGTGTATAAGGATAAACTATGTTTTAATGATTTCTATATCTTGAATGTATAGGTCAAGTGGGGTATTAGCAAGATACTCTTTATATAAATCACCTATGTGAGTGAGAAATGGCCGCTTCTATGAGAATAACAAAGGCTATTTCTCTAACACACTCATGAAACCAGGAGGCCAAAATGGACACAACAATGAGAACCAATAAGGTTGGAAAGACATTGTGTGAATACTATTGTCTAAGTCTACACAAATGATCGATCAATTTAATACATCACATTCATCGATTGGCTAGTAAGCTCGATAGTATCTCACTAGGAAAGATTCAAAGCCACAAGCTATCTTTTTCGATGCAATATTTTTTCCTAGAAAAACTCTCTGTTTGCATATATATTCGTTTGATTCTTCCAAATTTCATTCATGTGGGGGATTGTTGTATATTTTATTAAATGACAACTAATTTGGTCAAATTTTAGAGTCAATTTTAATTAAGACACATATGTTAAAAGTGACAGGTCTTGGTACCAATGTGTTCCTTATAGCAAGGAGATTAATTTGGTATACTCACTTGTTCAAAATAGTGAAGTATGAATGGGAAATTTGGACTTAAAGTGACCCATTTGAATTTAAGCTAGATGGTGTAACATAGTTAAGTGGGTTTGTCCCACATTGAAAAAGTGGTAGAAATACTTGGAGTTAATATACCGAAGTTATAGGACTAAGGCTTGGATGCCTTTGGATATCCCAACTCTTTGAAGATGAGATGACCTACACTATGCATGTATTGGGCTTGGGCCAAAAGCCCACACGCGCGCGCGCCACAACCGTCGTCCATCCGGCATGGCTCGTGTCCGGGTCGTGGGTCTTTCTTAAGCAACTATTAAATTTTTTGGAAAAATTTTAATTGACCTTAGGGCTTTAAAATTTATTTTCTGAACCAAAAAATCTGGTTTTTCGAAACGAAATAATTAATTTCAAATTAATTATTTTTCGCATTAATTAATTATTTAAAAACGCTGTCGTTTTTTAATTATTTAAAAACGCTGTCATTTTTAATTATTTAATTAAAATGTTGAGTTGCTTTGTAACTGTACAAATAGTCACATCTTTTCTGGGAAAAGCCATGAATTGCAGTCCTTCACCACTTATAAAAAGGGACATATGCAGTCCATTTTAAATACCAGAAAATATACCCGGATTCCCTACTACCGTCCTTGTTCCATTCTTATGACTTGAGAGAAATTCGTCATTGTTGGTTCGTGGGACTGTTGCACCAAAGTGCTTCTTATAACAATCGTTGACCATTTCATCCTGAGAGGCAGACGCCCATTGAATTTGCCGTCAGCACCGTAGCGGGGGCATATTCTGTCTTAAGGAGAGATAGTTCAACTTTTGACTCGGTCAAAACTCTGCAAGTGATTGTTTCAATCACAAACTGTATATTCTTCTTGACTCTCTTTATTGTTACTGTTTTTTTAGAGTAATTAATTAATAATTTTAATTACTGTTTATTTATTTAGTGAAATATTATTTAGTCCGAAGTAAAAGTATGAATATTTTATTCATGATTTGAGAAATGATTAGGATCAACTATACTCTTAATCTGAATCAAGCTTTCCAAATTGTCCTTGAAGTACCTTGTACTCAAAGAACCTCTCACCTCTGCACAACTTGTGCCCACTCCAAGATTGAAATTCTTAAAAACACAAGGAGACAAATAATTGTAAAACCTTGTAAACCAATTTAAACATTTTATTTGCTTCTCAACCGGCATGTTTGCATCCTACGTAATCGCGTCGTACATAATGTACAAGTGTCCAGCCCTATGAGGAAACGGGGTCGCTGATTCTGAAATCTCATTCATCTGTCCACTGTATGGTGTCATTATTACATTCACGGCCCTATCTTCTAATTGGAAAACCTTTTCCATATTCCTTCAAGGCGTATATAGAAATGGCTGACTTCAAAAGTCAGGTCTTGCCTTGAAATATGACTTCAGTGGTGTGGTCCTGTTTAACAAAATATCAAGAGATCACTGATTTGTGAAAGTAGAATTGTAATTGAAAAAAAGTTGGGATATCAACCAACTCTTTTCCATACAATTTTTTCCTACCAAACCCAATTCAGGGAAGATGTTTTTGCATTATTGAAAGAAGTCTATTAGATCCTCCTAGGAAAAATGATTCAAATGAGACTTGTATTGTTCTCTTACTGACTTGGGACCCGACTAGTAAATTTACCCTCCTAAATAGATTTCTACCTATATTTGGTGCAAATAATGTAGTTTTATTTTGTTCCATTATCCTATGGACTCTGAACAGGGTCACAGTCACGAGGACAGATCTTGTGCAAGTAAAGATCGTTTGTATTTTAGATTCATCTACAAGCGTGATAATTAGTGTGGGGCTTAAAGTGGAAAGTAACACAAATTGGTGGTTTTGTGCAGATAATTGTATGGAGGTGTAGGATGAGTTTTGTGGGGGTATTGATGACTTTTGTTATGCTATACGAGTTGATGAATAATTAGGTGCGACATTGAATTAAATTTTGAGGTTGTGCAGATGTAGAAGATGAACATGAAACTGAGGAGAGAAATTAAAAGAAAAGTAATGAAGAAGAGATTATTGTCTTTATTTCTTTTTGAGTGACTTGTGTATTTGCACAGGATAATCTATATTATACCTCTAATACAATAGTATTAGAGGTGTTAATACACAATTAATGCTACCCAATTCACTCGGCAATCCCTTTTCCACTCAAAAGTTGGCGTCTATTTCACTCCTTTCTCATTCAATGCACTAAACGTTTACAACTGTATAAAGGGCCATGTGACCCACTAGACACATGAGCCTGCCTCTTAAAGTAATACGCCTCATATTCGGCAATATATTATTCAATCGATGGATACTATTATTACTAGAGTAGAAAAGAGAGAGAATAAATAATATCAGGCCCTGCGACGAACTAGCAAGCACAGGATAAAGATAAGAAGTCCGTGGTCATCAATCTGCTCATATCAATATCAAGGTCTAAGGCCAGGTTGGGAATGGTCGGTCTTCTTCAAGACCAAATGGGGCAATTAACTGAAAAGGCATATTTGAGATTGATGCCATGTTGCACCAAACTGTCGACATAACAGTTTGATTATATATGTACTGCTTGATCTGTTGACAAAAGTTTTTTTTGGAAGTACTTCTAAGTTTGTAGAATTTGATAATAAGTAATGGATTTGCAATATTTAGAATAAGTCCTTAAAAATCCAAAGATGCGTAACTTGAGTGAATTAAGTATTGGACTGTGATTCGGGTGATCTTTTATTTTATATACCTTTTATTCATAGTGAAAAGTTGATAGAATAAGATGCACAATGTAGTTTTTCCACCAATGGTTTCTATATACATTTGGTGTCGATTGCCTTCCTTCTGATTTATTTTATCTTGCACTAATTGATTAGTTAAAGGAACAAGATAATCCACACCTGACAAGGAGATTGAATCTAACAATTGATTTCACTAAATTATACCTTTTTTATCTGCCATAAAATTTGAATTACCTTTTTCAATTTTGAACACTTGGTTTTTACAAATTTTATTATTTTCTTCGTAACCAGAAATAATAGTAACATTCTATGTTCTTTATTTTCATATATTTTTTTTCATTTTGAACCTCGGCTAACAAATTATTCATTAGAAAAGGGCTATTAAAATCAAGAGTAAATCAGTTATTAACGCCTGTATGCAACGAAGTAGAAATATGTACTGTTTGAGATTGATGCCATGTTGCACCAAACTGGCGGTACATCAGTTTGATTATTTATGTACTGCTTGATCTGTTGCGAAAAGTTTTTTTTTATGTACTTAAAAGTTTGTAAAGTTTGATGATAAGTAGTGGATTTGCAATATTAACGGTCTCCTACAGTATTCATGAATATATAAAAAAATAAATAAAAGAAAGAAATTACGAGAGGGGGATATTAAATAAACCCTCTGGGATTTGAAGGAGAACCCATTTTTCTTTGTGTGGGAGACCAAAAGTCCATGTTCACACATGTTCTATGAGATGAGATATGAACCCATATTTAAAAAATTTCCAATTTTTTTGGTTAAGAAATCTCTCACAGATTTTTGTGCGTTATTCATTTTTTATCTCTCACGATATCTAAGGCTAAGTAAATCTTTGAATTTTATAGTTTATATATTTGTAGGGCCTAAAATAATATTAATTATAGATATAGGACAACAAACATTTGGTTTACATTTTTAGTTCCTATTTGAAATTATCAACTGACGTGCATGCTGTGATTGGTTAACGTTTATGGATGTGGGTCCACGCCAGCAGTTTAAATGTGTATGAGATTAAAAAATAGGGACTAAAATTATAATAAAAGATTTGTTGTCCGATTTTCGTAATCCATATTATAATTAACCCTAAATTCACACCGTCCCTAAATTTTAATGCTATTTTTCTTTCTCTCACGGGAAGGATGTAATTGCGATTTTTCTATTCATCTTTTATGTTATTGTTGGGAATAATCACATATTTACTCGGATTTTCCAATCCAAAGCTCCATCACGGTTAAGTGCATTATAATTGTTGTATATTCACATTTTTTTACTTAGTAAGTAAAAGAGTATTTCCCGTCTTTGAACATTTTTCTGGGCATGTGGGTCTATAACTTTACTATAGACAAAATTCATAATTATTTATTTTGCTGATGCTATTGAATAACATGTTACTGGGTTTACAGCAGTTCTTCTTGATAGAGATATAAGCACGTACTTTTATGGGTATCTCCTTCTCTCACCATTGTTTTTTTGTATTTGTTTGTTCAAAAATATTTATTTTAAATCTTTAAAGGTTTTTTTAGAATTTTTGCCTTTTCGTAATTCTTGGACCCCTGACTCATTTGATCATTTATATTTCATAAATTTTATTCAGTCTATCCACTTTTGTCTAGATAGAATGAGATTTTACTTGCAAGTATGTATCTCAAAATTCAATGTCTCATATGGTAAGTTTATGTCAAATTGAAAAGAAGGTAAATGTGATAGTGTTTTGTGATTTTTGAAAGAACATTTGTAAGCGTATTTTTTTCGATGCACATAGTGGCTAATATGGTAAGATGGAGCCTTTTATGGTCTAATTTATGTATGTGCATTCATTTTTGTCTTATTATATTCACTTAACTAATCTATTTCTCCTTTTGGGTTGACGAGTGATTTTTTTTTCTTGGGATGCCTCTTAAGTGATTTATTTATCCTTTTGTTGTAAGTACAAATTTGTGACATTGTTGATTCAAAAATGGTATAATAGTGATCTTCCAGCCCAAAATGTTATTTTTTCTATTTAATGATTAGTTATGTTTTTAAATAAGGAAAGAGAATGGGTGGTGTTTTATATAAAAAACATTCGTTCTAGGATAGTAGTCAGACCAGTGGATTAGTTATTGTGATTTTACGTGATATTCTATTTGTGAATGCATTCATATGGAAAAATCAATATACATCTATTTGAATGTCCAAACTGGGCAAGATGCCTATTGCGTCTATAATGGAGTTGTTAAGTGTTATATTTTAATCTAAATTTTATTTTTTGATTTTTCATTTAAATAAGTATATTTGTTTTAGGTTTATGACATAAACTGTATATGTGAACAATTGATATTTTGACAACGTATATGCATTGTTTGTCGATAAGGCACTTAGAATAGGAAAATATTTGATTTTTCATATAAATGGGTATATTTGTTTTACATAATAGATTTTTTTATTTCAATATACCTTTTCTATAAATATACTTTTAATAAAGAAATTATTATATTTATTATCATATTTTATCATCTACTAAATTTACGCCCACACATCACGCGGTTTCCATGCTATACTTCTAAAATAGTAGCATATAGACATAAATGCATGATTAATGTTCTCATAGAACTCACAAAACTCAGAATACTGTACTCCCGTTTTTTATTCTCCTATATTTGCAGTCCATTTCTCCGTATATAATCTAAAGTCCTTTCATTTCCGATCCTGTTCATTATCTTCCTACTGGTAAAATTATATTCTTAAAAACCCAAGAGTCCTAAATTTTTTTTATCCCTTTCTCTTCCCTACCACTCCAAGTTTATATCTCTCTTCTACTCCAATCATAAAATGACCAATTCCCTCACGCTATTGCAGCGTGGAACCAAAGCCCAGCAGTCCATTCTTTAAAAAACTTTGCAGCCGAAACCCCAAATCCCAACGCTCCCCCACACGTTAAAAAATGGCAGTGATTGGGACAAAATCTACACGCCCATGGTTGCCTCTGTTGGAACCTACTACTTTTTCGACTGCAACCTCCATTTGATCCTGAAAATGAAACCCAACATCACCACCGACTTCTTTTCTGAAAATCGCCAGCATCTTGAAATCATGCTCAACAAGTTCTTCAATGATATTACAAAACTTAAGAGATACTACGAAGATCAATTGACTTAAATGTTCAGCAACGATGTATTGGCGAGGATGACGCTCTTGGGCGGTTGCTTTGTTCTGGGTTTTTTCTCGTATTTGGGTTTTCGAATCATATTTGTGTGAAAATATAAAGAATATTAAAAATTTCAGAGATGAAAATTTGTTTTTTTTTTCCGTTTGTATTTGGTTCCTTTGGTGCCTGGTTTCATTAATGTTATTCTGTTTGATGAGAAAATAGAGGATGGGTCTTTCAAGATTTTGTTTCTCAAAAATTCACTCACAGAGAAAATAAATAGGATTGTTTCACGATTGTTCATAATGTTTGTTGTGGATGTTATTTTTAATGTCTAAATCCAGTTTTTTCTTATTTTCATTATGTGAATCTAATTTGGCGCACCTTTATTTATAAAAGAATATATATAATTGGACCTTAAAATTCCATTCCAAAATCATATTAGTGGTATAAAAATCTATGAAACTTATTATTTGATCATTCTCAATTTTAAATTGCTATTTCACAATTTTTTCCATTTAAGAATTAGTAGTCTCATTCATCTAAAAATTATGGCTTATGAATAATCATTTACAAAATTATTAATAATTGACTTTAAAATTTTCTTTTAAAGGATTGCACCAATGATAATAGTTTTGTAATGTATAACTATCAAAGTATGGTGTAAGAACTACATGTGCCCGCAATCAGAAGCTCAACCAAAATCAGAAGCTCAATAAAAATAAATTGACATTCTCAACAAAATCTCAAAAATCCTCTTTCATCCCTGTATAATTTTTCATTTTTAAAACTTTCCTTAAAAAAATCCCAAAAATATCTCTTTTTACTGTCTCAGCAGCAAAGTAAAAAGCGCATTGCATTGCATATATATATTCTTCTGTGTTACATCAAATTTTGTAGGAAATAAAAGAAAAGCAAAAAATAACGGGACTCGGTCCGAACCCACATTTTCTCTCTCTCACCTACCCTTCACCCCACTCTCTAAGAGCTTCCACCCCTACGACGCGCTCTCTTTACCCTACGGCGAGACGATGCACCATCGCTACCCGAGCCAGAGTCCTCCCCGGACGAAGCAGACTGCAGCAAATAAGAAGGAACTGGGATCGCATCCCAAATGTGGGCAGTCGTCAATGAGATCCAATCCCTAATATTCCTCAGCCAAGTGGTCGACACCCGGACTTGCCGCAAGAAGAGGGAAAAATCAGTATCAAAACCGAAAAGGAACCAAAAAGAGGAAAATAACAGAAAGGTATACCACAGGACGAAGGACCACCTCTGTCAAACCCAGTTCCTCTGGATCCACCGCATGAGGACAGTGCAACATAGGCACCATCCCTCCATCAACCCGTCGAATATTGCATGAAGGGGTATGCAACCGCATAAAGGGAACCTCTGAAGTCGCCGCCACCACAGACGCCGACAGACCACCGCCACTGTGGGAAGACCCCACCGCCCGACTCGAACCCACGTGAGGGAAAAGCAAGGCATCATATATGATGGGCGCCATCAACCAGCTCGTCACAAAGTCCATATAGTCATACGGCGCAACCATATCAGTGTACAAAAAGTAGGACTCACCGATCATCGTCGCGATCCTCGCATCCTCCGGCAGCATCCGCTCCTGCCTCATAGACGTAGGAGGCTGCGCAGGTGGCACCACCACCTCCTCCTCCGCAACCTTCCAAACCACCTGCTCTCCCAGATACCAAGAATGGCCGAACTCATGTGCCAATAAATGCCTCATCTGCGCATTCACCCCATTCTCCCTCGTATCCTGAATGGCTGTCCCCTAAGGGTAAAAGGTCACTTGAAAATCCTCGGTAGGCATAAATCAATACGAAATTAGAACATGCCAAAAACCATGGATGAAAAGGAAAGAGTTTTACCCTACCACTGGTCAGGCCATTCAAGACCTAGCGTACCGCCTCCAAAGAGAGATATCCCTTCGACTGCCGATTGGCCATGCGCCATCGATACAATCGGCAGAAGTCCCTAACGGTATCATCCTTCAGAGCAATCAGCGGGGTATTGCACCCAATTACCTCATAGAACAACGTCTGCCAAAGATAGGAATTCACGATAAAAAAGAGACGCATAAGGAAAATACGAATGCATGAAAGAAAAATGCGCAAAATTAAAGAATACCTCAGGAAGATACGTGGCTCCAATAAAAGTTTGCTGGAAGCACCGACTGAATGCATGCAAAGAAAAATAGAGGGTCGCCAAAGTCAGGCTCCCCCAATCATAGAGAGGGATGTTCGAAAACATCCTCAAGTAAGGCAAGAACCACAAATGGACGACGTTGCCACTTGACGCCACCATGAAACCTCCCAGCACCAGCAATATAAACAACCAGGCCATCTACCTCACCTGCAGCCCATCCTCCACATCAACCACCCTACTCAGCAAGACATCCTTCGGCAAGGACAGTTGGATCGAATCCCCAGACACTATCCTCCCTACATCGTCGAGCGTCGCCCTCACCGCCTCCGGCCTCACCCTAAGAGAGCGATCCACCTCTATCTGCTCCCCATCGTAATTCAGCCCCAGCAGTTGCTGCACGTCTATGGGAGTCACGGTCATCTCCCTAAAACCGAAATGGAAGGTGTGGGTAGTATCCCACCATATCTCCCACAAAGCGCATAAGACCGCTGTCGACCGAGGCGTCTCATCCAGCGCATACGCCAACCTCCCAAAACCCGCTGATGATACCACCCAACGCACCACAGGTGGAAGATGCTCCCATATATCCTTAAGCCTCGTCGTCCCACAGACATCCTTGACCCCCACCCATCGATCGGCACTGACCCCTTACCTTCCCGAGGCAGTCCAAAAGACCGTTCCACTACCGAATGGCACCCTCTGCACCATGCCGACCGGCACCCCCTTAAAATTTCGTACAAAAATTCCCAGAAAATACCAGAAAGACCTAAAAAATTCTCAAAAAATTCCTAAAAATCCCAGGATGGATTTAGAACATTTTCACCAAGAAAATTTCACACTACCTCAAGAGGAACCCCCATTTCCCCAGCGAAACTCTCAAAAACCAAGTAAAAATCCTCCCAGGAACGTCCCCGGAGGATCTCTAAAGATCACCCCCTATGCCCCAAAAGTCTCAAGAAATACATCCAAACCCTGGACCACCTAATCACTTCCCCAATGGAGTTTACGGCATCAAACTTGCCTTTCCTCCGCAAAATCCCCAAAATCACAAGGATTTCCCCAGCGGAACTCTGGAGGACACTACATTTTCCCCAAATCATTCATTATTCCCCAGTGGAATCCAAAGTTTAATCTTTACCCCCCAACAGAATCCCTGATTATCCCCAAGGAAATGTAGGTCAGAATTGACCTCAGTCCTCGGTCATCACCTCTCTTAGGTCAGAATTGACCTCAGTCTTGGATCGTCACCTTAGTTAGGTCAGAATTGACCTTGGTCCTTCATCGTCGCCTCTCTTAGGTCAGAATTGACCTCAGTTTTGGATCGTCACCTTAGTTAGGTCAGAATTGACCTCGGTCCTCGATCGTCACCTCTCTTAGGTCAGAATTGACCTCGGTCTTGCATCGTCACCTTAGTTAGATCAGAATTGACATCGGTCCTTGATCGTCACCTCTCTTAGGTCATAATTGACCTTTGTCTTGGATCGTCACCTTAGTTCAGTCAAAATTGACCCCGATCCTCGTTCGTCACCTCTCTTAGGTCAGAATTGACCTCGGCTTTGGATCATCACCTTAGTTAGGTTAGAATTGACCTCGGTCCTTAGTCGTCACCTCTCTTAGGTCAGAATTGACCTCGATCTTGGATCTTCACCTTAGTTAGGTCAGAATTGACCTCGGTCCTCGGTCATCACCTCTCTTAGGTCAGAATTAACCTCGGTCTTGGATCGTCACCTTAGTTAAATCAGAATTGACCTCGGTCCTCGGTCGTCACCTCTCAGGTTAGAATTGACCTTGGTCTTAGATCCTCACCTTCGTTAGGTCAGAATTGACCTCGATCATTGGTTATCACCTTAGTTAGGTCAGAATTAACCTCGATCCTCAGTCGTCACCTCTCTTAGGTCAGAATTGACTTCAATCTTGGATCGTCACCTTAAGCCCGTAAATTTGGCTTCAACCCACATAATCGGTCACCCTCATCTTTAATCCCACAAAATTGGCTTCGACATGCAGAATCGGTCACCTCATCTTCAAGCCCTCAGAATTTCCTTCGACCCGCAGAATCGATCATTCCTAGCACCTTGTCAGGAATTGGACTAAACCTTTCCTCCAAGCCATCCCTTAGGTCCTCAGAATCGGCCACGGCCCTCTGAATTGGTTGTCCTCACTCCCTTAGGTTCTCAGAATCGGCCTCGACCATCTGAATTGGTCATCCTCCTTCAAACGCATCATGCGGTGTCTATTCGACGGGTATCATTTGTTCCAAACTCACCCGTCGAGGGGCTCTGTAGACATACCATTCTGTTACCCCCTAATCTCTCCTAAGGTCCCTAGCACCTCCCTTCATCACTATAAACCTAGGTCATACCCCGAGTACTGACCTAGATGCCATTGAGCACTCTTCGGCTCTGTTTGACCAAAAATCAAAGTCTTCAACTCAATTGAGACTGAATGAATCTTTGAAGGGCACTGAAACCCCTTTCCAACGGTCCATCCCGTGCACGATTTTGACTTACCATGCGAACGAACGACCCGTTTTCCCCCGAAACTCAATCAGGAGGCCACCGGGCGCTCCCGGGCTCTGTTTGACCTAAGTCAACTCTTCATTTCGACTGAGACTGAATGAATCTTTGAAGGGCACTGAAACCCCTTTCCAACAGTCCATCCCGTGTGCGATTCTGACTTACGGTACGGACGAATGATTCGTTTTACCCCGAGAGGTCACCGAATGTTTCCAGGGCCGGTTGACCAAGGTCAACTCCTCGAACATGATCAAACTCTTTGGAATGTCGAATTTCATCTCCTAAACTTTCCAACGGTCCACCCCGTGTACGATTCGGACTTACCATGAGAACGAATGATCCGTTTGCATGCGATAATTCCCCGTCCAATGGACCGACGAATGCTTCCAAGCCATATTTGACCCAAAGTCAACTCCTGAACCCGGGATCAGTCCAAAGGACTTTCGAAGGTCTCTGAATTAACTTTCCAATGGTCCACCCCGTGCGAGATTCTGATCAACGGTTTGCGTTCTGCGGCTGATTTTTCGAAAAGGCCTAAAAAACACTACCAAACAGCAGGTCCGGTAGTGTGCCTAAACGCACCTGCCGATTGGCAGGAACAGGACTATGTCGATCGGCAATGACCCGGGCCTATGAAAAGGAGGCCTGACCTCACTTGCAAGGGGAGCCCAGATCAGATAGATATCACTCTCAGCAAATCCAGAAAACCTCTCTCGAAGTCAGCGCGATTTCCATACCCAAATCCCTTTCCAACCTTCACTTTTCATCATCCTTTTCATCAAACTTGGTGAATTCACTACCCTCCATCATCATCCAAGTCTAAGGGCTGCTCTCCAACATTCAAGATCAAGCTCAAGATCTTCAAGAAGGTCCAATTTTCTCAACTCTCTCCTTAAATTCTAATATTTTTCGCAATAACTTGTTTTATTACTTAGCACTTTTATTATCTCATCTCACACATCCTAATATACTTTTTATTTAGTATTATTTCACATCCCTTATTTTCATATATATAAAAACCCAAAAAACAAGAAAAGGAGGGTTTGCTCATAAATTCCAAACGGGAATTCTCATACTTTTCTTACACTTTTCTCACAACTAAAACACTTTTTCTACACACACACACACACACACACACAAATAATATAATACCCCTGATTGGATTTATGGGATAAACCCCACCCCTCATTTCGCATGCGAACTACGTGGACTTTGATGCCTCTATAGGCTACGTAGGCGTCTCGAGGTAAAACCCGAGACCCAAGTCCTATTTTTTTACTTTTTTCTCTCATTTTCTATTCTCCAAACTCCACTTTCCTATATTATATATATACATATATTTTTTCTTAGTGGCGTATTATTCCACAGGCGTTATCGTTCCATCATAACAGTCAACGTAAGGATAATCGCGTAAATTCTATTTTCTAATATTTTTATACCTTCCTATGGATGACTCGCTTTACCTCTTCCGTGGTACAAGTAGATGATTCCTATCTCCACTATATATACACATGCACACATATCACGGGCAAAATAAAGGAAAATAACAAAAACCCATGAGAGACCTAAAGGGCGGAATTGGTGCCTAACACCTTCCTATTTCGTAACTTAGCCTCCGGACCCTCTTCGAATCATTTTGGTTTCGTATGCATCAGTATGTCTTTAGATGCTGTCCTTCGGGGTGGCTTCCCTTTTTCTTTTGTCTGTTTTGAGTAAAATAGACTGGCGACTCTAATCTCTCTACACCTTTCACCTCACTCAAATGACGCTGATCGAAGCGCTCCCGAGAGGGACGCGCGGGACCTAGGATCCATCCATTGCGCGCCCGCCCGTCACCAGGACCCGGGATCGAGGATGGCCACACTTGAATAATAAAAATTAAAAATTATTTAACAAGATATGAAATGCCTCGTACGCACCTGACCCAATCGTGCCCGACCAACTAAATTAAAGCCATCAAGTATGGTATTAAAAGTCATAGCTTGAGTAGGAAACAAAGACTCAATCCTCTTAGCCTTCAAATCCATTATCAACAGTTCGAAAAACAAGAAATTCCAGTACTAACAATCTCTTCTTCTTCTTCTTCTTCTTCTTTAATATCTCCAGCCTCTAATTCCATCACCTTCTTTCATTTATTGACTTGTAATCTCAAGATTGTTGTGTTGAAATCCATAATTTTTTTTAATAAAGTTAATGCGACTACAAATGTGTCTCTAGTGCGTGATAATTACGGTTCAAGTGCAAACCGATCACATAAGTAATAACCGGTAAGACGGGTTCGATTCCTCAGGAAAATAAGACGATCTCTCGTGACGACGTAGGAAAGGTGATTAACCCTAAACTGATTCTAGAAAAAAGAAACAAAAAGGTGATTAATTTTGGAGATTGGTTTCTAACAACTAAATGCAACTAAATTTAAACTACTAACTAAACTACGTGAGCATAATTTAGACTATTGAAATTGATTAAATATGAATAATGAAAATAGGTTGGACTACAATCCCCCAACCCCTAGTGTGTTTACCAGATATAAAACTAGCTTGAATTAGATAATTGATTAAATCCGGTCTTTATTAATCTCAAGCATTACATATATGAGGGTACTAGCTCACTTCATACATAATTAAGGGAAAAAATAAAGCGGTGTTGAAATAGATAACACACACACCGCATTTCTAAACACCCTGGTTACCTAGGGCAACCGAGGTTAAAAGTCCTACGATGGTTGTGACTGCTACACAAGACCATGCAATCATTATTTAATTCAAAGACTAATTTTTTATATGTGCAAACCACATCAGGTTGGGTTCATACACCCCAACCCTTAGAAATCTAGTGCAAATTTTCTTTTTGTATGTAGTCATTGTTGAAAGCCACGTTAATCAAAATCCTCAAATACTTACAAATGTAATATCAAACTCAAATGTAGAGGTAAGTAAGGGTATCAATCCACATCAAGGAGGTAAGCTAGAGACAAACTCAATTGTAATTCAATTTTATTTTCTTTTTAGGCTTTTGCTTTTTCTATTTTTTTTAATTTTTTCAAATATTAAAACAATTAGGTGAGGTGAGGTGAAAGAACACTAAACTAAAATGAAAGATCAAATTACAAACTAAAAAAATAACTAAAATGGAAAATAAAGTCTAACACTAAAATATGAGATAAATGAGGTAAATAAATGTGAGAACAATCAAAGAGTGGGGTTAAACCATAAATTTTAGCTATTCTAACTAATTAATTGAATTAATTGAATTCTCCCAAATTAATATCAAACTTACAAATCAAATCTTGTTGCAAATGTAATTTTAATAGTAACCTTTTAGAATATTAAATTTAACACCCCACAACTCTAGAAAATAGATCTACACTCCTTTTAATTAATCACCTGCTAGGATCGATCAATTAAAATTTACACAAATCTTAGAAAATAAATTTAGAGTTGAAATTCAAGTAAAATTACCCCACTTAAGAAACCCCTATCTCTAGTTCGAATCTAAAGTGGGTATTATAACTAGAATTTCGATTTTCTTTCAAAAATCATTTACCCTCTCTCGAGGCATAAATTTAAGGGTGAGGGATCAAAATTAACATTCAAATGGAATTTTCAAGTAATCAAACTAATTAAATTAAAATAACATCAAATAAGGGTTCATCCCACCCCTTGAAAGGGGATTTATCCTAACATGGTATGAGATTTGACAATTTAATAATTAAAGGCATAAAATAAATGAGAAGAGAAGAGAACAATCAAACCCAATCTCTTGAAGTGAAATTGAACTCTTATTTCCTTGAAATCAAGCACTATCCATCCAAATTGAGAATCCAACAATAATCAATTCAATATAATACTCAATTGAATTACTCACAATTTACCACTCAAAAATCTCTAAAAAGAAAAATAAAAACTATTTACAAAATTAATTTCCTAATTTATTTTCTAATCTAACCTATCTCTCTCTAGAATTCTCTTTACCAATTCCTATTCTAAACCCTCCCTTCAAATTGAGTCTTCCATTCTTTAAATAGTAGGCATGGAGCATGTGGGTAAAAATGGGAAGACAAGAGTGTATGGGATATAGAAGGTATTTGGGTGAGGGTATTTAGGGAATTATGAACACATGTGCATGGATAAGAGGTGAGGTCATGTGGGAAGTGTGGTGGTGAGGATAAAATCAGATTTTGTTTGAAGGGTATTTTGGGCAATTGGGGTAGAAGTGGTAGTTGGGGGTATATGGGTAAAATGATTTTAAGTGGTTTTAAGACATGTGGGGGTTTATTATTTTGGTTTGGCTTTTGGTAACAGGTAGAAATCGTGCAAGAGAAATGGGTGTTCGGGTTAAGGCCATGGGATCTCGGGTCAAGGAAGTGGTGGTCGGGTTGAGCCAAGGCAGGAGGTAGCAGCTCCGTCGACGGGTTGGAGTTGGTTGGAGGGTCACGGCGTCGGTGCCGGAGGTGCGACATGGTAAGGAGCGTGGCCGGAGTTGTGGTCACGAGGTAGCGCCGACGGGATGGAATCGGGCTTGACGTGTTTGGGTATCGATGGAGATCGGAGGCTGGGGCAGTTAGTGGGTCGGAGGGTTCGGATCCAGTTGGGTTGATCGGAGCAGGGGATTCACTCGGGTTCATGGATGAGTCTGTGCGCGGGTTAGGATAAGGGTCGAACTCGGGTATGAGTTCAGAAATGGTTTGAGAGGTTGATGGGTTGTGGAGGTTTGGTTATGGGGGTTAGTGAGGAGAGAGAGTGTGGTTGGGTGAAAGGAAGAAGATGGAGTGGGTGATGAGAGAGGAGAGAGAAGATGGTTGGAGGTTGAAGATGGGGTTTAGTGGTATTGTGTGGGTGAGGCTGTAGAGGATAGCATGAGGGTGAGTGTGCTTATGTGTGCATTTAGTTTGGACACCTAAAAATAACACTAACTAACTAAAAATAATAAACTAAAAATTAAATCCTAAAAATAAAAATTAAAACTTAATAAAATTAAAACTCAAGTCCTAAAAAAATAAACTAATAAAAGTAGAAAAATAAACTCCTAAAACTTATCTTAATAAAATAAAAACTAATGACCTACAAAACAAAACTAAAAATCTAATAAAAACTAAAGACCTAAAAAAAATGAAAATCCAAATAAAACTAAAATAAATGAATTCCTAAAAAAAACTAATCCTAAAATAAAATAAAAACTAAATACTAAAAATCAAAATAAAACAACATTAAATTAAAAGAAATAGAAAATAAATCCTAAAAATTCTAAATAAATTTAAAATAAATCCTAAAAATGAAAATGACTCAAATAAAAAATTAAAAATATAAAATAAAATACAAAACGGAACAAATCAAACACACACGGCTCTGAACAAAGTTTAGGTATGTTAGGATAGGCTAGGGTAGGGTAGGGCTATGGGATTGGGTATTTAAGTCCATTCAAAGCGCATTTGCCTCGATATATAGCTTTTGACACCGCAAACGGATCTTTGACCTATAAGATAAACATTTAAGCACATAAGACCCATATTGTCGAGAATTAACAACTAAAGTACGTCTATTCGGGGTATAAAATGTACAATTTTGGGTGCTTATCATCTAGCTTAGCATGGTATTATAAATATCTACGTAAAAATACATTAACATGCATGAAAGAATAATGAAATAATAATTAAAGTTTCAGAAATAAAGGTTACCAAGATTAAAGAACATGAACATGCAAGTAGAAATCAAATCTTGAAGGAAACTTGGAAAAACTCTTGAATTTAAAGTGCAAAATTTGTAAATTCTTCTCCTAGATGTTCCTCCTTGATTAGGAGATTTTACATGAATGAAATCTCCCTTAAAAAAATCCTAATATGAGTATATATAAGTCTTGGGTCGTTTAGAAGAGTCCCCAAACGCTAAAACTCTTTTGGCTAAAAAAAAATAGGGCTAAAATAAAAATCCCGCTTGGAAATTTGTCACACTTAAAAAAAAAATAGGGCTGAAATTTGTCACACTTTAAAAGCGTGGCTAATTTTATAACGGATCTGGAGCGTGACAAAAGGTGAACCGGTTCGGTTATGGTCGATCAGTTCGGTTGGGCCTTAACAATTTTGCCTTGAATTTCTTTCTCAATTTCAAATGGGAATAACTTCTTCACCGTAGCTCAGATTGGGGTGCCATTTTTTTCTGTGTTCTTGCAATTTCAAGCTCTTTAACTTTCTAGATGTCCCCACCTCTAGAACATGGATGAAAAAAATAATATGAAAATGCCCTTGAACTCCCCATTTTTTAATTTCTTTCACTGTTTCGGGTTCTCTTTCGCACTTTCTTGCATGACATACCCATAAAACATATAAGAGATAGACAAAACACGAAATACTTACCCTAAAGGTTTATTATCATGAATATGAGATAAATCCATATTAATTACAATGCAGGGGATCATATAAATACAAAAATTAAGGGGATAAATGTGAAGAATTTATATCTAATCAAATTCCCTAACTCAGAACTTTGCGCGTCCCGAGCAATGTAGAAACATAAGAGTATGAGTTGAGGACCCTGCAAAAACTTTATTGGGATAGAATACCTTTTTTGCGGGCAAGCGATTGCATTTAGTGTATGCAATAAGCCGTTAAACCTCTAGGTTACCCTAGTAGGACGTGTTGTGTCTGGTGAG
The DNA here is from genome assembly GCA_949130495.1 of Sambucus nigra. Classification (NCBI taxonomy): domain Eukaryota; kingdom Viridiplantae; phylum Streptophyta; class Magnoliopsida; order Dipsacales; family Adoxaceae; genus Sambucus; species Sambucus nigra. The sequence continues at coordinate 289,990,630 of OX422218.1, read as the reverse complement.
GATTTGCAGGGAATATACCCACAAAAATAATTTTCGACTCAGAGAAAAATCAAAATACTTAAAAATTGTACAATTTGAATTACCCAAAAAATGGTCACCGCAAATTTCAAGAGTCTCAATTTGTAGTGTGTGTGTACGAAGACGAAAATTAAACCGCCAGCTTCCACCGATTGGTCATTACTTTACTTTTTGAAAATTCGTTTTGATTCAAATGCTCACGGATACACTCACAAATGAATCACTCGGAATGTGGTTATTTATTTCGATATGCGTGAGTTATAAGAGTAAATATAATGGACACAAATTCATGCACACAAAATTAAAAGACGAAATTTTTATGGTGAAAAAATCTCATTATCGAAATACGGTTATTTGGAAAACAGGAAACATCGCCTCTTGTTCACACCAATTAATGTTATTTTTTATCTTTTTCTATCTTAGGCTCTTCACGCGGTAATTAATTTCGCAATTCGGACTCGGTTACGACTTTCTCGAATTGTAAGGTGTATTGGGTAAAAATTGAGAATGACTAGGAATTTCGGAGTTGGAAAATTTTGCTTATGACGCCCGTTAGTCCTTTTTCGGGCTTTTGCTCATTTTTCTCTTCTTTTCTTCGCATTTTTCTTTTATTGCTATTTTTTTGTTGAGCTTTATTCTATTATTTTTTCTTGCCCCCTTTTTATTGCACCTTTTGGACTTTATTGATGAAATTTTCAATTTTCACAACTCCGGACTAATTGGGCTTTTCGGGTTACCAAACGAAAGGAAAAATTTTATTAGGCTTAATTAGGTTAGGGAAATGGAAATTTTTCGCAACATTTTATGGCTAATATTTTTGGGTAAACAAATGAGGGCCTAGCTTCATTTATTCGAATTACTAATTATATTACCATATGCTTCTCGAGATAAATTTAGTTTAGAGATATTTTTAGTGCATTTTCAAGACAACATCTCACTTGTTTCCCATAATCGATTAAAGCAAAAATTTAGAGATCATCAACGACTTATTTTAAAAGCTGAATTAAACGTTGAGTTAACCGTTAACTCGGATTGATTTAGAAACTCAGAAAAAGTGATAGGCTTGAAATCTCGTCGGGTTAATTAATCTCCACACTTATTCGTAAAGTCGTCAATTTTTGCTCAATTTCCATCTTTGGTCAATTTCGGCTTTATGCAATTTGAATATTACAATTTGAGACTTCAAAAAAATTGTGACATTTTTGAAAATTTTAAATTCCAATTTTTATTTATTTTGAAGAAAAAATATTTTTGGCTTTTTCAAATTTTTTATTTGGAAATTTTTGAAATTTTCTATAAAAGCATACTTGGAACGAACATCTGATCAAAACAATGAAACTAAACAATAAATGGGACGAATATCCCACACCCCCTAACTTAAATGTTGCATTGTCCTCAATGCGAATCAAGAACACAACACAAAGAGGGAAAAGAAAGATATTACCCAAATGGAGCGATCCCCAATAAGTACGAGTCCGTTGAATCTACAAAACATGTTAGAACCAAGCATAACAAAAAGAATAACAAGAACTTTAACTAGTTACTCTAAACTATAATTAAAAGGAAAAAAGTAAAGAAAGAAGCTAACTATGTACCACCTACGATTTGAACTTCTAATAAGTTATACATTAGAAGTCAAAAAATTTGAGGGTCCACCCAAAATACAATTTGACTTTGAGGGATAATCAGTGTACCCTCATTTTCATGTATGCCTCCTGAAAAATAAGAATTCCGTTTGAACAATGGTAGGCATGTGTGAGATGGAAAAAATGAACCATCACTAATTAAATTTTTTAAAGTGATTATGGGGGATTTGGATGCTTGGTGGGACAAGTACAATTGGGATGCAAGAAAAATAGAATCACTTCCCAAAGACTTTTCAAGTAGAATGGGAAGAGGGGAACACAAAAGAAAGAATACACCTTGGAAAACAATTCAAGCAAAGATTCCTCGTCAGTAAAAGGTTTAAAAGTTTCAAAAGTTTCAACCGACTCATTGGAATCGAGTGGTACTTGTAATGGTTCAATAACAGAGAACGAAAATGGTGATGAAATAAATTAAATATCAAGTGATTCATCATCACTTGGAGATTGATTTTCAAGGGAGAAAGACTCACTTGAATGAGTTGTTCTTCCAATTTTTTTTAGGTGAAATGTTAGTCTCGACCTCCTCTTTGTTTTCCAAGTCATAACGCAACTCATTGCAAAGTTCGATAATTTCTTTACAAGACCATAATCGATATTCAACCCGATTTAGGTGGAAAAAAATTCAGAGTTTTTTTATGAGAAAAAACATGGTTTCTTCCAAAGTAGTATTCCTTGGATCTAGAACCTTGGATTCCTCATTTGGTTGAAAACGTTCTTTAGTTTCAAAAATATCGAAAGAAAAGTCGTCATTGGATTCGAATAATGCATCCAAATCTTGCTCCCCAAAATAATTTTCTTCCCGATATTTGTTTTCAAGCCTTTCATACTCAAGAATTAGAAAGCTCTCACCCATGGTAATGGATCGAGTGCCAAATTCTGGCACACAAAAATCTAACGGACTACTCCCATACAATCCTGAGTGTTAATGCCTTTCATTCTCAATACTTCGACGATCCTCGTGTTCCCCAAAATAATTTTCTTCCCGATATTCATTTTCAAGCTTTTTATTCTCAAGAATTCGAAGGCCCTCACCATTGGTAATAGGTCGAGGTACGAATTCTTGAGAATGAAAGTTTGAAAATGATTCCCATATGAACCATTATAATTACTGAACTCATTATGAAAAGACATTATTACTAAATGGTTTGTAGATGAAAAATCCACGTAAAGAGGTGTGTGGTTGATAATTCAATGTTTCTTGGCTCTCAATTGTGCAATCCTGTAAAAAGGTTAAAAAAAAAAAATATCTTACGAAATAATAAATAAATTATAATCAATAACAAAACATTCCCCGACAACGACGCCAAAAACTTTACGCGACTACAAATGTGTCTCTAGTGTGTGCTAATTACGGTTCAAGTGCAAACTGGTCGCGTAAGTAATAACTCGGTAAGACAGGGTCAATTCCTTAGGGAAACAGGACGATCTCTCGTGACGATGTAGGAAAGGTGACTAACCCTAAACTGTCTCTAGAAAAAAGAAACAAAAAGGTGATTTATTTTGGAGATTGATTTCTAACAACTAAATGCAACTAAATTTAAACTACTAACTAAACTACGTGAGCAGAATTTAGACTATTGAAATTGATTAAATATGAATAATCAAAATAGGTTGGACTATAATCCCCCAAACCCTAGTATGTTTACCGGATATAAAACTAGCTTGAATTAGATAATTGATTAAACCAGATCTTTATTAATCTGAAGCATTACATATATGAGGGTACTAGCTCGCATCATACATAATTAAGAGCAAAAATAAAGTGGTGTTGAAATCGATAATACGCGTGTCGCATTCTTAAATACCCCAGTTACCTAGGGCAAACAAGGTTAAAAATCCTACGATGGTAGTGACTGCTACACAATACCATTCAATCATTATTTAATTCAAAGACTAATTTTTTATACGTGCAAACCACATCGGGTTGGGTTCATGCACCCCAACCCTTAGAAATCTAGCCTAGCATGGTATTACAAATCTTTACATAAAAACACATTAACATGCATGAAAACATAATGAAATAATAATCAAAGTGCTGGAAATAAAGGTTACCAAGATTAAAGATCATGAACATGCAAGAAGAAATCGAATCTTGAAGAAAAATTGGAAAAACTCTTGAATTTAAAGTGCAAAATATGTAAATTCTTCTCCTAGATGTTCCTCCTTGATTAGGAGCTTTTACATGAATGAAATCTCCGTTAAAAGAATCATAATATGAGTATATATAAGTCATTGGGTCATTTAGAAGAGTCCCCAAACGCTAAAACACTTTTGGCTAAAAAAAATAGGGCCAAAATAAAAATCCCGCTTCTTGAAATTTGTCACACTTTAAAAGCGTGACTAAGGTTATAATAGATCTGGAGCATGACAAAAGCCGAATCGGTTCGGTTCTGGTCCATCGGTTCGGTTCGTCGTTAACAGTTTTGCCTTGGATTTCTTTCTCAACTTCAAATGGGCATAACTTCTTCAACGTGGCTCGGATTGGGGTTCCATTTTTCCAGTGTTCTTAAAATTTTGAGCTCTTCAACTTTCTAGTCCCCACCTTCGGAATATGGTTGAAAAAGTACGAAAATGCCTTTGAACTCCCCATTTTTTTGGTTTCTGTCACTGTTTTGAGTTCTCTTTCGTACGTTTTTGCATGAAATACTTGTAAACACATAAGAGATACACAAAATAAGAAATACTTGCCAAAAAGGGTTGGCAACATGAATATGAGATAAATACATATCAATTACAATGCACAGCATCATAAAAATATCAAAATTGAGCGGATAAATGTGAAGAATTTATGCCTAATCAATAAAGATAATAAATAAAAAAGTGCACCTGGAGAGAAGGATGGGGCGAGATAAAGGAGAGGGATGGGTGCGACGTCGGATGGAGGGAGGCACCGTCGGGTGAGGGGGTAACTTGATTGGAGGCGTAGTCTGTTAAGGGGGGCGATTTGTGTGTTTCATGGTGGAGGGAGTTTTGACGGGAGAGAAAAAAATGGGGAATTGAAAGTGAATTGAGGGTTTGTGCGCGTGTAAAATGAGTAAGAAATTACAAAAAAACTATTTTGCTCAATTTTGTTAGTAAGGATTTAAATAAGTCCTCTCTAAAAGTGACATTTTGCAACGAAATAATTCCTTGCAAAATGTTTTTAATATCATTTTATTTTTAGAGACGATTTTTAACTTTCCTTGCTAATAGTATTACTTTTAGCAATGAAATTGACTTCCTTAGTAAAACTTTCATTGCAAAAGCTAATATTTCTTGTAGTGATATGTGATGCTGTCCAAGACCAATATATACAGATTTATTGACAAAGATTATCATAAAAGACACAACCCACATAAGTAACACATAAATCATTTAATGTCATATTCTTATGACAATACATTCTCTGTTGGGTTATCCATATAACTAGCTATCGGTGCATATGCGACGCTTGTGCCACTTGTTTTAAATATTTAAATCCTAAAAAACAAAAAAATGGATCCAAAATAAGTTTCTATATGAAGAGTTTTGATGAAATGATCCTATTATTTTGATTCTTACCATACTATATCATTTAACAATTGAATCGTATTTTTTAATCATATAGGAACATTAAGAAAGATCGTCATTATATATGCTTTTCTTGATACTTTAAATAGTAATATACTTTGTAGATGGACTCCATAATGCCAAATAATTAGTTTGAGAAAATTTGTATTAACTTTCATCAGTCACCATTGAATTTTACATTTACTAAGTACATTTGAATTAGAATAACTAAAAGCATTTGATACATCTTACAAACCACTTTTCTATAAAATATAAAATTTGGCTGTGAAAATATTACATGTTGAGTAAAAATTTGTTCTTGACTGGGATGTACTAATTTCTACTTTTGATTGGTGTTGTTATAGTTCATGCCCTAAATATACAGGTGATTCTGTATTTTTTTTATTAGTGCTGACAATTGTACTAGCCTTTACAAATGCATAATCCTTCTGATTGTTAAACTTGGTAATGCTCACCCTTATAGGATAGGATTAAGTTGGTCTAAGTTAGCAATGTTTAACTATTATGCTTTGAGCATTTGTTGAAAATTTTACAAATGTAATCAAGATTAAAAAATGATACAACTCTTTTAAACTTCATCGCACATGTGAATAGCTAATAGATGGATACACAAAGGACATTTTATCGAATACATTGTCTATGTACGTGCATTTGTGAGTTTATAAGGATATATGCATATGCGTTCTCTATAAGGCCTCTATGAAATTAACATATACCATAAATATGAGAAAAAATAAACATGAATCATCATGTACAAAAGAAAAAAAAACATGAAATCAAGATTCAATCAATTTTAAAGTTTTCTCAGAAATACCTTATTCAATAAAAAAGTCGACAATCAATGGTAAATAAATTCTCTGCAAGGGATGTTGAGAAAAAAGTCTCTTAGAATATATATATATATATATATATATATATATATATATATATAGAGAGAGAGAGAGAGAGAGAGAGAGAGAGAGAGAGTTGTTTGGTGAACGACAATCAGAGGTTGATAAATGCTTTGAATTGATCGATGTAGACAATAGGGTTTCTCAGAATTGATATATATATATATAGAGAGAGAGATAGAGAAAAGAGAGAGGGAGATACCTTAGTTGTGAGGAGTCGTGCTTATAATTTGTGGAGAAAGATGCTAGGGCTTGTTTTGTGAGTAACAAAAGTTTTGATTCCAATATAATTTCTCTCCCGCTAAATTCTAAAAGATAAGCTCACGTTTTTAACTATTTGACGAGTATTTTGCGGGGCATGATTGCATGGTGTGGTGGCATGAGGGAAAAGCCTTGTATAAAACTACTTCCCTAAAACTTAGGATGCATGATAACCCTTTTAATTTCAATTTTCAGAAAAATAATAATTATATACAATGATATTTAGAAAAGGTCCTATAAGTTATTTTATTATATGACATGTTTTATAAAAATGTCACGACAATTTAATTTCTTTCTTATTACTTGATGTTTTACCGTAACAATTTCATTAAATTAGTAATATAACATTTTTATGACCACTTTTTCAAAATGTCATATGGCCAAGTTTAAAAAAATCATTAAATTACTTTGTTCTTGTAATGTCACATATAAATATACTTTTAAAGGATTTATTCACCAATGCCCCCTTTTAACTATCTAAAGAGGGTATACCCACGGTGATGAATGGTAAGTATAACTTCATACGATCTTCGTTGATTCGCGATTGTTCATTCGAACGGATGAAGTTCGTATGACAATGTATATTTGATTTTTAATTCAAATTAACACCAACGATCTAAATGTAGTTTGTATGAATCCCCAAAAAAATTATATCACGAACAAATGAAATTCGTATTAAATTTTGCTGAACTTGTAATCATTCTCCAAATTTAAAGAATACTTATAAATCATTGTACAAAATTGGTCCCCTTTTTCCCTCGAGTGCATGCAAGCATTTCTTTAAAGTTGAAAAATTTGTTGTAGATAGTAGTAGATGCTCAACATTATAGTTGTGGAGGCAATTATTATGCAACACAAATAAATATGAAAGAGGTGACAACCAAGAAAAAACAAATAAAAGGCCAATCACACAACAACGGGAGTACGTGGTTCAGCAAAGAAGTGCCTACGTCCACGGTGGTTCAGTCAGTGTTATTTCTCTATATTCTGAAAAGTAAGTACAGAGAATACAACTTGTCCTTTGCCCCGGACTTGGGGTTTAATTTATACATGTATGTGTTGGAGTAGTGGGGGTGATAGGTTCCTCTTTATTATCCATCTCCCTTTCATGGGATCGTGTTCCCCCACAACTTCTCTTCATGGCATCGTGGAGTAAATGGATGAGTACCAGAGGTGATGGGCCTGGGTTTTGGGCCGCTGAGGAGGGGCTACTCGTCCAGGCCTTATGGTGATAGAATCGGGGTACCCACAATTGCCCCTAAATTTGTTGGGCCGTTCTTATGGATCCGATGAATTTAAATGATCAGCAATGATGGTTGATTTCTTTGAAAACTGTGAAGTTGCTTTGGCGGCACCCGCTTCGCTATCCGTGCGTTATGATTAGTTTTGAAGGCTTGTTGGAATAAGACACATTTTCTCTTCGTCGTTCCAGCTTTTCCAGCAATCTTCTATCTTCTGAGAACTCTTGAGTTTTGTACCTTCTGTTTTCGGTCTCCACTCTCGTCGCTTCTTCGCCTTTTGATCTGATCTTCTGTCCTGTAAGTCTTTCGTGCCCTTTTTCTTGAGTTTATAGTTTTTCTTGTATTTTTCCAACGGCGAAGATTGGGGATAGGTCGGTAACTGAGTTTAGAAAATTCTACGGTATTCCTGAGTGGGTAGAGATTGAGTGTTGTGCCTCGCCGCCTAGGAACGTTAGGGACATAGAGGATGCACATTGGATTCACGTCCTGTTGCTCTCCCAGGGGGGTCTTACCTTTCCCCCTAATGGTTTGTTTCTGCACTTTTTTAGTTATTTTGGTATTGTGCCTGCACAATGTTCGCCCAATGTATGGAAAATAGTGAACGGTGTGCACAGGATAAATTAATTGTACGGCACAAGGTTAGGGCTTGCCGAGATCTGCTTTTGTTATTCTTTTTCTCGTACGAGTTCAGGTGTTCTGTACCTTAAGGCTAGGAGCCCTGATAGGGTATTGGTAGTAAATTTACCTGATTCCCATAAGGACTACTGGCAAAAAGGGTTTCTCGTTAGGAACTGGCAATACTCCCCTCAATTTGAAGGGTCGAGGTCTGAGAGGTTCACTATTCCCTTTTATGGGGAAGAATATATAGGTAGATGTTGTATTATTGTTTCAACCTTTGCGGGCTTTGTGATTTATCTAACTTCTCCTTGCTTTCTCTTTTTCAGCGAAGATAAAGAACTTGGAGCCAGCTCTCAGCGAGGTTCGTATCTCGAAACTGGTGAAAGCTTGGAACATCAGGGAACCTTTGGGTGACGGCGAGCATCCTAGGTCTGCTGCTTTTCTGCTTGAATACAAGAACACAGGCTCCAGCTTCATAGCCCGACCTGTGGAAAGTGTTTCGGACTTTGACTCTTCCGAAGAGATTTCAGCTGAGCCCATCCAATTAGACGAGGAGGAGAGCAGCTCGGAGAGCGAGCCTGTAGGTGTTGTGAGTAACTTGGGTGGAGGCAGTGCTGATAGTAGCAGTTCATCGAGTACTACCAGCAGTCCAGGTGAAGAAATGCCTCCCAGGAAGAATCTAATCCGGGATGATGATGATGATGATGATGTGCTTCTTGCACAGAGGTCCAAAAAATCGAAGACTGTCTCCGGGGCCATAGCTACTGGTTTTCGGCCTTCCTCTCAAGAGCAAGAGAAGAAGAAGAGAGAGGAGGAGCAGGCGAGGGAGAGGGATAAGAAAAAGGAGGAGGAGAGGAAGAAGGTGGAAGAGAGAAAGAGGAGGGAGAAAGAGAAGGAGGAGGAGAGGAGGAAGATGGAACTGAGGACCAAGACCGGTCAAGCCTTGGTCCCAGTATCTGCTTTGCCTGAGGGGGCTTCGGTGGCCACCTCTCCTCAACTCGCCCCTGCGCTGCTTGAAAGGGCAGTCCTCCCTGCAGATCGCGAGAGGGCGTCAGGGTCTGATCAACTGGACTTGCAAGCTAGCTAGAGGCTTGCCTTGGTAAGGTTTCTTTTCTACTTCCCAACTTCTTCTAATCTGTTTTGATGGTTTCTTCTTTCTGATCTTTCCCTTGTTTTCTGCAGTTTGTGACTGACTTCGCTGTGCTCTATCGCTCTCGCGACGAGCTGTTGAGAAGGAAGAGCGAGCTGGAGTAGCAGAATTCTACTCTGGTGGCCAGGGGTTCTCAGCTGGAGGCCGATCTGAAGGCTGCTGATACGGCTCGAGCTTCTTCTGCCTTGGCCTTTGCTAATTCTGCTCGCGAGAGAGATAATGCTGTTAGGGAGCTCGGCGAGCTGAGGAAGTCGTATGAACAGGTCTGCTCTAGCAAGCTGGACCTTGTGGAGAAGAACAAGGTTCTTGCCGAGCAGCTGGAAGCGGAGAAAGCCCAGGCAGCCACTGTTAAAGAAGATTCATATAATTCTGGCTGAGCTGCTGCGTATGAAGACGCCGAGGTTCAGATAGGCTATATCAGCCGTCTGAACTTCAAGAAGGGGTGGAACGAGGCCCTTGTGGCTGCTGGGGTGGATGTTGCATCCCCACTTTTTGACGAACATGATCCAGGGCCCAAGCCAGTTGTGGATGAGGAGCCAGCCCCAACTGCTGAAAGGGTCAATCCTGCTTCTCAGACGACTCTTGCTGATGCTTCCGTGGTCGAGGGGGCAGTGCACACCTCTGCAGAGGGTGACGCCCCTGCTGATGCTGATAAGGACAAGGGTCCGTCCACCGAGGTTGCTAAGTGATAGGGTTTCTTTGTAATTTTTTCCTTTTTTGTTCTGATGTAACCTCGCTCATTATCAATAAAAAGGCTTCGTTTTTGTTTATGCTGATTTCTTTTTGTTCTCTTCCTTTCTTTTTTACTTGTAGTTGGTTGATGCTGATGAATATATCCCTACCACTTCACATCTGGGTAGGAATCTCGGTCCAAATGCGAGTCCTGCTGTTCGCCAGGCCTTCGCTAGACTCTGTCGGTTTGCTAAGTTAAGTAACAAAAAATACAAGGATCAGTCTGAGCTGGTGGCCAAATTGAAGGACAGGCTCCAGGAAATGGAAGAGATCGGAGCTTCAGTGCAAGAAGAAGTTAGCGAGCTGAGAGCCAAGTTACTGGAGGCCACCGAGATTAATCAAGTCGTGGAGTTTCTTCAGCGGGAGAATGACGACCTGAGGCGGGAGGTCTCGATGCTTAAGGAGCATTCGCCGAGCACCGCTCCGGCAGTCCTACAAGGTTCTTCCTCGTCGCGAGCTGCTCGACCTCCCCTCCCGCGTGATGGTAGGAGTACACGGGGTAGGAGTAGGGAAGTTGAGGAGCAGCGTGAGAGGGAAATAGAGGAGCTGCGCGGTGATGTCCGGCGAGCTTACGTAACTGCTGCTGGGCTCCAGAGGGACGTCACCCGACTGCGGCATCTATTCAAGAAGGGCCCTCGCCAAGTGTGGACTGATGGCTATGATTAGGGCTGGTTGGATGCTCCCACGAGATTATCAGAGTTCGAGGAGCTTTCCTTCATCAGGGGGTGGTTGAGTGCTATTAGAGAGCTGCAGGTCCCGAGGAATTCGATATTGTGGTATCGGCATGAGATGTCTCCGTCTACTCTGATGCCCAATCCATTCAGGCGAGATGACCGATGGATTCCTATCGATGCTATTCCTCGGCGGCTACTGGAGTTGGACACAAATGAAGTTGTTGAGGAACTCGATCCTGCCCCTGATGACGGGAGGAGAGCTAAGGTTGCTGACTACCTTGCTCGGAGGCTTCCCCCTTCTTGATAATTTGTTTTTTAATAATTGTAAATGCTTTGGGCGAACCTTTGCCGACTAAACATGTACTATTATTGTTTGTAAATATAAAAGATTAATGGAAAGTTCGAGTTTTGGGCGATTTTGCCGACTAAACGTGTTTATCCAATCTCTATTATATTTTTGCAGCTTCACAATCTTTATCTTGTCATGTGAGTGTCCGCCCAATCCAGTATTAAGAATACCATTGTGCTCTCTCTTTACCTTTTAGGTCGTGTCTTCACACTCCCTTAGGTCTAAGAGGGGCAATTGGCGAGGACACACCTGTTTTTGGATGTCTTCATCCAGTCAGGATTTTGTTTAACCAAAATAGGTTTGATGCCTAAGAATATTCTGTAGGGCTTCATATATTGCCATGGGCAATGCTAAGAGGTCTGTCGTGCTTCGTGACGATGACCTGAGGAGGGGTGTTCCCCTGCTATGTCAACTATTATACCTGTGATTTGAAAAGGATGTGCAATAAGATATAATTGTTACTTTTTTAGAGAGTAATTAACTGAGAGATTCTTATTGGTGAATAGAGAAATAAACTGTCTTTCCCCAAAATGAGTACAATAAAAGATCTAACAATAGAACTCCTAAAAGTAGAATTTCTTGAGATTAGCTGCGTTCCATGTTCGTGGTATCTCTCTGCCCTCCATCGTTTTCAAATGATAGGCACCTTGCAGATCGTCTCTAATTATCTCATAAGGTCCTTCCCAGTTTGGGCCCAGTTTACCATCTGATGGCTTCACTGTGTTGCCCAGGACCTTTCTTAGGACATAGTCTCCAACTTCGAACTTCCTCGGATTGACCTTTTTGCTGTAGTGCTTCGCGAGCTGTTGCTGATAACTCGCTAGTTTTACTAGGGCAAGTTCCCTGCGCTCGTCGGCCAAGTCGAGTTCAGCGAGCAAAGCCTGATCGTTCTGATTCTGCTCGACAAGGTCGGATCTCATTGTAGGCAATCCTGCTTCTAATGGGATGACCGCTTCCATACCATATGCTAGTGAGAATGGCGTCTGACCTGTGGCTCGTCTGGGAGTCGTTCTGTATGCCCATAGGACATGTGGTAGCTCGGTAGTCCACGCGCCTTTTGCTCGTTCTAACCGCTTTCTTAATCCAGCGATCACTGTTTTGTTGGAAGCCTCAGCTTGTACGTTGCTCTGAGGATAAACTACCGAGCTGAAGTGGTGCCTGATCCCGTGTTGGTCGCAGAAGTCCTGAAAGGGGCCACTCTCGAACTGTGTCCCATTGTCAGTGATGATGGTTCTGGGGATCCCGAATCGAGTGATTATATTTCTCCATATGAACTTCATCATGTCAGCATCTAGGATGTTCGCCAGTGGTTCTGCCTCGATCCATTTGGTAAAGTAATCAGTTGCGACCAACAGGTATTTGCGATTGCCGGCAGCGGTGGGCAGTGGTCCCACGATGTCCATTCCCCACTGGGCGAAAGGCCAGGGGCTGGTCAGGGATTTCAATTCGCTGGCAGGCTGGTGGACCATGGGGGCGTGAAGCTGGCATTTTAGGCATTTGCGAACATAAACTGCGGAGTCTCTTTGCATATATGGCCACCAATAACCTTCCTTCATTGCTCGGAAGGCTAGAGACCTTCCTCCGACGTGACTTCCGCAGATTCCTTCGTGGAGCTCGTGAAGCACTGTCTTGACATCGCCTGGGTGGACGCATCTAAGGTAGGGGCCGGAGAAAGATCTTTTATACAAGTCTCCTCCTGTGGATAAGTGAAAGCGAGCAGCTTTGATTCTTATCTGGTGGGCAGTCCTCTTATCCTCTGGGAGCGTTCCGTTCTTCAAATAGTCTCTTAAGGGATCCATCCAACTAGGGGCTGGTTCCAATTGGAGTATTTGGTTCGCTTTTGTCAGCTCGCAGTTGGGGTGAATGCTCGGGCAGCTAAGGAAATCGATGGGGATTATCCTTTTAAGGCTGGAATCAACTGCCGAGCTTAGGGCTGCCAAGGCGTCAGCGTGGCTGTTCTGCCCCCTGGGAAACTGTTGGATGTTGATTTCTTCAAAGTTCGTCATCAAGTTTCTTACCAAGGAGAGGTAGGCTGTCATCCTCTCATCCTTCGCGTTGTAGTCTCCACTTATCTGATTGGAAACTAGTTGTGAGTCTCCGAATACCTGTAAATGCTTTGCTCCTAGAGTTTGCGCCCTTTGGAGACCTGCAATTAAGGCTTCGTATTCTGCTTCGTTGTTGGAGGTTGCAAATCCCAACCTGATTCCTTGCTCGAGGACTGCATTTTCTGGAGTGATGAGAACAATTCCTACTCCTGCCCCCTTTGAGTTGGAGGCTCCATCAACGAATAGCTTCCAGCTTCCCCCTGTAGCCTGGCTGTTTTGTTCTGTTGTCTTAGGCTGGTCGAGAGGTTCTTCGCCCGTGAATTCAGCTATGAAGTCAGCGAGGATTTGACCCTTAATAGCTGTCCTTGGTTGAAATTGGATGTCAAACCGGTCGAGCTCGACTGACCACTTAGACAGTCTGCCTGAAAAATCCGCCTTCCTTAGGACAGCCTTGAGGGGGTGTGATGTAAGGACGATGATCGTGTGAGCTTCGAAGTAATGCTTTAGTTTCCTCGAGGACATTACTAGGGCGAATGCGAGCTTTTCCAATGGCAGGTATCGCTGCTCGGCGTCTAGTAAGGTTTTGCTCGCGTAATAGACTGGATGTTGGATCCCTGTGACTTCACACATTAGCGCTGAGCTGATAGTATGGCTGGATACAGAGAGGTAGAGGTACAAAGGGTCCATTTGCTGTGGCATGACGAGCAGTGGTGGGGAGCTTAGGTAGGATTTGAGCTCGCCTAATGCTTGCGAGCAATCTGGGGTCCATTCTACCGTTTTGCTGCCTTTTAAGAGTTGGAAGAAGGGCTTGCATCTCTCGGAGGATTTAGAAATGAAACGATTTAGAGCAGCGAGCATTCCAGTGAGCTTCTGTACATCGCGGATTGTGCGGGGAGGTTGCACCCGTTTAATTGCCTCAATCTGGTCCGGATTTGCCTCTATGCCACGCTTGCTGACCAAATACCCAAGGAACTTTCCTGACTGGACACCGAAGGAACACTTGCTCGCGTTGAGTTTCATTCGGTATTTCCTGAGGATTTCGAAGGTACTTGCCAGGTCAGAAAGGTGGTTTTCTTTCTCCTTGCTTTTGACGAGCATGTCGTCGATGTAGACCTCCATCGTGTTTCCCATCTGTTTTTTGAACATTTTAGTAACCAGCCGCTGATAAGTTGCCCCTGCATTTTTTAGCCCAAAAGGCATGACCTTGTAACAGTATAAACCAACCGTCGTGATAAACGCCGTTTTATCCTGATCTGGGGCATATAAGGGAATCTGGTGATAGCCTGAGTATGCGTCCAGGAAACTCATTCGCTCGTGAGCTGCAGTGGAGTCTACTAGTTGGTCTATTTTTGGAAGAGGGAAGCTATCCTTGGGGCAGGCTTTGTTGAGGTCAGTGAAGTCTATGCAAACTCTCCACTTACCGTTGCTTTTTGGAACTACCACTGGGTTGGATAACCATTTGGGGAACTGCACTTCCCGTATGGATCCTGCATCCAGCAGTTTTTCGACTTCCTGTTCTATTGCTTTAGCTTTCTCGGGAGCAGTTCGTCGTGCCTTCTGTGCTATCGGCTTGAATGTGGGATTGACATGCAACCGATGGCAGACCATATTGGTATCGATTCCTGGCAGCTCGTAGGGTTCCCAAGCGAAAACATCTATGTTGCTTCTGAGTAAGGTTAACAAATCCTTTTGCTCTTCGTTAGTGAGTGAGGTCCCGATCAGGAAGACTCTGCTGTTGTCGCCTTCCCTAGCAATTACTTCTACCAGGTCTTCTACAACCCGTTCGGAGGGGAGGAGCCTGGTCTCTTCCACTCCGGGCCTTCCATATTTTAATTGCTATTTGGAAGGGATTGCACCTTCCTCGACTTTCTCGCTGGTTTGAACGTCTTTTTTCTCTGGCTTCGGTCGGATGGCCGCTATGAAGCACTTTCTCGCCATCGCCTGGTCGCCATGTATCTCCATCACTCCCCGCTCGGTGATATATTTGAGTTTCTGGTGGTAGGTCGAGGAGACTGCCTTCATTGCATGAAGCCATCCCCTGCCGAGGATGGCTTGATACGGTGAATCGATGTCGACCACCAAGAATTCGATCATTTTCGAAACACTCCCAGCGAGCACTGGTAGTACTATCTTGCCCAAAGGCATGGTCATTTTTCCAGCGAAGCCGACCAGAGGGACAGTGGTTCCCTTCAGGTCGGCGATGTCCAACTTCAATTTCCTGAACAGGTCGATGTACATTACTTCGGATGAGCTTCCTTGATCGACGAGCAGCCTGTCGATATCAAAGTTGGCTATCCTGAGTGTAATGACTAAGGCATCGTGATGTGGGGTCCTCACTCCCACAAGATCTTCATCCGTGAAGACAATATGCTTGTTGTAGTTGATGTCCTCTACTCGGCGGCATTTTCCTGCCTGTGATTTCGCCGGATCAATTTGAAAAGCTTGCATTACTGCTGTCAGCTTCTTTACCTCCATCCGAGCTGAGTTTCCCTGGATTTGCTTAACATCGGATACTCCATGGATTACTGCGAATTCGTGTCCGCTGTCGTCTTCTAATACGTTGTCGGGTTTTGCCTCCTTGTGGACAGTCACTCTCTCTACCTTCCTTTCCACAAAGTCATTCAAATGTCCGGATTGGGCCAACTCCTCGAGGTGGGACTTAAGAGCCTTGCAGTGCTCGGTCTTATGTCCTCCCTCTTTGTGGAAGGTGCATCTCAGCGCATTGTTTCTTTTCGATGGGTCTCCTCCCATTTTCCGGGGCCATTTGATGAACGTCTCATCCTTGATCTTAGCGAGAATTTTGTAAATTGGTTCTTTGAAGACGGTGTTGACTGCCTGGAACGACTTTGCAACGTCAGGGCTCCCTCCGTTCTTGGGGCCATTCTTGCTCCCATTCTTTCCTCCTTTTTTCTGGTTATCAACTTTCTCACTTCCCTTCGTGGCGAGCTTGGCTCGACCGTTTTCACCTACGTTAAGGCGGGTGACATCTTCCACCTTTGCGTATTTCTCAATCCGGGCTATCAGGTCATCAATGGTGGTTGCTTCCTTCTTTGTCAAGGACTGGTAGAGGAGGGAAGAGCTAGGTAGCCCAATTTTGAATGAAGCCACTGCCACCTCTTCTGCGCAGTCTTCGACTTCGTTGAATAACTCCCAGTACCTTTTCGCGTAGTCTCGAAGTGTCTCCTGAGGAGTTTTCTTCATCGTCAATAGAGCATCCATCCTTTTGGGATGGGAGCTGCTGGTGATGAACCTGGCCGTAAAGAGCTCGGCCAGGGATTTGAAATTTCTGATGGATCGGTGAGGGAGTTTCTCGAACCATTTCTGGGCCAGGTCATGAAGGCTTGAGGGGAAAATACGGCACATCAACGCATCTCGGTGATTCCAGAGGGTCATAGCCTGCCGGTACTGCCTGACATGATCAATGGGATCAGTCTTCCCGTCATAAATCTTGAACCTTGGAATAGTAAACTTTTTGGGAGCTTCTTCTTCTTCAATTTCCCTTGTGAAGGGCGATTTCATCTGGGTCTTGAGGGCTCTCCTGGCGAGTTCTCTGGTTGACCTGGTGCCGCGGTGAGCTGGATGTTGGTCCATTTCTCTGCGGACTAGGTTCCGTATGTTGTCGTCGCTGCGAGCAGGGCTCTGATAGCGGCGAGCTTTTCTTAGTTGCTCGCGGAGGTCGTCGTCTGAGTCGCCACCTTCGAACCCTTGATGTTGCCGCCTAGGGCTCCTTCCTCGGCTGCGAGATTTGCTCGCCTGAGGGCTAGGAGTGCGATAGGGGCGTCTCCTGGTATCAGGACGTAGTTCTTTTTCCAGTTTTTCCAGTCTTCTTTTCAGGGGAGCATTCTCAGCCTCATACCTGCGAGAAGACTCCCTCTGCTCGTGGAGCCTTGCTTCGTATGCATCGATCAATCTGGATATCTGAGTGGACCTTGCTGGTCCTTGACTTTCTTCTGAGGCTGGCCTTTCTAAGCGAGCCCCTTGATCGGAACGTCGAACTTCAGACCTAATCTTGCGAGGAGCGGGTGGCTCCTGAATGTCTCCTGCTTGAGGAGCGTTGCTGCTGTGACCAGACATCTTAGATTTTTTCTCGGTGTGGGCTCTTCTCAAGGAAAGATAAACGTTTCCCACAGACGGCGCCAATTGTGGAGGCAATTATTATGCAACACAAATAAATATGAAAGAGGTGACAACCAAGAAAAAATAAATAAAAGGCTAATCACACAACAACGGGAGTACGTGGTTCAGCAAAGAAGTGCCTACGTCCACGGTGGTTCAGTCAGTGTTATTTCTCTATATTCTGAAAAGTAAGTACAGAGAATACAACTTGTCCTTTTCCCCGGACTTGGGGTTTAATTTATACATGTATGTGTTGGAGTAGTGGGGGTGATAGGTTCCTCTTTATTAGCCATCTCCCTTTCATGGGATCGTGTTCCCCCACAACTTCTCTTCATGGCATCGTGGAGTAAATGGATGAGTACCAGAGGTGATGGGCCTGGGTTTTGGGCCGCTGAGGAGGGGCTACTCGTCCAGGCCTTATGGTGATAGAATCGGGGTACCCACAATAGTACATGCTCTAATAGATAGGTATCTAACTCTTAAAGTTGGGGGAAGTTAAGTTAATGAACTCCATTCGCGCTGACTATGTAAAAAGGTCATATATTTAAGATTCCCTAATAAGAAAATGATTAATGCACTATGATAAAGTATAACCGGGTCTTCCTATATTATAGGAACAACTGTTTCTTATTTGTTCACGTTGCTATGTAAACAAACCAAATAGGTTTGAATAAGTCTTGCGTGTATATCTCTGTTTCAGTTGTAACCATTAGTTTATTAACAGTTCCATGACAACCAGCAGTGTGTGGAGAAAGAAATAAAACAACTCTTGTTAAAACTCTCATTTCATTTTCATGGTATTAGAGCTACAGAGTTCAATGGCCACCACATCTACCATATCTTCTTCTTCTTCTTCTTCTGGGTTGTCACTGTCCATGAGTTCACTTCATCAACTCATCGCTATATGCACCATCAAGCTAAAACCCTCAAACTATTTAGTTTGGAGGACCCAAATAATGCAGCTCATGAAATCTATGAAGATATTATCATTGGTCACTAGTGATCCTCCATCTCCAATTGGAAACAAAGAGATGGATGATAAAATTAAAAGTGACTGGGAAGAGAAAGACGTTTTGTTACGCAGTTGGATAGAAGGTACACTAACGAAAGAGTGTGTGTACCTGGTTATGGGCTGTCACATAGCAAAAGAAAGTTGGGATTGGCTGGAGGATAACTATCTCCAAGCAACGAAGAATAAAGAATTTCAACTAAAGGATCAATTACAAAATATCTCAGTTGAAGGGAAGATAGTTGAGGCATATGTGAAGGAGTTTAAAGAACTTTGTGATTCACTGGCTGCTATAAGCAAGCCAGTTGACGAGGATACAAAAGTCATTACTTTCACCAAGGGTCTTAGACCCAAATATGCCACATTTCGAATTATTATGCTAGGGAAACCTCCCTATCCAACACTAACTCAATTGATCACAGCTTTAAGAAACTTTGATTTAAGGGAAGGTAAATCCGAAACTACCCAACAACATGTGGACCATAATATGGCACTTGTAATGCAAAGAGGTACAAATCCATATCGAGGGAGAGGTAGATTCCAACGAGGTCGTGGGTAATCTAACTCCTCTCCACAATTTAGTTCACAAGGAAGGACATTTAGGCCATTTGGACATCAGTCCAACAATCAATACTAAAGTCCTAAATTCAACCAGCAGCAAACACACAACAGTGTTAACTCAGGTGAGACAGTGAAACCAGGAACCAAGAATATTGGTCATGATGGGTGCCAAATTTATGGGAGAAATAACCACACTGCTTTGACATGCTATTATCGCTGGGACTTCTCTTATCAACTATTCGGATTGAGAAACATCCGAGTAAGGAATGTTAGCCAGAACACAAGGTATAAATGACGACACTTTTTATTTGGATTCAGGAACAACTACATATATGACTAACTCTTCAGGTAATTTTACTACTTTACAGTCCTATAATGGAAGTGATAGAATTATCATAGGTGATGGTAATAAACTCCAAATAACACATATAGGATATAGAAATTTAATCCAAATTTAAAGCTAAACAATATGATTCTTGTACCTAAGTTGAACAAAAATTTGGTATCTGTGGGAAAGCTTACACAAGATAACAACTGTCTTATTGAGTTTACTAATGACAAATTTGTTATTAAGGATCAGAAGACAAGACATATTTTGGCAACGGGAAATAAGCATTATGGATTATATGCTCTTGATGCAAAGGAAGTTGAGGCACTCATAGCCACTCATAGTGGAAAATCAAGTGATTTGTGGCACCAAAGACTTAGACATCCTAGTTCACATTCTAGTCATGTCTTAAATAAATTGAGTTTTGTGTAAATGTTAGTAGTTGGAGTCAGACATAAAAAATTTGTGCTAGTTGTCAAATTGGTAAAAGTTGCAGACTGCCTTTTCAATTAAATGAGAAACTTAGTAATGTTCCATTTGCCAAAATTCACAGTGATCTGTGGGGACTTGCTCCAATATCTTCTTCACAAAATATGCGATATTATGTGCTATTTATGGATGATTGTACACGGTTTACTTGGATTTATCCCATCAAACAAAAATCTGACTTCTTCACAATTTTTGTTAAATTTCATAAAATGATTCAAAATCAGTTTTCTGCAAAACTTCAAGTATTCCAATGTGATGGGGGCGGTGAACAGAATAAAACTAAGTTCATTGAATATATTGAATCATTTGGGATTTTGAGACATATATCATGTCCTGGTACTCCTGAGCAAAACGGAGTCGCTGAGCGAAAGCATCAACATATAGTGGAAACCGGATTAACTCTATTGTTTCATGCTAAACTTTCTCTTTATCTTTGGGTTGAAGCGTTCCTTACTGCAATTTATTTAACTAATAGCTTGCCATCTTCAACTATCAATAATCAAACACCATTTTATAAACTGCATAACAAATATCCAGACTATGGATCACTAAGGGTATTTGGGGGCCGGTGTTTTCCGTATTTAAGAGGAAAAACACAACATAAATTTCAACCAAAAACTCAAGCATGTGTGTTTATTGGCTATAGTTCATTGCATAAAAGGTATATATGCTATAATCCCACCAACAGAAAAGTGTACATCTCAAGACATGTTGTATTTGATGAGCATACTTTACATTATGTCCATCCTACCCAGTATATGCAACCTCTAAATGACTCCACTAATATAGCCACTTTTAATGAATTTTTGACCCCTACACACACTGCTCCATTATCCGCACCTAAGTCTACTATTCCGGGAACCACCTCAAATATCTCTCTTCCTATTTTTCCCTGTTTGAATTCTCAGCCTGAAACTCTTGAACATTTATCAACACCAACCAACTCCTCATCTAGTTCTCCTACTTTACCTCTTTCTTTACTAACAACAAATTCAACCCCAACAACTTTCGTATCCAGTTTTGATTCCACCCCAGCCATCCCACCTATTTTCTCTCCTACTTTACCAACCTCTGTCAATAATCCATCAATGCTAAGTGACCAACACGGTATTAACTTAATTGTGGATCTTCCTGTTACACCTATAGCATATCCTCCCCTGCCGCACCCACCTGCTAATGCTCATCCCATGATCACGAGGTCCAAGGCAAAAGTGCCCTCTAGCCCTCACCAGCTTATGGCTGCTTCCGCACCTGATCTCTCTGAACCAATTACTGTCACGGATGCTATCTCTCAAACTCAGTGGCTCGCAGCTATGACCGACAAACTTGCTTCCCTTCATCAAAATCACACATGGGATTTGGTACCATATCAGCATGGGATGCATCTTATAGGCTCAAAATGGGTCTTCAAGACCAAGTTAAAAGACGATGGGTCTCTTGATCGGTATAAAGCCAGACTTGTGGCCCAGGGCTACCGCCAAATTGTTGGCATTGATTTTCTTGACACTTTCAGCCCTGTGATCAAGCACGCCACTATTCGCATGGTTCTTTCATTAGCGGTCTCCTCCAAATGGTCTATTGGCCAATTAGACGTGAAAAATGCCTTTCTGCACAGTGATCTCGAGGAACTCATTTACATGAAACAACCACCGGGTTTTCTAGATCCTTCTTTCCCGACTCATGTATGTCGGCTCAATAAAGCTATTTATGGTCTTAAACAGGCTCCTAGAGCCTAGTTTCACAAACTCAGCACCTACTTGCATGCTCTTGGTTTCGAATGTAGCAGGGCTTAATCGTCCTTATTTACCCTTCATTCTTCCTCAACTACCATCATTCTGCTTGTCTATGTTGATGACATTATCCTTACAGGCTCATGTCCTGCTCAATTTGACGAAATCACGGCTAAACTTGGCTCAAAGTTTGCTCTTAAAGACTTGGGGAATCTTCGTTTCTTTCTTGGTATCTCAGTTCAACAGTTCACTGGTGGTTTATTCCTTAGTCAGCATCAATATGCTTTGGCCCTCCTTCAACGAGTCAATATGTTGCAATCTAAAGTGGTGTCTACACCATGTGTTACCAAGAAAGATCCGCCTTAGTGCTCGTTTAAAACATTTTCCCCTACGGAGTTTCGCTCTATTGTTGGGGGCCTTCAATACTTGACTCTTACTCGAACTGATCTCACCTATGCGTTTAACAGTGTGTGTCAATTCATGCACGATCCATCCCCAGAACATTTCCAAGCACTGAAACGTATTCTTCGTTATCTTAAGGGTACATCTCATTTTGGTATTCATATCCTTGCTCAATCCCCTCTCTCGCTCTATGTTTTTTCACACTCTGATTGGCCAGGGTGCACCCTTACTAGGCGATCAACTTCTGGCTATTGTATTTTTCTCGGTGCAAATTGTATTTCGTGGGACTCCAAGAAGCAAACAACAGTTGCCCGATCAAGTTGCGAAGCGGAGTATCGTTCTTTGGCTACTGCTACTGCTGAAATTCTTTGGTTGTCCAATCTTCTACATGATCTTGGTATACAACTCTCCTCTCCTCCAGTGCTATTATGTGATAATCTTAGTGCCTTATACATGACCATTAACCCGGTTCTTCATGCCCCAATAAAGAACATTGAGTTGGATCATCATTTTCTTCGGGAGAAAGTAGCTCAAGGGAAATTAATTACAAAATTCGTTTCGTCACACTTGCAGCTTGCTGATATTCTTACAAAGGCTCTCCTTACTGCTCCATTTCAGGCTCTTCGGAACAAGCTTGGCATCATGTCCCATGCTCCCATCCGCTTGAGGGGGGATGATAAAGTATAACCGGGTCTTCCTCTTTTATAGGTCTTCCTCTATTATAGGAACAACTGTTTCTTATTTGTTCACGTTGCTATGTAAACAAACCAAATAGGTTTGAATAAGTCTTGCGTGTATATCTCTGTTTCAGTTGTAACCATTAGTATATTAACAGTGCCATGTACAACCAGCAGTGTGTGGAGAAAGAAATAAAACAACTCTTGTTAAAATTCTCATTTTATTTTCCCACTAGGCGTTGACAAAATTGGAGATCATTATATTTATTCCGTATTATGGAAGTAGATCATTAGGTTTGATGGACAAATTAGGACAATAGAGTCACTAAAGTCACGCACCTAAGTTATAAATACCGAATACTCGGTATTAAATTTATCTCTAGCTGTTCCGAAATAAGCTTTACCCAACTTACTTTTGGCTCTATTTCACTGAGATATAGTATCATGAGTGGAGGATATCATCTGTTCGTCCCAATACAAATAAGGACATGCTACATATGCGATACGCGTCTCACATATTACTTACTATACAAGCAAGAATTTTTAATGTACATAAAATTCTTATCTCAATAGTGGGAAATACGTGAGATACATATTGCATACATATCGTATTTTTATTTGTATTGAAATCGAATATGTGATGCCTTCCACACATAATAATATTTTCTCATACACCATGATAAATAAAAAAAATGATTTCTCTATGTATTTGTCGTTGTGTGCAATTCCTCTATCCATCAAAATTCTTCACAAACCTATAAAAGTAGAACAAAACTAGAATATAACGGTAAGTGATGTATCAATCCATATCTACGGATGAAACACAAAATTGGAGAGGACATATATAGATTCATTTGCATTTTATTATACATATATATTTTTTTTATGGTTTTACTTTTTATATTTTTTATGGATTTTTCAAGGGATTTTTTGAAACTAACTATACTAATTTTTATAACTACTAATTAAGAAGTAAAAGCTAATTTAAGAAAAGTGAGATAAACAAATTTGTCCTAATAAGTAAACTAACAAAATTGGAACCATGAGGGCTTCAATATTTCATCCCATAAATGGGAGATTATCCCTTAATAATCGTCATCCAACAAAATAAAAATAAAAGTATACAAAAAAAGGCATGTGATGATTAAACTAAAAGTAAACAAGATGAGGAGATCAAACCCATTTAAGCGTTGAATTGAAATAAAATCTTCAATTATACATCAAAATTCTCTCAATCACAATCCCTCACTCATGTATTTATTTAATCTAAAAAAAAAACTACAAAATAAAAATAAAATAAAAAATGATAGTGGATGAATTAATAACGGACAATTAAATAATAAAAGAGATTTGCTAAAAATGCAAATCCTAACATTATAAAATTGTACATTAAAACTCACCCAAAGAAATAAATTCTAGATCATTACATTATATTGAGATAATTGCTAAAAATACAAAATCTCAACATAAAGGAATGGATTAGAATTTACCTCCCATAACGGGATGAATTCAACTACATCAATCTATTTTGAAATAATTGCTAAAAATGCAAAAATTCATTGTAGAGGGGTGGGGTTTTATCCTAGAGATAAATTTCACTACACACCTCTATATTGAGATATTTGCTAAAAATGCAAATACTCAACATAGAGAGATGGAGAGAATTTTATCACACAAAGCTTAAAAACTAATTTGGAGATCCCCTTTCAATGGAACCGAGTCTTGCATTTATAGGTGGAAGAAACTAGGGGTATTTTTGGACAATGCACACATGTGTGCATGTGTGTTGAGTGAGGTAACAATTTTATTTGGGTGAAGGAATGCACATGTGAGAAGTGGGGGCACGTGAGCGTAATATGGGAAATGGGTAACTTGGTATTTTAAAGCACATGTGGGTTTAATGTTTAGTCTTTGCTTTGATTTGTTGGTTTTAAGCAGGTGACACGATTTAGGATAAAGGGGAAATGGGTTTAGTTTCTAAGGAGGGATAAGGTTGAATGAAAATGGGTACGGAGCTAGGTTCACGGGTTATGGGTCAACAGGTTTTGGTTTGGGCGAGTTCGGGTTGGTGTCAGGGTTGTGGCCGGAACGGGTCTCGGGGTTCTACCGGCGAGAGGGTAATGGGACGCCGCCGGGGCAGCGGCGGTAGGGACGTCAGGTTCGCGAGTTTGGGCGAACAGGTTGGATGTCAGGTTTTCAGGTCCGCTTGGTGGGAGTTGGGGGTTCGGGTCAGAGGAGGTCGCACAGGGGGTCTCAGCAGTTGGGGCTGCAGGTGGGAGACGAGGCTGGCTTGGGGTTCCGGTGCCGGGGGTGTGATGGTTGGTTCGGGGAGGTAATGGAGGTTAAGGGGTGATAAGGTTGGTTGTTGGGTTGGGGTTTTGGTTTTGGTGTGTGTTTGTTAATGAAGGAGGAGAGAGAAAGAGGTTGAGGTTTAGGGAAGAAGATGAAGTAGGGGATTATTCGGTGTGTGAGGGTGTATGGTATTTGGGTGGGGGTGCGGAAGAGGTGTTTGTGTGTAGGTGAGTGTACGATAGGTGGGTGTGAGTGGATTTATGTGTGTGTTTAACTTAGACAACTGAAAAATAATAATGACTGACTAAAAAAATAAAATTAATAAAATAAAATCCTATTCCAAAAAAATAAAAAAATAATAAAAATAAAAATTAAATAAAACAAAGACTCAAATTAAAAAAAATCAACTAAAAATAAAAACAATTGACACGACACGACACACTATACAAAAACTAAACACGACTAAAATAAAAACTAACAAATAAAAAACAAAATGAAGTATTAATAAACTAACTAAAAATTAAGAAAATAAAAGAAAATATAAAAAATAATACACGACGCGCTAAAAATTAAAAGATAAAAATCCTAAAAATACGTACATGATTCAATAAAATAAAATAACTACAAATAAAACGACACAAATAAAATAAAATGGGACAAACTAAATACACACGGTTCGGGATAGGTATGATAGGTTTAGGGTAGGCTAAGGTACGTGACAAGGATAATTATCTCCATAATCTGCACAATTGCCTTAAAATACGCGTTTGAACACCGTAATGTGCATTCGACCTACAAAATACACAATAAAATACATAAGACCCGAATTATCGGGAATTAGCAATTAAAGTTCGTCTATTCGGGGGTATAAAATGTACAGTTTTGGTGCTTATCATACCACCCCCAAACAGAGCGTTGCTAGTCCTCGATCAATAAGATAGAGAGAAAGAGAAAGATAAGAAACAAAAAATGTACCACTTTCACGAGCGCTTGAGATTGCACTTAGCATATGCAACAAGCCTTTAAACTTATAGGTTGCCCTACAGGACGAGTTGTGTCTCGTGAGGGTTTGTAGGGAATATATCCACAAAATTCTTCTTTGCAAAAGTTTATTGAAAAGCAGTCAATCTCTTATTAGACATAGAATAATCGCACAATCCATCATGAGAGAAATGATTTCAGAAATACAAGCTAGAATGTGTAGAAAGTTTATCTAAGTAAATACACAAGGCACATCCTTCCTAGAACTCAACGTGTGTGGTGTGAATCAGTAAAAACGAGTCGAGAATCACAAGAGTAATTCCTAGACTGCCTTTTCGGAATCAACGCTTCAACTTCAAATCTCACGGATATATCTCTCTCAAACGAACTCTCGAGATTAGGGTTAGTGTATCGCTCTTGTGTGAGGAGATGAGTAAATGTAAGCAAGTTCAAATGTCTAACACACATATAAGAAAGAACGAACATTAAGAAAGAAAATGATCTCATGAAAGAAATGCTAATTACTATAGTGATAACATCGAGTTATTCACCACATTGACTTTCATTTGCCCGAACAACAAGGAAAAATATTGATGATTATAGGTGAGGGAAAAATGAAATGAGAAGGATGGGATGATATGAGGTAGGATAAGATGGATGAATGATGAGCGATGGATGTGTGATGGATAAAAGATGGATGCGATAGAAGAGTGTTTACACTTTAGGCACAAATGTCTTTATTACATAAAAATTAACTACAACTTTATTTTTCTTTTCTTTACTCTCTTTATATATATATATATATTTTTTCTTTTCCTTTTTTATTTCCTATTTTTGCTATTTTTTTCCTTTTTTCCTTGTTTTTCTCTCTCTTTTCAAACCAATACTGAAGACATTTAACATTTGGAACAAACACTCTTTTTGTCAAAAATGATGATAGATGATATGTGAATGGAGTGGAGAATGTGTATGGATGATGAGGGGAATAAATGGGAATATGGGTGAAGGGAATGGTAAATGGTAGGTGTATGGATGAAAATTTGGTGATCCGGACAAATTTCAAGACACGCGTTCCTTACAACTCAAAAAAGATGTCATTCTCAGTGATCAAGCCAAAAATGAAGAATAATGAGATCATACAACAATTAAATTGTAGACCCAAACGAAGTTGAATCAACTTGTAACTCGGAGATTGTGTAAAACTCTCTGAAAGGTGAAAGGCACGAATCTCACAAGATAAAGTCTCTACTGGTGATCCTTAAGGTTTTCTTGAGAATTATAGTACTCTTCAACTCTAAACCGTATTGACGTGATAAGTGCGCAAATTTTGTTGAGTCTAGAAATTCATAGTGAAACATGCCTTGTTATGTTTTATATAAGCTATTTATATAAAGATAAATCCTCTAGCTCGATTCCTAGATTTAAAAAGATGGATGGCAGAAAATTCACGTCAATGAATGAGATGAAAGAAACTGTACGAAAATTTTAAAAATCAGGTTCAAAAAGGAAAAATTTTCAAAAGAGGTACGATTTTGATGAAATTCTCCACCCCCAAACAAAAAGGAACATCGTCCTCGATGTTAAGTAAAATGATTTTTAAAATTGAGAGCATAAGGTAGGAAAGATATTACCAGAATGAACCGCTAATGAAGTGGACAAATATAGCCAAGAATAAACCTGAATAAATGATAAGAGAGAAAAAAGATGTACAAGTCTATAAAGCATAGGGTGATGTGAAACACCATCCCCAAACAGGATGAAACTAGTACAAGAAACGCGGGCTGCCTTCTGGTAGCACTAACTTTAATGTTTTCAGTCAGACTAAAGGTATCTCACCCTAAGGATAAGATCTATGAAAGTGCAGGGCGGCAGAAAAATTGGGTGATGAAAATCACCCCCAAACAAGACTGAAGTGTAAGTCTTATTGGATAATTTGACAAAGGTGAGGGTGAAGAAACACCGATCACGACCTTATTTTTTTTATTTTCAGATTTTCTCTTTTTTGTGGTTTTTGAATAATTTGAAAAAGAAAGGAAATATTTTTGGGATTTTTAGAGAATGAATGGAAGAAAATGCTTTTGGATTTTTTTTTTGAAAAATAGTGGGGGAAAAAATATTTTTGGATTTTCTAAAAATAATGAAAGAAAATATTTTTGGATTTTTTTTTAATAAAAATGAATGAAAATATTTTTGGAAGATAAGGTGGGGAGAAATATGGACTCTTAATTTGGACGAACTAATTAAAAATCGACTACCAAAAAATGAATGGAATTGGACACGCACAAGTTAAGGGGGATTCCTAACTAGCACATAACCAATTTTTATCTTTGAATTTAGTGAAAGGGTATTCAAATTTTAATTAAGTCTGCGGACGATAAAATTTAACGGAATTATGTGAGTGATCGCCCTTGCAAAAAGGTTCTCCTAGTGGGCTACCTAGTTGATGGATTTTAAATTTAGTGATGGCTAGAGTAGCATACAATTGGTAAGCGAGTAAGTCGGGTGATGAAATCCTTTCTCGTGATTGACCGGGTGTAGGTTTGAGTAGTTTAATTCATCATTCCTTCAAAATTAAATGCAAGAATAAAATCATATACGAGCACATAAGCATACACAAAAATTGACTCGCTAACAGGAGAGGCGTGAGTGTTCAGGAGATATACCTCCCACGGTTTTTAGGCCGTGGGGTACCAAAAAATTTGAGTCGATCGGGGGGAGATCACACCTATCTTAGTCGTCCCCATGAGTCCTACCGATCCAAGGTAGAGAGGCTTCTAAATCCTCGCCTTTGGACGCCCTCTCTCTACCTTATCCGATTTTCCTATCACGCTTGTCTTCGATCATTACAATTTTTAAAAGAAAAAATAAAATAAAGGTGTCTTTATGCATCGCAATACAAGCAATGATAAAAAAAGTCCTAATACAAGCCTTCTAAAATAATAAAAAGAAAATGGTGTGAATTGAAAATACAAGTGAATCAACTAATGGATCCTCTCAAGTGTTTCGAGCTCCAAAGAATGGCAACGGCGCCATTTGATAAATAAAATATTGATTTCTCTATGTATTTGTCGTTGTGTGCAATTCCTCTATCCATCAAAATTCTTCACAAACCTATAAAAGTAGAACAAAACTAGAATATAGCGGTAAGTGGGGTATCAATCCATATCTAGGGATGAAACACAAAATTGGAGAGGACATATATAGATTCATTTGCATTTTAATATATATATATATATATATATATATATATTTTATGATTTTACTTTTTATATTTTTTATGGATTTTTCGAGGGATTTTTTGAAACTAACTAACTATACTAATTTTTATAACTACTAATTAAGAAGTAAAAGCTAATTTAAGAAAAGTGAGATAAACAAATTTGACCTAATAAGTAAACTAACAAAATTGGACTCATGAGAGCTTCAATGTTTCATCCCATAAGTGGGAGATTGACCCTCAACAATCATCATCCAACAAAATAAAAATAAAAGTATACAAACAAGAGCATGTGATGATTAAACTAAAACTAAACAAGATGAGAATATCAAACTCATTTAAGCTTTGAATTGGAATGGAATCTTCAATTATACATCAAAATTCTCTCAATCACAATCTCTCATGTATTTATTGAATCTAAACTAAAAACTACAAAATAAAAATAAAATAAAAAAGGATAGTGGATGAATTTATAATGGATAATTAAATAATAAAAGAGATTTGCTAAAAATGCAAATCCTAACATTATAAAATTGTACATCAGAACTCACCCAAAGAAATAAATTCTCGATCATTACTTTATATTGAGATAATTGCTAAAAATGCAAAATCTCAATATAAAGGAATGGATTAGAATTTACCTCCCATAAGGGATGAATTTAACTACATCAATCTATTTTGAAATAATTGCAAAAAATGCAAAAAATCATTATAGAGGGGTGGGGTTGAATTTATTCTAGAAATAAATTTCACTACACATCTCTATATTGAGATATTTCTTAAAAATGCAAATACTCAACATATAGGGATGGAGAGAATTTTATCATACAAAGCTTAAGAACTAATTTGGAGATCCCCTTTCAATGGCACCAAGTCTTGCATTTATAGGTGGAAGAAGCTAGGGGTATTTTTGGACAATGCACACATGTGTGCATGTGTGTTGAGTGAGATAACAATCTGATTTGGGTGAAGGAATGCACATGTGAGTGGGGGCACGTGAGGGTAATATGGGAAATGGGTAACTTGGTATTTTAAAGCACATGTGGGTTTAATGTTTAGTCTTGTCTTTGGTTTGTTGGTTTTAAGCAGGTGACACGATTTAGGATAAAGGGGAAATGGGTTTGGTTTCTATGGAGGGATAAGGTTGGATGAAAATGGGTATGGAGCTAGGTTCACGGGTTATGGGTCAACAAGTTCTGGTTTGGGCGATTTCGGGTTGGTGTCAGGGTTGTGGTCGGAACGAGTCTCGGGGTTCTGTCGGCGAGAGGGTAGTGGGACGCCGCCGGGGCAGCGGTGGTAGGGACGTCAGTTCGCGGGTTTGGGCGAACAGGTTGGATGCCGGGTTTTCAGGTCCGCTTGGTGGGAGCTGGGGGTTCGGGTCAGAGGAGGTCTCACAGGGGGGTCTCGGCAGTTGGGGCTGCAGGTGGGCGATGGGGCTAGCTTGGGGTTCCGGTGCCGAAGATGTGATGGTTGGTTCGGGGAGGTAATGGTGGTTAAGGGGTGATAAGGTTGGTTGTTGGGTTGGAGTTTTGGTTTTGGTGTGTGTTTGTTAATGGAGGAGGAGGGAAAAAGAGGTTGAGGTTTGGGGAAGAAGATGAAGTAGGGGATTATTGGGTGTGTGAAGGTGTATGGTATTTGGGTGAGGGTGAGGAAGATGTGTTTGTGTGTAGGTGAGTGTAGGATAGGTGGGTGTGAGTGGGTTTATGTGTGTATTTAACTTAGACACCTAAATAATAATAATGACTAACTAAAAAAATAAAATTAATAAAATAAAATCCTATTCCAAAAAAATAAAAAAATAATAAAAATAAAAATTAAATAAAACAAAGACTCAAATTAAAAAAAATCAACTAAAAATAAAAATAATTGACACGACACGACACACTATACAAAAACTAAACACGACTAAAATAAAAACAAACAAATAAAAAACAAAATGAAATATTAATAAACTAACTAAAAACTAATAAAATAAAAGAAAATATAAAAACTAATATGCGATGCGGTAAAAATTAAAATATAAAAATCCTAAAAATACGTACATGACTCAATAAAATAAAGTAATAAAATAAACCTTAAAAATAAAATGACACAAATAAAGTAAAATGGGACAAACTAAACACACACGGTTCGGGGCAGGTTTAGGTAGGTTTAGGGTAGGTTAGGGTACGGGACAAGGGTAATTAGCTTCATAATGCACATAATTTCCTTGAAATATACGTTTGAATAACGCAACGTGCATTCGACCAAAAAAATACACAATAAAACACATAAGACCCAAATTGTCGAGAATTAGCAATTATACGTCTATTCGGGGTATAAAATGTACAGTTTTGGGTGCTTCTCACACCACCCCCAAACAGAGCGTTGCTAGTCATCGAGTAATAAGATAGAGAGAAAGAGAAAGATAAGAAACAAAAAATGTCCCAGTTTCGCGAGCACTTGCGATTGAACTTTGCATGTGCAACAAGCCTTTAAACCTATAAGTTGCCCTACAAGACGAGTTGTGTCTCGTGAGGGTTTGTAGGGAATATATCCACAAAATTCTTCTTTGTAAAACTTTATTGAAAGGCAGTCAATCTCTTATTAGACATAGAATAATCGCACAATCCATCATGAGGGAAATGATTTCAGAAATACATGCTAGAATGTGTAAAAAGTTTAGCTTAGTAAATACACGGATATATCTCTCTCAAACGAACTCTCGAGATTAGGGTTGGTGTATCGCTCTTGTGTGTGAGGAGGTGAGTAAATGTAAGCAAGTTCAAACGTCTCACACACATATAAGAAAGAACAAACATTAAGAAAGAAAATGATCTCATGAAAGAAATGTTAATCACTATAGTGAGAACGTCGAGTTATTCACCACATTGACTTTCATTTGCCCGAACATCTAGGAAAAATATGGATGATTATGGGTGAGGAAAAAATGAAATGAGAAGGATGGGATGATATGAGGTAGGATAAGATGGATGAATGATGAGCGATGGATGTGTGACGGATAAAAAATGGATGCGATAGAAGAGTTTATACACTTTAGGCACAAATGTCTTTATTACATAAAAATTAAATACAACTCTCTTTTCCTTTTCTTTACTCTTTTTTTAATATATATATATATATATATATATATATATATATATATTTTTTTTTTTTCTTTTTGCTTTTTTATTTCCTATTTTTTTTTTTCTATTTTTGCTATTTTCCCCTTTTTTTCCTTGTTTTTCTCTCTTTTCAAACCAACATTTAAGACATTTAACATTCGAAACAAACACTCTTTTTCTAAAAAATGATGATAAATGATATGTGAATGGAGAGGGGAATGTGTATGGATGATGAGGGGAATAAATGGGAATATGGGTGAAGTGAATGGTAAATGGTAGGTGTATGGATGAAAATTTGGTGATCGGGACAAATTCCAAGACACTCGTTTCTCACAACTCAAAAAAGATGTCATTCTCAGTGATCAAGCCAAAAATGAAGAATAATGAGATCATACAACAATTAAATTGCGGACCCAAATGAAGTTGAATCAACTTGTGACTCAGAGATAGTGTAAAACTCTCTGAAAGGTGAAATGCACGAATCTCACAAGCTAAAGTCTCTACTAGTGATCCTTAAGGTTTTCTTGAGAATTGTAGTACTCATAAACTCTAAACCGTATTGACGTGATAAGTGCGCAAATTTTGTTGAGTCTAAAAATTCATAGTGCAACATGGCTTGTTACGTATTACATAAGCTATTTATATAAAGATAAATCCTCTAGATCGATTCCTAGATTTAGAAAGATGGATGATAAAAAATTCACGTAAATGAATGAGATGAAAGAAACTGCACGAAAATTTTAAAAATCAGGTTCAAAAATAAAAAAATTTCAAAGAGGTACGATTTTGATGAAATTCCCCACCCCCAAACAAAAAGGAACATCGTCCTCGATGTTAAGTAAAATAATTTTCAAAATTGAGAGCATAAGGTAGGAAAGAGATTACCAGAATGAACCGCTAATGAAGTGGACAAATATAGCCAAGAATAAACCTGAATAAATGATAAGAGAGAAAAAAGATGTACAAGTCTATAAAGCATGTAAAGCATAGGCTGATGTGAAACACCACCCCCAAACAGAATGAAACTAGTACAAGAAATGCGGGTTGCCTCCCGTTAGCACTAAGTTTAATGTTTTCAGTCAGACCGAAGGGATCTCACCCTAAGGATAAGATCTATGAAAGTGCGGGGCGACAGAAATATTGGGTGATGAAAATCACCCCCAAACAAGACTGAAGTGTACGTCTTGTTGGATAATTTGACAAAGGTGAGGGTGAAGAAACACCGATCACGACCTTATTTTTTTATTTTCAGATTTTCTCTTTTTTTGTGGTTTTTGAATAATTTGAAAAAGAAAGGAAATATTTTTGGGATTTTTAGAGAATGAAAGGAAGAAAATGTTTTTGGATTTATTTTTTGAAAAATAGTGGGGGAGAAAATATTTTTGGATTTTCTACAAATAATGGAAGAAAATAATTTTGGATTTATTTTTAATAAAAATGAAAGAAAATATTTTTGGAAGAAAAGGTGGGGAGAAATATGGACTCTTGATTTAGACGAACTAATTAAAAATCGACTACCGAAAAATGAATGGAATTGGACACGCAAAAGTTAATGAGGATTCCTAACTAGCACATAAGCAATTTTTATCTTTGAATTTAGTGAAAGGGTAGTCAAATTTTAATTAAGTCCGCGGGCGATAAAAAATCACAGAATTGTCTGAGTGATCGCCTTTGCAAAAAGGATCTCCTAGTGGGCTACCTAATTGATGGATTTTAAATTTAGTGATGGCTAGGGTAGCACACAAATGGTAAGCGAGTGAGTAGGGTGATGAAATCCCTTCTCGTGAATGACCGGGTGTAGGTCTTAGTAATTTAATGCATCATTCCATTCAAAATTAAATGCAAGAATAAAATCATATAAGAGCACATAAGCACACACAAAAATTGACTCGCTAACAGGAGAGGCGCGAGTGTACAAGAGAAATACCTCCCACGGTTTTTAGGCCGTGGGGTACCAAAAAATTTGAGTCGACCGGGAGGAGATCAGACCTATCTCAGTCATCCCCGGGAGCCCTACCGAGCCAAGGTAGAGAGGCTTCTAAATCCCCCCCTTTGGACGCCCTCTCTCTACCTTGTTTGGTTTCCCTATCATGCTTGTCTTCGATTATTACAATTTTTAAAAGGAAAAATAAAATAAAGGTGTCTCTATGCATCGCAGTAAAAGAAATGACAAAAAAAGTCATAATAAAAGCCTTGTAAAATAATAAAAAGAAAATGGTGTGCATTGAAAAATACAAATGAATCAAATAATGGATCCTCTCAAGTGCTTCGAGCTCCAAAGAATGGCAGCGGCACCATTTGATAAATAAAAAAATGATTTATCCATGTATTTGTCGTTGTGTGCAATTCCTCTATCCATCAAAATTCTTCACAAACCTATAAAAGTAGAACAAAACTAGAATATAGCGGTAAGTGAGGTATCAATCCATATCTAGGGATGAAACACAAAATTGGAGAGGACATATATAGATTCATTTGCATTTTATTATACATATATATTTTTTTTATGGTTTTACTTTTTATATTTTTTATGGATTTTTCAAGGGATTTTTTGAAACTAACTAACTATACTAGTTTTTATAACTACTAATTAAGAAGTAAAAGATAATTTAAGAAAAGTGAGATAAACAAATTTGTCCTAATAAGTAAACTAACAAAATTGGAATCATGAGGGCTTCAATATTTCATCCCATAAACGGGAGATTAGCCCTCAATAATCATCATCCAACAAAATAGAAATAAAAGTATACAAAAAAGAGCATGCGATGATTAAACTAAAAGTATACAAGGGGAGGAGATCAAACCCATTTAAGGTTTGAATGGGAATGGAATCTTCAATTATACATCAAAATTCTCTCAATCACAATCCCTTATGTATTTATTGAATCTAAACTAAAAACTACAAAATAAAAATAAAATAAAAAAGGATAGTGGATGAATTTATAATGGATAATTAAATAATAAAAGAGATTTGCTAAAAATGCAAATCCTAACATTATAAAATTGAACATTACAACTCACCCAAAGAAATAAATTCTAGATCATTACTTTATATTGAGATAATTGCTAAAAATGCAAAATCTCAACATAAAGGAATGGATTAGAATTTACCTCCCATAAGGGATGAATTCAATACATCAATCTATTTTGAAATAATTGCTAAAAATGCAAAAATTCATTATAGAGGGGTGGGGTTGAATTTATTCTAGAGATAAATTTCACTATACACCTCTATATTGAGATATTTGCTAAAAATACAAATACTCAACATAGAGGGATGGAGAGAATTTTATCACAGAAAGCTTAAAAACTAATTTGGAGATCCCCTTTCAATGACACAAAGTCTTGCATTTATAGGTGGAAGAAGCTAGGGATATTTTTGAAAAATACACACATGTGTGCATGTGTGTTGAGTGAAGTAACAATCTGATTTGATTGAAGGAATGCAAATGTGAGAAGTGGGGGCACGTGAGGGTAATATGGGAAATGGGTAACTTGGTATTTTAAAGCACATGTGGGTTTAATGTTTAGTCTTGGCTTTGGTTTGTTGGTTTTAAGCAGGTGACACAATTTAGGATAAAGGGGACATGGGTTTGGTTTCTATGGAGGGATAATGTTGGATGAAAATGGGTATGGAGCTAGGTTCACAGGTTATAGGTCAACAGGTTCTGGTTTGGCCGAGTTCGGGTTGGTGTCAGGGTTGTGGCCAGAACGGGTCTCGGGGTTCTGCCGGCGAGAGGGTAGTGGGACGCCGCCAGGGCAGCGATGGTAGGGACATCGGGTTCGCGAGTTTGGGCGAACAGGTTGGATGTCGGGTTTTCAGGTCCGCTTGATGGGAGCTGGGGGTTCAGGTCAGAGAAGGTCGCACAAGGTGGTTTTTGCAGTTGGGGCCGCAGGTGGGCGACGGGGCTGGTTTGGGGTTCCGGTGCCGGTGGTGTGATGGTTGGTTCGGGGAGGTAATGGTGGTTAAGGGGTGATAAGGTTGGTTGTTGGGTTAGAGTTTTGGTTTGTGTTTGTTAATGGAGGAGGAGAGAGAAAGAGGTTGAGGTTTGGGAAATAAGATGAAGTAGGGGATTATTGGGTGTGTGAGGGTGTATGGTATTTGGGTGAGGGTGAGGAAGAGGTATTTGTGTGTACGTGAGTGTAGGATAGGTGGGTGTGAATGGGTTTATGTGTGTGTTTAACTTAGACATCTAAAAAATAATAATGACTAACTAAAAAAATAAAATTAATAAAATAAAATTCTATTCTAAGAAAATAAAATAAAAAATAAAAAAAATAAAAAAATAAATAAAACAAAGACTGAAATTAAAAAAAAAATCAACTAAAAATAAAAACCATTGACACGACACTACACACTATACAAAAACTAAACACGGCGAAAATAAAAACTAACAAATAAAAAATAAAATGAAATATTAATAAACTAACTAAAAACTAAGAAAATAAAAGAAAATATAAAAACTAATACACGCTAAAAATTAAAATATAAAAATCCTAAAAATACGTACACGACTTAATAAAATAATATAATAAAATAAGCCCTAAAAATAAAATGACACAAATAAAATAAAATGGGACAAACTAAACACACACGGTTCGAGACAGGTTTAGGTAGGTTTAGGGTAGGCTAGGATACGGGACAAGGGTAATTAGCTCCATAATTCACACAATTGCCTTGAAATACGCGTTTGAACACCGCAACGTTCATTCAACCTACAAAATACACAATAAAACATATAAGATCCAAATTATCGAGAATTAGCAATTAAAGTACGTTTATTTGGGGTATAAAATGTACAGTTTTTAGTGCTTATCACACCACATGAAAGGATGATAAGTCATGAATTTATTAAGATGCTATTTTAAAAAGAATATAAAGAAAATAAAAAAGGGCAC
Source organism: Sambucus nigra (assembly GCA_949130495.1). Taxonomy (NCBI): domain Eukaryota; kingdom Viridiplantae; phylum Streptophyta; class Magnoliopsida; order Dipsacales; family Adoxaceae; genus Sambucus; species Sambucus nigra. The sequence goes on along the minus strand of OX422218.1, from coordinate 289,953,652 downwards.
TATTTTTTTTCCAAGCCATTCTCCCTTCGTCTCATACTTATAAATTACTTTACTGGAATCTGAAAGAAATCGATTTCCATTCACATGGCTACACTCCATAAATTAAGAAGTTTTATTGTTAAGTATACTAGTCTCTAGTGTTGGAGAAAAGATATCATTCCTTAATAAGAGCATGCCTTTATGCTCAACATTATTACGACACTTCTCATTTGTTTTTCACTATAAAAATAATTGCATTCACGTGTAATTATGTTGTATCCTTAATGAATTAAGAATGAACAAGTGGTGTCATCTCAATACGTATTACTGAACTTCCGAATATCACAAAAAGGAATCTGAGAAACCAAGTCAAGGTTTTTCTCTTTTGTTTATTTTGGGTAGATGACTCTCGAAAGGACGAAAAGTGGAAAATAAATAGGATAATCCCATCTTGCATGGAGCCTTCACCAAACCAAGATGGTTAATAATAAATGGATCCACATTTGACAAAATTGATACCTGCCCAACAAAACGTTAAATGATTTGCTAATATTTATATATTTCTCCTTCTTCACATGAGTGAGACGTAGCAGAGAAATGTTTTCCCATGCAATAAGTGTAGAATATTAGGTAAACTGCTTGAGCCAAACACGTTCGTTAACTCTATATAATAGCCTTGACTGTTGATGCTTGCAACTCGTCAGCACTTTATTTGCTCCACTCTCCTGTTCTAACAAACAAATGGCTTCTTCTTCGTCGTCTTTTTCAATAACGGTTACCACATTACTTGTTGTGCTCTTAATGGGCAGCTCTTCTGCTCAACTCTCAACTTACTTCTACTCTAAAACTTGTCCTAATGTATTTAACACAGTAAAGTCAGTGGTTCAGTCCGTAGTGGCAGTGGAAAAGCGAATGGGTGCTTCTCTCCTTCGCCTCCATTTCCATGACTGCTTCGTCAATGTAATTCCTCTTTTCTTATTCTAGATTGGGGAATCTAGGTTATTTTATATGTATACGTTCACGTTAATATCTCAAAGTAAACGAAAAAAAAAAAACTATGTACAGGTGGGCACATGCATTACGGCAAGTGCGACACACACACGTATACTAGTGAATGTCGTCGTCTATTTTACTAACCTAATTTCGTCTATAGCTCTGCCTAAAGGTATCCCAGATCGAGGGGCTTCTCTTCTTACTATAAAACTCATGGAAATTTTGTAATTCTTAGAAAGTACAAGTATCTTACATATAATTTCGTTTAAAGTTGGAGATGACATGAAAATGTATTTTTAGAATTTTATCATTATTTTTAATTTTTTTAAAAGTTTAATGCATTGATAAACAATATAATTAACGTTTGATCAAATATCAAAAAGTCCCTCAAATATTTTTTAATACACACTTAGTCCAAACTTTTTATTTTGTATCAAAAAGTTCCTTATTTTTTTATCTTAAAAGTTTCGCGCCAGCGTTTAGCACCACCTAATGAGGCATGTGTGGTGCACACGCCACATGTATTGTATTTGTGCCCATCCCCATATTATCTATATTTTATGTGCTAATATATAAATCTAGTAAATCTTGATGCTATTACGAATTTTTTAGTTGTTGCAGCCGTCCACTAATTTTTTAATTGAGTTTAAGTTATAATTTTCTTTTAAAAATGTGAGACAATTTCAATTATATAACTACATTATATTGTACACATATATATTCATGAGTTTCTAATAGATGTACTTAATTTGTGGTTAAATAATGGGATTGTTGTGCTACTTTAAATGTGAGTGCAGGGTTGCGATGGGTCACTATTGTTGGACGACACATCTTCGTTCACAGGGGAGAAAACAGCCCGTCCCAATAACAACTCTGTACGAGGTTTCAATGTAATCGATAGTATCAAGTTCAGGGTGGAACAACTCTGCCCAGGTGTCGTCTCTTGCGCGGATATATTAGCTGTGGCTGCTCGTGACTCTGTTGTCCTTGTGAGTAATTCGCTTAAAGTTATTTCACATATAACTTCTTAAATTAATTGGTGGTCACTAAATCTTAAATCTAAGAGTGTAGGTTAAATTTGTAATTTTTTTTGGTATATTTGACTTAAAAAAATAATATCGCTGCAATGTGACACGCTATATTTACCATAAACTCAATTCGGCGCAGAACATGAAGTTGCGCGTGAACTCATTTGATTGAAAAAATGTTGGTGCGATGCATGAAGGAGCTCCCCACATTTTTTATTTATAGATTATGTACTTTTATGACTTAAAATAATATTTATTATGGATATATAACAATAAATATTTCGTTTCTATTTTTAGTCCCTATTTTTAAATAAAGTCACTGAGGCGGACTCATAATCATAAAACATGTTCCTTTAATTTGAAAATAGAGACTAAAATTATAAATAAAATATTTGTTGTCCTATTTCCAAAATACATTTTAGAATATGTCCTAAATTTACAAAGCCATCAAGTTGTCCTTGGGAGTGGTTCCGTATAAAATCGTTTAACCTCAGTGTTTATTTGAGTGAGTATGCCATACCATTTTGCCTTTTTGCAATTTTACAATACCCATTGCATTTGGTTTAATGTCAAATTTGGGAATACGGCATAACATTAGGGATGCTCTAAGTAATACGTTTTTTCACTACCTAATTAATCAAATTACTATAACTATTGTGATCAAACCTTGTGTATCAGACAATTCAGACATGTACAAGATTATACTTCGATATTCTTTGAAGAAGTCTAATGTTATTACGTTGTCTTTTTTAGCTTGGAGGGCTTAGTTGGAACGTGAAAGTAGGAAGAAGGGACTCCAAGAGTGCCAGCTTATCTGCTGCTAATGATGGGCGCATACCACCTCCTACTTCTTCCCTCAGTAACCTCATCAATAGATTCCAAGCGGTTGGTCTCTCAACTAAGGATATGGTTGCCTTGTCAGGTACTTTATGTATGGTTTAGTTAATAATAATTACTACCCGTTTACATTTTTACTAGAGATTGAGTAATACAGTCATTAATAAATTAATCATGACAATTAAGTTAAACTTGTTCATTGACTAAATTAACTGTTAATAAAAATTGGGGTATGACACATTGCATTCCAACTTGGTACTCTAGTATTTACAAAATTAGCCAAGTATATTATCAAAAGTTTAATTGAAATTCAAAAGACTTTTAATGACACTTGTTAAGTTCTAAAGTACCATTCAAATTAATTCTGAAAGATTCAACTAAATGTACTTGTCTCTAATGTAGGATCACATACAATTGGGAAAGCGAGGTGTACGAGTTTTAGAGCTCGTGTATACAATGCCACCGATATAGACAGTACATTTGCTCAGACAAGGCAAAATACCTGCCCTAGAACTTCAGGCTCAGGAGACAACAATTTAGCCCCTCTAGATCTTATAAGTGATGGCGTCTTCGACAACAATTACTATAAGAACCTTATAAACCAAAAGGGTCTTCTTCACTCAGATCAGCAGCTTCACAGTGGTGGGTCAACTGATTCTCTGGTTGAAAACTACAGCAAAAACTCTAATACTTTTGACGTTGATTTTGCTGCTGCTATGATCAAGATGGGAGATATTAGTCCCCTCACTGGATCCAATGGTGAGATAAGGAAGAACTGCAGGAGGAGGAATTAACAAAGGGAGTTGGTTTTGGAGCAGTTGCAATATGTCTTTCTAATAAAAAAAATCGGGGGCAACGTTGTTAATTGTCTTTCATCTCTCGTACATATTATCTTGTGTGGGAAACCTTTCCTTTCCTTTTAAAAAAAAAATAATGTCCGCTTGTGTTGCATTAAAACAAACAAGTCCTTGGTCTTGCCCAACAACGAGGATTGTTTGACAGGGGAGTTCAAATGTAAAGTGTGAGCGTCTGTTTCTGTAAGTTTTCATAATTAATAATTCAAGTTACAATTTAGTCCACCAATTATTCTCTCTCTCTCTCTCTCTCTCTCTCTCTCATGTGACAATGGTATGTGCCAAAAAAAATTACTCAGTCAAGAGAGAAAACAATTAAAATGTGGCTCAAATTTACTGCTATATATGACCATGCAATGAAGGCATCAAGTACGAAATCCAACCTGCGCAACTCCCAAAGAAGCTCAAAAACACTGCATGCCTTTAGCCAGGGAAAAAAAAAGAAAAAAAATTCTTTGGCTAAGGAGGCTATTTTGACCAACTAATTGAAAGAACCCCCAGCACGTTAAAATTGGAACATGTTGTCATAAGTTGAATTTTAAACTAATTACAATTAAAAAAAACGGTTTTTTTAGTTCAGTGTAGTATTCTCCTCAATTCAAAGAAATGCCTTCACATTCAAATTAACAACCCCCCATCCCTCCAGTAATTGGCCGAGTCTGGTCTTTTACTACTTGTTAATGGTGAAGTCTTTAAATTAAAGTATATATTATTGTTTAGGGTCAATAGTTTTTACTATTTAGAATTTGGTTCATTTTTTTTTTTATATTAATTGATTGAGATTCAAAACTGATGAAAAACTGTTGATTGATCTTCATAACTATCAGTTATCCCAATTTTTTCAACAAAAAAAAACATTTTTAACCATTTATAAATTAATATAAATTACTATATAAATACATTATGCATTTATACGTGTAATATACATAACTAAAATTAAAATTATATTAATGTATAAATTTATTATTTATATATATATATATATGTTTCAAAAAACTATTTTACATAAATGTACTTTATTATAAAAGAAGTAGTTTTTTTAATTTTTAAATTAAAAACAATATATATCAATGTTAATATAGATTAACTGTTTTTTTATAAAAAATATTGTGCATTTTTTTTCTAAAAAACACATTGTTTCATGTCAAGGTTCTAAAAAACACGGAGTGTGATCGAGGCGTGGAGGTCAAGCCTTAAGCCTTAGAAACCTAGGCGGATCTTAGGCGTAAAAATGCGTGAAAAGACGTTTAGCCCTTCTTAATATATTTTAATATTTTTTTTTGATAATTAAATGTATCTATAAAGCCAACCGCTAAGGGAGCGAACCCGTATACAGGGAGTATACAAAGCAAAAAGAAAAAAAAGAAGGAAATAAACATACACATACGCCCGCCAAACAACCTCCCAAATTATAATACTGAGAGAATTTCGCCTATAAAGCTAACCAAATCATGGGGCATGGCGTAAATCTTCCTCTTTGACCAACTGAGAAGGGTGCTTAAAAATAGATAACCAAGTCTCGATGGCACCATCTCAATACCTTCGAAGCAGCGCGCGTTTCTCTCCATCCATATCGTCCACCAGATGCAGTGAGGAGCCATCGCCAAACCCTTTTGTCACCCCCCACCCCCATGGAGGATTCCAGGCCTCTAAAAGAGCCCTAACTGACCCCGACATGACCCAATGGGTCCTAGATATAGCCAAAAAAATGTCCCACAAACCTCTCGTTACCCTGCAGTGCAACAACAAATGGTCGGTCTTTTCCTCATCTTCCTTGCATAACCAACACCGGCTAGCCAAGCGATATCTTCTCTTCTGCAGACCTTCCATCGTCAAAATAGCCCGTCTCACCGCCGTCCAAACGAAGAATTTAACCTTGGGAGGCGCCTTAACCTTCCAAATCTTCTTCCAAGGAAAACGAACCTTGGGGGTATCCCTACCACTTAATATAACATAGTACCCCTTAACTGTGAAAACCCCAGTTCCACCCCCTATCCACCTCAAAGAATCCTCCCTCGTTGACGTGCGTGGGGCCGATCTCAACCAATCAAAAAACAAATCTGCCTCTTCAAGTTCCCAGCCCCAAAGTCTTCTCCTAAGTTGAGGGTTCCACGTGACCTCGTTTCCGCTGACATTTACATGCTCTAACACCGTCCCATCTTGATTTGCCCCTATATTATAGATACCAGGAAAGAGCTCCTTAATCGACCCATTTCCCCCCATTTATCTGTCCAGAATCTAATCTTGTCCCCTTTTCCTAAAATGAATTCAGTATTTCTAGTATAATCCTCCCAGTCCCTCGCAATATGCTTCCATAGACCCACTCCGTGGCTAAAGGCCCCACAACCGGTCTCCACCCCATTTGCGAAGAACCCCACCTAGCTCCAACTACCATTCTCCACATACTATGTTCCTCCCTAGGGAAACGCCACAGCCACTTCCCCAGAAGAGCCTTATTGAAAAGGCTCAAATTCCTCACACCTGCCCCACCCTCCTTGATAGGCTTGCAAACCTCATCCCAACTGACAAGGTTGTGCTTGAAACCGTCTTCCGTACCTCTCCACAAGAAATCTCTCATGAGCTTCTCTATAGTTCTACGCACGACCACGGGAAGAGGGTAAGATAGACATGTAGTAAGTAGGCAAACTGGACAGGCAGCTCTTGATCAACGTAAGCCTACCCCCTTTCGATAAAAACCCGTTCTTCCATCCTACCAGCCTCTTCCTCATTCTTTCCAAGACCGGGTCCCAAATTGCCTTGGACTTATACTTAGCTCCAAGAGGCAAACCAAGATAAGTATTTGGGAAGGACCCTTTTTTCCCCCCAAAATACCCACAAGCTCATCCACGTCTCTCGATCCCCCAATAGGGATCAACTCGCATTTTCCTGCATTAATCCTAATCCCCGAAACTGCCTCAAAGAAAATAAGAAGTAACCTCAGCGCCCGGACTTGCCTACGGTCAGAATCACAAAATATAATCGCGTCATCAACAAATAAGAGGTGAGTAACCGTCACCATGACATTACCCGAAGCCCCAAATTTGAATCTCCTGATCCACCCAGACGCCACCACCCTTCCCATCATCCTACTAAATGCCTCCATGACCAGAATGAATAGGAAGGGAGATAACGGATCTCCTTGGCGCAGACCACGCGAACTAGGGAAGAAGCCCTCAGGCACCCCATTAATCAATACCGAGAATCTAGCCGTGGAGACACACCTCTTTATCCAACGGCATCACCTTTCGCCAAATACCACCCTTTTCAATAGATAAAGAAGAAACTTCCAATTCACATGGTCATATGCCTTCTCAATATCGATCTTGCAAGCAATACCCGGAGTCCCACTTTTACTCCTGTCCTCCACACACTCATTTGCCACCAGAATCGCGTCAAAAATCTGCCTCCCCCCGACGAAGGCATTCTGAGACTCAAAGATTAGAGGGTTGATCACCTTCCTGAGCCTAACCGACAAAACTTTGGCTAGGAGCTTGTAGACACTCCCAATCAAACTAATCGGTCTGAAATCTTTAATATCAATTGACCCCCCCTTCTTTGAAATAAGGGTGATTAATGTCGCATTTAACCTCGGTAAAAAATACCCCCTATCATGAAACTCCTCAAAGAAAGCCATCACATCAATCCTGATAACTGTCCACAAATGCTGAAAGAAAGCCATCGTGAAGCCGTTCGAACCCGGCGCCTTGTCCCCTCTCATAGACTTTAACACCTGCACTACTTCTTCTTCAGAGAAGGGAGCCTCAATGGCTACAACCTCAGAAGCCGAAATGCACTCGAACTCCGCCCCATCAAGAGATGGCCTCCATTCCTCTTCTTCCCTGAACAAATCCTCATAATACTGGGCAATGGACTCTCTCACCCCTCTCTCTTCTTCAAACACCTCACCCCCCACCGAACTTTTCCCAATGTGGTTTTCCCCCTGTGCGAGTTATCCACTGAGTGGAAAAACTTCGTATTCGAGTCACCTTCCGTCAACCATAACACCCTCGATTTCTGTCTCCAACTAATTTCTTCTTGAATAAGCCTCTTCCCCAGTTCCTCTTTTTTTAAAGCCCTCCCTCTCCTTTCCTCCTCAGAGAGCCCGACTCTCCCCTCTTTCTCATCCAGCCTCCTCACCTCATCCATATATCTAGTCGTGACTAGGCGCACCTGGACGAATACCTCTCTGTTCCACCTCTTGATGTCTTCTTTGATCAAACCTAGCTTTGTTGCCAAACGATAACTGGCGTTCCCCTCCACCTCATACCCAACCCACCAATTGCTTACCCTTTCCGTGAAATCCTGCTCCTTGAGCCACATGTTCTCAAATCTGAAAGGGGTCCTGCCCTCACTCCACCCCCCGCATTCTAACATAATTGGGCAATGATCAGAGGTCACCCTAGGTAATGTAGATTGAATCACCCCGGGGAAGTTCTCCTCCCATGACTGTGAAATGAGAAAGTGATCCAAACGAGACATCGACGGCAAGTCCCTAAGACTGGACCAAGTAAACAAACCCCCTTCCATAGGCAAATCGATCAGCTCTACTTCATCAATAAAATCAGAGAACTCGTTCATATATCTGCTAACTCTGCCCCCGCTACTCCTCTCAGCACCAAATCTCACCACATTAAAATATCCTCCCATGCAACCAGGGATGCCCCAAACCCTACTCACCCCTGCCAATTCCTCCCACAGCTCCCACCTGCGTGCATCTTCCACTGGCCCATAGATGCCAGAAAAGCTCCAGACGAAACCATTCTCTACATTTTTAAATAGACAAGATAACGACCAGCTGCCTTCAAGACTTTCAATCAGATCTACTACCGCTGACTTCCATAAGATCACTACCCCTCCCGAGGCACCCACTGCATATAGACTAACCCAATTGATCCCCCGCCCACCCCAAATAGACCAGATGCACCCCACGTCCATTTCACTCATCTTAGTCTCCTGTAAACATAGAACATCAGGTTTCCACCTAGAAATAACCCCCCCGATGATACCCCTTTTGCCCGTGTCATTTAACCCCCTCACGTTCCACGATATAATGCGTAACTTCATTGTGGACTTGAACGGAACTTAATACCTCACTTTATTCCCCCCCCCCCCCCCACCCCCCTCCATTTCCTTAATATCCCCTCTAATTTTCTCAAACATCTCCCAGGCCTCGTTTTCTGCCCCTTCAAAATTAACCCCAGCATCCGTACTAAAGGCTCCTAGCAAATCCTCCCTCCATCCATTCGGATCGTCTTCCCACCCTCCCCCCATGGACTCCCCAATATTCTCCTCTTGGCTCGAGATCTCTAGGTCTACCCACAACCTAGAATCTTTTAATTCATCCCATCGAGCACCACATTCCCCAACCCCACTATCCTTCCTAATGACCTTCTCACTCGCCACCACTACCGATTTGCCTCTTGACAAAGTAACCCCTCTCGGTTGATTATTATCTTTCCCCTCTAGATGATTCCCCGTAGGATTAACGGAACACCCTCCACTCACCTTCCCCACACCCACTTTTTTCTTCCTAATGTTATTATTCTTTTTGATGTTTTTTGCCGAGTTGCCGAATTTTTTGAACTTTTTGAGTCCTAACATAGCGTACTTTGGATACCCATTTTTTCTTCCTTTCAGAATTTCTTTACCACCTTCCGACCCCGCTATTTTAATTATATTCTCAACCCACCTCTGTGGCTCCACCAAATTTTCTGACTCTTTCTGCATGTTGTTTTGAGTCTCGTGTACAGACAGTGAATCCATCATATCGCCTTTGCCCACGTTCCTTAGCACATCTATCTCATTTGTCTGTGAACTAGTCCCACTATGAGGTGTTTCATAATTACAATCCCTCTTAATTAACAAAGGAAAAGAACATCCACCCGTACGGCCGTATAAAACTGAATTTTCCAGCTGACTTTTCTTTTTAACCAAATGTCCCACTAACTCAATTCCCAATCCTTCCTTAGCTGATAGAGGCAAGGGGTCTGTGCCGCCCATCACCCTGCAGTCCTTGTGACTCAGTTATGACCCACTACCAACTTTCTTTTTGAATTCCTTAAACACACAACTGTTGAGACCACTTGTCACAACATTACCAGCACTACTTTTTTCTATACCAGTCTTGTCACTAGTCACGTTCATTTCAATACTAGCCTCCTGTGAGTACGTCCCTTCTGCCTTTCTGGCCAGCTCGATACCTGCACCTATCCTCGTCTTAGACACAGCTACCGGATCCACTGGACAAATCGATGCGTTTACCTTAGTCCACCCACGAACGAAGACTGACGCCCCCGCCGTGTCGTTGCCGACTGGCTCCGATGACAACAGCGGTGTACTTATCTCACCACCAGGAATGGCTGGGTCTGTTAACGGTGCCAAAAAATCAGCCCCATCCCTGGTTTGTTTCGACTGCAACTCCATGTCCGTCATGCCACCACCTGCTGACGTCTGCTGTGCCCCTGTGTTGCTCACTTCTGCAGCCATTATGCGCTCATCTCTCCCTAACGCCTTTTGTCCATTAACAGTAGACGTTTCTCCCGGAGTAACTACCTTTTCATCGCTACTTATAAAAGGCCTTTTAGATAACTGAACTCCCAGCTTGTGAGAAGCATGCATGTCAGCCAGTTTAACAGTCCCGTTGTGTTTCCCCTCTGTGCCGACTTCTTTATTGCAACCTTGGTATACACAGGTTTGTATTTCTTCCCAAACGCAAACTTCAAATACCCAGCCCCCTACACTGATCTTTCGACGTTCTGGTAGAGGCTGGTTACGCTTAACCAGGATTCTCGCCCATTGTAATTCTATCCCCGTCACCGTGGCATCGTTAGTTTTCACAAAACCACCACACTTCTCTCCTATAGCATGGAACACTTCAATCCCCCACAGATGGATTGGAATACCCATCGCACGAATCCAAAGAAGGTCGGACGAATTATTACCATTATCAAAACCTGCTAGAGGGTGCCACCTTTGCACCCGCAGTTCGTCTTGAAAGAACTTCCATGTCTTCTTCATCAGGACTCTCTCCGCCTCTTTTACGAAAGCAAAGACGAACAAGAACGTGGACGAGGGGAGTTGCCTTATCTCAGTATTACCAATAGATTTCCATTTCTCTCTAGCCCAAATCTTTATCTTCTCTAATGATGGAGGAGATGAGTCCATTCCACCAACTCGACCCATCACAGCTCTTTGGAAAAATTGCACTCTAGAGAAGCAAGACTCTTCCTCAACCAAAAGGTCAGTCCCTCCAGATTTGTCCTCCTTGATGATGATTTTAGATAAAGGCCAAGACTCAACCTTGGCAGCTTGGAGATAAGTACGCCCATCCAACGCATATGCCGGTGACGTTGGGCTCGTAATCGCCATGATACAAGGAACCACTTGCTCCATACTCCGAACCGCTCTTCCAATACTACTCCACCCTTTGAGGTCAGTTTCCTCCGACCATTGAAAGCGCACTCTACTCATCTCCTTTATGACTACCATATTGAACCAGTATCTACGCCTTCTGAAGCACGTATAAACAATCACTCTTCTGTCTCCACTCCGAAGCATTTTGAAGTAGCCTCTGGCGTCCCAAGAAGCTTCCCTTAAACAAGCACCCAGCCAGCATACTTCTCCCCTAGCGAGAATCACCCCAAATGACTTCCCATCATTCATTTGTGATAGGATAAATTGGTATCTGTTGTCAAAACATTCCTTCATTTAGAAAAGGTCCTATAAGTTATTTTATTATATGACATGTTTTATAAAAATGTCACGACAATTTAATTTCTTTCTTATTACTTGATGTTTTACCGTAACAATTTCATTAAATTAGTAATATAACATTTTTATGACCACTTTTTCAAAATGTCATATGGCCAAGTTTAAAAAAATCATTAAATTACTTTGTTCTTGTAATGTCACATATAAATATACTTTTAAAGGATTTATTCACCAATGCCCCCTTTTAACTATCTAAAGAGGGTATACCCACGGTGATGAATGGTAAGTATAACTTCATACGATCTTCGTTGATTCGCGATTGTTCATTCGAACGGATGAAGTTCGTATGACAATGTATATTTGATTTTTAATTCAAATTAACACCAACGATCTAAATGTAGTTTGTATGAATCCCAAAAAAAATTATATCACGAACAAATGAAATTCGTATTAAATTTTGCTGAACTTGTAATCATTCTCCAAATTTAAAGAATACTTATAAATCATTGTACAAAATTGGTCCCCTTTTTCCCTCGAGTGCATGCAAGCATTTCTTTAAAGTTGAAAAATTTGTTGTAGATAGTAGTAGATGCTCAACATTATAGTTGTGGAGGCAATTATTATGCAACACAAATAAATATGAAAGAGGTGACAACCAAGAAAAAACAAATAAAAGGCCAATCACACAACAACGGGAGTACGTGGTTCAGCAAAGAAGTGCCTACGTCCACGGTGGTTCAGTCAGTGTTATTTCTCTATATTCTGAAAAGTAAGTACAGAGAATACAACTTGTCCTTTGCCCCGGACTTGGGGTTTAATTTATACATGTATGTGTTGGAGTAGTGGGGGTGATAGGTTCCTCTTTATTATCCATCTCCCTTTCATGGGATCGTGTTCCCCCACAACTTCTCTTCATGGCATCGTGGAGTAAATGGATGAGTACCAGAGGTGATGGGCCTGGGTTTTGGGCCGCTGAGGAGGGGCTACTCGTCCAGGCCTTATGGTGATAGAATCGGGGTACCCACAATTGCCCCTAAATTTGTTGGGCCGTTCTTATGGATCCGATGAATTTAAATGATCAGCAATGATGGTTGATTTCTTTGAAAACTGTGAAGTTGCTTTGGCGGCACCCGCTTCGCTATCCGTGCGTTATGATTAGTTTTGAAGGCTTGTTGGAATAAGACACATTTTCTCTTCGTCGTTCCAGCTTTTCCAGCAATCTTCTATCTTCTGAGAACTCTTGAGTTTTGTACCTTCTGTTTTCGGTCTCCACTCTCGTCTCTTCTTCGCCTTTTGATCTGATCTTCTGTCCTGTAAGTCTTTCGTGCCCTTTTTCTTGAGTTTATAGTTTTTCTTGTATTTTTCCAACGGCGAAGATTGGGGATAGGTCGGTAACTGAGTTTAGAAAATTCTACGGTATTCCTGAGTGGGTAGAGATTGAGTGTTGTGCCTCGCCGCCTAGGAACGTTAGGGACATAGAGGATGCACATTGGATTCACGTCCTGTTGCTCTCCCAGGGGGGTCTTACCTTTCCCCCTAATGGTTTGTTTATGCACTTTTTTAGTTATTTTGGTATTGTGCCTGCACAATGTTCGCCCAATGTATGGAAAATAGTGAACGGTGTGCACAGGATAAATTAATTGTACGGCACAAGGTTAGGGCTTGCCGAGATCTGCTTTTGTTATTCTTTTTCTCGTACGAGTTCAGGTGTTCTGTACCTTAAGGCTAGGAGCCCTGATAGGGTATTGGTAGTAAATTTACCTGATTCCCATAAGGACTACTGGCAAGAAGGGTTTCTCGTTAGGAACTGGCAATACTCCCCTCAATTTGAAGGGTCGAGGTCTGAGAGGTTCACTATTCCCTTTTATGGGGAAGAATATATAGGTAGATGTTGTATTATTGTTTCAACCTTTGCGGGCTTTGTGATTTATCTAACTTCTCCTTGCTTTCTCTTTTTCAGCGAAGATAAAGAACTTGGAGCCAGCTCTCAGCGAGGTTCGTATCTCGAAACTGGTGAAAGCTTGGAACATCAGGGAACCTTTGGGTGACGGCGAGCATCCTAGGTCTGCTGCTTTTCTGCTTGAATACAAGAACACAGGCTCCAGCTTCATAGCCCGACCTGTGGAAAGTGTTCCGGACTTTGACTCTTCCGAAGAGATTTCAGCTGAGCCCATCCAATTAGACGAGGAGGAGAGCAGCTCGGAGAGCGAGCCTGTAGGTGTTGTGAGTAACTTGGGTGGAGGCAGTGCTGATAGTAGCAGTTCATCGAGTACTACCAGCAGTCCAGGTGAAGAAATGCCTCCCAGGAAGAATCTAATCCGGGATGATGATGATGATGATGATGTGCTTCTTGCACAGAGGTCCAAAAAATCGAAGACTGTCTCCGGGGCCATAGCTACTGGTTTTCGGCCTTCCTCTCAAGAGCAAGAGAAGAAGAAGAGAGAGGAGGAGCAGGCGAGGGAGAGGGATAAGAAAAAGGAGGAGGAGAGGAAGAAGGTGGAAGAGAGAAAGAGGAGGGAAAAAGAGAAGGAGGAGGAGAGGAGGAAGATGGAACTGAGGACCAAGACCGGTCAAGCCTTGGTCCCAGTATCTGCTTTGCCTGAGGGGGCTTCGGTGGCCACCTCTCCTCAACTCGCCCCTGCGCTGCTTGAAAGGGCAGTCCTCCCTGCAGATCGCGAGAGGGCGTCAGGGTCTGATCAACTGGACTTGCAAGCTAGCTAGAGGCTTGCCTTGGTAAGGTTTCTTTTCTACTTCCCAACTTCTTCTAATCTGTTTTGATGGTTTCTTCTTTCTGATCTTTCCCTTGTTTTCTGCAGTTTGTGACTGACTTCGCTGTGCTCTATCGCTCTCGCGACGAGCTGTTGAGAAGGAAGAGCGAGCTGGAGTAGCAGAATTCTACTCTGGTGGCCAGGGGTTCTCAGCTGGAGGCCGATCTGAAGGCTGCTGATGCGGCTCGAGCTTCTTCTGCCTTGGCCCTTGCTAATTCTGCTCGCGAGAGAGATAATGCTGTTAGGGAGCTCGGCGAGCTGAGGAAGTCGTATGAACAGGTCTGCTCTAGCAAGCTGGACCTTGTGGAGAAGAACAAGGTTCTTGCCGAGCAGCTGGAAGCGGAGAAAGCCCAGGCAGCCACTGTTAAAGAAGATTCATATAATTCTGGCTGAGCTGCTGCGTATGAAGACGCCGAGGTTCAGATAGGCTATATCAGCCGTCTGAACTTCAAGAAGGGGTGGAACGAGGCCCTTGTGGCTGCTGGGGTGGATGTTGCATCCCCACTTTTTGACGAACATGATCCAGGGCCCAAGCCAGTTGTGGATGAGGAGCCAGCCCCAACTGCTGAAAGGGTCAATCCTGCTTCTCAGGCGACTCTTGCTGATGCTTCCGTGGTCGAGGGGGCAGTGCACACCTCTGCAGAGGGTGACGCCCCTGCTGATGCTGATAAGGACAAGGGTCCGTCCACCGAGGTTGCTAAGTGATAGGGTTTCTTTGTAATTTTTTCCTTTTTTGTTCTGATGTAACCTCGCTCATTATCAATAAAAAGGCTTCGTTTTTGTTTATGCTGATTTCTTTTTGTTCTCTTCCTTTCTTTTTTACTTGTAGTTGGTTGATGCTGATGAATATATCCCTACCACTTCACATCTGGGTAGGACTCTCGGTCCAAATGTGAGTCCTGCTGTTCGCCAGGCCTTCGCTAGACTCTGCCGGTTTGCTAAGTTAAGTAACAAAAAATACAAGGATCAGTCTGAGCTGGTGGCCAAATTGAAGGACAGGCTCCAGGAAATGGAAGAGATCGGAGCTTCAGTGCAAGAAGAAGTTAGCGAGCTGAGAGCCAAGTTACTGGAGGCCACCGAGATTAATCAAGTCGTGGAGTTTCTTCAGCGGGAGAATGACGACCTGAGGCGGGAGGTCTCGATGCTTAAGGAGCATTCGCCGAGCACCGCTCCGGCAGTCCTACAAGGTTCTTCCTCGTCGCGAGCTGCTCGACCTCCCCTCCCGCGTGATGGTAGGAGTACACGGGGTAGGAGTAGGGAAGTTGAGGAGCAGCGTGAGAGGGAAATAGAGGAGCTGCGCGGTGATGTCCGGCGAGCTTACGTAACTGCTGCTGGGCTCCAGAGGGACGTCACCCGACTGCGGCATCTATTCAAGAAGGGCCCTCGCCAAGTGTGGACTGATGGCTATGATCAGGGCTGGTTTGATGCTCCCACAAGATTATCAGAGTTCGAGGAGCTTTCCTTCATCAGGGGGTGGTTGAGTGCTATTAGAGAGCTGCAGGTCCCGAGGAATTCGATATTGTGGTATCGGCATGAGATGTCTCCGTCTACTCTGATGCCCAATCCATTCAGGCGAGATGACCGATGGATTCCTATCGATGCTATTCCTCGGCGGCTACTGGAGTTGGACACAAATGAAGTTGTTGAGGAACTCGATCCTGCCCCTGATGACGGGAGGAGAGCTAAGGTTGCTGACTACCTTGCTCGGAGGCTTCCCCCTTCTTGATAATTTGTTTTTTAATAATTGTAAATGCTTTGGGCGAACCTTTGCCGACTAAACATGTACTATTATTGTTTGTAAATATAAAAGATTAATGGAAAGTTCGAGTTTTGGGCGATTTTGCCGACTAAACGTGTTTATCCAATCTCTGTTATATTTTTGCAGCTTCACAATCTTTATCTTGTCATGTGAGTGTCCGCCCAATCCAGTATTAAGAATACCATTGTGCTCTCTCTTTACCTTTTAGGTCGTGTCTTCACACTCCCTTAGGTCTAAGAGGGGCAATTGGCGAGGACACACCTGTTTTTGGATGTCTTCATCCAGTCAGGATTTTGTTTAACCAAAATAGGTTTGATGCCTAAGAATATTCTGTAGGGCTTCATATATTGCCATGGGCAATGCTAAGAGGTCTGTCGTGCTTCGTGACGATGACCTGAGGAGGGGTGTTCCCCTGCTATGTCAACTATTATACCTGTGATTTGAAAAGGATGTGCAATAAGATATAATTGTTACTTTTTTAGAGAGTAATTAACTGAGAGATTCTTATTGGTGAATAGAGAAATAAACTGTCTTTCCCCAAAATGAGTACAATAAAAGATCTAACAATAGAACTCCTAAAAGTAGAATTTCTTGAGATTAGCTGCGTTCCATGCTCGTGGTATCTCTCTGCCCTCCATCGTTTTCAAATGATAGGCACCTTGCAGATCGTCTCTAATTATCTCATAAGGTCCTTCCCAGTTTGGGCCCAGTTTACCATCTGATGGCTTCACTGTGTTGCCCAGGACCTTTCTTAGGACATAGTCTCCAACTTCGAACTTCCTCGGATTGACCTTTTTGCTGTAGTGCTTCGCGAGCTGTTGCTGATAACTCGCTAGTTTTACTAGGGCAAGTTCCCTGCGCTCGTCGGCCAAGTCGAGTTCAGCGAGCAAAGCCTGATCGTTCTGATTCTGCTCGACAAGGTCGGATCTCATTGTAGGCAATCCTGCTTCTAATGGGATGACCGCTTCCATACCATATGCTAGTGAGAATGGCGTCTGACCTGTGGCTCGTCTGGGAGTCGTTCTGTATGCCCATAGGACATGTGGTAGCTCGGTAGTCCACGCGCCTTTTGCTCGTTCTAACCGCTTTCTTAATCCAGCGATCACTGTTTTGTTGGAAGCCTCAGCTTGTACGTTGCTCTGAGGATAAACTACCGAGCTGAAGTGGTGCCTGATCCCGTGTTGGTCGCAGAAGTCCTGAAAGGGGCCACTCTCGAACTGTGTCCCATTGTCAGTGATGATGGTTCTGGGGATCCCGAATCGAGTGATTATATTTCTCCATATGAACTTCATCATGTCAGCATCTAGGATGTTCGCCAGTGGTTCTGCCTCGATCCATTTGGTAAAGTAATCAGTTGCGACCAACAGGTATTTGCGATTGCCGGCAGCGGTGGGCAGTGGTCCCACGATGTCCATTCCCCACTGGGCGAAAGGCCAGGGGCTGGTCAGGGATTTCAATTCGCTGGCAGGCTGGTGGACCATGGGGGCGTGAAGCTGGCATTTTAGGCATTTGCGAACATAAACTGCGGAGTCTCTTTGCATATATGGCCACCAATAACCTTCCTTCATTGCTCGGAAGGCTAGAGACCTTCCTCCGACGTGACTTCCGCAGATTCCTTCGTGGAGCTCGTGAAGCACTGTCTTGACATCGCCTGGGTGGACGCATCTAAGGTAGGGGCCGGAGAAAGATCTTTTATACAAGTCTCCTCCTGTGGATAAGTGAAAGCGAGCAGCTTTGATTCTTATCTGGTGGGCAGTCCTCTTATCCTCTGGGAGCGTTCCGTTCTTCAAATAGTCTCTTAAGGGATCCATCCAACTAGGGGCTGGTTCCAATTGGAGTATTTGGTTCGCTTTTGTCAGCTCGCAGTTGGGGTGAATGCTCGGGCAGCTAAGGAAATCGATGGGGATTATCCTTTTAAGGCTGGAATCAACTGCCGAGCTTAGGGCTGCCAAGGCGTCAGCGTGGCTGTTCTGCCCCCTGGGAAACTGTTGGATGTTGATTTCTTCAAAGTTCGTCATCAAGTTTCTTACCAAGGAGAGGTAGGCTGTCATCCTCTCATCCTTCGCGTTGTAGTCTCCACTTATCTGATTGGAAACTAGTTGTGAGTCTCCGAATACCTGTAAATGCTTTGCTCCTAGAGTTTGCGCCCTTTGGAGACCTGCAATTAAGGCTTCGTATTCTGCTTCGTTGTTGGAGGCTGCAAATCCCAACCTGATTCCTTGCTCGAGGACTGCATTTTCTGGAGTGATGAGAACAATTCCTACTCCTGCCCCCTTTGAGTTGGAGGCTCCATCAACGAATAGCTTCCAGCTTCCCCCTGTAGCCTGGCTGTTTTGTTCTGTTGTCTTAGGCTGGTCGAGAGGTTCTTCGCCCGTGAATTCAGCTATGAAGTCAGCGAGGATTTGACCCTTAATAGCTGTCCTTGGTTGAAATTGGATGTCAAACCGGTCGAGCTCGACTGACCACTTAGACAGTCTGCCTGAAAAATCCGCCTTCCTTAGGACAGCCTTGAGGGGGTGTGATGTAAGGACGATGATCGTGTGAGCTTCGAAGTAATGCTTTAGTTTCCTCGAGGACATTACTAGGGCGAATGCGAGCTTTTCCAATGGCAGGTATCGCTGCTCGGCGTCTAGTAAGGTTTTGCTCGCGTAATAGACTGGATGTTGGATCCCTGTGACTTCACACATTAGCGCTGAGCTGATAGTATGGCTGGATACAGAGAGGTAGAGGTACAAAGGGTCCATTTGCTGTGGCATGACGAGCAGTGGTGGGGAGCTTAGGTAGGATTTGAGCTCGCCTAATGCTTGCGAGCAATCTGGGGTCCATTCTACCGTTTTGCTGCCTTTTAAGAGTTGGAAGAAGGGCTTGCATCTCTCGGAGGATTTAGAAATGAAACGATTTAGAGCAGCGAGCATTCCAGTGAGCTTCTGTACATCGCGGATTGTGCGGGGAGGTTGCACCCGTTTAATTGCCTCAATCTGGTCCGGATTTGCCTCTATGCCACGCTTGCTGACCAAATACCCAAGGAACTTTCCTGACTGGACACCGAAGGAACACTTGCTCGCGTTGAGTTTCATTCGGTATTTCCTGAGGATTTCGAAGGTACTTGCCAGGTCAGAAAGGTGGTTTTCTTTCTCCTTGCTTTTGACGAGCATGTCGTCGATGTAGACCTCCATCGTGTTTCCCATCTGTTTTTTGAACATTTTAGTAACCAGCCGCTGATAAGTTGCCCCTGCATTTTTTAGACCAAAAGGCATGACCTTGTAACAGTATAAACCAACCGTCGTGATAAACGCCGTTTTATCCTGATCTGGGGCATATAAGGGAATCTGGTGATAGCCTGAGTATGCGTCCAGGAAACTCATTCGCTCGTGAGCTGCAGTGGAGTCTACTAGTTGGTCTATTTTTGGAAGAGGGAAGCTATCCTTGGGGCAGGCTTTGTTGAGGTCAGTGAAGTCTATGCAAACTCTCCACTTACCGTTGCTTTTTGGAACTACCACTGGGTTGGATAACCATTTGGGGAACTGCACTTCCCGTATGGATCCTGCATCCAGCAGTTTTTCGACTTCCTGTTCTATTGCTTTAGCTTTCTCGGGAGCAGTTCGTCGTGCCTTCTGTGCTATCGGCTTGAATGTGGGATTGACATGCAACCGATGGCAGACCATATTGGTATCGATTCCTGGCAGCTCGTAGGGTTCCCAAGCGAAAACATCTATGTTGCTTCTGAGTAAGGTTAACAAATCCTTTTGCTCTTCGTTAGTGAGTGAGGTCCCGATCAGGAAGACTCTGCTGTTGTCGCCTTCCCTAGCAATTACTTCTACCAGGTCTTCTACAACCCGTTCGGAGGGGAGGAGCCTGGTCTCTTCCACTCCGGGCCTTCCATATTTTAATTGCTATTTGGAAGGGATTGCACCTTCCTCGACTTTCTCGCTGGTTTGAACGTCTTTTTTCTCTGGCTTCGGTCGGATGGCCGCTATGAAGCACTTTCTCGCCATCGCCTGGTCGCCATGTATCTCCATCACTCCCCGCTCGGTGATATATTTGAGTTTCTGGTGGTAGGTCGAGGAGACTGCCTTCATTGCATGAAGCCATCCCCTGCCGAGGATGGCTTGATACGGTGAATCGATGTCGACCACCAAGAATTCGATCATTTTCGAAACACTCCCAGCGAGCACTGGTAGTACTATCTTGCCCAAAGGCATGGTCATTTTTCCAGCGAAGCCGACCAGAGGGACAGTGGTTCCCTTCAGGTCGGCGATGTCCAACTTCAATTTCCTGAACAGGTCGATGTACATTACTTCGGATGAGCTTCCTTGATCGACGAGCAGCCTGTCGATATCAAAGTTGGCTATCCTGAGTGTAATGACTAAGGCATCGTGATGTGGGGTCCTCACTCCCACAAGATCTTCATCCGTGAAGACAATATGCTTGTTGTAGTTGATGTCCTCTACTCGGCGGCATTTTCCTGCCTGTGATTTCGCCGGATCAATTTGAAAAGCTTGCATTACTGCTGTCAGCTTCTTTACCTCCATCCGAGCTGAGTTTCCCTGGATTTGCTTAACATCGGATACTCCATGGATTACTGCGAATTCGTGTCCGCTGTCGTCTTCTAATACGTTGTCGGGTTTTGCCTCCTTGTGGACAGTCACTCTCTCTACCTTCCTTTCCACAAAGTCATTCAAATGTCCGGATTGGGCCAACTCCTCGAGGTGGGACTTAAGAGCCTTGCAGTGCTCGGTCTTATGTCCTCCCTCTTTGTGGAAGGTGCATCTCAGCGCATTGTTTCTTTTCGATGGGTCTCCTCCCATTTTCCGGGGCCATTTGATGAACGTCTCATCCTTGATCTTAGCGAGAATTTTGTAAATTGGTTCTTTGAAGACGGTGTTGACTGCCTGGAACGACTTTGCAACGTCAGGGCTCCCTCCGTTCTTGGGGCCATTCTTGCTCCCATTCTTTCCTCCTTTTTTCTGGTTATCAACTTTCTCACTTCCCTTCGTGGCGAGCTTGGCTCGACCGTTTTCACCTACGTTAAGGCGGGTGACATCTTCCACCTTTA
Organism: Sambucus nigra; assembly: GCA_949130495.1. Classification (NCBI taxonomy): domain Eukaryota; kingdom Viridiplantae; phylum Streptophyta; class Magnoliopsida; order Dipsacales; family Adoxaceae; genus Sambucus; species Sambucus nigra. Next base: position 289,932,668 of record OX422218.1, on the reverse strand, counting down.
CGTATTTCTCAATCCGGGCTATCAGGTCATCAATGGTGGTTGCTTCCTTCTTTGTCAAGGACTGGTAGAGGAGGGAAGAGCTAGGTAGCCCAATTTTGAATGAAGCCACTGCCACCTCTTCTGCGCAGTCTTCGACTTCGTTGAATAACTCCCAGTACCTTTTCGCGTAGTCTCGAAGTGTCTCCTGAGGAGTTTTCTTCATCGTCAATAGAGCATCCATCCTTTTGGGATGGGAGCTGCTGGTGATGAACCTGGCCGTAAAGAGCTCGGCCAGGGATTTGAAATTTCTGATGGATCGGTGAGGGAGTTTCTCGAACCATTTCTGGGCCAGGTCATGAAGGCTTGAGGGGAAAATACGGCACATCAACGCATCTCGGTGATTCCAGAGGGTCATAGCCTGCCGGTACTGCCTGACATGATCAATGGGATCAGTCTTCCCGTCATAAATCTTGAACCTTGGAATAGTAAACTTTTTGGGAGCTTCTTCTTCTTCAATTTCCCTTGTGAAGGGCGATTTCATCTGGGTCTTGAGGGCTCTCCTGGCGAGTTCTCTGGTTGACCTGGTGCCGCGGTGAGCTGGATGTTGGTCCATTTCTCTGCGGACTAGGTTCCGTATGTTGTCGTCGCTGCGAGCAGGGCTCTGATAGCGGCGAGCTTTTCTTAGTTGCTCGCGGAGGTCGTCGTCTGAGTCGCCACCTTCGAACCCTTGATGTTGCCGCCTAGGGCTCCTTCCTCGGCTGCGAGATTTGCTCGCCTGAGGGCTAGGAGTGCGATAGGGGCGTCTCCTGGTATCAGGACGTAGTTCTTTTTCCAGTTTTTCCAGTCTTCTTTTCAGGGGAGCATTCTCAGCCTCATACCTGCGAGAAGACTCCCTCTGCTCGTGGAGCCTTGCTTCGTATGCATCGATCAATCTGGATATCTGAGTGGACCTTGCTGGTCCTTGACTTTCTTCTGAGGCTGGCCTTTCTAAGCGAGCCCCTTGATCGGAACGTCGAACTTCAGACCTAATCTTGCGAGGAGCGGGTGGCTCCTGAATGTCTCCTGCTTGAGGAGCGTTGCTGCTGTGACCAGACATCTTAGATTTTTTCTCGGTGTGGGCTCTTCTCAAGGAAAGATAAACGTTTCCCACAGACGGCGCCAATTGTGGAGGCAATTATTATGCAACACAAATAAATATGAAAGAGGTGACAACCAAGAAAAAACAAATAAAAGGCTAATCACACAACAACGGGAGTACGTGGTTCAGCAAAGAAGTGCCTACGTCCACGGTGGTTCAGTCAGTGTTATTTCTCTATATTCTGAAAAGTAAGTACAGAGAATACAACTTGTCCTTTTCCCCGGACTTGGGGTTTAATTTATACATGTATGTGTTGGAGTAGTGGGGGTGATAGGTTCCTCTTTATTAGCCATCTCCCTTTCATGGGATCGTGTTCCCCCACAACTTCTCTTCATGGCATCGTGGAGTAAATGGATGAGTACCAGAGGTGATGGGCCTGGGTTTTGGGCCGCTGAGGAGGGGCTACTCGTCCAGGCCTTATGGTGATAGAATCGGGGTACCCACAATAGTACATGCTCTAATAGATAGGTATCTAACTCTTAAAGTTGGGGGAAGTTAAGTTAATGAACTCCATTCGCGCTGACTATGTAAAAAGGTCATATATTTAAGATTCCCTAATAAGAAAATGATTAATGCACTATGATAAAGTATAACCGGGTCTTCCTATATTATAGGAACAACTGTTTCTTATTTGTTCACGTTGCTATGTAAACAAACCAAATAGGTTTGAATAAGTCTTGCGTGTATATCTCTGTTTCAGTTGTAACCATTAGTTTATTAACAGTTCCATGACAACCAGCAGTGTGTGGAGAAAGAAATAAAACAACTCTTGTTAAAACTCTCATTTCATTTTCATGGTATTAGAGCTACAGAGTTCAATGGCCACCACATCTACCATATCTTCTTCTTCTTCTTCTTCTGGGTTGTCACTGTCCATGAGTTCACTTCATCAACTCATCGCTATATGCACCATCAAGCTAAAACCCTCAAACTATTTAGTTTGGAGGACCCAAATAATGCAGCTCATGAAATCTATGAAGATATTATCATTGGTCACTAGTGATCCTCCATCTCCAATTGGAAACAAAGAGATGGATGATAAAATTAAAAGTGACTGGGAAGAGAAAGACGTTTTGTTACGCAGTTGGATAGAAGGTACACTAACGAAAGAGTGTGTGTACCTGGTTATGGGCTGTCACATAGCAAAAGAAAGTTGGGATTGGCTGGAGGATAACTATCTCCAAGCAACGAAGAATAAAGAATTTCAACTAAAGGATCAATTACAAAATATCTCAGTTGAAGGGAAGATAGTTGAGGCATATGTGAAGGAGTTTAAAGAACTTTGTGATTCACTGGCTGCTATAAGCAAGCCAGTTGACGAGGATACAAAAGTCATTACTTTCACCAAGGGTCTTAGACCCAAATATGCCACATTTCGAATTATTATGCTAGGGAAACCTCCCTATCCAACACTAACTCAATTGATCACAGCTTTAAGAAACTTTGATTTAAGGGAAGGTAAATCCGAAACTACCCAACAACATGTGGACCATAATATGGCACTTGTAATGCAAAGAGGTACAAATCCATATCGAGGGAGAGGTAGATTCCAACGAGGTCGTGGGTAATCTAACTCCTCTCCACAATTTAGTTCACAAGGAAGGACATTTAGGCCATTTGGACATCAGTCCAACAATCAATACTAAAGTCCTAAATTCAACCAGCAGCAAACACACAACAGTGTTAACTCAGGTGAGACAGTGAAACCAGGAACCAAGAATATTGGTCATGATGGGTGCCAAATTTATGGGAGAAATAACCACACTGCTTTGACATGCTATTATCGCTGGGACTTCTCTTATCAACTATTCGGATTGAGAAACATCCGAGTAAGGAATGTTAGCCAGAACACAAGGTATAAATGACGACACTTTTTATTTGGATTCAGGAACAACTACATATATGACTAACTCTTCAGGTAATTTTACTACTTTACAGTCCTATAATGGAAGTGATAGAATTATCATAGGTGATGGTAATAAACTCCAAATAACACATATAGGATAGGATATAGAAATTTAATCCAAATTTAAAGCTAAACAATATGATTCTTGTACCTAAGTTGAACAAAAATTTGGTATCTGTGGGAAAGCTTACACAAGATAACAACTGTCTTATTGAGTTTACTAATGACAAATTTGTTATTAAGGATCAGAAGACAAGACATATTTTGGCAACGGGAAATAAGCATTATGGATTATATGCTCTTGATGCAAAGGAAGTTGAGGCACTCATAGCCACTCATAGTGGAAAATCAAGTGATTTGTGGCACCAAAGACTTAGACATCCTAGTTCACATTCTAGTCATGTCTTAAATAAATTGAGTTTTGTGTAAATGTTAGTAGTTGGAGTCAGACATAAAAAATTTGTGCTAGTTGTCAAATTGGTAAAAGTTGCAGACTGCCTTTTCAATTAAATGAGAAACTTAGTAATGTTCCATTTGCCAAAATTCACAGTGATCTGTGGGGACTTGCTCCAATATCTTCTTCACAAAATATGCGATATTATGTGCTATTTATGGATGATTGTACACGGTTTACTTGGATTTATCCCATCAAACAAAAATCTGACTTCTTCACAATTTTTGTTAAATTTCATAAAATGATTCAAAATCAGTTTTCTGCAAAACTTCAAGTATTCCAATGTGATGGGGGCGGTGAACAGAATAAAACTAAGTTCATTGAATATATTGAATCATTTGGGATTTTGAGACATATATCATGTCCTGGTACTCCTGAGCAAAACGGAGTCGCTGAGCGAAAGCATCAACATATAGTGGAAACCGGATTAACTCTATTGTTTCATGCTAAACTTTCTCTTTATCTTTGGGTTGAAGCGTTCCTTACTGCAATTTATTTAACTAATAGCTTGCCATCTTCAACTATCAATAATCAAACACCATTTTATAAACTGCATAACAAATATCCAGACTATGGATCACTAAGGGTATTTGGGGGCCGGTGTTTTCCGTATTTAAGAGGAAAAACACAACATAAATTTCAACCAAAAACTCAAGCATGTGTGTTTATTGGCTATAGTTCATTGCATAAAAGGTATATATGCTATAATCCCACCAACAGAAAAGTGTACATCTCAAGACATGTTGTATTTGATGAGCATACTTTACATTATGTCCATCCTACCCAGTATATGCAACCTCTAAATGACTCCACTAATATAGCCACTTTTAATGAATTTTTGACCCCTACACACACTGCTCCATTATCCGCACCTAAGTCTACTATTCCGGGAACCACCTCAAATATCTCTCTTCCTATTTTTCCCTGTTTGAATTCTCAGCCTGAAACTCTTGAACATTTATCAACACCAACCAACTCCTCATCTAGTTCTCCTACTTTACCTCTTTCTTTACTAACAACAAATTCAACCCCAACAACTTTCGTATCCAGTTTTGATTCCACCCCAGCCATCCCACCTATTTTCTCTCCTACTTTACCAACCTCTGTCAATAATCCATCAATGCTAAGTGACCAACACGGTATTAACTTAATTGTGGATCTTCCTGTTACACCTATAGCATATCCTCCCCTGCCGCACCCACCTGCTAATGCTCATCCCATGATCACGAGGTCCAAGGCAAAAGTGCCCTCTAGCCCTCACCAGCTTATGGCTGCTTCCGCACCTGATCTCTCTGAACCAATTACTGTCACGGATGCTATCTCTCAAACTCAGTGGCTCGCAGCTATGACCGACAAACTTGCTTCCCTTCATCAAAATCACACATGGGATTTGGTACCATATCAGCATGGGATGCATCTTATAGGCTCAAAATGGGTCTTCAAGACCAAGTTAAAAGACGATGGGTCTCTTGATCGGTATAAAGCCAGACTTGTGGCCCAGGGCTACCGCCAAATTGTTGGCATTGATTTTCTTGACACTTTCAGCCCTGTGATCAAGCACGCCACTATTCGCATGGTTCTTTCATTAGCGGTCTCCTCCAAATGGTCTATTGGCCAATTAGACGTGAAAAATGCCTTTCTGCACAGTGATCTCGAGGAACTCATTTACATGAAACAACCACCGGGTTTTCTAGATCCTTCTTTCCCGACTCATGTATGTCGGCTCAATAAAGCTATTTATGGTCTTAAACAGGCTCCTAGAGCCTAGTTTCACAAACTCAGCACCTACTTGCATGCTCTTGGTTTCGAATGTAGCAGGGCTTAATCGTCCTTATTTACCCTTCATTCTTCCTCAACTACCATCATTCTGCTTGTCTATGTTGATGACATTATCCTTACAGGCTCATGTCCTGCTCAATTTGACGAAATCACGGCTAAACTTGGCTCAAAGTTTGCTCTTAAAGACTTGGGGAATCTTCGTTTCTTTCTTGGTATCTCAGTTCAACAGTTCACTGGTGGTTTATTCCTTAGTCAGCATCAATATGCTTTGGCCCTCCTTCAACGAGTCAATATGTTGCAATCTAAAGTGGTGTCTACACCATGTGTTACCAAGAAAGATCCGCCTTAGTGCTCGTTTAAAACATTTTCCCCTACGGAGTTTCGCTCTATTGTTGGGGGCCTTCAATACTTGACTCTTACTCGAACTGATCTCACCTATGCGTTTAACAGTGTGTGTCAATTCATGCACGATCCATCCCCAGAACATTTCCAAGCACTGAAACGTATTCTTCGTTATCTTAAGGGTACATCTCATTTTGGTATTCATATCCTTGCTCAATCCCCTCTCTCGCTCTATGTTTTTTCACACTCTGATTGGCCAGGGTGCACCCTTACTAGGCGATCAACTTCTGGCTATTGTATTTTTCTCGGTGCAAATTGTATTTCGTGGGACTCCAAGAAGCAAACAACAGTTGCCCGATCAAGTTGCGAAGCGGAGTATCGTTCTTTGGCTACTGCTACTGCTGAAATTCTTTGGTTGTCCAATCTTCTACATGATCTTGGTATACAACTCTCCTCTCCTCCAGTGCTATTATGTGATAATCTTAGTGCCTTATACATGACCATTAACCCGGTTCTTCATGCCCCAATAAAGAACATTGAGTTGGATCATCATTTTCTTCGGGAGAAAGTAGCTCAAGGGAAATTAATTACAAAATTCGTTTCGTCACACTTGCAGCTTGCTGATATTCTTACAAAGGCTCTCCTTACTGCTCCATTTCAGGCTCTTCGGAACAAGCTTGGCATCATGTCCCATGCTCCCATCCGCTTGAGGGGGGATGATAAAGTATAACCGGGTCTTCCTCTTTTATAGGTCTTCCTCTATTATAGGAACAACTGTTTCTTATTTGTTCACGTTGCTATGTAAACAAACCAAATAGGTTTGAATAAGTCTTGCGTGTATATCTCTGTTTCAGTTGTAACCATTAGTATATTAACAGTGCCATGTACAACCAGCAGTGTGTGGAGAAAGAAATAAAACAACTCTTGTTAAAATTCTCATTTTATTTTCCCACTAGGCGTTGACAAAATTGGAGATCATTATATTTATTCCGTATTATGGAAGTAGATCATTAGGTTTGATGGACAAATTAGGACAATAGAGTCACTAAAGTCACGCACCTAAGTTATAAATACCGAATACTCGGTATTAAATTTATCTCTAGCTGTTCCGAAATAAGCTTTACCCAACTTACTTTTGGCTCTATTTCACTGAGATATAGTATCATGAGTGGAGGATATCATCTGTTCGTCCCAATACAAATAAGGACATGCTACATATGCGATACGCGTCTCACATATTACTTACTATACAAGCAAGAATTTTTAATGTACATAAAATTCTTATCTCAATAGTGGGAAATACGTGAGATACATATTGCATACATATCGTATTTTTATTTGTATTGAAATCGAATATGTGATGCCTTCCACACATAATAATATTTTCTCATACACCATGATAAATAAAAAAAATGATTTCTCTATGTATTTGTCGTTGTGTGCAATTCCTCTATCCATCAAAATTCTTCACAAACCTATAAAAGTAGAACAAAACTAGAATATAACGGTAAGTGATGTATCAATCCATATCTACGGATGAAACACAAAATTGGAGAGGACATATATAGATTCATTTGCATTTTATTATACATATATATTTTTTTTATGGTTTTACTTTTTATATTTTTTATGGATTTTTCAAGGGATTTTTTGAAACTAACTATACTAATTTTTATAACTACTAATTAAGAAGTAAAAGCTAATTTAAGAAAAGTGAGATAAACAAATTTGTCCTAATAAGTAAACTAACAAAATTGGAACCATGAGGGCTTCAATATTTCATCCCATAAATGGGAGATTATCCCTTAATAATCGTCATCCAACAAAATAAAAATAAAAGTATACAAAAAAAGGCATGTGATGATTAAACTAAAAGTAAACAAGATGAGGAGATCAAACCCATTTAAGCGTTGAATTGAAATAAAATCTTCAATTATACATCAAAATTCTCTCAATCACAATCCCTCACTCATGTATTTATTTAATCTAAAAAAAAAACTACAAAATAAAAATAAAATAAAAAATGATAGTGGATGAATTAATAACGGACAATTAAATAATAAAAGAGATTTGCTAAAAATGCAAATCCTAACATTATAAAATTGTACATTAAAACTCACCCAAAGAAATAAATTCTAGATCATTACATTATATTGAGATAATTGCTAAAAATACAAAATCTCAACATAAAGGAATGGATTAGAATTTACCTCCCATAACGGGATGAATTCAACTACATCAATCTATTTTGAAATAATTGCTAAAAATGCAAAAATTCATTGTAGAGGGGTGGGGTTTTATCCTAGAGATAAATTTCACTACACACCTCTATATTGAGATATTTGCTAAAAATGCAAATACTCAACATAGAGAGATGGAGAGAATTTTATCACACAAAGCTTAAAAACTAATTTGGAGATCCCCTTTCAATGGAACCGAGTCTTGCATTTATAGGTGGAAGAAACTAGGGGTATTTTTGGACAATGCACACATGTGTGCATGTGTGTTGAGTGAGGTAACAATTTTATTTGGGTGAAGGAATGCACATGTGAGAAGTGGGGGCACGTGAGCGTAATATGGGAAATGGGTAACTTGGTATTTTAAAGCACATGTGGGTTTAATGTTTAGTCTTTGCTTTGATTTGTTGGTTTTAAGCAGGTGACACGATTTAGGATAAAGGGGAAATGGGTTTAGTTTCTAAGGAGGGATAAGGTTGAATGAAAATGGGTACGGAGCTAGGTTCACGGGTTATGGGTCAACAGGTTTTGGTTTGGGCGAGTTCGGGTTGGTGTCAGGGTTGTGGCCGGAACGGGTCTCGGGGTTCTACCGGCGAGAGGGTAATGGGACGCCGCCGGGGCAGCGGCGGTAGGGACGTCAGGTTCGCGAGTTTGGGCGAACAGGTTGGATGTCAGGTTTTCAGGTCCGCTTGGTGGGAGTTGGGGGTTCGGGTCAGAGGAGGTCGCACAGGGGGTCTCAGCAGTTGGGGCTGCAGGTGGGAGACGAGGCTGGCTTGGGGTTCCGGTGCCGGGGGTGTGATGGTTGGTTCGGGGAGGTAATGGAGGTTAAGGGGTGATAAGGTTGGTTGTTGGGTTGGGGTTTTGGTTTTGGTGTGTGTTTGTTAATGAAGGAGGAGAGAGAAAGAGGTTGAGGTTTAGGGAAGAAGATGAAGTAGGGGATTATTCGGTGTGTGAGGGTGTATGGTATTTGGGTGGGGGTGCGGAAGAGGTGTTTGTGTGTAGGTGAGTGTACGATAGGTGGGTGTGAGTGGATTTATGTGTGTGTTTAACTTAGACAACTGAAAAATAATAATGACTGACTAAAAAAATAAAATTAATAAAATAAAATCCTATTCCAAAAAAATAAAAAAATAATAAAAATAAAAATTAAATAAAACAAAGACTCAAATTAAAAAAAATCAACTAAAAATAAAAACAATTGACACGACACGACACACTATACAAAAACTAAACACGACTAAAATAAAAACTAACAAATAAAAAACAAAATGAAGTATTAATAAACTAACTAAAAATTAAGAAAATAAAAGAAAATATAAAAAATAATACACGACGCGCTAAAAATTAAAAGATAAAAATCCTAAAAATACGTACATGATTCAATAAAATAAAATAACTACAAATAAAACGACACAAATAAAATAAAATGGGACAAACTAAATACACACGGTTCGGGATAGGTATGATAGGTTTAGGGTAGGCTAAGGTACGTGACAAGGATAATTATCTCCATAATCTGCACAATTGCCTTAAAATACGCGTTTGAACACCGTAATGTGCATTCGACCTACAAAATACACAATAAAATACATAAGACCCGAATTATCGGGAATTAGCAATTAAAGTTCGTCTATTCGGGGGTATAAAATGTACAGTTTTGGTGCTTATCATACCACCCCCAAACAGAGCGTTGCTAGTCCTCGATCAATAAGATAGAGAGAAAGAGAAAGATAAGAAACAAAAAATGTACCACTTTCACGAGCGCTTGAGATTGCACTTAGCATATGCAACAAGCCTTTAAACTTATAGGTTGCCCTACAGGACGAGTTGTGTCTCGTGAGGGTTTGTAGGGAATATATCCACAAAATTCTTCTTTGCAAAAGTTTATTGAAAAGCAGTCAATCTCTTATTAGACATAGAATAATCGCACAATCCATCATGAGAGAAATGATTTCAGAAATACAAGCTAGAATGTGTAGAAAGTTTATCTAAGTAAATACACAAGGCACATCCTTCCTAGAACTCAACGTGTGTGGTGTGAATCAGTAAAAACGAGTCGAGAATCACAAGAGTAATTCCTAGACTGCCTTTTCGGAATCAACGCTTCAACTTCAAATCTCACGGATATATCTCTCTCAAACGAACTCTCGAGATTAGGGTTAGTGTATCGCTCTTGTGTGAGGAGATGAGTAAATGTAAGCAAGTTCAAACGTCTAACACACATATAAGAAAGAACGAACATTAAGAAAGAAAATGATCTCATGAAAGAAATGCTAATTACTATAGTGAGAACATCGAGTTATTCACCACATTGACTTTCATTTGCCCGAACAACAAGGAAAAATATTGATGATTATAGGTGAGGGAAAAATGAAATGAGAAGGATGGGATGATATGAGGTAGGATAAGATGGATGAATGATGAGCGATGGATGTGTGATGGATAAAAGATGGATGCGATAGAAGAGTGTTTACACTTTAGGCACAAATGTCTTTATTACATAAAAATTAACTACAACTTTATTTTTCTTTTCTTTACTCTCTTTATATATATATATATATTTTTTCTTTTCCTTTTTTATTTCCTATTTTTGCTATTTTTTTCCTTTTTTCCTTGTTTTTCTCTCTCTTTTCAAACCAATACTGAAGACATTTAACATTTGGAACAAACACTCTTTTTGTCAAAAATGATGATAGATGATATGTGAATGGAGTGGAGAATGTGTATGGATGATGAGGGGAATAAATGGGAATATGGGTGAAGGGAATGGTAAATGGTAGGTGTATGGATGAAAATTTGGTGATCCGGACAAATTTCAAGACACGCGTTCCTTACAACTCAAAAAAGATGTCATTCTCAGTGATCAAGCCAAAAATGAAGAATAATGAGATCATACAACAATTAAATTGTAGACCCAAACGAAGTTGAATCAACTTGTAACTCGGAGATTGTGTAAAACTCTCTGAAAGGTGAAAGGCACGAATCTCACAAGATAAAGTCTCTACTGGTGATCCTTAAGGTTTTCTTGAGAATTATAGTACTCTTCAACTCTAAACCGTATTGACGTGATAAGTGCGCAAATTTTGTTGAGTCTAGAAATTCATAGTGAAACATGCCTTGTTATGTTTTATATAAGCTATTTATATAAAGATAAATCCTCTAGCTCGATTCCTAGATTTAAAAAGATGGATGGCAGAAAATTCACGTCAATGAATGAGATGAAAGAAACTGTACGAAAATTTTAAAAATCAGGTTCAAAAAGGAAAAATTTTCAAAAGAGGTACGATTTTGATGAAATTCTCCACCCCCAAACAAAAAGGAACATCGTCCTCGATGTTAAGTAAAATGATTTTTAAAATTGAGAGCATAAGGTAGGAAAGATATTACCAGAATGAACCGCTAATGAAGTGGACAAATATAGCCAAGAATAAACCTGAATAAATGATAAGAGAGAAAAAAGATGTACAAGTCTATAAAGCATAGGGTGATGTGAAACACCACCCCCAAACAGGATGAAACTAGTACAAGAAACGCGGGCTGCCTTCTGGTAGCACTAACTTTAATGTTTTCAGTTAGACTAAAGGTATCTCACCCTAAGGATAAGATCTATGAAAGTGCAGGGCGGCAGAAAAATTGGGTGATGAAAATCACCCCCAAACAAGACTGAAGTGTAAGTCTTATTGGATAATTTGACAAAGGTGAGGTTGAAGAAACACCGATCACGACCTTATTTTTTTTATTTTCAGATTTTCTCTTTTTTGTGGTTTTTGAATAATTTGAAAAAGAAAGGAAATATTTTTGGGATTTTTAGAGAATGAATGGAAGAAAATGCTTTTGGATTTTTTTTTTGAAAAATAGTGGGGGAAAAAATATTTTTGGATTTTCTAAAAATAATGAAAGAAAATATTTTTGGATTTTTTTTTAATAAAAATGAATGAAAATATTTTTGGAAGATAAGGTGGGGAGAAATATGGACTCTTAATTTGGACGAACTAATTAAAAATCGACTACCAAAAAATGAATGGAATTGGACACGCACAAGTTAAGGGGGATTCCTAACTAGCACATAACCAATTTTTATCTTTGAATTTAGTGAAAGGGTATTCAAATTTTAATTAAGTCTGCGGACGATAAAATTTAACGGAATTATGTGAGTGATCGCCCTTGCAAAAAGGTTCTCCTAGTGGGCTACCTAGTTGATGGATTTTAAATTTAGTGATGGCTAGAGTAGCATACAATTGGTAAGCGAGTAAGTCGGGTGATGAAATCCTTTCTCGTGATTGACCGGGTGTAGGTTTGAGTAGTTTAATTCATCATTCCTTCAAAATTAAATGCAAGAATAAAATCATATACGAGCACATAAGCATACACAAAAATTGACTCGCTAACAGGAGAGGCGTGAGTGTTCAGGAGATATACCTCCCACGGTTTTTAGGCCGTGGGGTACCAAAAAATTTGAGTCGATCGGGGGGAGATCACACCTATCTTAGTCGTCCCCATGAGTCCTACCGATCCAAGGTAGAGAGGCTTCTAAATCCTCGCCTTTGGACGCCCTCTCTCTACCTTATCCGATTTTCCTATCACGCTTGTCTTCGATCATTACAATTTTTAAAAGAAAAAATAAAATAAAGGTGTCTTTATGCATCGCAATACAAGCAATGATAAAAAAAGTCCTAATACAAGCCTTCTAAAATAATAAAAAGAAAATGGTGTGAATTGAAAATACAAGTGAATCAACTAATGGATCCTCTCAAGTGTTTCGAGCTCCAAAGAATGGCAACGGCGCCATTTGATAAATAAAATATTGATTTCTCTATGTATTTGTCGTTGTGTGCAATTCCTCTATCCATCAAAATTCTTCACAAACCTATAAAAGTAGAACAAAACTAGAATATAGCGGTAAGTGGGGTATCAATCCATATCTAGGGATGAAACACAAAATTGGAGAGGACATATATAGATTCATTTGCATTTTAATATATATATATATATATATATATATATATATATATATATATATATATATATATATTTATGATTTTACTTTTTATATTTTTTATGGATTTTTCGAGGGATTTTTTGAAACTAACTAACTATACTAATTTTTATAACTACTAATTAAGAAGTAAAAGCTAATTTAAGAAAAGTGAGATAAACAAATTTGACCTAATAAGTAAACTAACAAAATTGGACTCATGAGAGCTTCAATGTTTCATCCCATAAATGGGAGATTGACCCTCAACAATCATCATCCAACAAAATAAAAATAAAAGTATACAAACAAGAGCATGTGATGATTAAACTAAAACTAAACAAGATGAGAATATCAAACTCATTTAAGCTTTGAATTGGAATGGAATCTTCAATTATACATCAAAATTCTCTCAATCACAATCTCTCATGTATTTATTGAATCTAAACTAAAAACTACAAAATAAAAATAAAATAAAAAAGGATAGTGGATGAATTTATAATGGATAATTAAATAATAAAAGAGATTTGCTAAAAATGCAAATCCTAACATTATAAAATTGTACATCAGAACTCACCCAAAGAAATAAATTCTCGATCATTACTTTATATTGAGATAATTGCTAAAAATGCAAAATCTCAATATAAAGGAATGGATTAGAATTTACCTCCCATAAGGGATGAATTTAACTACATCAATCTATTTTGAAATAATTGCAAAAAATGCAAAAAATCATTATAGAGGGGTGGGGTTGAATTTATTCTAGAAATAAATTTCACTACACATCTCTATATTGAGATATTTCTTAAAAATGCAAATACTCAACATATAGGGATGGAGAGAATTTTATCATACAAAGCTTAAGAACTAATTTGGAGATCCCCTTTCAATGGCACCAAGTCTTGCATTTATAGGTGGAAGAAGCTAGGGGTATTTTTGGACAATGCACACATGTGTGCATGTGTGTTGAGTGAGATAACAATCTGATTTGGGTGAAGGAATGCACATGTGAGAAGTGGGGGCACGTGAGGGCAATATGGGAAATGGGTAACTTGGTATTTTAAAGCACATGTGGGTTTAATGTTTAGTCTTGTCTTTGGTTTGTTGGTTTTAAGCAGGTGACACGATTTAGGATAAAGGGGAAATGGGTTTGGTTTCTATGGAGGGATAAGGTTGGATGAAAATGGGTATGGAGCTAGGTTCACGGGTTATGGGTCAACAAGTTCTGGTTTGGGCGATTTCGGGTTGGTGTCAGGGTTGTGGTCGGAACGAGTCTCGGGGTTCTGTCGGCGAGAGGGTAGTGGGACGCCGCCGGGGCAGCGGCGGTAGGGACGTCAGTTCGCGGGTTTGGGCGAACAGGTTGGATGCCGGGTTTTCAGGTCCGCTTGGTGGGAGCTGGGGGTTCGGGTCAGAGGAGGTCTCACAGGGGGGTCTCGGCAGTTGGGGCTGCAGGTGGGCGATGGGGCTGGCTTGGGGTTCCGGTGCCGAAGATGTGATGGTTGGTTCGGGGAGGTAATGGTGGTTAAGGGGTGATAAGGTTGGTTGTTGGGTTGGAGTTTTGGTTTTGGTGTGTGTTTGTTAATGGAGGAGGAGGGAAAAAGAGGTTGAGGTTTGGGGAAGAAGATGAAGTAGGGGATTATTGGGTGTGTGAAGGTGTATGGTATTTGGGTGAGGGTGAGGAAGATGTGTTTGTGTGTAGGTGAGTGTAGGATAGGTGGGTGTGAGTGGGTTTATGTGTGTATTTAACTTAGACACCTAAATAATAATAATGACTAACTAAAAAAATAAAATTAATAAAATAAAATCCTATTCCAAAAAAATAAAATAATAATAAAAATAAAAATTAAATAAAACAAAGACTCAAATTAAAAAAAATCAACTAAAAATAAAAATAATTGACACGACACGACACACTATACAAAAACTAAACACGACTAAAATAAAAACAAACAAATAAAAAACAAAATGAAATATTAATAAACTAACTAAAAACTAATAAAATAAAAGAAAATATAAAAACTAATATGCGATGCGGTAAAAATTAAAATATAAAAATCCTAAAAATACGTACATGACTCAATAAAATAAAGTAATAAAATAAACCTTAAAAATAAAATGACACAAATAAAGTAAAATGGGACAAACTAAACACACACGGTTCGGGGCAGGTTTAGGTAGGTTTAGGGTAGGTTAGGGTACGGGACAAGGGTAATTAGCTTCATAATGCACATAATTTCCTTGAAATATACGTTTGAATAACGCAACGTGCATTCGACCAAAAAAATACACAATAAAACACATAAGACCCAAATTGTCGAGAATTAGCAATTATACGTCTATTCGGGGTATAAAATGTACAGTTTTGGGTGCTTCTCACACCACCCCCAAACAGAGCGTTGCTAGTCATCGAGTAATAAGATAGAGAGAAAGAGAAAGATAAGAAACAAAAAATGTCCCAGTTTCGCGAGCACTTGCGATTGAACTTTGCATGTGCAACAAGCCTTTAAACCTATAAGTTGCCCTACAAGACGAGTTGTGTCTCGTGAGGGTTTGTAGGGAATATATCCACAAAATTCTTCTTTGTAAAACTTTATTGAAAGGCAGTCAATCTCTTATTAGACATAGAATAATCGCACAATCCATCATGAGGGAAATGATTTCAGAAATACATGCTAGAATGTGTAAAAAGTTTAGCTTAGTAAATACACGGATATATCTCTCTCAAACGAACTCTCGAGATTAGGGTTGGTGTATCGCTCTTGTGTGTGAGGAGGTGAGTAAATGTAAGCAAGTTCAAACGTCTCACACACATATAAGAAAGAACAAACATTAAGAAAGAAAATGATCTCATGAAAGAAATGTTAATCACTATAGTGAGAACGTCGAGTTATTCACCACATTGACTTTCATTTGCCCGAACATCTAGGAAAAATATGGATGATTATGGGTGAGGAAAAAATGAAATGAGAAGGATGGGATGATATGAGGTAGGATAAGATGGATGAATGATGAGCGATGGATGTGTGACGGATAAAAAATGGATGCGATAGAAGAGTTTATACACTTTAGGCACAAATGTCTTTATTACATAAAAATTAAATACAACTCTCTTTTCCTTTTCTTTACTCTTTTTTTAATATATATATATATATATATATATATATATATATATATATATATATATATATATATATATATATATATATATATATATATATATATATTTTTTTCTTTTTGCTTTTTTATTTCCTATTTTTTTTTTCTATTTTTGCTATTTTCCCCTTTTTTTCCTTGTTTTTCTCTCTCTTTTCAAACCAACATTTAAGACATTTAACATTCGAAACAAACACTCTTTTTCTAAAAAATGATGATAGATGATATGTGAATGGAGAGGGGAATGTGTATGGATGATGAGGGGAATAAATGGGAATATGGGTGAAGTGAATGGTAAATGGTAGGTGTATGGATGAAAATTTGGTGATCGGGACAAATTCCAAGACACTCGTTTCTCACAACTCAAAAAAGATGTCATTCTCAGTGATCAAGCCAAAAATGAAGAATAATGAGATCATACAACAATTAAATTGCGGACCCAAATGAAGTTGAATCAACTTGTGACTCAGAGATAGTGTAAAACTCTCTGAAAGGTGAAATGCACGAATCTCACAAGCTAAAGTCTCTACTAGTGATCCTTAAGGTTTTCTTGAGAATTGTAGTACTCATAAACTCTAAACCGTATTGACGTGATAAGTGCGCAAATTTTGTTGAGTCTAAAAATTCATAGTGCAACATGGCTTGTTACGTATTACATAAGCTATTTATATAAAGATAAATCCTCTAGATCGATTCCTAGATTTAGAAAGATGGATGATAAAAAATTCACGTAAATGAATGAGATGAAAGAAACTGCACGAAAATTTTAAAAATCAGGTTCAAAAATAAAAAAATTTCAAAGAGGTACGATTTTGATGAAATTCCCCACCCCCAAACAAAAAGGAACATCGTCCTCGATGTTAAGTAAAATAATTTTCAAAATTGAGAGCATAAGGTAGGAAAGAGATTACCAGAATGAACCGCTAATGAAGTGGACAAATATAGCCAAGAATAAACCTGAATAAATGATAAGAGAGAAAAAAGATGTACAAGTCTATAAAGCATGTAAAGCATAGGCTGATGTGAAACACCACCCCCAAACAGAATGAAACTAGTACAAGAAATGCGGGTTGCCTCCCGTTAGCACTAAGTTTAATGTTTTCAGTCAGACCGAAGGGATCTCACCCTAAGGATAAGATCTATGAAAGTGCGGGGCGACAGAAAAATTGGGTGATGAAAATCACCCCCAAACAAGACTGAAGTGTACGTCTTGTTGGATAATTTGACAAAGGTGAGGGTGAAGAAACACCGATCACGACCTTATTTTTTTATTTTCAGATTTTCTCTTTTTTTGTGGTTTTTGAATAATTTGAAAAAGAAAGGAAATATTTTTGGGATTTTTAGAGAATGAAAGGAAGAAAATGTTTTTGGATTTATTTTTTGAAAAATAGTGGGGGAGAAAATATTTTTGGATTTTCTACAAATAATGGAAGAAAATAATTTTGGATTTATTTTTAATAAAAATGAAAGAAAATATTTTTGGAAGAAAAGGTGGGGAGAAATATGGACTCTTGATTTAGACGAACTAATTAAAAATCGACTACCGAAAAATGAATGGAATTGGACACGCAAAAGTTAATGAGGATTCCTAACTAGCACATAAGCAATTTTTATCTTTGAATTTAGTGAAAGGGTAGTCAAATTTTAATTAAGTCCGCGGGCGATAAAAAATCACAGAATTGTCTGAGTGATCGCCTTTGCAAAAAGGATCTCCTAGTGGGCTACCTAATTGATGGATTTTAAATTTAGTGATGGCTAGGGTAGCACACAAATGGTAAGCGAGTGAGTAGGGTGATGAAATCCCTTCTCGTGAATGACCGGGTGTAGGTCTTAGTAATTTAATGCATCATTCCATTCAAAATTAAATGCAAGAATAAAATCATATAAGAGCACATAAGCACACACAAAAATTGACTCGCTAACAGGAGAGGCGCGAGTGTACAAGAGAAATACCTCCCACGGTTTTTAGGCCGTGGGGTACCAAAAAATTTGAGTCGACCGGGAGGAGATCAGACCTATCTCAGTCATCCCCGGGAGCCCTACCGAGCCAAGGTAGAGAGGCTTCTAAATCCCAGCCTTTGGACGCCCTCTCTCTACCTTGTTTGGTTTCCCTATCACGCTTGTCTTCGATTATTACAATTTTTAAAAGGAAAAATAAAATAAAGGTGTCTCTATGCATCGCAGTAAAAGAAATGACAAAAAAAGTCATAATAAAAGCCTTGTAAAATAATAAAAAGAAAATGGTGTGCATTGAAAAATACAAATGAATCAAATAATGGATCCTCTCAAGTGCTTCGAGCTCCAAAGAATGGCAGCGGCACCATTTGATAAATAAAAAAATGATTTATCCATGTATTTGTCGTTGTGTGCAATTCCTCTATCCATCAAAATTCTTCACAAACCTATAAAAGTAGAACAAAACTAGAATATAGCGGTAAGTGAGGTATCAATCCATATCTAGGGATGAAACACAAAATTGGAGAGGACATATATAGATTCATTTGCATTTTATTATACATATATATTTTTTTTATGGTTTTACTTTTTATATTTTTTATGGATTTTTCAAGGGATTTTTTGAAACTAACTAACTATACTAGTTTTTATAACTACTAATTAAGAAGTAAAAGATAATTTAAGAAAAGTGAGATAAACAAATTTGTCCTAATAAGTAAACTAACAAAATTGGAATCATGAGGGCTTCAATATTTCATCCCATAAACGGGAGATTAGCCCTCAATAATCATCATCCAACAAAATAAAAATAAAAGTATACAAAAAAGAGCATGCGATGATTAAACTAAAAGTATACAAGGGGAGGAGATCAAACCCATTTAAGGTTTGAATGGGAATGGAATCTTCAATTATACATCAAAATTCTCTCAATCACAATCCCTTATGTATTTATTGAATCTAAACTAAAAACTACAAAATAAAAATAAAATAAAAAAGGATAGTGGATGAATTTATAATGGATAATTAAATAATAAAAGAGATTTGCTAAAAATGCAAATCCTAACATTATAAAATTGAACATTACAACTCACCCAAAGAAATAAATTCTAGATCATTACTTTATATTGAGATAATTGCTAAAAATGCAAAATCTCAACATAAAGGAATGGATTAGAATTTACCTCCCATAAGGGATGAATTCAATGCATCAATCTATTTTGAAATAATTGCTAAAAATGCAAAAATTCATTATAGAGGGGTGGGGTTGAATTTATTCTAGAGATAAATTTCACTATACACCTCTATATTGAGATATTTGCTAAAAATACAAATACTCAACATAGAGGGATGGAGAGAATTTTATCACAGAAAGCTTAAAAACTAATTTGGAGATCCCCTTTCAATGACACAAAGTCTTGCATTTATAGGTGGAAGAAGCTAGGGATATTTTTGAAAAATACACACATGTGTGCATGTGTGTTGAGTGAAGTAACAATCTGATTTGATTGAAGGAATGCAAATGTGAGAAGTGGGGGCACGTGAGGGTAATATGGGAAATGGGTAACTTGGTATTTTAAAGCACATGTGGGTTTAATGTTTAGTCTTGGCTTTGGTTTGTTGGTTTTAAGCAGGTGACACAATTTAGGATAAAGGGGACATGGGTTTGGTTTCTATGGAGGGATAATGTTGGATGAAAATGGGTATGGAGCTAGGTTCACAGGTTATAGGTCAACAGGTTCTGGTTTGGCCGAGTTCGGGTTGGTGTCAGGGTTGTGGCCAGAACGGGTCTCGGGGTTCTGCCGGCAAGAGGGTAGTGGGACGCCGCCAGGGCAGCGATGGTAGGGACATCGGGTTCGCGAGTTTGGGCGAACAGGTTGGATGTCGGGTTTTCAGGTCCGCTTGATGGGAGCTGGGGGTTCAGGTCAGAGAAGGTCGCACAAGGTGGTTTTTGCAGTTGGGGCCGCAGGTGGGCGACGGGGCTGGCTTGGGGTTCCGGTGCCGGTGGTGTGATGGTTGGTTCGGGGAGGTAATGGTGGTTAAGGGGTGATAAGGTTGGTTGTTGGGTTAGAGTTTTGGTTTGTGTTTGTTAATGGAGGAGGAGAGAGAAAGAGGTTGAGGTTTGGGAAATAAGATGAAGTAGGGGATTATTGGGTGTGTGAGGGTGTATGGTATTTGGGTGAGGGTGAGGAAGAGGTATTTGTGTGTACGTGAGTGTAGGATAGGTGGGTGTGAATGGGTTTATGTGTGTGTTTAACTTAGACATCTAAAAAATAATAATGACTAACTAAAAAAATAAAATTAATAAAATAAAATTCTATTCTAAGAAAATAAAATAAAAAATAAAAAAAATAAAAAAATAAATAAAACAAAGACTGAAATTAAAAAAAAAATCAACTAAAAATAAAAACCATTGACACGACACTACACACTATACAAAAACTAAACACGGCGAAAATAAAAACTAACAAATAAAAAATAAAATGAAATATTAATAAACTAACTAAAAACTAAGAAAATAAAAGAAAATATAAAAACTAATACACGCTAAAAATTAAAATATAAAAATCCTAAAAATACGTACACGACTTAATAAAATAATATAATAAAATAAGCCCTAAAAATAAAATGACACAAATAAAATAAAATGGGACAAACTAAACACACACGGTTCGAGACAGGTTTAGGTAGGTTTAGGGTAGGCTAGGATACGGGACAAGGGTAATTAGCTCCATAATTCACACAATTGCCTTGAAATACGCGTTTGAACACCGCAACGTTCATTCAACCTACAAAATACACAATAAAACATATAAGATCCAAATTATCGAGAATTAGCAATTAAAGTACGTTTATTTGGGGTATAAAATGTACAGTTTTTAGTGCTTATCACACCACATGAAAGGATGATAAGTCATGAATTTATTAAGATGCTATTTTAAAAAGAATATAAAGAAAATAAAAAAGGGCACTATTTTTTTTCCAAGCCATTCTCCCTTCGTCTCATACTTATAAATTACTTTACTGGAATCTGAAAGAAATCGATTTCCATTCACATGGCTACACTCCATAAATTAAGAAGTTTTATTGTTAAGTATACTAGTCTCTAGTGTTGGAGAAAAGATATCATTCCTTAATAAGAGCATGCCTTTATGCTCAACATTATTACGACACTTCTCATTTGTTTTTCACTATAAAAATAATTGCATTCACGTGTAATTATGTTGTATCCTTAATGAATTAAGAATGAACAAGTGGTGTCATCTCAATACGTATTACTGAACTTCCGAATATCACAAAAAGGAATCTGAGAAACCAAGTCAAGGTTTTTCTCTTTTGTTTATTTTGGGTAGATGACTCTCGAAAGGACGAAAAGTGGAAAATAAATAGGATAATCCCATCTTGCATGGAGCCTTCACCAAACCAAGATGGTTAATAATAAATGGATCCACATTTGACAAAATTGATACCTGCCCAACAAAACGTTAAATGATTTGCTAATATTTATATATTTCTCCTTCTTCACATGAGTGAGACGTAGCAGAGAAATGTTTTCCCATGCAATAAGTGTAGAATATTAGGTAAACTGCTTGAGCCAAACACGTTCGTTAACTCTATATAATAGCCTTGACTGTTGATGCTTGCAACTCGTCAGCACTTTATTTGCTCCACTCTCCTGTTCTAACAAACAAATGGCTTCTTCTTCGTCGTCTTTTTCAATAACGGTTACCACATTACTTGTTGTGCTCTTAATGGGCAGCTCTTCTGCTCAACTCTCAACTTACTTCTACTCTAAAACTTGTCCTAATGTATTTAACACAGTAAAGTCAGTGGTTCAGTCCGTAGTGGCAGTGGAAAAGCGAATGGGTGCTTCTCTCCTTCGCCTCCATTTCCATGACTGCTTCGTCAATGTAATTCCTCTTTTCTTATTCTAGATTGGGGAATCTAGGTTATTTTATATGTATACGTTCACGTTAATATCTCAAAGTAAACGAAAAAAAAAAAACTATGTACAGGTGGGCACATGCATTACGGCAAGTGCGACACACACACGTATACTAGTGAATGTCGTCGTCTATTTTACTAACCTAATTTCGTCTATAGCTCTGCCTAAAGGTATCCCAGATCGAGGGGCTTCTCTTCTTACTATAAAACTCATGGAAATTTTGTAATTCTTAGAAAGTACAAGTATCTTACATATAATTTCGTTTAAAGTTGGAGATGACATGAAAATGTATTTTTAGAATTTTATCATTATTTTTAATTTTTTTAAAAGTTTAATGCATTGATAAACAATATAATTAACGTTTGATCAAATATCAAAAAGTCCCTCAAATATTTTTTAATACACACTTAGTCCAAACTTTTTATTTTGTATCAAAAAGTTCCTTATTTTTTTATCTTAAAAGTTTCGCGCCAGCGTTTAGCACCACCTAATGAGGCATGTGTGGTGCACACGCCACATGTATTGTATTTGTGCCCATCCCCATATTATCTATATTTTATGTGCTAATATATAAATCTAGTAAATCTTGATGCTATTACGAATTTTTTAGTTGTTGCAGCCGTCCACTAATTTTTTAATTGAGTTTAAGTTATAATTTTCTTTTAAAAATGTGAGACAATTTCAATTATATAACTACATTATATTGTACACATATATATTCATGAGTTTCTAATAGATGTACTTAATTTGTGGTTAAATAATGGGATTGTTGTGCTACTTTAAATGTGAGTGCAGGGTTGCGATGGGTCACTATTGTTGGACGACACATCTTCGTTCACAGGGGAGAAAACAGCCCGTCCCAATAACAACTCTGTACGAGGTTTCAATGTAATCGATAGTATCAAGTTCAGGGTGGAACAACTCTGCCCAGGTGTCGTCTCTTGCGCGGATATATTAGCTGTGGCTGCTCGTGACTCTGTTGTCCTTGTGAGTAATTCGCTTAAAGTTATTTCACATATAACTTCTTAAATTAATTGGTGGTCACTAAATCTTAAATCTAAGAGTGTAGGTTAAATTTGTAATTTTTTTTGGTATATTTGACTTAAAAAAATAATATCGCTGCAATGTGACACGCTATATTTACCATAAACTCAATTCGGCGCAGAACATGAAGTTGCGCGTGAACTCATTTGATTGAAAAAATGTTGGTGCGATGCATGAAGGAGCTCCCCACATTTTTTATTTATAGATTATGTACTTTTATGACTTAAAATAATATTTATTATGGATATATAACAATAAATATTTCGTTTCTATTTTTAGTCCCTATTTTTAAATAAAGTCACTGAGGCGGACTCATAATCATAAAACATGTTCCTTTAATTTGAAAATAGAGACTAAAATTATAAATAAAATATTTGTTGTCCTATTTCCAAAATACATTTTAGAATATGTCCTAAATTTACAAAGCCATCAAGTTGTCCTTGGGAGTGGTTCCGTATAAAATCGTTTAACCTCAGTGTTTATTTGAGTGAGTATGCCATACCATTTTGCCTTTTTGCAATTTTACAATACCCATTGCATTTGGTTTAATGTCAAATTTGGGAATACGGCATAACATTAGGGATGCTCTAAGTAATACGTTTTTTCACTACCTAATTAATCAAATTACTATAACTATTGTGATCAAACCTTGTGTATCAGACAATTCAGACATGTACAAGATTATACTTCGATATTCTTTGAAGAAGTCTAATGTTATTACGTTGTCTTTTTTAGCTTGGAGGGCTTAGTTGGAACGTGAAAGTAGGAAGAAGGGACTCCAAGAGTGCCAGCTTATCTGCTGCTAATGATGGGCGCATACCACCTCCTACTTCTTCCCTCAGTAACCTCATCAATAGATTCCAAGCGGTTGGTCTCTCAACTAAGGATATGGTTGCCTTGTCAGGTACTTTATGTATGGTTTAGTTAATAATAATTACTACCCGTTTACATTTTTACTAGAGATTGAGTAATACAGTCATTAATAAATTAATCATGACAATTAAGTTAAACTTGTTCATTGACTAAATTAACTGTTAATAAAAATTGGGGTATGACACATTGCATTCCAACTTGGTACTCTAGTATTTACAAAATTAGCCAAGTATATTATCAAAAGTTTAATTGAAATTCAAAAGACTTTTAATGACACTTGTTAAGTTCTAAAGTACCATTCAAATTAATTCTGAAAGATTCAACTAAATGTACTTGTCTCTAATGTAGGATCACATACAATTGGGAAAGCGAGGTGTACGAGTTTTAGAGCTCGTGTATACAATGCCACCGATATAGACAGTACATTTGCTCAGACAAGGCAAAATACCTGCCCTAGAACTTCAGGCTCAGGAGACAACAATTTAGCCCCTCTAGATCTTATAAGTGATGGCGTCTTCGACAACAATTACTATAAGAACCTTATAAACCAAAAGGGTCTTCTTCACTCAGATCAGCAGCTTCACAGTGGTGGGTCAACTGATTCTCTGGTTGAAAACTACAGCAAAAACTCTAATACTTTTGACGTTGATTTTGCTGCTGCTATGATCAAGATGGGAGATATTAGTCCCCTCACTGGATCCAATGGTGAGATAAGGAAGAACTGCAGGAGGAGGAATTAACAAAGGGAGTTGGTTTTGGAGCAGTTGCAATATGTCTTTCTAATAAAAAAAATCGGGGGCAACGTTGTTAATTGTCTTTCATCTCTCGTACATATTATCTTGTGTGGGAAACCTTTCCTTTCCTTTTAAAAAAAAAATAATGTCCGCTTGTGTTGCATTAAAACAAACAAGTCCTTGGTCTTGCCCAACAACGAGGATTGTTTGACAGGGGAGTTCAAATGTAAAGTGTGAGCGTCTGTTTCTGTAAGTTTTCATAATTAATAATTCAAGTTACAATTTAGTCCACCAATTATTCTCTCTCTCTCTCTCTCTCTCTCTCTCTCATGTGACAATGGTATGTGCCAAAAAAAATTACTCAGTCAAGAGAGAAAACAATTAAAATGTGGCTCAAATTTACTGCTATATATGACCATGCAATGAAGGCATCAAGTACGAAATCCAACCTGCGCAACTCCCAAAGAAGCTCAAAAACACTGCATGCCTTTAGCCAGGGAAAAAAAAAGAAAAAAAATTCTTTGGCTAAGGAGGCTATTTTGACCAACTAATTGAAAGAACCCCCAGCACGTTAAAATTGGAACATGTTGTCATAAGTTGAATTTTAAACTAATTACAATTAAAAAAAACGGTTTTTTTAGTTCAGTGTAGTATTCTCCTCAATTCAAAGAAATGCCTTCACATTCAAATTAACAACCCCCCATCCCTCCAGTAATTGGCCGAGTCTGGTCTTTTACTACTTGTTAATGGTGAAGTCTTTAAATTAAAGTATATATTATTGTTTAGGGTCAATAGTTTTTACTATTTAGAATTTGGTTCATTTTTTTTTTATATTAATTGATTGAGATTCAAAACTGATGAAAAACTGTTGATTGATCTTCATAACTATCAGTTATCCCAATTTTTTCAACAAAAAAAAACATTTTTAACCATTTATAAATTAATATAAATTACTATATAAATACATTATGCATTTATACGTGTAATATACATAACTAAAATTAAAATTATATTAATGTATAAATTTATTATTTATATATATATATATATGTTTCAAAAAACAATTTTACATAAATGTACTTTATTATAAAAGAAGTAGTTTTTTTAATTTTTAAATTAAAAACAATATATATCAATGTTAATATAGATTAACTGTTTTTTTATAAAAAATATTGTGCATTTTTTTTCTAAAAAACACATTGTTTCATGTCAAGGTTCTAAAAAACACGGAGTGTGATCGAGGCGTGGAGGTCAAGCCTTAAGCCTTAGAAACCTAGGCGGATCTTAGGCGTAAAAATGCGTGAAAAGACGTTTAGCCCTTCTTAATATATTTTAATATTTTTTTTTGATAATTAAATGTATCTATAAAGCCAACCGCTAAGGGAGCGAACCCGTATACAGGGAGTATACAAAGCAAAAAGAAAAAAAAGAAGGAAATAAACATACACATACGCCCGCCAAACAACCTCCCAAATTATAATACTGAGAGAATTTCGCCTATAAAGCTAACCAAATCATGGGGCATGGCGTAAATCTTCCTCTTTGACCAACTGAGAAGGGTGCTTAAAAATAGATAACCAAGTCTCGATGGCACCATCTCAATACCTTCGAAGCAGCGCGCGTTTCTCTCCATCCATATCGTCCACCAGATGCAGTGAGGAGCCATCGCCAAACCCTTTTGTCACCCCCCACCCCCATGGAGGATTCCAGGCCTCTAAAAGAGCCCTAACTGACCCCGACATGACCCAATGGGTCCTAGATATAGCCAAAAAAATGTCCCACAAACCTCTCGTTACCCTGCAGTGCAACAACAAATGGTCGGTCTTTTCCTCATCTTCCTTGCATAACCAACACCGGCTAGCCAAGCGATATCTTCTCTTCTGCAGACCTTCCATCGTCAAAATAGCCCGTCTCACCGCCGTCCAAACGAAGAATTTAACCTTGGGAGGCGCCTTAACCTTCCAAATCTTCTTCCAAGGAAAACGAACCTTGGGGGTATCCCTACCACTTAATATAACATAGTACCCCTTAACTGTGAAAACCCCAGTTCCACCCCCTATCCACCTCAAAGAATCCTCCCTCGTTGACGTGCGTGGGGCCGATCTCAACCAATCAAAAAACAAATCTGCCTCTTCAAGTTCCCAGCCCCAAAGTCTTCTCCTAAGTTGAGGGTTCCACGTGACCTCGTTTCCGCTGACATTTACATGCTCTAACACCGTCCCATCTTGATTTGCCCCTATATTATAGATACCAGGAAAGAGCTCCTTAATCGACCCATTTCCCCCCATTTATCTGTCCAGAATCTAATCTTGTCCCCTTTTCCTAAAATGAATTCAGTATTTCTAGTATAATCCTCCCAGTCCCTCGCAATATGCTTCCATAGACCCACTCCGTGGCTAAAGGCCCCACAACCGGTCTCCACCCCATTTGCGAAGAACCCCACCTAGCTCCAACTACCATTCTCCACATACTATGTTCCTCCCTAGGGAAACGCCACAGCCACTTCCCCAGAAGAGCCTTATTGAAAAGGCTCAAATTCCTCACACCTGCCCCACCCTCCTTGATAGGCTTGCAAACCTCATCCCAACTGACAAGGTTGTGCTTGAAACCGTCTTCCGTACCTCTCCACAAGAAATCTCTCATGAGCTTCTCTATAGTTCTACGCACGACCACGGGAAGAGGGTAAGATAGACATGTAGTAAGTAGGCAAACTGGACAGGCAGCTCTTGATCAACGTAAGCCTACCCCCTTTCGATAAAAACCCGTTCTTCCATCCTACCAGCCTCTTCCTCATTCTTTCCAAGACCGGGTCCCAAATTGCCTTGGACTTATACTTAGCTCCAAGAGGCAAACCAAGATAAGTATTTGGGAAGGACCCTTTTTTCCCCCCAAAATACCCACAAGCTCATCCACGTCTCTCGATCCCCCAATAGGGATCAACTCGCATTTTCCTGCATTAATCCTAATCCCCGAAACTGCCTCAAAGAAAATAAGAAGTAACCTCAGCGCCCGGACTTGCCTACGGTCAGAATCACAAAATATAATCGCGTCATCAACAAATAAGAGGTGAGTAACCGTCACCATGACATTACCCGAAGCCCCAAATTTGAATCCCCTGATCCACCCAGACGCCACCACCCTTCCCATCATCCTACTAAATGCCTCCATGACCAGAATGAATAGGAAGGGAGATAACGGATCTCCTTGGCGCAGACCACGCGAACTAGGGAAGAAGCCCTCAGGCACCCCATTAATCAATACCGAGAATCTAGCCGTGGAGACACACCTCTTTATCCAACGGCATCACCTTTCGCCAAATACCACCCTTTTCAATAGATAAAGAAGAAACTTCCAATTCACATGGTCATATGCCTTCTCAATATCGATCTTGCAAGCAATACCCGGAGTCCCACTTTTACTCCTGTCCTCCACACACTCATTTGCCACCAGAATCGCGTCAAAAATCTGCCTCCCCCCGACGAAGGCATTCTGAGACTCAAAGATTAGAGGGTTGATCACCTTCCTGAGCCTAACCGACAAAACTTTGGCTAGGAGCTTGTAGACACTCCCAATCAAACTAATCGGTCTGAAATCTTTAATATCAATTGACCCCCCCTTCTTTGAAATAAGGGTGATTAATGTCGCATTTAACCTCGGTAAAAAATACCCCCTATCATGAAACTCCTCAAAGAAAGCCATCACATCAATCCTGATAACTGTCCACAAATGTTGAAAGAAAGCCATCGTGAAGCCGTCCGAACCCGGCGCCTTGTCCCCTCTCATAGACTTTAACACCTGCACTACTTCTTCTTCAGAGAAGGGAGCCTCAATGGCTACAGCCTCAGAAGCCGAAATGCACTCGAACTCCGCCCCATCAAGAGATGGCCTCCATTCCTCTTCTTCCCTGAACAAATCCTCATAATACTGGGCAATGGACTCTCTCACCCCTCTCTCTTCTTCAAACACCTCACCCCCCACCGAACTTTTCCCAATGTGGTTTTCCCCCTGTGCGAGTTATCCACTGAGTGGAAAAACTTCGTATTCGAGTCACCTTCCGTCAACCATAACACCCTCGATTTCTGTCTCCAACTAATTTCTTCTTGAATAAGCCTCTTCCCCAGTTCCTCTTTTTTTAAAGCCCTCCCTCTCCTTTCCTCCTCAGAGAGCCCGACTCTCCCCTCTTTCTCATCCAGCCTCCTCACCTCATCCATATATCTAGTCGTGACTAGGCGCACCTGGACGAATACCTCTCTGTTCCACCTCTTGATGTCTTCTTTGATCAAACCTAGCTTTGTTGCCAAACGATAACTGGCGTTCCCCTCCACCTCATACCCAACCCACCAATTGCTTACCCTTTCCGTGAAATCCTGCTCCTTGAGCCACATGTTCTCAAATCTGAAAGGGGTCCTGCCCTCACTCCACCCCCCGCATTCTAACATAATTGGGCAATGATCAGAGGTCACCCTAGGTAATGTAGATTGAATCACCCCGGGGAAGTTCTCCTCCCATGACTGTGAAATGAGAAAGTGATCCAAACGAGACATCGACGGCAAGTCCCTAAGACTGGACCAAGTAAACAAACCCCCTTCCATAGGCAAATCGATCAGCTCTACTTCATCAATAAAATCAGAGAACTCGTTCATATATCTGCTAACTCTGCCCCCGCTACTCCTCTCAGCACCAAATCTCACCACATTAAAATATCCTCCCATGCAACCAGGGATGCCCCAAACCCTACTCACCCCTGCCAATTCCTCCCACAGCTCCCACCTGCGTGCATCTTCCACTGGCCCATAGATGCCAGAAAAGCTCCAGACGAAACCATTCTCTACATTTTTAAATAGACAAGATAACGACCAGCTGCCTTCAAGACTTTCAATCAGATCTACTACCGCTGACTTCCATAAGATCACTACCCCTCCCGAGGCACCCACTGCATATAGACTAACCCAATTGATCCCCCGCCCACCCCAAATAGACCAGATGCACCCCACGTCCATTTCACTCATCTTAGTCTCCTGTAAACATAGAACATTAGGTTTCCACCTAGAAATAACCCCCCCCGATGATACCCCTTTTGCCCGTGTCATTTAACCCCCTCACGTTCCACGATATAATGCGTAACTTCATTGTGGACTTGAACGGAACTTAATACCTCACTTTATTCCCCCCCCCCCCCCCACCCACCCCCCTCCATTTCCTTAATATCCCCTCTAATTTTCTCAAACATCTCCCAGGCCTCGTTTTCTGCCCCTTCAAAATTAACCCCAGCATCCGTACTAAAGGCTCCTAGCAAATCCTCCCTCCATCCATTCGGATCGTCTTCCCACCCTCCCCCCATGGACTCCCCAATATTCTCCTCTTGGCTCGAGATCTCTAGGTCTACCCACAACCTAGAATCTTTTAATTCATCCCATCGAGCACCACATTCCCCAACCCCACTATCCTTCCTAATGACCTTCTCACTCGCCACCACTACCGATTTGCCTCTTGACAAAGTAACCCCTCTCGGTTGATTATTATCTTTCCCCTCTAGATGATTCCCCGTAGGATTAACGGAACACCCTCCACTCACCTTCCCCACACCCACTTTTTTCTTCCTAATGTTATTATTCTTTTTGATGTTTTTTGCCGAGTTGCCGAATTTTTTGAACTTTTTGAGTCCTAACATAGCGTACTTTGGATACCCATTTTTTCTTCCTTTCAGAATTTCTTTACCACCTTCCGACCCCGCTATTTTAATTATATTCTCAACCCACCTCTGTGGCTCCACCAAATTTTCTGACTCTTTCTGCATGTTGTTTTGAGTCTCGTGTACAGACAGTGAATCCATCATATCGCCTTTGCCCACGTTCCTTAGCACATCTATCTCATTTGTCTGTGAACTAGTCCCACTATGAGGTGTTTCATAATTACAATCCCTCTTAATTAACAAAGGAAAAGAACATCCACCCGTACGGCCGTATAAAACTGAATTTTCCAGCTGACTTTTCTTTTTAACCAAATGTCCCACTAACTCAATTCCCAATCCTTCCTTAGCTGATAGAGGCAAGGGGTCTGTGCCGCCCATCACCCTGCAGTCCTTGTGACTCAGTTATGACCCACTACCAACTTTCTTTTTGAATTCCTTAAACACACAACTGTTGAGACCACTTGTCACAACATTACCAGCACTACTTTTTTCTATACCAGTCTTGTCACTAGTCACGTTCATTTCAATACTAGCCTCCTGTGAGCACGTCCATTCTGCCTTTCTGGCCAGCTCGAGACCTGCACCTATCCTCGTCTTAGACACAGCTACCGGATCCACTGGACAAATCGATGCGTTTACCTTAGTCCACCCACGAACGAAGACTGACGCCCCCGCCGTGTCGTTGCCGACTGGCTCCGATGACAACAGCGGTGTACTTATCTCACCACCAGGAATGGCTGGGTCTGTTAACGGTGAAAAAAAATCAGCCCCATCCCTGGTTTGTTTCGACTGCAACTCCATGTCCGTCATGCCACCACCTGCTGACGTCTGCTGTGCCCCTGTGTTGCTCACTTCTGCAGCCATCATGCGCTCATCTCTCCCTAACGCCTTTTGTCCATTAACAGTAGACGTTTCTCCCGGAGTAACTACCTTTTCATCGCTACTTATAAAAGGCCTTTTAGATAACTGAACTCCCAGCTTGTGAGAAGCATGCATGTCAGCCAGTTTAACAGTCCCGTTGTGTTTCCCCTCTGTGCCGACTTCTTTATTGCAACCTTGGTATACACAGGTTTGTATTTCTTCCCAAACGCAAACTTCAAATACCCAGCCCCCTACACTGATCTTTCGACGTTCTGGTAGAGGCTGGTTACGCTTAACCAGGATTCTCGCCCATTGTAATTCTATCCCCGTCACCGTGGCATCGTTAGTTTTCACAAAACCACCACACTTCTCTCCTATAGCATGGAACACTTCAATCCCCCACAGATGGATTGGAATACCCATCGCACGAATCCAAAGAAGGTCGGACGAATTATTACCATTATCAAAACCTGCTAGAGGGTGCCACCTTTGCACCCGCAGTTCGTCTTGAAAGAACTTCCATGTCTTCTTCATCAGGACTCTCTCCGCCTCTTTTACGGAAGCAAAGACGAACAAGAACGTGGACGAGGGGAGTTGCCTTATCTCAGTATTACCAATAGATTTCCATTTCTCTCTAGCCCAAATCTTTATCTTCTCTAATGATGGAGGAGATGAGTCCATTCCACCAACTCGACCCATCACAGCTCTTTGGAAAAATTGCACTCTAGAGAAGCAAGACTCTTCCTCAACCAAAAGGTCAGTCCCTCCAGATTTGTCCTCCTTGATGATGATTTTAGATAAAGGCCAAGACTCAACCTTGGCAGCTTGGAGATAAGTACGCCCATCCAACGCATATGCCGGTGACGTTGGGCTCGTAATCGCCATGATACAAGGAACCACTTGCTCCATACTCCGAACCGCTCTTCCAATACTACTCCACCCTTTGAGGTCAGTTTCCTCCGACCATTGAAAGCGCACTCTACTCATCTCCTTTATGACTACCATATTGAACCAGTATCTAC
Source organism: Sambucus nigra (assembly GCA_949130495.1). Taxonomy (NCBI): domain Eukaryota; kingdom Viridiplantae; phylum Streptophyta; class Magnoliopsida; order Dipsacales; family Adoxaceae; genus Sambucus; species Sambucus nigra. The sequence continues at coordinate 289,900,583 of OX422218.1, read as the reverse complement.
GCCTTCTGAAGCACGTATAAACAATCACTCTTCTGTCTCCACTCCGAAGCATTTTGAAGTAGCCTCTGGCGTCCCAAGAAGCTTCCCTTAAACAAGCACCCAGCCAGCATACTTCTCCCCTAGCGAGAATCACCCCAAATGACTTCCCATCATTCATTTGTGATAGGATAAATTGGTATCTGTTGTCAAAACATTCCTTCACTAACACAAACTCCTTCCCGTCCGCCTGAAACGCCACTCTCTTAGCCTCAGCTGGCATCTCTCTCTCTCTGAAGCAATGCTGCTATTAAAATGTTAAAATTGTACATATCATGAAAATATGTCTGAATATTTGCAAATTAAAATACTATTTGATTATTTTGGATGTGTTAATTGTCCGATTTGTAAAAAAATTCTTTAAAAGGCTATATCGTTTCATTAAAATCATTGTTGTTTTTAGAAAAAAGTGCGCCTTAAGGGTTTTACCAAGAATAAGGTGTAAAAAGCTTAAAGCGGGGCGTTTCTCAAGCCTAGGTGTGTCTAGTCGGGTTTTTTAGAACAATGTTTCATATAGTTAAAAAAAACTGTACATGATTATACTATTTAGAAAACAATTTTGAACTTTTTGATCCAAGAAAAGTTCTTAAAAGTTTTTTTTATACAAAATAGTTATTTAACAAAAACAAATTTAACATTTATGATAGAAAACAATTTTTTTTAAAGAATTAAAAAAAAAGAAATAAATTACATAAAAAAATGGTTTTTAAAAATACAACACATGAAAAACACAGAAATATAATAACGTACAGAAATAAAGTACGTTACAATTTTAAAAAATACTGTACAATTTATAAAAAAAATAAAAACACTGTACATTAAAAAATTGTTTTTAAAAATACAAAATGTTAAAAAACAGTACGTAACAATTTCAAAAAAAAGAAATATAGTAAAGTTTAAAAAAAACAAAAATATAATAGGTCTAAAAAAATAGAAAAACGTAGAGTTTTTTTAAAATAAGAACCAGTTAAATACAATGTATTTTTTTAGAAAAAAACATATAATTTTTGTACAAAAAAATATGCACAGATTAAAAAAAAATTGAAAAGTGTGTATTTTTAGAAAAAATGTACAGCTTTTTTTTATTAAAAGAACAGTTAAGGTATATTAACATATATATATTGTTTTCTATAATAATGTACATTTTTATAAAATAATTTTTTAAAATAAAACAGTTTTTATAGATATTAATGTATAGACACACACACACACACACACACACACACACACACACACACACACACATATATATATATATATATATATATATATATATATATATATATATATATATATATATATATATATATATATATATATACAGTCCTGCTCTTGTGCGGACTACTCCGCATTTTAAGAATGCGGACCGGACATGTGTCACCTGACGGTGACCCCGGAAGAGAGAGGAAGTGTGCCTATAATTTATGCGATAATTTCTAGGCGCACCAGTAGGTGACACATATTCGGTCCGCATTCTTAAAATGCGGACTAGTCCGCACAAGAGCATTATTATATATATATATATATATATATAGAGAGAGAGAGAGAGAGAGAGAGAGAGGCTCACCCACATCATGCTCTATACATCACTCATGCATCACGCCTAATTCTAAGCTCTAAAAAACTTTTTTTTTTCAAATTTTATATTTTTTTCATGAAATTAACCTTCCAATCAACCCATATGCAAAAATTTAGGACAAAATACATTTTGTAGCTATTTTTAAAAAATCCACAAAACCTGCTAAAAATACCTTATTTTTAAGGGTCTGCGCCAACAGTTTTTTGTGAATTTTTTAAAAATAGTTACAAAATGTATTTTGACCTAATTTTTTGCATATGGGTTGATTGAAAGGTTAATTTCAAGGGAAAAATATAAAATTTGAAAAAAAAGTTTTCTAGGGCCTAGAATTAGGTGTGATGTACGGTGTGATGTATAGTGCATGATGTAGGTGAGCCTTTCTCTCGCTCTCTCTCTCTCTCTCTCTCTCTCTCTCTCTCTATATATATATATATATATATATATATATATATATATATATTCATAAATGTATAAATAAACAGATTAATGTATTTTTTTGATAACCATGGGTGTCCGGGCCAGTTTGCGCGCATCTCGACTAATTCCATGGGCTATATAAATATACATATGAATGTATACAAGGGTAAAATAGTCTTTTTGGTTGAAATGGTGGGTAAACTGGCGATCAAATCGGTCAACTAAGGGTTTCCGTTAGTTTCAGATCTTGTTGGAATTCGAAGACCCCAAACTTTTAGATTTTACAAAAAAAAAATAATTAATTTCCTTTTAGATGCGGAATAGAGATGGTTCAATTAAACAAGCACACAAAAAAAAAATTAATTTCTTTTAAATTAAAACATAACTTAAACTCAAAGTGAAACTAAATTAATCAACAAATACATATTTCACTTAAACAACTTAATTCAATCCAAGTCCTAGAAATTTGCCTAACAAAATAATTAATCCATTTTTGAAATTTTAGGCCAAACCAAATTTTATCAAATTAAAGTTAATGACTTGAACTAAATTAATTAAACATTACCCAAATTAATTTTAGCACCAACTTAAGCATGAGTAGTGATTTAAACCAATTTTATCTTTTTACCTAAGCATGCATCTAATGTGAATTTTGCAAAAGATAAAATAAGCAAATAACCACTACGCCGCGATGTACGAGAAAAAATCCATAATGGGATAAAACCTCGGACGACCCTAGCCTTAAGTCCACTAAGTATGGTATTTTTACAAGTACAAGACAAATGACTTACTCAACTCGACTCGACTCTCTTCAAGCCCCTGATGCGTCTTCTTGTACCAACCTCCGCTTAGTTGATAATTCCGGACTTCACCGAAACCTTGGAATCCACCAATGAGGCTTTAGGAACAACCGTCAACCACACATGGCGCCTTTCACCATGTGAGAATGCCGCAGTAAAAAATGAGACTTCTTCTTTGAGGGATGTATAAGTAAACCCAAACGAACTCTTCAACTCGGTAGAGTAAAACCCGGTGCCAAACACTCTAAGCAAGATATTTATATGGTAACTTGGAATAAACAAACTATGGGTGTAAACAAAAGTGTTTTTAGTAATATTCTTGAAAAAGCTAACACTTAAAACATGAAGTTTTGAACTTAGAAATTTTCTCTCTAAAAAAGGTGTTTAGAAAATGTCAAAAGTTAGTTTTTCAAACATGGTTCCCGCACATATAACTTTTGTCAAGAGTTAATGGGTAAAAGTGAGTGGGAACATGGGAAAAACTGATTAAAACTGCCAAAAAATTTCCCACCAGAATTCTCGTTCGAACAACACTTCTTACGAAGTTCCAGTGGCCAAGAGGAAAAATTTGTTGGCAAATTCATTCGAACGAGAATTTCGTTCGAACGAAAAACTCGTTCAAACGACGTTATCGGACGAAGTTCCAGAGTGCTTAAAATTTTATTTTTAGCCCATAAACTTTATTTTAAAGTTTTTAAGAAACCTTCTGAAAATAAACATCAGTTTACAAAAATAGTACACCCATTAAACAATGTTCCAAGCTCCTATATGTAATGCATTCATACCTTAAGAGTAATTGGAACAATGTTATTGACGTAGAAACGAGGCACATTAAACCCGACATATGATGAAGCTTTATACTCTTGGCCGCTACGTCTTCAACTAACACGTCATAGGCTTGGATGGATACACTTGAACACTATCCTATGACTCAAACATTTTTGTTCGGAATTGAGCCAACACTACATTAAGACTCAATCGGAGACTTGTGTCCTTACAAATCTCCCCCTTTGGCTATTCCGGGACAAAAACCAAACAAAAATCCTAAAGGGTCGTCAAGCTCTACTAGACCATGAAAAATCCCACCCAAAATAAAATTACATAGCTTGACTTATAACCCAAGGATCAATATCTTTACCGATGAAAGTTGTCATTTAGAAGAATTCCTACACACTTAAGCAAACTATCAAATGCATAGGAAATATCAAGAATATTAAATTCAATTAAGATAAATACTCTCCCTAAATTAATTCTCCCCTGTATCAAATAAAAGACCTACTTAAAAAGACGTCTCCCCCTAAGATAAATCTCCTAAACTAAGATATGAGTACAATTGGATTAGATACCATTTCTCCCCCTATCATTCTCTCTCTTTTTTGTTCAGGAATAGACAAAGGATAAAACTAATTTAAACACGATGAAGTTTAGAGTGATAAGAACATGAAAGCATATGGAAAACAAAATCAAAACTAATCCATACAAATAATAACAGATACCAACGAAGATGCAAAAACAAATGATACTAATGTGATACATAAGATACTAAGCTTGTGATATGAACAACAATATGCAACACGATAGATACCAATTATGAATTAGAAGCATAGATGGACTAGAAAGCGAGGCAAAGGAAAAATACCATATATATGTAGACATAATGAATATCACTAATGCACACGTACATATATATATATATATATATAGATATAGACACCACACATGACACAAAATACAATAAGCTATTCACACTCGTATGGCAAACATGTGTTATATGGAAACGGAAGTGTAGGGGCGTGAACTAGTAACAATTAAATTTAGACCCAATCACTTAAAACATGTTCACGAAGTTCTCATTTGATTGCAAAATTCATCACATTTGAATATAACCTCAAGTGAAAATATAGATTGAACTCAATAAACAAACATACACAATGCATACAAGCCTAGAATTTTGATGATTCTACAAACCAATAGAGTCATGACATTGAAAGTACAACTAGGATAAACAGACATTGTGCAAATCGTTGATATACCATCCAATCTCCCTCAATAAGCATATATATTTTTCAATGACAATATCAAACTAAACAATTAGGCCATGGCAAATATTTTTATTTTAATACCATTATTCTTCTATGCCTTTGGACCACGTATTTCTTTTAGGTCCAAGCAAACGGTGGCTTACTCGCCAAGGATGATTTTTTCTTTCGGAGCCCTTCCCTGTGCACACACACACACACACACACACACACACACATATATATATATATATATATATATATATATATCATATATTATCACTCAATTCTCACGTGCAATGAATTTTAACATGCACTAGTCCTCCTAGGTCACATAACATGTAGATGACAAGATTGGTACGATAACACCTCACAAAGCTCAAATATAACATGTGAAGTTAAGATTTCAAGTGAGCTCGTGCCTGTGTGAATTGAGGCATATAAAAATAGAATTCATTATATCAACACAAAATTCAACTACTCTATGTAAGCAAGGTAAAGAACCTTTTAAGAATTGACAATCTAAACCAAAAGTTCTAGCTATATGGGAGTGAAAAAGAAGGGATTGAAACACAAGTATATGCCACATAGAGTGTGTCAAACTAAAATATATAAAAAAAATCTTTTTGAGTTTTTGAAATTTTTAAACCAAAAAATATTTACTCCAAAAGATAGACAAAAATCATTTGTATTTTTCATTAATCTTAAATTACTAAAAAGGTAAAACACAAATGATAAACAAAATATTTTTTTATTTTTTTATTTAATGCAAACTAAAATGAAAGAACTATAATACAAAAGATAAACAACAATCATAATTCTAGCATGTGATAAAGCATGAAGTATTGACTAAAACAATGATTGAGAAGCATACAATTAGCATGAATAATATAACATGAAGTACAAAAGCTAAAGTATGCAAACAACTAACACATTCAACCTTTAGATGTTACAAGGGAGGAAGCATGTGAAAGTAGATGAGAATCAAAAATCCTATTTTGTAAATCTACCAAGTCATATCTCCTAACCCAAACTAATGACGAATTACGATCTCGGGGTGTAGGAATCTTGGCTACGTCGGTTGCCTTATGTTGGGATTTTCTAGGACCGTGTTTAAGATTAAAACAAAATTTCTTAAGATGACCTTTTCGACCACAATGTGAGCACCTAAAGACTCGGCGAAAAGACTTACCAATGGAATGATCTATAATATTGTTCCTAGAGGATTCTCCTAAAATATTGGTTTTGGCTTTATGAGATGATTCATTACAAGTATCGAAGCCTAAACCATAAGTGTCATTTTTTATTTGGACCGTGCCTAAGATTTTATCTAATTTCTCCGAACGACACTCTAAATCAAATTTGACTTTACTAGAGTCTTTTAATTTTTTTTTTCAGTTCTAAAATGTTAGACTCTAATAAAATATTCTACTCTTCAAATGCAAGAAGCTCATTTTTCAAGGATTCCATTAAACCTTTAAGGCTATCTCTCTCGCCTTCTACATATTCCAGCTTCTCACGAAGAGCTCTCTCACGTGTCCTAAGGTCTTCCACTAAAACACTTTTATTGATGACCTCAACACGCTCTTTAAAACTGGCTTCTAACTTCAAATTTTCTCTTTTCAATTTGATATATTCTTCATATAATTCTTGAAATGCAAATTAAAGTTCACCCACATCAACCTCATCATCGCTTTCTCTCTCTTTTCACTCTCACAACCATAAAAATAAGGGAATCATAAACTTTGACCTTGGAAGTGTCATGTGTTACAATTTCATCAATAGAGGAGTGCTCACTATCACTCACATGACTAGCCATAAAAGCCACAAAGTTGGGCTTAGTGGGGGAATCGGGTCCCTCTTCCTTATCACTATCACTAAGGGTTGTATTATAGGAAATTGGTTGCTTACCCTCTCTCCTTAGTTTAGTGGGGCACTCAAAAGCCCTATGGCCATACCCTTCACAACCACAACACCTATTTGACTCGTACCAATTTAAATTTTCATTAAAAATTTTAGGGATCTTTTCGGCTTTGTCATGCTTAGAATTTTTAAATTTCTTAAAATTATTTTTAAATTTATCTTTGTTAAATTTAAGAAATTTATGAAACTTCCTAGCAAACATAGCCATATCTTCCGAGTCACTCTCACTTTCACTCTCTACTACTTATTTTTCCTCCTTTTGGGCTTTCAAAGAAACGCCCTTTTTTATTTTCTTTTTACTTTTAGAGGGAAACATGTCTAGTTCATAGGTTTGTAAATCACCTACGAGCTCTTCTAATTTCGTTGAGGCTAAAGTGGGTAAAGAATTTAACACGGTCACCTTAGGAATAAATCTATCGAGTAGGGACCTTAAAATTTTCTTTACTACTCGGTTGTCGGGTATTTTCTCTCCCAAGTTAAAAGACGAATTAACTATATCGGAAAGTATAACATAAAATTCATCAAAAGTTTCATTATCTATACTTTCCGATATAGTTAATTCATCAAAAGATGGTTTCAAATTGAGTGGTGAGGTTTTGGAGTTTTGAAGCTTTTATGACACTAGTTCCTCCATGACTGAGTTGTAAAATATCCCAAGCTTCTTTAGCGGTTTCACACGTCATAATGCATCGGAATTCATCCGGTGTGACCGCTCTAAATAAGGCATTTAAACCTCGGGAATTAAAATTAACAAGTTTAAATTCATTCTCACTCCATCTATCGGTGGGTTTGGAAACACTCACATTATCTACTAAATGAGTGAGTGGGGATCACCCATTAACTACAAATAACCAATCCCTCTCGCCGATATACCTAAGTGCCGATTTCATACGTGCTTTCCAATATGTGTAGTTGGAACCATCGAAAACAGGAAATTTTGAAAATAGAAAAAATTCCATTTTAGTCAAAAATATTTAAAATGATCTTAAACGCAATAATTTAGCGAACCTGCTCTGATACTACTTGTTGGAATTCGAATACCCTCAATTTTTAGATTTTACAAAAAAATAATGATTAATTTCCTTTTAGATGTGGAATAGAGATGGTTCAATTAAACAAACACAAAAAAAATTATTTTTTTTTAAATTAAAACATAACTTAAACTCAAAGTGAAACTAAATTAATCAACAAATACATATTTCACTTAAACAACTTAATTCAATCCAAGTCCTAGAAATTTGCCTAACAAAATAATTAATCCATTTTTGCAATTTTAGGCCAAACTAAATTTTATCAAATTAAAGTTAATGACTTGAACTAAATTAATTAAACATTACCCAAATTAATTTTAGCACCAACTTAAGTATGGGTAGTGATTTAAACCAATTTTATCTTTTTACCTAAGCATGCATCTAATGTGAATTTTGCAAAAGATAAAATAAACAAACAACCACTTCACCGCGATGTACGAGGAAAAATCCACAATGGGATAAAACCTCGGACGACCCTATCCTTAAGTCCACTAAGTATGGTATTTTTACAAGTACAAGACAAATGACTTACTCAACTCGACTCGACTCCCTTCGAGCCCCTGATGCGTCTTCTTGTACTAACCTTCGCTTAGTTGATAATTTCGGACTCCGCCGAAACCTTGGAATCCACCAATAAGGCTTTAGGAACAACCGTCAACCAGACATGGTGCCTTTCACCATGTGAGAATGCCGCAGCCAAAAATGAGACTTCTTCTTTGAGGAATGTATAAGTAAACCCAAACGAACTCTTCAACTAGGTAGAGTAAAACCCGGTGCCAAACACTCTAAGCAAGATATTTATATGGTAACTTGGAATAAACAAACTATGGGTGTAAACAAAAGTGTTTTTAGTAATGTTCTTGAAAAAGCTAACACTTAAAACATGAAGTTTTGAACTTAGAAATTTTCTCTCTCAAAAAGGTGTTTAGAAAATGTCAAAAGTTAGTTTTTCAAACATGGTTCCTGCACATATAACTTCTAGTGGGTAAAAGTGAGTGGGAACATGGGAAAAACTGATTAAAACTGTAAAAAAATTTCTCGCCAGAAATCTCGTTCGAAAGAGATTTTCGTTCGAACGACAAACTCGTTCAAACAACAATATCGAACGAAGTTCCAGAATGATTAAAATTCAATTTTTAGCCCAGAAACTTTATTTTAATGTTTTAAAGAAACCTTCTGAAAATAAACATTAGTTTAAAATAACAGTACATCCAATAAACAATGTTCCAAGCTCCTATATATATATATATATGTAATGCTTTCATACCCTCGGAGTAATTGAATAATGTTGTTGACGTAGAAACGAGGCACACTAAACCCGACATATGATGAAGCTTTATACTCTCAGCCGCTACGTCTTCAACTAAATATTTTTATGTTAATTGATTATTATTCCGAAATCTAAGAAAAGGTGAACTAATAGATAACATTAGAAAGAAAAATAAAAATATAAAAAATAATAGTCAGATTTGTGAAAAAAATAAAGGATTCTCACAATCAAATAACTACAAATTCAATCATCGTGAATACACCAGAAAATAAAACGACCAATTTTCTTTCTGGTATTTAGAGAACTTGAGACTTAAAAATGTCTACAATCGAAAAACATTCATATTATAAATCATTATAATAGAATGAAATAAAATAATTTCCCTATAAAAATATAGACACATATATGCACACTCAAGAATTCATAATTGAAATTTTTTAAACACCCGTAGTTTTTTAAGCAGGTATAGCCCAAATGTGTTAATGGTTCTAACATTAAAATAAAAAAAATCCAAAACCAAACACGAACTAAGCCAAAATGGGGTAAAAGATAGATACTTACAATTGGGGATGGAAATCTTGAGAGTGTTCAAATTAATGCTTTTGTCTCTTAAAGTTAATGCTCTTTCCATTAGTTGTACCTACTTTTGTAGGGTCTTTAAGGCGTTTTGTTGTACCTACTTTTGTATGGCATTTAATGCGCTTTTAATGGTCTATAAGACCAGTCTTCCTTTAGTAAGCTAAAGAAGAGAAAAATCTCCAGAGAGTAGAAATCTAGCACCCGTACCTAGATGAAAAAACAACAATTCTCTCTCTGTGCAAAAGATTCTCTTCTTCGAATTATCTCATGATTTCTTCCCCTCTTCTTCTTCTAGTAATATAATATAGTTCTCATATAAACCAGTAGTGGTATCAGAGCTCTATTCAGATCAAGAACTGAGCGTGATCTCTTTTTCGAAAAATAAATCTAATGAAAAGTGGCACAAAATTTATTGGTAAGTTTCAGTCACCAAATGGGTAAACAAAAAACCTCTATTCCAATTTTTGATAAAGAGAACTATGATTTTTGGTCTGTAAAAATGTAAACAATTTTCCTTTTATTTGATTTATGAGAGTATGTTGAAGATGGGTTTGAACCGAAGGATATCATGGCTTTGTCGAATACTGAAAAGAAAATATCGAAGGATCATAAGAAGAAGGATGAAAAAGATCTAAGTACAATCCAACAAAGGCTAGCTGAAATAATATTTCTAAGAATCATCAATGAAAACAAAGTAAAGGAGGGTTAGAATGTACCTTGAAGCTAAGTGTTATTAAAGTTCAGTTCTTAAGAAGAGATTTTGAGAATACGAAGATGAAGGATGTGAAATTATTGAAAGATTAATGGAGATTGTGAATCAAATGGAAACATATGGAGAATAACTTTTTGAGCAAAGAATTATTGAAAAGATTTTGATTAATTTGTCAAAAAATTATGACCCCATTGTTGCCATTGTTGAAGAAACCAAAGAAACAACCTCTTTGAGTGTTGAAGAGTTGATGGGTTCTATTAAAACATATGAGAAAAGGTTGAGTAGACACTCTGAAAAATTCATTAAGAGTGCCTTTTAATCTAAGCTTAATATTGGGGCCAAATCATGTTTTAATTAACCTAAAGGTGAATCTTTAAGGGGTGGAAGACATAAAAGAGGAAGAGGAAGAGGAAGAGGAAGACGAAGAAACACTCGAGAAAGAGGTATAAATAATTTTGAAAGAAGATAAAGTAATGAAAGTTTCAATCCATAAAAATGTAGAATTTGCAAGAGAAGTATTCATATTGATAAAGATTGTTGGTTCTGGGGAAAGCCACATTGTCATAATTGAAAGAAATTTTTGCATGTTAAAAAATATTATCATCTTAAGAACAACCGACAAGATAACTTCATCGAAGAAAAATAATGTGAGGGGAGTATGTTTTTTTTCTTGTCAAAGTTCATCGAAGCAAAAAAATGAATTGTTATTTCTTGATAATGGGTGTAGTAATCACATGACTGGAGATTAAAATATTTTGGTTACTATGGATGCTTATTCTAATTCTCAAGTGAGAATGGGTAATGGTGCCTTAGTTAAAAAAAAGGCAAGGTTACTATAGCTACCGTGACAGAAAAAGGAACAAAGTATATCCAATATGTCATGCTAGTTCTCGATTTGGAGAAGAATTTATTGAGTGTTAGATAACTTATGGAGCATTGGTACACTATTCTCTTTGAAGAAGACTCGTGCATAATTTTTAACAGGGGGGATAAGCTAAGTCGTTGCAAAAATCAAGATGGAGAAGAATACACATTTTTCTTTCATTTTTCAATACTTAAAGAATGTGGCCTTGAAGATGAACGTGGTTGATGGCACATAGCTATACCATAGAAGATATGGGCGCTTGAATTTTCAAAGCATGAAGAATTTGTAACAAATGGTTTACAGGCTGCCAAGCATCTAAGAAGTAAATGGAGGTTATGAAGGATAAGCTCTTAGAAAGTAACACCTAGAGTCTTTTCCAAAGGAAAAAATCTAGAGAGCTAAAGCAATGTTAAAGCTTTTTCATACCGATGTGTGTGGGATAATGAAGAACACTTATCATGTCAGTAATAAATACTTCATTACCTTTATTGATGATTTTACAAGAATGACTTGGGTCTATTTTATGCGGGGAGAAATCAGATGTTTAAGCCATTTTAAACAAATTCACAAACTAGTTGGGAAAAAATGGTCATTACTTGAAAATTTTGAGAAGTGATAGAGGTGGAGAATACAATTCTAAGTAGATCGATAAATTTTGTGATGATATTGACATGGAAATACAACTAATGGTCGGGTACACTCCACAATAACACGGAGTTATGGAAAGAAATAACAAAACCATGGAAGAAATGGCAAAATCCACGTTACATGAGAAAGGGTTGCCCTATACTTTTTGATATGAAGAGATGTATATAGTGATTTACGTGATGAATAGATGTCCTACAAAGGTCATAAATAAACAAACTCCATTTGAGGCATAGAGTGGAATAAAACCATTGGTAAACCACTTGAGGGTGTTTGGGTGTATTTACTTTGCTCACGTCCCTAAAGAAACGAGACATAAGCTTGATGAGTGTAGTAAAAATCGCAACTTTGTGGGGTATATCTCAAAATTAAAGTTCTATAGACTCTTTAGCTTGAAGAGGAATAAGTTGATCATTTATAGAGAAATCACATAGAAATATACACTAATATGAGAAATCACATCAATATAATGGACAAATCTTACATTTTTCAACAAAACCAACTTATTGAAAAAATACTGAATGACTAGTGGAGCACATGAAAGGGAACAAACATATGCTTTGTTCAAACAATGAGATTAACGTCGAGTCTTCAAAAATGAAATTGATTACTAAATTTCACTACATACCATAAATTTTACTACGCACAACAATTTCGTATAACGTTAAAAGTAATGCAAACCAATTAGGTAGTACAACTACAAAGTTTCAACTATCAACATCCAAATACATAATCATTTGGTATAAATGAATGGTAGTGGACGATATACGTGCCCCATTTTGTTAGTACATGTCGCATTTCGATTTTGCCGAGGGTGAGGGTTAACCTGATAAATTACTACATTATAAATAAATCTAAATACTGATCCAACTCAGGCATTTATTGATTCTCAAATGTGTTACAACTGAAATCTATGAACAATAAAAAGTATTTCTCTTGCTAAGTGGGATCTTTTATTTCTAATATGACTTTTCTTTGTCTCAATGCATCAGCTGATCTCTGAATTATTCATCATGGCCTATTGGTACATGTGTAAAATAACTGAAGAAGAAGGAATAAGCAAAACTTTGTCCAGTAGATATTCTAGTTTTATAACAATGTAAATATAAAAATCTGTTTAAATATCATATATGGGTTTGAAATGCTCAAAATATAAAATGGTGTATGGCAATCTGCAGCAAAATGAAATATCAACAGAACTAAATAGGGCTATACTGAAGTCTGAGATGTATATGAAAGAACAATATGGTGATTATAACCGGATATGGTGTTTATCGAGTTATAAATAAGGTTCAGACTATAATACGATAACATATAAATTATCGTCTATAGAGGTTGCAAATGTGTAGTCATATCATTATAATATCACTCAAGATATAAAACACACTTGAACAGGTAATCTCAATAATTGGTAAATAACTAATAACTTGGCACACTTAGCTTGAACGACACTCATACGTAGAGAAAAATATAACAACAAGGCACTCAACATCTGAGTCCTTCAGGCCAATTAGATTTACCGGGGGTTTACTGGGTCAAATCCCTGGATTATACGTATGCTAGTAAAGCTTTCATTGATAATGGTTATAAAATAGCAAGCTATGCGGGAAATCAGATAATTAAAACCAAAGTTTTAATAACATGCATGATATAATAAAATAAGGGGACAATAGTTTAAATCATTGTTCACCAAGATATAGGGGTGTACTGCAATCCGAATAATTTACTGAAATCAAATAGGTTGTTAGGGCTGGCTTGAGTTTAATTAGATAAAAGGTTGAATCAATATTCACGGTAGAGTTGAACTATCAAATAGTTCATAAATAAGTATACGAGTGCAAGGCTATCACATAGTGATATACCAAGAAGTAATGTCAAAGACAGAAGTTCAAGGTATAATATTGAAATGAAACCACCTACCGGTGTTTACGAGATTTTCGTTGTTATTCACGGATCTTTCATTGTTGTGTTCCAGTTTTTGCAGTTATTTGACTCGAGGGTTTAAATGGGATTGGGTATATTGGTGTTTGGGGAATTGGTTTGGGTTTATGATATCTGCCATCGTTCGGTAAATACAAATAAATATTATGCTATGACAAGCATGAATATAAAAAGTTCGTATATAATTCTAAATTACGCTCTTTAGTTCATTGACGAAATAAGTAATATTTGGAATTTAGAAAATATATTTATATGGTAACTCTATTTTTGAATAATACAATTTTCTGAAAAATATTCTATATAAGGAATCAAAAGATTTGGTTTGTTCGAATAGGCAATGATTTCATATTAAAATATTAAACTAGTCAAATATACAATTTGACTATTTTAACAAAATCCATGATTTTGTACGAACATAAAGATCTTTTTCTAGGTATTGTCCCTATATATGATATTCCAAAAATGTTATTTTCCAAAGTTGGTCCGAAATTATTTTCTTAACCGAATCAATTAAAATATTAATTTTAATCTGACACCGTGTTGATGTTTACTATTCTCCTTCCGCCATAATTTATATCAGTTGAGTGTCAACATTCAATATGGGTGTATTAAATTAATGTTTGTGACACAAATAAAATTAGAATAAAAATAGAAAACTCCCTTCATTATTTGGATAATAAACCAGTGGTCATGCCACTTTCAATATTAGTCAACGTAATACAATAATTTATCTAACACCTGCATAATCATATTTTTAATAAAAAAAAATGGCTCGTAATATCATGATTGCATAATTTTGAGTCGTTTGGTATCCTAACTCAATTAAATATAATTTTCTTAAAAAAATGGCAATGAGTCCAGATATATTGAGAAAAATATGTACGATTAATCATATGTGTCGAGGGTTCGTGTTTATGATAATTTTTTCAATATGTAACCGAGTATAAACAAAAACAAAAGTACAATAAAAATTGTCCGTAGACAATACCAAGTATACCAATTGTGGTTTACCATACGTGAATGTGAATTTTCAAATGTTTGATACAAATTGAATCAAAACATCTCTAAGAACTCAAATTGGAATTGTGTTAATTAAGTTCTTATAAAACCATATATATATATATATATATATATATATATATATATATATATATATATATATATATATATGTGTGTGTGTGTGTGTGTGTGTGTGTGTGTGTGTGTGAGTGTGTGTGTGTGTGTAATGAAATGGGAACTCAACAAACTCGAAAAATCACCCCTGTTTTGGGGTTGTTGAAATCGCCGACCACCACCATGAAATGAGTGGTGGTCAACACGCACACACATTCATGCATATACTCACAGACATACACCTACATATACATAAATTCATATTTAGCAGCAATAATCCAAAAATCAAACCCAAAAATGGGTTTGTTGTTGGGGTGGGGGCAGCCACTCAACCACGCACACACACACACACACACACACACACACACATGCACATATACACATACATCCATACACACATATATATAAGCTTTCAAGATTTAACTATGGACGAAAATTAAAAAGAATAGATGAAGAAGGAGAAGATGGTTTAGTCCGACGTGGAGAAAGGGGAGGAGGAGATCGACGGGGTGTAAGGTGGAGGGAGAGGGGTAGGGGGTTGAGGGTACCGAGGAAAGGTAATAGAGGTCTTATAGAGAGATGGAGAGTAAATCGTGAGTTTAAAAAAATAAGGGGAGGTGTGGGTTTTAAAAACAAAGGGTGGTTCCTATTTATAATGTTTAGACAAGGTGCAGTCAGCATATGATAAATACGCAATTGGGTGCATTTGGTACTCGCGTATAATTTCTAGCAGGTATTGATTTTTATATTTTTTAAATTTCATCAAACTTTAAATTAGTAGTGGAGTGAATAAGATACGTTTTTTGTATTTTTTTTCGCATTGGATAACGCTAATTTATACACACTATAATTTAAATAATAATTAAAAATAATATGCTTTAAACTCGTTCTATAATCCGTTTTATATGAAAAATATTTTATTTCGAGCGAGAAAATGAACGGGTCGACCCTATTTTCATCTTACAGACAATACATATGAGTTAGAGGCATCACAAAAATAAATAATGGTTCATAAAAGGTCGTTTTGACACATAAATAATTTAATTTAATTCAAAATAAAATCAGGATGTTACAGTACACAAGTAATACATTGACATTTACTATTTCTATTTTTAACTCTTCCAATACTCAATAACAAACATCACCAGATAACAATAGTTACTCTCTAATAATACTAAAAAATAGGGAAAAATTTATTCATCACATATCAGCTACTTACAACTCATAGAAACTTATGGGATCTTGTGTAGACATCGTAGTCATTGCATTCATTAGTAAACATTCAACGGTTTGTGCCCATACATTTAGTTTGGTTTAATGTACGGTAATGACATATTATGTACCAAAAAATTTATACAACGTTGAACCAAACTATAATGAATAACACAACCAACAATTGTCATTAATTGTTCATACACCATGACATACGCCACTTTCTTTGTTAGTAGATAGAGCACTCAGCGAAATTTACTGTTCGACTATTCTTTCATCGATTAAAGTTCTAATGCTTAATGACTATTTTTATATTAATGTACACACTAACAACAACTACGACCATAAGTAAACTGAGAAGTATAGGCTAATACGAGAAATCAAATCAATATAATACACAAATTTTCCATTCTTCAACAAAAACCACTCGTTCAAAAAATACCGAATGACTAGTGGAGTATGTGAAAGAGAAAAAACATATGCTATGTTCAAACAAAAAGATTAAGATTGAATCTTAGACAGTGAAATTGATTACTAAACTTCACTACATAACATAAATTTTACCACGTACAAGAGTCTTGTATAACGTTAAAAGTAATGCAAACAAATTGTGTAGTAAAACTATATAGTTCCAAATACCAACATCCAATACATAATCGCTAGGTATAAATGAATGGTAGCTGATGATACGTGCCTTATTTAGTTAATACACAAGAATTACATTAAATTACATTTACTGTTTTTATTTTTAGCTCTTCCAATACTCAATAACAAATATCACCAGACAACAACATTTACTCTCCAATAATCCTAAAAAACAGGGGAAAATTTGTTCATCACATATCAGCTATTTACAACTCATATAAACTTATGGAATCTTATGTAGATGTCGTAGTCATTCAATTCACTCATAAACAACCAACAGTAAACATAGATCTAAATTTACTAAGTTCAAAAAAATTCTCCACTTCGTGCCCGTACACTAGTTTGGTTCAATGTACCGTAATGATATATTACGTACCAAAATTTTTATACAACGACAAACTAAACTATAATGAAAAACGTAACCAATAGATGTCATTAATTGCCTGTACACCATGATATACGCGACTTTCTTTGTCAGTAGATAAGGCACATAGTGAAATTTACTATTTGGCTATTCTTTCACCAATTAAAGATCCAATATTGAATGACTATTGTTATGTTGATGTAAACAATAACAACAACTACGTCAATAAGTAAACAGTGGAGTATACATTAATACGATAAATCATATCAATATAATGGACAAATCTTACATTCTTCAATGAAACCCACTCGTTCAAAAAATACTGAATGACTAGTGGAGCATGTCAAAGAGATCAAACATATGTTATGTTCAAACAACGAGATTAATGTTGAATGTTCGAAAATGAGATTGATTACTAAATTACACTACACAACGTAAATTTTACTACGTATAATAGTCTTGCATAACGTTAAAAGTAATGCAAATGAATTGTCTAGTACAACCATAAAGTTCCAACTATCAACTTCTAAATACATAATCACTAGGTATAAATGAATGGTAGTTGACGATTTGCGTGCCCTATTTTGTTAGAACAAAAGAAATACATTGACATTTAATGTTTGCATTTTTAGCTCTTCCAATACTTAAGAAGAAATATCACCAGACAATAACATTTACTATCCAATAATACTAAAAAATGGGGAAAATTTTGTTCATCGCACATCTGCTACTTATAACTTATACTAACTTATGGAATCTTGTGTAAACGTCGTGGTCATTACATTCATTCGTAATTAACCAATGGTGAACATAAATATAAATTTATTGAGTTCAAAAAATTCTCCACTCCGTGCCAGTACATTAATTTGGTTCAATGTACATTAATGACATATTACATACCAAAATTTTTGTACAATGTCAAACTAAACTATAATGAAAAAATAATCAATATATATCATTAATTGTTTGTATATTACAACTTTCTTTGTCACCATAAATGGCATACAATGAAATTTACCTTTTGGCAATTCTTTCATCGATTAAAGTTCCAATACTCAATGACTATTGTTATATTAATGTACCTCATTTCTATAAAAAAAATAACAAGTCGGATAGAGAAATTTTCACGTACAAGAAAAAAAATTCAAAATATTTCAGTTAGTGTATGAAACTATATTTACAAATGATAAAATGCAACACGTATCATGACTTTATATCACTAATTTATCTAAAAAAATAGAGACACCCAGACAGTGAATACTCAAATTAGATTGATGGTCGTCACGCAAAAAATGATGATTATTAAAAAATTGGAGATTAGCTACACAATATTATATTTCATCAAAAATTACAACGAACTACTGATTTGTAAACAAACTTTATAATTGCAATATATAATCAATAATCATTGAAATACTTAAACAACACACAAAAAAAGTTTAATAGATAAGGACCTATATGGCTTTCTAACTCTTAACTGATAAGGAATACAATAAAATTTACTCGTTGAATATTTTTGCAATAATTAACTAAGCACTACCAACAATGGTCACCAAAGAGAAACATTTACTACCCAAATAGTAACATCTTTTGACTACTCTTATTTTAAAATACATTATTTCTAAAAGAATGTTTGATAAACTAGGTTGGGCATATAAAGTTGAGGGTACAACGAGAAAAATTTCAAAACAATTCAGTAAGCATAGTAAAATTTCTTCACCAACATGTCAACATGCAATACGGATCATGATTTTACACAAGTATAAAAAAATCAATGGGAAAACCCTAAATACGAAAATACAAATTAAAATGAATACTCTCACCCAGCAAATGGTTGGTTATTCATAAAGTGGAAATGCATTTGAAATCGTTATCTTCCATCACAAAATACATCATGCAACTCATTCACATATAAAAAAAGATTACCTTACCAACCGATTAAAGTCTCAAAAGAAAGTCGCACGAATCCTAAATTTCCCTATTTAAACTAAGTCTTCTATTCTCAACGAGATTAGAAATGAAAATACTGAAGTGCAAATATAGTTCTTGAACAGTTCTACCGATTTGACATGAAGGTTGGAATTAGAATGAACAAATTTAAAATGAAAAAAAAATGTCTGCAAATGAAGATCGCCAATGCCGAAGAAGACACGCAAGGGAAAAGGAGTTGATTTCGTAAAAGGTGGAAGAGATTCTCGTGGGCCGATTTTAGTGGTTCTTAGTTGAGATAATTGTGGAACAAGGGGCATTTATGTAAGCATACAACTAAATATTTTTGAAACTACTAACTATGGGACCTAAATGATGACAAAAAAATGGTAGGGCTTAAATGGGGTTAAAAAGTTCAAATGGGACCTACATGTGAAGATCCTTTAAAATTTCATTAAGTAAAACACGTGCCTATTGCTTGCATTTGGAATGGAGAGAGAAACTCGAACCACAAACTGAATATTTAATCTAATAACTAAATATAATTTTGGTGTCTCTAAACTAAATTCTGCCATGTGTCTGTAATTAATATCCCTCATTAAAGATGTGAAGCCTCCAATGTCTCTCTCTCTTTCTCTTACGACTTCTTAGTGATAAATGAGTCTAAAACCAATGTATCTCCGTCCTTTTTTTCTCTTACCAACTTCAATGACTTTTACCCTTTTACTTGCCTTCAAATGTTGCAATAATTATTGATTGTGAAGTCATGACAAGTGACTCTCCATTTACATCTAACACCCATCCCATTCTCTCTCTTTTTCTCTCTATTTGTCAATTAAATTTATTCGTCCTCTCATAATTTCAAATCTAACTCCTTTCATCTCCCATCTCTCTTAATTTTATACGGATGAGGAGACAAGCGGTTTAAGAGATGCTAATTGGAAACCTAGAGTCTACATCTGATGACATGAATGCATCTGTTGCTGCAAAGGGTAAGGAAAACCTCCCAGAACAAAAACTAGATTTGGGTCGTAAGAGGTCTCGCTTTTCTTTGAAGCCTGGTACAAGGTAAAACTTATAAATAGATGCTTACAACAAAGTGCAATTGTTAGAAATTTTTGTATTAATTATTGATGCAATATGTTGGACAACCAACCTTCTGTGCATTTGGAACCAAGTTTGGATGTTGACAAGATGCAAGATTCAGAAGCATATCTATTGGATCTGGAGAAGCTTGAAAGTACATCTTACCTTTTCGATTTTCCTAATTTTTTTACCAATTGTTGCATGCAACTGGCTTCACCCTGTCATTATTTTTTATAGATGGTGATTCTGAACTTCTGAACTCCAAATTGGAAAGTGAAACAACATCCGAGAAAAAAAATGAAGATGTTTTTATGAAGGGCAAAGGAAATCACTAAGATCGAAGACCGTGTTTGGGTCGTAAGAGGGATCAATTTTTTTAAAACACATTACAAGGTAAACAGGTATTGCTGTATATGATTACTGACTTTATGTGGGAGAGTAGGGGGTAAGGGAAACTAGACCATGTGATTTAGTTAAGTTTCGTTTATAGGTCTAAGGGAGAAGCACGATTAACTATTGCTAATTTTGTTAAGAATAGATTGTTGTTAGGTAAGTGGTGAAAATTATGATGTTTCTAGGATTATAGCTCCCTATGTTTTTCATATATTGTACGATAATCGTGTTCATGATCTTCTGCACAATTTCAATTCTCATTACTTTTACTAAATATAATTTACATCAACCACTACACACAACACGTGCATCGCGCGAGGCTGAAAACTAGTATTGAATAATGATAGACTACCCGAAAGGGAGTCTACCGATCCAATATCAACATTCATCCTCACCTTTGATTTCAACCAAAATAATCCCGACCCTTGATTTATTTATTTAAAAAATACATTATATTTCTACACATGTTAGTTATTTCAAAGAAAAATTAAAAGATATTCTCTTATTTTTTTAAACTAAACAAAAAATTAATAAATAACTTGAGTTATGATTTATTTTAAAGATAAATTAATTTTACATTAAACTAAAATTTAATGATTAATTATTAAAAGCTTCCTCAAATATTTTTAATACATATTTAGTCCAATCCCTTTTATTTTCTTCCAAAAGACTGGAAACACTAATTTAATCAATATTCTCTTATTTTTAAAGGTCCGCACCAGCGACACACTTTGAGTGTTTTTATTTTGTTCCAAAAAAAACCCTCAAACACTAATTTAACCAATATTCTTTTCTTTTTAAAGGTCCGCACCGACGAAACACTTTAAGTGTTTTTATTTTGTTCCAAAAAACCTCAAACACTAATTTAACTAATATTCTCTTATTTTTAAAGGTCCGTGCGACACAATGTTAGTGTTTTAATTTTGTTCCAAAAAAAATTCAAACACTAATTTAATAAATATTCTCTTATTTTTAAAGGTCCGCGCCAACGACAAACTTTAAGTGTTTTTAGTTTGTTCCAAAAGACCTCAAACACTAATTTAACCAATATTCTCTTATTTTTAAAGGTCCGCGCCAGCGGCACACTTTGAGTGTTTTTATTTTGTTCCAAAAAAAACTTCAAACACTAATTTAACCAATGTTCTCTTATTTTTAAAGGTCCGCGTCAGCGACACAATTTAAGTGTTTCTATTTTGTTCAAAAAGAAAGTGGTAAAACTGATTTTAACAAAAAAAAAAATATGTTCGTGTTCCTTTTTTTTTTATAAAATACATATTTTTTTATAAAACAAAACAGGTTTTAATGAAAAAAAAACGAATAAGACTGATTTTATTAAAAAAAAAACTACCTAAAAAAAGATATAAAATTGATTTTAACAAAAAAACCTTATTTTAATGATATAAAACTGTCTAAAAAAAGATATAAAGCTACCTATAAAACTAAATTTAAACCCAAAAAAAAGAAATAAAAATGGAGAGTGTTTGGGTATGAAATCGGTATTGTTGCTTCGGTAAGTCTAGCACGACTCTTTAATATTTTTTGAGTGAGATACCACCCAAACTTGTTTTTCGAAACCCAAAAGAAAAAAAGTAAACTTTTATTCGTTAAATTTCAAACTTCTTAATTTTATGCGTTGAATCTAAATAAACTAAAAACGTTGAAAGACTTATTCGCTACTATATCGCACGTGGTCTAGAGCGCCATTAGATGTGTAATTTATCATTATGGAATCATTAACTTACTAGCATCATTAATTACAACATCAAATATCACTAATTTGAATGTAACTTATGATTTTAAGAAAAATTTCAGAAAATAATTTTTGCAATTTGGGTAATAAATGAACATAAAGGGAACGAGTTTCATTCGACGTAAATATTTCATATTTATCCCCTTAATTTTGGTACTTTTACGATCCTATGCTCTGTAATTAGATTGAATTTATCTCATACTCATTATAATAACCTTTTTGACAAGTATTTTCTATTTTGTTTATTTCTCTCTTATTTTACTAGTATTTAATACAAGAGGATGCGAGAAGAAAATCGAAACAGTGAAAGAAATGAAGGAAATGAGAGTCAATGGAAATCTTGTAATTTTTTAGCCAGAACCCAAAGGTGGAGCCAACTAGAAAGTTAAAGAGATTGAAGTTATGAGAACACTGGAAGAAACGACATCCAAATCCGAGCTACGGTGAAGGAGTTATGAGCTCTTGAAGATGAGAAACAAATCCATGGAAAAAGTGCAATATAAGAATTACCCCTTAGCAGAACCGATTTGGCATGGAGTAGAATCGGTTCGCTAGAGTAAACTAGTTCATGGTACAAGGCGAACCATTTCAACAAACTTGATACCGGAATTTGACTTTAAGCCTTATTTTTAGCTAATGTGTGGTATGATATTAGGAGTCTTCCAAAACGACCTAGGACTTATCTCAGGTCAAATTAGGAGTCTCATAACTCAGTTAGGTATAGTTTTACATAGTTTTTCATAGTCTTTGAAGGCTAGAGTGAGGGATAAACATCAAAACTCAAGCTTTGTAATTCTCTTGCATTCTATTTCAATTCAAGACTAGATTTCTTTCCAATTTTTCTTCAAAGCTTGGTTTTTCATTGTTATTCTTTCCTTCTTTCATTGATATTAGTTACTTATTTTTGTTGCTACATTTCATTCATCATGTCTTCATGCTACGTGTATCATTCTTGCTTAGTTAGATTTAATATGTTGGCTATATAATTCGAGGGTTGAGAAACATAAACCCAACCTAGGTATATAAGTTGGATATGAAATTAAATAAAATTGTATAGATAATTCGTAGGTTTTATATTTTGTCGAAACAACTATTATAGGTCTTTTAACTTTATTTGCCCAAGGTAATCGAAGTGTTTGAGGGTATAATACGTGTGTCGACAATCTTGTCATTCACGTTAAATTATTTATTGACTAGATATTATGCGGAGTAAAATTCTCATATGTTTAGTACTTAGAAAATTTAAGGTTTTCTTCTAATTATAATTACAGTATTTGAAAATTTTATATCCAATAAAAATACTGACGATTTGGGGGATTGGATCCAGATTCCACTTTTCTCAAATCGTTTTCAAAATTAAAAAAATTCAGTTTTTCCTTTAGTTTAGTTAAATTTCATTTAATATTTAGTTTTCTTTGGAGAAGTAGAAAATCTCATAAAAATTTATCGTCTTTTCTTTTTCTTTCGGAGAGTCGATATTTAGGTCTTAGACACCTTCCCTCAGTAGTCGTTATGATTTTGTCCTATTACCAGATAATCGACCTTGGCTTATTGGGATTATTACTTGAGCGCCCGGCTTGCCCTTGAGCTGTAGTTATACACACTGCACACACTTTTTGAGTCGCATCAAGTTTTCGGCGCCTTTATCGAAAAATTCGGTAGACATACTAGGTTAGATCGAATTAACCTAAGAATTTGACTCTAATTCATAAAATTAAAAAATAAAATCATAAAACTCAAAAAAATAAAATAAAAAAAATACAAAAATAAAAATATTCTCTCGTGGTTTAAATACAAAATACTCATCCTAATCCTCATTCAAATCCTAATCTTCCTATGGTACATGAGAATCCTACAATTAAAGTCACTACTACTAGCCTTCACAATTCAAACTCTCCAAACTTTTGGGTACCACCTCTTACACCACGTAGTCACACCATGAGTCATATGTCTAGGATCTCTGGTGAGGAAAATTATTCTATAAGTGTGAGTATGATGGATGATCATGCTAGTTTTTGCACGGGTGAAGGAGTGATGTCGTATCGCCCCATAAGATAGCTCTTATAACCCGAGTGAACCATCGCTCTAGGATGAATTATAATCTTGTATGATGCACGACAGTTTCACTTTAAGAATGGGATGATTCAGATTCTCCCCACGTTTCACGGTATGGAGTTGGAAAAGCCCTACCTCTATATTAGATAGATTGAGGAGGCATGCGAGGTGTTTAATGATTAAACATGTACCCAAGACGTAGTGCACCTCAAACTTTTCTCTTTTCTCTTAAGGAAAAGGCTAAGACTTGGCTTTGTTCACTAGCATCGAACTCAATAGGCATGTGGAGGGTTATGGAGGCTAAGCTTCTCCAAAAGTTATTTCCCGCACATAGGACCAATTCTATTAGGGCTCAAATTCACACCTTTAGGCAAAATGATAATAAGACCTTTGATAAATGTTGGGAGAGGTTCAACAAGTTAATTAACATGTTCCCACTCCACGATTTTGAGAAGTATCATCTCCTACTTCCATTATGGGCTAAGCTTCAGTTCCAAGAAACTCGTTGAGACTATGTTCTCGGAGAGTTCTTAGGGTTAGACGTGGCCCCAATTTAAGTATGTCATCGAGACTACTCAAGCATGGGACACATCAGATCTAAAAACCCGATCCAAAGCAAGACGCACGTCCATGACTCTTTCATCGTCCGGACTCTATCAATTTGAAAAAGGAAGCCAAGTTGAAGCTTCTAATTAACCAACTAGCCAGGAAGTTAGAGTATGTGGTTGAAGCTTGGGGGAGAGATATATCTAATCCATCTCGAATCTTATCGGAGGAAATTTGCACTATTTATGAGGCAGGATATTTAATGAAGGAATGTCCGACGATACCCGCCTACAAAGTTATGCTCCAACAGTAAGTTGAGGAGGTGGGAGAATTTAAGGGTAATTTTGATGCCCCTCACGGGAATTCTTTTAACCCTCATGGATAAACTATCTCGATTTTAGTTATGGGCTCTGAATGCGACGATGAACCCTAATCCATATGTTTCCCAACAACTTCCACCACTCCCACCTTATTAACAGGTGAACCCATACAAGCGCCTTCTCATACGTCTTATTTGATCACACAATGGAAGAGTCTTAAGGACACTCTTACCCAATTTATGTAAACTCAATCAACGTTAATGCCCAAAATGCTCAAATCTTTATTGACTTAAGGGCATCGCATTCTAAGTTGCAATATTCTTTAAGTGTCCAAGAGAAGGGAAAGTTTTTTGCCCATAGCCAACGACCTCCCCAAGGTCAAAATTATGTTAACTTTAATCTCGATAAAAATCAATAGTAATGTAATACGGTAACCACTTTACGTAGTGGAAGAGTTGTTGACTTGTCACCTCCTCCACATGATGTGAAAAAAGACAAGGAGGTTTCGCTTAGCACGCAAGAGGCTGAAGATGCCCCTTAGAAGAGAGTGAAAGAGAAGACACAGTTAGTCTCCAAGCGGTAGTGAGACGCCCTATAGCCGCATTATACCCTCAACGGTTGGACACTCCTCTTAAATAGACCGCCAATGATGACATTCTAGATATGCTTAATCAAGTAAAACTTAATTTACCTTTTCTTGAGGCTATCAAGCAAATTTTTGGGTATGAAAATTTTCTCAAGGACTTGCTCACAGTGAAACTGATTAGGCATAAATTCTTCTTATTTTCCCTCTTAATTTAGAGGCTTTTATCACTTTGTAACAAGTTAAATGCATTGATTTATGTCATATCCTTGCTATTGACATTTCCTATAGAGTGCATTGAGTTTCGTGTATTCTTTGTGCTTTTTACAGGTATTTTATACAGGTGAAGAGAAGAGGAAACTCAAAACCAAGAAACCAAAGATGAAAGAAAGGAAGAAAAGTCAGAGGGCAAAAGAGTAACTTTACATCTGGAGTTCAGATGAGGAACCAAATGAAAGTTGAAGACTGCAAGTCTACAAGCACGTACGAAGAATCATCGTCCAAATCCGAGTCCTGGATCAGAAGTTATGAAGCCACAAAGATAACAGAAAATCACCACAATAGCAGAAAGAAAAGACCTCGTGACCGATACGGTATGAGCCCAAAACAAACAGGTCCAAGGGAGGCCAATATCCTGAATAGAATGCACAACTGGACCGATTCGATTTCAAACAAAAATGAATCAATCCGGTATACACCGGACCGAACTGATAGACCAGACCGGACGGATCTAGGTGGCGAATTTCTATTTTATCTTTTTCAAAATTAGAGTTGTATCTTGCTTAAAATCTTGTAATTTCGTAGAGTATTTATTCCAACTAATCACCAGACATTAGGGAGTTATCTTTTTGATAGTTTTAGAGGACTTTTGCAACTAAGAACCCTAGGATTTAATTTCTATAATATTCATTCAAGTTTTCAGATTAATTCCAAAATTTTCTTCATTCCAAATATTATTTTCTTTCTGATTTCAATTACTTTTACAATCAAGTACGATTATTCATAGAAATTAGGTTGCAATTCTTATTTACAAAATAATTTCCCAATTTTTCATGTAGTTATGAATTCATGGAAGATAGATTTTGGGTTCATGCTTAGTTTAATTATGTCCAGCTAAATTTCTAAGGGTTGGGATGCATGAACCCAACCCGATGTAGTTTACATGTATAAAAAATAGGTTTTGAATTCAATTTTGATTGAATCGTGTTGTGTAGTGAACATAACCATCGTAGGTCTTTTAACCTCGTTTGCCTTAGGTGACCGGGCTATTTAAGGATGCGATACGCATGTTAGCCATGCAGCCAACTTTACTCTTGCCTTTGATTATGTATGATACGGGCTAGTGCCTTCATACATGTAATGCTTAGGATTAATAAAAATTGGGTTTGATCAGCTATCTAATTCAAAAGCTTGTATTCTATCTGGTAAATATACTAAGGTTTGGGGGATTGTATCCTAACCCGTCTTCCCTCATTTATATATAATTAATTCCAGTAGCTTTATTTCTGTGCACCAAAGCGTAGTTCGTAATTTAAATTTCATTTACATTTAAATAGTAGAATTTAGTTCCACAATTAATCATCTTTTAGTTTCTTTTCTCGAATCAATTTAGGGTTGGTCTTATATTCCTTCGTTATTACGAGCATTCGTCCTAGTTCCCTGTGGATACGATCCTGACTTACTGGGTTATTACTTACGCGACAGGCTTTCACTTGAGCCTATATAAGCATGCACTTTAGACACAATTGTGGTCGCGTCAAGTTTTTGTCGCGGTTGCTGGGGAACTTAGGGAGACTTTTAGGTTAGTAGATTTAATCCCAAATTTGATTCCAAAATTTAAAAAGAAAAAATAAAAAAATAAAAATAAAAAATCCAATAAAATTTTGAAAAAATAAAATGCCAAAAAGAAATCATCTCTTATAAGCCCTTTCATACAAAAATCAGAACAAACTCATCAAAAGACTCCAATAAGAATCCACGAAAATCCCATCGTTGAGTATAATTCCGATAGCCTCCATACCTTTCGTGTTCCACAATTCTGGGTCCCACCACCAAACTCCATCACAAGTCACATCCTGAGTCACACTTCTAGAACACTGAGTGAGGATTCTGAGTCAATTGGATAGAGAGCAATGTAGGATATCACCAATTTCGGTATAGGTGATGTAAACCTACCGTAACGTCCCATGACGGCACTCTTATTTCCTGAGTGAACTGTCACACCTGGATGCATTCTACTTTCGTACAATGCAAGAAATTTCCACTTTCGTAATGGGATGATACTGATTCTTCCAACATTTCACAACATGGATTCGGAGAAACCATACCTCCATATCCGCGAGTTCGAAGAGGCGTACGAAACCTTTAGTGATCAAGCTTGCACGCAAGATGTCGTTCGCCTACAACTTTTTCCTTTTTTCTTAGAGGATAAAGCTAAGACCTGGCTTTGGTCTTTACCACCATACTCTATCATATCATGGAAGGATATGCAATCCAAGTTTCTTTCGAAGTTCTTTCCACAACATAAAACCAACTCTGTCAAGGGTCAAATTCAAGTTTTTCGACAACAAGATAATGAGTAATTTGATAAGTATTGGGAACGCTTCCAAGAGTTGGTTAACGCTTGCCCCCATCATGGATTTGAGAAACATCACCTTATCTCTTTCGTCCATCACGTGATTACTATAGAGTCTAAACAACTTGTTCAAATAATGTGTGAAAGACCGTTTTGGGAATTAAATACGAGTGATGCTGAGGCTCGTCTTAAGTATGTCATCGAGACTACTCAAGCATGGGACACATATGATACTAATGCCCAAAACCGACCTCGAAAAATGTCCACCACTCCTGCTGCGTCCATCTATACTAATTGGATAAAGATACCTTGTTATATTGTCGACTTGATTAATTTCAGAAAAATATGAGGGACACACTCGAGGTACAACCAAGAGAAACTATCGGATCCACCCATGTTGTGAAATAAAATGTGTGCACCATTTGTGAGGCAGGCCATTGAACAAAGGAATGTTCGACGATATCCACCTACAAATCCATGCTTACCAATCAAGTGGAAAAAATATGAGGGTTTAAGGTAAGATTTAATGCCCCTCACAGGAATGCATATAGCCCTTCGTGGACGAACCATCACGATTTTAGTTATGGGAAGCAATATGCTGTGTTGAATCCAAATTCACATGTTACCCTTCCTCCACCCCTCCTCAATTTCAACAAGTTCCACCTATGAAGCCATATATGCAAGCACCGCCTCAAGGCCTGTACATTACCCCATCGTGGAGGACTCTTGATGAAAACTTAAACTAGTTCATCCAATCTCAAAATGCAACCAATGCCAAGTTTGAGGACATGTTCATTAAGATGCATACAAGCATATCTAAGTTGCAATCCTTGTTAAGTTTCCAAGAGAACGACAAGTTTTTGGCTCAAGGGTAAATACCTCCTTAAGGTCAAGCCAATGTTAGCTTGACTTCTTCCGATTAGCAAGAGTAATGCCAAGTCGTCACCACTCTACGTAGTGAGTGAGTCCTTCATTTATCACCTTCCCCACACGAGGAGCCAAAAGACAAGGAGGTTTCTCCAGATATGAAAGAGGCCGAAGATGCCCCCTTGAATGAGAGTGATAAGGACGACTCTAATGAGCCTGAAGTTGTTATGAAAGCGCCCACTGCCGATACGTTCCCTCAACGGTTGGCCCCACCTCAAAAGGGAGCCTCCCATGCAGATGTGTTAGATGTTCTTAAGAAAGTGAAGCTGAATTTGACATTCCTGGATGCCATCCATAAAATTCCCACCTATGCTAAGGTCATTAAAGATATTTTGACTGTGGAAAGATGGCTAAAGGTGAAGAAGCATGTCTTCCTAGCACAAAATGTGAGCTCCGTTCTAGTTAAAGACCTCCCACCCAAGTTTAAAGATTCATGTGCAACCACGATCTCATGTGTTATTGGAGAGCGTCGAATTGAGAAAGCCTTGCTAGAATTAGGCATGAGTGTTAATATCCTTCCCTACTCCATTTATAGGTGGATTGAGTTGGGTGACCTTAAGCCCACACAGATTACTTTCCAATTAGCGGATCGCACAGTGAAGGTGCCTCGAGGGATTATTGAGGACGTAATAGTCTAAGTGGATACTTTCTACTTCCCGATTGACTTTGTCATTTGGGACATGGATCCCTCTATCCATTCTAACAACCATGTTCCCATCATTACAGGATGCCCGTTCTTAGCTACGGCTAATGCTTTAATCAATACACGAAATGGGCAAATGAAACTCACTTTTAGGAACATGACCCACGAGATGAACATATTTAGTGTTGCTAACCAAGTGGGTGACGAAGATGAAATTCATACGGTTGACCTCACAGAGGAGGTAGTAGAATAGAAGATCAAGAGAACCATGAGTGGGGATGGTTTAGAAGCATGCCTAGTAAGAGGTGATGAGAGTGATATTCCATATACTGAGTTTGAGTGAGAGGTTGAGGGGTTGAAAGAGATATTAGATGATGGAACGTTGATAGAGGAGTCGATAGATGTTCATTAGGTTTCTAGATTCGAGGAGATACCCCCGAGGGAGTCATGCTTGATCCCCTCCGAAGAGAAATTTCCTACCCTCGAGTTTAAGAAACTACCCTTTAATGTGAAATATGCTTTTTTAGGAGAGGATGAGACATTTCTTGTTGTTGTCTCCTCTAGCCTAGATAAAGATCAAGAGGGTAAGTTGTTGGAAATTTTGAGGAAGCACAGAGGTGCTTTTGGTTGGTTTATAGTGGATTTGAAGGCTATAAGTCCATTAATTTGTACCCACAAAATTCACCTTAAGGAGGACGTGAAGCCTTTGAGGGAATTGCAAAGATGACTAAACCCAACCATGAAAGAAGTTGTTACAGCGAAAATTATCAAGTTATTAGATGACGAGATTATCTAACCTATCTTGGATAGAAAATGGGTGATGCCAATTCAAGTCATCCCAAAGAGGTCGGGCATGATTGTGGTTAAAAATGCTAAGGGGGAATTAATTCCTCAATGCACCACCACCGGGTGGCGTGTTTTCATTGATTACCGAAAACTCAATGCCGGAACGAGAAAATACCATTTTCCCTTGCCATTCATTGACCAAATGCTTGAACGCGTAGCGTGTCACTCATATTATTACTTCCTTAATGGTTATTACGGATATAACCAAATTGAGTTATACATACTAGATCAAGAGAATACGACTTTTACATGTCCATTTGGCACGTTTGCCTACAAATGTATGCCTTTTGGATTGTGCAATGCACCCGCAACCTTTCAACGGTGCATGTTGAGTCTCTTTAGCGACATGGTAGAGAGAGGACTTGAGGTTTTCATGGATGATTTTAGCATTTTTGCCCCCTCTTTTGACCAATGTCTAGCTAATCTTGAAAAAGTATTATCCCGATGTGTGGAAAACAACTTAGTTCTCAATTGGGAAAAATGCCACTTCATGGTTACCGAGGGCTTAGTTCTTAGCCACATTGTTTTATCTAAAGGCATAAAAGTTGATCGAGCAAAAATAAATGTCGTAACTGAGCTTCCCCCGTCAAAATCACTAAAGGATGTGCGCTCCTTCTTGGGCCACACATGATTTTATAAAAGATTTATCAAGGATTTTAGCTCCATCGCTAGACCCTTAAGAAACCTCCTTATAAAGGATTACCCCTTTGAGTGTAATGATGCATGCCAAGAGGCTTTCAATAAATTAAAAAGCATGCTAATTTCTGCCCCCATCATGTAAGCTCCGGATTGGTCCCTTCCATTTGAGCTCATGTGTGATGCTAGTGATTACGCGATTGAGGATATTTTGGGGCAAAAAATGACCAGAAAGGTCATGTCATCTATTATGCTAGTCGTACATTGATCGGGACACAACTTAACTACTCCACCACGTAGAAAGAGTTGCTAGTTGTTATTTTTTCTTTGGACAAATTCTGCTGATACCTTGTTGGGTTGCCCATTACAAGCTTTACCGACCACGCATCACTTAAATATCTCTTTACTAAGAAAGATGTAAAGCCGAACCTCATAAGGTGGATCCTACCCCTATAAGAGTTCAATCTCTCTATAAAAGATAAGAAAGGGGTAGAAAATGTCGTCACTGACCATTTGTCACGGCTCTCGTTTGACGTGCCTAGTGATCCCACACCCATAGACGAGTACTTTTCGAATGAATAACTCTTTGCTACTTCTTCCCTACCTTGGTTTACAAACATCGTTAACTATCTTTTCACATGATCCGTTTATCCCGGATGGTCATCACAAGAGAAGAAGAAATTCATCATTTGGTCATGCATGTTTTTCTATGACGATCCATTCTCATTCAAATATTGTGAGGACCAACTCATCCGAAGATCTGTTCCAGATGAAGAAATTCAAAGTGTAATCCGGTTTTGTCATACGAAAGCTTATGGAGGCCACTTATCCAAGAATAAGATGGCCTCTAAAATCCTTCAAAGCGGTCTCTATTGGCCCATAATATTCTAGGATGTGAATGCCTATTACAAATCTTGCGATAGATATAAAAGGGTGGGAGCTATTACCCGTCACGACATGGTGTAACTAGCCCTTATACTCATCATTGAGTTATTTGATTGCTGGGGTATTGACTTCATTGGACCATTCCCTCCCTCCTTGGACTTCTTGTACATCTTCATTTCGATAGACTACGTCTCCAAACGGGTAGAATCAATAACTACCAAGATGAATGACAATAAATTGGTGATAAAGTTCTTATAAGAACACATACTCCTTCGCTTTGGTGCTTTGAAGGCAATCATAAGTCATAATGGCACGCATTTCTGCAATAGACCGTTTGAAAAAATAATGAGAAAGTATGGGGTTCTTCACAAGGTTTGATCTACTTATCACCCCCAAACAAGCGGGCTATCCGAGTTAGCAAATCGTGAGATCAAGACCATCCTTGAAAAGACTATCGATCCTATCCAGAAAGATTGGTCCCTTCAATTAAATGATGCGCTATGGGCTTACCATACCACCTACAAGAACCCCCTTGGTATGTCCCCTTTTCATTTTTTGTATGGAAAGACTTAACAACTCCCCATAGAGCTAGAGCACAAAGCCTATTGGGCCATCAAGAGGTTGAACTACAATCTAGATAAATCCGGTGAAGCTCGGAAGCTTCAATTGAACAAGTTGGAAGAAATACGTAATGGCGCATTTGAGAGTGCTAAAATTTCAAAGGAACGAATGAAACTTATGCATGATAAGATAATTCAACACAAAGAGTTTCATCTGGGATAAAAAGTTCTTCTCTATGAATCTCGATTACACTTGTTTCCCGATAAGTTGCGTTCAAGGTGAACGGGCCCATTTGTGCTAAGAGAAGTATTTCCCCATGGAGCAATAGAATCGGAATATTCAAAAGGGGGAAATACTTTCAAGGTTAATGGACAACTCCTTAAATCGTACTTTGAGGCCTGCATCGAAGAAGCTGACACCATTTGGTTGTCAGACCCCATCTATAGGGATTGATTGAGAAGTACGAGAAGGTAGTCTCACCCTCGACGCGTATGGGGTGATTGGTGTGTATAGTAGTCGTGCGTAGGTTAGGATAGTTAGGGTTCGGTAGGTATAAGTCATGATAGGATAGGAGTGTGAGCACACACGTCGAGAGAGTGTCTAAGGTTTCAAAGTAAGTGTTGGGAGGTCTGAGGTCACTCCTGCGTAGGAACAATTATGAGAACACCCGTGAAATTGAGAAAGAAGAGTTCATTCTAAATAAGGGAAGAAAAAAGTTCTAAGGAAGGTATAAGTCCGCCCCTGGCACCCGGATCGGTCTAGATATGGAGAAAATCGAAAATAAAATAAGGATCGGACTGATCCGGTCCTGGGACCCTGTTCGATCTGGTGTCTGCATTTTCTCACCCCTTCCCAAGATGTATCCTCCCATTCCCCCAATCCCTCATCTTCCCTCCATATCCGTCCTTCCCCTCTTCCCCATACATTTTCACTCTCAAATCCACCCCCTTTCCCTCCAAAAGCCACCCTTCCCTTAACCCACCACCTATAAATACACCTCCTTTCCCCCCATTTCACCACCACTCCATTCACCCAACTCTCCTACTCTCTCTTCCATATTCTAAGTCAAACCCACTTCATTTCCACATAGCAAATAGGTCCCTCCTAGAAAAATACGCCTCCGTTGAGGTTATTGATGATGAAAAGGGGGCGTTCCGATCACTCCAGGAGCAAATATGTCGAGAGCGCTTTTTTAGCCAGATACGAAAACTACATATGGAGCGCCAAGTGCACTGGAATGAGCTTAACCAATCGTTTAATAACCTCTTCCTTCCGAGGGGTTGGTGTCATTTTCTCAATGAGCCCCATGGGGCAATGTGGGAGGACGAGGTGCGTGCCTTTTATGGATCTCTCGTTCGCACCACTAAATTCACATCCCAAGCATATGTCTATGCCACTCCCATCCCATTCTCTTTGAACATTCTGACCCGGAAGTTCGTGAAAAAAGGGATCCTGAGCCCAACCTAATTTACGAACCCCAACAATCTCACTCCCTTATGAAAGACACATGTATGTCCCGTATAGCACCCGATGAACATTGGGGTATTGAGACATTCTCGGTGGGCGGGATGAATGACAAGGCATGGCTCCGCTATGCGCCCCTGTAAAGCTACCCTCGTTTATCACCTTTTGAACCCCACTACCCCTATCCACCTGGACCGCATTCTCTACAAAGAAATTTTCTTCTCGGACTTGGATAAAAACGGTACAACCCCTCTCCCATATACTCGGATCATCACTTCTATTTTAGCTGATGCCGACATTGTTCCCCCAAGCCTTTAATCACCTTCCTAATCCTTTTGGACACGGCACCCGCACTAAAAATGAGAGACAAAGGGATATCATTTGAGCACAGAGGGAGGGAGACGATGAGGATGACGATGAGAAGGATGAAGACGATGAGGAAGAGGAGGATAGAACAGCAGATGTTAAAATGGGAGAGGGAGAAGAAGAAGAGTATGATGAGGATGCAGATTTTGATTTTGAGCCTCCGGGAGAAGATTTTGATCGACGCATCACCGCGCTTGAATCGCACTTCGATGGTTTCATCAATAAATACCGCACTGGCCGTGAATTGGATCCTCGGGACACTAGCATAATGCATCATCTTAAGGCGGAGCTATATCGAATAACTATGGGTGCGCCACCACCGAGCTACTTTTACGACCCATATGACCCGAATGCTCCCAACTCATATCACCCGCCCCCTTAGTAGCATGTTTGAGTGGCTGTTTTGTGTATTTTCTTCCAATTTGCTATTTATACATTCCTGCACTTTGAATATATAATGGAAGAATTTGCTTGCTTATATTTGCGTTTCTTATACCAGCTTGTTTAATTCTTGCATTTTGTACTTTGTTCGTTTTCTAAGCCTTCTCTCTTTACTTTAGCATTTAGTACTTTTGCATCGGGCCTTTGCAAAAGTCTAAGTGGGGGGGGGGGGGGGGGGAGTATTCATGCGCTTCAAAAATTTCACAAAGCTCAAAATTCCCCCAAAACCAACATAATAAGAAAATTTCAAAATTTTCCAAAACAATTTGAAAAAAGCCAAAAAAAAAAATTCTTCAAAGTAAATAAAATTTTTTGATTTAAAATTTTCAAAAATATCACTAAAAATTTGTTTGAAGTCTCAAATTTGTAAAACTCCAATTGCACAAAGCCAAAATTGACTAAAGATGGAAATCGTGCGATAATTGACGACTTAACGAATAAGTGTGGAGATTAATCAACCCGGTGAGATTTTGAGCCTTTCAATCGTTGTGAGTTTTAAAATCAATCCAAGTTAATGGTCAACTCAAAGTTCTTTTCATCATTTGAATAAGACATTGAAGATCTCAATACCCTTGTTTTGATCGGTTACGGGAAATGTGTGAGATGTTGTCATAAAAAAATGTGCTAACATATCTCTAAACTAAATTAATCTCGAGATGCGTATGGTAATATGATTAGTAATTCGGACAATGAAGTAGGTCATCGTTTGTTTACGCAAAAATATTAGCCATAAAATTTTGTGAAATTTTTTCCCTTTGCAACCGAATTTGAGCCGAATAAATTTTCCCACTTTTGTTGATAACCCAAAAAACCCACACAACCCGGAATTATGAAAATTAGAAATTTCATGAATTAAGTCCAAATGGTGTTGTAAAACGGGGAAAGAAAAATAGAGTAATGCTCAATAAAAATAGCAAGAAAAGAAAAATGGAAAAATAGAAGAAAATAGAAAAAGAAGAGAAAATGAGCAAAAGCCTGAAAAAGAACTAATGGACATCATAAGAAGCTTTTCCAATTCCGTACTTTCCAGCCATTTCCAATTTTACCAAGTAAACCTTAAACCCGATCAGGTCCTAACCGAGTCCGAATTGTGAAATTAATTACTGCGTGGAGAGCTAAAACATAAAAACATAACAAGAGAGATTGATTGGTGTGTAGAAGAGGCGATGTTTTCGATTTCCCAATGACCGTAATCCGATGAAGAGATCGTTTCACTCATAAAATTCCGTATTTTAATTTTGTGTGCATGACATTGTGTCCTTTACATTTACTTTTATGAA
Organism: Sambucus nigra; assembly: GCA_949130495.1. Classification (NCBI taxonomy): domain Eukaryota; kingdom Viridiplantae; phylum Streptophyta; class Magnoliopsida; order Dipsacales; family Adoxaceae; genus Sambucus; species Sambucus nigra. The sequence continues at coordinate 289,864,147 of OX422218.1, read as the reverse complement.
TAATGCATATCGAGAGAAATAGCCATAATTCGAGTGGTTCGTTTGTGAGAGCATCCGTGACATTTTAAAATCAAAATGAATTTTTGGAAAGTAACGTAACGATCAACCGGTGGAAATTTGCAGCTAAATTTTTGGCTTCGCGCAAACACTCGACAAATTGAGACTTGAGCATATAAATATATGGTGATTATTTTTAGAAAAGTTTGAATTATACAAGTTGTAGGTATTTTGAATTTTGTTCCAGTGTGTTAGGACATAAATTTCTAATTGAGTCCCTGTATAGTTTTGACTTAATTCCGTGAACAAAACTGTGTTTGTAATATGTCATAGGGAGATTTTATTTTATCACGATCCCACTTGGTCTATGACGTATTGAAGAAATTGAATACATTGTGGAAAAGCTTCAAAGATTTAATTATGCCGAAGTTTAATTGGTGCAAGTTTAATCGTCTTCAAAGTTAATTGCATTCCGAGATCACTCAGGTATGAATGCGTATAATTAATGATGCTCGGAACAATTTTTATAGAAGATAAGGATGTATTTTTATGAAGAAAAATGTTTTAAAATGTTTTTAAAAGTGTTTTAAGTGTTTACACTACGTTTTATTCTGATATACTCGAAATAGAGTTTAACTAATTTGGATCTCTTTTATAAGAGACGTTTTAATCAGAAAGTCAATGAAAGTCAAACTTTCGCGCTGTCATTCAGACGACATGTCATCTCGTTCGAACGAGATTGACATGTCATGGGAATGACGTGGCATTATCATTCGAATGACATGTTTTTTGAGGCGGCGCTAAATTGTTATTTAAAGCGTGGTTTCATCAGAGTTTCGTATGTGTGCATCTGGAAAAAATAGTATACCATCCAGTACGTGTTTGCACATGTTTTCTAAGGTTTAAAAAGCTTAAAAACATCCTTAGACTTTGCAAAGATCCGAGTTATCATTCTTATATGCTTACGTGATCTTGCTGCACCAAGAAGGCTGTTCTATCATTGAACATCAAAGGGTTTTGCGGTGAAGAAAAGATAATGACTTCTTGTTCGACATCGTAGATGAATTAAAGCCATTCGGTGGACACCGAGACATACATGGACACGTGTGTTATGGACAGGTATCATGGAAGAAGGACTTTCTGCGTGAGCACTGTGAGAGTAGTGGTTGATGATCAGAAAAGAGTCAATACCCATGGGGATCGAGTTGTTGAGTGAGTCTTTGTCTGTTCATTGTAAATCCACATTCATAGTGATTGTCTAGCTTAGGCCGTCCCAGGTTATTTTCCCATTTTGGGTTTTTTTCTCGTACATCCAACGTTGTGAGTATTCTTTACTTTATTTTACTTGCTTTAATCACTAGATGCATGTTAGGATTAATCAAGATAAAATTGGTTTAAAGTGAGAATTAGGTTTTTTACAACTTGGTTTGGTGAAAATTAAAAGTTGAATAATTTTCGGAGAAAATTGATTTGATTTGAAACACACACATATTGGGCACTTTCAGAGTCGAAATCGAATTTTGTGGGTATATTCGCTGCAAACCCTCACAAGAGAAAACTCATCCTACTAGGGTAACATAGGGGTTTAAAGGCTAGTTGCATACGCTAAATGCAATCTCTTGCCTACGAAATAGGTATTCTATCGTAATAAAATATTTTTCAAGAGTTGAGCCTTGTTTCGATTCTTTTACATTGCTCGGGATGATCAAAGTTCTAAGTTAGGGGGGTTTGATTAGGGATATATTCTTCCGATTCATCACCTTAATTTAGAGGCTTTTTCACCTTGTAAAATATAAAATGCATTGATTTATCTCATATCCTTGCTACTGACATTTCCTATAGAGTGCATCGAGTTTTGTGTATTCTTTGTGCTTTTTATAGGTATTTTATATAAGTGAAGAGAAGAGGAAACTCAAAACCAAGAAACCAAGGATGAAACAAAGGAAGAAAAGTCGGAGGGAAAAAGAGTAACTTTATATCTAGATTTAGGATGAGGAAATACAATGAAAGTTGAATATATCAAGTCTACAAGCACATAGGAAGAAATGACGTCCAAACCCGAGTCCCAGATCAGAAGTTATAAAGCCTCAAAGATGACAAAAAATCACCACAAGAGCAGAAAGAAAAAGACCTACGGACAGATCCGGTATGAGCTAAAAACAAACCGGTCCAAAGGAGGCCAAGATACTGAATAGAGTGCACAACCGGAACGATTCGATTTCCAAGAAGAATGAACCGATCTAGTATAAATTGGATCGAACCGATAGACCAGAACGAACCGGTCTGGGTGGTGAATTTCTGTTTTATCATTTTCAAAATTAGAGTTGTATCTAGATCAAACTCTTATAATTTTGTAGAGTATTTATTCCAACTAATCACCAGACATTAAGGAGTTCTCTTTTTGATAGTTTTAGAGGACTTTTGCAACTAAGAATTACAGGATTTAATTTCTGCAATATTCATTCAAGTTTTCAAATTAATTCTAGAATTTTCTTCATTCCAAGTATTGTTTTCTTTGTGATTTCAATTGCTTTTACAATGAAGTACGATTATTCATAGAAATTAGGTTGCAATTCTTAGTTACAAAATAATTTCACAATTTTTCATATAGTTATGAATTCATACAAGACAAATTTTGGGTTCATGCTTTGTTTAATTATGTCCAGCTAAATTTCCATGGGTTGGGATGCATGAACCCAACCCGATGTAGTTTACATGTATAGAAAATAGGTTTTGAATTAAATTTTGATTGAATTGTGTTGTGTAGTGAACACAACCATCATAGGTCTTTTAACCTCGATTGCCCTAGGTATCCGAGCTATTTAAGGATACGATGCGCATGTTAGCCATGCATCCCGCTTTATTCTTGCCTTTGATTACATATAATGCAGGCTATTACCTTTATATATGTAATTCTTAGGATTAATAAAGACTGGGTTTGATCAGCTATCTAATTCAAAAGCTTGTATTCTATTCGGTAAATATACTAAGGTTTGGGGGATTGTATCCTAACCTGTCTTCCCTCATTTATATATAATTAATTCCAGTAGCTTTATTTTTGTGCACGTGGTGTAGTTCGTAATTTAAATTTCATTTGAATTTAGATAATAGAATTTAGTTCCACAATTAATCATCTTTTAGTTTCTTTTCTCGAATTAATTTTGGGTTAGTCTTCTATTCCTTCATTGTTACCTGCATTTGTCCTAGTTCCATGTGGATACGATCCCGACTTACTGGGTTATTACTTACGCGACAGGCTTGGACTTGAGCCTATATAAGCACACACTTTAGACATATTTGTGGTCGCATAAAGTTTTTAGCGTGGTTACTGGGGAACTTAGGTAGACTTTTAGGTTAGTAGATTTAATCCCAATTTTGATTCCAAAATTTAAAAAGCAAAAAAATAAAAATAAAAATAAATAAAAAATCAAATAAAAATTCAGAAAAATAAAAAGCCAAAAATAAATCATCTCTCAAAAGTCGTTTCATGTAAAATCCAGAACAAAGTCCTCAAAATACTCCAATAAGAATCCACAAAAATCCCATCGTTGAGTATAGTTTCGATAGCCCCCATACCCCCCGCGTTCCATAATTCTGGGTTCCACCTCCTATACCTCCAAACTCTATCACAAGTCACACACCAAGTCACACTCTGAGTCAATTGGAAAGAGAAAAATATTGGATATCACTAATTTTGGTACGGGTGAGGGAGACATACCGTATTGTCTCATGAAGGAACTGTTATTTATAGAGCGAACTGTCACACTTGGATGCATTCTACTTCCGTACAATGCGTGGCATTTCGACTTTCATAATGTGATGATACAAATTCTTCCAACATTTCACGACATGGATTCGGAGAAACCATGCCTCCATATTCGCGATTTCGAAGAGGTGTGGGAAACCTTTAAGCTTTCACGCAAGATGTGTTCACCTACAACTTTTTCCTTTTTATTTAGAGGATAAAGCTAAGACCTGACATTGGTCTTCACCACCGAACTCTATCATATCATGTAAGGATATGCAATCCAAGTTTCTTTCGAAGTTCTTTCCACAACATAAAACCAACTTCGTCAAGGGTCAAATTCAAGGTTTTCGACAACAAGATAATGATCCATTTGATAAGTGTTGGGAACAATTCCAAGAGTTGGTTAACGATTGCCCCCATCATGTATTTGAGAAACATCACCTTATCTCTTTCATCCATCATAGGCTTACTATAGCGTCTAAATAACTTGTTCAAATAATGTGTGAAGGACCATTTTGGGAATTATATGCGAGTGATACTGAGGCTCATCTTAAGTATGTCGGCGAGATTACTCAAGCATGGGACACATCTGTGACACCCCGCCTAATTAAATACCGGGCGATCACTCCTTTATTAAATTAAATCAAGGTAAACAGTTGGTTCATTCTCAGCATCACTGCCGATAAAAATAAATTTTCCAAATTAATACCCTAAATAATTAAGCTAAGTGTCAAAACCATTTTCATACATACTTTCCAAAATTTTTTTATTTAAAGAAAAAGATTTATTTATTTAAAAACAACATTTCTACAATTAAGAATCACACCACAGTAAACCAAATAATATAACACATTCGACAATCGAATGTCAACATATGAAAACTAAAGTCACAAATCCAAACTGAATAAATCCCATAGAACAATACTGGAAACAACTGAAATATAAATGTCCCAACAACAATGAAATAATGGAAAGGGCAACACATGATCAATAAATGAGAATACTAGAAGTGGAGTCAATAAAAGAAGCCGTCTACGCAAGTGACCTGCAACTCCCACCTAAGCTGCAGCACGTTCCTCTCAAGGGATCCTAAGCAAGACGCCCCTGTGGCTGGGCACCTGAAAAACATACATATATATACAAGAGAGAGAGAGAAAAAGAAACGGGTCAGAGTCCGAAAGTGTGTTTGATTTTAAAATACGTTTAGCAAGTATTTAAATTGATACAGGCCAATGCAACAACATATTAGTGCGTCACTCTCTTGAGAAATACTCACCTCTCTTCTAATGTGCACACCTATCGCACTAACCTTACCAACAGTTTCTTAACAATTTTATCATACTAACCTTTTCCAATAATTTAGCGTATCTTAACTTACTCATAAGATTTCAAAACCGAACAATATTTTGTTTAAAAAAATTACTTCCCGATTAGTAGCACAACTCTCGTTTTAGCCTTTATTAATTTATAAAGTTTCTCAGTAACATATTATACTTTCACGAAACAAGTATTCACTATCTGAGTCATCAACCAAGTCCTACTTATCAAATCACAGTAGGCAGTTTCAAATTTCAAAATCTCATATATATATTAACTACTCGTATAATATATATAAAATAACAACACCCCTCATAAAACTATGGTGCGTGCATACTCTACTATCTAGAACCCCATATCACTCATATTAAGGGGAATACAATCGAAATCAATCTCGAATTGTATTAACATAAATACACAAACAATATTGAGGCGAAGCATAGATTCCAAGTCTCTAAGAGGATGGCACATGCCTGCGTCTCTTAGGACCGTCTGAACTATCACATCGATAGTCTGTACCAAGGATATCTATCTTCTAGGGTACAAGTCAATATCCCCCATAAAGGTCCCATCGAGATAATACTTGTCCCAGCGCGGTAACCTCAGGGATAGCAAGTAGCGTGGGCATGATTTTCACAAGTATATAATATATGTACACACAATCATATAAGTATACCACTTTATCATATTAATATAGGTTCTTCTCGTCACCCATAATTATACCATTTATTCTAAATTTCGCATTATTAGTATTACGTATAAGGTTTCATCTCTAACCTTAACTCGAAGGGTTTTCTCACTTAATACGTGACATTCGTTGACTCTATCCTTCCAAGTAGGAAAATTCAGTAGGTATACCTCTATTCACTATCGTAGCTATTCGCCGCATTCTCTCACTTGAAATACGTAGTTTCATAGTTCAATATATAATTATCCCAAAAATAAGATTCTCATCTTATAATAAAGTTCTCAACACTTATTCAAATGTCCTACTGGTCTTTCCTATCTCCCAAAACATTTCATTAAGGATACCCAAGAATTATTTCACGATAAATTCAATTCGACTAAGTAAACAAGGGAAATAAGAGTCTGCCAGGAGGGGTCGATCGATCGAGGTCTAGGGCTCGATCGATCGAACCTTCGATCGATCGAAGCTCTAGGCTCGATCGATCGATCAAGCAGGTCTGCGAAAATTCTGCAGAAATACAGTTACGGGTTCTACCAAATTTCTTCATCCTAAACCATGTTTTTCCATTCTAAACGTCCCAAAAATCCTACTACTATCATTATAACGTTATACCAGATGTTTTCAACGTAAAGCATGTGTATATCTAACATTAAACATGGATAATTAACCCAAAATTTCATCTAATCATCAAGAACCCTAGAGTTTTTCTTAATCAAGGTTCTAATCTGTTTTTACCAAAATTTCCTTCTAATATATCATCAAAATTTCGTGGGTTATATTCCTCTACATGGTAAGGATTCCAGAATTTCATATAAATCATTTTTACATGCATTTTCCTAACACAAATTGGGTGTTCTTCCATATTTATCATCTCTAGTCAATCCTAAACCAATATGAAGATTGCATTAACGAAAATACGCAAGTTAAACACTTGCCTGGGATTTTTGGTATTCTGATTCACGGTTGATATTGGTATAGCTGCGTTCGTCGTCTCGCGATCTACGCGGTGGTGGTGGCGGCGGTGCAAACCGGTGACTTTTTGGCCTTGAATTGCCTTGGAGCTCTCTCCTCTCTTCTCCAATGGCCGTCACTTGTGTTCTGAATATTCTAACCCTAAAAGACTAACCTAAATGGCTGATATAGGTTGCTGAATTTCGTGGGTTTAATTACCCAAAAAGGTGGAATGACTAAATTGCCCTCCCGGGGTACCAATTAGGCCTAAAAACACCCCGATACCCAAACTAAACCCCCGGGTACACTTTTCTGACTATCTAGACCCTTCCGGACGCGTTGGCGCACTCAAAACGACCATACGAACAACTTATAACATATTCACTTTTTATTTAACAAAATTAGTCCCGACGTGACACAGGCACGTCCCGATTTAAATTTCCGAAATTGCCATTTAATTCACTCATGACATTCAATATAATCAATAACATATATTACATTGCTCATTAGTAATATTCAACCAATTTCCCATAATTACTAACTCTCGTCACGTTAATAATTATAACATAATTAATTTCCGGATTTTTATCAAATAATTCATTCGCATTAACTCTAATAAATCCCCAAATTAATATAGCATAAAAATACGGGGTATTACATACTTCCCCCCTAATAACTGAATTTCGTCCCGAAATTCGGAAAATAAGTCCTATCAGGTAGCACAATTCTGGATATTTCTTGTCAGTACACAAACTATCCACATAGCACGACGCTCAATCACTATAGCTTTTTCCCTCCCAGCAACATTATTTTTTTTCATTCTCATTGGAGACACTTCACATTGTGCTCCCAACCGACAACATTCGCATAGGTCACGCCTATAAGTTATAAATTTCATTATCTCACTAACATTAGGAGGCCGCACCTCACTATATGACAAATACTCGGTTTTATTCATATGCAAAACTCCCATTCTGAGAAAATATTACGAACATTTGACCACTCTTGCCGGCCTAAAACAGTCGTGGAATTCTACCACATTTATCGGATGTCTTCTCGACCGATCCAAAAATTCTGATTACTTACTCTCCTATAACATACGGAAGGAGAATAGTCGAGGTTCTTCCATAACAAAACTTTAATAAGTACCTTGTACACGACAACAGGTACGAGTGCTTCTACAGAGCATTCTTGAAATCCTCGTATCAAGATTCAAAAATCTCATTCACGTGGCTTCACAAATCTTTAATCACCGTGCGCCCATTCTTTGACTAAGGGTGATACATCCTACTCAAAACGAAATCTTTTCTCCGATGGTTCCCGAAATCCCATATCAAAGGTGGGATTCACCAATCTCATCCTGATTCAGAAATTTATACTGCGCCGGACCATGCACTGGCGCGATCCTTCCTTTCAAAGGAAGTCTGGGGCATACCAGTTAATATTGTAAACCAACCCAAAGGGATATCAATCACTTCCTTCTCGGCGACTTAATTCACATGTTCGGGATAAACCCTTGGTCTTGTTTTGAGGATGGCAACTCATCCAAGAACTTTACCGTCTTTACCGACCTCTTCCAAGTTCAGGAATTTTCGATAAACACAAAATTCTTTGGTTAATTCTCCTCTTTCAACAAAACCTTACCTATGGGCGGTGCATGTAGAGACTACTCACTACGTCTCGCTAAACATCGATTCTTCCCTTGAAATGTCTCACATTAAGTGACACGTAATACTCCCCTTCCCTCATTGGAGTATGCCGAGAGTTTCGACCCGTGCTCTTCTCTCCACGAAGCGCACTCCTGGATCTGTTATACTATACTAACATCTTTACTCTTTATATATGTCAGTCGCTCTCACACTTGACTAATAACAACTCTGCTCTGGGTGTGCTTCATAACAATTAAATTCTACTATATTCAAGGAATACCAATTCTTGAATGGCTTCCCACATACTTCTAATCAAGTTAGGGCGTGCTATTCTAATTGCACACTTATGTATGGATTATCTCCCCTCATGTGGCGTTTAATCCGCTATCTCACTTCCACTTCATTCTGTTAGCCCCACAAACACATTTACACGTCCATTGCCACGCCCCTTCATCTCGAACGAGTTTTAGTATCAGTTAATCAGGATATCTACACACCCTATAAACCGGGCATACTAGCGTAAGCATCACATACGCTCCATACTAATAAACATATTCTTTGTTTTCCTAGGTGCTTGCCGCGTGATTACAACACTCTAATCACCCTAAAAATAAAAATTCTTAAATTCTCTATATCAATGTTCCACCCCTTAACTCGTGGGGTAACTTTCAATGTTTTCTTACCACACAATCCGGCTCCAGTGGCTTTAAAACAAGATTCAACTTCCAACTTACATGCATAATTACTTGATCCCATTTCGACTAGGGTACCGAACTCATGGAATAGTGACCAGACGTCTCCCTATTTCCAACCTTATACTAAGTTTCATGCGTGGGATGTCTCGCAAAGCGAAATCCAAACAAGGAACCCCCTCGATACACTACTACCTAGCATTGTCGGCTATCGAAATCCGTTAGGTCCTCCGTCCATAGTATATACCCCTTTATTCTGTCCCTTGACAGAAAAGTTACAATTTCTCTCGTAATTATGCTTAACAAAGAACGTTTCAAAAATTGCACAATTGTTCAGTATAGGTTGGTGGTAATAGCATTTCATAAACCTCGAATACATACACTCGGAATTCTCGAAATTCCTTTCCCTAATAATAGAGGTATAAATCTTATCTCTCACCTCTCTAATGGGTAAATATAACACTGTACTCTTCCTATCACTAAGTCCGGAGTGCTAAACATAATATTGGGTCAAATCTTTTTGCTCAATGGTAAATTCCGATACATACGGAATTATACTGACAAAGTCTATACATACATTGGCATCGAATATCTCGAGCCCACTATCTCCTCCGAAGTCTCTTGGATAGATAATATAAGTGCAAGTCCAACCTTCTTACAGGTAAAGCTCGCCAAAAAAAAACATAAAACATGTTGCTCTAATGCAACCATTCCGATATCCTAGCAATAAATGCCCACTATCGTACTAACCATTTCTATAAAGTTTTAACAAAGATAATATCATACTCGTGTATCGCATCACTACAACGAGTAACCTCAATAAAGTATGAAACACTTTTAATATACTCATTCATCCTCCGCGGATAGCACTAAAGAAAAATCCCGCTACACTAGGGAAAAATATTCACATAATGGTAACATTTATAATTATATGCATTAAACTCGTCTCACATGCTAATCTAGCAATGAACAAAATATAGTGACTCTCTCGTGTCACATAAACACGCCTCATCCTCTGAGGATACAACTTACACTTCTACCTTGTCAATCGTCTTGACTGCGCATATGGTTTTCGGACGTAACACGTCTGCCCAAACCATAACAAAATTATTTTAATCGTTGCCTTTTACTAGGCACCGTATTCTTGTCCCTTTTTCTCACTTTGGAACATATTATCGCGAGCGATCTCACTCCGCACAAAATACCTCAGTACATAATCCACTTACCACCTATCCTACAAACAAGGTTAGGATTTGTCCTCCTCTCGGACTTTAGTAAACTCGATTCCTGTTAACCATCCCGATTGTTCTCTTAACTTTTCAGGCCATAAAGATCATGTTACTATCTATAATAGTACTTACTGAATTTACCATCACTTGGTAAGAATTTAACTATCTGAAGCATTTAAATGGTTTTCCTGATGTGGATCCACATCCTTTTGTGGTGCTATACCATCATCGTTGCATTCAATCTCATTCTCGACTAAATTCTTCGATTTCTTTAACTTCCCCCATAAAGAAGCGTTATAATCTATTTTGACAAAATATGACAATGTCAACCAATAAATCGGTCGTCCATTAGAATTTCCTCCTCGAGTATTATCAACTATTATTACAAGTTGGTCTCCCACTTGGAGTCGTTTCCTCCACTAGTATCTACTTCTTCCGATACAAAATTTGCTAACGGTTAAGATTCATATTTACGAATGGGCCCCTGACATGCCCTCTCTCAATGAGTTCAGAACCACACTTGCTTCTAATCCTGAACAGTTAAGGAAGGAACATACGGTCAACACTATACTTAAGGTTCTCCTATAGGCATAGAAATTCCACTTCTAAAATTGGTGATTGACTCCAACCATTATAATTTCGTCCCGGAAGCCAAGAAAATTTTCTCTAAATTTTCACTTTCAATTTGCCACACTCCGTCCTATATCTAAGCCTTTGGATACTTTACCTCCTTTGGTAAACACATACAATTTTCGAGTTTCTAAAATTTCCCACTGACAGTCTCTACACGTTTTTGTAATATGTTGGGTAAGTTTACCCCCGCACCTCATTTGACTATAACAGCATTTGAAAATTCATTGTTGCACCTTAGTCGCCTTTCTAGTCGTGGCTTCTCGTGCCATAATGGAGGTGACCTCGACTACGGTCGTCATCCTCGAATATATTTCCTAATCCCAACTGAGCCCTGCCTCCTGATGTGCGCTTAACGGTCCTCTTCTGACATCCGTCTTCGCTCGGCACACGCACACATCCGAACGAAATTAGAATTCACTAGTGTATACACATTATAGCAGGAGAACGAAATCTCGTCAAAGGAATCGACAATCCTAAACATAGGGCTCTATAACAAACAAAGCAACGCTGAAAGCATAATAAGCCGTACAGATCCTAAGGACACTAGAACCTGATGCTCTGATACCACCAGTGACACCCCGCCTAATTAAATACTGGGCGATCACTCCTTTATTAAATTAAATCAAGGTAAACAGTTGGTTCATTCTCAGCATCACTGTCGATAAAAATAAATTTTCCAAATTAACACCCTAAATAATTAAGCTAATTGTCAAAACCATTTTCATACATACTTTCCAAATTTTTTTTATTTAAAGAAAAAGATTTATTTATTTAAAAACAACATTTCTACAATTAAGAATCACACCACAGTAAACCAAATAATATAACACATTCGACAATCGAATGTCAACATATGAAAACTAAGGTCACAAATCCAAACTGAATAAATCCCATAGGACAATACTGGAAACAACTGAAATATAAATGTCCCAACAACAATGAAATAATGGAAAGGGCTACACATGCACAATAAATGAGAATACTATAAGTGGAGTCAATAAAAGAAGCCGTCTACGCAAGTGACCTGCAACTCCCACATAAGCTGCAGCACGTTCCTCTCAAGGGATCCTAAGCAAGACGCCCCTGTGGCTGGGCACCTGAAATATATACATATATATACAAGAGAGAGAGAGAAAAAGAAACGGGTCAGAGTCCGAAAGTGTGTTTGATTTTAAAATACGTTTAGCAAGTATTTAAATTGATACAGGCCAATGCAACAACATATTAGTGTGTCACTCTCTTGAGAAATACTCACCTCTCTTCTAATGTGCACACCTATCGCACTAACATTACCAACAGTTTCTTAATAATTTTATCATACTAACCTTTTCCAATAATTTAGCGTATCTTAACTTACTCATAATATTTCAAAACCGAACAATATTTTGTTTAAAAAAATTACTTCCCGATTAGTAGCACAACTCTCGTTTTAGCTTTTATTAATTTATAAAGTTTCTCAATAACATATTATACTTTCACGAAACAAGTATTCACTATCTGAGTCATCAACCAAGTCCTACTTATCAAATCACAGTAGGCAGTTTCAAATTTCAAAATCTCATATATATATTAACTACTCATATAATATATATAAAATAACAACACCCCTCATAAAACTATGGTGCGTGCATACTCTACTATCCAGAACCCCATATCACTCATATTAAGGGGAATAAAATCGAAATCACTCTCGAATTGTATTAACATAAATACACAAACAATATTGAGGCGAAGCATAGATTCCAAGTCTCTAAGAGGATGGCACATGCCTGCGTCTCTTAGGACCGTCTGAACTATCACATAGATAGACTGTACCAAGGATATCTATCTTCTAGGGTACAAGTCAATATCCCCCATAAAGGTCCCATCGAGATAATACTTGTCCCAGCGCGGTAACCTCAGGGATAGCAAGTAGCGTGGGCATGATTTTCACAAGTATATAATATATGTACACACAATCATATAAATATACCACTTTATCATATTAATATAGGTTCTTCTCGTCACCCATAATTATACCATTTATTCTAAATTTCGCATTATTAGTATTACGTATAAGGTTTCATCTCTAACCTTAACTCGAAGGGTTTTCTCACTTAATACGTGACATTCGTTGACTCTATCCTCCCAAGTAGGAAAATTCAGTAGGTATACCTCTATTCACTATCGTAGCTATTCGCCGCATTCTCTCACTTGAAATACGTAGTTTCATAGTTCAATATATAATTATCCCAAAAATAAGATTCTCATCTTATAATAAAGTTCTCAACACTTATTCAAATGTCCTACTGGTCTTTCCTATCTCCCAAAACATTTCATTAAGGATACCCAAGAATTATTTCACGATAAATTCAATTCGACTAAGTAAACAAGGGAAATAAGAGTCTGCCAGGAGGGGTCGATCGATCGATGTCTAGGGCTCGATCGATCGAACCTTCGATCGATCGAAGCTCTAGGCTCGATCGATCGATCAAGCAGGTCTGCGAAAATTCTGCAGAAATGCAGTTACGGGTTCTACCAAATTTCTTCATCCAAAACCATGTTTTTCCATTCTAAACGTCCCAAAAATCCTACTACTATCATTACAACGTTATACCAGATGTTTTCAACGTAAAGCATGTGTATATCTAACATTAAACATGGATAATTAACCCAAAATTCCCTCTAATCATCAAGAACCCTAGAGTTTTTCTTAATCAAGGTTCTAATCTGTTTTTACCAAAATTTCCTTCTAATATATCATCAAAATTTCGTAGGTTATATTCCTCTACATGGCAAGGATTCCAGAATTTCATATAAATCATTTCTACATGCATTTTCCTAACACAAATTGGGTCTTCTTCCATATTTATCATCTCTAATCAATCCTAAACCAATATGAAGATTGCATTAACGAAAATACGCAAGTTAAACACTTGCCTGGGATTTTTGGTATTCTGATTCACGGTTGATATTGATATGGCTGCGTTCCTCGTCTCGCGATCTACGCGGTGGTGGTGGCGGCGGTGCAAACCGGTGACTTTTTGGCCTTGAATTGCCTTGGAGATCTCTCCTCTCTTCTCCAATGGCCGTCACCTGTGTTCTGAATATTCTAACCCTAAAAGACTAACCTAAATGGCTGATATAGGTTGCTGAATTTCGTGGGTTTAATTACCCAAAAAGGTGGAATGACTAAATTGCCCTCCCGGGGTACCAATTAGGCCTAAAAACACCCCGAGACCCAAACTAAATCCCCGAGTACACTTTTCTGACTATCTCGACCCTTCCGGACGCGTTGGCGCACTCAAAACGACCATACGAACAACTTATAACATATTGACACAGGCACGTCCCGATTTAAATTTCCGAAATTGTCATTTAATTCACTCATGACATTCAATATAATCAATAACATATATTACTTTGCTCATTAGTAATATTCAACCAATTTCCCATAATTACTAACTCTCGTCACGTTAATAATTATAACATAATTAATTTCCGGTTTTTTATCAAATAATTCATTCGCACTAACTCTAATAAATCCTCAAATTAATATAGCATAAAAATACGGGGTATTACAACATCCGATCCTAATGCCCAAAACCGACCTCGATAAATGTCCACTACTCCATTTGCGTTCGATTTATATCGGTTAGATAAAGATACCTTGTTAGACCGTCGACTTGATCAATTTGAGAAAAATATTAGGGAAATGCTTGAGGTACGACTAAGATAAACTACCAGATCCACCCGTGTTGTGAAAGAAAAGGTGTGCACCATTTGTAAGGCGGGCCATTCAAGAAAGGAATGTCCAATGATACCCGCCTATAAAGCCATGCTTACCAATCAAGTGGAAGAAATAGGAGGGTTTAAGGGAAATTTTAACGGCCCTCATGGGAATGCATACAACCCTTCGTGGGTGAACCATCCCGGTTTTAGTGCACACAACCATCGTAGGTCTTTTAACCTCGTTTTCCCTAGGTAAGCGGGGTGTTTAAGGATGCGATGCGCATGTAAACTATTCAATGCCACTTTATTCTTGCCTTTGATTACATATAATGCAGGCTAGTACCTTCATATATGTAATGCCTAGGAATAATAAATACTGGGTTTGATCAGCTATCTAATTCAAAAGCTAGTATTCTATTCGATAGATCTACTAGGGTTTGGGGGATTGTATCCTAACCTGTCTTCCCTCATTCATATTTAATTAATTGCAGTAACTTTATTTCTGTGCACGTAGCATAGTTCATAATTTAAATTTCATTTGCATTTAGACAATAGAATTTAGTTCCACAATTAATCATCCTTTATTTTCTTTTCTCGAATCAATTTAGGGTTAGTCTTATATTCCTTCGTCATTACGAGCATTCGTCCTAGTTTCCTCTGGATACGATCCCGACTTACTGGGTTATGTGACACCCCGCCTAATTAAATACCGGGTGATTAGTCCTTTATTAGATTAAAATCAAGGTAAACGGTTGGTTCATTCTTAGCATCACTGTCACAAAAAATTAAATATTTCCAATTTAAACACCCTAAATAATTAAACTAAGTGCCACAATAATTTAAAGTTTAATTCCATTTTAAATTCCAACTTGAAAACCTTTTTAAATATAAATCAGTTTAAGAATCACATCAATGCTAAGGATGGAAATCAACACCCATATAATTAAATCAACTAGATTAACCAACCAAGTCAAATAACCATAAGTGAAATCATCATGACAAGAATTAACTCCCAATGAGTACTGAATACTGAAAACATAAATAAATACAAAATCTCTAATAAGTCTAAACTGAAGTAGGAAATTAGGTGACACATGCCCTAGATATGAAGTACTAAATCGAGAGCATAATCATGGAATAGGTCGTCTAGAGAAAGGGCTGTAACTCCCACATAAGCTGCAGCACGTCCAATCCAAAGACCATATGCCTGACGCCCCTCTGACTGGGCACCTATAATACATACATATATATACAAGGGAGAGAAAAATGAAAGGAAACGGGTCAGAGCCCCGAGTGTAAAAAAGTTTTAAAAATAGTTTAGCAAGTATTTAAAATGATTACCTGCTAATATAACAGCCATGTTAGTATGCGAAACTCTCTTGAGAATTATCACCTCTCATCTAGTGTGCACGCCTACCGTACTGCTAAATCTCATAAGTGTATCTAACTTATACCCTATAAATTTTATTTCGAGAAGTCACAAGGCTATGATATTTAGTTTAGAGATGAATCTCTTACTGATTACTTACGTTACTTAGTATATCTTAGTACTGTTATAAAGTTCCCGAACACTTACCAAAAAATTTGGAGCACTTATTCAATACTTAACTACTTATAAGAACAGTTAAAGATTTCCATATATACATACATTTATTAATCACTCCTATAATATATATAAAATTGGGACCCCACATAAAGTCTATAGTGCTGGCATACTCTGCTATCAAGTCCCCGTATCTCTCGTACTAAGGGAAATACTAGTTCAGAATCACTCTCAAACTGTATTAACACAATACACACAAAATGGAGGCGAAGCATAGTTACAAGTCACTAAGAGGTCACCACATACCCCAAACGTCTCTTAGGACTATCTGAATATCATTCTCAGATAGCCTGTACCAAGGAATCCTATGTTCTAGAGTACAAGTCAATATCCACCATAAAGGTCCCATCAAGATACGACTCTACTGGCGTGGCAACCTCCGTGATAGCAAGCATCATGGGTATGATTGTACACAAATATAATATAGATATATACACATGCACTAGGTCATATATATAAATATTCTCATTTTCCAATTAGGTTCATCCACGACCCATAATAATATTTTAACCATACGTAATACAATTTTACCCAATTTTTACGCATAAAGAACTACTCTCATTTTATTCTCAATTTTAATCATTTCGTAATTAGTTCTCGTCCCTCGAAGTATTCCCTCTTCCTAAAGGTCAATTCAGTAGATACACCCTCTCTAACATACTGGTCTAAGTCATTTATGAACCGCTCAATTCCTTAGTTAACGTACGCACGATTTCCAATATGTGTCAAACCCCCCATTACCCATGGTTACATCCCATATAAAGTTAGATTCAACGGAATCTACTTAGATCCTATTGGTCCTCTTCATGACCTATTATGCTCTTCAAATAATATTCTAGGGTTCCTACGCATTTTATCCGAATTAAACAAAAAGAGGAAAAACCTGCAGTTTCCAGGAGGGGTCGATCGATCGACATTCTTGAGTCAATCGATCGATCAAACAGGTATTCCGAATTCTACCATTGTTAACTACGGGTTTCCTTCTTCAACCTCAACCAAAACTCCATAATTGAGTCCCAAAATCCCAACCAATTAAACTAATAGTCATATTAACCTACCTATATGATTTCCTACATAAAGCATGTATGAATTTCATCAAAAGTATAGGATTAAAGGCCCAATTCATAATATTTATCAAGAACTCTAGTTTCATCATAATTTCAAATCTTCTAATTCTTTTTCCAGATTTCTCTCTTCTAAACTGTTTTAATTTCATGGGTAATCATCTACATATGATGAGATTTCCAGAATATACTTATTTCTTCTAAAGCATGTTATTTAAATTCCCTAAATCATTAAATTCCTTCATAACACATATTTATCAATACTATTCTAACATGGGTGAAATATCAACTAGAAAAATCGCAAGATAGATAATTGCCTTAAGATGATAGGTCTGATTCCACGAGTTTTCCAGGTATAGGCTTGATCCCCTCGCTCCGATCAATGTTTTAGTGGTGGTGGTAGTGCAATTGGGTTGGTTCTTGGTCTTGGATTCTTGGAAATCTTTTCCTTCCTTCCTCTTACTGTCGTTCTAAATTTTGAGAGTGTTAACCCTAGAAGACTCTCCTAAATTTTCGTCATTTAATTAAGGCCTAATTTGGAAATGACTAAATCGCCCTTCCGGGGTGCCGGTTAGGCCTAAAAATGCCCCGAGACCCAAACTAAAGCCCCAGGTACACTTTTCTCACTATCTCGACCCTTTTGGACACATTGGCGCACTCAAAATGACCATACGTGCGACTTACAATTTATTCACTTTTTATAATAATAATATAGTCCCGACACGACACATGCGCGTCCCGACTTAATTTCCATAATTGTCATATTATTCACTCGTGACAGTTTTAATAAATTTAATTCTACATATTACTTTACTCATAATTGTCATATTATTCACTCGTCACGCTAGTAAATATTTAAATAAATTTTTGGATTAATATTAAATTAATTTATTTCAATTACATTTAATAAATCTCCAATTTAAAAGCCATAAAATACGGGGTATTACATACTTCCCCCTAATAACGAAGTTTTGTCCCAAAATTTTGAAAAAAAGCAATACCTGGTAAAAATAGATCTGGATATTTTTCATGGATATCTGCCTCGCGCTCCCAAGTGGACTCCTCCACATTATGATGCTCCCATTGAACCCGTACAAGCAGAACTACCTTCGACCTCAATTTCCTCTCGCTATGGTCAAGGATAGTCACTAGTCTCTCCTCATAAGAACTGTCGGGATGTAAGTCAATCTCCTCTATCGCGATGTGGGTGTGGGCCATATCATCTCGAAGATATCGTCTCAACGGCGATATGTGGAATACATCGTGAATACGGTGCAAGTTCTCTGACAACCCCAATCTGCATGCCACCGGCCCTATCCTCTCGATAATGGGAAATGTTCCTACATACCTCGGAGCCAATTTCCCTTTCTTCCCGAATCTCATTACTCCTTTCATAGGAGACACACGCAGTAATACTTGGTCCCCCATGCCAAACTCTCTAAAGGACCATTTTGCATCGACGTAGCTTTTCTACCGGTCCTGGGCTACCCGAACGTGACTCCTGATAAATCTCAATCCTAGCTGAAGTCTCCTGAATCACCTCTGGTCAGTGAAATTTGTTGTCCCCCACCTCTAGCCAACAAGAGGGAGAACGACAAGGCCTTCCATACAACGCCTCAAATGGGGCCATGCCGATCGTGAAATTATAGGAGTCATTATAAGAGAACTCCACCAGTGGAAGATACGACTCCCAACCTCCTCCAAAATCAAGGACACACATGCGTAGCATATCCTCCAGCATCTGATTGGTATGCTCTATTTGTCCATCTGTCTGTGGCTGATAAGCTGAAATCAATCTCAACTCTGTACCCATAGCCTCCTAAAATCTCTCCTAACAGCGTGACAAAAAAATCTTGTCGCAATCAGACACAATATCTAAGGGCACCCCATGTAGCCTAACGATTTCGACAATGAATAACTGTGCATACTGTCCCGTGATGTAGTCTGTCCGTATTGGCAGAAAATGAGATACCTTGGTCAATCGATCCACTATAACCCATATGGAATCATGACCCCGATGTGATGTAGGCAACCCAGTGACGAAGTCCATGGAAATACTCTCCCATTTCCACGTAGGTATCTCCATGGCTGAAGTAACCCTGGCGGTCTCTGGTGGTCCACTTTTACCATCTGATAGGTAAGACATTTGGACACGAACTCTGCAATGTCCTTCTTCATCCCACTCCACTAGTACTTCCACCTCATATCCTGGTACATCTTATCCCTTCCAGGATGTACTGTAAATTTGGATCCATGCGACTGTGTCATCACTACATAACGTAAGTATTCTCCCTTTGGGACCACCAATATCCCATTAAACTTAAAACCCCTATCATAACTCACTGAATAGCATTCATCACCCTCAATTAGAAGCCATACAATCTGACCCTGATAAAAAGTATCCACTTCTTGTGCTTGTATTACCCTCGTAATAATGCCAGGTGTAACTCACATAACAGATATAAAGGAACGGGCTACCGCGTCCTGGTATCCCAACTCTTTCCACTTTTCTCTATGTACTTCTGCTATGTCACCTACTGGTCTACGGCTTAACGCATCAACAACCACGTTAGCCTTTCCCAAATGGTACTGTATCTCGAACTGGTAGTCTTTCATAAACTCCAGTTACCTTCCCTTACGCATGTTCAAATCTGGCTGAGTGAATAAGTAGTGCAGTGACTTGTGGTCTGTGAATAAGACAAACTTCTCCCCCAATAAGTAATGTCTCCAAATCCTCAATAAAAACATGACCGCTGCTAGCTCCAGGTCGTGGGTGGGGTAATTCGTTTCATGGGGCTTTAGCTTGCGGGAGGCAAAAGCTATAGCCTGCTCCTGCTGTTGGAGTATTCCACCGAGTACCCATAAGCCCATAAGGAGGCGTTAGTATACACCAGGTACTCCACTCTCGGCCTGGGCAAAGAAAAGACTGGCGTCAAAGTTAGCATATCTTTCAGCTCATCAAAAGCCAATTGACAAGCATCATCCCATAGATATCGTACGCCCTTGCGAGTCAGATTCGTCAGTGGATCCTCTATCTTCAAAAAGTCTAGAATGAACCGCCTGTAGTACCCGGACAACCCTAAGAAGCTACACACCTATGTAGGTGTCATGGGCTGTCCCCACTCTCTCAGTGTAGACACTTTGCTTGGGTCAACCGATATCCCCAATTCCTATATAACGTGCCCCAAAAACTGCACCTCCCATAACCC
Source organism: Sambucus nigra (assembly GCA_949130495.1). Taxonomy (NCBI): domain Eukaryota; kingdom Viridiplantae; phylum Streptophyta; class Magnoliopsida; order Dipsacales; family Adoxaceae; genus Sambucus; species Sambucus nigra. The sequence goes on along the minus strand of OX422218.1, from coordinate 289,843,656 downwards.
GAACCCGCACTTCTCATACTTAGCATACAATTGATGCTCTTGTAGTGTCTAAAGAACCTTTGTCAAGTGATCGGCATGCTTCTCCTCAATTTGTGAATAAATCAGGATGTCATCTATGAAGACGATGCCAAACAGATCCAAGAACTCTCTGAACACTTGGTTAATCATGTCCATGAATATGGCTGGGGCATTTGTTAGCCCAAATGGCTTGACTCGGAACTCATAGGACTCATATCTTGTCAAGAAAGTAGTCTTTGGCACATCCTACTCCCTAATCCGTAGCTGATGGTATCCCGATCTCAAATTTATCTTCGAAAAGAAGGCTGCTCCTCTCAGCAGGTCGAAGCGGTCATCGATTCGAGGAAACATATATTTATTCCATATTATGACCTTGTTCAACTCCCGGTAATCTACACACAACCTCAGTGAACCATCTCTCTTCTTTACAAATAACACCAGAGCGCCCCAAGGCGAGGTGCTCCTACGAATGAAGCCCTGACCCAACAATTATTCTATCTGATCTCGTAACTCCCTCATATCCGTTGGAGCCATACGGTACAGTTCACGTGCTATTGGCTGAGTGCCCGACATCAAGTCTATGATAAAATCTATCTCTCGACTAGGAGGTAGGCTCGATATCTCTTGGAATACATTCAAAAACTCATGAACAACTGGAATTGAATCTAGGGTAATCACAATATCCTTAGAGGTATCCTCCTCTATGTAACACAAATGGGTGGAAGATCCTCCCTCTAGGTGAGGCATCGCCACCAAAAATATCTCCTAACCCGAAATGGAAAAGATGATACTCCTACCGAAATAATCTATCACGCAGCGAGCCAATCAATGACAATAATGGCGTCGAGCATATGCATATCTAAAACTAGCATATCCGCAGGTAAAATCAAGCTACCAACCTCTATACCTACACCCCGATATATAAAGAAAATCAAAGACCCATTCCCAAGTGGTGAGTCTACACATGTCACTGTACTTTCTTCCATGCCTAATAACCCTAAGGCCCGTGCAAAGTGAGTAGCTATAAAATAGTGTGATGCCCCGGTATCAAATACGACTCGACCCATAGTGCCATGGATAAGAAATGTACCCTCAATCTCGGGTGGTGCCTGAGGTGTTCCGGCCTGGTGGACGTTATAGTTATGTCCATACTACAATTGCCACTACTAAACTGGGGCTGATGGGATGGCCGGTAGGGCTGACATCTATGCTGGCGCTAGGAGGGCGGATGGAAAGAGTTGCCTCTGTGGCTCATTACGAGAACCCTGCTACTGTGGGGACCTATCCCCCTCTGGGAAATCCTGACACCTATGGCCATACTTACCACATCCAAAACACCTGCCCCTGAAGTTTCCTCCCCTCTGCCCCTGCTGATCAAGACCCTGTTGGACGTTACCACCCCGCCATTGGCCCTGCTGGCCCTGCTAATAATGATGTTGGCCCTATTTCTGACCCTGCTGCTGATGGTGTTGGCCCTGTTGGCCATGCTGACTGGTCTAGCCCTGTCTCAGTCCCCTAAATCCCTGCCTGGAATCAGCGGATCAAAATCGCTTGGCAGGGTCCCCCTGATGGGAACTCTGCTCACTATGACGAGTTTGCTATTGGGCTGCTGGTGCCCCACCAGTACTACTTCCCCCTGTCTTACCCTGTTGACTGGAATCCTCTAATTGTTTGCTCCCTTACTGATGGATGCGGTGTTCCTGACAGTGCAACAGAGCGGCGTTGAGTACGCCAGTGTAAGTACCCAACGATAGATTGCCTATGAGGTGCTGACGAATCCTTCAGGACAGTCCATCTAATAATATAATATATTCTTCTCCTCAATGGGTGCCTCATTCGACACTATAGTGAGAAGTCTCGTGAAATCCTCCTCATACTCAGCAACGGTCATACTCTTCTGCTTAAGATTTAGTAACTTCTGCCTCATCTTAGTCTGCATGGCGGATGGGAAATATTTGCGATCAAATCACACCCAAAACAACTGACTCGATATGCTCTCCCTCTCCTTTAAGGTGGTGGTGGACTCCCACCACTACAAAGAGGCCCCTACTAGCTTGAAGGAAGCCATTAGCTGTCTCTACATGCCAGTTCACTCATACATGCGCAGATGCCTCTGGATATTCTTTTTCCATTGGCTGGCGATCACGATGTCCGAACAACCCAAGAACTCCGGGTAATGAGCCTTCTGAAAGTCATCCCCGACCTGCTCCCATGCAGTGGGAAGCTGTGCTGGTACCAATGCTACTGCCTGAACCTAGGGTGGAGCCTGTTGCACCACCGCTAGTGCGACATTCACCGCCTGGGCAATAATGGTAGCTACTTCAAATGCATTCGTCATTCCCTGAGTCAAAACTGATAGCTGCTTGGGCTGGGCATTCCTACCTCGGGGTGCGTATCTCAGAGCCATATGAAATGAGAAGGAAGTTTATTAGTCTACAATTATTATCAAATCTCAAATAGCTGAAGACGTAAGCGTAAACACAAGAATACAATAGTCCTAAAAATAGGGCTCTATATCAAAGATGCTAAGCTGGAAGCGAAATAAGCCATACAAATCCTAAAGGACACTAGAACCTGATACTTTGATACCACCTGTGGCACCCCTCCTAATTAAATACCGGGTGATAAGTCCTTTATTAGATTAAACTCAAGGTGAATAGTTGGTTCATTCTAAGCATCACTATCGCAAAAAAAAAATTCCAATTTAAAAACCCTAAATAATTAAGCTAAGCGACACAACAATTTAAAGTCTTATTCCATTTTAAATTCCAACGTGAAAACCCTTTTAAATGTAAATTAGTTTAAGAATTACATAAATTCTAAGGATGGAAACCAACCCCAAAATAATTAAACTAACTAGATTAACCAAACCAAGTCAGATAACCATAAGTGAAATCATCATGATAGGAATTAACTCCCAATGAGTACTGAATACTGAATCTCTAATAAGTCTAAACTGAAGTTGGAAATCGGGCGACACATTCCCTAGCTATGAAGAACTAAATTGAGAGCTGAATCAAGGAAGAGATCGTCTAGAGCAAGGGCCTACAACTCTCACATAAGCTGTACCACGTCAATTCCAAAAAACATATGCCTGACGCTCTTATGGCTGGAAACCTGTAATACATACATATATATAAAGGGAGAGAAAAATGACAGGAAAAAGGGTCAGAGACCGAGTGTAAAAAAGTTTTAAAAATAGTTTAGCAAGTATTTAAAATGCTTCCCGACTAATATAACAACCATGTTAGTATGCGACACTCTCTTGAGAATTCTCACCTCTCATCTAGTGTGCACGCCTACCGTACTACTAAATCTCATAAGTCTATCTAACTTATCACCCATAAATTTTATTTCGAGAAGTCACAAGGCTATGATATTTAGTTTAGAGATAAATCTCTTACCGATTACTTACGTTACTAAGTATATCTCAGTACTGTTATAAAGTTCCCGGACACTTACTATAAAATTTGGAGCATTTATTAAATACTTAACTACTTATACGCACAATAGAAGATTTCCATATATACGTACATATATTAATCACTCCTATAATATATATACTATCAGAGCCCCACATAAAATCTATGGTGCTGGAATACTCTGCGATCAAGTCCCCGTATCTTTCGTACTAAGGGAAATACTAGTTCAGAATCACTCTCGAACTGTATTAATACAATACACAAAAATGGAGGCGAAGCATAGTTCCAAGTCACTAAGCGATCAACATATACCCCTCGTGTCTCTTACGACCGTCTGACTATCATTCTCAGATAGCCTGTACCAAGAAATCCTATGATCTAGGGTAAAAGTTAATATCCCCCTTAAAGGTCCGATCGAGATAAGACTGTCTCGGCGCGACACCTCCGTGATAGAAAGCAACGCGGGTATGATTGTACACAAATATAATATAGATATATACACATGCACTCGATCATATATATAAATATTCTCATTTTGCAATTAGGTTCACCCATGACCCATAATAATATTTTAACCATATGTAATACAATTTTACCCAATTTTTATGCATCAAGAACTCCTCTCATTTTATTCTCAATTTTAATCATTTCGTAATTACTTCTCATCCCTAGAAGTATTCCCTCTTCCTAAAGGTCAATTCAGTAGATACACCCTCTCTAACATACTGGTCTAAGTCATTTATGAACCACTCAATTCCTTAGTTAACGTACGCATGATTTACAATATATGTTAAACCCCCGTGTTACCCACGATTACATCCCATATAAAATTACATTCAACGTAATCTACTTAGATCCTACCGGTCCTCTTCATGACCCATTATGATCTTTAAATAATATTGAAGGGTTCCTATTCATTTTATCTAAATTAAACACAAAGAGGAAAAACTTGCAGTTTCGAGGAGGGGTCGATCAATCGATCGACATTCTTGAGTCGATCGATCGATAAAACAGGTATTCCGAATTCTACCATTGTTAACTATGGGTTTACTTCTTCAACCTCAACCAAAACTCCATAATTGAGTCCCAAACTCCCAACCAATTAAACTAATAGTCATATTAACTTACCTATATGATTTCCTACGTAAAGCATGTACGAGTTTCATCAAAAGTATAGGATTAAAGGCCCAATTCGTAATATTTATCAAGAAATTTAGTTTCATCATAATTTCTAATATTCTAATTCTTTTTCCATATTTCACTCTTCTAAACCATTATAATTTCACGGGTAATCCTCCACATATGATGGGATTTCCAGAATATACTTATTTCTTCTAAATCATGTGATTTAAATTCCCTAAATCATCAAATTTTTCCATAAAACATATATTTATCAATCATATTCTAACATGGGTGAAATATCAACTAGAAAAGTAGCAAGATAGATACTTGCCTTAAGATGGTAGGTCTGATTCCACAAGTTTGACAAGTCTAGGCTTGATCCCCTCGCTCCGATTTATGTTTTGGTGGTGGTGGTGGTGCAATTGGGTTGGTTCTTGGCTTTGGATTCTTGGAAAGCTTTTCCTTCCTTCCTCTCACTGCCATTCTAACTTTTGACATTGTTAACCCTAGAAGACTCTCCTAATATCTGATATTAATTTCCCAATTTTCGTCAATTAATTAAGGCCTAATTTGGAAATGACTAAATAGCCCTTCCGGGGCGCCGGTTAGGCCTAAAAATGCCCCGAAACCTAAGCTAAATCTCCTTGTACATTTTTCTTATTATCTTGACCCTTTCAGATATGTTGGCACACTTAAAATGACGATACGGGAGACTTATAATTTATTTATTTTTTATAATAATAACATAGTCCCGACACGACACAGGCGCGTCCCAACTTAATTTCCACAATTGTCATATTATTCACTCGTGGCAATTTTAATAAAGTTAATTCTACATATTACTTTACTCATTAAGTAATATTCAATAAAATTCCAATAATTACTAACTCTCATCACGCTAGTAAATATTTAAATAAATTTTCAGATTAATATTAAATTAATTTATCTCAATTATATTTAATAAATCCCCAGTTTAAAAGCCATAAAAATACGAGGTATTACAGGTTATTACTTATGCGATAGGCTTGCACTTGATCCTATATAAGCATGAACTTTAGACACATTTGTGGTTGCTTCAGAAACGTAAATTAAAGGTAAAGAAAAAGGTGTTCTTATCACAAAATGTGAGTTCGGTAGTTTTGAGTGACCTCCCACCCAAGTATAAAGATCTAGGTGCACCCACCATTTCGTGCATTATTAGAAAGAATAAAAGTGAGAGATGATTAGTATATTTAGCGGCGAGTGTCAATATTCTACCCTATTCTGTCTATAAAAGCTTGATTTAGGAGAGCTTAAGACCACCAAAATTACTCTCCAACTTGCGGATCGTTCCGTGAAGATACCCTGAGGGGTAGTTGAGGACATGATCATCCAAGTCGACACTTTGTAATTCCCGATACATGGATTTCTCCTTCTGTTTGAGTCATCATGTTCCCGTTATTCTTAGCCGCCCCTTTTTAGCGACGACTAATGCGTTGATTAACAAGTATAATGGGGAAATGCAACTCACGTTTGCGAATATGACACTAGAAATGAATATCTTCAACATCAACAAGAAAGTGGGTGATGAGGATGATTCACACAACACATGTCTCAATAATGAGGTAGTACACAAACAATTTGAGGGTAGTAATTTTGTGGATTCACGTAAGGCATGTTTAGTGATTGCTATCGAGAGCGGGAGAGTGAACTTAGGCGATAGTGGGAGAGAGCACGTAGATGAGAAGGGGAGAGAGTATTCGAAGATTGAGCAAGAGATAGAGATTTTGGAGATTTAAGCGTAGAAAATTTTGAAAAAGAATTTGGGCTAGTGGATGAGAGCCTCACTGTTGAAGTCCAATCGTTATTGGACTCTTTTTGTCAGTTAGAGGAGAAAAATTAGAAAGATAGGGTAGATAAACTCCTTCTTTGTGATCATCCACCCATGCCACTTGAGTTCTCGAATGCTATCGAGGATATGACTAGAGTTTTGTCTGATTTAGATCCCAATCAATGAATTCTGAACTTTAACGGAAATCTAAGCTTAACATGTCTTTTGAAATTTCAATATGGTAGCCTCTTCAAGTCTGGATAATTATGCTATAAGGTGATTGGGAACCACGGTGATTTTAGTCACCTCATTCATCATGTTCCTTGAGGTGTCCAATTCTCTCTTGGGTGTTTCCTAATTGTTTCGACTTTTGATTTATGATGTGGGAGAGATGGCGAGGATGTTAGAGGACCCTGTATTCGAGAGAGGTCGTTGCACCCCCGACGCGTATGGGGTGAATGGTTGTGTAGTTGAGATTCGTGTGTATTTTAGAGTTTCTAGGAGTTAATTGAGTCCTCATTAGCATAAGTTAGGAGTGATGACTTTGTCCAACATGTCCCTTGAGAGAGAAAGTCACAAAACGGTGAGATTTAGAGGTAGCCCGATAACCAGATGTAGAAGTTAGGTCTTAGGAGTGTATTTGTATGTTTTCACCTATGAAAATAGGGAGGATTCCTCATGTTTGGGTATAATGTTTGGCCGAACCAGTTTGCCTTAAGGCCGAATAGGTTCGCTACCCCTAATAAGAAATTTCAAGTTTTTTCGCTTTTTTCCCCTCAAATCCCGGCCCCTAGAACTAAATCTTATGGGTATATTTGTGGTTCTTTTGTTATGTAGTTCTTATGCTTTTAGCGATGATTTTTTTTTAGAACTAGGTACTTTTTTTCTTGTTAATGCATTGTAATCGACTTTATTAATGAAATTTGCATTTCAATTATTAGTTTGTTTTCAATTTCGCACTTTTTCTTTTCTTTTTTTGATTTTAGTCCTTTTAATTTGAACAATGCAAAAGTCTAAGTTGGGGGGAGGGGTGACAAGTGTGTCTTTAAACTTCATAAACTATAAAATGGCAAAAATCATTGAAAAATGTCATGAAGTTCAAAAAACAATTAGAAAATTTCAAAAATTTCCCCCCAAAAATGAAAAATTCCGAAAAAAGTGAAAAAAATATTTTTCTTCAAAATAAATAAAAATTAGAATATAAAATCTTTAAAAATATCACTTAATTTTTGTTTGAAGTCTCAATTTGTAAAAATTCAATACACGAAGCCGAAATTGACCAAAAACAAAAATTGCGCGGAAATTGATGACATAACAAATAAGTGTGGAGATTTTTTAACCCGGTGAGATTTTAAGCCTATCACTTTTTTCGGGTAATTAAATCAATTTGAGTTAAAAGTTAACTCGAAGTTCATTTCAGTGATTAAAAAGTCGTCGATGAACTCTAAATTATTGGTGTTGATGTCTAAATTTGGTAATTGATTTTACCATACCAATTTTATTATCACAGATAAGTTGTGAGAGAAAACTAACAAGACACAAGAGTTTTTAAGTGGTTCACTATGAGGAAAGCCTACGTCCACTGTGGTTGTATTATTATTGATGATTACAGAAAGCAAGGTATCCTTGTCAGTGGAAGAATGAACTCGTACTTTTCTCTCTTGCCTTTTCTAAAAGGCATATAATGTATATATAGTGACCTGGAGATGAAGGGTTATAATGCCTTTATATATTCAAGATTTTATACCCGTACATAATGAATGTGATGGTTGATAGTCTTGAGCACGTGTAGAATGACTCTTGGTTGTCTCCCTCACCATGACTATATATCTACTTTTATGCTTTATATTATATAGGTTGGTCGGCCTGTTAGCCGACCATGTGACTGCTGACTATGATTGTTGCCACATAAGGAGACAAGTGTCCATTTCTAATTGGTCCACATAGATGGATAATTTCAGTCATAAATAGAACCCCAATGCTTCATTCTTGATATTTTGTTGAAAGGATGGAGTATGCGCCCTGCAGATTTGATCAGCAGTCTTGTGTAGCTTTAGTCAGCGATCGACTTATAAGACTTGTAAATTTTCCATGGCTTGATCATGTAATGGAAGTTTTGTGAATAATTTAAAGTTTAGCGATTCACTAAAGGGTATATCGATATTTTCTCTTCTTTGGATTTGTGCATCCGTCAGAATGTCAATCGTCAATACAATTAGTCATTACTTTCATCATTTTTAGGCAATCTATAAAAGACGGGTTTTTTTGTCAATTTTTGGTCCACAAATTTTAAAACTTATAACTCTCTTTCATCTCATAGTTTTCTTTCTGCATCCATCTTCACCATCATTTTTTCTTCCGCTTTCTTTCTTTGCGTTAAACATGGTGTACATCCTTCATGGGGATTCTTTAGAAGATTTTAGGCGGAAAAAAATATCCCTGAATGGGTAGATTTAGATATGGATACTCCTCCAGTTGATGTTTTATCATTAGCTAAAGGTCACTGGATTCCCTCTTTGTTCATAGCTGAATGCGGTGTTACTTTCCCTCCCAATCCCCCCCCCCCCCCCCAAGTGTTGTTAATATTTTGATATTATTCCTGCCAAAGTAGCCTTAATACATGGAGGGTGGTGAATGGGATTCACATGCTTAATTAAATTCATGGGACCCATATTGGTATTCATGAGGTGATGTTTAACTATAAATAGGGTACTACTAGTGACATTACATACCATTTAAAGACTAGGTTTTCTAATAGGGCATTGGTAGTCAATCTTCCATACTCTAACAAGGATTACTTTAATTACGGGGTAATCGTTAAGAACTAGAAACATGTTCCTCTCCAAAGAGGATAAGTGTATTATGGTCCCAAGTGTCCCCAGGAGGGATAAGGCATATGTTGTAGAACTTTTGTTTTTCTTTTTCTACTGGTTAGTTATTTGATGATATGCCGACTAACACTCTTGTCTTGGTTTTATGTAGTTGATAGTAAGAAGAAGTGTCCCAAGGAGAGGGATATCAGACTTGATAAACTTAAATTCCTGTGGGCCATTCATCAGAGGGTTAGTGAAGAGAACCCAAGATCAACCTCCTATTTTCTAAATTATAAAATCTCTGTTACTTCATTTATTGCTAGGCCAACTCTTACAGTATCTTCAGCTCCTATTAATTTGGAAGAAGAGACAATTCCTACTCCTGTGGCTGAGGAGTCTGTTGGAGTTGAGAAGGACTTTGGGACATCCTCTTCCTTTGAATATTTGAACATTTATATTATTACTACTACTTTCCCATTAGCTGTTATGGGTAAGAGAAAGATCCCTGATTTGATGTCTGGAGCCTTGTCCCCCACTACTAAGAAAGCTACAAAAAACACCATCAAAACTGTTGATACCCAGAAATCCAAGGTGACTGAGAAGGTATCTAAGGCTGATGAGAAGGTACCTCAGGTTATGGGTAGGAAGTTGACATTGTTTCACCTCAATATAAGAGGTTTACAAAAGGTTTATCCGATAAACATGCCCAAAAGACTGTTTCCGATCAACATAAGTTGGTTAAGAAGACTCAAGTTAATCTGGAGGTTGCTAGTTTATCTTCTGTAGCTGTCAATTCTGTTATGGCCAGAGGGTTAATAAAAACTGGTACTCTTCCTTCTAATAGGGTAGTTACTATTCCTATGCCCCGATCAAGGTTATCTGAGAGAGCTTGCCAAAATCTGGCTTTGGTGACACTTTTCCCTTTATTACTTATCTTTACTGTCTTATTTTCTCCATTATTGATGTGATGTTTTTCCTTTTGCAGTTTCTAGTGGATTTTAATCAACTGATGGAAAGATATGATCAAAGGCATTCTTCCTCAAATGAAGTTAAACATGCCTTTGGAAGTCTAAGGATGTCTTTGGAAGTTTCCCAACAAGCTTTAGAGACAAAGAAAAAAATCTTGGGAAGGAGAGTTAAAAAAGCCAATGAGAGGGAAGATTTGGCTGAAGTAAAAATAACATCTGTCGAATAATAAGTTAAGAATGCACAGGCTAGTTTAAAGTTGGCAGAGGACAACATGTTAGGGAATCAAGCACTTCTCAAAGCTTTCGTGGAGAAGGTAGTTGGTCTAAGTGTTGATCTTACTATAGAGAAGGCCAAAAATAAGAAAATAAGGGAAACCGACTTTAATAAGGGTTGGGAAAAAGCACTATTGGATGATTCTCCACAGATTAAGTATGTCAAGAAAAAATCATTCAAGAATGGTTGGTCAGAGGCGCTTAAGGAAATTTGTACTGCAAAAGATTCTGAGCTGTTTCAGAGGAGTAATCCAGGAGATCCTCCAAACTTAGAGGAAGAGTATGATGATGAATAAGTCTTAGGGGAATCTTCAATACAACCTGACGGGTCTTCCTTGGAACCAACTTGTGAAGATGTTCTTCCTGTCGAGCTGCCTCGTGAAGTTGATGTTTACGATAAGGAGAAGCTCTAGCTCCTTTGTTATTTATTCCCATTTTTTCAAGCTTCTTATTCTTTCTTCTCCGTCTTGTAATAGGAATGTCCCTTTGTAACCCCTTTCCTTTATCAATGAAAAAATTATTTTTTAACTACTTTCATTTCGTTTGCTATACTTATTTTCTCTGCTTGGTTGAAGTTATACTTTTTATGTGTTTTTTCTTAGCACCAGTCTTTGTATACTTACACTTGTGATTCTCAGTTTGATGCTAGGAAAAAGGCTATAATTTTTGCTGAATCTGACATGCTTAAGCGGAGTAGAAACCTTTTGGAAGTTAGTCACGTTCCTTTATCTGAAGAAGACTAAATTAGGTTACATGACTCAAACATATCCGACCAAGTCAAAGAATCATATATCTATCTTCATGATTTTGGCATAGGGTTATTGCTAACAATATTGTGTATTATGAAATGATTGAGAAACTGTAAGAAGAACATAAATATTTTTCGGCTTTACTACATGCTGATTATCAGGCCAAGTACAAATTACTGAGTGGGGATGCTAGTTTTGATAGAAAACTTGAAGAGTATGCCTCTATGTATAGAAAGAAGGGATTCTTGCTAAATCGAGAAATTGAAAAAGCTTGGGAAGTGGGAAAGTTTCTTGAAGAGGATAATAATTACCTCATAAATGAGTTAGATAGGTTGAAAAAATCGTCTAAGTTATTGCTAAGTAAAGGAGCTTCCTTTTTAGAGAATGAAAATAGACTGTTGGAAGAACATAGAGCATTGCAGCAAAAAACCAAACATGGGAAATCTTCCAGGCAGAGGGTGGTTGTCCGACCAACAGTTGCTGAAGAAAGAACTAAGAAAATGTTGGCCAACCAAGCTGCCTAGTTGAAGGCAAAGAATAAGGCTATTGCCGACCTGTCTGCCCATATTGGTATTCTCGAGCTGATGTTTTACTATAAATAGGGCACTACTAATGACAATATATACTAGTTGAAGACCAGGTTTGCTAATAGGGCATTGGTAGTTAATTTTTCCATACTCTAACGAAGATCACTTTGATTATAGGGTAATCGTTAAGAAATGGAAACATGCTCCTCTCTAAAGAGGTGAAATGTATGATGGTCCCAGGTGTCCCCAGGAGGGATAAGGCATAGGTTGTAGAACTTTTATTTTTCTTTTTTTACTAGTTAGCTGTTTGATGATCTTCCGACTAACACTCTTATCTTGTTTTTATGCAGTTGATAGTAAGAAGAAGTGTCCTAAGGAGAGGGATATCAGAGTTGACAAACTTAAATTCTTGTGGGCCATTCATCAGAGGGTTGGTGAAGAACACCCAAGAGAGGCTAACCTTTCAGTTCCACAAATAGCCCAGGGAAGTCTGGATGGAGAGTTATAATAAGGTTTTACCCCACATGGATGAACAACTTTCCCAAAGTAATCGTGATGGATATAAACAGGGGTGGACTAATGTGCTGACTTTGCTGGAATATGACCAGAACAGCACTTTGTGGCATTGGAATGACGCAGGCCTTTTGGACTATGTCAAGCCTCCATTCAAGTTGGATACATCATGGATTCCTCCTGACGCCATTCCCCAATGTCTGATTACTAAGTACCTGGGGGATTATGGTCTTCATGGTGAGCATGAAATAGTCCGTCCTCCTCATTTGATCGATAAGCCGAGCAACAAAAATAGATGAACGTTAAGAGACTTAAACTATATGAACTCTCCGTATACCCTTGATGATCCTCCAGCTGGGATAGACAAGGTTCAAGGGACTCCTACTAAAATGGACAAGGCACACGGGAAGCGTCAAACAGAATAATTTTTCTCTTTGTATTTGCTTAACTTTGATTGTAACACCTTTCTATTTGAATGAAATTAAAAGATTTTTTTTATTGTCATAAATACATGTTTTATTTAATTAATTTGATACATGTTTTAAGCTTATGATTAGTTAGTTGGCAGGCTGACTAGATAATCCTGCTTTGTTTAACAGGTGATGGGTTCAATACTTGAACTTCGATTGTAGGGCCTTAAATTCTACTACTGCACTTAGGAAAAACTATAAGTAGTTTTAAAGTAAGTGTTGTCATTAGTTATCAGTGGCGACTAAGTGTATTTGGGAATGTATATATGTATTCCTGTGTTTAACTTGATCGGGTAAAGCTTCTTGTGTTTAGACATGAAGTTTTACGCATTTCTTATTCATGACTTGTTGAGACGAAGTCATACATTAAGTAATAATCATGGGTGATAAAATTTATTAGGAATATATATATGTATTCTAGTAACTTAACTGAAAAACACGCAAAAAACACAAATGCTTGTCAATCTATTGGTGCATATAAAATTTAATAAGTTCAACCTGCTTGTCAAGCTTTTGGTGCATATCGAATTTGATAAGTTCAACCTGACAAAGTAGCTGATTAAGTAATTATTGTCTTATGTCTGTTGATCGGTAAGAGCTAAAGTGCATTATTGGAATATTGTTCTGGATGGGGATATATATCACCGTACTCCCAAAAAATAAAAAAAATGGAAGTATAATTGAACTAAAATCACGATTTTTTATGGATCTTGAAAGATAAATTTATCGAACTTAAAGGGAAAATGGTTACAAAATGCCTTTAGTTCACTGATAGTATATTTGTAGTTGGTCGAAGTTCCAAGGGTTATTAAATTCTTCCCCCTCAAATGTCTCTAATCGAAAAGTTTCTGGTCGGACGACCGTTAAGATACGATACGGACTATGCTAGTTTACCTTAAGCTTGTTCCCTTTCTATATGAATTTTTTGAGGATGTAATCTCCTTTCATTAAGTTGGTCGTCTTAACACTTTTGTTATAAAAATGGCCAGTCCTTTGTTGAAACGTAGCAACTCTAAGGGAGACATCTTCGCGGACTTCTTCCACCAGATCCAAGTCCAATCGTCTCATTAGATCACTTTTGGGAGAGTCAAAGTTCAACACTCTATGAGTTGGTAGGACTATCTCACCTAGTACATGTCCTCTATTCCCAAAACAAGCATATAAGGTGTTTCTCCAGTAGCTGTTCTCGGCGTGGTACTATAAGCCCAAATAATAGAGTGCAATTCATTGATCCAATTACCCTTGACAACATCAAGTCTCCTTTTTAATCCATTAAGAAAAGTTTTATTCATTACTTATATTTGACCATTGCTTTGTGGATGGCCTGGAGCAGACTGAAGATTCTGGATCTTAGATTGAACACAATATGCTTCAAATTCATTGTTATCAAACTGGGTGCCATGGTCAGTAACAAAGGCATAATGCATGCCATACCTGCAGATGATATTCTTCCATATGAACTCAAATACCTTCTCATTGGGCATCTTTATTAATGGTTATGCTTCCACCCATTTCATGATATAATCAACTTCCACCATAAAGTATTTGAACTTGCCTTTGGTTGGCAATATGCCGACCAAATTAATTCCCTAAATATCAAGAGACCAAGGAGAATTGATTAGTGTTAAGGAAGACCGTAGTGCCTTGTGAATTGCTACAAATAGCTGACACTTATCATATTTTCCGGTGAAGTTTATGCAATATGACTTCACAGTAAGCCAATAATACCCTTGCATGGCAATTCGCCAAACCAATGACTAACCAATTGAGTGAGCTCCACAAGAACCTTCATGTACCTCCTTGATAAATTTTGTAACCTCCCGGGGATGGACACACAGTAGTAAAGAAACAATATATTCCCTTTTGTATATAACTCCTCTCTCCAATACATACCCATCCACTTTGTATCTGAGTTTTCTGGCATCTTTTGGATCATTTAATAGGACCCCTTTTTCAATGTAATCTTTAATTGGGTCCATCCATGATGGTCTCAAATCTACAACACTAAAATTTATCATAGGATCTTGTTCTATGATTTTGCATGCTAAGATCTCCACAGGTATGCTTCTTATAAGTTCCATCCTGGCCACCGAGGCCAGCAAAGCTAGTGCGTCGGCTCGAGCATTCTCTATCCTTGGTATTCTCACTATCTAGACTATTGAAAATTTGGAGATCATCTCCATTTCTTTGGCCTAGTATCTTACCATTAAATCCCCTTTGACTCCATAGACCTAAAGTACTTGGTTGACAATTAATTAAGAATTATTGTGTGCCATTACTTGCTTGGATCCTAACGGCAAAGCTAATTCAAGGACGACAATTAATGCCTCGTACTCGGCTTCATTATTCGAAGCTTGAAATTGAAACCTAGGGGCATATTCTACATCAATATTATCAGGAGTGTTTAGTATAACACCAACTCCACTGCCGGTTGCGCATGAATATCCTTCCACATATAATTTCCATAATGAAGTCTCACTGTTAAATATTTCTGCAGATAGAATTCCTTGGCAAAATATCTTCATGATTTCTTCGGCATACTTCTGAGCGATCTTTTGAACAATGGATGATTTCGGTTGATAGGTTATGGCCTTGGCTTGCTTTGGAGCTGAGCTCTCTTCTGAAAAAGTCTGCTCGACAGATTAGTTTAGTTGGTCGGTAACCTCTAGATACATAAATTCTGTGATAAAATCTGTTATAGCTTGAACCTTCAATGATGATCTTGGCTCATAAATGATATCATATTCTCCAAGCTCTACAGCCTAATACATCAGCCTGCCTAACTTTTCTAGCTTGTGAAATGCTTGCCGAAGAGGTAAATTAGTGTATACAACTACGGTATGCACTTGAAAGTAATGATTCAGTCGTCTTGAGGCTTTAATAAGAGTTAATGCCAACTTTTCCAATTGTGGATATCTAACCTCTGCACCTCTGAATGCCTTGCTGGTGCAGTAGACTGGTATTTGGACTCCATCTTCTACTCGGACCAAAGCCGATCTAACTACAGATTCAGAAACAGCTAAATACAAATATTTGAAGGCCTTTTTGAGTAATGGCGGAGTAATGTCAGAGTACCTAAATACTTCTTCACACTCTTAATTCCATTTGAAGGTTTTTCTGAGTACATTAAGGAATGGTAATCACCTGTTTATTTATCGAGAAATAAACCGGTTGAGAGAAGCTACTCAACCAGCAAGTTTTTGAACATATTTCTTATAGGTTTTACATTACATTTCAATTAAAGCCTTTATTTTAGTAGGATTAGCTTCTATTCCCCCCTGATTCACTATAAAGCTGAGGAACATCCCTTATTGCATACCAAATACGCACTTGGTCAGGTTCAATTTCATTTGATGCTTTTTCAGTTGGTCGAACGTCTGACTGAGGTCTTTGACGTGATCTGAAGCTTTTTTTTTACTTTTGGTCAGCATATCATCTACGTATACCTCCATGTTCTTCCCAATCTATTCTTCTAACACTTTATCTACCAATATTTGGTACGTCGCCCTAGCATTTTTAAGCCCAAACTGCCTCACGTTGTAGCGGTAGGTACCTCGATTGGTGATAAAAAAAAGTTATCTCTTTATCTTCTGGTTTCATTTGTATCTGGTTGTAATCGAATATGCATCCATAAAACTCAATAATTCACGTCTTGCAGTAGCATCCACTAGTTAGTCAATTTTGGGTAGAGGAAAATGGTCTTTCAGACATGCCTTATTGACATCAGTGAAGTCTACACACATACACTATTTATTTTTCTTCTTTTTAACCATTACCACATTTTCCAACCACTCTGGGTACTTAGCATCCTCTATGAAATAGATTTTTTTACAATTTTTCTACCTCCTCTTGGATGTCCATGTTCTTTTCAGGACTAAACACCCTTCGCTTTTGTTTGATCGGCTTAGCATCCTTATTAACATTGAGCTCATGGAAGAGGAAATTGGGATCAATCCCAGGCATATCTTCATAACTCCAAGAGAATACGTTTATCTATTCCCTAAGGTATGCAACTAATTCCTGTTTGAGGGATGGTGCTAATATGGAGCCAATTTGCGTTGTCCTTTCGAGTTTATCCTAGTCGAGGATTATACTCTCAATAGTTTCTATTATCTTCCCCTTGACCAGCTCTATTTCATCTCTAGGATCCAAAGTGTCGACTTTTGTTTCTCCATCAGGCTCCATGGTATTAACTTGGTTGGGCGTGGTCTTTTTCGTCAGATCGATGAAGTCTTCCTGCTTATCTTAAATATAATAGCATTCCCATGACACTTTCTGATCACCCTTTACTACGTCGACTCCGAAGTGAGTATGGAACTTCAGACATTGCTGGACAATGGATGGCACAGTTTTAAATTTCTTCAAACCTATTCCGTCGAGAATCACATTGTAGGCTGACTGGACATTCTTATCAAGAACAAAGAATCGTATCTTCTCTGTTCGACTAACTGGCTAAGTACCGAATAATACCTCCGACTTCACACATCCTAGGGGATAAACTTTTTCCCCCGAGAAACTAATCAAGGGCATATGGTATGGTTCTAGTTGACCAGGCTTCAATCCTATGCTATAGAAGCAGTTATAGAACATGATATCAGCAGAACTTCAGTTATCTATCAAAACTCTAGTAATTATAGCTTCCTGGATTATGAATTTAATGACCATGGGGTCGTCATGGGGATATAATACTACGAAAAGGTCATTTTTGTAGAAACTAATAACAAGCTTATCTTTATTTACTTTTCTAGGTCGATCATCATCATTAAAATTGATATGTTTTATGTGGGAGAACGCTTGAGCTTCATTCAGATAAGGTTTCCTCTTAGTGACCTTATCTCCCCCTCTAACATCCCACTTGCAATGACATGATAATCAAAAGAACCAAATCTAATCATAGCTAACTCAATTTTTGGTTATTTTATTTTTTTGGCAGGTCTGGATCATATTCATAATCATCCTCAGACACCGCTTCTTATCATCTCTAGGCTTGTACGGGGAGTCCGACCTTCCCCTAGTCTCTCAGTTTTCATGCCGATTAATGAACTTATTCAATTTTCCTTGACGAATGAGGGAGTCAATCTCATTCTTGAATGTAATGCATTGTCAGTTGTGTGCCCATGATTCGTATGTAATTCGAAATATTTGGACTTGTCTCTCCTGTTGGGTGGTGCTCTGAGCTTCCGAGACCAATTTAAGTCTTTGTTATTTCTGATTTCCTCCAGGACATGATGGATACTAACTGTTAATGGAGTATAATCTTTATATTTTCCTGGCTTATCTTCCTCTTAAGCTTCTGCTCCTTCTTTTCTACAGGCTTGGTCATCGTGGTTTTCTTCGCATCTATCCCTTCCTCAGCATTCATAATTTTCCTTGCCTTGGCCACGAGTTCTTTCATGGTTTTAGGGGGATTTTTTCCAATGCGTAATATAATGTTTTAGTAAGTATCCTAGTCATCAAGGATGTGATGGATGTCTTTCCCTCATAACCAACCACTTCAAGTTTCTCATTATTAAAATGAGTGGTGTATTCCTTGGTGGTCTCCCCTTCTCACTAACGAACACTTAAAAGATGAGATACTTTCTTAACTCGCTTGTCCCCAAAGCAAAAATTACTAATAAACACCTTGACGAGTTGATTAAAGGTGGAGATTTGTCCTTGGGGCAATTTGTTGTACCATATCTGGGCTGAACCATTGATGGTTCTTGAAAAATCTCTACATCTCATTTCATCAGGAATAAAATACATATATCAACTGCAGACTGATATTGGTCAATGTGTAAAACTGGGTCAGTCTTACCATCATATTTGGGGGTAACCACTGGTGTCTTAAACTTGGACGAAGTAAGGAAATTAACAATTTCCTAGATGAAAGGAGACCCCTTAACAAAATTTCACTCCAGTGGATTCTTTGCTTTGGCCATATCCCCCAACCGATCTTCTAATTATTGGATTAACCCTTTCCATGAAGGATTTATAGCCTTATATTTATTGGTAGCATCTCTGCCATCTCTTCCGTGCGTATGTGTTGAGCTCTCTTCTTGAGAAGTCTGCTTAGCACGCACGAACCCTCAGGCACTAATTTAAGACTTGACTGATCTCTCATGGTGGTTGGCACGACGTTTTCGTGATCGAGATGGTTCTCTGTGATGACCTCTATCTTTTCACGGACCTGGGCGATTAAAAGTTGAGGTCCTACTTAACCTTTATAGGAAGATTCGATGTTTAGGAGTAAAAGAGAAACCATTATAGTAATCCATAGATATGATTGATGAACTAGACCCTGGGAGATAGGATCTATCATGTGATGATTTGGAAGAACTGTTTCAATTATTCCTTGGAGGAGGGGGTGGCATTTCACTTATATAATGTGGATTAGTAGTATGCCTGAATGGAGTAGTAGGACGAACTTGTAAGGATTGAGCCAATTGCCTCATAGCTTCTTACATTGTTTCTTTCCCTTTAGCAAGATTGACCAGAACTCCATTTAGATATGTTGTGGTGGGAGGAGTGTTGCCTCCTGCAGCATTACTGCTTTCAGAAATTTCATTCATCTTGTACAATCTTTCAGGAAGACTAAGAAAATAGGTTTGGTAGATAACGATGACAGATAAACGTTCACACAGACGACGCCAATTTATTGATGTCTAAATTTGGTAATTGATTTTACAATACCAATTTTACTATCACAACTAAGTTATGAGAGAAAAATAACAAGACATGGGAGTTTTTTTAGTGGTTTGGCTATGAGGAAAGCATACGTCCACTGTGGTTGTATTATTATTGATAATTACAAAAAGAAAGGTATCCTTGTCATAGGGAGAATAACCTTGTATTTTTCTATCTTGCCTATTGTGAAAGGCATACAATGTATTTATAGTGACCTGGAGATCAAGGGTTAGAATGCCTTTATATATTCAAGAGTTTACACCCGTACATAATGAATGTGATGGTTGATAGTCTTGAGCACGTGTAAAATGACTCTTGATTGTCTCCCATACGGTGACTATTTGTCTACTTTGATACTTTATATTCTCTAGGCTGGTCGGCCCGTTAGATGACCAAGTGCCTGCTAACTATGACTGTTGTCGCATTAGGAGACAAGTGTCCATTTTTAATTGGTCCACGTAGATGGATAATTTTAGGCATCATAATTTGTTTGATCGGTTAAGGAAAATGAGTAAGATATTTTTTTCAAAATGACCTAAAAATAACTCTAATTAAAATTAATGTCGATACGTGTGACACCCCGCCTAATTAAATACCGGGTGATCAATCCTTTATCAATTAAATCTAAAATATCCAGTTGGTTCAGATAATGCATCACTGTCAAAAATCATCAATTTTATTTAATTAAAACTAACCACCATATATTTAAAAGCTTGATGTCAAAATTTTATCTTATTAACAGTAATCGACAAAAAGGAAACTAATTAAACATCACCATTTAACACAAAAGAATAAGGAAAGAACTAACTGAAATACTATGAAGAACTGGAGTAAACACATCCAGTTAAAATCCCATACAATAATCCAAAACCGTGAAATAAAAGTCTACTATCAGAATAAAACATCTAAATTGCTGAGTGTAAAAAAGGGAGGGACGACATGTCCAACTGAAGTAAATAATTGATAGATAAAAAAGAATAGACAATTAAGCGTTTACTAGCAATGTCCTGTAGCTTCCACAACAGTTACAACTCGACAAATGAATGGAATCTCCTAATCTTGTATCCCTGTGGCTGAGCACTTAAAATAAAAGAATAAAAAAAGAGTTTTGCAGAAAAACGGGTCAGAGCCCGAGTAGAAAACAATTGAAATATAACAAGTTCTTAAATTGGTTAATTAGCACAAATATTATTCATATTAACTTAGCATACTCACTTAAGATGCTCACCTCTCATCTAATGTGCACAGCTAACGAGCCTAACTACCCATACTAGTCTTGATACTCTGCCTGACTATACATAGTATAACCACTATGCTGGATACAATATCTAAATAACCCGAAGACAATATTTATATTATTTAGGAATATGTTTAAAGATGCTTTAACTCATTCTCATAACATTTTTAATTCTCAACTAGTGACCCAATAAGTATACACTATAATAAAGCGGCCAATATGAAACACATAATAGGAACTCCTTATACATATATAAAATTTCAATATGTATACATATAAATATATATATCAATAATGAACCCATGGTTAAGGAACCCCTAGTGCTAGGCATACTCGACTATCTAGTCCCATTGTAATGCTCAGCATGAAGGACAACAGGTTCAATCTCTCAGGAACCAATAAAACATATACACATATTGGAGGCGAACATAGTTCCAAGTCGATGGGATACACACATACTTATGCACCCATACGATCGTCATCACTATTGTTATCACAGATAACCCGTACCTTGGTTCCATGCTCTAGTTATACGACTCAAAAACCCCCGAAGGCACACAAGATATGGTCGTCCACAACGTGCTAACCTCCGTTCGATAGCCAGTAGCTAGGTATGTCATACATATAATATTCCAAGTAATAAGCATGCACAAAACTTATATAACTTAATAGGCATTTACATATCCCAATTCCCATAGTACGTAGGTAATATTATCATATCTTCTCTCACCGTCATTCATTCATATTTTACCTCTCTTGAACCCACCTTCCCTCCTAGGTTCTATAAACTTTCTATATCCCTAGAAAAATCACACTCCCAACTAAATACTAACTTGGAATTTACGTTGCTCGATACTCATATAGGTTATGACTCTCGTTTGAATAAACCTATGATGATTTTGAACTCCAACGAACCTTAAAAAGCCATTCTGAAATCTCGTTAGAAGTCATGGGAATCTCGTTCGAACGATGTCATTAAAACGAGTTCGTTGGAAGGAAGTTATCACTTAGAATGAACTTCATCATATCGTTAAGAAGGACGTTGGAATTCTTATTGGAACGAGGTCGTTCGAACGACGAGGCAAACTCCGAACGAGAAATCCGAACAGACCTAGTCCTTCTCCAAATTCGATTTTTCCAACTTTCAATCTTCAATAACAATCCAAAACTCAGCCCAACTCTAGTTTAATGTTCCTAACCTATTCCAAATCACCCTAAGATACTTTCTAATACAAATTAAAGGCCAAATCCTTATATAGTTAAATGAAATTCAACAATTTCTTCAATTTCTAACAAATCTCTTAAATATTAACCCATAATTTTTAAACCTTCAAAACCTTCAATAAATTTCATGATTTCAAATATAATTACTAAATTTAACAAGTCTAAGATGGGAAGATCCTCTATATGCAAACCCATCTCCAATTCATGAGGTTTCTTAACAGATTAGTATAATTAAACCTAAGTTTGTATTGCAACAAGTTTATATCATCTAATCTAAATCAACAAGAACAATATTTGCTAAAACACGAGCAAGATAAAGACTTATCTTGGGATGGACTTCTGATTCTTGGGTTGAATTTGGTATGTGGTTGATCCTCTCGTCGCAATCTACACTTTGACGCAATTTTTGTGTGAAATCTCTTGAGTTTGCCCCTTTCTCTCCTGTGATTCTCCTCCCTCTTAGGTTATTCCTTTCTTTCTCTCTCTTTCTCACGTAAGGTGAAACTAACAGGCCACTAACCCTATTTGTTTCTAAATAAACTTTATTTTCGTCCATTTAATTACTCTAAAATCCCAAAAGACCAAAATACCCCTTTGGGGTGTCGTTTTGGGCTAAAATGCCCCGGACTCCAATTAAAACACCCGAGTAGTGTTTTCTAACTATTTTGACCCTTTCGAACACACTAGAGCACTCAAAATGGTCATACGAGTTATTTAAAAATAATTTTCCCTTTCAACCCCCAAAATAGAAAATTGACGGAACTCAGACGCGCGTCCCAAATAATTATATTTTAACTGCCATGTATCTCGTCCCTGACCATATTCTTATTTTCGAAACAATATTATGTTACTGAATACATAATGTTCAACATAGTTATTACTCAACATGATTTCAACATAATTATTTTCGATAACTTCCAACTCTCGTCACACTAGTAATTATTACCTTTAAAATCGGATTAATAATAAATTAAATTTTCTCCCTTTAAATTAATTAATCCCAATTTCTATAATTTCATAATATAATAAATATGCGTAAAAATACGGGGTATCACATACTTCCCCCTAATAACAGAACTTCCTCCTGAAATTTGGAAATGAAAATATACCTAGCAAGAATAAATCTGGATAACGTTCACGCATATTATCCTCGCGCTCCTAAGTAGATTCCTCAATATTATGGTGCCGCCACTGAACACAAACTAGTGGTACTACCTTCGACCTCATCTTCCTCTCGCTACGATCTAGGATATCAATCGGCCATTCCTCATAGGAGATATCATGCTGTAAGTCGATCTCCTCCAACGCAATGTGAGTATGGGCCAGATCATCTCGATGATATCTCCTCAGCGAAGAGTTATGGAAAACATCATGGACTCTATGTAAGTGCTCCGGTAACCCAAGTTTATAAGCAACTGGCCCAGTCCTCTCGATAATAGGGAATGGACCTATGTACCTAGGTGCCAACTTTCCCTTCTTCCCAAAACGCATAACTCCCTTCATAGGAGACACTCGAATTAGCACTTGGTCCCCCATATTAGACTCTCGAAAATACCGTTTGGTGTCGGCGTAGCTCTTTTGTCGATCTTGAGTAACCCGAATACGGATCCGTATCAACTCAATGCTCGCAGAAGTATCCTGAATCACCTATTGACCAAGTAAATTGTTGTTCCCCACCTCCAACCAACATAAACAATATAGTGCCTTGAATGGATCCATACCGATAGTAAACTGGTAGGAGTTGTTATAGGCAAACTCCACCAGCGGGAGATATGGCTCCCATCCTCTGCCAAAATAAATGATGAACATACGCAACATGTCCTCTAACATACGATTTGTCCGCTTGGTCTATACATCTGTCTGTGGGTGATAGGTTATGCTCAATCGCAACTCCGTATCCATCGCCTCCTGAAAACTCTCCCAAAATTGAGACACAAGCACTTTATCTCTATTAGACCCAATGTTGAGAGTCACCACGTGAAGTCTCACTATCTCTGTTATGACTATCTAGGCGTACTATCCCGTGGTGTAATCCGTTCGAGCTGGCAAAAAATGGGCTATCTCGGTCAGTTGATCCACTATCACCCATATCGAATCATGACCACTCTGTGATGTAGGTAATCTCGTGATGAAGTCCATGAAAATTCTCTCCCATTTCTAGATAGGAACCTCTAATGACTGTAGAAGTCTCGTCGGTCTCTGATGGTCCACCTTTACTAGCTGACAAGTGGCACATTTCGAGACGAACATGAAAATATCCTTTTTTATTCCGCTCCACCAGTACTGTCTCTGCATATCCTGGTACATCTTATCCCTACCGGGATGTCTCGTAAATCGAGAACTGTGCGACTCTATCATCACCTCGTGTAGCAAGTCTTCTCCCTTAGGAACAACTAACCTTCCGTTAAAACGTAGACCCCCATCTGAACCGACGGTATAAGACTCCTCCCCTCTGCTAGAAGCTGCACTATCTGACTCTGGTATAACGGATTAGTTCCCTGAGCCTGTACTACTCTCGTAATAATCTTGGGCATAACTGTTATCATAGACATGAATGATCGAGCCACCGCATCCTAGTGTCCTAACTCCTTCCATTTGGCTTTCCACACCTCGACCACCTCCTCTACCGGCCTATGGCTCAATGCGCCTGCTACCACGTTAGCCTTCCCCGGGTGGTATTGGATATCAAAGTGATAATCCTTCACAAACTCAAGCCACCGGTGCTGACGCATATTCAACTCCTTCTGTGTGAAGAGCTACTATAACGACTTGTGATTTGTGAATAAGAAAAATTTCTCCCCTAGGAGGTAATGTCTCTAAATTCAAAGTCCAAACATGGTAGCTTCCAACTCCAAGTCGTCGGTGGGGTAATTCCCCTCGTGAGTCTTAAGCTTACGGGAGGCATAAGCTATAGCCTGATCCTCCTGCTGAAGTACACCCCCAAGTCCTAATAAGGATACTTCAGTGTAGACTAGATACTCCACTATCGTCCTGGGCAATGCTAACACTGGTGTTGAGGTTAACTTGTCTTTCAACTCATCAAAGGCTAATTGACATGCATCACTCTAGGTAAACGACACCCCTTTGCGAGTCAAATGTGTCAATAGACCCGCTATCTCTGAAAACTCTCGAATGAACCTCCTGTAATATGCGACTAGGCCCAAGAAACTGCGTATCTCGGTCAGTGTCATGGGCTATCCCCACTTCCTCACCACGGACACCTTCCCCGAATCCACGAATATCCCTTTGTCAGAGTTGATATTCCCAAAAAATTGGACCTCCTTCAGCTAAAACCCACATTTCTCATATTTTGCGTACAACTCATATTGACGCAGTGTCTGTAAAACCTACCTCAAGTGCCCGTCATGCTCTTCCTCGATCTGCGAGTAAACTAGAATTCATCTATGAAGACGATGATGAACTGGTCCAGGAAATCT
This sequence comes from Sambucus nigra, assembly GCA_949130495.1. Classification (NCBI taxonomy): domain Eukaryota; kingdom Viridiplantae; phylum Streptophyta; class Magnoliopsida; order Dipsacales; family Adoxaceae; genus Sambucus; species Sambucus nigra. The sequence goes on along the minus strand of OX422218.1, from coordinate 289,818,407 downwards.
TTGAACACCCTGTTCATCAAGTCCATAAACACAACTGGGGCATTGGTTAGACCGAAAGGCATAACCCTGAACTCATAGTAACCATATCTTGTCAAGAAGGCCGTATTCGATACATCTGACTCCCTAATACGCAACTAATGGTATTCCGATCTCAAGTAAATATTTAAGAAGAAGGTAGCTCCTCTCAACTGGTGAATAAGTCATCGATTTGAGGCAACGAATATTAGTTTCGTATCGTGACTTTATTAAACTCTCGGTAATCGACACATAACCTCAACGATCCATCCCTATTATTAACGAACAGTACGGGAGCACCCCACGATGAAGTACTTTTACGAATAAACCCCTGCCCCAATAAATGCTCAATCTAGTCTCGTAACTCCCTCATCTCTATTGGAACCATACGGTAAGGTGCGCGGGCTATCGGTCGAGTGTCCTGTGCTAAATCAATGATGAAGTCTATCTCTCTACTCAGTGGTAACCCCGGAATCTCCTGAAACACATCGGCAAACTCTCAAAAAATAGGAATCGAGTCAAATGGTACCACCACCTCCCTAGAGGTCTCCTCCTCTATGTAGTATAAATGTGTGGACGATTGACGCGACCACAAATGTGTCTGGTGTGCGTGCTATTTAGGCTCAAGTGCCAGTCTGTCGCTCATGTAATAATCTGATAAGTTGGGTATCGATCCTCAGGGAAACATGACGAATGAAGTCGTAACGACGTTGGAAAGACGAAGGTAACCTAACTTTGACTCTAAAAAGAACGAAAAGGTGATTTGAATTGTGAAACAACTACAACTAGATGCAATTTTTGAAAATGATTAATTAATGAAATTATGAAAAAATAAAATTCAATTACTCTACATTAACGAAAAGACTAATGATGATTTAACTAAACTTAAACTATGAGATGAGAAAAATAGGTCGAGTTACAATCCACCACACCCTAGTAATTCACTTCGTAGGATACTTGATTCAGAATTAAAACTTTAAATGAAACCAATTTTTAATGCTCCTAAGTATCACATATATAAGGGATCGTAGACCGCACAGTATGTAAGAAAATGATGAATTAAAACCCGAACTTTATTTCTCCTAAGTATTACATATATGAGGGATCGTAACCCGCACAGTATGTAAGAAAAGGGTGAACTAAAGAAGTATCGTATTAACTACGATACAATTCATCTCATATTTTAATTCCAACTTCTATTTCCACTATCATGAATTACATTGGGTGGGGTTCATGCACACCAACCCTTGAAAACTTAACCGAACATATTAAAACTAGAAGAAAACATGTTTTGAATGAAAGAAATAATTTTTATTAACAACTGAAGGTGAAGAAGAATGAAATTACTCACTATAGAAATAACTACTGCAATAATGAAAGCAAGAATTGAAATTAATTTACTTGAACTGCAAAACTGGAACCAAACTAGGGTTTCTTATTATTGTCTTCTTTAAATTAATTACCATGCTCCTCTAACGGATTAGAATACCCCCTAAATGTCTGGGAGGTGTTTAAAATTTATACTCTACGAATTTCTAAGAGTTTAAACCATACAAGACTCTTATTTTTCAAGTGGATAAATCAAAATCTTCGATACTCGAACCGATCCTGTTAAGGTGATTCGGTTCGGTTCCATCTTTGACATAAGTTTTTCCCTGATTTGGGTTCTTTTATTTCCTCTTCGGTTCGGTTCCATCTCTTCGTGCTTCACAGGAAGTTTTCCCAGGATAGGATCAGTTCGTTTTTCAAGCCCTTCGGTTCGGTTGCATCTTTTCAGGAACTTTTCCTTCTTGTAATTTTTGAAGACTTGTAACTTTTGATCCGGAGCTCGAATTAGGCTGCCGATTCTTCCTAAGAACTTGTAGGCGCGAGTTCTTTGACTTTAATTGATTCTCTCCTTCGTTATGTTCACTAAATACCTACAAAATAGATAGGAGATACACAAAACTTGTCATACAAATTAGAAAATGTCAATAGCAGTGATATGCGATAAATTCACTCGATTTACACTTTACAGAGCGATAAAAGCCTCTAAATTAAGGGGATAAATGGGAAGAATTTATGCCTAATCAACGATCCTCCCTCGGGGAAAGTCATCACCACCAGGAACATTTCCTGACTGGGTATGGAAAAAACTATACTCCTACTAAAATAATCGATCATTGACTTATACCTAATAAGACAATCCATGCCTATAATCGCATCATACTGTGACATATCCAATACAAGCATGTCAGCAGGTAAGATAAACCTCCCAATCTCTATACCCACTCCTCGACAAATAAAATAAATTACATTCCCTCTACTCAACGGCGAATTCACACAAGTAACCGTACTCTCTGTTGTATCAACTAATCCCATAGTATGTGCAAACCCCGTTGTAATAAAAAGTGTGTGGCCCTCATGTCAAATAAAATGCACCCCAAAGTCCCCTAGATAGAAAACATGCCCTCAATCGCGAGTGGGTCCTGTAGGACTGCGGCCTGGTGAAGATTGTAGACTTGTCCACACTGAAGCTGCCCCTACTGAACTGGGATGACTGAGATTGGTGGCAGTGATGGCCTCTGTGGGGGTGCTAGGAGAGCTACAAGAAATAATGGTCGCTTGGGCTCCTGGCGAGCAACCTGCTGCTGCTGGCCTCTACCCTTTTGAGGGAACTCCTGACACTTGTGGCCAGAGTTGACACATGTAAAACATATCCCTAGGAAGGGTCCTCCCGTCTGTCCCTACTGTCCTCGACCCTGATGGACGTTACCACCCCTCCCATGGCCATGATGGCCTTGTTGAACCTGCTGCTAGCCCTGATGGCCGTGATGACCCTGTTGTCCATGTATAAAGCCTCCCTACATATGTCTAAAACCTACTGATCTAAACCTCTTAGGATCCCCCTATTAGGAACCCTGATCACTGTGTGTATGCTGACCCTGAACTGCCTGTGCCCCACTAGCACCATTTCCTCATGTCTTTCCCTACTTGCTGGACTCTCCTACTTGCTTAACCTCTGTCAGATGAAAATGGTGCACTGGCAGTGGATTAGTGCTGCATTAACCACGTGCGAATAGGTGACCAAAGAGAGATTGCCTATCAAATACTGGTGGATCCTCCATGTCAACCCATCCATAAAACGTTGAATCTTCTTTTCCTCAGTCGGGATCTCATCCGACACAATGTTCAGAAGGTTGATAAAATCTGCCTCATATTCTACCATGATTTTTCCCTCCTGCTTTAAGTTCACCAACTTGCGTCTCATCTCTATCTGGATGGTAGAGGGGAAATATTTATAGTCGAACCGCACCTAAAAGTTTCGAATTATGAGTGTGTATCTCCCCTTAGTGGTGGTAATAGACTCCCACCACTGCAATATTGCTCCCACTAACTTGAACGTGGCCAATATCTGACTCTGCACCTCTATGTACTCATGAATCCTCAAATCCCTCTAGATGTCCTTCTTCCATTGGCTCGCTACCACCACATCAAAGCTCCTTGTAAACTCCATAGGATTAACCTTCTATAAGGCATCCCTAACACGTTCCCAAGGATACGAGAAGACCTGGGCCTGAACTGGAGCCACCATCAATGCCTGAGGTGGTGCCTTCTGTACAACTGCCAATGGGACATTTACCGCCTGAGCTACAATGGCGGCAACGTCAGTGACATTCATCATTCCCTGAGATGGTGCAGGATGAGGCCCGGGATGAACATCCCTGGGAACTCTCTGTGCACGTCGAGGAAGCATCTCAAAGGAGAGAAAAGTTTCATAAGTCTGAAGTTATTATCTCAAAATAGCTGAAGAACGTAAAATGCATGAAGAGTACAACAATCCTAAAATATAGGGCTCTATATCAAAAGACGGTATGCGGAAACATAATAAGCCATACATATCCTAAGGACACTAGAACCTGATGCTCTGATACCACCTGTGACACCCCGCCTAATTAAATACCGGGATATTAGTCCTTTATCAATTGAATCCAGAATATCCAGTTGGTTCAAATAATGCATCACTGTCGAAAATCATCAATTTTATTTAATTAAAACTAACCACCTAATATTTAGAAAGGTTGATGTCAAAATTTTATCTTATTAACAGTAATTGCCAAAAAGGAAACTAATTAATCATCACCATTTAACACAAAAGTGTAAGGAAAGGACTAACCAAGATAATATGAAGAACTGGAGTAAACGCATCTAGTTAAAATCCCATGCAATAATCCAAAACCGTGAAATAAAAGTCTCCTATCAGAATAAAACATCTAAATCTCTGAGTGTAAAATACGATGGGACGACATGTCCAACTGAAGTAAAAAAATGATAAATAAAGAAGAATAGACTATGAAGCATCTACTAGAAATGTCCTATAACTTCCACAACAGCTATAACTTGGCAACTGAATATAATCTCCTAAGCTTGGCATCCATGTGGATGAGCACCTAAAATAAAGGAACAAGAAAAGAATTTTGCAGAAAAACATATCAGAGCCCGAGTAGAAAACAGTTTAAATATAGCAAGTTCTTAAATTAGTTAATTAGCACAAATATTATTCATGTTAACTTAGAATACTCACATGAGATGCTCACCTCTCATCTAATGTGCACGCCTAACGAGCCTAACTACCCATATTAGTCATGACACTCTGCCTGACTATACATAGTATAACAACCATGTCGGATACAATATCTATATAACCCGAAGACAGTATTTATATTATTTAGGAATAGGTTTAAAGATGCTTTAACTCATTCTCATAAAATTTTTAATTCTCAACTGGTGACCCAATAAGTATACACTATAATAAAGCGGCCAATATGAAACACATAATAGGGACTCTGTAAACATATATAAAATCTCAATATGTATACATATAAATATATATATCAATACTGCACCCATGGTTAAGAAACCCCTGGTTCTAGGCATACTCGGCTATCTAGTCCCATTGCAACGCTCACGCATGAAGGACAACATGTTCAATCTCCCAGAAAATAATAAAATTTATATACATATGGGAGGAAAACATAGTTCCAAGTCGACGGGCTACGCACATACCTACGCACCCATATAACCATCATCACTATCGTTATCACAGATAGCCCGTACCTAGGTTCCACGCTCTAGTGATACGACTCAAAATCCCCCGAAGGAACGCAAGATATAGTCTTCCACAATGCGCTAACCTCCATTCGATAACCAGTAGTTGGGTATGTCATACACATAATATTCCAAGTAATAAGCATGCAAACAACTTATATAACTTAATAGGCGTTCGCACCCAATTCCTATAGTACACAGGTAATATTCTCATTTCTACTTTCATCGTTATTCATTCATATTTTATCTCTCTTGAACCCACCTTCCCTCCTAGGTTCTATAAACTTTCTATATCTCAAGAACAATCACACTGCCAACTAAATACTAACTCGAAATTTACGTTTCCCGATACTCATATAGGTTATGACTCTCACTTGAATAAACCTAGGATGATTTTTAACTCGAATGGACCTTAAAAATCCATTCTGAATTCTGGTTAGAAGTCAAGGGAATCTCATTCGAACGAGTTCATTCGAACCAAGTCCTCACTTCGAACGAAATTCATAATTTCATTGGAAGGGTCATTGGAATTCTCGTTGGAAGTTTCTTTCGAACGGGGTCATTCGAACGATGTGGGCAGACTTCGAACGAGAAATTCGAACAAACCCAGTTCTTCTCCAAATTCAATTTTTTCAACTTTCAATCTTTAATAACAATCCAAAACTCAACCCAACTCTCGTTTAATGTTCATAACCTATTACAAATCACCCTAAGATACTTTCTAATACAAATTAAAGGTCAAATCCTTATATACTCAAATGAAATTCAACAATTTCTTCAATTTCTAACAAATCTCTTAAATATGAACCCAGAATTTTTAAACCTTCAAAATCTCCAATAAATTTCGTGATTTCAACATATAATTACCAAATTTAAAAGATCTAAGATGGGAAGATCCTCTACATGCAAACCCATCTCCGATTCATGAGTTTTTTGGACAGATTAGTCTAATTAAACTAAGTTTTCATTGCCACAAGTTTATATCATCTAATCTAAATCAACAAGAAAAATATTTGCTAAAAGAGGAGAAAGATAAACACTTGTCTTGGGATGGACTTCTGATTCTTGGGTTGAATTTGGTATGTGGTTGATCATCTCGTCGCGATCTACACTCTGAGGCAACTTTTGTGTGAAATCTCTTGAGTTTTCCCCTTTCTCTCCTGTGATTCTCCTTCCTCTTAGGTTCTTACTCTCTTTCTCTATCTTTCTCACGTAAGGTGAAACTAACAGGCCACTAACCCTATTTGTTTCTAAATAAACTTTATTTTCGTCCATTTAATTACTCTTAAATCTCAAAAGATCAAAATACCCCTCCGGGGTGTCGTTTTGGGCTAAAATGCCCCGGACTCCAATTAAAATACCTGAGTAGTGTTTTCTGACTAGTTCGACCCTTTCGGGCACACTGGTGCACTCAAAATGGCCATACGAGTTATTTAAAATTAATTTGCATTTTTAACCCCCCAAATAAAAAATTGACGTGACTCATACGCACGTCCCAAATAATTATATTTTAATTACCATGTATCTCGTCCCCGACCATATTCTTATTTTCGAAACAATATTACGTTACTCACTACGTAATATTCAACATAGTTATTACTCAACTTGATTTCAACATAATTATTTTCGATAACTATCAACTCTCGTCATGCTAGTAATTATTACCCTTAAAATCAGAGTAATCATAAATTAATTTTTCTCCCTTTCAATTAATTAATCCCAATTTCTATAATTTCATAATAAAATAAATATGCGTAAAAATACGAGGTATTACAAGACGCATATGATAACTTAATTTAGTAATTCAAATAAATGAAGTTAGGTCATAGTTTATTTACCCAAAAATATTATCCATAAAAAGTCATAATTTTTTTTTATCATTTTGATGCCCAATCGAGCCTAATAAATTATATCATTTTCATTTGATAAGTTAAAAAAACCCAATTAACCCGAAGTTGTGAAAATAGAAAAATTCAAAAATTAATTCTAAATGATGCATAAAAAGGGGAAAGAAAAATAAAAGAAATGCTCAAAAAAAGAAAGAAAAAAATGAAAAGAATGAAACAAATAGAAAGATGACAAAAAAATTGAAAATTAGAAGAAAAAGAATTGAAAATATGCAAAAGCCCGAAAAAGTACCAATGGACATCGCAAGAAAATTTTCTAACTCCAAATTTCCCAAACATTTCCATTTTTACCCAAAACACCTCACTCCAAAAAAGTCCTAATCGAGTCTGAATAATGAAATTAATTATCGCATGAAAAGCTAAAAAATAAAAAAAAAATAATAAAGAGACATAATGGTGCGAATAAAGAATGGTATTTTCTGTTTTCCAATGACCATATTCCGTTCATGAGATATTTTTACCCAAATATTTTCATCTTTCAATTTGTATGCGTGAACTCATGTCCATTACATTCACTCTTAATATGACGGATACCGAGAGAAAATAGTCACAGTCCGAGTGATTCGTTTGTAAGTGCATTCCCTGAGAAATTAAAGTAAAGTCAATTTTTGGAAAATAACATAGTGATCAATCAGTGAAAGTTAGCGGTTTAAACTTAAATCATACTCTTATATGTGTTGCATACACTAAATGCAATCGCATGTCTGTAAAAGAGGTATTATATCCCAACAATTGTTAGGAAGTTCATTTAGATCATACTCTTATACTTTTACATTGTAAAAGAGGTATCATAACTCAGTTAGGCATAGTTTTACATAGTTTTTGAAGGCTAGAGAGAGGGAGAAACATCAAAAGACTCAAGCTTTGTAATTCTCATGCATGCTATTTCAATTCAGGACAAGATTTCTTTTCAGTTTTTGTTCGAAGCTTGGTTTGTGATTGTTCTTCTTTATTTATTTCTTCATTAATATTAATTACTTGTTTTCTGGCTATATTTCAATCATCATGTCTTCAGGATACGTAAATCATTCATGTTTAGTTAGATTTAATATGTTCAATTAGATAATTCGAGGGTTGGGACCCATGGACCTAAACTAGGTATATAAGTTGGATAAAATTGTATAGATAATTCATAAGTTTGTTATTTTGTTGGAATACTCACGTTAAATTATTAATTGACTAGATATCATTAGGAGTAAAATTCTCATATGCTTAGTACTTTGAAAAATTTAAGGTTTTCTTCTAAATATAAATTCAGTTTTTCATATTTTTGTATCCAATGAAAATATCGACGGTTCAAGGGATTGGATCCTGATACCACTTTTCTCAAATCATTTTCAAAACTTAGAAAAAATAGTTTTTTCTTTAGTTTAGTTAAATTGCATTTGATAACTAGTTTTCTTTAGAGAAGTAGAAAATCTCATAAAAATTCATCAGCTTTTCTTTTTCTTTCTGAGAGTCGATATTTAGTTCTTAGGCACCTTCCCTTAGTAGACGTTAGGACTTTGTTTGATTCCCTGAGGATCGACCTCGACTTATCGAGATTATTACTTGAGCGATCATCTTACACTTGAGGCATAGTTAGATGCACTACACACATTATTTGGGTCACGTCAGAGATCTAACATTTTCACCACAAATATTCCTTAGAAGAAGGATGAGGCCAATGGTGGAAAACACTTTCATTACCTAGAGGACAAGCAATCACAGTGTGGTAATTGGTAAGGACACTATCAATCATGGAAAAATATAGGGCGTAAGTAGTGGGCTAATAACAAGGGCTTCACAATGGAGTCTTCAAGGGAAATTGATATGGATGTGGAGAGGAGGGTCAATCAGATAATATGTGTTTAAAGGTCAATCCATAGGAGTTCAATTGTAAGGGTAACAAGATCCTTCAACTTTAGATGATTCTAACGACACTGTAGTTGCCATCATAAGTTCATGTTTCACTAGGTTTGTCAGCACCACAAGAGTCGAGGAGACAATACCTATCACGTTAGGAGGACAATCAACCTGGTACCTTGTGAGAATGTCTATAATATTAAATGGACTAAGGTATGTCCTTATTACTTTATTTATGTGCATTTTTATTTTCCCTTATCTACACTTGTGTAAGGGAATGGTAGGTAGGCTACGAAGATACCCCATAGGTGTTATGTGTAGCTACTCGGAAGGAGGGCATGAGTAATTTTCTGTAACATAGATTATTTGCTAATTTGTTTGTTGTGTTGGTCTATCGCAATATGAGTTAACTTTTAGGGTGGATGCCACATATTGCTTTGCCATAATGCGAGTGAATTATTGAGTAGAATAATATGGGTGATTTGTCATAACATGGTTTATTTGTTGGTTATTTTTGGCGTGTTGTTTTGCCACAGAATGAATGATATATTAAGTTGGATGTCACAATTTGATTTGTCACAGCGCGAGTGATCATTTGAGAGGAATGTCCTGATTGATTTCGCGTGTGATCTGCTAAATGGAATTTAACATGGATGATTACCGTATAATATTTGATTTGACACAACACAGATGAGTGTTGAGAAAAGGAAAGCATTGGTTAAGGCATCTTTTCTCGGGGATTCCACAAGCTATTGGGTCCAATGCTCATATGGCAGGTTATAAGTATATATGGGGGTTTCATTATATGGATTATTTGTATATCGTATGAGATTCTACTGAATCTTGAGATCTTGTTTTAATAGCTTACCGTTCCTTTGTTTCTCTTTATGATATGAGATAGGACTTGTTGATTTTTGAGGAAGAAGTTCCATTATTAGGCATGAAGCATGTAATACATCGTACTTTTGGAAATTGAATAAATGATTGTTTAATTATTCGTTAACATTTACTCAGGTTAATTAATGGGTAATTTATTGTGTTTAAATGGTTTGGATTATTAATCAAAAATTTTAAACGAGAATTTTAAATAATATTTGGACAATTCGTATATTAAATTAACTCGGTTGTAATTAATTTGATGTTTTGGGTTGGTTTCATTGGGCTAGACTCTGGGGTAATACAAAGACCTAATATGTTATTTTTAATGTAAAAAATTAGGCCTTAAGGGTAGGCACATGCATACCTTTGATATAAGGTTTAGAAGTGTTATGTTAATTTTTTAAGCTTATTTGGGGGTTCAAATGTGGGTCCATGGTGGACCTATGTGAATAGGTTTATAAATAGGTTATAAACTCTCATTTGAAAAACACAATACGTCATCATATTAAAACCTAGAAGGAAAGGATAACTTTGGGAGAAAAGGAAGAAGACATAAGATGGTTTAATCAAAGATCAAGCTTCTTTAAACAAAAGAAAAAAAATCTTGCTTTTCTTATTAATATAATCTATTTATGATTTCTTTGTTGAATATGAATCAATTAGGTAGGAGCATGATTTTAGATTAGAATTTGATTATTGACTATAAATCTATTATAAATCATGTTTTGTATTGGGATAATACATATTAAAGATATAACCTTGGTATATTCTGTTAAAAATATGATTTTTATAAAAGTTTATGTTGAAACAATTATTATTCCGTGTTTACATGTTTATGAGCGATTTGTATATAATATTGATTTCACCCTTATTTAGGCAGATTTGAACTTGATAACGGTTATATAAGGTTCAAAATATATTTAGAAATCATTAGGAATGGTGTTTGGGATGTTTTGGGGACTGATTATTGGTTAAGAGAAACCTTAATTACGACCTATTGTTAGAAAAATCGATTAGATTAGGTTTGGTGATAATATTTGTATTTCAACATTATTTTGAGGTATTCTGATAAGGGCCGATTGATCGGGATTTTTTTGGCATTTTTTATCGATCGACCGTTATTTCGGGTCGATCAAGAGGGGTTATTGTTCGATAAATTAGCTATGGGGAAAATTTGTGCAATTTTGGCAAGGTTTTGACCCATGGACTTAGGGTATTGATCTAGGATATTTCCGAAGGGTTTTTGTTATATAATTAGATAGTTTTATATATTTATAATGTGGTGAATTAAGGAAACTCAAAGATGTGATTTAATTAGGGCCTAAAGCTAATAAACCTTTAATTAATTTGCTATAATCCGATCTGGGGATTTGGACGAGCATTGAGTATACTAGTGCTATGTGATATCCTATGTATATATTATGTTATGTATAATCATGTATTATACATTTCGGCTTTTGTAATTCGGTGAGAGCATACAGTTGAGGTCGGTTTAGCTCGAGTATGATTATTAGTATATAGTTGGGGTGGGGTACTAATTATTAGTATACCTAGATATTAGTTTATAATAATTTGACTATGAGTTTAGAATATATATATATACACATAGAGAGCGAGAGAGTCCATTTGTGAGGATAATGTAACTACTATATTGTTAAATGCATATGTGTGAATTTCAAGGGTTGTTTAACTGTTAGATTTGTGTGCTTCGGTTATTATGGTTATGTAGTTATTTTATTTGTATATGCATATTGGTATACATGGTACTCAGACATTGTTTGTGAAACTAACATGATACTAAAATACACCACGATTAGCTTAATCGTATGGTTATGTTATATTATTACGATGGATATATTTATAGTACTGGTACTCTTTATATGGTTTAACGGTGGGTCCTGAGTTAGGTTATCACTCGGTCCATAGGATAGTTATGGTTTGGTATATCTGTGCAAATGATAAAACGGTGTGAATCGGGTGAATACTATATGTTGGGTTAGCGTAAGATTGATTGATGACTCCAAACCGACATAATATATGTCTATTGGATTGTGTACATTTATATTGGATTGTGTACCCTGTGATATAAGGTATTTATGAGTTGGGTTATTTCTCTTTGGGAATTAATCTGAATATGCGAGTTGAGTTAAAGCTCTATGATTACTTGGATGATACATGAGTGGGTGAATCGCTTATGGTATCGCTTATGTTATGATAATGGATATTATTGGTATTTTCATATGGAGCCTCTTACCATTGTCTCGGATAAACAATCCAGCTAAACATAAGTGTATCAGGGGCTTCCTTATTTGGATTTCGACCGAGAGATGTCCCATGAATGGAGTCTAATTCAGCTGGGATCAAAGAGCTATTAATAATGAGATCCTTATGACCTACCTAGTGATATTTATTTGGTTTATGTTAATATTAACATTGTATATGTTGAGTCTCGGGATGACGTATCTTAACAACCAACTAAGTTAAAAAGAAGTGTATGGGTAAGTTCCTTATATGGACTTCATATATGGGATGTCCCACGCACGGAGCTTAGTAAAGCTAGGAGTTGAAAGATGGTGGGTTACTGGGACAATTAGTTTATACTTCATGTTTTACTCATTTTGAAAGTTGGTCATAGTATGGTAAGGTATGGATGGGTACAGTTACTTATAATTATATCAGGTTAGAGGATATGTGAGGTATGGTTCGTATGATTGCAGAGGAGAGAAAACGTGGGGACTAAATTGGTCGAATTTAATACCATCAAGAAAATAGATATTTCTAGCAAGTTTTTAGATTTTACCCAATTCTAATTTTTTTCCGTTGAGATATTATTGTTTCTATACATGAGTATTAAGATTGATCTAATAGACTTGCAGTGGTTGGAGATCAATTTCATCATCCTTAGTGTAGGAGTTATTATTTCATTTCAGTTAGGATTCTACTTTTTTTATTCAAAAGTTTATTTTTGGGATGAGGTGATTCTAGTTCATTTAATTTTCCATTTGAGACTATTGCATTATAAAAAATTATTATAGTGATGGATTCAGTTTTAGTGGATAGTTTTATTTAATCACAATCCAGTCATTTATATTGTTGTCCATTATTATTATTATTATATCGTGGATGGGTTTTTAATTGTCATTTTTATTTACCGTTGATGACGATAATGATATAAATTTCATAAAGCTTCTTATTACCAATATCTCAGCCTGATGATTTGCACATGGGTAATAGGTGGTGCTGTAGTTGATATTAAAGCATCTCAGTTTATAGTGTTCTTAGGATCTGTGTTGCGCTCCTTACATTTTCGCGATGCGTTCTTTATTGTTAGGGCCCTATGGTTATAATTATTTGTATGCACTATTAGTGATTGATATCTTGTACAAAAATCCTTATTTTATTTCGATGAAAAACACTCGAGGTAGAAGAGGACGAATAATGGCCAATAGGGCTACCATTTGAGGAACTGAGTCAGACCAACATGCACTATAGAAAAAACCAATTAACTTGGTTTCCATCATTCCTTAGGCAGTAACAACATGGCTGATCATCATTTTGCATCACCTTTATCACCCACAACTGTAAGTGGTTGTGCTGAATTAACCATAATCGTCTACTTTGGAGAGGGTACATGGGGTTTTTATTACGGGTAACCTTTCGGAGTTTATGGGAACCATGGATGTTTCAATGGAATATAAGTGGAAGAAAGATATTCAGAAACACTCGGTGATGATATAGTTCATAAAGTTTCATATGCAAATGGTTTCCATCTTTAAGTTGGTAGGTGAGGCATTACAGTGGTGGGAGTCTATCACAATTATCGAGGATAGGAGTATCATTGACATTGACGGATTCTGAAAGACGTTAAGGACAAGTATTGTCTACCGGCCTTAGATCAGCAAAAAAAGAAAATTTACAACCTTTGTTAAAGTGAGAAGCACAATGACGACATAGGATCAGAAGCTCATCAATCCTTCTCTATTCACACTTAAAGAGAAACAGATGGACTGTTTCAATAGGGGTCTGACTTAGAGGACCACACACGTATTATTGGAGAATTCGACATACACCATGTATAAACATGTGGTGAATATTGCACTTTTTGACTATTAGGATAACTTGGACTTCTAAAAGTCTAAGAATGGGAATATAACAAAAAATGGAGTTTCTCTACTCAAGGGTAAAATAACGAGTCCAATGGAGGAAAACACTTTCATCGCAAAGAGGACAAGAAATCGCAACATCAGGATCTGTATGGAGACTATCAGACGTGGAAGCAGTGGACCAGTAGAAGGAGTTCACAATGAAGTCTTCGAGGGAAATTTCTATGGATGTGGAGAGGAGGTTCATTCGCCTAGAGTTGTCATATTAATATGCTAATATTCCGAACAAAGTATGCTCAATATAATGAATAAAGTTTTCCACACTCCAATATCTACTGTTTACAGATATTGTAGTTGGTATATTTTAACAAAAATTTTGAAACAAATCGATTCATTTAAATATGGTGCTCTCTATAAAGAGTTTTCACATTGCATTTGGAGATCGAAGTTAAAGGAATAATTCGACTTGATGTGGATAGAGCTTGTTGAGTAAATTGGTTTAATGATAACAAATGGCTAGCTAATTGTATCAAGTTCATTCAAAACGGGCACCAACGTGAATCATGTTTTTAGGTGAAATGTCAACTAGTCAATGATTGGAAAGTTTCACCTCTTTCTTTAAGAAATATATTTCCTCAAATAATTCATTGATTTCTTTATGATTCAATTTGGCTGGGGCAACATGATGAAGAATTAATGGCAGATCACAAAGATATGATTGAAAAGCCCAAGGTGAAAATTATGCATGACTTACTTATGCATATGGTTGATATCTATACAAATGAAATGTTTTATAAATTACAAGATTATATGTTTAAGAGATTTAACGTATAAATTTAAGCTTGTGAAGGAGGATGAAAGAAACTCCGTCTATAAGATTCAAAAAGCGCCATTGGGAGAAATTTATTATGACAATATGTCAGATGTTGCTTCTTGTACTTAAAAGTTCTAAAGCTCATAAGTCCCTTGCATACATGTTTTAGACTACTTTTATAAAATGTCAGATGTTGTTTTAGACTACTTTCATAAAATGCATACTTATAAAAAATATCAAATCAATATATTTTGACTCGGTGGACTAAAACAATAAACTCCAGGGTCATCGTTGATGATAATTGCATTGAGATAATTGATGACCGAACATATCTACACAAACATAATCAACTAATTAAACCATCATTGGATGTTGTTGACACTCTCCTTATTAGTCAAGAAACAACCAAGGTTTACATTAATGCTTTGGGTGGGGTGCGTGAAAAAATCAATCAAGAGGTTGGTTATGGTACACATTTTCATTTTGAAGCCATATCAAAAACTAACATTGCTAGTGTTGTTGCTTACTGGAATGTCAGTAGCAACTATTACAACAAAGAGAGTCAAGTGTATGCAAAAAGGTGTGCAAAAATGATTAAGGGGTGTGCAAAAAGGGTTAATAAAACCATATGATTTAATGTGTGTGGTTTGGTTTTCCAATCACGTGATAAAAGAAAATGACCAGTGCTTATAAATCAATAAGAAAATTGTAATGTTTCCTTTAAGTAAATCCAGTGGCCCCAAAACTTTAGAGAGTGTAACATTTTGCCCCTAAACTTTGTATGTAACATTTAAGCCCCTAAACTTTGTTATGTACGTAACAGCGGCCCTTCCATCAATTTTTCAATTAAATCTAATTAAATTAGACCATGTTATTAGTATATCGGCACATATGTCTTTATCTCCCGCATACCTTAAAACTAAACTTAATCCAAATAATACCCAAATGAACAAAAAACTATTGATAGGACATATTATTAATTTACAAATAGTTTTTTTTATCGTTTGGAGTTATTTTAGGTATGGGGTTTCAGTACTGGAGTGACAAAATATTTTTGTCATTTTATTTCTTTATATTTAATGAAAATGGGAAGGGTGGGACACTAATGCAAACATTACACAGTTCAGGAGCATAACTGTTTAAAATGCATATAAATGTGACACCCCGCCCAATTAAATATCGAGTGATCAGTCCTTTATAAAATTTTAAAAAAATGTTCGGTTGGTTCATTCTTAGCATCACTGTCGAAAACATAATAACTCATTTAATCACCTAATATAATTAAGCTAAGTGTTAAAACATTTTTTTTCCTTTTTAATTGAAACCATTTAAATACCAATCCAAGAAATTTAATAAAAACCATCCACGCATAATTAATTAATACAATACTAAATCAGAATCGCATGCAGAGATAACTAAGACTGGATAAAACCTTCCACTTCCAAAATTCCAAACCAACCCATAAAAACCATAAATCCAAATGAAAATGAATGAAAAGTAAACTGAACATAATCTCTGAAAAATTGTCTAAGGAATGGGCGACACATGCCCTAAAAAAAAGTCTATAAAGAATGAAAATGAAATGATGGAGGCGTCTAATACGAAGACTTATAGCTTCCACAACAGCTGCAGTACGCCAAGCAATCCAATCTCTAAGCCTGGTGTCCCTGTGGCTGAACACCCGATATAATATATATATATATATATATATATAGCAAGAGAGAGAAGAGATGCAAGAAATGGGCCAGAGCCCGATGTGTGAAAATATTTGTTTTAGCAAGTATTTTACATTTGCAATAAAGCAAGTATCAATTTCATGTTAGTTCGAACTCTCACATGAGATTCTCACCTCTCGTCTATTGTACACGCCTAACGTACATCTATCCCCATCTAGCCATTTGTAACATTTCTAACTAGATGAAGACTTACGCTTCTTATTATAACTCGTAGTAGCATTTCACATTTCCCAATTTCCCCATTATTAATATCAGCATTTATTAATAAATTCGGTTAAGTGTTATCACACTAAGTTAAATATTCACAACTTACATCACTTAAGATTGTACTAACCCAATATCCTATAATTATCTCTCGGTAAGAATAACACAATTATATATATACATATATTCACCACTATAATATACATATACTAATACAACACCCCGAAGGCTAAACCTGTAGTGCATTGTATACTCTGCTATTATGTCCCGGTACATCTCGTACTCAAATAAGGACTATCGGTTCGGAATTTTCCACTAACCATATATACAAAACACACAGAATGGAGGGGAACATAGTTCACATATCTATGGGTCACGCACATACCTACGCTCCCATGGTCAGTTGGCTTATTAACTCACCAATAAGCCTTCACAGTCCTATGTTCTGAGATACAAGTCAATAATCCCCTCAGGATAAGACTGTCTCTACACCACCTCCCATGATAGAAAGCAGCTAGGTATGTCATACACATAATACTAGTAAGTAATAGGTATTCACACATCCTATTAATAATTATAGATATTCTCCCAACCTTCTTATATATTTTCCATACGTATTTCATTCTCATTATTACGCCTATTGAAGTATTACTAAATTACTACCGTTCCTCAGTAATTTCCAAAGTAACTCTTCTTTTTGGATTAATTAAAGTATAAACTCACATACTTCCTCGTTGACCTACCTCGTTTTAAATTTGTTAACTGATAAATTTCTCTCATTCGTAAAGACTGGAAAATCCCTAAACTGCCCCTAAGAAATTTCTCAGAAATTCACCCTATCGTTCGAACCAGATGGCATGTCGTTCGAACGACTGCCTCGTGTCGCTCGAGAGACTTCGCGCGAAATGCAATCTCGCTTGAACGACTTCTCACGAGATCGCGCGAGACTGTATTGTTCGTCTCCTACCCAGAATTTCAGCATTTTCCACCATTTTTAACCCTAAAACATCTAAATTAACGTCTCAATCTCCAAATAAACTGTTCTAATTCGAATCTTATCAATTATATATGAATTCTAACATCCTAGAGTCATCAATTCATTACGAATCATCAATAAAGCATGGAATCCCCAATTTAATTTACCAAAACCCTAGTTCTTCAAATTCATATTCAATAACACAAAATCTCCAGATTCGTTCTACACATGAGTTCATCAAAACGTGATCTCTAGTCTACATACATGAGGGGTTTCAATTTAATAATTCTCAGATTCAATCTACGTATCCTAATTCCTCAATTTTCATCACTTTTATTCACTAAGACATGATTATAACATCCCTACACTAACATGAATATAATAACTGCTAAGGTACACTTGCCTTGAATTTGTCATATGATTTCTTGATGTTGTTGGTATGGTTGTATTTCTCTTGTCCCGATCTACCCGGTAGTGGTGGTGGTTGTGCAAGGTGGTGTTATCTTGGCCCTTTTCTCTTGGAAATAGCTCTCCATCACACCTTCTATGGCCGTTCTTTATTTCCTGACACTTTTTAACCCTAATTGGACTTTCTTAGGCTGATAAATAACTCTTAATTTTCGTCCATTAATTAGGCCCAAAAATACAATTTACCGTAATGCCCTCGCGGGGTGCCGGTTAGGCCAAAAATTGCTCCGGGACCCAAACTAAACATCCGGGTATACTATTTTGACTATCTCGAGCCTTTCGGACTCAACAATGCACTCTAAATGACCATATGAGTTACTAAAAATAATTTATATATTTATTTCATTAAATTAGCCCCAACACAACTCACACGCGCGTCTGACTTAATTTACTAAACTGTCATATTTCTTACTCTTGACAATTTACCGAAGTGTATAGTTCCATATTACATATCACACAGTAATATTGAATCAATAAGTATTAACTCTGGCACATTAGTTAATATTTATTTTAAATCCGGATTAATCAACAATTAAATTCTCACATTTTAATTCAATTAATCCCACAATAATAATTAATCCTTTAATTATTAAATCATAAAAATATGGGGCATTACAATAAATAATAAAAATTAACGGCCAAAATGTTACAGTGGCAAAAGTTCAGTGGTCGCGTGTATGATTTACTCATTTCCTTCATTTAGATACTTGGTACTTTACTTTATTTAATTTTTTTTATAACTAGTGATATTGGGTTTGTGACGTAAATATTCTTCATGCAATAACAACCCAAGCCAAATTTGAGATGATGATAGTGATTCTTCCGAATGAGATTGCAAAATCCCCTAACTAGGGATGTGTTTGATAAGAAAGTTAAAAAAATAACTTAAAATTAGTTCATTTTCACGAGAAGCTGGAAAACGAGTGGAAAAATATAGGAGTGATATGATCTTACTTTTAAAGTTTTCCATGGATATCAATTCTTTGGGACTTGGGTAAGAAATATTTTCCACAAAAAATGATAAAACTATGGAACACTTTTCGTATTTATGACCATTGTTTTGATAGAATGTAGATGAAATCAAGTACCCCAAAAGTAAAAAAAAAGAACTGAAATTACTATTTTCCATGAAAAATAATTTCATACCAATCAAACAGATACAAAGTGTTTTTTTAAGTTGTAAAAGTCAAATAACTATTTTTTCGAGAATATCTTCATAAGACACACGTGAAAATATTTTGATGAGATTTGGATGTATTCCTAGTGTTTGGCGTGATTTGAAGACTATATTTGGATGTAACATAAATTTACTTTTATGTTTTATTTGAAGACAGAGTTTGCTTGTATTTGAATTGAATTAAAATTTTGTTAGATAACTCATTTGTTTGTATTGGGATTTAGAATTTGTTGTATTACTCATTTGGTTATATTTTAACTTAAACATGGTTGTATTACTCATTTATTTAATTTAAAAAAAATACATTTTATTCAAATACAAGTTTTAACACATTTTTTTTAAAACGCCAAGCTGATGGAGTTAAAAACCAAATATCATTAGTTTGGCTTTTTTAATAAAAAATATTGATGGAGTATTTTTTTGATAAGGAAAACTTATGGAGTTTATAAAAATTAGTTTACAACTGAATGCGAGAGTTGATTATTTAATTGAGAGTTAGGCAAATTACTGCTCATTAACAAGAGCCCGTGCTGAAAATTATGTATTTTTGTGAGGATGTCCATACATATTTCCTGAATATCTTTGGGGACACCTCACCTTGTACTATAAATAGGGTAATACCTCTAATTCTCTTTTCCTCTATTTATACACCGATAAAAATGAAAAATTCTCTTTTCCTCTAATTATCTCTCTATCTTATATTTTTACAACACTATCAGCATGATACCCCATCATCTTAGGATTTCAACTTAAATTTGATGGCATACTTTGTAGGTGAATACCGGTGTTTAATATATTTTTCCACCAACAACTAATCTTGGCAAACATTTTCATTAAAGGTTTGGATCACGTTTACTTTAACTGGTGTTTCGTTTTCATATCAAAGGTAACCACATTTACTTTAATTATTTATATATCAGATTCTTTTACCGACGGAACCTCCCATGACAACCGTTTCTCTCCCCCAAAATTCCATGCCAGACGACCCTAACCCTAAAACCCCAGATCCAAAAAGAGAGGAAAAGAAACTTTTTGCATCGATTCTTGGTGGCGGATCCAACCTGCATAAAGTTAAAACCTATCAATCAATTCAAAGGAGAACCTGCCCTTCATTTCAGTGAAGAGGACATCGCAATCTTGGCACCACCTTATGAACACACGCTTATTGGGGAATTCTCATATGGCAGACCTGCTATGGAAACAATCAAAAAGGTATTCCTAACATTCTCTCTAAAGGATGGTTTTGATATTGGATTGATTGATCATAACCACATACTCATTAAACTCTCATCCGAAGAAGACTATCTAAGACTTTGGCTCGGGGAAAAATGGTTCATCTATAAGGCTCCTCTCAAAATTATTAAATGGACCCCATAATTTAATCCTCATACTGAATCTTTAATATACCCCATCTGGGTTTCTCTACCACTTTTACCTGTTTATTTGTTTAACAAAATAGCCATATTCTCTATTTTAAAAGTTGTTGGTACACCGCTAAAATTAGATGAAGCCCTGTGAATGTTTCAAGACCAAGTCAGGCTCGTGTATGCGTGGAAGTGGACATTTTAAAACCCCAACCTAAACGTATATGGATCAGATGTTGTTCCAATGGCTTCTGGCAAACTTTCGTGTATGAAAAAGTCCCTCCCTTGTGCAAATATCATAAGAAAGTAGGTCATTTAGAGGTTACGTGCTCCATGAAGGCGGAATCTGGTTTGAATACCACTGAGAATGATGGAGACAACAACAAAGGAAAAGAAATAATCCAACCCATTCAGAACTGTCATACAATTATTCCCAACCAAAAATGGAAGGAAAAGCTCCCTAAGAAACCAAACAATACACCTCAAAACCCTACACTGTCAAACCTATATACCTCAAAACCAATTGCCGCCCATCCATACACAAACCCTAATACCACGTTAAACAAAAACTTTGAAATCGGAGAATCGTCAAACCCCTTTAATTCTAATTCATCACCTCTCTTTTCTGACACTAACCAAAACTCACAACCCCTCATAAATCTTTCACAGAATCTTGAAAAACCAAATGAACTTCCCATTTTTCTCGAAAACAATGACTTAAAAAAATGTGAATTATTTGACTTCGACATGTCACTTCTACCAGCACTCATTAAAGTACCCAAAAATCCATCTTTGCTGAAAAACCTGAACCTCTCTCCCAGACCCAAAAAATATCCTTCTGCCATCATAGTCAGTGACAAATGGAAACCTAAATGGCTCTCAGATAATGAAAATGAGGAAAATGTTATAGAATTTTGTAAAGAAGATTCTATAACTTTTTCAAACGAGTTGAAAGAAAAATACCTATGTTTACGTGCAGAAGAAGAATTCACAGTGGTTTCTAGGAGGAAAAGGAAAAACTATAAAACCTTGGCCCAAATCTATCCTATCACCACCAGATCGGCAGGTAAGGTAGCAAATACTAAATCTCCAACTCTTATTAATGATTAGTCTCCAATTCTAGAATATTCGTGGGATGGCTAATCTCCCCTCAATTCATACACTCAAGCAAATCATCAAAAAACGTAAAATTGGCGTTATTCCACTAATGGAGCCCAAACTTGAGGAAATTAAACTGCAGCAAGTATGTAAGAAAATCGACTTTTATGGGGGTATTTTTAATTCAAACAATAAAATATGGGTTTTTGGGAAATTTGATTGGGTTATAAACATTATCAAAACCAAAGATCAGATGATCACCCTTAGAGCTAGGCATGCGAATTTTGATAGCCCAGTTATCTTTCATCTGTGTATGCTAAATGTGATAGGGTGGGTAGAGAGGAACTTTGGGATGAAATTCTTGACATTGCCAATAAATATAAGGAGAAATGGATCATTGAAGGAGATTTTCACATAGTCACAACTCAAGATGAAATGGTTGGGGGAAATACAATTGATCTTAGAGGAGCAGATGAATTCAACAATACACTAACCCAAGCCGGTCTACTAGTGTTTCCATTTAATGGGTCTCATTTCACATGGTGTAATAATTATGATGGAATATCTCGGATATGGGCTAGACTTGATAGAATCCCTGGAAATAATGAATGGTTTCTCATAAATAGCCTCACCACCGTTCAACACCTTCCTCGCATTAAATCTTACCCTAGTCCTCTTGTCACTAGTATTTCTTTACCAAATGATAGGATACCATTTCCATTCATTAATGCTTAGACATGTCACCATTCATTCCTGGAAGTTGTAAAATATGCTTGGACAGTGCCCCAATCTGGAGACCCAATGAAAATCTTTGCCTTGAAACTCAAATACCTAAATCAATCCCTTAAGTGCTGGAATCGTTCAACCTTTAAAAAATTGATGCTAAGCTCAATGAAGTCGAGGACAACCTGCTGATAAAAAAAGTTATCTCAAACCTTGATCCAAATGAGGCGAGCAAAACTGAATGGAGTAGAGCTTAAGCGGATTATCTGTTGGAAATGAAAAATGAGGAATCATTATGGAGACAAAAAGCAGGTATCAAATGGGCAGAAGTTTGAGACTGTAATACTAAGTTTTTTCACTCTTTGGTGAATCATCAACGAAGTATTAACTCGATCCATAAAATTAAAAATAAGGATAACATATAGCTATGAAGTGGGCAGAGTTTTTCATACATACATGTATTTCTTTGGGGAGAGAGGACAAGATCAGATTTTGGAAGGACAGATGGGGCGATCAGGGGTCCATAAAGGATCTCTTTCCTGGGATCTTCAGCCTTGGAGAGAACCAAGACGGGCTAGTGGCGGAACATTGGGCTTCTAGCAGGGAGGGTGAGAGATGGGATCCGAAGTTCAGAAGAAGGCTCTGGGATTGGGAGCTTCCGAAAGCAGATATGTTCTTTGAGTGGTTGAGCTCAGCTCTACGCCCGACGGATAGGGAGGACTGCTTGCACTGGAAGGGTGGGGGAGCAGGGGTGTTCTCGGTTAGGAGCTACTATACAATCCTGAGTGGTAGAGGGGACCACTTGGATCGCTTCCCTTGGAAGAATATTTGGAAGTGGAAAGTATCGCCGAAGGTCAGATTTTGTGTGTGGACGGTAGCTAGACAGTCCATTCTTATGCTTGAGGGGCTTCAGAAGAGAAGTTTTCGGCTTGCTAGTCGATGTTGGTTATGTAAGGAGAAGGAAGAGAAGACAAATCACCTTCTTTTACACTGCAAGGTGGCATCAAGTTTGTGGGAGATATTCTTTGCCATTACTAGGACACCTTGGGTTATGCCCGGGTCAGTGAGGGATCTCTTAGAGGGTTGGAGATCTCCGAAGGGGAGGCAAGGTGTCAGGCGTGTGTGGCGGTCTGTTCCTCATTGTATTTTTTGGACGATTTGGAAGGAGAGGAATTCAAGATGTTTTGAAGGATATGAGACAGCACCCCCGAGACTTCGTTATCTGTTTCTGAGCACGCTTATTTTTTAGTATAAGGGTAGCTTGACAATCACGAGTACAAAGGTTCTTGACTTTGTTGACAAGCTACAATCTATTACATAGCATGTGAATTCTAAGTTGAGGGTGTATTGAGTTATTCTTTTCTGTATTTTTTCCTTTTTTCAGTTGCTTCATATACTCCCTGTATACGGGTTCGCACCCTTTGCGAGGTTTTAATGGCATTTAATTAAAAAAAAAAATCTAGACTGCCTCAGTTTATGAAATGGAACATGAAATTTGTAGCCACTTCAAAGAAATTATGGGAGAGCAGTCATCTTTGGCTTATAATGAGGAGTTTTTCTCTTGCATCCCAAAATTGATAAACGATGAAATAAATGACAGACTTACGAGGATACTAAATGAGGAAGAAATTAAGGGAGTGATATTCTCTATGAATATAGAAGGTGCAACAGGCCTAGATGGCTTTAATGGCGTGCTTTTCAATAATCTAGGGACATTATCAAATCAGACCTTATCACAGCTATCCAATCCTTTTTCCTGGAAAGAGATATTCTAATAGGCTGGTCAGCCACAACAATAATTCTCTTTCCAAAAATTCTAAATCCAATAGGAAGCTCTAATTTTCGACCTATAAGCTTGTGTAACTTCTCTGGTAAAATCATTTCAAAAATCATAAACAACCATTTATGAGATATACTTCCCAACATTATATCTTTATCTCAAACGGGTTTTATCAAAGGGCCTGATATCACTAAAATATTCTTTTAGCCCAAGAAATGATGAAAAGTTTTAATAAAAAACTGCGTGGAGATAATGTGGTCTATAAATTAGACATGTCTAAGGCATATGACCGTCTTTCATGGCACTTTATTATTAAAACGCTTCGATCATTTGGATTTTATGAACTAATCATTGATTGGGTTGGGGGATGTATTTCAAGTTGTTAGCACTCAATATCCATTAATGGAAAGCTTTGCGATTTTTTCTAATTGAAAAGAGGAATTAGACAAGGGGACCCCCTTTCCCTTACACTTTTCGTCATCGCAACTGAAGTTTTATCTCTTGGCCTACAGAAACAGATGGGAAAAGGAGATATCCACAATTTTACTCAACCTCTAAAATGACCAATCATTTCATCATTATCATTTGCTAATGATATCCTTATTTTTGCTACAAGTGATAAAAGGAGTGTCGGGAATCTCCTCCAATTTCTTAAAGTTGATGGAAATAACTTGGGCCAGCTCATTAATCACTCCAAAAGTTTTTTCTTGATGTCGAACAACACCTCCAAGAGGAAGATTCAAGCGATGACTCAATTGGCGGGCTTTCACTACAAAAAACCTACATTCAAATATCTGGGTGTTTTGATATATGAAGTAAGAAAGAAACGGGTTCCCTTCCAATCTTTGGCAAAAAGTATTAAAAGTCGAATCACAGATTGGGCCTCTAAATCTCTAGCACAAGCAAGAAGAAATATCCTCATTAAGAGTGTTGCACTATCTATGACTTTCAACTACTTGGCTGCCATTGATTCGCCAATCACGACCCTTAAAGACATCAACAATGCCTATACAAACTTTATGTGGGGTACCAACGAAGGTAAATTCGAAAAACACTGGTTTAATGGGACAAAATTTGCCTTCCTAAAAATGAACGAGGCCTTGGTATTGGATCTCTTGAAGATGTGTTTAGTGCGTATACATGTAAATTATGGAATTCATTATTTAGTAAAGATGGTGTTTAGTCTAAATTCATGAAAGCAAAATATAGAAAACTTCAAAATCATGAATTTAGTGGCACAACATCTTTTTCCAGTCATACTTGGAAAAGAATGCAAAGGGATCTTAACACTTACAAAGACTTGGAGTTGAAGGACAATTTCAGTCTTAAGCTTGCTTGGGATTTCATTCGGAGACTTTTTTTTTTTTTTGATAAGAAAATGAATCATTAAACCAAACCCGCCTAAGGGGGAGGAAACCCGTATACAGGAAGTATACAAACAAAAAAGCGCAAGGCCGAGCCCCAGAACAGACATCACAGACCTCTAAAACTCCTCCAAAAACTCGAGGAAGAGAGATAATGACGAATCATTTCCTCCCTTCAACCAAGTAAGAAGAAGGCTCAGAAAATAGAACCGAATTCGGAGACTTTTACATGATGGTTTACCCCTTGATGAGAATATCAAGAATTTAAAAAGTTCTCTTCCCTCGAAATGTAGATGTTGTGAACAACCCAAGAGGAAAACAGGGATAATTTATTTGTCAATGGTGAAATAGCGAAAGAAGTTTTGAATTTTTTTACAAAAAAATATTGGTTTAACATTTAATTTCACTACCGTGAAAGGAGAGCTAATGAATTGGTGGTTATGCACTAGGAAAAAATCGACCAAGGAAACTCTATCTAATATGATGCTTTTTTTCATTTGTTGGAGAATTTTTTGTGACAGGAATAAAATGGAGTTTGACAACATTGCGATGAATGCCCGA
Source organism: Sambucus nigra (assembly GCA_949130495.1). Classification (NCBI taxonomy): domain Eukaryota; kingdom Viridiplantae; phylum Streptophyta; class Magnoliopsida; order Dipsacales; family Adoxaceae; genus Sambucus; species Sambucus nigra. The sequence goes on along the minus strand of OX422218.1, from coordinate 289,792,305 downwards.
AATATCATAGGATTGGTCTACGATGACATTGAAGTGGCCTTTAAAGTGAGACCTTTAAAATTTTACCTTGCTCCTTTTATATAGATTTGTTCAAAGAATTTCATATTTCTTATGTTTAGCACTTTCTTAGAGTTGGTTTGTAATTTTATTTTATTCATAGACTGGCTCCATCATGTAATGCCACCTTGAGAGGGCTTCTCATCATGAATAAATTCTATTTCCTCTAAAAAAAGATTCGTTTACCGACAATAAAACATCACATACCCATGTGTATCTGAGTAGTTATATCCCCAAAATATTAGTTTAGACCTGAATCTCCACACATTTTCTCACTTATTTAAATTAGATTGAAAATGCATTAAATATTACAACATCATTTTTCAGCTGCTTGGCCTGTCCTTTTCTTTATTAATAAAATTATCTTTTTATATACTATTTTAATAGATAAATGTCTCTTTAACTATCATATTTATCGTTTTATCATTAAAACTTTATTTTTTACCTTTTAGTTCATTAAAGAATTAAATTTTTAATGGAATTTTATTATAATAAATATCCCCCTAAAATTTCACTTATTTCATGTGTAGAACCAAAATTTCTTGCCAACTAACAAATATCAAAAACTCAAATTTTAATTTTTAGCTTGAATCCCTAATTGTGAACCTAAAGTTCCAGCTATTAAATTCAATTTTTAATATTGCTTCAATTATGCATCATATCCTTTTCTAATTATAATTTATTAATTGGACATGATGTCAAATATTTTGAAACTTGAGTTTGAAGAACTTGACATTTGTTTGGTAAATTATCTTAACTGGTTTTAAGATGTGAATCTCCATCTCCAAGTTCGAAATCTTAGTGATCCCATAACACCTGATAATAGTATGTCCCGTCAAGACAAATCTAGTCAAAATGACTTAAAGACTAAGTACTTGAGTGTTAAAAATCCTCCTGAATTATGAAACTCCCTAAAGGAGCATTATGACGACCGAAATTCGGTCCTACTTCCATGCACATGTCATGGATGGATAAACCTGAGATTTCTTGATTTCAAAATAGTATTTGGATATACTTTTATCATGTCCAAAATATCTCGTAGATTATGTGGAGAAAAGGCGGAGGATGCAGATATGTAGAGAAAACATTCTCCATTTTTTATGCCTCGAATATTCTCAAGCAACAGTAATATTGAGAGCGGGAATTCAAAAAGTACTCTGAGTTAATCACTTGTTTCCTAGCCGCTGAGCATAATAATGATTTATTGATACAAAATCATACATCTCGGTGAACTAGATCAATACCACTCCGAAAAATGAATGCTAATTATATTCAAAATATTAAAAGAGACCAAGGCTATATGCAATGAGGCCGTGGCAAATCCATGAGGTGGTCACTATAATTATGGACCAAGAAAATAATTGACTTCAAGCCCAACAGAAGTGGAATGGCCTCAACAATAACAGGAATAAAAAATTAGTTCTCTCATATCCAAAATAATTTTTTCATGGATGTGGTTGTAATGGGCATTGGATACAAAATTGTGTTCGTCCAAGAAAGTGGTGAAAAACTATCAATCCTAAAAAAGGGGAGTGAAGGTAAATGTTGCGAAAGGTCCTGAAGACAGATGGATTATGTAGAAAAACATTATGGAAGGTTTTGAAGATAGCTAGAAAATTGATGATAATCAATTTACTATTGATGACTTTTACTAAGATGAGGATGGAAATCCCATTGATAACGAGACCTTAAATGCCATAATTGGGACCCCTTAGTAAGACCTCTAAGAACTAAATAAATTGTGTTTTCTTTTTACTTAATGTTGATATAGTAATGGTTTTTTCATTATGCCTAAAACATCTTTATGTTTTTGTTTAAATTTTAATTTTGATAAATAACGTGATTTTTACATTTACCTTTGCAATGCTTAAATGGTTGATAAAACTAAATTTTAATTATATTACTCATCTAAAAGGTATGTATAGACAACCCATCCTAGTACCCCCCCCCCCCTACAAGAACCTCCTTAGGTCCCTATCACTCACTCGTTCAGCATAAACCCTAAGTCATACTTTGAGTACCGATCTATAGGTCACAGGGGGCTCTCGGGACCTGTTTGACTTTGGCCAAGTCTCTCATTTATGTAAGAGATCAATGAATCTTTGACAGCCTTTGAATCCCCTTTCCAATGGTCCATCTTGTGCATGAATCGGCCATACGATTTGGACGAACGATCCATTTTACTCTGAAAACCGATCTAGAGGCCACCGAGCGCTCCTGGGCCCCGTTTGACTCCAATCAACTCGCCAACTTGGGAGAACCTGAATGAAATATCAAAGGGCACTGGATACCCTTTCTAATGGTCAGTTACATGCACGAATTATCATTACGGTATGGACGAATGAAACTCTTAAACGGGTCATTATCGGGTGTTTCTAGACCCCATTTGACTTTGGTCAACTCTTCGAACCAAACGAAACTAATTGAAATATCAAAGGGAACTGAATACCATTTTCAACGGTTCATTCCGTGCACAAATTGGTCTTACGTTACGGATGAACGATCTGTTTTCCTCCAAGGATTTCCTGTCTAGAGACCAATAAGCTCTTTTGGGCCCCGTTTGACCTTGGTCAACTCCTGAAATTGGGAGTGGCTCAATGGATTCTTGAAGGGATATGAATACCCTTTCTAACAATCCACCCCGGGAGAAATTCTGACTTACATATTGCATTTTACGATTATTTTTTCAGAAAACTTGTCCTTGATGGTCGAATGGCACCCTCAGGACCCTGCTTATTGGAAGTGGTCTTGAGGTGCGATGCCGATAGGTAGGTCCAGGACCTTGCCGATCGGCAGTCCCCTTGGCCCTAAAAATAGAGGCCATGACCTCACATGAAAAGCACCGCTGAACATCCCTCTAAGAAAATTCAAAGTTGTCCCTTCCTAAAAAGTCTATATCCTACATTCCATTCCATTAGTTTCTTATTTTGTTTAGTAAATTTCTCCCATATCTTCATACCACTTTCATCCCATTTCAAGATCACCATATCTACATTCAAGATCAACATCAAGCATTCATAAGGAGGTCCAATTCAACATCCGTTTCTCTAATTCTCTTATTTCATTATTAGTTTCTTTATTTATACTTTAGGACTTTATTTGATTACATCACAAACATTAATATCAAACCTCTATTAGTAGTATTTGCGCATACTCTATTTTCATAAAAAGACCAAAAATATGAAAAAGAAGGTTTATCTATAAATTCCAAAAGAGGGATCATCATCTCATGTTCTCACTTTTAAAACATATCGTCTCTACACACACACATATAAGATAAATCCCCCTCTTGGATTTATGGATAAAGCACCGCCTAATGTTATATTCTAACTATGTGGACTTTGATGCCCCATGGGCTATGTAGGCGTCTTAGGTAAATCCCTAGACTCGAGTCCTCCTTTATGCACATTTATAATATTGTTCACACACACACACACACACACACACACACACACACACATATATATATATATATATATAATGAATGTCATATCCTTGCATGCTTGTGTTTCGTCTGATATATACATTCATTTTTCCATAACGACTTTTGATTCGACAAACACTCATATTATATTTTGAATAATTATTTTTGAGAACACTCCTAAGGATGAATTCATCCCGTCCTTTTCCATGACGCGAGTTGAATGATTCCATTCTCTATCTATGTTATGCACATAAGCATACACTTTACGGAGTCTAAAACGACAAGATTAACGCATGCCCATGAGAGATCAAAAGGGCGAGATGGTGACATAACACCTTCCCATTCCATAACCTAGTCCCCAAACCTTTGAACTTTTTGGTTTCGCAAGCTTTAGTATTGTCTTTGATGTCATTTTCTCGAGGAAACGACATTTATTTTGCCTATTTGGTGCGAAGGGGGCTGACAATTCTATCTTTATACATTCCACATTGACGACGGATGAGAGCCCCGAGAAAGGGAGAAATCTCGTGCACGAGCCAAAAGGAACCTCAGAAAAAAAGGGGGAAGCCCCAGGATGGCCACAGTTGTGAATCTGTTGGGGATGACTTTTAAGAGGACTATACTCTAATTCTACATGGGTGTTATTCTTTTCTGCATGTGTGCGTATCCAGCTACCCATATGATCCTTTATCTCTTCTATATACTTTTTATATACATTTACCTCATGTTTATATCTACCTCATGTATATATAACTTTTCACTCACTTATACACTTCACACATTAATATATACTCTCCATGTATAGTTCACAGACTTACACTTGTGCATAGTTCCACTTCTACTCACATGTTCCACACACCAATTAGAACATCCATGCTTAGGCTTCACTAGCACACACCCACATTTCTCACACTTTTATATATCCATGCTCACTTACACATATCACACACCACTTATAGGCTCATTACCACAGACACTCACTTGTAAATGTTCACATATCACTCACTCTCTTTCTCTCTCGCACACACACACACACACACACACACACACACACACACACACACACACACACACATATATATATATATAGGGGGAGAGAAAGAGAGAGAGAGAGAGAGAGAGAGATATCCCCATGATTTCCTATCACCATGTTTAGTATAGTCTTGGTGCTCCATGATATATTTACTTTTCAAGATACTTGTATATTCTCCCTCATTAATGTAGTACTCCCTTTACTCATCAGGAAAATAAAAAAATACTCTCTCTTTATAATATCCTAATTAAGATCCATTCATTTTTGCACACTACATCACCAAAAGCATGAAAATATTGACCAAATTTTTTTCTCATATTGGGGGGTCACTTTGTGATGGGCACTGGTCCTGTGGGTCATAGTTATCCTAAGTGATATGAATCTCACCTTCCATTGACCTTGTACCTTAGATGTATATCGAATGGTTCCCCCCGCATCGGACCGCTTAACCGAACTCATGATGGGAGGTATATAGCCAGGAACTCGTTTATGTACGTCGAGTATATCAAATTCTCTCTCACACATACCATACCCACGAAGTATATCATGAGGAAATTTACATGCACTCACATATATACAATGGCTTGTCCACACGTACCGATGAATAATTGCCCTTATAGGCAAGAGGAATATCGTGAAAGTCATGCCAAAGGCGGGAACCCTTTCACTAGCCTAACAAGTGCATAAACCTTATATAGGGATCAAACTAGGTAAGTCATGTCTAGTTTTCTGGTTACCATGTGAAACTCTACCGAAATTTTAAGTCGGTATATCGCCCAAGTTTTCATGTGATTTCACCTTTTCAAAACAAGATCGTGTCCTTGAGTCTGAAACAAGTAAAATTGTGCCTTACATATTATGAAACCTTATTTTCCTACACTCAAGTACTGCCTGTCATTTTTCTACATTTAGGCAAAACTAATATAAGTGAAAGCCATTCTGAATCAGCAATGGCGGGTGATCCCCCCAAACCCCCTTACATAGATCGAAATTTTGCCAAAAGTTTTGCTTCTCTTCTAGCTGAATCCCCCTTGTCACTCCCTTCTAAATCAACAACTTCTTATAAGGGAGAACCTTCAGTTGAATTTTCCTGTGAAGAAATTGGTAGGCTGGCGAGTCCTTATAAACACTCCCTAATTGGTAGATTCTCTCCCGGTCGTCCTTTTATGGAATCTATCCATTAGGATTTTCATGGTTTCTCTTTAAAGGCTTCCTTTTCTACTGGGTTACTCGATGATCAACACATTCTTATCAAGTTATATTGTGAAGAAGATTTTATGCATTTGTGGCTTAAAGAACAGTTATATATTTTCAAAGATCCATTTAAAGTGATCAAATGGACTCCTGAATTTATTCCCGGTTATGATTGTCCAATTTTCCAAGTATTGGTTTCTCTTGCTCATTTACCAGTGCACCTGTTTGCTAAAACGACATTATTTTCCATTTGTCAAAGGATTGGTAACCCTCTGAAAATGGATGAAGCTAGTGCTCTTGTGACATGGCCAAGTCAAGCTCGTTTATGTGTTGAGGTTGATGTGCTGAAACCTCTTCCTCCATGCATTTGGATCATTAATGGGTCTCATGGTTTCTGGAAGAAAATTATTTACGAAAACGTTCCTTCCTTTTGTGGTTCTTGCATGAAGACTAGTCATTTTTCTGGTGATTGTAATGTTGGATATGCTAACCCTAATCCAACTATCATTAATACCAATAACCGGTAAAACTTTTCGATCGATAAACCAGTGGTCGTTTCCAAGGATAAGTTGAATTCTAGTCATGGTGCAACAAAGTGGAAAGAAAAGTGGAAAGATTAACGGGGTATCGTTATTTAGGAGTTATCTGCCTCTATAGTTGCTACAAATCCGGTGGTATCAAATATTCAAAAAAAATAATTGCCCACATCTCAGGTGGTTTTAAAAAATAACAATATTTCTTCTAACTTGATTGGTGGGGTCTAAGAAATTACCCCACATGGTTTAGCATCTACTTCTCTCACTAGAACATGTGTATATGCTCCCAAGCCTTATAAAAATATTCCCACAATTGTGGAGACTTTGGCCAATTGTGAATCTGACGATGATATTCCAATCAGTAATTCTTTTGCATCTCTCATGGATGATCCCATAATTGAAGAGGGTGAAATTATTCACAACTGTTCTCTCCATCATAAGCCTCCTCCCTCACCTGCTAAGTCTGAAGAAAATTTCTTTCTTTCAAATAACAATCCGTCAAAAGGTAAATAACTCCCGCTGTGGAAAACTACGGATGGTCTTTCTTCTTCTATGCGTCAAATATCTTCTCTTGAGGAATTAAAGACTTTCTCTTCGCAACTAGAAATAGAGCATGTTTGGCTTGGAAAAAATCCTTCTAAGTTCGCTGTTATAGAGGAATCTTCATACAATAAGTCTCATGTGGTGGACAAATCAGCAGGTTTTTCTAAAAAAAAAGGAAGAGTAAAACTAAAGGTGCTTTAGTTTCTAACATCAAAACCAGGTCTGCAACTAAATTTTCTCAAGCTTCCAGGTTTCCTAAATCTTTATGATTAGTCTTCTTTTCTAGAATATAAGAGGGGTGGGAAATAATTCTTCATCCGAAGACTAAAAAAGATTATTAAAATTTTAATATTCGCATGATTGCGCTTCAGGAGCCTAAAATTAATGAGGTGAATATTTCATCTCTTTCAAATAAAATTGGCTTTTCTGGTGGTTTTTCTAATATTGGTGGTAAAATTTTGGGTTTTATGGAACTTTGAGTGTAAGGTGGATATTATTAGAGATATGGATCAAGTTCTTACTATCTCAGTTAAATGTAACACCCCGTATTTTTTACGATTTAAATATTTATGTGATTAATTATTATTATGGGAATAAGTATGTAATTAATTATTGTGGTTGGATTAATTAAATTAAAATGTGAGAAATTAATTTGTTATTAATTTGGATTAAAATAATTATTAACTAGCGTGCCAAGGGTTAACACTTATTGTTGTGAACTATTAAATATTACTATGTGATATGTAATATGGAATTATGATAATTGATAAATTATCGAAAGTGAGAAATACGAGAGTTTGGTAATTTAAGTCTGTCACGCGTGTGAGTGGTGTCAGGACTAATTGAATGGAATAAAAAGAGAATTTATTTTTATTAACTCGTACGGACATTTTGAGTGCGCCGTTGAGTCCAGAAGGGTCGAGATAGTCAAAATAGTATACCCGGGTGTTTAGTTTGGGTCCCGGGGCAGGCCTAACCGACACCCCGAGAGGGCATTATGGTAAATTGTATTTTTGGGCTACATTAATGGACAAAAATTGGGATTTATTATATCAGCCAAGAAAGTCCATTAGGGTTAAGAAGTGACAGGAAGTTAGAACGGCCATGGAGGGTGTGAGGGAGAACCAAATTCCAAGAGAGAAGACTCATTTGGCATCACCTTGCATAACCGTGACCACCAACGCATAGATCGAGAAGAGAGGAACGTGTATGTACCAACATCACCAATGGATCAGACCGTCATATTCGAGGAAAGTGTTTATTAGTTGCTTTCTTTTAGCAATAATCATGCTCATGTTAGTTTAGGTGGAATTAATCATGATTTATATGTTAATTGGGTGAAAATTGGAGATTTAAATTATGATTAAGGATTGGTTTAATTAGTGGTTGGACTTCCTTCATGTATGTAGAGGATTAAAGACGAAATTTGAGTTTATATTGATGAACGAATCTGGGTTGATTGGGTTCTTTAATTGAAAATTTAGAAACTAGGGTTCATATGAATTGATTTGGGGATTTTATATATTTATGATGATTTATGACGAATTAATGATCCTAGAAGGTTAGGAATGATTTATAACATGTTAGGTGTTGATGGGTATTGATGATGAGTCGTTGGAAATTGAATCTTAGAGGTTTTTAGGTTCAAAAATGGAGGAAAAACGCTGAGATTTGGTGAAGAAGACGAACAGTGCAATCTCGCGCGAAGTCGCACGAAGTGGTTCAAATGAGATGGGGACCTCGCGCGAAGTGCTTCAAACGACATATCATTCTGGATCGAACGACATGTCAAAGTGGTTCAAACGACATCTCATTCTGGTTCGAACGATATGCATTCTGGTTCGAACGACATGCCATTCTGGTTCAAACCACAGGGTGAATTTCCGGGAATTTACTTAGAGCCCAGTTTGGAGTTAATTGGTTTATTGGAGTAAGAGAAACTACCTGAGAGAGTAGCTACAGCGGAAATATTGCGACTCTAAAATAAAAACCAATTTTAATTAATCCCAAATTTTAGTTAAACCCTAAGACATGCATCTAGATGATTTATCAAATAAAATATAGCATGCATGATAAAAATAAACAATTTCAGGAAAAATCCCCCAAAGGGGCAAAATCTTTTATTTTCATTATAATATTGTAACATACAATTTCGGATTACAATGAAAATACAATGACTAAGAATTACCCTCAGGTATCGGATTCTGTAGTCGGCGGCTTGAAATATCCCTTTCCAGGAGGGCAACAATGAATCCACACGCAGCGAACCCACATGAACCTCAGTCCAATCAACAAAGGAAGAACCGCAGCACTCCTTAATGATACGCAGCCATGAAACTTTGTAGAGACTCCCTCAGCAATGACAGGCAGCCCTCGGTTGCAAAGATCTCTCCACAAAGGTTTGAACAAACACAAGGTTGTGTTCTTGGGTTACCAAAAAGATTCACAAAGGTTTGGCAATTGTGTGAATCAAAACATGAGTCTTGGGACTCAAAAATATGAAGACTAGAGTAATTTGGACTCTAAAAAACATCTTCTAAAGTCTTGCAAAACAACTCCCCCAAAGTTGGTATTTATAGGAAAAAATATGAAGAGTCCCACGTTCTTAAAACTCTAAAATTCTATCCAGCGTACAAAAAAAAAACAGCATTCTTTAAGGAATTTTCTCTATCTTCAAAAGGCCATAACTCCTTCACCGTAGCTCGGATTGAGGTGCCGTTTTTTCCAGTATCTTTGTTGCGGCGAGCTCTTAAACTTTCTAGTTGACCAGACCTCCGAACTATGGATGTAAAATTACGAAAATGCCCTTGAACTCTCCTATAGTGCCTTTTTTTTACTGTTTTGACTTCCCTTGCGTACCACTTGCATTAAGTCCCTAAAATCTTGGACCGTGAAGTCGTTGAGGCAGATGTGGGACATATTAATGGAGATGTTGAATGCTTGATTCCCGGAATTCGGATAGAGGCCGTCATGTGAGATCGTGAGGTGACGTGCCAAATGTAGCGGCGTACGACATACACAAATGTAACATGTTGGACATGAGAAAAAATGTCCTTACAAATCTCCCCCTATGTCTATGCCGGTACATACATAAAAAATCCGAATTATCAAATATGAAATTGCCTATACAAATCTACCCTCCCATGAACCCAAAACTGGAAAAGGTACAAATGAATAGTCTTCATCGTTTGTTCTTCAAATCTTCAGGAATCTCAAATCTTTTCTCATCAGGGTGTGCAATTCAGAGATCATCAATATAGTACCTACACACATGAGATAAAAAAAAATACCAAGTGACATATCGAGTTTGAAATGAGATAAACATAGATACCAATATATGATAAGCATAAGTCAAATCTCAAAACTCCCCCAAAATTCAAACTCCCCCATAAAATGATAATTCTTTCTCCCCCTTTTTATGATGTCCCCAAATAGACAAATAAGAAGAATGAATCAAATAAGTAAAATCGGGGTGTCACGGTATACAAAAAAAATACACAAACTATTTTTGATTTTTTTCAATTTTTTATACAAAAAATAGATACCATTTTGAAAAAAAATGTAAAACATGATACAAAACTCACACCATGGATTTAAACTTAAACAACCAAGTCATGGAAAAGGAATGAATGGGTGTGAACACATTCGATAGGTAAATCAACTCAATCAATCATATGTGCACGATGCATATGTGTACCCCTAACGAATGAATATCAAAAGTATCCTTAGGTGTAAAAAAAAATTGTTGAATTTAGATGACATCGTCTTATGCAAATCAACAAATCAAAGTCAAAGTGATTTCCACACCAATAACGTCCAAAACTACGTAGCGCATTTTCAAGCATTTCAAGGACGTGCAAACCCGTTTTAAATTCTCCAACCAAACTCCCTCATATATATATATTCTTTTAGAGGTAATCTAAATTCTCAAACTTTGGAGAATTGGTGCAAAAACCTAAATGGCCCATAATTGGCATGATTTTTTTTTTTTTTTTATATTGCCTTTAAATTTTTGTTTTTTTGGGCTCTTTTAACCTCTTTGGACCTCGGATAATAAAATTCCTCAATTTTTAGGTCCTTTTTAACGGTGGCTTTTGCGCAAAGGATAGATGATTACCTTTCGCAACCCCTCCCCGTTTTTAAATAAAGCACACAAACTCACAAAACGGTTCTTATATGCACAATTTCCTTATCAAAAGAAATTATCGCGCTTGGTTCGTTTTAAGGACAGGATTGAAGTGAAAACACCCAACCTACATGTGATAAGACAAGCACAATAATCAAATAAATTCGTGCATGTGTGCAATAAAGGAAATATGAGTCAAACATGTAGGAAGTAACAATTAATTACATCTTAATGACTCCAAACATTATAAAGCACATGGATGAAATTGACATATTGTCTCAAAACACTATCAAATAGTCACATGAAAATAATGGAATGATGTTGTGACTCGGTCATCCTAAGTGTTCATCCATAAAAGGTGCAAACAAAATGCAAAAATCTTTTTGGATTTTCTCAAAATTTTAACAAACTAAATTTTTTTTGTATTTTTCAAAAATTTTCAAAAAAAAAATATACAAAAGGTACAAGTCATCACACTAGTAAAAATACATCACGAAACCACAACTAGTGTATGACAAACATGCAATCACAATCAACCAAAAGATTTCACATGGGGTGAATTACGTGCAAGCAAACGGGAATCGTGGACAAATAAACCATAAGCCTCTAAATCCGTTTTTCTAACCCAAATTGATGTGTAACGAAGTGTGGGGGTTTTGGGAATCGAATTTATTCTTTCATTAACCTTCTTAGGTCCATTTAAAAGCTTATAACAAAAGTGCATAAGATGACCTTGCCTACCACAATGTGTGCAAGAGTAAACCGGGCGATTTGTGTTCCCTAAAGGTGGCCCTCTCCTCAAATTTATCGGTTGCTCTCTCCTAATTTGCCTAGGTGGGTCTCTCCTAATGATCCTAGGAGGTTCTCTCACACGTGTGGGAATGGGTGCAACATATTTTTCAAGACCAATTCCACCCCTATCCGTTTTGATCTCGACTGTGCCTAAAATCTTATCAAGTTTTTCAGACCTAGACTCCAAATCAAATTTCACTTTACTTGAATTTTTCAATTTCACCTCAAGTTCACCTATCCTAGATTCAAGTACTAGTTTAGAATCCTCAAACTCTAAAAGCTCCTTTTTCATAGTCTCCATCAACCCTCTAAGACTATCTCTCTCACCCTCGACGTACTCAAGCTTCTCTTTCAAAATTTTCTCATGTGCCCTGAGTTCTTTAATTAAAAAATCATTATTTTTTATGGCACACTCTTTCAATTGAGCTTTCAATTTCAAATTTTCTTTCTTTGTTTTCAAAGTTTCAGCATAAAGTTCATTGAAAGCAGTTTGCAAGTCATGCTCATCTACACTTTCCTCCTCACTTTCATCCACACTCCGATCACCTTCACTATCATTACTAATCACAAGGATGGGAAACTCTCGCCTAGAAGCATAAAAAACTTCTTCTTCCGAATCACAATCACTAAGGGTAGTAACATGAGAAATCGGTTTATTCAATTTCTTCTTTAAATTTATGGTACACTCATGTAACGTGTGACCAACACCCTCACAACAAGGACACCTCTCAGATTCATTTTCAACAGAAGATTTAAAACAAGAGTTCGTGTGAATTTTCCAATTAATTTTTTCAAAAATTTGACATCGAAGATCATCAAAACCATCAAAAGCCATTTTTGTGTAAAAACAGGATCAAAACACAATAACTTAGTGCAACAGGCTCTGATACCAATTTGAGAGAGTAGCTACAGCGGAAATATTGCGACTCTCAAATAAAAACCAATTTTAATTAATCCCAAATTTTAGTTAAACCCTAAGACATGCATCTAGATGATTTATCAAATAAAATATAGCATGCATGATAAAAACAAACAATTTCAGGAAAAATCCCCCAAAGGGGCAAAATCTTTTATTTTCATTATAATATTGTAACATACAATTTCGGATTACAATGAAAATACAGTGACTAAGAATTACCCTCAGGTATCGGATTCTGTAGTCGGCGGCTGGAAATATCCCTTTCCAGGAGGGCAGCAATGAATCCACACGCAGCAAACCCACATGAACCTCAGTCCAATCAACAAAGGAAGAACCGCAGCACTCCTTAATGACACGCAGCCATGAAACTTTGTAGAGACTCCCTCAGCAATGACACGCAGCCCTCAGTTGCAAAGATCTCTCCACAAAGGTTTGAACAAACACAAGGTTGTGTTCTTGGGTTACCAAAAAGATTCACAAAGGTTTGGCAATTGTGTGAATCAAAACATGAGTCGTGGGAGTCAAAAATATGAAGACTAGAGTAATTTGGACTCTAAAAAACATCTTCTAAAGTCTTGCAAAACAAATCCCCCGAAGTTGGTATTTATAGGAAAAAATATGAAGAGTCCCACGTTCTTAAAACTCTAAAATTCTATCCAGCGTACAAAAAAAAAACAGCATTCTTTAAGGAATTTTCTCTATCTTCAAAAGGCCATAACTCCTTCACCGTAGCTCGGATTGAGGTGCCGTTTTTTCCAGTATCTTTGTTGCGGCGAGCTATTAAACTTTCTAGTTGACCAGACCTCCGAACTATGGATGTAAAATTACGAAAATGCCCTTGAACTCTCCTATAGTGCCTTTTTTTACTGTTTTGACTTCCCTTGCGTACCACTTGCATTAAGTCCCTAAAATCTTGGACCGTGAAGTCGTTGAGGCAGATGTGGGACATATTAATGGAGATGTTGAATGCTTGATTCCCGGAATTCGGATAGAGGCCGTCATGTGAGATCGTGAGGTGACGTGCCAAATGTAGCGGCGTACGACATACACAAATGTAACATGTTGGACATGAGAAAAAATGTCCTTACACTACCAAATAGTAAATTCAAATAAGATGGAATTTTGGGAAAAGTATGTGGGAATTAATACTTTAATTATTTCGATATAGAGAGAATGTACCTTGGAGATTACGAGGGAGATAGTAATCGAATTATTTATACTATACGTAGTAATGAGGTTAAAATACATATGGGGAGTATATATGTAGGTTGAAAAAATACCTATAAATTATAATAGGATGTGTGTATGCCTATTATGTGATATTATTGTTAAGAGCACTAATGGGTGATAACCCGGGGGTGCAAAGATGATTATTGTTTGGCGCACTAATGGGTGATAACCCGGGGGTGCTGAATTATTATTTATTGGTGCATTAATGGGTGCTAACCCAGGGATGCAAGATTCTATTGTTAGTCACACTAATGGGTGATAACCCGGGGGTGCTGAATTATTATTGATAGGTGCATTAATGGGTGCTAACTCGGGGATGCATGATTTCCTAAATATGTGCAGTAATGGGTCTTAGCCGGGGGTGCAGGATTAGTATATATATATATGTGTGTGTATGGATGATGTGGATATATATATATATATATATATATATATATATATATATATATATATATATATATGGACTTGTGAATATTGCTACTGTGTGAAATTAGTAGACTTGGTAATAATAATAATTATTACATTGCACCCCGCAGTCTTAGCCTAAGGGTGCAGGATTAGTGTATATATATAGGGATGATGAGACTATATATATGTATGAGTGTACTTGGGTAACTTTCTACTTTGTGAGACGAGTAGATAAACGTGAAAATGAGAAGCAAGATAATCTTAGTGAATAAAAGATTAACCATTCAAACGGTAAATAATGAAATTTGGTATGTGAGATAATCTATCTGAATAGCGTATTGTATGTGCGATACGGGAATACTACTAGAGAGCATAGTTTGTATTATTATAGTTCTTGACTAGTTAGACTGGGAGGTATAACTAGGGGGAGATTGGATGTACTTTAGGCGTGCACAATAGACGAGAGGTGAGAAACTCATGTGAGAGTTCGATAACTAACATGCGTATAAGACTTGTTTTAAGAACCAGTTTTAAATACTTGCTAAATCATTTTTTACACATCGGGCTCTGACACGTTTATTGTACCTCTTCTCTCTTTTGCTATATACATGTATTATATCAGGTGCTCAGCCACAGGAGTATCAGATTTAGAGATTTGGATTGCTTGACGTGCTTCCGCTGTTATGAAAGTTGTAGGTCCTTGCAGTAGACGCATATATCCATTCCATTCAGTTTCATCTAGACTTCTTGTTTAGGGAATATGTCGCCCAGTTCTAGTCCTTCCATCAGAGATATTGTATTCAGTTTATTGTATTGTTTGGAGTTTTGAACTGGGAGGTTTTACCCAGTCTTATTTAGTTCAGTATTTGATTCTTGTTCAGTACTTATTATATTCATGTGTGGTGAATGGTTTATATTTTTAGACTGAATGAAAATGGATTTACTTAGTTTTATTAAATTGAAAATGTTTTGACACCTACCTTAATTTTATATTAGGTGATTAAAATGTTAAAATGTTTTTCGACAGTGATGCTGAGAATGAACCAACTGAATATCCTGTTTTAAATTGGTAGAGGACTGATCACCCTATATTTAATTGGGCGGGGTGTCACAGGTGGTATCAGAGCATCAGGTTCTAGTGTCCTTAGGATCTGTGCGGCTTATTAGGTTTCAGCGTATCGTTCTTTGATGTTGACCCTTATGATAGGATTTTTGTGTTCCCTTACGTATGCGACTTACGTTCTCCTGCTACGAATTATAATGGATGTCACTCATTATACGAAATTCAGTGTGATTCGAACACCGAACATTTTAGAACGACCAGTGAGGTCCATAAGAAGAACTGCGGGAGGAGAAGCTCAACAGAAGACGTAGATCAATCGGGTAAGAGTGATTGGGACAAAAATCACAATGAGAATTACCTAAGTAAGAGATAGTAAAATCGTCACTCGAAAAACTGTGGGTTCCCAGGACACAGTTGTAGATAATGGTGGAGTGATTTTAGGACCACCTAACCTAGTCGATAAGGGGGAAATCAGAGGGAATCCTTTGAAAACCCATCGATAAAGATGTGAAAAAGAAAAGAGAAAGTGTAACAGACCAGCGGCGGTAGAAAATCCAAAGGGAACGGTGTAGAGTGGGGTGTGACGACACTCAGAATTAAAATTAGAGTTAAAAGTTATAGCTCTTAGGAGCATCATGTAGTGATTAGAGACAATCACCGTACATGAAAAAGTGTGTTTGAAATTTAAGGAGAAATTTAGGTACGATTTGACCGTGAGGTCTTCCATTCGACGTGGTAACAAAATGTGAGTGAAATTTTGAAGTTTATCACAATGGGTAAGATAGAAAACGATCGTGAGAGAAAGGTTTAATTGCATAATGAACTTCGTACCTGGCAGAGGGGTATAAATTATCCAAAGGGGTTTATAGTTGATGAAGGACCCGTGAGTTGAATACCAGTATGAATGAGAAATCAAGCTAGGATGACTAATGTTGATGTCATTAAAGTATATGGTCACTAGTGATTGCAGTCCTTCCAAGATAAGGGAGTAAAGAGGGTTAACGAACCTGTTGAAGAGCAGAAACTGAATTTAACGGTGTTAGTGAAACCCCGCGTGAGAGTGTTCCCAATAGGGAACTCGATTATATGATTTTAAGTGATTAACTTTAAGAGGATGATGAAGTCAATCAGGCTGTAGAGGCCAACCATAGTTCCAAATAGCTAGCGTATCCAAAGGGATAATGGAAGAATAATAGTGAGTTGAGACTGTTGGTCTGAGAGAGGACATTCCCAAAATGGTCAGTGGGACCAATGACGGGGAAATGGTTCGTGAAGTTTTCCTTATGTGAAGGAAGTAGAACTACAAGTGTTGAATGTGTCCATAATTGAGAAGTGAGACCGAAGAGATTAGAAATGGTAAACCGTGCCAGTTAGGCATAACGACTGGAGGAACGAGACTTCCAGCGAAAGAAATTAGGGTCAAAAGAATTAAACCCAAGAAATTTATAACCTGAGAGTAATTGGTTCAGTCTGGACCAGTAGAGTCCTCTTTAATAGAAGCATACAATATGACTGGGTCTACGGGACCCGGGATGTAAACGGGAGTTTAATAAAGCTATAATTGAGGCTTAGAGAGTTTGGGCCAATGTTTCAATAATGGGCACGAAATCCACATAATGGAATAAATTCTCCGTGATGAGAGAGGACAACCATAGGATGAAATCCTAGGATGTATGAAAATGGCAGATGTTCATGGGTCGAGATGGCAACCACGTGCTGAGACCCTGTGATTTGGCGAGACCGGCGAGGTTTTGCTTCTTCTTTGTGAGTAAAGGATAGATTCTAATGACATGGGTGTGCCATAACTTTTATGTAAATTGGAAACCCTAAACTTCGCGCGCGGGTCGAGTTTAGTGGGAACGTTAGTTTTAACAGTCTTGTTACAAACGTATTTCTCGTTGTTAGCAGGGCATTTTGATGATTGCTCGTGAGTGAACTGGGCGGGCCCTAAGAATATGTTTTGTTGTTATAATTTACTACTGCATTGAGTTAGCTTTAGTATATTTTATTATGGTAATGTGTAGTGATTAATTACCATATGGTTAAACAACAGTAAATATGTAGTGTTATGACTGTCGTGTCGGATACTCCGTGAGGAGTGATCTTAGTTTTTTGCGGCGCCACCTGAAATAGGGTTGGGCCCAGATATGAGTATATATGAAACTTTCATGGTAATATAGACCTCAGCGATTATAGTGTCTAATTATATGCGATTCCCGAGCATAGGGATTTATTTGTCTGTTAAGACTTAGAATACATTGTGTTCTTATCGAGCGGAGAAATATAGCTCGTTATATATTTATAGTGCCAAGTACTTGGGATAGTTAGGGAGCCATGCTTCATGTTACATTTTTAGGGACATGAGAGTGAACAAGTAAACATTTGTGTCACAATACGTAGATTGAGGGAAAGTACATAGTACGTACTGAAGGCCTTACGGACCTCAACAACCGACTAGGTTAGATAGTAGTGTATCGAGGGGTTCATTATTTGGATTTTGCTTTGTGAGACATCCCACGCATGAAACTAGCGAACGTTGGGAGTTAGAGCAAAGTTTGGTCGATAGTACATAAGTTTTGTATGTTGGTTATTGTACCTATTGGAGAATATATTTGAGAGTTGATAATTCTTTTATAACTTAAGGCCAATAGAGTAGCCTGGCCTTAGTATTTTTCGGATTAGATGAATGATGCCATTGAAGGATTGATTAAGTTTTGATTAGTGGGGCGGTTGAGTGTACCCCTACCACATCAGCGTACCGAGTGTGCAAGAATTGAGGTAAGAAAATTTTATGTTTTTGTATAATGATGCGCGAGTCATAGGGTGTATGGGCGCCCTGGGTGATTGAATCAGGTAGTGGATTATGATTAGCATGTGAATTCGATAACAGTAGTCGGGTAAGCCGAAGATTATTCACAAAGTTTTGTCAGAGACTTACGTTTCAAGATAAATTGAAATTTATTCAAGAAAGATGAAATGTAACAGAATACAAACAACAGTGGTGATGGGTTACGAAGTAGGTTAATATTGCAAGGATAGTCTTGCAGTGGGTCACCTGATGGATTGAAAAATGGTGGACAATTTGAAACCAGTAGGGGCTCCTTCCACTAGAGAATGGAAGAGTATCCCCAAGGATCTTCTCATGTATCTAAGATGATAAGATTATAGGTACTAAGATGCGATTGAGTACACCCTAATACCCACAGAGGGATGGGTAAGGACAAGCGGTCTAACTGGATACGGGAGAGAAAATTTTATGTGGACCTTGAGATCTTAGGGGAGGACGAGAGTAGTACCTTACACTAGTGGAGTTTGTGTCCAAATAACTCCTATAAGTTCACGTTCGGGTAGAATGCCAGTAGAAGTATGGCACGATAAACTTGGTTGTTGTCCTACTTGATAGTTAAAGGTGGGAGACCAGTTATGATTACAAACGTCGGGGAAGAATCGATAGTATCGTATATATTGTGTGTGAAATATATATCGCACAACCAATTTACTTGTATGAACGACACGAGACGAAGTCGTATGTATATGAAAAGAGGATAAATATACTAAGGTGCAGATAGTAGAAGACTAGATAGTGAATATCTAAAATAATGTTGAAGTAGTGAAACTTAAGTAGAAAGGCTTGGGAAAGAGCCTATATGGCAGGGTAACCTGGAGTTTAAAGCAAACACTTATGAAGTGTTCATTATTAAAGGGCATTCGATAGCATACTATATGGGTGGTACGGATTAGCTTACTTGGGAGCGTCGGGATGCGATGCGCCATATTTTTACAACATTGTCTGTACCTGGTATACTTTTTTCGAATTTTGGGATGAAATTCCGTTGTAAGCGGGAGGAGTATGTAACACCCCGTATTTTTGACGATTTAAATATTTATGTGATTAATTATTATTATGGGAATAAGTATGCAATTAATTATTGTGGTTGGATTAATTAAATTAAAATGTGAGAAATTAATTCGTTATTAATCTGGATGAATACAATTATTAACTAGCATGCCAAGGGTTAATACTTATTGTTGTGAACTATTAAATATTACTGTGTGATATGTAATATGGAATTATGATAATTGATAAATTGTCGGAAGTGAGAAATACGACAGTTTGGTAATTTGAGTCTGTCACGCGTGTGAGTCGTGTCGGGACTAATTGAATGGAATAAAAAGAGAATTTATTGTTATTAACTCGTATAGACATTTTGAGTGTGTCGTTGAGTCCGAAAGGGTCGAGATAGTCAAAATAGTATACCCGGGTGTTTAGTTTGGGTCCCGGGGCAATTTTAGGCCTAACCGACACCCCGAGAGGGCATTATGATAAATTGTATTTTTGGGCTAAATTAATGGACGAAAATTGGGATTTATTATATCATCCAAGAAAGTCCATTAGGGTTAAGAAGTGACAGGAAGTTAGAACGGCCATGGAGGGTGTGAGGGAGAACCAAATTCCAAGAGAGAAGACTCATTTGGCATCACCTTGCATAACCGTGACCACCAACGCGTAGATCGAGAAGAGAGGAACGCGTATGTACCAACATCACCAACGGATCAGACTGTCATATTCGAGGCAAGTTTTTATTAGTTGCTTTCTTTTAGCAATAAGCATGCTCGTGTTAGTTTAGGTGGAATTAATCATGATTTATATGTAATTGGGTGAAAATTGGAGATTTAAATTATGATTAAGGATTAGTTTAATTAGTGGTTGGAATTCCTTCATGTATGTAGAGGATTAATCACAAAATTTGAGTATATATTGATGAACGAATCTGGGTTGATTGGATTCTTTAATTGAAAATTTAGAAACTAGGGTTCATATGAATTGATTTGGGGATTTTATATA
Source organism: Sambucus nigra (assembly GCA_949130495.1). Lineage (NCBI taxonomy): Eukaryota > Viridiplantae > Streptophyta > Magnoliopsida > Dipsacales > Adoxaceae > Sambucus > Sambucus nigra. Next base: position 289,772,134 of record OX422218.1, on the reverse strand, counting down.
TTTATGATGATTTATGACGAATTAATGATCCTAGAAGGTTAGGAATGATTTATAACATGTTAGGTGTTGATGGGTATTGATGATGAGTCGTTGGGAATTGAATCTTAGAGGTTTTTAGGTTCAAAAATGGAGGAAAAACACTGAGATTTGGTGAAGAAGACGAACACTGCAATCTCGCTTGAAGTTGCGCGAAGTGGTTCAAACGAGATGGGGATCTCGCGCGAAGTGGTTCAAACGACATATGATTCTGGTTCGAACGACATGTCAAAGTGGTGTAATACCCCGTATTTTCTATGATATTTATTTTTGGGGATTAATTGAATTAAATGTTTATTAATTGGAAATTAATCCGGATAATAATATTAACGAGATGTGAGTTATTATTTTAATATAATGTGTATACTTGGCATTATATGAATATTGGAAAATATTGAAATTGTCACGAGATTGAAATACGGCAATTTGGGAAACTTTGTTGGAACGCGCGTGACAGTCGCGTCAGGAATATAATTATTTGAATTAAAAAGTGAATTTTATTTTTATCACTCGTATGTTCATTTTGAGTGCGCCAACGCGTCCGGAAGGGTCGAGATAGTCAGAAAGCACTAGCCGGGAGTTTAGTTTGGGTCCCGGGGTATTTTTAGGCCATACCGGCATCATAAAAGTGTATTTTGGTAATTTTGTATTTTTGGGAATTAAAAGTGACGAAAATTAGAATAGAAATCTGACTTCTTCTTTAACCCACTAAACCCACTAACTACACTAAGAGAATTAATGGACTACGGGAGAAGTTGAAATATAGTCCCAACTTACCAAAAACCAAACATACCTCCATTATCATCATCCTTGGGAAGAACTTGTAGAGAGAGAGAGAAAAGAAAGAATTCTGCAGAAAGAGAGATAGAGGACAGATTCAACCTTCATATTCAACATCAAATTCAGATAAAGATTAAGGCAAGTGGTGTAAATTCATTTGATTCAAGCTATGCTTTTCCATGTTTAGGAATTTTCGAAATTGATCTTGGAAGATGATTTAGACCCATATATTGGAAGTTAAAAGTTATGAATTATGTTAGGGATTGCATGTAGTAATATTTTGGACGAATTATATGTTCTAAACAGAACCATTGATGATCTAAAAATGGAGTTTAGAAGTAGTTTATTGATGTTCTTGAATGGGGAAGAAATCTGGAAATTTTTGATGTAGTTTTAATCTAAACAAAGCTTTTGAATGATGAATTATGGGTTTTAGAATGTTAATACTGTTGTAGAATGATAGTATGATGATATTGTAACCTTGTCTTAGAGTTTCATGCTTGAAAATGGTGTTTTGGGATGAATTGGTAACTGCAAAACGAAGCAGTCCATAACCATACCTGGTGCGTTCGATCGATCGATGTTCTTCAGTCGATCGATCGACCACCATCGATCGATCGAAGGTAAAGGTCGATCGATCGACCTTCCCAGAATGTGTAAAGTTTTTCCCTAATTAAATTTTAATGGTGTTAATCCCTGAATGATATTATTGGAGACCTTATGAATACCCTTAACCTTTAGGAAGACCAGTAGGCATGATTATGAGATTGGACCTTAATTGGAATTCAATTTGAGGAAGTATTCTAAATTAATGAAATTCGATAATTGAGATAATATTTGGGATAATAGGGTAAATTTGAATAATTTGATGAAATAAGGTTTGGGGCAGAAGTAAAGACCTTAGGTGTAAAGATGTTATATGGGGGAATAAGAGGAACTTAATAGTCCATTCGAGATAGGTTTTAAGTTTAAGAAACTACGACGTGAGACGTGTCGACAATTTAATTTCTATATTATCGGGATACTTGAAATATATGAATTTGGAATAATGGTATACCTTTATTAATATCGAGATATCTAAGATGTGTGAATGCTTAGTATATAATTGTATGTGTATGACATACCTACCATACTTGCTATCACGGGAGGTTTACGTTCGCTTAGGGCCTTCTTATCCTTGTGTTGCCCGGATTTAGATTGGTTACCTCGATGAACATAGGTCATAGAAGGACTTATTGGGATATTAATAAGTTTGCTGATCGTGGGAGCGTAGGTATGTGCGTGACCCATGTGATGTGACTGTGTTCGCCTCCACTATTTGTGATGTTGTTATCTGAATGATTCCTGAGAGATTCGGAATGCGTGATCCTTATGTACGTGATGTACCGGGATGGATAGCAGAGTATGTGTGCACCGCAGCTTAGCCTTTGGGTGCTTGTATTGTATATTTATGATGTGAAAATATACGGTTAAACGAGAAGGAAATTACTATGTTAAATTGTGAGTATAGTTATGGTAATGTTATGTAGATAAAAAGGGAACTTATATCTATAAATGGTTTTGTTAATAATTGGGAAACCGAGAATTAAAGTAGAACTCTCTATTTAATTGTTAAGGTTGGAAATTAAACGTGAATCGAGTAGTAGTGTTAGAAACTCTTCAGAATTAGATAGTTATGAGATAACACATGAATGGGTATGGGAACGTTAGGAGTGCACAATTAGACGAGAGGTGAGTATCTCATGTGAGAGCACGTCCTAACATGTATTTTGCATATACTGTTTTAAATGTTTTTAAAGCACTTGCAGGTTTTTAAAATATCTCCACATTCGGGCTCTGACCCGTTTGCTTTCAAATCTATTTTTGTAAAACCATTTTTAGGTGCCCAGCCACAAGGACACCATGCATAGGATTCTCACTCAGATGATGAGCTGTAGCTGCTTGTGGAAGCTACAGGCATTTGCTTTTAGACGTTTATATCATTTGGATCCCATACTCAGTATTCCTCAGTTGTGGGGCATGTTGCCCAATTTCTATTAGAGACATTTCCATTTCAGTTTTTCAGACTTTGGCATGTATTGATTTAGTATTCAGTATTTCGTTACTTACTTCAGTTGTGGGATTTTGTTGTGAGGAGTTTTTCCTCCAGATTTATTTATATCATGTGTTGGTTATTCTATTATTTCGTTATGGTGAATGGTGATATTATTCTTGCTTTAAATCTTTTACTGCATGTTAATCAGGCTTTAATTAAAATTTGGCAACTTACTTTTTAAATACTAGGTGGTTAGTAATAATAAAAATGTTTTCGACAGTGATGCTATTAACTGAGCCAACTTGGCATTTTGATTTAATTTAATAAAGGAGTAGCTACCCGGTATTTAATTAGTCGGGGTGTCACAGGTGGTTCAAACGACATCTCATTCTGGTTCAAACGACATGCATTCTGGTTCGAACGACATGTCATTCTCGTTCAAACCACATGTCATTCTGGTTCAAACCACAGGGTGAATTTCTGGGAATTTTCTTAGAGCCCATATTGGAGTTAATTGGTTTATTGGAGTAAGAGAAACTACTAAATAATAAATTCAAATAAGAACGAATTTTGGGAAAAGTATGTGGGAATTAATACTTTAATTATTTCGATATAGAGAAAATGTACCTTGGAGATTATGAGAGAGATAGTAATCTAATTATTTATACTATACGTAGTAATGACGTTAAAATAAGTATGGGGAGTATATATGTAGGTTTAAGAAATACCTATAAATTATAATAAGATGTGTGTATGCCTATTATGTGATATTATTGTTAAGAGCAGTAATGGGTGATAACCCAGGGGTGCAAGAACCTTATATTTAAGAGCACTAATGAGTGATAACTCGGGGGTGCACAAACTCTATTATTAAGTGTACTAATGGGTGATAACCCGGGGGTACAAAGATTATTATTGTTTGGCGCACTAATGGGTGATAAACCGGGGGTGCTGAATTATTATTGATAGGTGCATTAATGGGTGCTAACCCGAGGATGCAAGATTCTATTGTTAGGCTCACTAATGGGTGATAACCCGAGGGTGCTGAATTATTATTGATAGGTGCATTAATGGGTGCTAACCCGGGGATGTATGATTTCCAGAATATGTGCACTAATGGGTCTTAACCGGGGGTACAAGATTAGTATATATATATATATATATATATATATATATATATATATATATATATGGACTTATGAATATTGCTACTGTGTGAAATTAGTAGACTTGGTAATAATAATAATTATTACATTGCACCAAGTGGTCTTAACCTAAGGGTGCATGATTAGTGTATATATATAGGGATGATGAGACTATATATATGTATGAGTGTACTTGGGTAACTTTCTACTTTGTGAGACTAGTAGATAAAAATGAAAATGAGAAGCAAGATAATCTTACTGAATAAAATATTAACCATTCAAACGGTAAATAATGAAATTTAGTATGCGAGATAAACTATATGAATAGCGTATTGTATGGGCAATACGGGAATACTACTAGTGAGCATAGTTAGTATTAGTAGGGTTTCTGACTAGTTAGAGTGGGAGGTATAACTAGGGGGAGATTATATGTACGTTAGGCGTGCACAATAGACGAGAGGTGAGAAACTCATGTGAGAGTTCGATAACTAACATGCATATAAGACTTGTTTTAAGAACCGATTTTAAATACTTGCTAAATTATTTTTTACTCATCGGGCTCTGAAACGTTTCCTGTACCTCTTCTCTCTTTTGCTGTATATATGTATTATATCAGGTGCTCAGCCACAGGAGTATCAGATTTAGAGATTTGGATTGCTTGACGTGTTGCAGCTATTATGGAAGCTGTAGGTCCTTGCAGTAGACGCATCTATCCTTTCCATTCAGTTTCATCTAGACTTCTTGTTTAGGGCATATGTCGCCCACTTCTAGTTCTTCCATCAGAGATATTGTATTCAGTTTATTGTATGGTTTGGAGTTTTGAACTGGGAGGTTTTACCCAGTATTATTTAGTTCAGTATTTGATTCTTGTTCAGTACTTATTATATTCATGTGTGGTGAATGGCTTATATTTTTAGACTGAATGAAAATGGATTTAATTAGTTTTATTAAATTGGAAATGTTTTGACACCTAGCTTAATTTTATATTAGGTGATTAAAATGTTAAAAAGTTTTTCGACAGTGATGCTGAGAATGAACCAACTGAATATCCTGTTTTAAATTGGTAGAGGACTGATCACCCTATATTTAATTGGGCGGGGTGTCACATTAAATTTCCTACTTCCTTGCATTCTTATTTGATATCTTGCATTTATACAAAATCCAATAAAGAAGATAGAAAATTTCTTTGGGATGAGATTAATGCCATTGCTTCTCTTAGGTATGAATCTTGGGTTATTGGAGGTGATTTTAATATTGTGGCTAAGCAAGATGAAAAATTAGGGGGTAATTTGGTTGATAGGCATGCCATCATTGATTTTAATTCTACAATGATTCTAGTTGGGTTATAAGAGGTGCCTTTTTTTGGTTCCAACTATACTTGGTGTAATAATAGAGATGGGGATTCTAGGATTTTGGATCGTCTTGACCGTATTTTGGGTAACGAGGGGTGGTTTAATAATCAATTTTCTTCTTCAATTGAACATCTTCATCGTACCAACTCAGATCATTCCCCTCTCATTCTTAAGTTATGTTTTAATATTGATTCTTCTTTTAAACCGTTTCTATTTCAGAATATGTGGGATACTCATTTTACCTTTATGGAAACTGTTGAAAATGCTTGGAATTTTGATTGTTCACAGAGTCCCATGGCTATATTTGCAGCTAAACTGAGGAATGTGAAAGATACCCTTAAGATTTGGAATAAAAATGTCTTTGCTAATATTTTCTCTCGGGTTCAAAAAGCTGATAAAGATGTTATTCTTAAAGAAACCTTATTTAACACGGATCCCTCCCCTTCTAATAGGGAAGCTTGGCATCTTGCGAAACCAATTTTAATAAAGAACTTAAGATTGAAGAAATTTTTTGGAATCAAAAAGCTCGGGTGAAATGGGTTAAAGATGGGGATCTTAACTCTAAGCTCTTCCACTCGGTGATAAAGAAGAGAAAGACCAAAGTTTTTATCCACCAAATTAAAAATGAGGAAGGGGTTACTCTTTGTAATCCTAATGAAGTGGAGAAAGAGGTTGTTTCCTATTTCCAAGCTTTACTTGGAAAACCATCTGCTTGTGAGGATGAGATGCAAATTATTGATAATATTCCAAAGATGATTACTTGTTAAGATAACCATATTCTTTCTATGATCCCAAATGAAGAAGAAATAAAAAATGTCATCTTTTCTATGGATAAAGATAGTATTGTGGACCCTGATGGTTTTAATGGTTTTTTCTATCAAACTTGCTGGAATATAATTTCTAAAGATATTATCTATTCCATCCAATCATTCTTTGTTGGTAAGGATATTCCAAAAAGTTGGTCATCCACTAATATAGTTCTCATTCCTCAAGTGGATAATCCTAAAACCTGCTCTGATTTAAGACCTATAAGTCTTTGTAATTTTTCTAATAAAATTATTTCAAAGATTTTGGCTAATCGAATTAGTTCATTGCTTCCAAAGATTATTTCTCCATCTCAAGCAGGTTTTATCAAAGGAAGATCTATCTCAGATAACATTCTCATCGCTCAAGAATTAATGTCGTAGCTCAATAAAATAATTAGAGGATCAAATGTTTTGATTAAATTGGATATGGCTAAGGCCTATGATCTTGTTTCATGGATATTCATTCTTAAAGTCCTTCGTGGTTTTGGATTTTCAGAAGTCTGGATAGATATGATTTGGCGAATTTTGTCTAATTATTGGTATTCCATTCTCTTTAATGAGAAAACTTCCTGATTTTTTTAAATCGGGTCGTGATGTTTGTCAAGGTGACCCTCTATCTCCAGCTTTATTTGTTCTAGCTGCTGAAGTTTTGAATCATGGTATTCACAAGCTGGTAACTCAAGGTTCTATTGATCACTTCCATTAGACATGAATTTCAGAAATCTTTTGATTTCGATGGTTTCAAAGTGTAGATGTTGTTCTCTTACTCAAGAAGAAGATGCTGATCATCTATTCCTTTTTAGTGAGATTGCTCGGGAAGTCTGGAGTCATTTTGAAAAGTTGATGGGTTTCTCTATGATATCTAAAATTATTATCCAGGCTATTCACTATGATATTTTTTTGGCTTTCAGAGTAAGACCTTTTAAAGGCTCTTGTTCTAGATTTTATTGATCTTACATTGATGATTTTCAGATTGCCCTTCTTCACTGTAAGCCACTGGAGAAAGCCTCTTTTTCTCCTAGATTTTAATAATTTTGGGGTCTAATCCTCTTTAAAAAAAATATAAGTGGAAACCTAATAATAACACTAATAATAATAATCATCATACTGAGATTTCTCTTCTTTTTCCTTCCCTTTTTAAAACCAAAATACCAAGAACATTTTTCCTTATTTTCTAAAAAATTACCCAAAACAATTCTCCCTCCTTTTTTCAAAAATATATTCGAACTGTTTTCCCTCTCAGGTCGATCGCATACTCGATTTTGGCCTGGTTTCCTATTTGCTTCGGTCTTTCATCAAACTTCTTCGAAGATCTTCTTTTTCTTCTGATACTTCATCCGAGTTTGCAATATACATTCATGATCTCTTTATGGAAAACACTGACCAAGAACAAAATGTTAACCTTCAAATTGAGGTCCATAAAATATAATGACACCAGCCCAGATTTCGAAAGAACTAGAGGTTCTCTTTCCTCGTGCAATGGGTCCACCCGCTCTTGATCTTGTTTGGGTCCCAGAAGAGTATCAACATTATCCGCGTGCCCCACCAGCTAATGGGCCGCCACAAGCTCAACTCTAGATTTCGATCCTCACCCAGCCAGGGGCTAATCAACTAGATTATGTGGATCCCAAAGGGGAGGTACTGAATAAGTTCAAGGAAGACCTAAAATGCCTTCAAAGAAGTTCGGCGAAGTCAAGATATTCGGGAACTACATGGATTATACCATATGTCTCCTTATCCCAAAGCTAGACTGCTAGAGAAGTTCAAAAGCCCAGACATTAAGAAGTTTAGGGGAGGCATGCCCCCAATTATTTACTTTCGAAGCTATCATCGATCCATGACCCTCCTTAGTGTCTCTGAAGAGATAATGGCCCGGATGGTTCAGTAGACCTTGAGAGAAAGTTCCCTCCAGTGGTTTATGTCCCCCGAGAAATCCAAGATCCATAGTTTAGAGAATGTCGCCCGAGAATTCATATCTCAATACAAGTATAATGAGGAGATCGAGATTATGCATTGAGATCTAAATATTCTTAAGAAAAACCCTGGAGAAATAATCACTAGCTTCATAGGAAGGTGGAGAGAGGAAGCTTCCACCATGACTAATAGGCCCTTCGAGGAGGAACAAGTCAATATTGTGAAAAAGAACTTCTTGCCTCATATCCAAGCATCCATGGGAGGAAAGTATTACCCACACTTTCGGGCCCTTCGATTGGATGGTGTACAAATTAAGGACGGTATCACCAAAGTGAAGTCTGAATCAAAGAAAGTGATCGGACATTTCACTCCCTAAAAGTATGAGAAGCCTTCCAGTGCTACAGTCTCAACCATTAATAACATTTCACAACCTTCTACCTCTTGGGCACCGAAAAGTCACCCTATTCCTTCTAAGAAAGAATACACCAAGCTCCATGCTCCATGATCCATGCTCCCCCGTCCAAAGTCTATTAGGCCATGTAAGATGAAATCTCATCAAACCCTTGGATGCCCCCGCCCCCGGTCCGTTACCAAATCCACCCCCTGAAAACTTCAAACCCGATGCCCATTATGATTTCCACCAATATATAGGTCATACCACCGACCAATGCTTCCACCTTTGAAATGTGATCCAAGGCCTAATTGACTGGGGTATCATTGCCCCACCAACTAATCCTAAACCCAACACCACTCATAACCCACTTTTAGTACATAAAAATCCCATGTTTCTAGAAAGTGACTCAGAATTTGACCCATCTACTCATATCATGCCCAGTAAAACATCCACCATCCCTACAGTCTCACCCAAATAGCTCAAGGTTTGTCCATCCTTTCTCCTACACCCTACCTGTTTCATCGATCAAGCTTTGTCACTCCTTACTATAGCCTTCATCGTTGTTTGCACCCGATCTGAGGGGGAGGCATGGAGTTACCTCTTTTATTACACCAACTCTTGGAGTTTGGGCTGAAATTGCCCACCAAAATGTCTTTTGATTGTCAGAAGTTCAGTAACTTATTCATGGAAGTCCAAAAGAGGGATCGAGAATAAGAAGAATGGGTAGTACCTGGTAAAGAAGTCATTCTAGATGATGTGGTACAAACTATGGACGATATTTTTTTATAGACAAGTGAAATATGCATCATCTCAGAGTTTCTCGCTACTTTGAAGCTTCAGGGATGGTTGGTCCCTTCACTCCTGTATTCCCCATTGAGTGGGAATATTTATAGGATGAAGCCGTTGAGGTGGTCGAATGTATTGATTACTCTTGTCAAGATGACATAGTCTCCATCGAATGGGGGGATGATATTGATAGCTAAAATGATGAACCAGATTAAGAAGAAGTTAGTCTAGTAGCCAGCTTGTCTAGGATGATATCCTTTGAATATTTATTGGGGAAATTAATAAGGTGTTCATTCAGCCCGAGGTAGATGAAGCCACAGGGTTCTTGTTCTTTCCCACTTCTGTGAACCACATGATCAGGCTAAGGTGACATAACAAAGATTCGAATCCCCAGTTATTAGGGGTCTATAAAGGAAAGGGAGTTCCCATAGAACTTTCCATGCCAGAAATGACCATCAAAGAAAGCAAAGTCCTTGATCAGTTTAAGAAGACCCAAGCATATCACCATATGGGAGATTTTCATGTCCTCTCATTTGCACCGAAATTCCTTGATAAAACTCCTCACAGGACCCACAGTCTCTCCATCTAGTACTCTCAAAGATATCATAAATATGGTTGGGACCATGACCTCTTCCATACTCTTCTTTTTTCTGAGGAAGAGATAACTAAGTTTGACCCTGATCAAAATTATACTCTCAAAATCTTCTTAGAAGTCTTGGGAAAGACAGTCCCACTATCACTTATAGACAATGGATCTGCTATCAATGCTTGTCCTTTCAAAACCTTCAATTATTTGGGACTAAACATCGGTGATCTCATTCCCACCTTTGCCTTCGTGCGTGCTTATGACAATACTCTCCGAGAAGTAACGAGGTCCAAAAAACTCACACTAGCTGTTGGCCATATCAATCATGCCACCGAGTTTCAAGTCATACCTGATTGGTTCAATAAACTTCTTGGTCGTCCATGGCTTCATGACATCCGAGGAGAGTCCTCTTACCTCTATCAGAAATTGAAGTTGTTCGCCAAAGGTCAGGTTATCACCATTTTGGAGGACGACGATAGTGCAAATAATGACAGCACTAGCAGTCTAGTATTGGAGATCCAGCATAGGACTAATGACATGCTCCTTTCTAATGTCAGAATTGATTTGGTCCCCCCCCCCCAAATAGGGGATAACTTCAAAGACCGAGTCTGTCCAAAACACAACCCTTATGTCAACGTCAATGTGATTCTGATGTTTGAGAACATGTAGTTTATGCATGAAATGGGGCTAGGGCGATGCCAATAAGGAATTCTTGAGCCCATAATACTGAAAGAGGCCTTTGTCCCATATGACTTGGGTTACCAACTTTCATCGGATGAACTCAAAGTGTTTCGTAAACCGAGGCCGATATGAAGCTTAGAAGGAGAAAAGACTATTTCAGGAGACTCTTTGAATGGAAGATTTGACAAGGAGGGTGAATACTTCCCCTTCTATGGATGCCCTAAACCATGGTACAACTATGTTGTCAAGAAGATAAAATCGGGGATGGAAATCTTCTTTCAAGATAGTAATTCATGGGTTAAAGACTGTAAACATAAAGTGCAACCTCTCACATATAAAGTTATGATAATTACCAAAGACTCTGAGGAAAGTGATTTTGAAGAATCATTCGACCTGCACATACTGGGGATGAGTCTCTGTATGATCCACTCGAATGCTCCGCCATCAGACCCGTCCACTCAAATCAAAGGCGATGAAATTCTTCTCCTCAAATAGAATGCCATACCAATACAACCTGCTGAGATTCAACCTAACCTTGTTGTTTACCCTATCCAAGTGTCTTCGTCTATTCCTGTTTTTATTTTTCCTAATACAAATGTAACTGAGAAGTCCTTTGACAAGGTTTTCAATGTTTTTTTTTTCCAAAAATGAACTAAATGAGGATTTTGATTATCTTGTTGAGCCATACTTTAATTGTCTTGATTATGATCAAACTTTTGATGATGATAATTTTGCAAATGAATAATTATTCAAACTAATTGGTCTTACTAAGGAGAATAATTGGTCTTACTAAGGAGAATAACAAACAACATAATCGTATTCAAATTAATGATGATGAGACTGTTATTTTAAATCTCAGTTCTAGTAGACACTAGGGAGAGGTTAGGATATGGTACACCCTTAACGAGCATGAGTGTGCACAATTTGAAGAATTACCGAAATAATTCGTGGACGTTGTTGCATGGTCCTATGATGACTTTCCTAGAATTGACCCAGAAATAGCCAAGCATGAGATCTCGACATTCATGAAATGTAAGCCGGTCTAACAAAAGTTAAGAAAACTCTGTACCGAATGGTTTCTCAATGTCAAATAGGAAGTGGTTAAATAATTTAATGTGGGTTTCATCTGCATGTTCGAATACCCAATATGGCTTGCTAACATTATCCTCGTGCCAAAGTCAGGAGGAAAATTCCACATGTGCGTCGACTATCGAGATTTGAATGAAACATCCCCAAGCGATGATTATCCCTTACCCAATATAGACATGATCGTGGGCAACACTTCCATCCATGCCACCAGATCTAGATGCACCCTGACCATCAAGATAAAAGCGTAATCATCACCCCCTGGGGAACTTTCTGTTATACTATCATGCCATTCAGACTCAAGAACGTCAGGGATACCTACCAAATCGCTACCACAACCATCTTGCACAACCTTATTCATAAGAAGGTCGAAGTCTATGTGGATGACATGATCATTAAGTCTAAGACTTGGTAAGGTCATATTCCCTCCCTTTGAAAGTTCTTCTAGCGACTGCGATAATACCATATGTGTCTAAATCCACAAAAAATTATTTTTGGTGTCACAAAGTGAAAACTCTTGGGATTCGTGGCTAGTGAGAAGGGAATTGAAGCAGATCCTGCCAAGCTAAAAGTCATACTTGATATGTTACCACCATAGATGGAGAAGGAAGTCTTATGATTCCTAGATAAATTACAGTACATCAGTCGGTTCATTAGCTAATTGACTTCTATCTACGAACCCATTTTCAAAATTCTCCTAAAGGATTCAAATAAAGTCTGAAGCGAGGCCTACTAAGAAGCATTTGACCAAATCAAGCTATACCTCACCCGATCTACGGTGTTCATGCTTTCGTATCCAGGTATCCCACTTCTCTTGACCATCACAAATATAGCAGTCGGGGTTTTGCCAACCGAATACATTAAAGAATCCCATAAAAAAAGAGCCATTTATTATGCTAGTAAGAAATTGGTTGGGTACGAAGAAAAATACAGTACTTTGAGAAAGCAAGCGTCGCCCTGGTTTGGGTCATACAGAAGTTACGACATTACAGGCGTACCTTACCCATGAGACTAGCATCCTAAATGGATCCCATTAAATACTTGCTAGAAAAACCCACTCTGCCAGTCAAATAGTCTATTGGTTCAAGTTACTAGTTGAGTTTGATATCGTGTACGTCACGTAAAAAGTTATGAAAGGGAGAGCCATCTCCGACTACCTTACTGATTATCCCATGGAAGGAACCGATGTTTGGGTCTCTGAGTTTTCGGATGAATCCATCCTTAACACCTCTCGGGAAGACCTTAGATGGTGACTATTCTTTGATGGTGCTGCTGATAAGAAATGATACGACATTGGGATAAACCTAATTGCTCTTAATGACTCCCACACCCCTATTTCCATCAAATTAGACTTATCTTTAACCAACGACATGACTGAGTATGAGGCATTCACTTAAGGCCTTAAGATCTCCCTCAAGAAAGTTATTTTAGCCATCTCAATCCGAGCTTGGGAAGCTCGAAGAGGTCTCACATCCCGCTCGGGGATTCTTCGGTCGTCGTCGGTGTGGGGTAAATGTAATGAGATAGAGTCTCTAGTCTATTTTGCTCAAAACAGGCAAAAGAACATGTTGCCTACTCGAGAGGATGGCATCAAAGATAAACTGATGCATATGAAACTAATAGTCCAGAGGGTTCGGGGGGAAGATTACATAATGGGAAGGCGTTAGGCACTCATCCCTCCCTTTCGGTCTCTCATGGGCTTGTGTTATTGTTTCCTATATTTCTTCATGAAATGTGTGTTCTTGTTTATATAATGGACATAGGAATCACTCATCTTATATCGTGGAAAAGATAGAGTAAAATCGTCCAGAGTAATGTTCCCAAAGATTATATATATATAGAAAATATGATTTATGCTCTTATCACGATATTGACCACTATGGGGAATTGAAAACATATGTCAGATGGAGCGCTAACAAAGAATTACAAAGATATAGTAATGAAAGAATATGATGAACTATAAGAATATGGATTTTATGAAAATTGGAAAATCAAAAGTTGGACTCGAGTCTCAGGATTTAATCCGAAATGCCTACATAGCCTATAAAGGCATCAAAGTCCATGTAGTTCGCATGCGGCATAAGGTTGGGGTTTTATCCCATTGATTAAAGGGACATATACGAAATAGTCCTTCGAACATTTTTTAATACTCATTTAGTCCAAGCTTTTTTATTTTGCCTCAAAAAGTCCTTTGCCACATATTTTGAAGAGGGAGTGCCGCTGGCGCGGACCTCTAAAAATAAGAGAATATTGAGTGCTTGAGGGACTAAATGGGTTAAATTAGTCCTTGATTAAATGAGATTTTATAAAAGTGTGTGTGGAAAAAAAGAGTTTTAGTTTTGGAAAAGTGTGAAACATGAATTCATTCAAAATTTATAGGTCTTTTGTTGATTTTGGTTTTTTTGCAAAAAATAAGGTATGTGCAATATACTAGTAAAAATGTAGAGATTATTATGTATGAATTAGGGTAAGAACTGGATTATGAATCTAATATAACTAGTGCAAATATAAGAAGTTTAAAGAGATAAGGGAAGGATTTGGACCTTCTTTGAAGAATATGAGCTCGACCTTGATTTGGATGAAGTCCCTTAATGCTTGATATGAATATTGAATGAGATCTTGCCAAATTGGGTATGAAAGGGATGAGAATGTGAACTTGGATAAAATTTCACATAAGGGAACTTCGTTGATTGAGAGAATGTTGTTAATATCGATGATACTGATGGACCTGAGCTATAGGTTTGCTTTTTAGTGAGGTCCTGCCCTTTTTTTATAGGTTCAGGTGGTTGCCAATCGGTATAGCTCTGGTCCCTCCAATCGACAGGTGACCCTCGACACACTACTGATAGGTAGGGTCTGGGACTTGCCAATTGGCAGTCTCATGCATATTTCCCTGGAAGAAAGGTCATAGAACGTAATTCGTTAATCCAAATTGTAAACGGGGCATACCATCATAAATGTAATTTAGAGACCTTCAAGAGTCCTTTGGACCGTTCCCGAGTCCGGGAGTCAACTTCGGGTAAAATGTGGCTAACAATTGCACATCAGTCCTTTGGATGAGAGATCATTGGATGTGAAAAAATCATTCTGGGTGGACCGTTGGAAAGGTTGGGAGATATACTTCAACATTCTAAAGAGTTTTCTCGGTTCAGGCAGTTGACCTTGGTCAATCACGTCTCAAAAGCGCCTGGCGACCAATCAAAGTAAAATGGGTCGTTCATCCATACTGTAAGTCAGAATCTTTCACGGGGTGGATCGTTAGAAAGTTTATTCAGTTCCCTTTAATTATTCAATTAGTCTCAGTTGATCTGAAGAGTTGACATTGGTTAAACAAAGTCCGAGAGTGCCCGGTGGCCTCCGGATCAGTTTTCAAGAGAAAATAGATCGTTTATCCGAATGATTATGCCATTTTTCACACGGGGCAGACCGTTGGAAAGAGGTTTCAATGAACTTCAAAATTCAAAGATCTTTATCTCTGATGACAAAGTTCACGGGGGTCAAATTAGGGCCCGAGAGTGGTCGATGACCTTTAGATCGACTTTTAGCAGTAGAATGGTATGTTCATCTAGATTCTTATGCCGATTCATGAATGAGGCAGACTTTTGGAAAGGGTATTCTGTGCCCTTTGAAGATTCAAAGAGTTTATACTCTAATGATAGGGTTAATCGAAGTCAAACGGGGCCCAGGAGAGCCCGATGGCCTCTAGATCGGTATTCGATGTATGACCTAGGGTTTGTGGGGAGTTAGGGAGGTGCTAAGGACCTGAGGAGAGACTTTAGGGATCCAAGAATATGGTATTTATAGATCTCCTCGACGAGTGAGATTGGAATAAGTGATACCCCTCGAATAAATACCACATGATATTGTAGAAAGAGGTCGGTTTTGCGGACCTATGGTAATGATGGAGATGGATGAGCCAAGTTTAATTATAAGGACCTAAGGTGGGAGCGACCAATTCTAAGGGTCGAGTCCAATTCTTACCCAGAAGAGGTGACGACGGTCAAGTCTGACCTAAAGGAGGTGACGATCGAGGGCCAAGGTCAATTCTGACCTAAAAAGGTGATGGCTAGGGGCCGAGGTCAATTCTAACCTAAAAGAGACTAAGATCGAGGGACAAGGTCAATTCTGACCTAAAAGAGGTGATGACCAGGGACTGAGGTCAATTGGGACCTAAAAAGGTGACGATCGGGGGTCAAGGTCAATTCTGACCTACAAGAGGTGAAGACCGGAGGCCGAGGTCAATTCTTAACTAAAAGCGGTGATGATTGGGGGTTGAGGTCAATTCTGACTTAAAAAGGTAACGATCGGGGACCGATATCAATTTCAACCTAAAAAAAGTGACAACCGAGGCTCGAGGTCAATTATGACCTAAAATATGTTATGATCGGGAGCCAAGGTCAATTATGACCTAAAAGCAATGACGATCGGGGGCCGAGGTCAATTCTGACCTAAAAGAGGTGATGACTGGGGGGCGAAGTTAGTTCTGACCTACAAAGAGGTGACGACCGGGGGCTAAGGTCAATTCTAACTGAAAAGAGGTGACGACCGAGGGTTGAGATCAATTATGACCTAAAAGAGGTGACAATTGAGGGTCGAGGTCAATTCTGACTTAATAGAGGATGACCAATACTTTGGGTCAAAGCCAATTCTGAGGGCTTAAGTAGGGATGAACTTGGAGGTTCCACTGGGGATATTTGTCGTGCGTTTTCGTATCTGATTTAGGTTCTGCTTAGGAGGTGGTTTTTCTTAGTTGGGGAAATTTCGATTGGAGATATCAATCGGTTTGGGCATTCCACTGGGATGTGAGAGTGTCGCTAGGGAAATGGGTGTGGAAAAAATGTTTTTCTTAGTGAAAAAGGTTCTAAAACTCATTTGGGAGTTTCAGGAATTTTTTCAAATTTTTTTGGATTTTCTGGTGTTTTGTATATAATTTCAGAGGGGGTGCCGATCGGCAAGGTTTGAGGGGTGCCAAATGGAAGTGGCACAGTCTTTCAGGCTACCTCGACCAGATGGAAGGCCAGTGCCGATCGTCATGCCCCTTAGCCTTCTCTAAAAGGGGGCGGGTGTAATACCCCGTAATTTTAATGACTTTTAAAATCGGTTATATTTTAAATTAATGGATTAATTGGATTTTATTATAAATTAATTCATTTGGGTTTTATCCGAATTGTGGATATTAAAATGAATGATTCTGAATATTACTTAAAGATATTTAGGTAATATATGAATGTGATGTTATTGAAATGGCTGTGTGATATTAATTCAGTAATTTGAATTCTTAGTCGGACGTGGTATGGGACATGTCGGGACTAATTTGTAAAATTAAAAAGGAAACATATTTTTACATCGACCTTATAGTCATTTCAACTACGTCATTGCATCCGAAAGGGTTGAAATAGTCAGAAAAGTCTATTTGGATGATAGTTTTGGGTCTCGGGTCATTTGAAAATGAATAGACAATCCAAAAGGTCATTTTGGTCATTTTACAAGGGGGTTGAATAGTGATTTCGGATTTTGTCCTATTATAAGTATTTGGAGATTAGTTGTACGTGGGTTATTCATCTCTTTTACACAAAACTTGAGAGGTCACCTTGTGGGAGAGTGAAAGGTTGCTTGGGAAGAGAGAAACTTGCTTGGGAAGGAGGAGAACCAAAGGTCAAAGGTCACCACCACCAACCACCACCGGAAGTTGGCCGGAGAAATGGAGAACCACCTGTGTTATTTAACTCCAAAGGATCAGATCTTCATTAGAGGCAAGTGTTTGATCATTGCAATCTAAGTTTGTATATTGTCCATGTTAGGATAGTTATAAAAAGATGAGATTTTTCGTGTTTGGAAGACGAAAAGATAGAATTGTTAATGGATTTATGGAAACTGCAAATATATAGGAATCAAACTCATGTTGTAGGTAGATAGTAATCCACAAAATAATCATAAATCTGTTAAAGAAATTTGAGAATCAATGGTGTGTTCTTGAAGATATCATGTTTATAATTTTCTGGAAAAACAGGATGAATATATGCTTTTAATTCAAACTCTTGATGATTCTAGGATGTTTAGAGCATTATAAATCATTCACATATGTTGCTATATCATATAGTAAGATTTATAAGGAATTTGGGTAGTTAATATGAAGGTTTGAATGATCAAAAGTGATGAAACTCGTAGTAGAAGAAATGCAGAAAACTGGGCTGATATTTGGGTGATCGATTGATCGACCCCCTGCATTCGATCGATCGACCTCCCCAGAATTCCTAAAGTTATTTCTTTTTAATGCTTGTTCTTATCCCAAACCTTTTGTAGATCTTTGGTGATTATTAATTATATATAATGGGATTTAGAGAAGATCAGTAAGGCCAAGATAAGAATCGAATTAATTTGATGGGGATTTAATTGATTAAGAATGATGTTAATTAAATTGAAAGAAATTTCGGTTGCTAGATCCAAATGTTGGATTCTAATTGGTATTCATGAGGATTAAGGATAGGTCTAGTAGGGGTGAATTGGGTATAATACCTGGGTAGCCTTAAGTTTACAAGAGGGTTTAATCCTATGTGATAGAGGATGTGTTTACTAGAGATTAGAAACTGTCGGTTATAACCCTAATTAAAGGGGAGTTCAATCCGTGGTAATTCGGGAGATAAGATGATATCGACCAGTATTATAATAGTGATTTCTTACTGAATAAATACATTGAGAAAAACCTATTTGAACATTGAGTAATGAGTGAGTCTCGGGGATAATTAAATTAAGGAAGTAAAGTTATGATATTTTAATACGTAAGATTTGAGAGATATGATGCTACGTGTGGAAATTATTGAAGGGTAGGGTGATTACCTCGTTGATATTATATTATAGGTATGATAATTCTTATTTGATTGATTGATAATTTATGTGTATGACATACCTAGCTTACTTGCTATCGATGGGGGGGTTTGCGCGTGAGGTCAATCATATCCGGATGAATCCATATGATTTTTGATTTGTTGCTCGAGAACATAGGTCTATGAAAGACTTATCGGGGAGTTGATAAGTTCGGTGACTGTGGGAACGTAGGTATGTGCGTGAATCATAGGTATGAGAACTATGTTCGCCTCCAATTTTTGTGTTGTTGTTTGTGGTTCGTGGAATCCTTACCGAACCTTTAGTCCCATATTCGACGACCAGCGATATTGGGACATGATAGCAGAGTAATGCATTGCACAGCAGCTGTGACTCGGGGTGCCGTATTATATATATATATATATATATATATATATATATATATGTGTGTGTGTGTGTGTGTGTGTGTGTGTGTGTGTGTGTGTGTGTGTGTGTGTGTGTGTGTGTATAATGAATTAAATGTATGTGTATATAGTGGTTAAATCATCTACTGTATGATAATGGTAGATAACGGTGAATTGAGAAAAGAATTGAAATAAGTTAATGAATATTTATTCGTATAGATTTGAAGAGCTTAATTCATATTAATGAGAAACGATTCATGTTAATGGGAAATGTCTATGAATGATTATATTACGTATGGTATGGGACATACGGGGTTATGATATGGGATGGAAATCATATTATGGAAACTAGTGAGGAGGAATCATTAACTAAGAGATTAATAGGAAACGTTAAGCGTGCACTCTAGATGAGAGGTGAGAATAGCAAGTGAGAGCTGGATACTAACATGTACATACTAAATGCTTTATTGCACTTGTTAAATACTTGCTGTTTTAAAAATCATTTTCACATCGGGCTCTGACCCGTTTCCTTCCATATTCTCTTTTCTATTGTATCTTCTATATCAGGTGTCCAGCAACAGGGATGCCAACCATAGAGGCTTATGACGAGCAATGGAGCTATGGAGTATTGCTTAGGCACCTATCTTCATTTGATTCACAGTATTCTTTTAGTTAGGGCATATCGTCCAAAGGAACTCAATTATCTCTTTTCTGTCTGAGTCATATACTCTTGTATTCGTGTCGTTTTAATACATTTATTATTATTGGGATTACTGTATTGGATAATTGTTTGGGAATGTTTATTCCAATTGCATTTAAATTCTTTTGGTTTATCTGTTCAGTTATTAGTGTTGTACAGTAATATGTGTTGTGTTATTTATAAACTAAAAATGAATTTTTATGGAATTAAAATTTGGAAAGTTTTTAACACCAGCTTAATTGGGTATTGGGTGAGTTGTAAATGTTTTCGACAGTGATGCTAAGAATGAGCCAACTATATATTCTATTTTAATTTGGTATGGGACTGTCCACCTGGTATTTAATTAGGCGGGGTGTTATAGGTGGTATCATAGCATCGGTTTCTAGTGTCCTTTAGGATCTGTATGGTTTACTGTGTTTTCAGCTTAGCGTTCTTTGGTGTAGATCCCTATGAGTAGGATCATTGCTTTTCTAGTTATGCCTACATTCTTCAGCTATTTTGTTACGTCAAATACTAGCCACATTCAAGGTAGTAGTGGAATCTTTGCAATGGTGGGAGGCTACGACCACTATCGAACAGAGAGACGTAATGACTATCCAAAATTTTTGGATACGGTTTGATCAGAAGTACTTTCCTTTCGCCATCCAGACAGAGATGAGGCGAAAATTACTTGATTTGAAGCAGGGAGAGAAGAAGGTGGAAGAATACGAGGAAGAATTTATGCGACTAACTAATTTGGTACCAGCTGAGGTACCCACTGTGGAGAGGAGAATTCTAATGTTCACTGATGGATTGAACTATAAGATTCACCAACATTTATTGGGAAATCTTTCACTATGTACTTGTGAAGATGTTCTTAATGCTACAATGCTTCACTGCCAGGATAACCGCTTACATGCTCAGGGTGTTAAGTGAGGGTTTGGGTCAAGCCTGCAAGGCAAGACTATTGGGGGCAGTTCTAGTGGGACTCAGCCAGGACAGAGTCATCAGCGTCAGGGTGAGCAGGGTTCCAAGATAGGGGAATATGCTAAGTGTTTACGATCTGGAGATTCTCGGTTTGAGGATAGAGGTAATGGTCAAGAACAGGAGGCTCATCAGGGCCAAGGGAAAGAAGGTAATGGCCAGCAGGGTCAGGGTCAACAAGGACAAAATGGTGGGAAGTTTGCTGAAAAATGTTTCTTGTGCGGCAAGTATGGCCATAAACGACAAGATTGTCCTGATAGAGACAAACTCCCTCAGCAACAAAATGCTCGACAGGAGCCACAGATACCGGTGTTTCCACCAACTGCTCTTCCAGCTCCAGCTCCGGTGCTAGCATTACCTCCCATTCCAGCAGCTCCCGTACAACAGGGTCAGTATGGGCGTGTGTATAATGTCCATCAGGCAGCGATTCAATAACCACCACCCGCGAATGAGGGTACATTTTCTATTTAAGAAGTTATGAGGCGCATTACTGATTTATATAGCGATTAATATTGTGGGGGCAATAGGGTTGCTAAACTTAGCCTATAGCACTGTTATTTACGTAGACTCACCGAGGGGTGTGGGACACCTATATTTTACATGTCATCACTTGGGTCTGATTTTTATCAGGGAATTACTTACTTTAGGCATGTCCGATCATGATGTGACTATCGTCGTGTATTGACTTGTGGTATATGAGAGCGTATGTACTACTACAGCCAACGTCTTGTATTTAACAAGAGGATAGATGAGTAGACTTTTATTTGAAATCGATAAAACCTGTAGAGAGGTTATATATTATTGACTAAGGACCTGAGGAGTTTTGATGACCGACTACTTTAGGTAGTAGTGTATCGGGGGGTTCCTTGTTTGGATTTCGCTTGCGAGACGCCCCACACATGAAACTAATAATCGTTGGGAGTCGAAATAAGTTAGGTCTTTAGGATATGAGTTTATAACCTTTGCGATAAATATTATAATGAAAGTTGTAAGATAGGGTGTATGGGCGCCCTGGATGGTTGGATTGTAGTATTTTTCATAATTGTGAAATAGTAAGTAGTTGTGACTTCAGGATTTATTTATTTAATAAGTGAGGATTACTTTTCCCAAGCTTTGTCATGAGGATGGTATAGGGAAAATTGCATAAAGATTAAAATTTGATTCAGTTGAAACTATATGGTGAGACTTGGCGTAAAACATCAATGGGGATTTTCGATAATGAACTGTATGAGCGGTACGATGTAGATTATTTGCGACGTAAGATTTATACTCAGAGTTGACCTTACCAGTATGATTTATCATTCCGAATTTGGGACGAAATTCTGTTATAAGGGGGGAAGTATGTAATACCCCGTAATTTTAATGACTTTTAAAATGGGTTATATTTTAAATTAATGGATTAATTGGATTTTATTATAAATTAATTTATTTGGGTTTTATCCGAATTGTGGACATTAAAAGGAATGATTCTGAATATTACTTAAAGATATTAACGTAATAGGTGAATGTGATGTTATTGATATCGTTGTGTGATATTAATTCAGTAATTTGAATTCTTAGTTGGACGTGGTATGGGACATGTCAGGACTAATTTGTTAAATTAAAAAGGAAAAATACTTTTACAACGACCTTATAGTCATTTCTACTGCGTCGTTGCATCCGGAAGGGTAGAAATAGTTAGAAAAGTCTATTTGGATGATAGTTTTGGGTCTCGGGTCATTTGAAAATGAATAGACAACCCAAAAGGGCATTTTGGTCATTTTTACAAGGGGATGAATAGTGATTTCGAATTTTGTCCTATTATAAGTATTTGGAGATTAGTTGTACGTGGGTTATTCATCTCTTCTACACAAAACTTGAGAGGTAACCTTGTGAGAGAGTGAAAGGTTGCTTGGGAAGAGAGAAACTTGCTTGGGAAGGAGGAGAACCAAAGGTCAAAGGTCACCACCACCAACCACCACCGAAAGTTGGTCGGAGAAAGGGAGAACCACCTGTGTTATTCAAATCCAAAGGATCAGATCTTCATTAGAGGAAAGTGTTTGATAATTTCAATATAAGTTTGTATACTGTCCATGTTAGGATAGTTATAAAAATATGAGATTTTTCATGTTTGGAAGATGAAAAGATAGAATTGTTAATGGATTTCAAGAAACTGAAAATATATAGGAATCAAACTCATGTTGTAGGTAGATAGTAATCCACAAAATAATCATAAATCTGTTGAAGAAATTCTGAGAATCAATGGTGTGTTCTTGAAGATATCATGTTTATAATTTTCTGGAAAAACAAGATGAATATATGCTTTTAATTCAAACTCTTGATGATTCTAGGATGTTTATAGCATTAGAAATCATTCACATATGTTGCTATATCATGTAGTAAGGTTTATAAGGAATTTGGGTAGTTAATATGAAGGTTTGAATGATCAAAAGTTATGAAACTCGTAGTAGAAGAAATGCAGAAAACTGGGTTGATATCTGGGCAATCGATCGATCGACCCCCTGCATTCGATCGATCGACCTCCCCAGAATTCCTAAAGTTATTTCTTTTTAATGATTGTTCTTATTGCAAACCTTTTGTAGATCTTTGGTGATTATTAATTGGATATATTGGGATTTAGAGAAGATCAGTAAGCCCTAGATAAGAATTGAATTAATTTGATGTGGATTTAATTGATTAAGAATGATGTTAATTAAATTGAAAGAAATTTCGGTTGTTAGATCAAAATGTTGGATTCCAATTGGTATTCATGTGGATTAAGGATAGGTCCAGTAGGGGAGAATTGGATATAACACCAGGGTAGCCTTAAGTTTACAAGAGGGTTTAATCCTATGTGATAGAGGATGTGTTTACGGGAGATTAGAAACAATCGGTTATAACCCTAATTAAAGAGGAGTTCAATCTGTGGTAATTCGAGAGATAAGATGATATGGACCAGTAGGATATTAGTGATTTCTTTCTGAATAAATACATTGAGAAAAACCTATTTGAACCTTGAGTAATGAGTGAGGCTCGGGGATAATTAAATTAAGGAAGTAAAGTTATGATATTTTAATACGTAGGATTTGAGAGATATGATGTTATGTATGGAAATTATCGAAGGGTAGGGTGAGTACCTTGTTGATATTATATTATAGGTATGATAATGCCTATTTGATTAATTGATAATTTTTGTGTATGACATACCTAGCTTACTTGCTATCGATGGGGAGGTTTGCGCGTGAGGGAAGTCATATCCCAATGAATCCAAGGGGATTTTTGATTTGTCGCTAGAGAACATAGGTCTATGAAAGACTTATCGGGGAGTTGATAAGTCCGGTGACTGTGGGAACGTAGGTATGTGCATGACCCGTGGGTATGAGAACTATGTTCGCCTCTAATTTTTGTGTTGTTGTTTGTGGTTCGAGGAATCCTTACCGAACCTTTAGTCCCCTATTTGGCGACCGGCGATATTGGGACATGATAGCAGAGTAATGCATTGTACCGAAACTGTGACTCGGGGTGCAGTATTATATATATATAATGAATTTAATGTATGTGTATATAGTGGTTAAATAGTCTACTGTATGATAATTGTAGATAACGGTGAATTGAGAAAAGAATTGAAATAAGTTAATGAATAGTTATTCTTATAGATTTGAAGAGCTTAATTCATATTAATGAGAAACGATTCATGTTAATGGGAAATGTATATGAATGATTATATTACGTATGGTATGGGACATACGGGGTTATGATATGGGATGGAAATCATATTATGGAAACTAGTGAGGAGGAATCATTAACTAGATGATTAATAGGGAACGGTAAGCGTGCACTCTAGATGAGAGGTGAGAATAGCAAGTGAGAGTTGGATACAAACATGTACATAATAAATGCTTTATTGCACTTGTTAAATACTTGTTGTTTTTAAAATTATTTTCACATCAGGCTCTGACTCGTTTCCTTGCATATTCTCTTTTCTATTGTACCTTCTATATCAAGTGTCCAGCAACAGGGACGCCAACCTTAGAGGATTATGACGAGCTATGGAGTATTGCTTAGGCGCCGTTCTTCATTTGATTCACAATATTCTTTTAGTTAGGGCATGTTGCCCAAAGGAACTCAATTATCTCTTTTCTATCTGAGTCATATACTCTTGTATTCGTGTCGTTTTAATACATTTATTGTTGTTGGGATTACTATATTGGATAATTATTTGGAAATGTTTATTCCAATTTCATTTAAATTATTTTGTGTTATCTGTTCGATTATTAGTGTTGTACATTAATATGTGTTGTGTTATTTGTAAACTAAAAATGTATTTTTATGGAATTAAAATTTGGAAAGTTTTCAACACCATCTTAATTGGGTATTGGGTGAGTTGTAAATGTTTTCAACAGTGATGCTAAGAATGAGCTAACTGTATATTCTGTTTTAATTTGGTATGGGACTGGACACCTCATATTTAATTAGGCGGGGTGTTACCGCGAGTTCTCCTCGTTTTTCATAGCTTTCTTCCGTGTTTTCTTCTACATTTGTCTTCTATAAACTTTCCGACGTTCTGAAATCTAAAGATGGACAACTTTATAGGCAATATGACACACAGGGCATGGCTTAATGTTGATGATTGGGTGAATCTGGAATGGTGGGATAAGGTGCCCCTTGCTTTGGGTAGTGAGAAACCCTTTGATTCTTTTGAGCTTATGGGGGATGAGCGGACCTTTCTCCATGAGGCGACGCGTCATCGTTCTTCGAGGGCAGTGAACCCTGACGGTTATGTAAGTGCTAATGGCTTTTGGTTTTCTTTTATTCTTTTTTTGTAGATTTTCCTTCATATCTTGAATTTTGACAAAGGGTTTCTTTTTTGCTTTGACAAATTGATGTTTCTATGTCAACTGTGTGCACTCGAGGAATGATGGGTCTTAGGATGTTTGTGAGAATTTTCCTCCTGTGGTGTAGTGGGTGGTGTCCTCGGCTGGGTTTGGAAGGTTGGCGTCTACACTGGATGAGACACCTCGCTCTACAGCCGTTCTGTGCGCCTTGCGGGAGAGATGGTGGGACATTACCCATACTTTTCATTTTAGTTTCGGGGAGATAATGGTGACTCCTATAGATGTGCAGCAGTAACTGGTACTGG
Organism: Sambucus nigra; assembly: GCA_949130495.1. NCBI lineage: Eukaryota > Viridiplantae > Streptophyta > Magnoliopsida > Dipsacales > Adoxaceae > Sambucus > Sambucus nigra. The sequence continues at coordinate 289,746,525 of OX422218.1, read as the reverse complement.
AGTGTGATGGGATGCAGGTTGAGGTTGACAGGTCTTTGAGGGTGACGCTAGTGGCATTGACGGCGGTGTTGGGTGATGTGGAGAGGATAATTTCTGAGGACTCTCTTTATATGTCTTCTTTGAGGTATTTTGTGTTGCGTGGGGTGGTTGATGAGGATGATGGGCTACAGGTGTGATAGATGGCCCGGTTATTTATCATGCTGGTGTTGGGAGGTTTTCTGGTGGCGTCGAGGGTGGCAATGTCATTCATTTGTGATTTTTTTCATACTTGAGGATGTTCTCGAACATCCCTCTTTATAACTGAGGGAGCCTGACCTTAGTAACCCTTTATTCTTCTATGGATGAATTTATTCGATGTTGATAGGAGATGTTTAGTGGAGCCACGTATCTTCTTGGGGTATCCTTTAATTTGTTCACTTTCCTTTATGCATTCGCATTTTCCTTACTTCCTGATTTCCGATTGCAGACCTTTGCCCTTTGCCGACGTGATTTTATGAGGTGATTGGGTTTAACACAAAACTGATTTCTTTATAGGATAAGTCTGTTGGGGACTTATGCCGGATGTACCGGTGGCGAAAGTCTAACCGACGATCGAAGAAGCCTCTTTCTATGACGGTTGTGCATCGAGTCTTGAATGGCCTAATAAGCGAGAGGGTAAGTCCTTCTTATTTTTCTTTTTATCTTTTTCTTCAAGATGATGCTTTTTGTATTAATCCTTATCTTCTGGGGAATTTTGTAGGTGATCTTCTACCTTTGGGGAATGGCTATCCAGGATACAGGGGCGACCGGGGCAAACGCGTAGATGTAGAGTTTATTAGCGCATGAGTTTGGCTACTGTTGGTATCTCAGGGAGAGGGTTTTTCGACATATTATGGATGAGGAAGTGGTGGTACCACCTGCGCAGCCCCCGATGTACATGAGGCAGGTGCGAGAGATAGTAGACGATGCATGGATAACAACGATGATGGGCGAGCCTTACTCATCCTATACCGACACAACGGTGCTATATGATTATCTGGACTTTTTGTTGAGTTGGTTGATGTCATCCATCATATATGATGGGATACCTCTCCCCCAGGCAGGTTCGAGTCGACCAGTGGGATCTTCCTATAGTGCAGGGGGGCCGTCGACAATCGCTGAAGTGACATCCTCGAAAGTTTCTTTTGTACGGTTGCACTCTCCTACTTAAAATATTCGAAGGCCTAATGCAGAGTCGGTGCGCATGTAGCATCTCCCTAATGTAATGGATCCGAAGGATTCGAGTTTCATATAAGAGGTCCTTCGTCCTGCGGTATACTTTTCATCTTTTTTCCTTTTGATTCTTTGATTTCTTTCTTGGTTTTCGATTAACTAATTCGTTCCTTTCTATTTTTCTCACGGAACATCCGGGTGTCGACCACTTGGTTGAGGGACGTTCAGGACTGGATATCTTTGGAGATTGCTCATATCCTATATGGAATTATAGTGCCTTCTTATTTGGTACTGTCTGCTTCTTCTGAGTAAGCGTTTGGTTCGGGGAGTGGAGGTATGTCGTCTCGTCGCTGGGGAAAGAGAGCGTGACGTAGCGAAGGAGATTCCTAGGGAGAGAGAGAAGAATGTAGGTGGAAGGAGTGAGTGAGAGAGAGAGAGAGAGAGAGAGAGAGAGAGAGAGAGAGAGAGAGAGAAAATGTGGGTTCGGGATGAGTCCCCTTGTTATTTCTTGTTTCCTGCAAAACTAATGTAACACAACAGTATATATCTATGTAGTGAAGTTTTTGTTAATTTTATTTCCTCAGTGACTTAATGCGTATGCTCTTTTTACTTTACTACTGAAATCGTAAAAAAGAAATGAATTTAGGAGAGTTTATTTAAAACAGGGTGAAATAAAGCACAAGGATAAGGAACTTTTAGAATAAAAATTTATTTTTACTAAGTTTTATGATTTTGATAAAAAAGGAAAAAGGGCAATTTTCTAAAGTAGGCGGTTGCCAATCGGCACACCCCTAGTCCTGCCTATCGACATGTCGATCAGGTACAATAAATATAAGGCCTTGATTGCACTTTCTTCAATGGGATAATACCTGGTGGGGTAGGTTTCCCTCCGATTTCTGCAAGATTCTTTGTCTTTATTTGATCTTTTCTAAGTATAAATAGGGGGCATGAGTGGAGTCTTTCCTCACACCTCTACATTCCTTCTTCTTTGCAGATTTGTGCTCACTATCTCTTCATTCGCGATATGGCTCTCCCTGGTAGCATTGAATTTGCTAACTATGTCGAGACTTTTGAGGTAATGTCTTCGTATAATGTCGACTATAATTATTTTTATATGTGTCGAGTATCCTTATGGTGTAACCTCTCCATAGAGTGGAATATGCTAATGGCAGATGTGGAATTCTGGTACCCTGAAGACCATGTGTTTCGCTTCGGGTTGGATGAGTTACGTTCGACCTATGAGGAATTTTCTTCCATGATGGGGATAAATCCAAGTGCTACGGTGAATTTTTCAGGTCCCCTAGGGAGCTGTTAGCGAGACTTCTCCATATTTCACCTTCGGTGGCTAGATCACTAGTAGTGGAGTGAATGATCTCTCTTCCTGCTGTGCATATGCAAGGTGTTGGCGATGCCGACAACGCTAGAGTTGTCATCCCGGGACAAGTTTTGAAATTATTGTTGGTGACTGGGGAGATGTTGGTGGACTCTCAACTCACAGCCATTATTTCTTGGATGTGTTACCGTTACAATCTTGCAGTGGTAATACTGACGGAGACTTTGAATGGTCTGGATGCCTGACAGGAGGGTTGTTCTGATTTTCTGAGGAGTAACCCTGTAATGTTATTTATGTGGCTGTCAGAGAGATTTTGTATGGTGGTCCCACATGAGTATCCCTTGTCGGTCGTACCAAAATTCTTTTTGCACCATTTCATCAGTGTAAGCCTGGATATTGAAAACTAGGAGAACTGGTTTATGGAGCACAGTGCTCGAAACTTGCGCTAGTCAATGCCTTGGTGGGGGAACTACTGCCAATTCTGGATATGGGGGAGTACCAGTATGTTTGGTTAGTTGGCCTCAAACATACCTCTTTCTACTTTTCCTAGCGGCTCTTGCACCAATTTGGTTGGGAACAAATTGTGCCACCGCGGACACTGGATTTCTTCCAAGTGGAGGACCTGTCAGAGAAAATGTGCATACGGCTTGGCTCTGTGTGGGAGAATCACCGACTATCATCTCGTCTTTCACAGTCCACTGGGAGGGTTTGGCATGTCTCAAGGGACTACATAAAGTGGTTATGGAGGAGTTTAGTTACCAAGATGCTGGTGGTAGAGTCCGGTTAACGATGGTTCGTCACTTTTGACACCATGGAGGGAGGCGTCGTGGTTTTCCCTAGGTTGGTCTGAGCTTATTGTGTTATGGAGAATCTGTGTCATTCCATTAAAGCAAGGGAAGTTTGGGGGCCCCAAGATATGGATAATGATGATGGGTTTGGTTCCTCTGGCATCCGCGGGTAGGGTTCCCTGAGAAGTTTATTTGTGAAGCTTTTGATATGGTGTTTGGTAGTGTATTTGATTATTTTGGTTGTGCTGTGTGGGAATAATTTTGAAAGGGTTGTTTTTAGGTGTGACTTATTTTTTGGAAAGTAGAAGTAGGTTGGTAAGGGAAGTCGTTTGACTCCCTACGCCGATGTAATTATACCAAAAAATTTCAAATAATGGAATAAAAAAGTTTTTGATCATCTAGTTGTGCCTCTTGATGAGTTTTGATTTTGAATTATCTTTACTAATCACTAAGGCATACATAATCATTTTGTTTAGGTATATGTTAAAATGAACTTTCATTCTCAAAGATAAGAAAAGAACAACATTTTGTGAAAAAAGAAGGGAGTCGTGCTCATGTGATGAATATGAGCTGCCTACGTACCTATGAGGTTTTTTTAGAAGTTTAGTTTTTGAAAGAAAAAAGGTTTTTATAGAGGATCAGGCCCCACGTAGTTTTATGTTGGGTAAATGAAGAGATTTTGTTTTAGAATAGAAGGGAGATGAGAAGAATCGCAGCGCACCGAGATTTCAGACTAGGGGTAGAACTTCTTGAGACGGTACAAGTTGACTGGAAAGGCCATCTCTTCTCCATAAAGGTCGAAGAGCATAGCGGCGCTACCTGACATGATATTCTTCATGATGTAGGGGCCGCTCCAATTGGGATTGAATTTACCTATGGGGTCCCAGATGGGTTCTACTATTTATTAAAGGGCTAAGTCCCTTTCTTAGACACCACGGTCCTTGACTCTCTTGTTAAATGATCGCACTATTAAATGATGGTACCCTTGTATGTGGTATAAATATTTCAATCTCCTCTCGTCCAAGAGTGATAGCTCGTGGATACGGCTCTGATGCCAGTCTTCTTTGTTGACTTTGCTTTCCAGCATAACGCATAGTGAAGGAACTTAAAGTTCCACGAGTAGGACTGCTTCCATGTCGTAAACCAGAGAGTAAGGAGTGGCCCCAGTAGAGGTTTGAACTAAAGTGAGGTAGCCCTAGAGGGAATAAAGGATCCGATCGGCCCAATCTCGGTAACTTTCAGTCATCTTGTTGATGATGGCTTTGAGATTTTTATTGGCAGCTTCAACTACACCATTGGTTTGAGGTCGATAGGGGGAGGATTTGTGTCTTTGAATTCTATATTCATCGACCACTTCTATAACTTATTCCTCAAAATGCAACACGTTTTCTGATACCAGATCATATGGGACCCTATATCAGCAGATGATATTCCTTTTGATGAACTTAGATACCTTCTTGGCATTCAAAACTGCGTATGATTCGGCTGTTACCCATTTGGTGAAGTAATAAATGGTAACATGATGAATTCATGTCCATTAGAGGCTTTGGGTGTAACTTTCCCTATGATTTCGATGCCCCATGCGGAGAACGACCATGGAGAAGTCATGTTATATAATTCCCGAGGAGGCAAGTGCTGGAGATTGGAGAACTATTAGCATTTAAGACATCTTCAGACATAGGCAATGCAATCCTGAACCATGGTAGTCCAGTAGTAACCCATTGGATGATTTTCTTGGCGAGCATATGACCGTTCAAGTAAGGTCCACACTCCCCGCTATGGATTTTCCTCATCATTTCTTTAATGTCAGCCCCTGCAATGCAATGTAAATGGATTCCATCGAAGTTCCTTTTGAACAGTGCTTTGTAATAGATGATATACTAAGTAGCCAGTCTATGGAGAGTTTCTCTATATTTCTTATCAAAGCCTTAGGGATACATACCATGTTTGAGGAGGCGCCAAATATTATAGTACCATCAGTTAGCCATTTCATGATTTTCCTCCATGCTGAGCTCAATATGGTAATAGTGGGTTGGTTTGTCTTGATTTTGGACTAGGAAGGGACCATTGGTATTCCTTTGGGCATATCAACCATAGAGGCTAATCTAGAAAGGGAATCGACTAGTTTTTCTTTGCTCGAGGCAGGTAGTGGAAGCTAATATCTTGGAATTGAGAGGCTAGAACTTGTAGTTGGGCATGTAAGGGTAAGAGTTTCTCGTTCTTGACTTTCTATTTTCTGAGAACTTGACCGATGATGAGGGCTAAGTCCCCATAAACATCCAGGTATCGAATTACTTTCTTGAGAGAGACTTTGAGGCCTAGCATACACGCCTCGTATTCAGGCATGTTATTGGTGCAAGGGAAATCCGGCTTAATGGCAATGGGAGAGTCATCAATAGAAATTAGGAGAATCCAAATTCCATACCCCTATTTATTGGCGGCACCATTAAAGAACATTTTCCATCGAAGGTTTTCTTGGGAGGTATAAAGGATATTCTCACCTAGGAACTCAAAAATCCAGATGTCGACTTCTTTCATAGGTAGTCAGCGAGATAGTTAGAGATGGATCTTCCTTTCATGGACTTCTGCGTGACATACACAATATTAGATTCGACTAAAAGCATCAACCAACGGGCCATTCGACTAGACAAAGTAGGCTTTTTGAGTAAGTACTTGATAGGATCCGTTCAGGATACAAGTTTAATGGGAAAGGAGAGCATGTAATGCCACAGCTTTTGGGTGACCCAGACAAGGGCGACACACGCTTTTTCCAAAGTAGTGTAATTGACTTCGTACCTAGATAACTTATGACTGGCATAGTAGATGGCCCTCTATTTGCAGGATTATTAGAGGCATTGGGATAGCAAATCCCCAGTTATAGTATATGTAATGGTTAAGTATAGGAGTAGGGGAAGACTAGGTTGCGGCGACATGAGTACCGAAGGTCGGGTTAGGTATTATTTGATTAGATCAAAGACTTTTTGGCAAGCTTAGTTCCAAACCTTGGTTGAATCCTTTAGGAGAAGTTTAAAAATGGGTTCATAGGTCAAAGTCAACTGGCTGATGAATTGGCTGATATACTGTAATTTCCCAAGGAATCCTCAAAATTCTTTCCCTGTTCGGGGTGGTGGCATATCGAGTATGGCTTTCAGTTTGGCAGGATCTGCTTCTATCCCCTTCTCGCTAACCATAAACCCCAAAAGTTTTCCTTTTGTAACACTGAAGACACATTTCTGGGGGTTGAGTTGCATCTGATATTATCGCAGTCACTCGAAGAACTTTTGAAGAGCAGGAACATGACCTTCCCTAGTCTTGGACTTGATAATCATATCGTTCACATAGACCTCGACTTCCTTATGTATCAGATCATGCAAAATGGTTATGGAAACCCTCTGGTAGTTAGCCCCTGAATTTTTGAGATCAAATGGCATAACGGTGTAGCAAAAGGTTCCCCACAGGGTGATAAATGAGATTTTCGCTTGGTGATCCGGGTTCATCTAGATCTGTTTACACTCGAAAAACCCATCATCGAATGATTTCAGATCATGATTGGTCGTGTTGTCTACAATCAAATCAATACTAGGTATCAGGTAATCATCTTTTGGAGAGGCCTTGTTCAAGTCTCGATGGTCGACACGCATCCGAACCTTCCCACCTAATTTTGGCACAGGCATGATGTTGGCTAGCCATGTGGGATATTCGATCACATGAATTAAACCCATATTTAACTGTTTGACCACTTCTTCTTTAACCCTGAGCGACCATTCTGTGCGGAGCTTTTGCAGTTTTTATTTGACCAGTTTGCATTCTGGGATAGTAGGAATATAGCACTGAGCTATCTCAAGACCAATACTGGGCATATCGTCATAAGACCATGCTAATAAATCCATGAACTCCTTCGGTAATGCTATGAATAACGCTCGCTCATGCTCATCGAGGGTTATCCTAATCTCATACAGTTGGGTACTAGAACCGAGATTAATAACAAGAGTTTCATCTTCATTAACTTAAATGCAGGTATGTTGTTTGTTATTAACCTTATTTATATCAATTAAGAATTTTTCATTTTCAAAATCACCATCTTCAAGAGTTTTATTGGAATCAAGACAATTAATGTAAGGCACAACAAGATATTCAAAATCTTCATTTATTTTATTGATAGGAAAAACAACATTAAGAACCTCATCAAAAGAGGTCTCTATTACACTAGAGTAAGAAGAAATAACAGAAGAAAAAATGGGATAAACAATAGGGTTGGGTTAAGTTTTAGCAGATGGAACTGTTATAGCATGCTAGTTGAGGAGAGGTGTGTCACTAGATTTGATCAGGTGGGATGGATTAGATGATGTAGCCCCTGAGTGGATTATGCAGAGTGCTAGCCCCAGTGTTTGTAAGTTGAAGGAATCTTCGAAGTCACTTTCCTTAGAATTTTTGGCATTATACTTGGTCTTCTCTGTAAGCGGTTGGACGTGATGTTGTGAACTCTCGACCCAGGTTTTATATTCTTATCCACATGGCCGTACCAAGGTTTAGGAAAGACACAAAAGGGTAAATCTTCACACTTTCTGATGAATCTTCCATTCAGAGAATTTCTTGAGATGGTCTTGATACATTTTAGAATTCTCTTCAGTCGAGGCTGGTGAATTGTCTTGAGTTCTTCTGCTGACGGTTGATAGCCCAAGCCGTAAGAAGGAAAATCTTTCTTCAGCACAATGGGTTCGAGTATCCCTTACTATTTTTTCCCCAGCCCTAGTTCGGGCATGAAGTGCATGTTCTTAAATATCTGGATCACATTGACGTTTCCATGGGGGTCATACCCTAGACAAACACTATCTTTGAAATTGTCCCCCGCCAGAGTAGAGTGGATCAACTTGGAAATTTGATAAGATCATATTTGGATTGCTGGTGCTTGCATTATTGGTATTATTGTCGTCGCCCAAGATGGTAATGACTTACCCATTAACTAAGAACTTCAGTTTCTAATGCAGGGAAGAAGAAACACCCTTGATACTGTGGATCCATGGTCGTCTAAGAAATAAATTGAAATAAGTTGGGATGTCGATGACTTAAAATTCTACGACAGGATTTATAGTTATTGCAAGCTTTATGTATACCATCACTTATCGAAGAGTATTATTGTAGGACCTTACATCAACAGAGGTTAGAGCAAGGCCGCTCACTTTAAGTTCCAAATAGTTGAGGGTTCTCAACCGTCAAACATTTAGAGCAGATCCATTATCGATAAGAGAGAGAGAGAGAGAGATAGTCTTTCCCATGACTTTGAGAGAGAGATTGAGAGAATAATTATGGTTTGTCCCGATCTTGAGGATTTCCCCTTCAAATAAAGAGAGAATTCTTGTAGAGGTCAGAGATCCAACTAGATTCACTTCTTCTTTTGGCATGGTAAATGGAGGGACTGTGGGACCGATGAGTAGCTTGACGAAAGAATTTTTGTACAGTTGGGAAGACATAAAGATTACCCATAGAGTGATGTTAGCTTGGGTCTTTATCAATTGATCGAGGACCTTGCTCTGCTCGAGATTCATTTTTGGCATAGGAAGATTCTCAACACCTTTCCCTTTATCATTTGCTAATAGCAGGGGGTTGGATTTGGTAATGTCTCCCTGACCGGGTCATATGGTTCACAAAAGAGGGGGAAAACATAAACCCTATTTCCTCATCGATCTCGGGTTGTTCAAAAACCCTCTTGATCTCTCCTATCAGCTTCTCAAATGATATCATCTCACATATGTCGACTACCGAGCTGTTCATTTTTTAACATTGCTCCTTATTTGAATCATCGAATTCATCTCCCCAGTGGCGACAATATTGTCTTTCCATGAAAAGTCAATACAATCCACAACTTTAATGGATTTTTCATATAAATCCTCCCATTAGGTGGGGAGGTGTACATGCGAAGGAATAAGGAATCCTTATAGTTTCAGAGAATCTAACAGTTCGGACATGTTACCAATATCACTTGTTTTTTAAAATGAATTTTCCATAATCTAGACGACCTCATCTAAACTGACTTCATCGGAAGGTACTTCCCAACTGTGTGATTCTCCGACCCATTTTCGAGCTTCTAAGAACCAAGTATTGAAGCTTTGGCAATCAATGATCATCTAGGAGGAAATTTTAGCCTGAACTCAAGGAGTTGGTTTAGTTTTTCTGATAATTCCATACCTCTACCTTTAGAACGGGTCAGGACAATGATGCATGCTCTGGTAAGGAGAGATAGTGCCTAGAGGATGGCAGGGTGTAGGAGGAAATATAGACAAGTTTGGGGAGGTATAGGAGAGTACATGGTGTCTTAGTGTAATATGGGTTGATGGATCAAAGTCTGGGTCTTGTTCCAAGAAGATGGCATTGGTATGATTTGAGAGCGAATTGTGTGTAGTGTTTGGCTTAGGATTGGTTGGTGGAGCGATAACACCCAGATTAATCAAACCTTTGATCATGTTTTGAAGGTGAAAACATTGGTCGATGGTATGTCCAGTAGTTTGATAGAAATCACAACGGGCATCCGGTTTGATGTTTTTGGGAAGTGGGTTTGGTAATGGGCGAAGATCCAGTGGCTTGATAACGTTTCGGCTTAAGAGGTCCTGGTAAACTTTTGATAGGGGAACATGGATCTCGGTGTATTCCTTTCGGACTGAGACATGGTAGCTTTTTTTTGCCCATAAAGTGGTTGGATGAGAAATGTTGTTAATGGTTAAGACTGCAGCACTGGCTATATTTTAATACTTCCTGGGAGTAAGATATCCAGAAACTTTCTTCCGTTCAATGACCATCTTGAAAAAACCTTCTTCAATCTCCACTCCTGCTTCTTGGAGAGCTAAAAAATGAGGGTAGTATTATCCTCCTATCATTGCTTGGACATGGGGTAAGAAGTTCTTCTTTACGATGCTGATCGACTCCTCCTTGTTAGGTTGATTGGTTATTATGGAAACTTTCTATCTCCACCATGCTATGAAGGTGCTAATTAATTCCCCAGGGTTCTGTTTGAGCATCTCTAAATCCCAACGGGTGACTTCCAACTATTTATTATACATGTATTACTATTTATTATACTTGTATTGTATTATGAATTCCCGGGCCACATCTGCCTAACTATGGATTCTAAAATCTTCGAGAGATAAGAACTAGTGAAGGGCGATATCCTTCAAAGTTTACTGAAATATTTGGGTAATTATTTCTTCGCAAGCCTTTAGGAGTGTCATGGCTAGGTGATAACTACGAAGATGAACAATCGAAGGTTCGATACCTCCAAACTTCACGATGTTGGGCATCTTAAACTTTTTTGGCAACCTTGCTTTTGGATAGGGAGACACGTGGGTATAGTCCATGTAGTTTCTCGAGATTCTGACTTGATCTAACTTCCTGGTTAGCATCTTCAGATCCTCCTTAACCTTGTTTAATTCCTCCTCTTTCGGATCAATAGACACGGCTAAGTTAGCCACTAGCTGGGCGAGATTTGATATAAGAAGCTGGGCAAGCTACAACCCATTAGCAGGAGGAGCATGTGGAGCATGATAATATTCCTTGGGAACCCAGATAGCCTTGGTTGCGGGAAAACCCATAGCACAAGGGAAGAGGCCTCGGGTTCTTCGGGAATAAAGCCCCGATTTTGTTGCATTTCATGAACCTTAACTTGCAGGTTGTCAATCTTGGAAGTTAGCTGAATTAGGAATGTCATTAAATCTAGCTGCACAATCGGTATTTGATATGTGTTCTCCATGGAAAGAAGATGAATTTTGGACTCAGATGAAGTGAGGGTACTGATGGAGCTCCGTGGCGGTTATCCTGAAGATCGAAACCAATAAGGAGCCAGGCCAAGGGTATGTGATCAACCTGAGAAAGAGGAAAACAAAATTTTTTTTAAAGAGAAAAGGGAAAGACTATTATTTTTAAAAGGAGGAAAATGTTTTTGACATTTTGGAAAAGATGAAGGCAAATTTTTTTGGACAAATGGGAGGAAAAATATTTTTGGTACGAGAAAGGGGAAAATGTTGTTGGTATTTTTTTTATAAATAGAAAAGAAATGTTTTTAATATTTTCTTTGAAAAAGAATGAAAAGATGAGAGACGGGTCTCAGCATGACTATTATGTTTTTTATATTCTCACTTGTATTAGGTTTACCTAAATGCAAAAAGAAATGTCGAACGAGACCCGAGCCTAGAAAAATTGGCTTAGAAAAATACGTGAAGTATGGTTGGACTTGTTGCCAGGGTCATAGGCAGGGTCTTGTTTTAAAAGATTGAAAATTTTGGTTATATGCCGACTCGTCATTCCGACAGAGTTTAGGGTACAAATCGATGATTAAATATGAGTGTCCTAGGCCCTGACGCCTAAATGAGGGTATGCATTTGTTGGGTAAATTGGAAAGGGTTCCCCCTTGGCATGGCCTCCATGATATACGTCTTACTTTTATGGGCAATAGGTGCGTGTGGATAAGACATTTGATATACCTGAGTGTACGTGAATTTCCTCACTATATACCTCATAGGGACAATACGTGTGAGAGAGAGTTCGATATACTCGATGTATATGAACGAGTTTTGTGCGATATACCTCCCATCGTGACTTCAGTCAAGCGGTATGATGCGGGGGGAATCGTTCGATATACATCAAAGGTACTTGGCTAATTGAAGGTGAGAGTCATATCACTTAGGCTAACTACGACCTGCCGAAAGTGACCCTCCAATTACGGGACAAAAATTTGGTCAACAGCAATGCTCTTTAGTGATATGGGTGCAAAAATGCATGATTCTTTTATTATTATCGTATGGAGAGAGTATCTTTATTAATGAGAATCATGCCAAGCAGGGGATCATATACTAGTATATAAAGTAAATCTATACTAAGAATGGATATGTGAGAGTGAGTGATGTGCGACTATCCACAATTGATTGTGTGGTAGTGAACCTAAGCATGGATCATCTAAGTGTGAGTGTGTGTTAGTGACACCTAAGCATGGATTTCTAAGTGATGTGTGCAACATGTGGATATTAGTGATCCTAGGTGCACATGGTGTGAAGTGTACATGGATAATTTCTACGAGTGTGTGAGTGAATAGTGATATAAGTATGAGATATATAAGTGCAAGAAATAATAGAGTAGAAAATGGGAACATATTGGTAGGTGCATACGGACACAAGGAAACAAAACATCCATGTAAACATAGTTTATCCCTCTTATGAAAGTCCCCAGCAGAGTCACCACTGTGGCCATCCGCATCCGAGCTTGGGCGGCTTGGAGAGGTCTCACGTCCCGCTCGGGGATGCTTCGACCATCGTCGGTGTGGGGTAAATGTAAGGAAATAGAGTCACCAGTATATTCTCAAAATAGACAAATGAACATGTCGCCACCTCGAGAGGATGGCAACAAAGACAAACTGATGCATATGAAAACAATAGTTCAGAGGGTTCGGGGGATAAGTTACAAAATGGGAAGGTGTTAGCACCCATCTCGCCCGATCTGTGTTTCATGGACTTGTGTTATTGTTTCATTTATTTCTCCATGAAATGTATGTGCGTGTATATATAATGGAGATAGGAATCACTCAACTCATATCATGGAAAAGATAGAGTGAAATCATCTAGATGAATGTTCCCAAAGATAATATATGTATAGAAAATATGATTTATGCGCTTATCACAATATGAACCACTATGGGGAAATGACAACATATGTTGGATGGAGCGCTGACAAAGAACTACGAATATATACTACAGCAATAATATGATCAACTATAAGAATAGGAATTTTATGAAAATTGGAAAATCAGAAGTTGGACTCGAGTCTCGAGTTTTAATTCAAAATGCCTATGTAGCATATAAAGGCACCAAAGTCCACATAGTTCGCATACAGCGTAAGGTTGGGGTTTTATCCCATAGATTTGAATGAGGTTTATAAAAGTGTGTGTGAAAAAAAAAGAGTTTTAGTTTTGGAAAAGTGTGAAAGATGAATTCGTTCGGAATTTATGGGTATAACCCTCTTTTTGTTGATTTTGGGTTTTTGTAGAAAATAAAGTATGTGCAATATACTAGTAAAAATGTAGATATTAATATGTATGAATTAAGGTAAGAACTAGATTATGAATCTAATATAACTAATGCAAAAATAAGAAGTTTAAAGAGATAAGGGAAGGATTTGGACCTTCTTTGAAGAATGAGAGCTTATCCTTGATTTTGGTTGAAATCGATTGATGCTTGATATGAATATTGAATGAGATCTTTCCAAATTGGGTATGAAAGGAATGGGAATGTGAAATAAAATAAAATTACAAATAAGGGAACTTCACTTATTGAGAGAATGTTGCTGAGATCAGTGACGCTGCTGGATCTGAGATGTAGGTGTGCTTTGGAGTGAGGTCATGCCCTCCTTTGATAGGTTCAGGGGGTTGCCGATCAGCGTAGCCCTGGTCCTTCCAATCGATAGGAGACCCTAGTCACACTGCCGATAGGCAGGGTCTTGAACCTGCCAATTGGTAGTCTCGTGAAAATTTTCCTGAAAAAATGGTCGTAGAACATAATCCGTTGATCCAAATCATGTATGGGGAATACCGTTAGAAAGGTAATTCAGAGACCTTCAAGAGTCCTTTAGACTGTTCCCAGGTCCATGAGTTGACTTCGAGTCAAATGTAGCTCATAAGCGAACGTCGATCCTTTGGATGGGTGATTGTCGGACACAAACGGATCGTTCGTCTCTAAGGTAAGTCAGAATCATGCACGGGGTGGACCGTTGGAAAAGTTGGGAGATATACTTAGGCATTTTGAAGAGTTTAGCTCAGTTTGGACAGTTGACCTTGGTCAATCGGGGCCCAGAAGCGACCAGTGACCTGTCAGAGTAAAACGGGTCGTTCATCCGTACGTACCATAAGTCAGAATTGTGCATAGGGTGGACCGTTAAAAAGGTTATTTAGTGACCTTTGAAATTCATTCAGTCGAATCGAGCTAAAGAGTTAACTTTAGTCAAATGGAGTCCGGGAGTGCCCAGTGGCCTCTAGATTAATTTTTGGGGGAAAATTGATCGTTCGTCCGAACGGTTACGCCGTTTTATGCATTGGGCAAACCGTTGGAAAGGGATTTCAATGAAGTTGACTCGGGTCAAATTGGGGCCCTAGAATGCCCGATGACCTCTAGATCAGTTTCGATAGTAGAATGGTATGTTCATATGAACTGTTATGCCGATTCACACACGAGGCAGACCATTGGAAAGTGTATTCAGTGCCCTTCGAAGATTCAAAAAGGTTTTCTTCGATGATAGGGTTGATCGAAGTCAAATGGGGCCCGAGGGCATGATGGCCTCTAGATCTGTACTCGGAGTATGACCTAGGATTTGTGGTGAGTTATGGAAGTGCTAGGGACCTAAGGAGAGACTTGGGGGGTTCTAAAATGTGGTGTCTACAGTATCAAGCATATAGATGTCTGCGAGAATTCTGCCCTCATCGTTAGAAAAATTCTTAGAAAAAGAAAAGTTAAAGATGAGAAGCTCTTACCCTTCCATGCCCACCTAGAAGAACTGGCCTCCCACTTCAAAGATGTCACCTTCGACAACCTAACTTATACAAAGAATAACCTAGCCAATTCCTTTGCTACAATGTCCTCCATAGTCGATATACCCAAGGGAATAACGATGGCCCCTTTCCTGGTTCAGAAATATGTCATGCCCACTCACTACTACCACATCGATCTCGTCACCGAGGAAGATTTAAACATAGTCGGGTTATGGTAGTATGATACTTGGATCCTACCCAAACATGGTAAATATCCCCAAGACATAGATAAGAAAGATCATGCAATCGTTCGCAACTAGTTGCCCTATACACCGATTGTGATATAGTTCTCTTCAAAAGAAACTTTGATGGAACCTATTTGCACAAATAACAAGGGTGGATATTGAAGAAATAATGCAAAAAATTCACAGTGAGAAATATGGCCCCCATATAAACAGTTATATGCTTCCCAGGAAGATCATCCGTAAAGGGTACTATTGGACCACCATGGTTCAATATTGGACTTCCTATGTTCGCAGATGCCTCAAATGCTATCAGTTTGCTGATATCCAACAGTCGCATCCTTGAGAATTATACAACATGGCCTCTCATTGGCCCTTATCCACCTGGGGCATTGATATTACAGGGAAGGTCACTCCTAAAGCTTCCAACGGTTATGACTTAATCCTAGTTGTCATCGATTACTTTACCAAATGGTCGACGCCGAGTCATACGTAGTGCTGAATGTTAAGAAAGTAGCCATGTTTATTAGAAAGAACACTATTTACCAATACGAAGTTCCCCACGAGTTAGTATCAGATAATGGACTCCACTTCAAAGTCGAGGTCACAAAATTGGTTGACGAATATAGGATTCGAAGACAGAAATATTCTCCCTATCGACCCTAAACTAATGGTTTTCTCGAAGCCACCAATAAGAGCCTCAAAACCATCATCAATAAGATAATCGAGATTTGTAGATATTGGGCTAACCGAATCCCATACGCCCTCCAGGGCTATCACACTTCAATCAGATCACCTACTAGGGCTACCTCTTATTCTCTAGTATACAACATGGAAGTAGTCCTACCCGTTGAGCTAGAAATATCGTCCCTCCGTGCCATGATTGAAAGCAGGGTTAGCGAAGAAGATTGGCATCAGAGTGGCTATAACGAGTTATCACTCTTGGATTAAAAGAGACTTAAGTGTCTATAATATATACAGGGGTATCATCGTCAGATAACGCAACCATTCAACCAAAATGTTAAGGATCGCGGTGTACAAGAAGGAGACCTTGCCCTTAAGGAGATCGTAAAACCCATCTGGGATCCCAAAGGGAAATTCAAATCGAATTGGTGCGACCCATACATTGTAAATAAAATGTTAGGCAGTGCCGCTATGCTCACATACTTCAACGGAGAATAAATATCACTCCTAGTTAACCTAGACCATCTCAAGAAATTTTGCCCTTAGTCCGAAATATCGGCGCACTATGACTCTTCTCATCCCCCTTCTATTCTAAAAAAATATTCATTTCCTCGTACCCAGAACTACATGGGATATGATCCTATTAAAAACATTTATTTCAAAATGAGACTCATGAGAATTTCCAAAACCCCCAAAGGTACATAGGCAGCCCATATGCCATACATGGGCACGGTTCCCTTCTTTTTAAAAAATGCTATTTATTTCTATCTTTTGAGAACGGCGGACCATCTTATTATTTACATGAAGAAAAGGATTATGTATGCCTTAGTACTTGGTAAAGATAGTTCAAAATGCAAAACTCATCAAGAGGCACAACAAAATATGATCAAAATTAGTTTTATTTTCAATAAGGGAATACATCACTATTACATAAAATATCAATCAAGGGAGTCAAATAAAGCACCCCCTTTCCACTAACCAAAAAATCTTAAAACAAGCTTGATCCTACCAGCTTCGCAAAAATTATCCCTAACCCCACAGAAAAACACTAAACTCCAAAATCACCCAAAACAGAGATATTACCCCCAGCTTCACTTACATTATCCTAAACTGCGAGACGACCCCACTCCATCGTCATTCCCTACCCTCGGATGACCCCAAGTCTCCCACTTCTGGTTAAAAATCCATATGCTTTCCATTGAGCGATATGTCCTGACAAGTTTGGATGAAACCACAACACCCTCCTCCATGGTGTCGAACGCAATAAACCACCTCCGACTAGTGTTTCCCTCCATAATCTTCCCCACTACTTGCTTCCATAACCACTTCAGGTAGTCCACGAACACATGCCAAACCCCTCCTATATATTGTGATGGATGGGTAGGCGGTCGATGGTGCTGCCACAAGGAACCCAACATCATTCACAGTGATTCAGTCATGTTCTCCACCGGTAAGAAGTTCGTTATGTGTGGGGGCATAATTTTTTCCCATCCGAAATGGCACAAAGCCTCCTAGTGAAATAAAATGAAGTCTGGAAAAGGCCAACAAAATGCACATACTGGCACTCTCCTAGATGTAAAACATGATGCAATATCCCCACCATGGCATCGACCAACGAAGACACCGAGATCCATGCTCCACAAACCAGTTGTCTGAGTTCTTTATCGATGGGCCTAAATTGAAGAAAGGTTGGATGAAGAAATTAGGCATGTCCTATAAGGGATACTCAGGAGGGGGAGCGAGACGAAACCTCTCTACAAGCCATATGAACAACATCACCGTAATCCCCCTTCGAAAATTGAAATGACGCTCCTTCCAATAATCTAAACCATTTAGGGTCTCTGCTAGTACCACTGCCATGGGACTATGATCATAAGACATCCATGTCGCTATCGCAGCCACTTGGGGACCAACAATCAAGTCCCCTATCACCAATAAAATCCTATGCGAGGACATATTTTTATAAATGTTCGTCATAATTAATTATGTCATATACCATTACAACCCTCGAAGAAGTTCAAAGCAATCTACATAAAGACGGATCCGAATATATCAAGGTTATTCATCAAAAAGCCTCTACAAAGTTTACTTTGTTAAGGTTATGTTTTAAATACCTTAACTTTGCACTTAGAGCTTTGGGATATTTTTTCAAAATATTTTCTAAGTGTTGGAGCGGACTTTTTTCGTCAAAATTTGAGAATGAGTAATTTATTAATTCCTGCAGCGTTCCTCGATTTTGACCCTCGGGTCGTTCAAGCGAGATTCCATCTCATTCGAGCGACATTGAGATGTCGCACAATGTCGTTCAAACGACACGTGTACTTCGTTCGAGCGAGACCCCTTTTCATTCTAACAACCGAGGCGACGCGATTTTCTATAAATACTCATTAAATGGTTTCGTTTTCAATAAGAAGTCCTAGCATTTTGAAAGACAGAAAACCGCGAACCCGCAAAATTATTTTTGACTTCTTCTTTTAGGGGTTTCATCCCTTTTATTTTCAATTCACAAAAATCCCATATGCTTTGGTGAATTGTTTTTGGTTTTCAAGAACACACTTTTCTTTTGTTCATTCTTTGTGGGGAGAACTCTATAATCAGAGAGCTGCGTGCTATTGTAGAGGGAGTCTCTATGAAGTTACTCTTGTGGGGAGGATAACCTACACAGTGAAGACTGCGTGTCCTTGTGGTATAGCTGCGTGTGAACCACTGCTGATTTCTAGCCGTTATTTTGAAGGTTTGACGAAGGCACCGTGCGTTACTCTTGTAGGCGATCAAGTTGTATGTGAGTCAATGGTCTTATAAACTTTTCAAAGTTCTAGAAATAAAAGGTTTTTCCCTTCGGGGATTTTTCCTGAATTTGATGTTAGTAATATTTGATCTTGTGATTGTTTGATTTTCATATTTTATTCAATCACTTAGATGCATGTTTTAGGGTTTAACTAAAATTGGATTTTTTTTTAGAATTCACATTATTCTGCTATAGCGATTCTACAGCCCCAGAGTAAGGCCCAATGTGAAAGCTTCGACAAAGACAACATCATCAAAGTCCCTCTGATGTACTGAATACATAACCGCCTGAACATAAATAGTCCCTCCATTAACAAATGGTCAAGTCGCCGAAGGAGAAATATGGAGAAACTCCACCAGAAATGCCCTGGGAGAATGAGAAAAATCGAGCATGGTCGCCGCCACACTAGGTCCAACCCCAAAAATTATTGAGAATTCCTCGTAGGTAGGACAGACCTCGTCTAGGACAATACGGAAGACATTATCCTCGGGTTACTAAAATTGTACCGCCAATGTTAGCAAGTTCTAGTCTATGGCTCGATTATGCCACAAAGAAACCCAATGCAAATTGAAAGTATCATAACCAACATTGTAGAGGCATAAAGAGTTTTTGTTGTAATAATAAAAAATATTAGATTTTAGACAGTTTTAGGTTAGGGTTTGAGGGTTTTGAGAGTTCTTTCTTCTTCGTCATTTGGTTGACACCCATTTGGGTTTGTAAGTTACACTTTTCTTTTCCCTCTCCCTTAATATTGTTGTATTTCCTTAATTCCTTGCTTTGTAGTTTAGTTTACGTGCTTTATTTATTTTCTTTACTTAGTTTCTTTCTAGTGTAGTTTTATGGCATTTATTTACCGCTTTTCTTTATCGCATTTTTACCATGCTTTCTAGCTAAGTTAGTCTATGTTGTCTCCGATTGAACTCAATCCGGGTCTACATATTGCTTGGCTTTGGTGATGGAGTTTACGGGTCTATTTCGGGTGTGTTGTCTTAGTTATTACGCCTAAGATATTTAACGGGACATATCATGTATGATCCGTGCTTACGACCTTGCGTGCGTAATTTTCGGGGTATTTGTTGACACCAAAATCTTATTAGGCTGTTATGCGAATTTAGGGGCGTGACAACCCTTTATTCAATTAACTGTCGAAATGAGATGCATTCGTAATAACTCATCGACCCATGTAACCATTTTATACTAATTAACTCGGGTGAGGGATATTCGACGCAACTTATAGTTTTTACTCGCTTTATTAGTCTAGCTTTAAATAGTCTCGCCTAAATTAATATTTTCCTTTTGTGCATCTTTTCCTTTTTGTTGTAATTATCTTCTACACTTTTATTTTTGAAGTATTAAACCAAATAATATTCTAGCAACTCGTCCTTGTGGATTTTCGATACCCGACTTACCGCTATACTCACCTGTTGAGTGTAGTCGTAATTTATGTTTTTATATAGTTCAGGTGATCCGAACATAAAATGACCGGCGCGTAGGTGACTCTCTCTCCCCGAAAAAACCCTGGTTAATCACTCACCACCCTCTCACCCAGGTACTAGATGGGCTAAACTCATGAACAATCAACGTCCAAATTTGTGCATGGATGTGTGTAACCCTCGTATCAAACGGAGTCACGCCCCGAGGGTAGAAGGTAACCTACAATCCCGAACATAGAGTCAATATCTACTTAAGAAATAAAGATGCCAAGAAGAACTCATAAAAGACGAAAGATAATCTAGTCGCTCGACAGGACAATCAGGACACACCGCAGGTCTGCAAAAGATAAGGACCGATTCGACCGCTAGTTCGACTTCTGCCACCGAAATATTCGATAGAATTCCCCCATATCCTCATTCTTCAGGGTCATTAACCCCACGTTATGCCCTATCACCTCATAGAACCACGCTTACAAAAGATAGGAATCAGCCAAAAGAACAAAAGAAGAATACAAGAAAATGCATAAAAAGAAAAATAAATCCAAAGTCACCGCCTAAAGATACGTGGCTCCCATAAAATTTTATCTGCAGCACCATCTAAAAACATCCAAAGAAGAATAAAAGGACACCAAAGTCAGGCTCCCCCAATCGTGGAGTCGGACGTCAAAAATTGTCCTCAAATATGACAAGAACCAAAGATAAAAATAAACAGACAAGTCTCCTGTCTCACCTGCCGCCTGTCGGTCACATCTACCCTCCGCCTCAAAAGCATCTCCCTCAAATAAGAAATTCGGTTAGAATCCTCTGACACAATTCTACCCACGCCCCTCAGATCTTCCTGCACCGCCTCCAGTATCACGCTTAAAGTGCGGTACCCCACTCTCTAGAACCCCTCGCAATCCAGCTCCGTCAGCTGCTAGACATCAATGGGAGTAATAGTCATCTCCACAAACACTACACCAAATCTGCCCATTTGTCAAGGTCATTGACCTTGACAAATTCACCTTGTCAAGGTCAATGACCGTGACATTTCGAGGTGAGACAACTTTTTTTGTCACGGTCGTGTCTCGGTCATTGACCTTGACACAAAACTCGCGTTTTGTGTCACGGTCGTGTCAAGGTCAATGAACGTGACACGTTTGTCACGGTTATAAACCGTGACAAAGCCGTGACCCTTTTTTAAAAAAATTGTCACAGTCATTGACCGTGACAATTCTGGGCAGAATTTAAAAAAAATCTGCTGGGCAGTATGGCCACTGCCACTGCCCAGCAGTATATTTGTACCTGTTATAGCAACTTTGTACCTGTTCCAAACATCATATATCCAACACAAACTAAAGATAATGCAAATATATATTCATGACAGTATAATCCAAATCTTCAAAGTAAAAATAATATACATGACGATATAATCCAAATATAATTAAAATGGACAAACTAGAAAATAATGTTACTACATGTCTTGGATAAAACTGAGGAGGTGTGTAGGCCACACGACATACGAATTGACGCACCCACTAATATACGTCCTGCCGCATTGTTCGCGCAACCACAATAGGGAGTTCTCCTTCCCGGTTATGACATACGTGACGAGCACCCTGGACTCCATCTGTTGAAGCACACGTCCATGGACTATTCCACCCTCGACGATATCCGGGTCCCTCAACCCCCGCCCTATCCGCTGGCCATCAAATATGTCCAATATGAACACGCTCAGCCAACCAATTGTCGATAATGGTCTGTTGGAGGGCGTCAAATAGGGAAGTGGATCGTCGAAGTACGAACGTGTCGGTGATGAAGCAGCGAGGTCCACATCCTCGTCATCCTGCGCCTCGTCCTCCCGCACCTCCTCCTCCACCGCCTTCTCCTTCCCTTTCCCTTTAGCTTTCTCTTTACGGTCTCCACCCAACGTACGCTTCATGAATGCATACATATCTTGGACCGTCGCCTCCAAACGAGATAGCTTCGCGTCGTGTGAATCCACCATTCGAGCCAACCCGGTGTCGCTCGTCTCCAATCCGATGATCCTAGATTTGGCCACCCGCGAGCTCACTCCCCTTGTCCTCCACTTGCGATCAGAGCCAAGCACTTGGCTAAGTGCATCTGTGGACAAAGATGCCTTGTCGGCATCAGACTGCGACTCATGCACTTCCTTAAGCTTTGCCTGAAACGACAAAAAGCACATGATTAGTAAAATAAGTAAACTAAAAAATAATAACGTAATTAACAATAATTAAACTGTCGGATTACTTACAATCGTGGCCGCGACGCTCGGGGACACCTCCTTGTCCTTCCCCTTCTTCGTCCGAAGAGCCACATAAGTATCGAGCCTATGTGGCTTACCCCCTGGCCCACTCCCTACCCCCTGAAATAAAATAAAGTAAAGTAAAATTAGTATCGGACCCGCAAAGTAAAATAATATCCAATAATATATTTCTGTGGTTATAGATAAATTAAATATTACCTTCATCCTATGCTCCACCTCAGCGTAAGAGGTCCGGCCGGAGTAGTGCACGTCCGTCTTTTTAGCCCGATTTTCCCTCCCCGATTGGCGAGATGCCAATTGTCGATCCTCGATCTCATTGTCAATGAACTTTTGCCATTGTGCCAATGAGATCGGCTCCTTGGGCGGGACGGATCCGCGCCATTGTAAAATGGTCTCTCGTGTTTTTCCAAAGTACCGTGTCCGCATATTTTTTTTCCACGTCTTGTGTTGCTCCCTAAACTGCTCCAAGACGGAATCGCGTAGCTTTGGATCCAAGTTGAATTGTTCCTGTCCAACAAATACAATGTTAGTTGCGAATAAATATAAATATAAATATAAATATAAATATAAATATAAATATAAATATAAATATAAATATAAATATAAATATAAATATAAATATAAATATAAATATAAATTGAAATATAAATATAAATTGAAATTGAAATATTCATATAAATATTACCTGTAGTGCCGCCCAAACAGCTAACTTGAGCTCATACGGCACCTCCTTCCAACTCATAAACCCCGGGCCGATGACCGTCTTTAGCAGCTCGAGGGATCTCGCTAAAAGCTCCGACTTGTTTTCCATTTTCGTCGCCTCCGCTACCACCGAACCCAGACGACGACATCATCATAAACAGCATCATCATCTTCGCCCTAACATCTGAAGGAGACATTTTTGCTGTAAAAAAAAATGTTATTAGTACAGATAAAAAAATTGTTATTAGTACAGATAAAAAAATGTTCCGTCTATATTATAACGTATGTGTAAGTTCCGTCAATACCATTTCGTTTCAATTTTGTAATTATAATTGTAGCATAAATTTCATTATCATGGGTTTTACCTAATTGAATTAAATGAACAATACTTTTAGCCCTTGTTATTCATCAAATTTGAGGCAAGTTAATTAGAATATTTGTATCGAGCCTATGTGATTTATATGGATTAATTCTATTACATTTATAATTTAACTAATAGAGTTGAATTTTAATATTAATCCTTTGGTTTATTTAACTAACTTTGGTTTGGTTTATTTCTAGTTGAATCTGAGTTATAATTTTTAGATTATGTATAGGAATTGAATTTTAATATTAATCCTTCATAAATCCCTTGAATACATGCATAAATTTGTAGAGATTGAAATTAAATTTCTTGAGATTGAATTTCTATGCTTGAGAATGAAAATATCAATTATTTATAAAATTGATGTCTACTTTTAGTATTGTGTATATATGTTAGTCTACTTTTGCTTTTTTTTTTAAATAATCAATTAACCAAATTTCATGATAGTGAATAAGGGTTAATCCTAGCCATTGATTAAGTGTATTATTAGTAAGTACAAAAATTAAATATGGACTCTTAATCTAGGATATAAGGAGTATTTGTTAGTGAAATAATAATTTAGTGATAAAAACACACTCGAACACTACCAAGTTTTGACGACACGGATCTCTAGAAAGAAAAACAAGCATTTCCAAATTAATATGCCCTCTTTCTTGTTTAGTGTCTCGTGAATTGATAGTATGATTTTAAAAATAGTATACAAAACTAGGTGAGATTTTAGAATTACACGTCGAAATAATACATGTTGTATAATAATAATAATACAAGTGCATGCTTTGCAATCAAAGGTATTTATCTTTATAAGGAAAAAATTATCTTAAAATGATTGGTAGGGAATGTCTATGAGGTGGATGATAATTTATTTGATATTTTATTTTATTTCTTTTGGTTACGTTATTAAGACTTTATTTGAATTGATATCTTAGTAATTATTCTTTAATATTTATTTTGAGCAATTATCTTATGATTTCATATTTATTTATTTTGAGCAATTATAATTTGATATTTTAAAATTGATATCTTAAAATGATTTCATATTTATTTTGAGCAATTATAATTTGAATTCATTTCATATGATTTCCCACCCCACCCCACCCCTCCACCACCCCCTCCCCTACCACACACCACCACACACACACACACACCCCACCCCACCCCCTGCCCCCCTCCACCACCCCCTCCCCCACCACACACCACCACACACACACACACACACACACACACCCCACCCCACCCCACCCCCTCCCCCACAACACACCACCACCACACACACACACACCCCACCCCACCCCACCCCCTGCCCCACCCCTCATCCACCCCCTCCCCCACCCCACCCCACCCCCTCCCCCACCACACACACACACCCCACCCCACCCTCCCCCACCCCGCCCCACCCTGCCCCACCCCTACCACCCCCTCCCCCACCCTGCCCCACCCCCCACCCCCTGCCCCCCTCCACGCACACACATACACACATATATATATACACATACACACATAAATATACACACAAATATATATATAAATGGAAGAGAGAGAGAGAGAGAGAGAGAGAGAGAGAGAGAGAGAGAAAATGGACCTGAAAGTAGAGAGAGAGAGAGAGAGAGCAGCGTCGAGAGAGAGAGAGAGA
Source organism: Sambucus nigra (assembly GCA_949130495.1). NCBI lineage: Eukaryota > Viridiplantae > Streptophyta > Magnoliopsida > Dipsacales > Adoxaceae > Sambucus > Sambucus nigra. The sequence goes on along the minus strand of OX422218.1, from coordinate 289,721,604 downwards.
TGGAGGGAACGGCGCGGGAGGGAAAAAAGAAGGGGGATAGGGTTTTAGCTGCGAACATTGTCACGGTCGTGTCAGGGTCTTTGACCGTGACACGAATTGTCACGATCATTGACCGTGACAAGTCCGTGACAAATTTACTTGCCACGGACTTGTCACGGTCAATGACCGTGACAATTCGTTGTCACGGTCGTGTCAAGGTCAATGACCGTGACATAAAACGCGTGTTTTTTTGTCACGGTCAATGACCTTGACAAGGCTGGCCGGCTGAAAGGTGACAATTTGCCCATTTTGGTGTAGTGAAATCCAAGATGTAATGTGTGGGTAGTGTCCCACCACCTTTTCCCAAAAGAACATAACATTGCAGGGGAACGTGGTGTCTTATCTAGTGCCTTTGCCAGCGATCCAAACCAAGTGTACGATACCATCCTTAAACCCAGTCATCCCTCCGGACCGAATGCTCGAAGGAGCTATGTAAATTTGTAAGAAAATAGAAGAAAAACCCTTCATTAGCACACAAAGAGAAAAGAGAAAAATAAATTATAAGACCAAAAGTCACCATACTTAGCCACTAGCATTCTTCACCCTAGATGAATGATAATATGCGGACTCGCATATCAAGGTACACTCATCAATAACAGGCTCAAACAAATCGAAAGCATTCTTATTGTCTAATGCAAGGGGCACCCTAGACCACCACTCTAAGACGACCCAGTCATTATTGGGAGGCCACTCATTATTATACACCTCGCTTAAAAAGCCATCCATTTGAAGTCTTGAAGAATAAATGTCTTAAGAACTATTTTTAGAAAGAGAAGGCAGAAGATTCAAACACTTAAAGTTGTGAAAAATGGGGGGGGGGGGGGGTGTCGCCTACTTTTTATAGAACGTTAAAGGGCTTACTGATTGACATCTCCGATCCCATACCGATCGGAAGTCACCTTTTCCTCTTTCCAAGGAAGCTCAGGAGTCCGTGCATTTCCGATTGGCACCCCCTCAAGCCTGCCTACTGGAAGTCCCCTGAGATTTTTTATAAGAAAATACTAGAAAAATATAGATATTGCTCGAAAAAATCCCTGAAAAGAATGGAACACTATTTTCCCTAAAAAAATCAATTTTGGAGCACTAATCCCCTTACACACTCTCAAAATACCTAGATTGATTAATGCTACACTCTTATCCCCGACATACTCCGCATCGGAACCAATTATGTACCCGCATCAAAGTCCATTACGATTCCCCAGCCAAAACCTTAAACTAAACATTCCCCAGTAGAGTTTCAAGACAATACAATCCCCAACTGAACCATAAGTTCACTTGCACCTAAGATAATTTAAATGTCCTCAGGAGAGATATTCCCCGTGCTACAACTTTAGATCCTCATAATTGACCTCGGCCATAAGAATTGGTTGCCCCAATTTTAGGTCCTCGAATTGACGTTGACCCTCAGAATTTGTCGCCATAACTTAATCTCCTCAGAATTGACCTCGACCCTCAGAATTGGTCATCACAACTTTAGATCCTCATAATTGACCTTGCCCCATAGAATTGGTAGTCAAAATTTTAGGTCCTCAGAATTAACCTCGGCCCACAGAGTTGGTCACCCTAACTTTAGGTCCTAAAAATTGAGCTCGACCGCCAAAATTGATTGCCCCAACTTTAGGTTTTCAAAATTGATCTCGACCCTCAGAATTGGTCGTCCCAACTTAATGTCCTCAAAATTAACCATGACCCTCAGAATCAGTTACCCCAACTTTAGGTCCTCAGAATTAACCTCGGCCTTGAGAATCGGTCATCATAACTTTAGGTCCGCAAAATTAACCTCGCCCCCCCCCCCCCTCAGAATTGGCCGTAATAATTTTAGGTCCTCATAATTGACCTCGGTACTCAAAATGGGTCTTCATCTTGGACCGTAGAATTGGTCGTCATATCTTTCGATCCTCATAATTGACCTCGGCCCTCAGAATTGATCATCCCTAGCACAACCTTAAAATTGACTTTAACCCGCATAATTGATCACCCCTGCCCATTAGAATTGATCATAACACCTCCTCAACTCACTGAATTGATTATCCTTATCCCCTTAGGTCCTTGGAATTTATCTCGAAATATTAAATTTTTCATCATCGTCTCCTTAGGTCATCAGAACTGACCTCGATCCTCTAAATCGGACACCTTCATCCTCTAGGTCCGCAAAATTGATCGAAATCCTCTTCCCCGACATTAATGTGGTGTCTATCATTCGACAACCTTCATTTATTTCAAGCTCTCCTGTCAAGGGGCTCTATGTAAACAACCCATCCTAGGACCCTCGCAAAGCACCTCCTTAGGTACTTAGCACTCACTCGTTCACCATAAATCCTACCTCATTTGAGTATCGATCTAGAGACCACTAGGCACTTTTGGGCCCCATTTGATTATGGTCAACTCTCTCGCTTGAGAAGAATCTCAATTAATCTTTGAAAGGCTCTGAAACCCCCTTCCAACGGTTCATCCCGTGCACAAGTCAGCCTTATGCGCCACCGGGCGCTCCTAGGTATAGTTTGACTCCGGTCCGCTCGCCAACTTGAGTGAACTTGAATGAAATCTCAAAGTACACTGAATACCCTTTCTAACGGATCGTCCCGTGCACGAATTAACCTCACGGTACGAATGAACGATCCATTTTACTCCAAAGGGTCACCGAGCGCTTTTTAGCCCCATTTGACCTTGGTCAACTCTTCCAACCAAATGAAGATAAATGAAATATCGAAGGTAATTGAATACCCTTTCCAACGATCCATCTTGTGTGCGAATCGGGCTTACGATACGGATGAGCAATCTATTTTCCTTCGAGGATGTCTTGTTGAGAGACTAATTGGCACTTTCAGCCCCATTTAACCTTGGTGAGCTCTCGAAATCAGAAATTACTCAATGAATTCTTAAAATTCTCTAAATATCAATTCCAACGATCTACCTCATGCACGATTCTAACTTACGAATTGCGTTTTACAACCATTTTTCCAAAAAATTATCTCGGACTGCCGAATAGCTACGACATAAAAATTCTTGGATTTTCACGATCATTGACCATGACAATTCAAACTTCTCAAGGTTAATGACCATGAGAAGTCTGGGGGTGATAACTTATTTGTCATGAACTTGACACGGTCATTAACCTTGACAAGCTCACTAGATTGTCACAGTGTTTGACCGTGACATGTTTTTGTCACAATCAAAGACCGTGACAAAACCAAAAATTGTCATGGTCAAAGATCGTGACAAGTTTCTTTGTCAATGACTTGCCCCGGTCTTTTACCGTGATAATTCTGGGTAGAATTTTAATAAAAACTGCTGGGCAGTATGGCCACTGCCACTGCCGAGCAGTATATTTGTACTTATTACAATAAAATTGTACTTATTCAAAAAACATATATCCAAATAAAATACAAATCATATACCAAATCAAGGCATTTATAATCCATATCCAAATAAAATAGAAATGCAAATATCCATCATATCCAAACCAAATTGTACCAAAATTAAAAGAATATAAATAGAATCCAATTTTCAAAATAAAAAGAAATAGAAATAATGTCAATCTTCAGCATGTCAAAGGATAAAGGATGTCCACACAACATATGAATTGACACACCCCGCAATATGTTGAATGCTGCATTATTCGCGCAACCACACAGGTGAGTTCCTATTTCCCTCCACCACATGCGTGACGCGCACTCTTGCCTTAATATCTTGGAGGGGACGTCCATGAACCGGCATACCTAGGAGGAACCTCTCATCCCTCAACCCCCTCGCTATCGTCAATCTACAATATATGTCGAGTAGATGCATTATGGACCAATCGAGTGTTGACATAAGCCATTAGATAGGGGTCACGATGGTAAATGGATCATCATATGGCGCCGAGTGGCTTATCGACAATGAAGCAATGCCATCAACATCGGCATCGGCGTCCTCGTCCTCCTGTACCACCTTCTCCTTCCCCTTTTCCTTCACCTTTCCCTTGCCCAACTGATGCTTCATAAAGGAGTACATATTTAGGTTTATCGCCTCTAACCTTTATAGCTTATCGTCATGGGAGTCCACCCTATGGGCCAACCCTCTATTTCTCGTCTCCATGCCAATGATCCTAGACTTCCCCACCCGCTAGATCACCCCCTAGTCCCCCCTTGCGATCCGACCTGAGCAATTAGCTAAGTGCATCTTTAGCCAAATATGATTTGTCAGCATCAGACTGCGACTCATGCACTTCTTTATGCTTTACCTGAAAAAAAGAAAAAGTACACTATTAGTCAATTATGTAAATAAAAACATCATAACACAATTGAAAAAATTAAACATTTATAACTTACAATGGTAGCTGCGACGCTCGGGGCCACCTCCTTTTCCTTCCCCTTTTTCGTCCGAATTTCTACATAGTCATCAAGACTATGTGGCCTACCCCGAGGGCCACTCCTAGTCTCATGAAATAAAATAATACATAATTAGTAAGTAACGCAAATTAATGCTAAATTATACTAACTAAAATAAAAGAAAATTAAAGACTTACCATCATGTGCTCCACCTCAGCGTAAGACGTCCGAACGGAGTAGTGCACATCCAACCTTTTTACTCGATTGTCACTCCCCAATTGGTGAGATGCCAATTGCCACTCATTGGTCTCATTGTTGATAAATTTATACCACTGTGCCAATGATATTGGCTCCTTGAGGAGGAAAGTTTCACAGAGTCTCAGAATGGATCGGGTCTTCCCAAAGTACCATGCCCGTAAATTCTCCTTCCACGTTTTATATTGATCCCTCAATTCCTCCAACGTGGGGTCGCAAAGATATGTGGGCCGGGCGAATTGTTCCTCTCAAACAAATAAAAACCATACTGTAAGTAATTATTACAGTTATAAATATAAATATAAATATAAATATTAAATATTAAATACATAACCTGTAGAGCGTCCCAGATGTTCATCTTGAGGTCAATAGTCACGGAGGCCCTCCAATCAGTGTACCCTGGGCCAACAATCACCTTCAATAACTCTAGCGCTCTAGCTAATAACGCCATCTTATTTTCGACGTTGGCCCCTAATTTGCCCCATTTTGGAGGCCTACTATCCGAGGAGCCTTGATCACCTCCGCTACCGCGTCCTGATGAAGTCATTTTCTACAAATATTATTATTATTAGTACAAACATGTATATGAACTTTTAATTAATGTTCAAATGCAATAATAACAATACGTACCAATACCAATATCAATTTATACCAATACCAATATCTTACTAGTATTGACGTAATCTTTTGAAACGTTCATCAATCTTTCAAATGGATACATCCACTGATATCTTACTGGGCCATAAAGAAGTGCCTCGTCGCATAGGTGTACAAATAAGTGACCACTTATGTTAAAGAAATATGGGGGAAAGTACTTCTCCAAGACACAAACTGCTTTGTTCACCGTCAATTTTGCAGCCACTATGTGATCTCGATTGACTACCTTCTCACATAAAAGTGAGAAGCATATACTAATTTTCATAATATCCCTCCGCAAATCCTTGTGCTTGGAGAAACAATGCTTAAACAATAGAGGAACTAATTACATGATCACATGCCAACCGTGGGACTTACAGTTGTGTAAATCAAGGGTAGCATAATTCACAATCCTTTGCAAGTTAGACGAAAAATTATATGGAACTTTCAAATTATATATTGTGTCTAAAAGCACCATCCTTTCTGCACTCATCAAAGTAAACGCACTAGGGGGAATTATTGTCCTTCCCCTACTATCTTCTTTCAACTATAGTTGTGGTTTAAGTTTCAACGCTTTAAGGTCTTTTCGTAAATTTTCTCCATTTTATCAATCCTTCAAATGACCCCCCAAGGCATGTGCCCACATTATGTTTAGCGATGTTCTTCTCTGTGTACATCACATCTAATACGTGGTGCACCGGGTTATTCTTTCAATAAGGCAAGTCAAATAAAATTGACCTCCTAGACAATGCCTTTCTTGTCCCAGTTTAATTTCGAGTTAGGTCTTCTTATGATTGACATTCTTAAATTTAGGATTCTTACCTGGCATATTAGGGAAACAATCAGAAGATTTACTTTTAATTTTTGAGCCTGAAAGTATTCTCAGTCGTATCCTACGTTTAACCCCGCCCGGTAAAAAAATTAAAACCTTTCTCAAATTTAAAATTATGAGAGGGGGTAAAAACTCCTATGGAAAAGTATACATTTTTTGAGCTCGCGAAGAGACGAAGACATTAAGTCTCCTCTCCTCAAATAGGATACCCCAAATAACCATGTAATACACGACCGGATAATGTCCCATAAGCTGGAAAATCATGAATTTCCCACATCAACATAGTTTTCAGCGTAAACTCTTATTTTCTAAAAGAGTCAAATGCTTGCATACACCTTTCCCACAACTCATTTAATTCTTCTATCAAAGGAGCCAGGTAGACATCAATGTCATCACTTGGTGCCTTTGGCCCAGAGATCAACAAAGACAGCATAAAAAATTCAAGTCTTATACACTATGAAGGAGGGAGGTTTAGTGGGACTAGGATCACTGGCCATACACTCTGATTGGCGCTTAGATTTTCAAATGGATTGAAACCATCTGCTGATATTGCCAAACGAATGTTACGTTGATCTCGAGCAAAATCGAGATAATCAAAATTCATCCTCTTCCAAACTCTAGAATCAATAGGATGGCGCATGAGATTTTCTCCTGCTTCTTTCCTAGAATTCCAAGTCATTGCCTCCTCTATCCATGGTACTATGAAAAACCTCTTTAATCTAGTCCCAAGGGGAAAATATTTCAACACTTTTGAGAAACTTTTGAGTTTGCGCCTTCTTTGCCAATAGATTGGATATATCTAGGTTCATCGCATATCGGACACTGATCGAGATTTTCAAACTACTTTCAGTATAATATGCATTCATACACACAAGCATGAATTGATTTGTACTTTATCCCCAAATCTTTTAAACTATTTTTTATAGTAGGATAGAAGTTTGGAAGTGTATTCTGGTTAGGTAGTCAACCCTTCACCCAATTCAAAATTCCTATAACGCTAGTGCCAGACGACAAACCATATTGAGTCTTCATATTATGCAAACTAACCATGACAAGTTATTTGATCTTTCTCACAACCGGAGTATAACGGAGGGCTCGCCTCAAATTTTAAACTTTGGTAGTCATCGTAAAGGTTTATCCCGATATCTTCATAAGCGCATACACCTTGTACATCGTTAGTGACTTCATTCTCTTCTACTTCCTGAAATCCATATGCGTCATCAACTAAATCCTCTAGCATATTATGATACATATTGTCATCCTCCCCTTTAACAACTATCCTACTTGTTGAAGGTTGTTGTGAAGGTTGCTCGGGGATAAAGGAACTTTTGGTTCCCCGTGAAAAACCCAACTTCGATAACTATCTAGCATACCCTATCTTAACATATGTAGTTCAACTATTTTCCACTCAAACACCTTACCAATCTTACACCAAGCACACGGACACAAAAACTCTTCATTATCATGTCATCTTTTTACGTATTTGACAAATTCGTTAGCACCACCACGAAACACATCCCCTAATCTATTTGTCTCACCCATCCACTCTTTATATTTTGGATATCCCATCACAGCTATTACAAATAATCACCTATTATGGGTAAAATAGCATAAAAAAGTGTGAATATTTAGTTCCCATTAGTATAAACAATCACCTATTGAATGGGTATGCATAACAACTAGAAGGTTAGGTTCGATGGGTAAATTTATTTGTGCATTCAAATTCAAATTCAAATTCAATTTTAATTTTAATTTGAAATTGAAATTGAAATTGAAATTCAATTCATAATATTAATTCCTATTTCCTACAGATCCTCTAAAAGGTGGGCGGTCCGATCCCATTCAAGACTGTATATTTTTGTAATATACTTAATAGCTCATGCACATTACTCCAATTAGAGGAAAATTCGGTAGCATATCCCCATAGTTCTCCAAGTATAAGGCATAGATTCGCAAGTGTTAGTGTTATTTAAATTTATCAATTTAAATAACACTTAACATCGCATTGTCTAGTATGTACCCAGAGAACATTAAGAAATGACAGCAGAACTTCCACCAAAAATAACAAGTTTAAGCCACGAAGAATATTATTATACAGAAACTATGCGATCCCAAATTGTTCAAATGGGACAATTAGAGAGGTCTAATTACAGGGGTAATGACTATAGAATGGGTCTAAGGGCTATTGAATGTGTACGCATAAGAACTAGAAGGCTAGTATCTATGCGCACTATAAGTGATCTAAAGTATGTTTCATTTAATTATGTCTTATCACAATTGGAGATATTTCATTTAGTTATGTAATTTAAACTATGTTACATTTAATTTAAAGTACACATAAGAACTAAAACTTATACCTAAACCACGAATTGTGGTTATTATGAATTTGGGAGATATATGACCAAACCATACAATTGTGCATAATTCATAATGAATATTTATTACTCTAATGCATGAGTTCTAATGATAAAGAATGCCGGTATGAGACTCAAGAAAGAAAAAGAATGCCGGTATAGGAATCGAGCCGAAGGTCAGCTAAACTAGGCTCATGTCATTGTTTGACAAACACTTAGATACCATAGCATTAAATTTGGTTCTAATCATATATCTCTCTCCAAATATAACAACCAACTAATACCAACACTAATGAAATAATAACTAGTGGCCCACAAATCCTAATTAACCCTTTCCATTTTTATAAAAGGATCATAAAAAATTATATAGACAATCAACAAAACCTTATGACTGCAAAAATATTGGAAAATTTATGTTTTCTGACCTTTTGGATTGAACATTAAGAAAATTTGGTAAATCAAACACGTAAATGCAAAATCTCACACATGCACACGCGCACACCAACTGCCCCACCACTTCCCTTCCTCCACCCCCACCCCCAGCCCCCCTGCCCCCTTCCCACACACATGCGCACACACACTAGCACACGCACACACACACACCAGCACACACAAATGCACACACGCACGCACACACTCCCCCCACTCCCCCCTACCAGCACACACGCATGATAAAAATAAGGGTTCTACACACATATACATATATGCGCACACACATATAATGGAAAGAGAGAGGGAGAAAAAAACGTACCTTAGAGAGAGATAGCAGTCGCGTGAGAGAAGGAAAAAAAAGGACGGAATGGGAAACGGTGGGAATTTATTTATACTTCATCACCAAAAATTTTAAACTATTTTTCATAGTAGGATAGCTGTTAGGAAGCGTATTCTGCTTGGGTAGCAATCCCTTCCCCCAATTCAAAATTCCTATCATGCTAGTGCGAGAGAAACCATATTGAGTCATCAAATTATGCAAACCAACCATGGCATGTAAATTTATTTGATCTTTCTCAGAACCGGAGTATAACGACTGGCTCGCCTCAAATTTTAAACTTTGGTAGTCATCGACAAGGTTTATCCCGATATCTTCATAAACGCATGCACCTTGTACATCGTCAGTGACCTCATTCTCTTCTACTTCAGGAAATCCATACGCGTCATCAGCTAAATCCTATAGCATATTATGATATACATTGTCATGCTCCCCTTTAAAATCTATCCTACTTGTTGAAGGTTGTTGTGAAGGCTTCTCAGAGATAAAAGGAACTTTCGGTTTCCCATAAAAAACCCAACTTCGATAACTATCTTGCATACCCCATCTTAACATATGTAGTTCAACTGTTTTCCACTCAAACACCTTACCATTGTTAGACCTAGCATATGGACACAAAAACTCTTCATTATGAGGGCATCTCTTTGCTATTTGACAAATTCATTAGCATCTCTACCAAAACACATCCCCTAATCTATTTGTCTCACCAATCCACTCTTTGTATTTTGGATGTCCCATCACAACTACTACAAACAATCACCTATTATGGGTAAAATAGCATAAAAAAGTGTGAATGTTTAGTTCCCATTAGTATAAACAATCACCTATTTAATGTGTACGCATAACAACTAGAAGGCTAGGTTCGATGAGTAAATTTATTCTTGCATTCAAATTCAAATTCAATTTTAATTTGAAATTCAAATTCAAATTCAAATCATAATAGTAATTCCTATTTCCTACATCTCCTCTAAAGGGTGAGCGGTCCGATCCCATTCAAGACTGCATATTTTTGCAATATACTTAACATCTCATGCACATTATTCCAATTTGAGGAAAATTCGGCAGCATATCCCCATTGTTCTCCAAGTACAAGACATAGATTCGCAAGTGTGAGTGCTATTGCAATTTATCAATTTAAATCACACTTAACGTCGCATTATCTAGTATGTACTCATATAACATTAAGAAATGATTGTAGAACTTCCACAAAAAGTAACAAGTTTAAGCTACGAAGAATATTATTATACAGAAACTATGCAGTCCCAAACTGTCCAAACAGAACAATTCGAGAGATCTCATTACAGAGGTAATGAGTCTGGAATGGGTCTAAGGGCTATTGAATGCGTACGCATACGAACTACAAGGCTAGTATCTATGCGCACTATTAGTGATTTAAAGTATATCTCATTTAATTATGTCTTATCACAATTGGAGATATTTCATTTATTTATTTAATTTAAAGTATGTTACATTTAATTTAAAGTACGCATAAGAACTAAAAGTTATACCTAAACCACGAATTATTATTATGAATTTGGGAGATATATGACCAAACCATACAATTGTGCATAATTCATAATGAATATTTATTACTCTATTGCATGAGTTCTAATCATAAAGAATGTCGGTATGAGACTCAAGCAAGAAAAAGAATGTCGGTATAGGAATCGAGCCGGAGGTTAGCTAAACAAGGATCATGTCAATGTTTGACAAACACTTAGATACCATCGCATTAAATTTAGTTTTAATAATATCTCTCTCTCTCTAAATATCACAACCAACTAAAGCCAACACTTTTGAACCCTGCCCCCTAATAACAACTAGTGGCCAAAAAATCCTAATTGACCCTTTCCATTTTTATAAAAGGATCATAAAACATTATATAGAAAATCAACAAAACCTTATGACTGCAAATACATTGGAAAATTTATGTTTTCAGACCTTTTAGATGGAACATAAAGAAAATTTGGAAATCAAACACGTAAACGCAAAATGCAAAATCTCACACATGCACACGCACACACCAACTGCCCCACCACTTCCCTCCCCACCTTCCCCACCCCCACCCCCTTCCCCCTTCCCACACACATGCACACACACACACACACACACCAGCACAAACACACGCACACACAAACGTACACACACTCCCCCCCTCCCCCAACTCCCCCCCCCCCACCAGAACACACGTATGACAAAAAAAGGGTTCTACACGCACATATGCACATATGCACACACACATATAAGGGAAAGAGAGAGGGAGAGAAAAACGTACCTTAGAGAGAGAGATAGAGATAGCCGCACAAGAGAAGAAAAAAAAGGACGAAATAGAAAATGGTGGGAATTTATTTATACTTCATCCCTAAACATTTTAAACTATTTTTCATAGTAGGATAGTTGTTTGGAAGCGTATTATGCTTGGGTGGCAACCCCTTCCCCCAATTCAAAATTCATGCCACGTTAGTCCCAGACAAATCATATTGAGTCTTCAAATTATGCAAACCAACCATGGAATGTAAAGTTATTTGGTCTTTCTCACAACCGGAGTATAACGGCTAGCTCGCCTCAAATTTTAAACTTTGGTAGTCATCGTCAAGGTTTATCCCGATATCTTCATGAGCGCATGCACCTTGTACATCTTCAGTGACATCATTCTCTTCTACTTCATGAAATCCATACGCGTCATCCATTAAATCCTTTAGCATAGTATGATTCACATTGCCATGCTCCCCTTTAACATCTATCCGACTTGTTAAAGGTTGTTGTGAACGTTGCTCGGGGACACAAGGAACTTTTGGTTCCCCGTGAAAAAACCAACTTCGATAACTATCTTGCATGCCCCATATTAACATATGTAGTTAAACTATTTTCCATTCAAACACCTTACCATTCTTACACCTAGCACATGTACACATAAACTCTTCATCATCATGGCATCTCTTTGCGTATTTGACAAATACATTAGCACCTCTACGAAACACATCCCCTAATCTATTTGTATCACCCATCAACTCTTTGTATTCTGGATATCCCATCACAGAAAGTGTGAATATTTAGTTCCCATTAGTATAAACAATCACCTATTGAATGTATACGTATAACAACTAGAAGGCTAGGTTCGATGGGTAAATTTATTCGTGCATTCAAATTCAAATTCAAATTCAATTTTAATTTCAAATTCAAATTGAAATTGAAATTGAAATTAAAATTCAATTCATAATATTAATTCCAATTTCCTACATCTCCTCTAAAGGGTGAGTGGTCCGATCCCATTCAAGACTGCATATTTTTGCAATATACATAACAGCTCATGCACATTATTCCAATTTGAGGAAAATTCGGCAGCATATCCCCATAGTTTTCCAAGTACAAGACATAGATTCGCAAGTGTGAGTGTTATTTCAATTCATCAATTGAAATAACCCTTGCATCGCATTATTTAGTATGAACCTAGAGAACATTAAGAAATGACTGCAGAACTTGCACCAAAAGAAATAAGTTTAATCCATGAAGAATATTAATATATAGAAACTATGCTCTCCCAAACTGTCTAAACAAGACAATTGGAGAGATCTCATTACAAGGGTAATGACTCTGGAATGGGTCGAAGGGCTATTGAATGCGTAAACATAAGAACTAGAAGGCTGATTTAAAGTATGTTTCATTTAATTATGTCTTATCACAATTGGTGAGATTTCATTTAGTTATGTAATTTAAAGTATGTTACATTTAATTTAAAGTGCGCATAAGAACTACAAATTATAACTAAACTACAAATTATTACTATGAATTTGGGAGATATTTGACCAAACCATACAATTGTCCATAATTCATAATGAATATTTATTACACTAATGCATGAATTCTAATCACAAAGAATGTCAATATGAGACTCAAGCAAGAAAAAGAATGTCGGTATAGGAATCGAGCTGGAGGTTAGTTAAACTAGGCTCATGTCAATGTTTGACAAAAAATTAGATACCATAGCATTAAATTTAGTTTTAATCATATATCTCTCCCCAAATATTACAACCAACTAATACCAACACTAAGGAAAACTACCCCCTAATAACAACTAGTGACCCACAAATCCAAATTGATCCTTTCCATTTTTATAAAAGGATCATAACACATTATATACACAATCAACAAAACCTTATGACTACAAATTTATTGGAAAATTTATGTTTTCAGACCTTTTAGATTGAACATTAAGAAAATTTTGTAAATCAAACATGTAAACGCAAAATGCAAAATCTCACACACGCACACACCCACTACCCCACCACTTCCCTCCCCCCACCACTTGCCCAACCCCCTACCCCACCCCTGCCCCTACCCCCTTTCCATACACACTCACACACACACACGCACACACCAGCATACATAAACGCACACGCGCACACACACACACTTGCCCCCTCCCCCAATGCCCCTCCCTCCACACACACACATGGCAAAAATAAGGGTTCTACACAAACATATACACATATTCACACACACATAAAAATGTACCTTTGAGAGAGAGAGAGAGAGAGAGAGAGAGAGAGCAGCCGCGCAAGAGAGGAAAAAAAGGAGGGAATAGGAAATGGTTGGAAAAAAGAGAGGGTACGATTTTTTACTAACAAAGTTGTCACGAACTTGTCAATGTCTTTAATCGTGACAACTTCACGGTCATTATCCGTGACAAATCATTGTCATGGTCAATGACCATGACAAGGCTGGCCGACTCAAGGGTGAAAATATGGCCCTTTTGGTGTAGTGAGCACCCTCAGGACCCTGCTTATTAACAGTTTGACTGAGGTGAAATGCCGATAGCAAGTCCAAATCCCTGTCGATCGAAATTCCCCTTGGCCCTATAAATGGAGGCCATGACCTCACTTTAGAAGCACCCCTGAACATCCCTATCAGTAATTCATATGGCATTTTGTCCACTCAGAGTTGTTCCCTTCCTAAAAAGCCTATATCCCACATTCCATTTCATCACTTTTTTACTTCGTTTAGTAAATTTTCCCCATTTCTTCATACCACTATCATCCCATTGTAAGATCAACATATTTACACTTAAGATCAACATCAAGGATTCATAAAGAAGTCCAATTCTCCATCCTATTCTCTTATTTAAGTAGTAGTTCATTTATTTCTACTTTAAAACTTTATTTCATTACATCAAATACATTAATTTCAAACCTTTATCAGTAGTATTTGCACATACTTTATTTTTGTAAAAAAACCTCAAAAATAAGAAAAAGTGCGTTTATCTATAAATTCTAAAAGAGGATTCCCCATATCACATTGTCACTTTTAAAACATATCCTGTATACACACACATATAAGAGAAACCCTCAGCTTAAGTTTATGGACCGAACCTCGCCCATGTTATATTCAAACTGCGTGGACTTTGATGCCCCCTGGGCTACGTAGGCATCTTAGGTAAATCCCGAGACTCAAGTCCTCCCTTATGTGCATTTATAATATTATTTTCATGCTATATATATATCCACACATACACACACACACACACACACACACACACACACACACACACACACACACACACACACACACACACAGAGAGAGAGAGAGAGAGAGAGAGAGAGAGAGAAAGGTTCTTAAGTGAACCAAAATAATGAACTTTTTAATGAATCTAATAATATATTAAAAAATAGCCCTTAATTCCTTGTTATAATTGGTCCGCACCAACGGAAACGGAGACGCGTGTCACACGCATGTTTTTTTAATATACACACACCCCCCTCACAAACCTTAACACTCCCCCAACCCTACTATTTGTTCCCAACTTGTGAAGACAGGGATGGCCGAATCAATTTATCCTCACCAACAGTTTCATCCGAATTTGATCGTCTAGAATCACTGAATCAAAACTAAAAGTTCTGTCATTAATGGACCGAACAAAGCTTCTGCTACTTCCGATCGAACAAAATAGATCTCAGAACAAATATGGCCTCCAATAGACTATTAAGAAATCCAAAACATCGGGACAGTTTGAGAAGCATTGATGTATCCATAGCTTCATTTACGTCTGTTGAAAATAAAGCAATGGGTGCATACAAAAAGGACCAATTCCTCTCTATATTCAATCATTTATATCAGTTTGTAGGTAGGACCTACTATGCCTAAAGAAGATTAGAAAAAGAAAAAAAAATATCTTATTCCCACAGATAACCCAATAACTAATCAGTTTGCAGCTGTGGGGGGGGGGGGGGGGGGGGAGGGTTGTCATGTTTGTGCCGCCGAAGGTAACCCTTGGAAAAGAAAAAAAAAGGGAAGCCCCAGGATGGCCCCGGTATGGATAAAAAATGCAAGTAAATGATGATACTTCTCTGGTAGACAGTGGAATAACCTAGACTATTTTGAAAAATCATAAGGTTTTCTCCGACTTGGTGTGTGATATGGAAAATGTTTCCACAATAGCAAGTGCTCCTAAAATTATTGAAGGCCTCGGAAGAGACCACATGGTGCTTCCTAATGGTACCCACTTATTCATATAAAATGAAATATGATCATGAAATTTCAAAAGAAATTTATTGAGTTTTGAAAACATCATAATGAATTGGTATCATATTGAAAAAGGTAGTGAAGGTGTCAAAGAGTCACTTTGCATTACTTCTAGTGTTGGAGGCCATAAGCTCACACTAAAAAAGTCCATGCATTATCCATAAGTTATACCACATAACAGTTGTTATTGTGGAATGACACTCTGTCATGAGCCAAAGCTTAATGATCTAAATAAATTGATATTATTGCGACCGTTTGGGTCACTCGGGATCCAACATGTTATGAAAGATCATAAATACCTCGAATAGGAACTCTTTAGCAAACGAACATCTCATATTACCTAGTGCTTATTTTTGCACACCGTGTACAAAAGGAAAATTAATCACTAAACCATATTTTCTAAAAAAGTCCTTTGAGTCACCATATTTTTTTATAACAAATTCAAGGGGATATTAGTGGCCATGTTAACCATTTTACTTAACCTTTTAAATATTTTATGATTTTGATTTATGCTTCCACTCTATGGTCACATATTTGTTTACTATCCACTCGAAATTTGACTTTTTTTAAATTACTTTCTCAAATCATTAAACTCAAATCACATTTTTTTATCAACACATCAAATTCAATTGCTTAGATAATTCAAAAGAATTCACTTCTCAAGTTTAGGATGATTATTATTTATCCATAGGAATTAATGTTGACTATATAGTTCCTTTTCTTTATAATCAGAATGGCTTAGCCAAGTCATTAAGTAAACATTTATAACTGATAACACGACCTTCGCTTATGCAATCCAAACTCCATATTTCAGCTTAGGTGCATACTACTAATTAATTCAACTTTAGCCAACTGATTACCACTCTTTTCCCCTTACCAACTCATGTTAGCAATTTATCCCAACATTTGACACTTTCATAAATTTGGTTGTGATGTACAAGTGCCCATATCCCCATCACAACTTATCAAAATGGGTTCCCACCATCATTTTAGAATATATATTGTTTATGATTCACCCTCAATTATTCATTATATTGATCCAATGACATGTGATGTGTTTGTCGCTAGATTTACGAATTGTCACTTTAATGAAGCAATATTCATGTCGTTTGCAAGATTGAAGAATGTACATGAAGTACGATTCGTTCTTGAAGAACGACAGGATTAAAGTGGAATACTTCCATTTTGTCTCATCTAGGCCCCCGTACTTCTGAATGTGAGCATGAACTATGAAGGATGATACATCTCTAAGGAATTTTAAATCAATTACCCAATGCATTTAACGATGCAACAAAAGTGATCAAGTCTCATATGTCGGTGACTAATGCACCAACCATAATTGATGTTCCATCATGACGAACTTTGATTTTAGGAGCAATTATTTCCTGCTAGAAGGGTAGCATAACTATATGTTCCAAAGATTCAGCTCCCCGAAAGTGGAGATCCAATGAAAATCATGCCCTCATAACATTGTAGAAGAGGCTATGAACAAAAAACCACTTTCTCTGAAACCCCTAAGGAGGTTAGTTTCTCTGAAAATACCCAAGTCTATGAGGTGACTATAAAATCCCCTGAAGTAAGAAAAAGTACCTAAGAGTAGTAATGAGATCTATATGTTTTATACATATATCAATAGAAATGTGTGTAAGGACATATTTTCATAGGTCCGTTATCAATTTATTATGCCATATACCGCTACACCGTTGAAGAACATTCAAGAGACATCTACATCAAAGACGGATCCGAATTATTAAAGTTCTTCATCATTCAAAACTCCGCGAAGTTTACTTTGGTAAGGTTATGTTTTAAATACCTTAATTTTTCACTTACAGCTTTTGGGATATTTTTTACAAAATATTTTCTAAGTGTTAGAGCGGACTTTTTCGTCAAATATTAAGAATGAGTATTTTTTCTAAGTTTTGAAGCGTCCTCGATTTTGACGCCCAGGTCGTTCGCGCGAGATCAGCATCTCGTTCGAACGAGATTGGAAGTCGCGCGATGTCGTTTCAACGACATGCGTACTTCGTTCGAGCGACATAGCTTCTCGTTCGAACGAGCTCTATTTTTGAGGTGGCGAGTTTTCCTATAAATACTCATTATTTGGTTCCGTTTTCATTAAGAAGTCACAGCGTTTTGACGAACAGAAAAACTGCAAAAGTAGAATTTTTTTAGGCTTCTTCCTTTAGGGTTTTAATCCTCTTTGTTTTCAATTCACAAAACTCCCATCTTGCTTTAGTGAATTGTTTTGTTGTTGAAGAACACACCTTGCTATTGTTTATCTTTGTGGGGATAACTCTACAACCGGAGAGCTGCGTGTTATTGTGGAGGGAGTCCTTATAAAGATCACACTTGTGGAGAAGCCGTTTCTCTTCTTCATTGCTGACCACCTGGAGTTCATGCGGGAGATTTCAGCTGAGACATCAAAACCGACACCTGCGGGTATTTCGTATGTCACCCTATTTCATTGTAATCCGTGTAAGCCATTTTCTTACAAATTATAGTGAAATAAAAGGTTTTGCCCATTTGGGGGATTTTTCGTGAAATTGTTTGTTTTATCCTGAATGCTTTATTTTATTGGATAAATCATCTAGATGCATGATTTAGGGTTTAACTAAAATTTTGGATTAATTAAAATTGGAGTTTATTTGAAAAGTCACAATATTTCCGCTGTAGAGATTCTACAAATTGGTATCAGAGCTTATTTAAGCGATCACCTATTTTACAATGTGGGATCACAATAAAACAGTCGTCGATGAAATATTTTCATATGAAGTAGCTACAAAATTTTAAAAGGTAATGATATAAGGATAATGAACCACGAATTACAAATGAATGCTGACGAAGATAAATTTTAACAAAAATGGAAAGTTTCAATCAAGGAAGAACTTGAGTCTTTAAATAGACATAGTATGTTTGGGCATATAGTACAAAGCCCCAAAGATGTTAACTGTAATGCCCTGACCCGGATTTATGGGTTACTCTTTTTTTTTAACAATAAAGAAACTTTATTAGAATTGGTGAAGAAAAGCCCTTCACAAATGGCTTACAAAGAAGGAAATAGAAAAATCTAAAATGAAATCTGAAATGTTACTCGTGGTCTCGACCCAAGCTTTAGATATGAAGTGCAATGAAATAACCTACATAATGTTGCTAGTCCAATTTTATTTATTCAACATTTCACTTATTTAGCATGTGATTCCCATTTAAAATCAAGCTGCATGGGGGACCCGTGGGAAGCGTCCCAGGAATCTAAGCATACAGAGCTACAAAAGTAAAATAAAAAGAGAATACTTACCTGTATAACACTCTCAAAATACGGAACCAAACTTAACCTGCCGTAAAAAAATGAGAAAATGAGCTGAATGCCCAGTGAAAAATTACAATAATACAGTATATAATCGAATGGAAGAAAAAAGACTCTAACACGTTGTATCTACTTGCAGATACAACTACCATATATATATATATATATATACACTTGCATTCATGAAACCATTTTTATTTCGAAAATGTTATTTATCCCAACTAATTCACCTTAATCCCATAAAAGAAATTTCCTTTTACTTGACTTCATATTTATCCCTTGATTTAACACACCCGGTTAAATACTTAAAACAAATATGCTTTGTTTAAAGAATCTTTTTTAAAATCACCCTTTCAACACACGCAAATTTCGTGGTAGAAAATACTTATTTTTCCTTTAAAAACTTTCATAAACACATCCTTGTGTTAATTCTGGGTTAAACCTCTTTTGGTTGCTTAACTATCCATTTAATTCCTTCACTTTACCATTCATTTACTGTATGAACATTAATTAATTTTCACCTTACTTGTCCATTTTATCCTTTACCGGAACATTTATTAATTCATTCAAGTTATTTTGTCTTTTCATATATCAACCACACAACACATTTCTTGATACATTCTATTTTCATTAACTTTTTTCAGAATTCTCCAATATTCGCATAATTTAATTAGCTCCACACCGCCGGCTATGCTACCTTATGCTCTAGGCAGTGATTTAAGTCTTTCATCCCAGGGCGTCGGCCCCTCTTTAATTTTTTCGGTGTCATCTGAGTCCTTATTAATGTGTTTTAACACTTTATAAATGTACACATTATTCAACCTCGCCTTTTTTTTACTGAAGTCAAACCCGGAGCTTCACCCCAACTTGTGTTAGACTTAAGATTCATCATTTCTCATCATTTTTACTTTAACATCGATTTTATCCCAAAATCATGTTCATTTAGGACCATTTTGTGTAACACCTTTACTGACAATTTTATTTCATAAAAGTGTTCCACTTTATATAAAATTACCATTTTACCCATTTATTTCCAAACTTGTCTTCTGCTCCATTTTCACAAATGTTATATCTCAAAGCACCATAAATTACTACACTAACTTCTTCAGTGTTTTTTTATCACATTAACAGCTCTTTAACATTTTGGAGTAACCTTCTTCTCAAATTAGAAACATCTTTATTTCATCACTTTCTTTTTCAAGAAATCATTGAACATCTAAGACTACTTTATAAGAAAAATATCATTTTCTTAAT
The DNA here is from genome assembly GCA_949130495.1 of Sambucus nigra. Classification (NCBI taxonomy): domain Eukaryota; kingdom Viridiplantae; phylum Streptophyta; class Magnoliopsida; order Dipsacales; family Adoxaceae; genus Sambucus; species Sambucus nigra. The sequence continues at coordinate 289,701,332 of OX422218.1, read as the reverse complement.
TAATACACGTAGTCTTAAATCCTTACACTTATCACATCTTTAACACCTTTTTCACGCACATTAAGGGATGAAATTAATATTTTCTCCATTTCATGCTTAAACCCAATAAAACCCTTATTAAACTTGTTTATATGTTCAAGATCTAAATACTACAAGTTTATATGCATGAGAAGATGAATTTTAAATCCAAAAATTCTATCAAATGGGTCTAACCTGTCACTTACTATAGAAATTTGATAATACTTGTAAAAATACATTTTTTAAGATTAAAGGATATTATTCTTCAAAACATCAACAAATGTTAAATTTTATAAAATCTTCATTTTTGCAACAAATTTTGAAACATAGTTCACCTAAAATATCTTTAGTAAGATAAATATCATTTTCAAACATTTTATTCCATAAAATTTTTAGTACCAAATTTTTTAAAATACATCATTTATTCAACATTCTTGAACCATAGTATTTTTTTCCAAAACCTTTGAAATCATTTATAAACCATTTATATAAAACCTTAAGAAATCATCTTTTTAACTAATGTATGGAACTCCAAATGAAACTCTAAAAATGGTCGATGAAAAAGAAGATGATGGCATCCCCTACCTCATAAGGTGCCTTAAATGAGGTTTCCTAGCTCCATAAGTATTCTCCATAAATGCTCTGAGTAAACCCCCTTCAAACTCCATATATTTCTACTCTTCTTTTTCTCCAAAACCCCCCAACAATATCTCTATAGATATTTTATCTTGTTTAACACATGGTGTATATGGGTTTTATTAACTGAAATATGGTTGAATATGAGGTAAATATGGTTGTTCAAGGTGGAGAGGTGGTGGTTCTTGTTTTGGGATGGTGGTTGGGCTCCATGGGAACTCTAGAGACTTTAGAGGGAGAAGAAAAATCTGATCACATAAGCCCCAAATGGCCCTAGCCTCTACTAAATACCCCCAAGCCCTATGGTGAAAAATCTCCAAAATGCTCTAAGCTCCAATCACGAAATGATCAGCTCCATTGAGAGCTTGACAGATCAAGCCATCCAATGGTTTACATTTTGATAGAATTTTTCGAAGTTAAAATTTTAACACTCGATCATCTTGTTCAAACGAGAATGGGACCTTGTTCGAACGAGAATGGGTTCTTATTCAATCGACCCTTAGAATGTCCTTCTAACCAGCTTGCAAAACCTATGCAGTGACATCTAATTAGATCCTCATTAGAACCCAACTTCAAACGACATTGGATTCTCGTTTGAACGAGACTGGGATCTCGTTCGAACGACTTTTAATTTCGTTCGAATTTCTCAAATTTCTCAAATATTCAATTTCACCCAATAACTTCCAACAATAACCAAAAAGTCCAAAATAATAATCAAATGTAGCAATAGAAGTCCATACTAATGATCCAAATCCCAAGGATTTCACATTATTACAATTTTCACGGGAAGAATAATAATATATTGGGCACGAGTATTACATTAACCTAATAGGTTACAAATGAGTGTTTGTAAGAAATCACAATGATAAAAATAAAGTCAATTGATATAAGGAACAACTTGTGCCATAAGGTTTCTTCAAAAACCTGGGATTGATTGTGAGGGAACATACTCCCCTATTATGGATGGTATAACTATAAAATATTTTATAAGCTTAACGATCTCTGAAGATCTAGATATGAAACTCATGGATGTTGCGACCATATATTTATATGAGGACTTGGACACTGAAATTTATATAAAAATACATGAAGTATTTTCTTTGCTCAAACCTAATCTAATGAATACGTGCTCAATTCGACTCATTATATGGTTTAAAGTAATCTGAAAGGAGGTGGAACAACCTTCTTTGGGAATACTTGTCTAAGAAAGGGTATGAAAATAATTCAAATTTTCCACGTGTCTTTATAAAAATAATACTCAATGAGATTTGGAATAGTAGCAATTTATACGGATCATATAAATTTAATCGAGACTCCAGAAGAGCTAGAGAAAACCGTTAATTATTTGAAGAGGGGATTTGAGGCGAAAGACCTCGGGAGAACAAAATTTTGTCTCGGCGTGTAGTTTAAGAGAAATGTAGTGGAATTTTCATCCATCGGTCTGATTATACTAAAAAAGTCCTAAAAATATTTGGCATGGACAAAGCACGTCCACTAGGTACTCACATAGTCGTCCAATCTTTAGATGTAAAGAAAGATCCATACCATCCTAAAGAGGATGATGAGGAAATGTTGAGTCCATAAACACTTAAGTGCAATTAGTGCATTATTATATTTGGCATAATGCACTAGATTAGATATTTATTCTCAATTAACTTGCTCGCAAGATATAGTTCTGAACTAACTAAAAGGCATTGGATTAGTATCAATAATATCCTAAGATGATGTCCACACATATTTCCTGAATGTCCTTTGGGATATCTTACTTTGTAATATAAATAGGATAATATCTATTTGATTTATATACACACATTGAAATGAATAATTATTTCTCTTTTTAAATTATTTTCGTGTCCCTTATTTTTTAACAAGTCGATGGTTGATGGCTCAGCTGTTCTTTTTTATCATTTTGTTTTAAAATATGCATTTATAAACTCATTAAACACCATGATAACTAGCCAATTTTTCTCTTGTTTTGTCACTCATTTTTTTTCATCACAATATTATTCAGAAATTTTCCTCAATTATTTGATTCATGACTACTCACAGTCAATGAATTTTTTTCCAAATAATGGAATTTTGATAGAATGATAAAAAAAAATGAGTTATTTCGTCTCAAATCTGAAAAATATTCATAGTCATTACGAAAAGTGCTTATTTCGGGCATTCATCAAAAGCAGATATTTGCTTTAAATTTAACCCCCTAAAAAAATTAATAAAAAATAAAATAACCACGTTGTCTAGCCTAGATTCAAAAGGAAAGACATATTACAGTTAGTTCATTTTCATGCACGAATTTTAGAACTAGAGACGACTTTTAAAAGAACTAGAGATTATGATAGGAGCAAAATAACATGTTAGTGCGACTCCAGAGTATTGTACTAAAATAATGGTATTTGCCGCATCAAAATTTGGGAGGTGCTCAAGAGCGTATAGATAATGCTAGTCCTGTGACAGTTGAGTTGTGGGGATAGGTAAAAAAGGTTTCCTGCGACAATTGAATTGATGCAACAAAGGTAAAAAATAAATAAAGAAAAAATACTCCCACGAAAATTCAACTATTCTCCAAATAATAATGGGCTTACCTAATTGTAGCAAATGTCATGGCATTTTGCCACCACGTTTGCCAAAATTTTGCCTCAATACTACTGTGCTTAATGATCTAGATTTGATAATTTAACAAAACCATTTTCCAAACTATGATTTTGACAAATATGTTATTTCATGTAACCAATCACAGTTAATAAGATTAACAACAAATACCTTCATATTTGTTCTTTCCCTTTCTTGGTCATATTATGTTAGGAAAGCATGAAAAAATGAAAACTGTATGATCTCTCTCTCTCTCTCTCTCTCTATATATATATATATATATATATATATATATATATATAGAGAGAGAGAGAGAGAGAGAAAATCACAAGTGAACTTAAAAATCAATTTTTTTAATGAACCTTAACAAAAAAAAACACATAACAATCCATTATTTTAATTCTTATGTTATAATTGGATCTCGCCAGTGGCAACGGACACGCGTGTCGATCGAATATATATAAAAAAAAAAAATTTGGGGGGGGGGGGGGGGGGTAAGGGGGTCACGGGTCGCACGAATGTCTGTTGCCGCTGGTGCGGAGCAATTACACCATAAGAATTAAAATTAATGGGTTATTAAGTGTTTTTTATTAAGGTTCATTAAAAAGTTCGGTTTGTAGGTTCACTTGTGATTCTCTCCCTATATATATATATATATATATATACAGTCCTACTCTCGTGCGGACTAGTCCGCATTTTAAGAATGCGGATCGGACATGTGTCACCTGATGGTGAGCCCAGAAAAAAGAGAGAGTGTGCCTATAATTTATGCGATAATTTCTAGGCGCGCCGTTAGGTGACACATGTTCAGTCCGTATTCTTAAAATGCGGACTAATCCGCAAAAAACATTATTATTATATATATAGTACTGCTCTTGTGCGGATCAGTCTGCAATTTAAGAGTGCAGACCCGACATGTGTCATCTGGCGGTGAGCCCAAAAAAGAGAGACTGTGACTATAATTTAGCCGATAATTTCTACGTTCACCGTCAAGTAACACATATCCGATCCGCACTTTTAAAATGCGAACTTGTCTAGTGCGGACTAGACCGCATTTTAAGAATGTGGACTCGATATATGTCGCCTAACGGTGCGCCTAGAGATTATCGCCTAAATTATAGGCACACTCTCTCTCTTTTCTGGTTCACCGCGAGGTGACACATGTTCGTTTCGCACTCTTAAAATGCGGATTGGTCCGCACAAGAGCAGGACTATATATATATATATATATATGTGTGTGTGTTTGTGTGTGTGTGTGCAGTGCTGCTCTTGTGCAGATTGTTCCACATTTTAACAGTATGGAGCGGACATGTGTCACTTGGCGGTGAGCCCAGACGAGAAATAGCGCCTATAATTTAGCTGATAATATTTTGGCTCACCGTCAAATGACATATGTCCGATCCACACTCTTAAAATGAAACACCTCCCCCCCCCCCCCCACCAAATCATATATATATATATATATATATATATATATATATATATATATATATATATATATATATATATATATATATATATATATATATAGCCAGGCTATAGTACATCATGCTCTATACATCACCCATGCATCACGCCTAATTTTAAGTCCTAAAAAACTTTTTTTTCAAATTTTATATTTTTTCCTTGAAATTAACCTCCCAATCAATCCATATGAAAAACATTAGGTCAAAATATATTTTGTAGGTATTTTTAAAAAATCCACAAAAAACTGCTAAAAATACCTTATTTATAAGGGTCTGTGTCAACAGTTTTTCGTGGATTTTTTAAAAATAGCTACAAACTGTATTTTGACTTAATCTTTTGCATATGGGTTGGTTGAAAGGTTAATTTCAAGGGAAAAATATAAAATTTGAAAAAAAAGTTTTCTAGGGCCTAGAATTAAATGTGATATACGGTGTGATGTACAATGCATGATGTAGGTGAGCCTTCCTCTCTCTCTCTCTCTCTCTCTCTCTCTCTCTCTCTCTCTCTCTCTCTCTCTATATATATATATATATATATATATATATATATATATATATATATCAAACTCGATATGAGAATGACTCTCAAATAAAGTTATATTTATTTAAAGATAAAAGATGAGCTACACAAATCGGAATAATCCCACCAAAATAAACCAACCTGAAAAGATTGCGAAACTATATCTAGTGAAATTTGAACCCTGTGCACCCACCCTATGGGAGGTGGGCAGTCAAACCAAGGGATTCATATTTATATGCCTCGTCTACTACTGAATCGAAAGTTGATCTTGATTTTGAGACTCCGAGTAGTTCGCATAGAGTTTAAGGGAGAACAAGGCACTGAATGTGAAAACGACCATGACGATGATGATGAGGATGTCTCCAATGAGATTGAGGATTGGGATTTTGGGGCAGTGAGCTTAAGGAAAACAGCGTGTAAAAACCTGGACTTTAAGTGTTTTTTCATGGGTTCCTTCGCAGTTTTGGAAAGGTAGGAAGGTGGAGGTGTGAGCGGGGGCAGTGGGTTTTCACATAGTCTAACTTTAGGCGTCCCCGGTTCAGATTCCCAAGTAAATGGGATAGCAATAGATGAATCTCCATAGTAGACTTCTATAGATGGGTTGCTCATTGAAGAGAAACTCCCACCCTGCCTGATTTTGAAGTGTTTAATCGGAAGATTTGAGCTACTGGTTAGCATTTCAAGTTTGAGAATATTATGGGGATATTCAGCTAAGCTGAGGGGATAGCATTGTAGGTATATATATTCGCATTCATGTTTACCCATTATAAAAATGACCTTATACATACGTGAAACAAACTCTCAACGTTCCTAAACAGCCGATCTTCCTCCTACGAATCTATTGGTCTCACTCATAAATTATGAATATTGCATTGAGAATAAATCAATTAAACCAAAAGTCAGACTGCATTGATGGTCTACAAAGAGAATTTGAAAAAAACATAAATATATTTCTACTGAAAGCAAGAAGATTGCTCCTTACATGCCTGAAGTGGTGAGAAGCTTGCAAAACACTATTTTTTTTTATTCGAATAAATTATTCAATGCATTTTACTTTAGATGTATGTACGTAGGTATATGTTTATAAACATTGTGGATGGAAGCACATGTGAGATCAGCTATTTTGCATAAATCATTTAATTTCAAGTGGTGAGTACACGTGTTATTCATATGTTGTCATGCTGCTTTGACATTAGGATGTGAAGTTCAATCACTCGATAAATATAAAAAACACTCCAAAACTAAATACCCAGCCAGACTTGTAAAGATACATGTGTGAATAAAGGCATGTATCATGTCATAACCTACCCCTTCCTAATGGTAAGAAATTTTTTTGATGAAAAATATTTAAGAATATTAATTATAAAATATAATTTGCAATCGAGTAATAACTAAACAAAAAAAAAATGATGAAAAAATTGCAACGTAAATTGGAAGCACGCTTAGACTCGTCTAACAAGCACAATGTATATAGAATAGAAAGTGCATATATCTTAAAAAAAAACAATTTCAAGAAAGAAAGGTCTCAATTTAATAGTTTCGCCGGCCAAATCCAGAGATAGTCTAAATAACAAAGCCCCCCCCCCCCCCCCCCCCCCCCCCCCCCAGTTTGACTCTGTTTATTCTCTTGCAAGGATGAGATCAGTAAGAATTATTGAAAAAATAAAGTTAAGTCAACGGACTCCGTTACCTGCATTTCTTGTAACTATATAAATATATGTACAATTTATATGCATTATAGATTTAACAAAAAAATTCACTGCATTACAAGTGTCTGCTAGTCAAGTGAAAATTTGATAACAGTTTTGGGAAACTAGATAAAGCTTATGCCAATGAAGATGGCCCCCAAACCTGAAGGGCATATCAGGTGCAGTTTTCATGGACTGCATGTAAAATCTTACGCTGTTTATTGGGACAACAAACAGCGTAAGATTTGGTCCGTTTACATTAATCACATAAAAATAAGCTCCTGGCATAACTCATATAGTCCGTTTCGTCTCAACCTCATTACTGCTGTTAACAACATTAATTCTCACACACAACTCTCGCTCACAAGGAACAAAACTTACCAGCAATAAGGGAAAGACTATTTTTGTCTAAAATGAAAATTCTAGATCTACAGCTCCCATTACATAAAAACGGAGGACATTATCACCTTTCCATGTCATCATCACTTCTTCTTCCACAATCTATGTATCTCTTACTATTATAAAATGTAAAACAAGACATTAAAACTCCTCTCCAACAACCTATTCACGTAAGCAAAGTATTTAAGACTCTCGAACTCAAGAATCCACCTCTCTCTTCCCGCATTTCACATTCTCAAAGGTTTATAGGCATTTATTTTTCTGTCGATTCATTTCCCCACCTGATACCATTTACTGTCCAATTCTGTCTACCTTAAATGCCCAATACACCATCCCCCTCTCTCTCTGACCATGATGATGGTTAGAATTGGTGTTATCCCGTGGTTTTAAGATACCACTGTTGTTGGGTGTTGGGCAGTTTCTTGCAAATCATTTGGACTTATCTCTAGCTTGGAAGGTAATCTCAATTTTATTTTTAATATTTGCTTCGATGGATTGATTTTGGTTTTTTTGTCTCTTTATTTATTATGGCAGTTTTCGTGCAAATCACATGGGCTTCTCTCTGGCTCGGAAGGTAATCTCGATTTTATTTTCAATATTTGTTCTAATGAATTCATTTTTTTTTATTTCTTTCTTTATTAATTACATTGATTTCATGTTTTATTTCTTTATTTATTAGACGAGTGGATTTACTTTTAGGGTTTATGTGATCGCTTTGAATGAAATTTTTTGGACTCTGTTGATGAGGCAAGGGTTTGCCCTTGATGGAGAAAAAGTTTCTCGGAAAAAATGTTTACTCAAGCTTCAGTCAACATTTTGGGATATGATAAAAATCTGATCTCACATTTGCATTATGGAAAAGTAACCCAATTAAATAGATTCTTATCCCTTCACCTAGAAGTCTGTAGGTGATTGTATTTTTGCTTCTCCATTTACAGCATCATGTTCAAGATTGTTATAAGGGATTTGGGGATTTGATTTTTTGGGTTCCGTTTGCTTATAGGGTTTCTGATTTTTGGACACAAAAATCCTTCTTTCATTCATATTTCTAAGGTTTAGATGTAATTTTGGTTATTTAGGATTGTGTATATCTCTCAATTTGCCACTCGGTGTATTTAATTTTACATTCATGTTTGTTTTGCATAATTTTAGTTTTGTAAATGCAGGTATACTAGATCTTAGTCATGCATTTATATATTTTTTTGTGTACAAATTCTAAAGTTTGTGTATTGGAGCTTTACCCAATTTATTGATTGAATCTAAATGTTTGTATGCTTGTATACTCCAAAATGCATTACAACATTTTAAATTATAAAAATATCTTTAAAAAATTCTGAAAAACACCAAAGAACTTCTTTAAGTTTTTTTTAAAGCTATTTTAGGAAAGAAAAAAAAAGTGTTAGTTTTTACAATTTTTACTAAAATAAGTTACTAAAAAATAGTTTTATTTACAAGTTTAGGGAAAAAAAATTATTTACAGTTTTAGAAAAATAAGTAACTAAAAAAAATAGTTTTTATTTAGAGTTTTCGAAAAACAGTTCTTATTTAGAGAAAAATAATTATTAAAAAAAACTGTAAAGCTTTTTTGAGGAAGAAAATAAAAAAAAAATTCAGCGAATATTTTAAATCACGTAAATAAAAACTGTATTTAGAAAAAATAATAACCACTTTTGTTTTCTTCATAAATCTGATTTTTATTTTTATGTGTATTTATTTTTCTTTCAAATGTAATCTTTTACTTCACTCTTCTTAGATTTGAGATAATCAATACACATATATGTGTATAATGTGGATTTTACGTTTTAAGGATATGTCTTTGTTTATATCACATAGGTGTATATTAAAGTAGTGAATAATTTTTTCAGGCTTCGTCCAACTGGTTCAAAAGAAGAGAGGAAAATCATTTTGGAAACTATATTGGAAGATTTGAAATTTCGCTTGCCAGAAAAAATCTTTTTTAATTTTAATTTTTTTAGTTTAACTCTCGGGAGTACTTTTTTTTGTTCATTTAATTCAATATGGATTGATCATTTTAATCGTTTACTTGAATGGATTTGAGTTCTATCATTTATAAGAAGATATATTTGATATTGACATAGTTTTTAAGTGTGAGATTTTATCCCTTGTGCGAGATGTTTAATCTTTTCGTATGATAGTCCATTTTTTTTATGAAATCTATAAAATTTTGATGTCCTAATTTTAAGTCAGTTGTTGTTGAATACTTTTTAACTCAAACGCCAGATCAGCTACCACCGGTAGCCTCGCCGGCGCATCGTGCGGGTTTACATCTAGTATATATATATATATATATATATATATATATATATATATATATATATATATATATAATAGGAGCAAAGTTGTGCATTACTCCTCCACGTGGTCGTGTCCATAATTACTTTTCCCTCAGTGTATATCACGCTCCTTCTTATCTATCTATGTATGTATATAAAATAGAAGCTAAAATGCATATATGACTCCACGTGGCATCCTCTTTTATTAATTTTTTTCTCCCAACTTTTTAGACTAGCACCTTCACGTGGCAATATATTCAATGAGTTGATAATACATTTCCAATTTACACTCACTTTTCTTTTACAATATTGTGAGACTCTATGAATTCCTCTCATGTCTCTTTGTCTATCTTCTATCACTTTATGTCCCTCCACATTTTCTCTTATTGATGGTACTCTCACTCTTCATATCTCTGCTCATTAAAGTAGAACCATTAACTAGTTGACAAGTATGTTACTAACACTTTGTTTCTCACTCAATCATATATTCTCACTCGTTTTCTCATTTTTGGGTTTCATTATTTCCGTGGATCTTTTTATTCTCTTGTTCTTCCAGTTGGAGAATGGTAAAGTTATGATTTTTGATCGTTTAGATTTATGACCACATGGACAAGTAACTTCCTCTCACCCTTATTACTTTTTCTTTAGTTCACTTTGAATTTATCTTCATTTGGCTTATCTTTTAAAATACTTGCATATGTTTCAAGTAATTACCCTTATAATTTCGCAAATTAATGGAATAATTATAACCTACTTGGATCATAATATGTTTCGAGATTTTTTTCCTTTTCGTTATTTGAGTAATATTCTTACGACGTGCTTAAGTGTTATTTTTTAAAATGTCTTCGACAATTGAAGATATTGCATACAATCATTTATTAGAATTTGTTTTGTTATTTCTATTCAATTGTACTGTTAGTTCTACGTGCATTCAATTGTACTGTTAGTTCTACGTGCATTCAATTGTCTTCTCTTGTCTACCTGCAAAGTGGCTCATGTATGGATTTTTTGGTGGAGTTCTAAACTTATCTTTTTTCACATTTTTAGTTTCATTTATTGTAAATGCAAGAACATCTAGTATCCTTTTAAGTTCTTTATTGTTATAAAAATGGCAACATACTAAGGGTATGTTTAGAATGGCCTCGGTGAGAGAAATTTATATGTTAATTTTCTTATCCTTATTGCATTTGGCAGGCACGGGAGATATATTTAAATATGTCCGAAATGGAATTGCAGAGTTAATGGTTGTAAAAATAATGTATATACTCTAAAATATTCCTTTTGTGGCTTTTGAAACTTTTTGACATTATTGTGTAGATTGTTCATATCATACAATGGTTTCGGATGGAGTTTCTATAATATTTTTGCGTCCGGTGTTAGTATTTTAATTTCCATTTAGTTGGTAAAAGTAATACAAAGTTGCGTGCATGTTTTTAAATATCGATTGATACCATTATGTATAACCGATTCGTAATAGGTTTCCAATATACCGAACCCATTATGGGTTAATCAACAAATCAAATGGTAACACGTGTTTGATACTCACGATAATATTACACCTTCGAATTCACAATTTTAGTTTTGATGGGTGAAGATGGCCCCATAGAACCATAGATTACATATGTAAAAATTTACATCCTCACGTTCCTTTTCCATGTTCAGGTCTCTATGAAGGAAAAGTTACGTGGGTCCGTGATATGCTCAAATGGATGATGAATATGAGTTGCAAGTTGAACTCTGAAACAAGTTCCAGAGGAGTATCCATACAAAGATGACGACTAACATGCTCTCCTCACTTTAGGTATTATATATATATATATATATATATATATAACACTTTTATCACTGTCTCACTAAGTATTTATTGGAAATTTTGATAGGTCATTTACTTACTAGTTTTTGTTTTCTTACAAATTCAGCCACGCATCGCATGACCTGCATGCTAGTTTCCACTATTTCGGCTTCCTCATTTGTAGTAGTCCAATAGTTTTTCATCTCCAACAATAAATGTTCACTCACTATTAACACCACCACGTGGATACACCCCCTTTATACTCATTTCCTCCGTGAACGCATTTAAGACACACGTTTTAATCGTTTTAACTCCCCACATAAAGTGATTTCGTCTTTTCATCTCTCCCGTGTGGCTTTAACTATCCATGTGTTCTCATTGACCTAAATGTGTATAAGAGATGCAGATATATACATACCCAAACAAGCAGCTCTTTTATTTTTCATCACCAATCGAATCAAATTTGATTCAATTTTTTTAAATCAATTTAACTGCTTTGACCTAAAGCTTAACTCTGCTTTTGTTAAAGATAAAAATATTTGTTAAGATTAACTCTGTTTTGGTTTGAAAGCTTTAATTTCTATATGTATTTTTAGGCCTCAAATGGTTTTAGGGGGATTATTTGTGTCTTAATTAGATTAAAATCCATGGATATATTGCTTTAATGAATATGTACGGAGCAGACGTGGATACTAAATTAGGTGGAAATGGGGAAATATCTGACGAAAAATCTCAGCATGGAATAGTAATCAGAGCGTTTTCTACCTTCAAATTACACTAAGATTTTAACGGGGTCCTTTAGTTCACTCAGGTGTGGTCCACATTAGAACTGTTGTAAGATTTAGATGTGATACTAATATATTACTATTTATTTCGCAATGTTGTAGGGTTTTTAGTTGTTTTGTAATTTTATTGACAGAAAAAGAAATTGATATAGGTTAAGGGTGTTGAAGGTATTAACTTCAAGAAACTTGCTTTTCAATATTATATGTGTGGTGGAACAAACGTTTTTCATTTTTTTGTATTAGTTTATTGAATATAATAGTTATACTATGTTATCTTTGATTTGTCAATCCATATTATTCAACATAACTAATTTTTTTGATCAGTTTAAAAATATCAAATTATTGTTTTCATTTTTCTCCTTTTATTTCTCTTATCTGTTGTCATCACTCAATAATATCATGTGTAATGTGTTTTGATTTTGTTAATATTAATAAATACATATTTTTTCTTATATTACCTATGTGACCATTTTTTATGTTTGAAGAATTATATTTCATTTTCATTCTTATACACTCCATACAATTATATATAATTAATATAAAAAAATGGTTAAAAATAACCTAAATTTAATGTAATTTTAACACATTAATTATTATAAACAACATCCATAGGGTAATTTGGATTTACTTCGGCAATGTTTTGAATGCATTAAACCATAAATAAAGTCCTCACTAATAACATATACAATTGTGAAAGGTTGAACGAACTTTGTCGGATGCATATTGGAGTTTTGAAGTTGATGTTCTGTTATAAGTGGGTCACTGTTGGAGAGAGTACATACTACTTGAAGACTATGCAAGTCAATAGGGCTTTAGTAGTAAATATACCAGACTCCACTAAGGATTATTGGGAATATGGTATTATTGTCAAGAAGTGACAATATCCTCCCTTTAAAACTGAAGTGGTTCATGCTGGTCCCAGATGTCCTCAATCAGGACATGGCATAGGTTATAACTCTGTTAATTATTTTTTCGATTTAGCACTACCCAAAAGTTCACAACCTAGATAGGTAGTTGACATCCTATCGGAACATTTTTTATGAAATCATAAATAGTATCTCAAACTACGGGAACCTGTGTGGTGGTTAGAGAACTTGTACAATAGTTTACTCAATGATTATGATTTGTACATCCAAATAATTTATTGAAAATGACCACACATGAGATTTGAGTCTAATGGTTGTCTAAATTATACTCGGGGCATCTCACACCATTTTGCAAAGGGTGCATAGATTCTTAATATCGAGAATCACGAGGATTGAAATGCTTATGTAGTTATCACTTTGATTGCTATGGGTGCAATTCAATTTTAAATTGAATCAAACGATTCCGCATATTGGGTGATAATTATATGAGTAGGCCTGAGATCTTAATTCAGAGGAATCCACGTCCGTGGAAACCTTGGATTGCGATACCCCCTTAATAGTTACGTGATTTGTTTCCACTAGTAAAATTGATGAGTGGATTATTTATAATTTCGTGGAGTAAAAAAATAAGTTAAGTCTGCGAATCAAGAAAATTGATTAAATGTTGGTTAAAGTCGATTAATAGTAAATTGATTTAACCAAGCGGGTATCGAAATCTTAACACGGGGAATTTTATTATGCACCGTAATAAACTTTGCAAATAAGACCTCATTATATTCGAGTGATTTATGAGATAATTAAATTGGAGTGAAGTCATAATTATTTAGTGAATTTGATTATGATTAAATAAAAAATAAATAAATCATGGTAATTATAATTTGGGATTTTTGAGTATTTATCTATAAGCCAATTTAATTATTTATCTTGGGTATCTAGTGTAGTCCATATACCCAAGTAGTTAGGCCCAGACACTCAAGAAACCCAGTTTGGCATAGGGCTGTAATACCCCATAATTTTAAAGGACAATAAATTAATTAAATTAAAAATTAGTGCATGTGTGTACTTATCTATAGTGACTCGAGTCGTCATTAAATTATTATAGTTTATTCTGGATTTGAATGTAGGTGCTTATGAGGCTCGAAACAGCACCACCCTTCAAAATGTTCGTAAGCTCAAATTAGTGATAACAATGGCAGCACAAGAGTATATTAAATATAAGAGATTGAGATGGGGAGAAGAGGATGAATACCAATATATAAGTGGTTCAGCCAATTAGGCCTACGCCCACTGTGCAAGTGAGTAAGTAAGGTCACCAGAATAAGGCACTAATGACCATAAATACAATCTCTTAAGCTTTCTCTCTCTACTGAGTAACTGGACAGAGTTTCAGTTAGGGTTGTTAATTCTCGATCCTACTCCATGTAGGAGTAGGCAAGCATATATAGTCTGTGGGGGGTGTAATGCACCCCCTATGCATGCAATGAGCATATGTGCGTCTATCTAGCCAATCTAATGAAGACATCTGTCACTTTCACATGTAGAGAATGATGATAAAATATTCCCCCACGCCTGGAAGAGTACGAGGTTGGTGAAGTCTGGCTGCTACAGAATCAGAGGTTATTCATGATGGTCTCGGCTCAGTAGAAATCTGAGGTGAGGCAGGTGGAGTTGTAACGTTGGCCTGGGCCGGGGTTATGTAGGAGTAGTTGGAACATCGGTTGATTCCCAACCGAGGTTGATTATGATGATGGTGTAGTCCTTGCTTCCTCAGTTTATACACAACCGAGGTTCCTGTATGAGGTAGACGTGATGTCAGCTCCGGATGACCTAATAAATAACTTCCCCCATGAATCATGAAGACCTTAGCTGTTATATGACTGTGAGGCAACTAGTAACGTCGGCCATAGCCGACCTTGCTTTGGACGAGATCGCTAGTTGCCAATTTGGGGCCCTTGTAACCTCAGCCATTTCCTTGGCCGAGGTTGGTGTCTCTGAACTGTTGGGTACATATAAGGCATATGAATCATCCCCTAGACCTTAGTTACCTATGTGAACAGGTGGCTAAGGGGTATATATGTCTGAGTTTGGATTTCTTTATGTGCCCACATTTTCTTGACAGGTGTCAGCTTCTGAAGTAGGTTGTGTGCTTGGCAAGTGCAATGATGAGGGTCTTTTGGGATCCCAAGGCAATGATGGGACTTGGGGGGGCATGCAAGTGGATTTTGAGGGTTTTAACCATTTTCTCTCTCTTTTTTCTTCATTTCCTTTCATTCTCCCGCCTGAATCTTCTTCATTTCCTCTTTCTTCCAGAGCTTAATCAAGGATGCGTTTTGTGGATTTTTCTTGACAATCTTCCCCTTCTTCTCCTCGCATTTCATCAGGTATTGTTTATTACCTCTTCTTTGCCATTTTTTCTATCTTGTTCTTCCAGTTGTTGCATTTTCCGGTGAGTTTATAAGTTTTTCGGTGAGTTTATGAGTTTTCTGGTGAGCTATTCTTGACTGTTTTTGGTTGGCTTTCTTTTCAAATAGCCATATTTGATCTTTAGCTATTGTGTCATCCTGTTTGTTTTTAGCTTGAGTTCGCAAGTGTAAGGTCGTCCCCATATGCTCAGACCCCTCTATCAACTCTTAGAGGAATTCCCCTCTATTAGGGAGAAAAAGCTTAGATAAGATTAGACAAATAGAACGAGCCCAAGAGGAAGCTCGTAGAGCGGAGGCATTCCCTCTCAGGACTATATTCCCCCCCCCTACCCTTTGAAAGTGATATACCCTGAGCCATCTGTGTCTACAGAGGTCCCAGTAGAACCTGTTTCGATGTCTGTGTCTGAGTCGTCAATCTCAGACCCTATGTTTGTGGATTCTTTCTAAGAGGCCATGGACTATTCTCTCCGGATGGACCAAGCCCCTGACCAAGCCGAGGTTTCCAGTCGTGCCTCATCTCACAAGAGTTCTAGCACCTCCCATTCTTCCTCCGATGTCGAAATTATCGGACCTAGTGTGGCTGTTCCCGCAATCCTTGACGCTATTCCTCTGTCGGCTGCCACAGGAGCTGAGTTTGCTCAGAGGTTCCCTAATGGTGCTCCCTCGTCTGCTCAAGCCAATGTTGGCCGGGATGAGGATGATGGTAGTGAAAGCGATGTTGACACCTCGGAGGCAACCGAGATAGAGAGCACTGTCAGCGAACTCGACCTCCTAGCTTTCAGACGTCTTTATTCTATAAGTCCATCTATAAAACTTAGGAGACCTCTAAGGGACGAGAGGGTCTTTGGAAGCCATGATGGCGAGATCTGCTCATACGAGCATATGTTTAAGTTAGGATTTCGTCTTCCCATTCATCCAATAATTAGGGCTATAATTTCCTATATTAACTTGGCTCCTTCCCAATTATCCCCCAATGCCTGGAGGGTGATAATTGGAGCTATAGTCGTATGGAGGGCAGTCCATCATTTAGACCTTCCCGTCTAGGTCTTCACAGGGTGTTACGTCCCCTCCTCTACTAGGAATCATCCGAGTTATTACCACTTTGTAGCTCGGAAGTCCAACAAGAAGATGTTGTTGGTTACCCAAACTTTGAACCACAACTGGAAACCACGATATTTCTTCGCATCAAGGTCATGGGAGTTTGGCCCATGTGCCCCCTCTTCTTCCCTAGAGCCGAGAATACCTCTGAAATGGGGAAAGGTGTCAATAGCTGCTAGGGACAACCCTGGGTTAAGCCAGAATAACCTTCAGAAGGTCAAAGACCTTCAAGATCAAGGGGAACATGGTCTGTTGGTCAAGTACGAGCATTTGATGACCCCTACTACCTCTCTGAAATCGGCCTTGGGGGGGGGGGAGTCCTCTGACCGAGCTCCGTAAGTTACTTTATTTTTTAAACAAGTTGAACCTCTAATTTTACTATATCTCTGATCTTTTAACTCGGACCTTTCTATTTGCAGAGCGTCCAAAAGGAATTTCGGACGACCTTTGGGAGATGGCCGCCCCCAGTCTTACAAAACTTGTGAAGAAAGCGAGTCTAAATGCGCCTCCGCCTACCCCCCACCACTTCAAGGGCCAATGCCTTAACGAAAAGGAAGTCCAGTGACCCTGCCCCCGAGGATCAGAGGCAAATGAAGAAAACTTCCAAGGGGGATCATGCGATCCCCATCTCCTTTGAGGACGCATTAGTTGCTCGTCTAGAGCAACTGAAGATCGGCGACAGTCTTTTCCGCCAAATTCTGAAGGCCCTGGATGCCATCGGCTCCGTCATAACTGACTCTGACAAAAGGTTCTACCATTCTCTAGACACCCCTCTGTTGGCCGAGTTCGCCCTCCATCGATCAATCCAAGTAAGACTTTTTTGTTTTGCTGAATAAGTGTAACATCGGCTTTAAATTATCCCAAATCTTGAACTAGCATTTCTGCACACACTTTGTAGGGTCTCCTCACCATGCACCAGTTTGTTGACTGGACTCTGAGGAAACTTCCTCTGATTGAGAAGGGCAAGGAGGCCCAAAATACTGAGGCTGATCTAAATACTGAAGTGGAGCGTCTGAAGGCTTCCTTAAAGAAGTCTAAGGCTAATGTTAAGTGGCTGGAGAAGGACATGGACATGCTCAAGAAGGATCATAGTTATTCCCTAAAGACTCAGGCTGACTCTCTTCAACGCAAGGTCGATGTCATAGTGAAGGTTGCTTTGGATGATGCCTTAGAGAAGATTTTGGAGGACTACAAGGTCTCTGAAAAATTCGTCAGCTTTGGCTTTGAATACCTCGAAAGGGGTGTTAAGGCCACTGGAAAATGGGTTGCAATGAAGGAGAAAGAGTCAGGGTCCTTGGCAGCCTCTAACTTCATTGGTCTGGGTTATGCCGATCCTCGGTTTGCTCAATCCTTATAAGAGGTCAAGGAGGAAGGTGGTACTTCCCCTGATGAGACTGTTCTACAAGAAGATACCAGGACTGAAGACGTTGGTCCTCACAATGATGGGGTAGAAGTGACCAACCTCGGCCAAGGAAATGGGGACATGACTACTAACCCTGAGACTGCAGATACTTAAATCCATTTTGTGAAGCCCTTGTAATTTTTATTTTTGATCCATATCGATCTGTAACTTCTGATAACATTTTCTGTTAGCTCTTGACTTGTAATTTTTAATTTCATGCTATATCAACCTCTGAAGAGGGCTTTATTCCTTTTGCTGAATGTTCTTTGAATGGTTCTCTATGTCATGCAATGTGTTTGTATTAAGGTCTAAAGCCTCAATATAATGGTGTCTCTATCAACCTTATAACATTGTTTTAAGGTCTGAGGTCATTAACTAAGATGTTACCCCCATAATATATTCACCAAATTAATGATGTTCAAGGTCTGAGGTCATCCAAGTGTGATTTTCACCTCAGACCTTGTCACCAAACTATGATGTTTAAGGTTTGAGGTCATTAACTAAGATGTTACCCCCATTAAATTTTAACCAAATTAATGATGTTCAAGGTCTGAGGTCATCCAAGTGTGATGTTCACCTCAGACTTTGTCACCAAACTATGATGTTTAAGGTCTGAGGTCATCAACTAAGATGTTACCCTCATAATATATTCACCAAATTAATGATGTTCAAGGTCTGAGGTCATCCAAGTGTGATGTTCACCTCAGACCTTGTCATCAAACTATAATGTTTAAGGTATGAGGTCATCAACTAAGATGTTACCCCCATGAAATTTTCACCAAATTAATGATGTTCAGTGTCTGAGGTCATCCAAGTGTGATGTTCATCTCAGACCTTGTCTCCAAACTATGATGTTTAAGGTTTGAGGTCATTAACTAAGATGTTACCCTCATAATATATTCATCAAATTAATGAACCAAGAGTTGAGACAAGAACTGGTCTTCTCATTAATAATCTCCTCATAAGTTGGCACATTTACATAGGAATCATTGCAACATCATATGTAATACTTTTTCAAATGATCAACATTCTATGGATTGGAAAAAGGTTCTCCCTCAAGGTTTTCCAACCTGTAGGTCCCAGGCACAACTTCTTTGACCACCTTGTAAGTGTCATGCCAATTTGGGTGAAGTTTTTTTACTTTCTGCAACGTCTTCTTCAACACCAGGTCTCCCATGGCTATGGGTCTTGATTTCACCCTTTGATTGTAGAACTTCATTGTTCTCTGTTGGTAGGCTGCCTGTCGGATCTCTGCGTCTTCCCTTCTCTCTTTAATCAGATCTAGGTCAAGTCTTATCTCCTCCCCATTCTTCTCAGGGTTGTAGGTTTGAACCCTGTGAGTGGGGAGCCCTACCTCGGTTGCTATGACAACTTCTAAGCCATGCGCTAACATAAATGGGGTTTCCCCCGTTGGTGTCCTAGTTGTTGTTCTGTAGGCCCATAATACAACATAAACCTCTTCAATCCATCTCCCCTAGATTCTTCTATCCTCTTCTTGATCCCATCGAGGATTGTTCTGTTTGTGACTCCGGTCTGCTCGTTTGCCTAAGGTCGGCCAGGAGAAGAGAAAAATTACTTGATCCTAACTTTCTCGCAATACTTTTCTAAGGAAAAATTCTTGAGCTGGGTTCCGTTGTCTGAGATGAGGGTGTTTGGAAGGGCATGTCTGCATATGGTTCTCTTCCAAATGAATTTGAAGGTCTTTAGCTCTGTAATCGTGATCATTGGCTTGGCCTCTACCCACTTGGAGAAGTAGTCTATGGCAACTATAAAAAACCTATAGTTGTTCGCAGCCCTTGGTAAGGGAACCACCAAGTCAATTCCCCATACCGCGAATGGCCAAGGAGATCTTATTGAGATCATAGGCTGATGAGGTTGATGGGGGATAGTGGAGAATCTTTGGCCTTTGTCACACCTCTTCACATAGGCTGCAACATCCTTGGCCAAGGTCGGCCACTAGTATACCTGTGTGATAATCCTCTTGGCTAAAGGTCTTCATCCTATGTGGCTGGAGCAAGAACCCTTGTGTACCTCTTTTTGGATGTGGGGGACCTCTGTAGGATGAACACACATGAGGAGGGGTAATAGAAATCCCTTCTTATATAGGACATATCCTATTATTGAGAACTTTGTCGCTCTGTACCTCAGTTTCCTCCTCTCTAGCTTTGATCCCGACAACTCTCCCTCTCTGATATATCTGATAAGGGGGTCCATCCATGAGTCCCCTAGGTTCAAATTGAGGCAAGGGTTGGTAACCTCTTCTTCTTCAATGGTCGACTTGAGCAGGATCTCGATCGAAACTGTCCTTCTGATATTCGTTCTTGTTACTGAAGCCAACCTTGCTAGTGCATCTGCGTGGCTGTTGTTTTATCGAGGTACCCTCTTTATTTTTACCTCTTAGAAACCTTCTATCATTATTCTTACCCTCTTCAGGTATTTGTCCATCCTCCCATCCTTAGCCTCATAAACTCCAAACACTTGGTTAACAACCAACCTTGAGTCACTATGAAGTAGGAGTCTTCTTATTCCAAGGGTCTTTGCCAAGGAGAGGCCCGCTATCATGGACTCATATTCAGACTCGTTGTTTGATGCCTTAAAGTTAAACCTTAGTGCATATTCAACGTTGGTACCATCTGGAGCTGAGAGTATCAGTCATGCACCGCTTCCACTTTCCCAAGAAGACCCATCAACAAAGAGGTTCCAGATATCTTTATTTGATGAGAAGCTCCCCTCTGATATGATTCCTTGCTTGAAGATGTACCGATCTTCCTCATTCTCGGCTATTCCGTTTATAGCTTTATTATACACAACCTCTTCCGGGTCTCGAAAGATGTTGTTTGATCCATCTGCAGTCTCTTGGTTATTCTCAACCTCGACCTCTTCCCATGTGAACTCAGCAACAAAATCTATAAGTTCCTTCCCTTTAATGGCCACCCTGGGCTGGTAAGTAAGTTCATACTCACCCAACTCAATGGCCCAGGTCATCAACCTTACCGACTTCTCAGGTTTGTGGAAGACTTTCCTTAATGGGGAATCAGTCAGGATGACCATAGAATGGGCTTGGAAATAGGGATTCATCTTTCTGGAAGCATGTATCAAAGAGTAGGCCAACTTTTCCATCCGATGGTAGTTCTTTTCAGACCCTTGAAGGGATTTATTATTAAAGTATATAGGCCTTTGGACCCCAACGTCTTCCTGTACTATGGTTGCACTTATAGCTGACTCAGAGACTGCTAGATAAACATACAACTTCTCTCCAACTATGGGTCGAGATAGGAGCAAGGGAGATCCGAGATAGGACTTGAGTTGATTAAAAGACTCCTCACACTCTTTGTCCCATTCAAAGGCCTTTCTAAGCACCTTAAATAACGGAAGACACTTGTCCGTCGCTCTGAAAACAAATCTGTTGAGTGCAGCTACTCTTCCAGTAAGCCTCTTAACGTCCTTGATATTTCTTGGTGTCTTCATGTCAAGCAAAGCCTTGATTTTCTCAGGGTTCGCCTCTATTCCCCTCTGATTGACAATGAATCCAAGAAATTTCCCAGCTCCTACCCCGAAGACACACTTTTTTGGATTGAGTTTCATTCTGTACAAATCCATGGTATCGAAGGTCTTTTTTAGGCCTACCACGTGGGTGCAGGCCTTTAAGCTCTTCATCAATATATCATCTACGTACACCTCCATATTCTTGCCTATTTGATTTTCAAATATCTTATTCACAAAGCGTTGATACGTTATCCCTATATTCTTCAAGCCGAAGGGCATGACCTTGTAGCAGTATGTCCACTTGTCAGTGATGAAGGTTGTCTTCTCTGAGTCTTCAGCATCCATGAAGATCTAGTTATAGCCTGAGTACGCATCCATGAAGCTCATGAGCTCATGCCCTACAGTTGCATCTACCATCTGATCGATGCGAGGTAAGGGATAATTGTTTTTTGGGCAAGACTTGGTCGGGTCGATAAAATTTTACACACATCCTCCATTTTCCATTGGCCTTAGGCATAATGACAGCGTTTGATAACCACTCCGAATATATGACTTCCTTGATAAACTCAGCCTCCTCCAACTTCCTGACTTCTTCCCGGATGACGCCATACTTCTCCCTAGAGTAAACTCTTCGTCTTTATTTGATTAGCTTAGCATCCTTAGTCACGTTGAGTTTGTGGCACATAACCTCAGGGTCGATGCCAGGCATGTCCGCGTGGCTCCATACGAAGACACTCTATCTCTTCCTTAAGAAATTTATCATCTCCTCCTTGATCTCCGCTTTTAAGGCCTTTCCTACCTGGACTATTTTTTTCGGTTCGTCCTCATTGAGGGCGATGGATTCTACCTCTTCCGCGACCTCTCCTTTCTTCAACTTCGTTTCATCTCTAGGGTCAAGTGTATCGATGTTATACGTGGTGGTTGCCCTCTTATGGTCCTCTCTCTCTCTTTGACCGACTTGAAGTAGCATTCTCTTGCTATGGTCTGGTCGACCTGCACTTCCCCTACCCCATAGGGGGTCAGGAATTTTAGCATTTGGTGGATCGTCGACGGCACAGCTTCAAACTCCTTGAGGGCTACTATTCCTATTATGAGGTTATAGGCAGAGAAGACGTTTTCATCCGTAACGAAAAAATTAATCTTCAGTGTCAACATCTTAGGCCACTCATCACCCATTCGCACGTCCATCTCATACATGCCCAACAGATGGACCTTTTCACCGCTAAAGCCCATTAACGGATGATGGTAGGGTACCAGCCTAGCTCTGCTAAGGCCTAGGCTTTTGAAACAGGGCCAGAACATCACATATGCTGAACTTCCTCCATCTATAAGAATTCTCTGTACCTCGCATCCATACATTCTTATTGTAATTACCAAAGGATCATCATATGGGGCTAAGATGCCTTTGAAGTCGAGTCGGGAGAACCCGACTATAAGAGTGTCCATATCCACTTTCTTTCTCTTCTGCTTGGTTTTTGAAGATGCCAGATTTACCACTTCTAGTTTGGCTACTGACTTGGCCTCTGCCACATGATCTTTTCGGTCAGCCACTTCAAAGCCAGTCCCTGCTAGTCCTCCGCATATGGTGTTAACTCTAAAGGAGATTATACCAACCCTCTTCACCGGGGTATTATCATCTTTTGGTGGGAGATCTGGATTGTCCTCATCATTACCCTCTGAATCATTGTCTCTTCTTACTGGAGTATTGTCACGACATCTTTCGTTTCTCTTATTTTTAGGGTCATCTCTTCCCCTCTTGGGAGCCTTTCCATCAACATACTTCCTTAACTTTCCCGATTTCAACATCTTCTCGATCTCATCCTTTAAGGCGAAGCACTTGTCTGTAATGTGGCTATGGTCTTGGTGGAACTCGCACCACAAGTTCTTGTTCCTCTTACGTGGAGGAGCCTTCGGCTTCCCTGGACATCTTAGAGACCAATCATTCTTGATCTCATTGAAAATGTGCTCGCAGCTCACAGTTAGAGGAGTATAGCGTGCTAACTTATCGTCAGCTGACCTCTTATTTCCATCCTTCTTTCTGTGGAACTTCTCGCTGCTACCGTATTTCTCATCTTCATACTTCATAGTCATGGCCTCTTCAGCATTCATGACCTTACCTGCAGTTGCCAATAACTCTGCCATGGACTTGGGAGGGTCTTCTGCGAGTTTCCATAATAACTTCCCTTTCTAGAGACCTCCTATGATAGCGGTCATAGCTATGTTCTCTTCATAATCTTCAAAATCTAGTTTTTCTTTGTTGAATATTGTGATGTAGTCTCTTAGGCTCTCATTCTTCCCTTGTTTGACATATAGCGGATGAGTGGTCTTCTTTTGAGGTCTTACCCCAAAACAGAAATTGTGAATGAATCGTTCAGCTAATCCCTTTAAGTTCTCGATTGAGTTCTTCGGAAGAGAGGTAAACCAGATGTGTACATATCCCGTCAAAGTCCCAGAGAAGGCCCGACACTTCATCTCATCCGGTATTGAGTAAATGTCCACCGCAGACTGGTACATCTCAATATGATGTACAGGGTTGGTGCTACCATCATACTTGGGAGACACCGTAGGTGGCTTTAACTTGGCAAGGGTTAGGAAGGTCACTATCTTAGCCACAAATGGAGAGCCCTCTGAGAAACCTCTTTGCAGTGGATCTCAGCTTTTGATGAAGTCTCTTATCTTTTCCTCAAGACGTTGGATGGAGTCATTCCATGGCCTTGCAACTGGCCGAGGTTGTCCTCAGTCACTTCTAAGGGGTGGACTGAGGATTACCCAACCGCAGCACAACGTCGGCTATTGACCTCCTCCTGGTCCCTACCTCATCCTATGTAGGGTCGGCCTTGATGAGGCCGATGTTCCCTTTCTTCCCTTTATGAGCTGGCAGCACTTCTCGACGTGGACAACCTCTATCTCAGGTCATTTACTGGGCTGAGCCTTTCAAAGGTCGACCCTCTGCTCAATCGATCAAAATCTGACCCTCTTTATTAGGATTCTTCACCTCTTCTTCCTCCACAACCTCGGCTGTGCTGAATAGGATGCACTGTGTCATTTGAAACCTTATACGGCTCCCAACAATCATCTGGAACCTCTTATGCCTCCAAATCGTCATACCTATCCTCAGGGTAAGGGTATCCTTGCCTCCCCAGACGTAAACGCCTAGAGTCAGCAACGTCCCTCCTCCGATGAGGTATAGGTTGGTGTTTTTATAATGCATGGGGTGGTCCCCTAGCTTCAGGATGGGGCTGAGCAGCCGCCGGAGTAATCATCTCTGGTGAGATCCCAGGTGGTCTCATCATATTTTGACTAGGTTGTGCAAATTGCTCCTTCATTGCTTGTTGCGTTGCGGCCAAAGACCTCAAGGTTGTTGTCACCTCCGCTATTTCGGATTGAGACGATGCGTGGCTGGAGTTGGGTCCTCCAGCACCAGGCGGTGGAAGAGGTGGTGGTAACTCTGGTGCCATACGTTAACACTAAAGATCTGGTGGAGTAGATAATCTTGGTACCTTAATGGACCTCTTTCAATGGTGAAACAACTCCACGCAAGGGGTGAGGCTTGGTTCACCACCAGAGTCTTCGATGGGGTTAAGCATTAAGTGAGGAAGAGATAGCTTCTCGTTCCCACAGACGGCGCCAAAATGATGAGGATGGAAATGGAACCACCCTTCAAGGTGTTCTTAAGCTCAAATTAGTGATAACAATGGCAGCACAAGAGTATATTAAATATAAGAGATTGAGATGAGGCGGAGAGGATGAACACCAATATATAATTGGTTCAACCAATTAAGCCTACATCCACTGTGCAAGTGAGTAAGTAAGGTCACCAGAATAAGGCACTAATGGCCATTGATACAATCTCTCAAGCTTTCTCTCTCTACTGAGTAACTGGATAGAGTTTCAGTTAGGGTTGTTAATTCTCGATCCTCCTCCATATAGGAGTAGGTAAGCATATATAGTGCGTGGGGGTGTAATGCACCCCCCATGCATGCAATGAGTATGTGTGCGTTGATCTAGCCAATCCAATGAAGGCATCTGTCACTGTCACATGTAGAGAATGATGATAAAATATTCCCCCACATGAGGGGATTGATTTGGTACAACTAATTTAGTACACATGTTCCCAGCCACACATATGCGAGTAAAGGCTCGGCTATCTTCGATTGACACTAACCTCGGCCTGGAAGAGTATGAGGTTGGTGAAGTCTGACTGCTACATAATCAGAGGTTATTCATGCTGGTCTCGGCTCAGTACACTACACCAAATCCTGCGAATGGTCACGCCCAGTGAATCACGGTCCAAGTCCGCGACTAGCTGGTGGCGGACTCAGGCCGTGACCAACTCAATATTTTGCGTGACCATATTCATTAACACACTGAGTCACGGATGCTTTGCAAGTGGTCACGGACCAAATCCCTGACCACTATGGGTCATGGCCCAAGTCCGTGACCAGGGCGTGAGCACTTTGGCACCTAATCCGCCCCAAAATTCCCTCCAAGCTTGGTCACGAATGGGTCACGGACTTGGGCCGTGACCATAGGCATGACGAAGTAGAAAACACACACACTAAGGGTCACGGCTGAGGGCCGTGACCATTTCTTGGTAGGGGTCACAGCTATGGACCGTGACCATACGCAAATTAATGGGCTAGTATGATTTCATTAAATGGTTTTGTTGGTGGGTCACGGCTGAGAGCCGTGACCAGGTTCAATATGAAAAAAAAGGCGCGTTGTCTATTTTCTCCCATCCGCTACTTTGTTTCGTTCATTTCCCCCAACGAAACCCTCCCCATACGCTGCCTTCATCTCTCCCTCTCTCTCTCGCTCGCCTCCTCCCTCCGTCTCCCTGGCGGCATCCCCTCTATCGCTCTCCCTGGCGGCATCTCCTCTATCGCTCGCCTCCTCCCTCCGTCTTCCTAGCGGCATCCCCTCTCTCTCTCGCTCGCCTCCTCCCTCCATCTCCCTGGTTTCAAATTTGGAGATGGAGCGTCAGCTAAACCCCGGGTAAGGTGGGGTTTCCATCGAGGTCCAAGTTTTAGCTCCGGGGCAGGGGATTTGGTGATTGGTCGGAGGTTTTTTGTTTACATCGAAGTCCAAGGTTAGTTCAGGGTTGCTTGCTGATGTTTTTTATTTCAAACATTTTTTTTATTATAGTCTGATTTTCCATTAACACAACCATCTCATGATGTGTATAGAAAAAAGGGAAAACATTGATTTCAACATTATCAAATTTACATAACCCATTTCTTAGTCACATTGGGAAATCTCATTTGCACAACCTTGATGCTTACTCGAGACATACCTTTTAATTAGGCAATATACATAAGGAATGTAGGATATGGAAGTAAATTAAGTTAAGATAGACTATTATGGACTCACTGCATAAATCTAATGTAATGTTCATGTTGTCGGTTTTATTACATTTTTTTATAAAATCATGTTTACATATTTGTCGGCATTCAGATTGATTGCTTTTTGTTAATGATTTTTCTATCTTTTTATCAAATTCCCAAAATAGTGTACTGTAAGTCCTTATATTCCTTATATGACAAGGTAGGTACGCATTTTGATCCATTAAGTATAATCTAATTTTAGTTGTGTTGACAAGATATAAGAGATAAAAAAATATTAAATATTAAAAATGAGGGTCGTTAGGGTTTCGGCAAAAACTCCTCCTCCTTCTCACGCAGTAGGTGCTCGAAGCAGAAGTTGTTGATTTATGGGAAAATAATATATAATCCATTTATTGGTATGTTGTTTACTATTGTTAGGCTTATTGAAAATTATCCTATTGTATAGGGAATATTTCATTGAGGAATTAACAAGATTGTTGGTGTGGAAAGTTATGCTTTCTTTCAAAGGTATTATATTCCTATGTTCTTTCACAAGTATTTGTTTATTTCATTATTCCTCAGTTGTTTTTTTACTAGTGTTGTCTCTATTACATAGTGATTAAGATAGAAAAAACTAAGATCTTGGACTTTATCCTTGCAAAGGTATGTTCCAATTTTGTTTAATAAATTTTATGCGGACTTCATTATTTCTCTTTTGTATCACTTTTGATAGAGAACTTCTATGTCTCACTTCATTAATCATCTAGGTTTTACTGTTTGTTTTATATAACCCTTTACATCAGTGTGTTGTGAGAACAAGCCATGATATGCGTGGGTCTCTTACATGGCATTTTATTTGGCAATCATAAGTCTTATTTCACGGGCTTTATTTTGTTGTGTGAATCAATTTTTTCTTTATTGTCTGTGTGAATCAATTTTTTCTTTATTGTCTGTGTGCTATGTGGTTGTTTGCGGGGTAAATTAGATTCCTTCACACTATATTGATTCGAATTCTTTATTTTCAGATTTGTGCAGCTATTTCGTAGAAGATGTTGAATTGGTGTATCACGAGTTTTATAGCGAGTAACAATGCGCATTGGTGTCAATTTATGGTGTATTATATACCCCTATATGATTGTAAATTTAGTTAATTTGGTTTGAGTTGTTTGATTATATATTTAGTTAAGTAAGTGTACCTACACTCGGGGGCATTGAGCAACGACTAATTTCTTAGTGTTTTCCAAGTGCAGGGGCTGTTAAAGTCAATACTAATGGCACTAATATGGGTGTCGGTCGATTTGAGTCCCATTCTTCATAACACATTGTTTACGTATTGCAGATCTAACCAATTGGATACCATTTCTTCATTACATACCAGTTCTTCATTACACACCAGGTACTCTGTACTTTAACTAAATTAGTTATATAATTGATATGCATTATCTATTAAATCTATTAGATGATAGAAGGAGTACGGGATAATTATTGGTTTGGTTTGGTTTGGTTGTTGGATAATTATTGGTTGTTGACTTGTTGTTGGATAATATGTTAGAAGGAGTATGGGATAATTAGAAGGAGTACGGGATACGACGATAACTTGCTAATGTCTAGACTTAAACTTAAAAATATGGCACCAATACCTCTCACGGGACCAATGTAACACGTAGAAACTGACCTCGCGATCACGAGACTCCCGGTTTGATAATACGACGATAATTTAAAAATATTAGGACTTAAGATTAAAAACAAGGCGTTAGATAGCAAAAATACGAAACAACCCTTGTACGGACCCGTGAGAGGCACCAACACCTCTCACGGGACCAATGTAACACGTAGGAACAGAATGCGCGATCTCGAGACTCCCGATTTGAGAATACGACGATAATTTTAAAATATGAGGAGTTAAGCATAAAAACAAGGAGTTAGATGGCGAAAATCCGAAACAACCCCTGAATGGCCCCGTGAGAGGCACCAACACCTCCCACGGGACCAATGTAACTCGTAGGAACTGACCGCGCGATAAAGGGACTGCCGGTTTGAGAATACGAGGATGATTTGAAAATATATGGAATTAGGCTTAAAAACATGGCGTTAGATGGCCTAAACCCGAAATAGCCCCCGAACAGCCCCGTGGGTGGCACCAACACCTCACACGAGACCAATGAAACTCGTAGGAATAGACCGCGCGATCACGGGACCCCCGGTTTGAGAATACGACAATAATATACATATATACGGAATTAGGCTTAAAAAATGGCGTTAGATAGCAAAACCCAAAAATAGCTCCCGAATGTCCCCATGAGAGGAACTAACACCTTGCACGGGACAAGTGTACCTCGTAGGAACTGACTGCGCGATCATGGGACCCCCGGTTTGAGAGTATGAGGATAAATTTGAAAATATTAAGAATTCGGCTTAAAAACATGGCATTAGAGGGTGAAAACTCGAAACAACCCCCGAACGGCACCGTGGGTGGCACCAACACCTCCCACGGGACCAATGTAACTCGTAGGAACTGACCGCGCAGTCGCGGGAGTCCCGGTTTGAGAATACGACAGTAATTTGCATATTTCTAGACTTAGGCAAAACATGGCGTTAGAGGTTGAAAACTCGAAACAACCCCCGAATTGCCCCTTCGGTGGCATCAAAACCTCCCACGGGACCAATGTAACTTGTAGGAACAGACCCCACAGCCGCGGGTCTCCCGGTTTGGGAATACGATGATAATTTACATTTTTCTTGAATTAGGCTTAAAAACATGGCGTTAGAGGGTGAAAACTCGAAACAGCCCCCGAACGACCCCGAGGGTGGCACCAACACCTCCCACGGGACCAATGTAACTCGTAGGAACTGACCCCAGAGCCGCGGGTCACCCGGTTTGAGATTACGACGGTAATTTGCATATTTATAGACTTAGGCTTAAAAACTTGGCGTTAGAGGGTGAAAACTCAAAACAGCCCCCGAACGGCCCCGCGGGTGGCACCAACACCTCCCACGGGACCAATGTAACTTGTAGGAACAGACCCCACAACCGCGGGTCTCCCAGTTTCGGAATACGACGATAATTTGCATATTTTTTGACTTAGGCTTAAACACATGGCGTTAGAGGGTGAAAACTCGAAACAGCCCCCGAACGGCCCCGTGGGTGGCGCCAACACCTCCCACGGGACCAATGTAACTCATAGGAACTGACCCCACAGCCGCGGGTCTCCCGGTTTGAGAGTATGACAGTATTTTGCATATTTATTGACTTAAGCTTAAAAACATGGCGTTAGAGGGTGAAAACTCGAAACAGCTCCCGAACGTCCCCGTGGGTGGCGCCAACACCTCCCACGGGACCAATGTAACTCGTAGGAACTGACCCCACAGTTGCGGGTCTCCCGGTTTGAGAGTACGACGGTAATTTACATATTTCTCGACTTGAGGAAAATATGGCGTTAGAGGGTGAAAACTCGAAACAGCCCCCAAACGGCCCAGTGGGTGGCACCAACACCTCCCACGGGACCAATGTAACTCGTAAGAACTAATCCCATAGCCGCGGGTCTCACCGTTTGAGAATACGACGATAATTTGCATATTTCTTGACTTAGGCTTAAAAACATGGCATTAGAGGGTGAAAACTCGAAACAACCCCCGTATTGTCCCCGTGGGTGGCACCAAGACCTCCCATGGGACCAATGTAACTCGTAGGAATTGACCCCGCAGCCGCGGGTCTCCCGATTTGAGAGTACGACGATAATTTGCATATTTCTTAACTTAGGTTTAAAAACATGCGTTAGAGGGTGAAAACTCGAAACAGCCCCCGAACGTCCGCGTGGGTGGCACCAACACCTCCCACGGGACCAATGTAACTCGTAGGAACTGACCCCACAGCTGGGGGTCATTCTGTTTGAGATTACTACGGTAATTTGCATATTTCTAGACTTAGGCTTAAAAATATGATGTTCGAGGGTGAAAACTCGAAACAGCCCCCGAACGGCCCCGTGGGTGGCGCCAACACCTCCCACGGGACCAATGTAACTCATAGGAACTGACCCCGCAGCCGCGGGTCTCCCGATTTGAGAATTCGACGATAATTTGCATATTTCTTGACTTAGGTTTAAAAACATGGCGTTAGAGGGTGAAAACTCGAAACACCCCCCGAACGGCCCGGTTCGTGCCGCCAACACCTCCCGTAGGACCAATGTAACTCGTAGGAACTGACCCCACAGTCGCGGGTCTCCCGGTTTGAGAGTACGATGATAATTTGCATATTTATAGACTTAGGCTTAAAAACATTGCGTTAGAGGGTGAAAACTCGAAACAACCCCCGAACGGCCCCATGGGTGGCACCAACACCTCCCACATGACCGATGTAACTCGTAGGAACTGACCCCGCAGCCACGGGTCTCCCCATTTGAGATTACGACGGTAATTTACATATTTATAGACTTAGTCTTAAAAACTTGGCGTTAGGGGGTGAAAACTCAGAACAGCCCCCGAACGGCCCCCGTGGGTGGCACCAACACCTCCCACGGGACCAATCTAACTCGTAGGAGCTCACCACGCAGCCGCGGGACTCCCAGTTTAAGAGTACGACGGTAATTTGCATATTTATAAACTTAGGCTTAAAAACATGGCGTTAGAGGGTGAAAACTCAAAATAACCCCCGAACGATCCCGTGGGTAGCACCAACACCTCCCACGGGACCAATGTAACTCGTAGGCACTCACCACACAGCCGCGGGACTCCCGGTTATTTAGTACGACGGTAATTTGCATTTTTCTAGACTTAGGCTTAAAAACATGGCGTTAGAGGGTGAAAACTCGAAACAACCCCCAAACGGCCCCGTGGGTGGCACCAACACCTCCCACGGGACCAATGTAACTCGTAGGAACTGACCCTGCAGCCGCAGGTCTCCCGGTTTGAGAATACGATGGTAATTTGCATATTTCTAGACTTAGGCAAAACATGGCGTTACAGGGTGAAAATTTGAAACAACCCCCGAACGGCCCGGTGGGTGGCGCCAACACCTCCCGTAGGACCAATGTAACACGTAGGAACTGACCCCACAGCCGCGGGTGTCCCGGTTTGAGAGTACGACAATAATTTGCATATTTAGAGACTTAGGCCTAAAAACATTGCGTTAGAGGGTGAAAACTCGAAACAGCTCCCGAACGGCCCCATGGGTGGCACCAACACCTCCCACATGACCGATGTAACTCGTAGGAACTGACCCCGCAGCCGCGGGTCTCCCCATTTGAGATTACGACGGTAATTTACATATTTATAGACTTAGGCTTAAAAACTTGGCGTTAGAGGGTGAAAACTCAGAACAGCCCCCGAACGGCCCCCGTGGGTGGCACCAACACCTCCCACGGGACCAATGTAACTCGTAGGAACTGACCCCAGAGCCGCGGGTCTCCCGGTTTGAGATTACGACGGTAATTTGCATATTTATAGACTTAGGCTTAAAAACTTGGCGTTAGAGGGTGAAAACTCAAAACAGCCCCCGAACGGCCCCGCGGGTGGCACCAACACCTCCCACGGGACCAATGTAACTCGTAGGAACTGACCCCACAGCTGGGGGTCATTCTGTTTGAGATTACTATGGTAATTTGCATATTTCTAGACTTAGGCTTAGAAATATGATGTTAGAGGGTGAAAACTCGAAACAGCCCCCGAACGGCCCCGTGGGTGGCGCCAACACCTCCCACGGGACCAATGTAACTCATAGGAACTGACCCCGCAGCCGCGGGTCTCCCGATTTGAGAATTCGACGATAATTTGCATATTTCTTGACTTAGGTTTAAAAACATGGCGTTAGAGGGTGAAAACTCGAAACATCCCCCGAACGGCCCGGTTCGTGGTGCCAACACCTCCCGTAGGACCAATGTAACTCATAGGAACTGACCCCACAGTCGCGGGTCTCCCGGTTTGAGAGTACGATGATAATTTGCATATTTATAGACTTAGGCTTAAAAACATTGCGTTAGAGGGTGAAAACTCGAAACAACCCCCGAACGGCCCCATGGGTGGCACCAACACCTCCCACATGACCGATGTAACTCGTAGGAACTGACCCCGCAGCCGCGGGTCTCCCCATTTGAGATTACGACGGTAATTTACATATTTATAGACTTAGGCTTAAAAACTTGGCGTTAGAGGGTGAAAACTCAGAACAGCCCCCGAACGGCCCCCGTGGGTGGCACCAACACCTCCCACGGGACCAATCTAACTCGTAGGAGCTCACCACGCAGCCGCGGGACTCCCGGTTTAAGAGTACGACGGTAATTTGCATATTTCTAAACTTAGGCTTAAAAACATGGCGTTAGAGGGTGAAAACTCAAAAGAACCCCCGAACGATCCCGTGGGTGGCACCAACACCTCCCACGGGACCAATGTAACTCGTAGGAACTCACCACGCAGCCGCGGGACTCCCGGTTATTTAGTACGACGGTAATTTGCATTTTTCTAGACTTAGGCTTAAAAACATGGCGTTAGAGGGTGAAAACTCGAAACAACCCCCGAACGGCCCCGTGGGTGGCACCAACACCTCCCACGGGACCAATGTAACTCATAGGAACTGACCCCGCAGCCGCGGGTCTCCCGATTTGAGAATTCGACGATAATTTGCATATTTCTTGACTTAGGTTTAAAAACATGGCGTTAGAGGGTGAAAACTCGAAACATCCCCCGAACGGCCCGGTTCGTGGTGCCAACACCTCCCGTAGGACCAATGTAACTCATAGGAACTGACCCCACAGTCGCGGGTCTCCCGGTTTGAGAGTACGATGATAATTTGCATATTTATAGACTTAGGCTTAAAAACATTGCGTTAGAGGGTGAAAACTCGAAACAACCCCCGAACGGCCCCATGGGTGGCACCAACACCTCCCACATGACCGATGTAACTCGTAGGAACTGACCCCGCAGCCGCGGGTCTCCCCATTTGAGATTACGACGGTAATTTACATATTTATAGACTTAGGCTTAAAAACTTGGCGTTAGAGGGTGAAAACTCAGAACAGCCCCCGAACGGCCCCCGTGGGTGGCACCAACACCTCCCACGGGACCAATCTAACTCGTAGGAGCTCACCACGCAGCCGCGGGACTCCCGGTTTAAGAGTACGACGGTAATTTGCATATTTCTAAACTTAGGCTTAAAAACATGGCGTTAGAGGGTGAAAACTCAAAAGAACCCCCGAACGATCCCGTGGGTGGCACCAACACCTCCCACGGGACCAATGTAACTCGTAGGAACTCACCACGCTGCCGCGGGACTCCCGGTTATTTAGTACGACGGTAATTTGCATTTTTCTAGACTTAGGCTTAAAAACATGGCGTTAGAGGGTGAAAACTCGAAACAACCCCCGAACGGCCCCGTGGGTGGCACCAACACCTCCCACGGGACCAATGTAACTCGTAGGAACTGACCCTGCAGCCGCAGGTCTCCCGCTTTGAGAATACGATGGTAATTTGTATATTTCTAGACTTAGGCAAAACATGGCGTTACAGGGTGAAAATTTGAAACAACCCCCGAACGGCCCGGTGGGTGGCGCCAACACCTCCCGTAGGACCAATGTAACACGTAGGAACTGACCCCACAGCCGCGGGTGTCCCGGTTTGAGAGTACGACAATAATTTGCATATTTATAGACTTAGGCTTAAAAACATTGCGTTAGAGGGTGAAAACTCGAAACAACCCCGAACGGCCCCATGGGTGGCACCAACACCTCCCACATGACCGATGTAACTCGTAGGAACTGACCCCGCAGCCGCGGGTCTCCCCATTTGAGATTACGACGGTAATTTACATATTTATAGACTTAGGCTTAAAAACTTGGCGTTAGAGGGTGAAAACTCAGAACAGCCCCCGAACGGCCCCCGTGGGTGGCACCAACACCTCCCACGGGACCAATGTAACTCGTAGGAACTGACCCCAGAGCCGCGGGTCTCCCGGTTTGAGATTACGACGGTAATTTGCATATTTATAGACTTAGGCTTAAAAACTTGGCGTTAGAGGGTGAAAACTCAAAACAGCCCCCGAACGGCCCCGCAGGTGGCACCAACACCTCCCACGGGACCAATGTAACTCGTAGGAACTGACCCCACAGCTAGGGGTCATTCTGTTTGAGATTACTACGGTAATTTGAATATTTCTAGACTTAGGCTTAAAAATATGATGTTAGAGGGTGAAAACTCGAAACAGCCCCCGAACGGCCCCGTGGGTGGCGCCAACACCTCCCACGGGACCAATGTATCTCATAGGAACTGACCCCACAGCCGCGGGTCTCCCGGTTTGAGAGTATGACAGTATTTTGCATATTTATTGACTTAAGCTTAAAAACATGGCGTTAGAGGGTGAAAACTCGAAACAGCTCCCGAACGTCCCCGTGGGTGGCGCCAACACCTCCCACGGGACCAATGTAACTCGTACGAACTGACCCCACAGTCGCGGGTCTCCCGGTTTGAGAGTACGACGGTAATTTACATATTTCTCGACTTGAGGAAAATATGGCGTTAGAGGGTGAAAACTCGAAACAGCCCCCAAACGGCCCAGTGGGTGGCACCAACACCTCCCACGGGACCAATGTAACTCGTAAGAACTAATCCCATAGCCGCGGGTCACCCCGTTTGAGAATACGACGATAATTTGCATTTTTCTTGACTTAGGCTTAAAAACATGGCATTAGAGGGTGAAAACTCGAAACAACCCCCGTATTGTCCCCGTGGGTGGCACCAAGACCTCCCATGGGACCAACGTAACTCGTAGGAATTGACCCCGCAGCCGCGGGTCTCCCGATTTGAGAGTACGACGATAATTTGCATATTTCTTAACTTAGGTTTAAAAACATGGCGTTAGAGGGTGAAAACTCGAAACAGCCCCCGAACGTCTGCGTGGGTGGCACCAACACCTCCCACGGGACCAATGTAACTCGTAGGAACTGACCCCACAGTTGGGGGTCATTCTGTTTGAGATTACTACGGTAATTTGCATATTTCTAGACTTAGGCTTAAAAATATGATGTTAGAGGGTGAAAACTCGAAACAGCCCCCGAACGGCCCCGTGGGTGGCGCCAACACCTCCCACGGGACCAATGTAACTCGTAGGAACTGACCCCGCAGCCGCGGGTCTCCCGATTTGAGAATTCGACGATAATTTGCATATTTCTTGACTTAGGTTTAAAAACATGGCGTTAGAGGGTGAAAACTCGAAACATCCCCCGAACGGCCCGGTTCGTGGCG
The DNA here is from genome assembly GCA_949130495.1 of Sambucus nigra. Taxonomy (NCBI): domain Eukaryota; kingdom Viridiplantae; phylum Streptophyta; class Magnoliopsida; order Dipsacales; family Adoxaceae; genus Sambucus; species Sambucus nigra. The sequence goes on along the minus strand of OX422218.1, from coordinate 289,665,315 downwards.
CCAACACCTCCCGTAGGACCAATGTAACTCGTAGGAACTGACCCCACAGTCGCGGGTCTCCCGGTTTGAGAGTACGATGATAATTTGCATATTTATAGACTTAGGCTTAAAAACATTGCATTAGAGGGTGAAAACTCGAAACAACCCCCGAACGGCCCCATGGGTGGCACCAACACCTCCCACATGACCGATGTAACTCGTAGGAACTGACCCCGCAGCCGCGGGTCTCCCCATTTGAGATTACGACGGTAATTTACATATTTATAGACTTAGGCTTAAAAACTTGGCGTTAGAGGGTGAAAACTCAGAACAGCCCCCGAACGGCCCCCGTGGGTGGCACCAACACCTCCCACGGGACCAATCTAACTCGTAGGAGCTCACCACGCAGCCGCGGGACTCCCGGTTTAAGAGTACGACGGTAATTTGCATATTTCTAAACTTAGGCTTAAAAACATGGCGTTAGAGGGTGAAAACTCGAAACAACCCCCGAACGATCCCGTGGGTGGCACCAACACCTCCCACGGGACCAATGTAACTCGTAGGCACTCACCACGCAGCCACGGGACTCCCGGTTATTTAGTACGATGGTAATTTGCATTTTTCTAGACTTAGGCTTAAAAACATGGCGTTAGAGGGTGAAAACTCGAAACAACCCCCGAACGGCCCCGTGGGTGGCACCAACACCTCCCACGGGACCAATGTAACTCGTAGGAACTGACCCTGCAGCCGCAGGTCTCCCGGTTTGAGAATACGATGGTAATTTGCATATTTCTAGACTTAGGCAAAACATGGCGTTACAGGGTGAAAATTTGAAACAACCCCCGAACGGCCCGGTGGGCGGCGTCAACACCTCCCGTAGGACCAATGTAACACGTAGGAACTGACCCCACAGCCGCGGGTGTCCCGGTTTGAGAGTACGACAATAATTTGCATATTTATAGACTTAGGCTTAAAAACATTGCGTTAGAGGGTGAAAACTCGAAACAGCCCCCGAACGGCCCCATGGGTGGCACCAACACCTCCCACATGACTGATGTAACTCGTAGGAACTGACCCCGCAGCCGCGGGTCTCCCCATTTGAGATTACGACGGTAATTTACATATTTATAGACTTAGGCTTAAAAACTTGGCGTTAGAGGGTGAAAACTCAGAACAGCCCCCGAACGGCCCCCGTGGGTGGCACCAACACCTCCCACGGGACCAATGTAACTCGTAGGAACTGACCCCAGAGCCGCGGGTCTCCCGGTTTGAGATTACGACGGTAATTTGCATATTTATAGACTTAGGCTTAAAAACTTGGCGTTAGAGGGTGAAAACTCAAAACCGCCCCCGAACGGCCCCGCAGGTGGCACCAACACCTCCCACGGGACCAATGTAACTCGTAGGAACTGACCCCACAGCTAGGGGTCATTCTGTTTGAGATTACTACGGTAATTTGCATATTTCTAGACTTAGGCTTAAAAATATGATGTTAGAGGGTGAAAACTCGAAACAGCCCCCGAACGGCCCCGTGGGTGGCGCCAACACCTCCCACGGGACCAATGTAACTCATAGGAACTGACCCCACAGCCGCGGGTCTCCCGATTTGAGAGTATGACAGTATTTTGCATATTTATTGACTTAAGCTTAAAAACATGGCGTTAGAGGGTGAAAACTCGAAACAGCTCCCGAACGTCCCCGTGGGTGGCGCCAACACCTCCCACGGGACCAATGTAACTCGTAGGAACTGACCCCACAGTCGCGGGTCTCCCGGTTTGAGAGTACGACGGTAATTTACATATTTCTCGACTTGAGGAAAATATGGCGTTAGAGGGTGAAAACTCGAAACAGCCCCCAAACGGCCCAGTGGGTGGCACCAACACCTCCCACGGGACCAATGTAACTCCTAAGAACTAATCCCATAGCCGCGGGTCTCCCCGTTTGAGAATACGACGATAATTTGCATTTTTCTTGACTTAGGCTTAAAAACATGGCATTAGAGGGTGAAAACTCGAAACAACCCCCGTATTGTCCCCGTGGGTGGCACCAAGACCTCCCATGGGACCAAAGTAACTCGTAGGAATTGACCCCGCAGCCGCGGGTCTCCCGATTTGAGAGTACGACGATAATTTGCATATTTCTTAACTTAGGTTTAAAAACATGGCGTTAGAGGGTGAAAACTCGAAACAGCCCCCGAACGTCCGCGTGGGTGGCACCAACACCTCCCACGGGACCAATGTAACTCGTAGGAACTGACCCCACAGTTGGGGGTCATTCTGTTTGAGATTACTACGGTAATTTGCATATTTCTAGACTTAGGCTTAAAAATATGATGTTAGAGGGTGAAAACTCGAAACACCCCCGAACGGCCCCGTGGGTGGCGCCAACAACTCCCACGGGACCAATGTAACTCGTAGGAACTGACCCCGCAGCCGCGGGTCTCCCGATTTGAGAATTCGACGATAATTTGCATATTTCTTGACTTAGGTTTAAAAACATGGCGTTAGAGGGTGAAAACTCGAAACATCCCCCGAACGGCCCGGTTCGTGATGCCAACACCTCCCGTAGGACCAATGTAACTCGTAGGAACTGACCCCACAGTCGCGGGTCTCCCGGTTTTAGAGTACGATGATAATTTGCATATTTATAGACTTAGGCTTAAAAACATTGCGTTAGAGGGTGAAAACTCGAAACAACCCCCGAACGGCCCCATGGGTGGCACCAACACCTCCCACATGACCGATGTAACTCGTAGGAACTGACCCCGCAGCCGCGGGTCTCACCATTTGAGATTACGACGGTAATTTACATATTTATAGACTTAGGCTTAAAAACTTGGCGTTAGAGGGTGAAAACTCAGAACAGCCCCCGAACGGCCCCCGTGGGTGGCACCAACACCTCCCACGGGACCAATCTAACTCGTAGGAGCTCACCACGCAGCCGCGGGACTCCCGGTTTAAGAGTACGACGGTAATTTGCATATTTCTAAACTTAGGCTTAAAAACATGGCGTTAGAGGGTGAAAACTCGAAACAACCCCCGAACGATCCCGTGGGTGGCACCAACACCTCCCACGGGACCAATGTAACTCGTAGGCACTCACCACGCAGCCGCGGGACTCCCGGTTATTTAGTACGATGGTAATTTGCATTTTTCTAGACTTAGGCCTAAAAACATGGCGTTAGAGGGTGAAAACTCGAAACAACCCCCGAACGGCCCCGTGGGTGGCACCAACACCTCCCATGGGACCAATGTAACTCGTAGGAACTGACCCTGCAGCCGCATGTCTCCCGGTTTGAGAATACGACGGTAATTTGCATATTTCTAGACTTAGGCAAAACATGGCGTTACAGGGTGAAAATTTGAAACAACCCCCGAACGGCCCGGTGGGTAGCGCCAACACCTCCCGTAGGACCAATGTAACACGTAGGAACTGACCCCACAGCCGCGGGTGTCCCGGTTTGAGAGTACGACGATAATTTGCATATTTATAGACTTAGGCTTAAAAACATTGCGTTAGAGGGTGAAAACTCGAAACAGCCCCCGAACGGCCCCATGGGTGGCACCAACACCTCCCACATGACCGATGTAACTCGTAGGAACTGACCCCGCAGCCGCGGGTCTCCCCATTTGAGATTACGACGGTAATTTACATATTTATAGACTTAGGCTTAAAAACTTGGCGTTAGAGGGTGAAAACTCAGAACAGCCCCCGAACGGCCCCCGTGGGTGGCACCAACACCTCCCACGGGACCAATCTAACTCGTAGGAGCTCACCACGCAGCCGCGGGACTCCCGGTTTAAGAGTACGACGGTAATTTGCATATTTCTAAACTTAGGCTTAAAAACATGGCGTTAGAGGGTGAAAACTCGAAACAACCCCCGAACGATCCCGTGGGTGGCACCAACACCTCCCACGGGACCAATGTAGCTCGTAGGAACTCACCACGCAGCCGCGGGACTCCCGGTTTTAGAGTACAACGGTAATTTGTATATTTCTAGACTTAGGCTTAAAAACATGGCGTTAGAGGGTAAAAACTCAAAACAACCCTCGAACGGCCCCGTGGGTGGCACCAACACCTCCCACGGGACCAATGTAACTCGTAGGAACTGACCGCGCAGCCGCGGGAGTCCCGGTTTAAGAATACAAAGGTAATTTGCATATTTCTAGACTTAGGCAAAACTTGGCGTTAGAGGTTGAAAATTCTAAACAACCCCCGAACGGCCCCGTGGGTGGCACCAACACCTCCCACGGGACCAATGTAACTCGTAGGAACTGACCGCGCAGCCGCGGGACTCCCGGAATGAGAGTACGACGGTAATTTGCATATGTCTAGACTTAGGCTTAAAAACATGGCGTTAGAGGGTGAAAACTCGAAACAACCCCCGAACTGCCCCGTGGGTGGCACTAACACCTCCCACGGGACCAATGTAACTCGTAGGAACTGACCGCGTAGCCGCGGGAGTTCCGGTTTGAGAATACGACGGTAATTTGTATATTTCTAGACTTAGGCTTAAAAACATGTCGTTAGAGGGTGAAAACCCGAAACAGCCTCAGAACGATCCCGTGGCTAGCACCAACACCTCCCACGGGACCAATGTAACTCGTAGGGACTGACCGCGCAGCCGCGGGAGTTCCGATTTGAGAATACAACTGTAATTTGCATATTTCTAGACTTAGGCAAAACATGGCGTTAGAGGTTGAAAATTCGAAACAACCCCCGAACGGCCCCGTGGGTGGCACCAACACCTCCCACGGGACCAATGTAACTCGTAGGAACTGACCGCGCAGCCGCGGGACTCCCGGAATGAGAGAACGACGGTAATTTGCATATGTCTAGACTTAGGCTTAAAACATGGCGTTAGAGGGTGAAAACTCGAAACAACCCCTGAACGGCCCCATGGGTGGCACCAACACCTCCCACGGGACCAATGTAACTTGTAGGAACTGACCCCACAGCCGCGGGTCTCCCGGTTTGGGAATACGACAATAATTTGCATATTTCTTTACTTAGGCTTAAAAACATGGCGTTAGAGGGTGAAAATTCGAAACAGCCCCCGAACGTCCCCGTGGGTGGCACCAACACCTCCCACGGGACCAATGCAACTTGTAGGAATTGACCCCACAGCCGCTGGTCTCCCCGTTTGAGAGTACGACGGTAATTTTAATATTTCTAGACTTCAGCAAAACATGGCGTTGGAGGGTGAAAACTCGAAACAGCCCCTGAACGGCCCCGTGGGTGGCACCAACACCTCCCACGGGACCAATGTAACTCGTAAGAATTGACCCCGCAGCCGCGGGTCTCCCGGTTTGAGAGTACGACGGTAATTTGTATATTTATAGACTTAGGCTTAAAAACATGGTGTTAGAGGGTGAAAACTAGAAGCAACCCCCGAACGGCCCCGTGGGTGGCGCCAACACCTCCCACGGGGCTAATGTAACTAGTAGGAACTGACCCCGCAGTCGCGAGTCTCCCATTTTGAGAATACGACGATAATTTTCAAATTTCTAGACTTAGGCTTAAAAACATGGCGTTAGAGGGTGAAAACTCGAAACAGCCCCCGAACGTCCTCGTGGGTGGCGGCAACACCTCCCACGGGACCAATGTAACTCGTTGGAACTAACCCCACTGCCGCGGGTCTCCCGGTTTGAGAGTACGACGGTAATTTGCATATTTCTAGACTTAAGCAAAATACGGCGTTAGAGGGTATAAACTCGAAACAGCCCCCGAACGACCCCGTGGGTGGTACCAACACCTCCCACGGGACCAATGTAACTCGTAGGAACTAAACCCACAGCCGCGGGTTTCCCGGTTTGAGATTACGACGGTAATTTGCGTATTTATAGACTTAGGCTTAAAAACTTGGCATTAGAGGGTGAAAACTCAAAACAGCCCCCGAACGGCCCCGTGGGTGGAACCAACACCTCCCACGGGACCAATATAACTTGTAGGAACAGACCCCACAGCCACGGGTCTTCCGGTTTGGAAATACGACGATAATTTACATATTTCTTGACTTAGGCTTAAAAACATGGCGTTAAAGGGTGAAAACTCGAAACAGCCCCCGAACGTCCCCGTGCGTGGCACCAACACCACCCACCGGACCAATGTAACTCGTAGGAACTGACCCCACAGCCGCTGGTCTCCCGGTTTAAGAGTATGACGGTAATTTTTGTATTTATAGACTTAAGCAAAACATGGCGTTAGAGGGTGAAAACAAGAAACAACCCATGAACGGCCCCGTGGGTGGCACCAACACCTCCCACGGGACCAATGTAACTCGTAGGAACTGACCCCGCAGTCGCGGGTCTCCCGATTTTGAGAGTATGACGGTAATTTGCATATTTATACACTTAGTCTTAAAAACATGGCGTTAGAGGAAGAAAACTCGAAACGACCCCCGAACGGCCCCGTGGGTGGCGGCAACACCTCCCACGGGAACAATGTAACTCGTAGGAACTGATCCCACAACCGCGGGTCTCCCGGTTTGAGAATACGACGATAATTTGAAATGACGTTAGAGAGTAAAAACTCGAAATAGCCCCCGAACGTCCCCGTGGTGGCCGTCAACACCTCCCACGGGACCAATGTAACTCGTAGGAACTGACCCCACAACCGTGGGTCTCCCGGTTTGAGAATACGACGATAATTTGACATGAGGTTAGAGAGTAAAAACTCGAAACAGCCCCCGAACATCCCCGTGGTGGGCGTCAACGCCTCCCATGGGACCAATGTAACTCGTAGGAACTGACCCCGCAGCCGCGGATCTCCCGGTTTGAGAATACGACGATAATTTGCATATTTCTTGACTTAGGCTTAAAAACATGGCGTTAGAGGGTGAAAACTCGAAACAGCCCCCGAACGGCCTCGTGGGTGGCGCTAACACCTCCCGTAGGACCAATGTAACTCGTAAGAACTGACCCCACAGCCGCGGGTCTCCCGGTTTGAGAGTACGACGGTAATTTGCATATTTATAGACTTAGGCTTAAAAAGATGGCGTTAGAGGGTGAAAACTCAAAACAGCCCCCGAACAGCCCCATGGGTGGAACCAACACCTCCCACGGGACCAATGTAACTCTTAGGAACTGACCCCGCAGCCGCGGGTCTCTCGATTTGAGATTACGACGGTAATTTGCGTATTTATAGACTTAGGCTTAAAAACTTGGCATTAGAGGGTGAAAACTCAAAACAGCCCCCGAACGGCCCCGTGGGTGGCACCAACACCTCCCACGGGACCAATATAACTTATAGGAACAGACCCCACAGCCGCGGGTCTCCCGGTTTGGAAATACGACGATAATTTACATATTTCTTGACTTAGGCTTAAAAACATGGCGTTAAAGGGTGAAAACTCGATACAGCCCCCGAACGTCCCCGTGGGTGGCACCAACACCACCCACCGGACCAATGTAACTCGTAGGAACTGACCCCACAGCCGCTGCTCTCCCGGTTTGAGAGTATGACGGTAATTTTCGTATTTATAGACTTAAGCAAAACATGGCGTTAGAGGGTGAAAACAAGAAACAACCCCTGAACGGCCTCGTGGGTGGCACCAACACCTCCCACGGGACCAATGTAACTCGTAGGAACTGACCCCGCAGTCGCGGGTCTCCCGGTTTTGAGAGTATGACGGTAATTTGCATATTTATACACTTAGTCTTAAAAACATGGCGTTAGAGGAAGAAAACTCGAAACGACCCCCGAACGGCCCCGTGGGTGGCGGCAACACCTCCCACGGGAACAATGTAACTCGTAGGAACTGATCCCACAACCGCGGGTCTCCCGGTTTGAGAATACGACGATAATTTGACATGACGTTAGAGAGTAAAAACTCGAAATAGCCCCCGAACGTCCCCGTGGTGGGCGTCAACACCTCCCACGGGACCAATGTAACTCGTAGGAACTGACCCCACAACCGTGGGTCTCCCGGTTTGAGAATACGACAATAATTTGACATGATGTTAGAGAGTAAAAACTCGAAACAGCCCCCGAACATCCCCGTGGTGAGCGTCAACGCCTCCCACGGGACCAATGTAACTCGTAGGAACTGACCCCGCAGCCGCGGATCTCCCGGTTTGAGAATACGACGATAATTTACATATTTCTTGACTTAGGCTTAAAAACATGGCGTTAGAGGGTGAAAACTCGAAACAGCCCCCGAACGGCCTCGTGGGTGGGGCTAACACCTCCCGTAGGACCAATGTAACTCGTAAGAACTGACCCCACAGCCGCGGGTCTCCCGGTTTGAGAGTACGACGGTAATTTGCATATTTATAGACTTAGGCTTAAAAACATGGCGTTAGAGGGTGAAAACTCAAAACAGCCCCCGAATGGCCCCATGGGTGGCACCAACACCTCCCACGGGACCAATGTAACTCTTAGGAACTGACCCCGCAGCCGCGGGTCTCTCGATTTGAGATTACGACGGTAATTTGCATATTTATAGACTTAGGCTTAAAAACTTGGCGTTAGAGGGTGAAAACTCAAAACAGCCCCCGAACGGCCCCGTGGGTGGCACCAACACCTCCCACGGGACCAATGTAACTCGTAGGAACTCACCACGCAGCCGCGGGACTTCCGGTTTGAGCGTACGACGGTAATTTGCATATTTCTAGACTTAGGCTTAAAAACATGGCGATAAAGGGTGAAAACTCGAAACAGCCCCTGAACGGCCCCGTGGGTGGCACCAACACCTCCTACGGGACCAATGTAACTCGTAGGAACTGACCGCGCAGCCGCGGGAGTCCCGGTTTGAGAATACAACGGTAATTTGCATATTTCTAGACTTAGGCAAAACATGGCGTTAGAGGTTGAAAATTCGAAACAACCCCCGAACGGCCCCGTAGGTGGCACCAACACCTCCCACGGGACCAATGTAACTCGTAGGAACTGACCGCGCAGCCGCGCGACTCCCGGAATGAGAGTACGACAATAATTTGCATATATCTATACTTAGGCTTAAAAACATGGCGTTAGAGAGTGAAAACTCGAAACAACCTCCGAACTGCCCCGTGGGTGGCACCAACACTTCCCACGGGACCAATGTAACTCGTAGGAAGTGACCGTGCAGCCGCAGGAGTTCCGGTTTGAGAATACGACGATAATTCCTATATTTCTAGACTTAGGCTTAAAAATATGGCGTTAGAGGGTGAAAACCCGAAACAGCCCCAGAACGATCCCGTGGCTGGCACCAACACCTCCCACGGGACCAATGTAACTCGTAGGAACTGACCGTGCAGCCGCGGGAGTTCCGGTTTGAGAATACGACGGTAATTTGCATATTTTTTGACTTAGGCAAAACATGGCGTTAGAGGGTGAAAACTCGAAACAACACTCGAACGGCCCCGTGGGTGGCACCAACACCTCCCACGGGACAAATATAACTCGTAGGAACTGACCGCGCAGCCGCGGGACTCTCGGTATGAGAGTACGACGGTAATTTTCATATTTCTAGACTTGGGCTTAAAAACATGGTGTTAGAAGGTGAAAACTCAAAACAGGCCCCGAACGGCCCCGTGGGTGGCACCAACACCTCCCAGAGGACCAATGTAACTCGTAGGAACTCACCACGCAACCGCGGGACTCCCGATTTCAGAGTACGACGGTAATTTCCACATTTCTAGACTTAGGCTTAAAAACATGGCGTTAGTGGGTGAAAACGCGAAACAACCCCCCGAACGGCCCCGTGGGTGGCACCAACACCTCCCACGGGACCAATGTAACTCGTAGGAACTGACCGCGCAGCCGCGGGAGTCCCAGTTTGAGAATACGACGGTAATTTACATAATTCTAGACTTAGTCTTAAAAACTTGGCGTTAGAGGGTGAAAACTCGAAACAGCCCCCGAACGGCCCCGTGGGTGGCACCAACACCTCCCACGGGACCAATGTAACTCGTAGGAACTGACCGCACAGCAGCGGGACTCCCGGTTTGAGAGTACGACGGTAATTTTTATACTTCTAGACTTAGGCTTAAAAACATGGCGTTAGAGGGTGAAAACTCGGAACAACCCCCGAACGATCCCGTGGGTGGCACCAACACCTCCCACGGGATCAATGTAACTCGTAGGAACTGACCGCGCAGCTGCGGGACTCCCGGTTTGAGAGTACGACGGTAATTTGCATATTTCTAGACTTAGGCTTGAAAACATGGCGTTAGAGGGTGAAAACTCGAAACAACCCCCGAACAGCCCCGTGGGTGGTACCAACACCTCTCACGGGACCAATATAACTCGTTGAAACTGACCGCATAGCCGCGGGAGTTTCGGTTTGAGAGTATGACGGTAATTTGTATATTTCTAGACTTAGGCATAAAAACATGGCGATAGAGGGTGAAAACCCGAAACAGCCCCCGAACGATCCCGTGGGTGGCACCAACACCTCCCACGGGATCAATGTAACTCATAGGAACTGACCGCGCAGCCACGGGAGTCCCGGTTTTGAGAGTACGATGGTAATTTGCATATTTTTAGACTTAGTCTTAAAAACATGGCGTTTGAGAAAGAAAACTCGAAACAACCTCCGAACGGCCCCGTGGGTGGCGCCAACACCTCCCACGGGAACAATGTAACTCGTAGGAAGTGACCCCACAGTCGTGGGTCTCCCGGTTGGAGAATACGACGATAATTTGACATGGCGATAGAGAGTGAAAACTCAAAACAGCCCCCGAACGTCCCCGTGGTGGGCGTCAACACCTCGCACGGGACCAATGTAAATCGTAGGAACTGACCGCGCAGCCGCGGGTCTCCCGGTTTGAGAGTACGATGGTAATTTGCCTATTTATAGACTTAGGCTTAAAAACATGACGTTAGAGGGTGAAAACTCGAAACAGCCCCCGAACGGCCCCGCGGGTTGCACAAACACCTCCCACGGGATCAATGTAACTCGCAAGAACTAACCCCACAGCCGCGGGTCTCCCGGTTTGAGAGTACGACGGTAATTTGCGTATTTCCAGACTTAAGCACAACATGGCCTTAGAGGGTGAAAACTCGAAACAGCCTCCGAACGGCCCCGTGGGTGGACCCAACACCTCCCACGGGACCAATGTAACTCATAAGAGCTAACCGCACAGCTGCGGTACTCCCGGTTTGAGACTACGACGATAATTTGCATATTTCTTGGCTTAGGCTTAAAACATGTCGTTAGAGGGTGAGAACACGAAACAGCCCCCGAACGGCCCCGTGGATGGTACCAACACCTCCCACGGGACCAATGTAACTCGTAGAAACTGACCCCGCACTCACGGGACTCCCGGTTTAAGACTACGACGATAATTTGCATATTTCTTGACTTAGGCTTAAAAACCTGGTGTTAGAGGGAGAAAACTCGAAACAATCCCCGAACGACCCCGTGGGTGGCACCAACACCTCCCACGGGACCAATGTAACTCATAGGAACTGACCCCACAGCCGCGGGTCTCCCGGTTTGAGATTACGATGGTAATTTCCATATTTATAGACTTAGGCTTAAAAACTTGGCATTAGAGGGTGAAACTTGAAACAGCCCCCGAACGGTCCCGTGGGTGGCACCAACACCTCCCACGCGACCAATGTAACTTGTAGGAACTGACCGCGCAGCCGCGGGACTCCCGATTTGAGAGTACGACGGTAATTTTCATATTTCTAGACTTAGGCATAAAAACATGGCGTTAGAGGGTGAAAACTCGAAACAACCCCCGAACTGCCCCGTGGGTGGCACCAACACCTCCGACGGGACCAATGTAACTCGTAGGAACTGACCCTACAGCCGCTGGTCTCCCGGTTTGAGAATACGACGGTAATGTGCATATTTCTAGACTTAGGCAAAACTTGGCGTTATAAGGTAAAAATTCGAAATAACCCCCGAACGGCCCCGTGGGTGGCACCAACACCTCCCACGGGACCAATGTAACTCGTAGGAACTGACCGCGCAGCGGCGGGACTTCCGGTACGAGAGTACTACGGTAATTTGCATATGTCTAGACTTAGGCTTAAAAACATGGCGTTAGAGGGTGAAAACTCGAAACAACCCCTGAACGGCCCCGTGGATGGCACCAACACCTCCCACGGGACCAATGTAACTCGTAGGAACTGACCGCGCAGCCGCGGGAGTTCCGGTTTGAGAATACGACGATAATTTATATATTTCTAGACTTAGGCTTAAAAACATGGCGTTAGAGGGTGAAAACCCGAAACAGCCCTCGAACGATCCCGTGGGTGGCACCAACACCTCCCACGGGACCAATGTAACTCGTAGGAACTGACCGCGCAGCCGCGGGAGTCACGGTTTGAGAATACGACCGTAATTTGCATATTTATAGACTTAGGCAAAACATGGTGAAAACTCAAAACAACCCCCGAACGGTCCCGTGGGTGGCTGCAACACCTCCCACGGAACCAATGTAACTCATAGGAACTGATCGCGCAGCCGCGGGACTCCCGGTGTGAGAGTACGACGGTAATTTGTATATTTCTAGACTTAGGCTTAAAACATGGTGTTAGAGGGTGAAAATTCGAAACAACCCCCGAACGGCCCCGTGGGTGGCACCAACACCTCCCACATGACCAATGTAACTCGTAGGAACTGACCGCGCAGCCGTGGAACTCTCGATTTGAGAGTACGACGGTAATTTGCATATTTCTAGACTTAGGCTTAAAAACATGGCGTTTGAGGGTGAAAACTCGAAACAACCCCCGAACGGCCCGTGGGTGGCACCAACACCTCCCACGGGACCAATGTAACTCGTAGGAACTGACCGTGCAGCCGCGGGAGTTCAGGTTTGAGAGTACGACGGTAATTTGTATATTTCTAGACTTAGGCTTAAAAACATGGCGTTAGAGGGTGATAACCCGAAACAGCCCACGAACGATCCCGTGGGTGGCACCAACACCTCCCACGGGATCAATGTAACTCGTAGGAACTGACCACACAGCTGCGGGAGTCCCGGTTTGAGAATAGGATGGTAATTTGCATATTTCTAAACTTGGGCAAAACATGGCGTTAGAGGGTGAAAACTCGAAACAACCCCCGAACGTCCCCGTAGGTGGCACCAACACCTCCCACGGGACCAATGTAACTCGTAGGAACTGACCGCGCAGCCGTGGGACTCCCGGTATCAGAGTACGACGGTAATTTGCATATTTCTAGACTTAGGCTTAAAAACATGGCGTTAGAGGGTGAAAACTCGAAACAACCCCCGAACGGCTCCGTGGGTGGAACCAACACCTCCCACGGGACCAATGTAACTCATAGGAACTGATCGCGCAGCCGCGGGACTCCCGGTATCAGAGTACAACGGTAATTTGCATATTTCTAGACTTAGGCTTAAAAACATTGCGTTAGAGGGTGAAAACTCGAAACAACCCCCGAACGGCCCCGTGGGTGGCACGAACACCTCGCACGGGACCAATGTAACTCGTAGGAACTGACCGCGCAGCCGCGGGAGTCCCAGTTTGAGAATACGACGGTAATTTGCATAATTCTAGACTTAGGCTTAAAAACTTGGCGTTAGAGGGTGAAAACTCGAAACCGCCCCCGAACGGCCCCGTGGGTGGCACCAACACCTCCCACGGGACCAATGTAACTCGTAGGAACTGACCCTGCAGCCGCGGGTCTCCCGGTTTGAGAATGCGACGGTAATTTGCATATTTCTAGATTAAGGCAAAACATGGCGTTAGAGGGTGAAAACTCGAAACGGCCTCCGAACGGTCCCGTGGGTGTCACCAACACCTCCCACGGGACCAATGTAACTCGTAGGAACTGACCGCGTAGCCGCGGGTCTCCCGGTATGAGACTACGACAGTAATTTGCATATTTTTAGACTTAGGCTTAAAACATGGCGTTAGAGGGTGAAAATTCGAAATAACCCCCGAACGGCCCCGTGGGTGGCACCAACACCTCCCACGGGACCAATGTAACTCGTAGGAAATGACCGCGCAGGTGCGGGACTTTTGGTTTGAGAATACGATGGTAATTTGCATATTTCTAGACTTTCGCTTAAAAACATTGATATGTTGATAATTTGAACTCATATATGCAATTTTTCAGGTTGATGAAATTTTTTGTATTACTACTTGGTTACTGATATTTTTGTTTTTTGTATCCTATCGTTTGTAGGATTTTTGCACGTGGAACAAATGAAGGAGGTAATGGTTTACAACATGAAGATTGTTTTTATGTTGTGGACATTCAGGATAATGTTTTTTATGTGTTATAGCCGTGCAGGCTTTTATTGTTTATTTTTATGGCCGTGCGGGCTTTATAATAAGCAGGTTTTTCATTTACAGGGTTTGGAATGTTAAGAAAATAGAGGAAATTCTGCCCAATTTTCTTTTGGTGTGTGAATTATTAAGACGTGTAATATTTTTAAGTTTGTATATATATATTTGTTTATTAACAACATTCTCAATTCTCAATTTGGGAACTTTTTTTTTTGTTTTGCCTATAATAAATATTTGTAACACCTCGTAGCAACTGACGGTGCATTCACAGGACCCCCAATTTTAGGATTGGACAAAAAAAAATACATTTTTTTTAAATTATAGATAAATATGGTCATGGACTTTGTCGATGACCATTTTTATTTTTTTTGTCGCGCTTAAAAATGGTCGCGGCCAAAGCCCGCGACCATTTTTTTTATGTTTTTGTCACGGTTATGGGTCTCGGACTAGGGCCGCGACCAATTTTTTTTAATTTTTTTTGTCACGGACGTGGGTCGCGGACTTTGGCCGTGACCAATTGTTCACGGTTGTGGGTCACGGATGAGGGCCGCGACCAATTTGTTTTATTTTTTTTGTCACGGACGTGGGTCGCGGACTTTGGCCGCGACCAATTTGTCACGGTTCTGGGTCACGGATCAGGGCCGCGACCATTTTTTGTTAATTTTTTTTTTGTCACGGACGTGGGTCTCGGACTTTGGCCACGACCAATTGTCACGGTTGTGGGTCACGGATGAGGGCCGCGACCCGTTACGGCATGGGTCACGGCCAAAGTCCGCGACGATCTACCGTGACCCCTCTTGGCCGTGACCATTTTTTGGTCACGGACTTGGGCCCCGACCCACGAAAATGGTCACGCCCGAAATGGTCACGGCCCAAGTCCGCGACCCACAGTTTTGGTCAGGGATTTTGGCCGTGACCAATCGCCAGTTTTGGTGTAGTGGTAGAAATCTGAGGTGAGGCAGGTGGAGTTATAACGTCTGCCTGGGCCGGGGTTATGTAGGAGTAGTTGGAACATCGGTTGATTCCCAGTCGAGGTTGATTATAATAATGGTGTAGTCCTTTCTTCCTCAGTTTATACACAACCGAGGTTGCTGTATGAGGTAGACGTGATGTCAGCTCCGGATGACCTAATGAATAACTACCCCCATGAATCATGCAGACCTCAGTTGTTGTCTAACTGTGAGGCTAGTAACGTCGGCCATAGCCGACCTTATTTTGGACGAGATCGCTGGTTGTCAATCTGGGGCCCTTGTAACCTCGGTCATTTCCTTGGCGGAGGTTGGTGTCTCTAAACTGTTGGGTACATATAGGGCATATCAGGTACTTTATTTTAAATTAAATTGGGATTAGGATAAAGGTAAATTTAATTGGATAAATGTAATTTAAATTTGATTTATTACCTTAAAAAGATGGGTTTTAAGCCCCATAAGCCAATATATGGTTTGTGCTAGACGTTAGACTATTTAGAGATGATTTTGGACTTAATGAGTCAAGGATCATATGGGAGTTAACTCGAGTCACCATCTTAGGTTCTAACGGAGGTATCGACTCGCTAATGGTCACCTACGTTGGGTTAGTATTATTGACTTATTGGTTTTTAACATCTAGGTCCATGGCATCGTCATTAGCGAGAGCCATCACTTTCTCATCATCACCCACCCAAGCACAAAAATCCTTGATATGTAAGGAAAATGATTCGTAACTCTTTTCTTGAGTTCGACACACTCGTCAACAAATAAAACCATTGTCGTCAATTAAAAATCTAAAGAGGCCGTACTCAACCACGACATACCCATAGGCTTTCACAGTGTCATCGATTTAACTCTCAATGGTGGCTGCATTAAGCCTTTTCATGTGCCTTCTTGAGCTATTCCGTTACCTTAGAGAGCTCTTTTGTATTTTGCATCAATTCATTTTTAACCTAAGTGATCTCATTAATCTTCAATTCATCCTAGGCTTTAGTGGCCTCAGACTCAGAAGCAATTAACTGCCCGCTAAAGATGGAAACCTGGGTTTAAAGCTATTTGTTCATTTTCTTTTCCTACTCAAAAGTTAAGTCATGAGCCTCAAACACATAAGCTCTCTCTCTGAGGATAGTGGCCGCCATGTCTTACTGTAAAATAAGATAAGTATGAGATCAATTGATGTACATAATTTTATAGAATAAATAAAAGCATAAAAGATTATCAGAATCGCCTTGTGTTGTGTGTAGACCCACAGGGAATCATTGTTCAAGGTCCTGAGATACTTAAAACTAGGACTGAGCATATCCTGAGAGTTCACCACATGGAAAATGATGAACTTCTGATCCTTCTTTAGCATATCATAGGTGAAAGAATTCTTAAAGTCCTTCTCATACTTCTCCACCTTAGGAAAATGGAAAGGAACCTCAACTTCCTTTGTCAGACGACGAGCCTTGTGACCTTAAATAAAAATAAAAAATTCCCATCCCTATTTAGCTCAGTTAGCCTTGCCTTCTTAGGGTCGGGTTAAGAGGCAGAAGGCTCAGACATTATTTTCTTTGGATAATATTGGGGTTCCAATTTTTTATTTGGTCCGATGGGAGCTCCATGGTTCTATTTGGTTTGGCCTGAACCTCGATGTTCTTCTTCGTTGCCTCTGCTTGCTTCTTACAGATAATATCAATAGATGCACGGACGATAGCTTTTAGATCCATCTCCCAAGTTAAGTGGGTTTGAAAATTCAAGATAGAAAGGATAAATGTTGTATAGAAAAAACACAAGTATTAGCAAAACCACAAGCTGAAAAATAGTTGAATGCACACATATGAAAATTTTACATAGCTTCATTAACTTTTCTCTTCGTCTCATCCTGTTAATTGACTTCGGTACGAGATTCAACCTTGTAATAGCCTAACTCAATAAGATTGTCAAAATAAAAAAATGTCATCAAAGACTGGAGGATTATCTCGATAAATCTTGTCTACCAATCTCTTTTTGTCAGCAGAGATCTTGGGATCAACTTTTCATACAAAAAGACAAAGATAAGTTAAAATACGGGTTAATTAAGAAATAAAATCAGAATAATAGTAAGAGAAAAATAACGAGTCTCGTTCGATCCACTCCAGTCCCGAGGAACCCTAGCAGTTATCATGGTTTTATTTCGACCGAACTCCCAATTTCCCTTTAAATACATGAATTTGTGCTTCAAAAAGTGGTTATTGGTTTGGGCCACCCTAATCAACTTTTAATTGGATTTTCAGGGAGAGAGACAATAATACCCCAGGTCTTTTGTATTATCCTCTATTTTATGTATATGCCTAAAAATCTCCTCATTAATGTTAAAACCATAATGTTCCCTCCAGTAAATCATTAACCCTAAGATCTTTCGATAGGCTTTAGAAGGGAGTTTGATCCATTACACCCTATAACCCTTCATGATGCCCCTAATAATGGGATGTAAGTGAAGACGAAGCTCCACAGCCAAAGCCCAAACGGGGAAGTAGATTTCATCGGTATACATCGATCATAAGACCTCCTAGTCTTGTGAGGCATCTTACAGGTGATACTAATGGAGATACTACAAGAATCTATCAAGTCAGACTCGACGTAGTTCTTGGCATCACTTATAGAAGTATCGTATGAACTACTATCAGAACAAGAGGAGTGGCCTAATCCTTGTCATCATCCGATGACGCATGAGGTTCTAGGGGGACCACTATTAGCGAGATTATAGGATTTGAGGGAGGTATGGAATATAAGACTCCCTTGGCTGAAGACCCAACCATAACAACATATCTATGAAGCACGGATTCTTCAAAAGGCCTGAAGAATCCAAATCGCATGCGAGTTGAGTACGGGTGCGGGTGCGGTTCGGCCCCGATTTGCATCCAAAGAAGAATCAGATATTAATTAAATAAATTAATTTTGGATTCGAGAAGGATTCGGCTAGTTTTGATAGGATTCGTAAAGAATCCCAAAAAAACACAATTCTGATTTTTTTTTCATCTTCATCTCTCTCTCTCTCCCTCATTCTCATTTTCTTATTACTCTCCTTCAACATATACGAAATTAACTGGGTTTCTTAACAATTTCCCTATGTTTGTTTTTAGTTTAATGTGTTAATGTTAAATGGGTTTTGTGACCCAAGTTAAGTGTTTATCATTATATTATATTGGATTCTACTTTTATAGTTTAATGATTTGTGGACGATTATTATAATATATGCAAAGACTGATAATTCAGTTTCTTAACAACTTTCTATATTTTTTTTTGGTTTGATGTTAAAAGGGTTTTGTGGCCCAAATTAACTGCTTGTTATTACATTATATTGGATTCTACTTTTATAAAAAAAATGGTTAGTGGGTTTTAGTGAATTATTATAATATATGTGAAAGCTAATAGATAAGTAGGTTTCTTAATGACTTAGAATGTTTGTTTTTAGTTTAATGTTAAATGGGTTTTGTGAAGTTAACTATTTTTTATTATATTATATTGAATTCTACTTTTATAGTTTAATGGTTAATGGGGTTTAGTAGATTATTATAATATATGTGACATTGATGGTAGGGTCCCTTGTTTTAATATTGTCAATGTGTTAAAAAATAACAAACACCCTTATCATAAATTTTTTAGAACCATAAAAATGATGGAACTTATTTGTATTACTTAAAAATAACATAATATAATTTATATTATTATATTATATCTCGCCGCACCTGTATCCTAATTTTTTGAGGATTTTCGAATCGCCGCACCCGCACTGTATCGCATCCGCAGCCCGTACCCGCATCTGTGCTTCATAGCAACATACTCTTATGATGTCTTGTTGGCATAACCCCCACCCCTATTCTTCACTCCTTGCACAAGTGTCTAAACTTATGGAGGCAATGAACTCTTATATACTATATTGAATGTCTGGGGGCTAAAGAGATGACCAAATTGAGGATGAAATATCAGGGGCAATGAGTATGGGTTCGTGAGGGTTACTCTAGGAGGACGAATGATAACTAATGGAATAGGTCTAAGGGGTTCAAATGAGAACCTGTCATTATACTCATGAATCAAACTTAAAACCCTGTTAACCCACTTAGAGGCATTTATAAATGAAACCATAAGGGAAATGGAACCTAGGGAAACCTACAATTACGATTGAATAAATTGGGCAAAAAACCATGAAAACCCTATAAACTATGAATCCCTCGGTCAAACCATCTAAATATCCTCCTAAAACCTCAAATCCGCCAACAAAACCACAATCAAACAACCCAAACATCAATAATCACAATTATTTAGAAGATCGCAACAAATAAATAGTTGAACTTAGAAAACCAAATTGGAGAAAGTAGAATAAAAAAAATAAAAGGGTACCAGGTGTCCCATAAAGTCACAGGGGAGCGAGAATGTCGTAAAGGTGGACTGCGAATGATTAGAAAATGAAGGTCTTTGTCTAAAACAATGGATTTAGATGGGAGAATGGACGAAAATGGGGGAACATGGAATCGGGGGAAGAAGTTTCTCTCTCTTTAGCATATATTTCAAGATTTGGTTTGTGAAGATTTTAAAACGACAAAATCCATCTTTTATACCTAATTGATGGTAATGATTACCTTTTTGAAAATGGCATGATGTAAATGCTTTAGGAAAGGGTTGATTGTTCAAAACTGAGCGTGCACTGCCCAAAGAGCACATGTAGTAATAATTACCTGTCGCCCAACCGATGATCGACACATGGCAGTCCAATTAGCCAAAGAAAATTTTGAAGCCACATGAGGAAATGTGTCGGTATGTGACGAGCCGATGAATATCCAAGATGATAATATTTTGTAATTAAAATTGTACTCATTTTGATCGCTAAGCATCTTCCCATAAGACTTTAATCTCCAATGAACTTGCTACTAGCTTAAATCATGAGCAAATTCTTGGGGACTATTGTTATACCATAAAAATAGGGTAACCCGCGAACCAACTAGATGATGACACCTGGATTTTTCAATGAACAATCTAGAGACCTCCTAATACTAGAAGAGCCAAGGAGAGACATGGTTGTCGGCCCACTT
Source organism: Sambucus nigra (assembly GCA_949130495.1). Taxonomy (NCBI): domain Eukaryota; kingdom Viridiplantae; phylum Streptophyta; class Magnoliopsida; order Dipsacales; family Adoxaceae; genus Sambucus; species Sambucus nigra. The sequence goes on along the minus strand of OX422218.1, from coordinate 289,645,120 downwards.
TATGGTCAGTTCGGCCAGGGTTAACAAAGTCACTTAACTCCGTAAGTTGACATCGTTAGAGTGATGATGTACCTCGTGACTAGAAGACGTCAGAAGCTTAATAAAGATGCGCATGGAGAAGATATGCAAATATTTTCCCCACGTGACAATACCTAACTTGTGAGTACCTCCTTGAAAAAAAGGTGATCCATGTGTCGCTCTTTCTTCTCTCTCCTTTAACAACCTATAAATAACACACAACAACCCCATGTGAGGTATTAGACTTTATTATTATGTTGCCAAAATTCAGAGAGAACTTAAAAGCTTGTAAATTATAGTCTTTTATGGCGTTTGCTCAGTAATCAGTAATCAGAACAACACCTATGGGTGTAAGCACCAATTTGGATCAAACCGCATGAATTCGATTCTCTCTCTCTCTCTCTCTCTCTCTCTCTCTCTCTCTCTACTCTTTTGATCTATTATGTGTTTGTGCATCAGTAATTTAGTCTCTCAAATGTTTATCTTCTAGTAATTAGTGCGATAACATTAAGTTGGTGTTTTAATTTAATCAATGTAGCATTTGTCTTTTAAATATAAATTGAAGGCTTTTAATCAATCTTATAAGCTAGTGTATAATTGGACCGAAGCCCCATCCCATAGATAAGGAAGAGCAATATCAAATCATGATGGTGCCTTGTTATTTCTATTAAATAAGTTCTTCCCCTGAGCTTCATATTTTTCAGGCCCAGTAAAAAGATAGTCAAGCATAGCAGACCATATAAGTGTATTTCACAATCCCAATTCTATATTTTGAAATTAAAATTGAAATTGAATTTTTTTTAATTAAAATATATAATATTTGAATTAAAAAAATTCAATTTTAATTCCATGGCTTGTGAAATTGGTTCCAAACTCACCATCAAAATGCAAGCTAGTGTAATGATCTTGTACACTTACTACTAATTCTTAGTAAGCGGCTTAGAAACGATATTTCATTCAATTTCATTGTTAGTTTAGTGAAAATGACGTAATTCTACATTACTATGAAAACTAAATTGATCAATAGAGGTATAGTCAGCATTCAGTTCTCTCTTAAAAAAATCATTGCATCTTTCGTTATTAGTTTGAAATCAAACATGTGCTAAACACTTACAATGCATTGAACGTTATAAAAGGGGAAAAGTTAAATACACAGTCAACTAATTATCTGATCCTCAGTATGTATTTGGAGTACACAAGAAAGCGCATATAATGGTCTATGAAACACATTATAATTGAGCGTACCGCACAATCAGAGGAAGAAAAAGCTGCCCACATCAGCATTGGTTAAGTTTCTAATATCCATCATTGTATTTTCACGAAATCATGTATTTGACTTAGGTAACGGTATGAATGTAATCAAGTTTGCCATCATGATTGATTATGTATTTGAAGATTATTAGTTCCACTCCAGGATATGTTCACTCATAGCTGACATCATGGGACTGTTCGCCGCAACATTTGTCTTTGGCGTTTCTGCAAACACCGACTTTACAAACCTCAAAACTTCAACCTTTGCATTAAATTCAGTGTGAATAACTACTTCATGAACAAAAAACCATTGAACGATTTTCCCAGTTTGCGGCAACAAAATTTACGAATGAACCAAGAATTTACAAAGATGTGCTTGGAAGGGGAGTCGCGTCATTGGGAGAAGGGTAGAGTTGGAATGCTACATAACCAGCTACAAGTGATCATTACCTACTGTTCGAAAAATATCATCTCGTTAATTTTACATTATCCAAGTTATCATCTAATTTCAGTTTTCGGAAGTTGAACCAAAATATTATTTTGAGGCAATAAGTGAATCTCATTGACATGAAAACATTTATAACTAAGCATCTCCCTCAAGTGTATGTCAGGATAAATATTATCATGATAATATTTGTTATAATATAATTTGTCATAGATAAAATTTTAAAAAATAAATATTATTTTTTTTACAATAGTTTATCAAACACTAAATGAGCTAAAACAATTTTTTTATGCAGAAAATTTTAATAACACATTTTTGTTCCTGTTATCATATATAATAACAAAAAAATATTTTTCTATTTTTAATTTTCGTCCCAAGTTCTATTTAATAAAAAATCAGTTTTTTCTTTTCCTTTTACTCCCCGTTTTTATTTATTGAAAAAGTAACAAAATATATAAAAAAATATTTTTTACCCCAAAATTACTTATTAAAAAAAACTAAAGAACTGTTTTTTTTCTTTTCTTATTCCTCCCTATTTTTATTATTAAAAACAGTTTTTGCAGTTTATAAAAATATTTAAAAATGTTACGAAAAAACAGTTTCTAAAAATGTTTAAAAATATTACGAAAAAAACAGTTTTTACGTTACGAAAAAACTGTTACGAACAAATGTTTAAAAATGTTACACAAAATAGTTTATTAAAAATGTTTTTAAAATTATTTATTGAAAAAACCTTTTTTTTAAACGTTACGAAAAAATGCTTAAAATGTTAGGAAAAAACGGTTTATTAAAAATCTTTTGAAAATTATTTATTTAAAAAAAGTTGTTAAAAATGTTTAAAAAAACAATTTGTATAGTTTAAAAATGTTTTAAAATGTTACGAAAAACAGTTTTACAATTTTTAAATATGTTTAAAATAGTTTTTTAATTATTCAAAACAGTTTTTTAACCTTCTAAAATAGTTTTTAGATTGTTTTTAAAACAGTTTTTTAACGGTTTGAAAACATTTTTAAAATAGTTTTAGGACAATTTTTTTAAAACATTTTTTTTTAAAATAGTTTATAAAGCAGTTTTTTATTTAAAACCTTTTTTAACAATTTATAAAACATTTTTTAAAAATATTTTAGTATAAAAAATAAAAATAAATACTGTAACAATTGACAAATTTGAGTGGCAAATATTTCTCACTCAAATAGCAAAGCAAAGTTTGTCAACATTTGTAGTAAATTTATGCATGGAAAACGTTGTACGTTGACAAATAACTTGTAGAGAAATTTTTGTACCAAACATACCAAATTATAGGCAAATACCCCATTTGCCATTTGCCATGGCAAATAAGGGTAACCAAACAGATCCTAAAAGTTTCATTTAACGTTTCATTTTAAAACATGTTTAGTGTAAGGCACTTTTGAGTAAAAACTCTATGCATAACTTAAATACCTTTGAAACGTGTGCGACATGTGATCTAAAAATTGGTAGCTCAAATTAAGTAGTTTAGTTCTATGTAAGGAATTTTATCTACAAGCTTCTTCTGTATTTGCCCCCTCGTAGCGAAAGTTGTTGCACCTTTTACTGACACATTATTATATAAAACCTCATTGGCCAAAACGTCTCAAATCGAAACAATTTGAGTTTGTGCATGTCAACCAAATCTTCATATATCTCTAGCATTAAATTTTGATGTCCTATCACCTGCCAACTTGTGTTTTTTTAACACATGGCACTTTGGGATGAACTCTGAATTGCCTTGATTCACGTGACCATCATTTTGCCCCCAAATTTTAAAATATACTTGCCATAATGAACCATCAAGAAACCTTAACAGTTAAGATCCCTAACCCTTTAAATAGCATTCCTCCTCTTCGTTTCAAACTTCTGACTACTTCTGCCATTAAAGAACTTAGATCTCTTATTGTCTAGAGAGATAAAGTGTCCATTGTTGCCCTAAATTTTCTTCAAAAATTCATTTTGATCTCAACCCTTCCAGTCATTCTCTATCACTATCATTTCTATGCCATTCTCATTTAACTTTCACCATTAAAACTATTTTAAATTAAAATCATCGGTTTTACCAGTAAGTCCAACAAGGTTTTCAATGATGAAAAATGTTACTAAAGCCGTTTATTAAAAATAAACTATTTAAGTAACTCCGATATGTTTTTTTAAGAAACTCTTTTCGTAAAAACCAAACTATTTGAACACAAGATGTGTTTAATAAATCAGTATGTACGAGATCTATTCAAGAATTGAATAACATGTTTATAAAGTAGTTTAAAAATCTTAAACTCAGCACAACCAAGAATGAGATGAGGAGATGTAGAAAAATTATGTTCACGATATTTTTTACGTGGTATAACCTCACCAATTGAGGAAACATCCACGACTCCCTCTACGGAGTAAAATGAAAAATCCACTAAAACAAATATATGAGTTACAAACTATATAACTAACATGCAAAGAACTCAGTCCTATATAAGTTTAGCAATGTACCCTCTAGTGTCCTTAAACTTCTCTGCAGTTCTGATTGTAGATGTAGTTCTCCCAGTTTGTTAACTTCTGATTTGTTCCAGCACTTTACGTCGACTCTTTTTTCACAAGATCTTATTACCAACACTTTTCGTGTTGTAGGGTGAAAGTATTTGTGAAAGTATTTTCTAACACATGCATGCACACACACACACACACTTATTAAGTACAAACAGTCCTAACAAATTACAATAACACTATATGTTGTGATCTTTTTTTTTCTTGCTTCTTACAAAACTTTTCACCTTATTTGACCTTTAAATCATTCCCATAATCCACGTATACCTTGCTAGGAAGACATACAAGGTCTTAATCAATCTCTGAATTTAGGAAGACTTTTCGAGATTAAAAACCTCCAAGTGAGATTCCAAACTAGGTCAAAGGTTTAGTTTTACAAGAACTAGAACAGAAAACATTTATTCTTGATTTCAAAGTAAACAAACGTTTTAGATAAAATAATCAACAATATATTTCTCAAGATGAGAAATAAAGAATGAACCTAAGTGTAATGTAACATGAATAGCTCAGATCTGAAATTTCTATGAAATCAGAAAGTAGATCTGAATAAACGTTTAAGTTAAAAACAAGATCTAGTGAACACGAGGTTACAACAACAAAAACAAACTTAACTCAAACTCTCAAACTCTCAAGAACACTCAGAGAAGTGTTTTGTATATGGAGGTATTTGAAGAAGTGTTTGAGTTTGGATGGAAGAGGTTATGATGAACAGTGTTAGGGTTTCTAACTCTCTCTCTTCTCTCTGTGTTTTCTCTCTTCTCTCTCTTAATTTCTCAGAAGAAATGAAAATGGAAAAAGTCTTCGAAGTCTGAGAATAGGGTCCCTTTTATAGGGTGAGGAGAAGGTTCGAGAGGCTGGCTCAGAATCAAGGGTCTGGATTAAGTCAAGCCAAATTGACTTATATCAAAGGGTTCTAATAAGGCGGTGATAAAACGAATCCTGATTGGTTTAAAGAGTTGTACTGGGATTCATCAAGATAACATGCAGATCGTTGATAGCTAATGATCCAAGGGCTAGGAACAAACGCTATTTTAACTCAGTAAAGAAACACAACTTCATCCAATCAGACGAGGACAGGTGTTGGTCAATAACAGGATCACAAACGCGCGTCTAAAGTTTATTAAAACCACACCCTCAAGTTTACTCCTCTTTCGAATTCTACCCAAGGTAACATTAAGCCAATATAATCAACAAATTATATTTACAAATTGACCACAAAACTTTTTAAAACAAGTTTTAATTAAGAAAACCTTATTTTAAAAATGTTTAAAAAATCCCAAAAAATTATTAAAATGCCAATTTAGGGATTTAAACACACTCAACATATGTACACACATTATTATGAAATATGATTTGCAATAAATGAATTCTACTGTGTGTGAGTGTTGGCAATAGGTTCTTAATCACTACAAGATAGAGAGATGAAGTAGCAAACCAACTTCTGAGGTTCTTTGGATTCTAGGTAGGACACAATTTTGTCACAATTTCCAAACTAGATGAGCACTTATACAATGTAGACTCAAGTGAGTCAAAGGTATAAGGGCTTCAATCTCCCCCTTTGGAAATATGAGACAAAATCTCCTTTGAGTCATCTTGGACTCATAGGGCAACAAGAAAATAAGAAAAACTTATACCTATCAAAATTCTATCTACCCAATTCCTAGAAATCAAAAAGTACATAACTCAACTAAGTACATATGAATACCCTATTACAACTGTTGAGAGTAACTGTTCAATAAGAACCTGCAATAAATCATTAAAATCAAGCTGTTTAGTATATGTAAGATTTGAATAGACTCAAATTTCTCCCCCATTTTGTCTCAAATGGACAAAGGGAAAAACTTGGATAAACAGCAAAATGATTAGTCAGCATAAACCATACCAATAGATTTTCGTAATGAAATGAATCTATTACAATCTAGAGGTTTGGTAAATATATCTGCGAGTTGTAGATCAGTGGGAAGATAATTGATTTCTAATTCCTTAGATTCAACCAATTCGCGTATAAAATGATGTCTTATTTTAATATGCTTTGTTCGCGAGTGTTGAACATGGTTTTTAGAAATATTAATCGCACTTTGATTATCACAATACAGATGCAATTGGTTTTCTTGAATACCATAATCACTTAGCATTTGTTTTAGCCACATTAATTGAGCACAACAGCTGCCAGCGACTATGTATTCAGATTCAGCTGTTGAGAGTGATGTGCAATTTTATTTTTTACTACTCCATCCTACCAAGTTATTACTTATATAATAACATGCTCCTGATGTGCTTTTACTATCATCAGTACACCCAGCCCAGTCAGCATCAGTGTACCCAATTATAGTGCTTGGTGTGTCATTAGTGTACCAAAGTCCTAGATTTAGAGTGCCTTTTACATATTTAATGATACGTTTAACAGCATTCAAGTGGCTCTCTTTAGGGTTACTTTCATATCGAGCACATACACAAACAGCATACATAATATTAGGACATGAGGCAGTAAGACATAGTAATGTGCCTATCATACTACGATACTGAGTAGGATCTATAGATTTTCCGTTTTCATCTTTGAAAAGTTTTAGCGTAGTACTCATGGGCGTTTTAGCATCTTTAGCACTCTCGAGGTCAAATTTCTTTACTATCTCTAAAGCGTACTTGGATTGCGATACAAATAATCCATCTGAATTTTGTTTGACTTGAAGGCCTAAGAAGAATTGTAGCTCCCCCATAAGGGACATTTGAAATTCCTTATGCATAGTTTCAGAGAAGGATTTGACTTCTGAGGGAGAAGTTGATCCAAATATAATATCGTCCACATAAACTTGAGCAATAGTGATGTGTTTGTCAAAATGTTTGATAAAAAGGGTTTGGTCATTTCCGCCTCTTTTAAAACCTTTATCTAAAAGAAAACTGGAAAGACGCTCATACCAATCTCTAAGAGCTTTTTTAAGGCCATACAAAGCCTTTTTCAGACGAAATACATGATTTGGATGTTTAGGATCAATGAATCCTTTAGGTTGTTCTACATAGGTTTCTTCAGCCAATATTCCATTAAGGAACGTAGATTTGACATCCATTTGGTATAGTGTAAAGTGCATGTGGCAAGGTATAGAAAAAAGGAGACGAACAGATTCTAAACGAGTAACAGGAGAAAATGTCTCGTTAAAATCTATTCCTTCTATTTGAGAGTATCCTTGAGCAAATAATCTAGCTTTTTTTTGTAATTATTATCCCATTTTCATCAGTCTTATTTTTGAAAATCCAACGTGTGCCAACAACCTTTTTGTGATCAGGACGTGGAGCAAGATACCAAACATCATGAATGACAAATTGTAAAAGTTCTTCCTGCACAGCAGAAATCCAATGAGAGTCATTCAATGCCTCATTTACATTCTTTGGTTCCACAAGGGAAACAAAACATGCATAATGTGCATAGTTTCTGAGTTGAGATCTTGTACGCACTGGCTCACTAGGGTTACCAACTACGATATTTATGGGATGATCTTTAGAAACCCAGTTAGGTACCTCAGGTGTCTCAATAGGTAATGAATTTTCCATTGTAGAGGAGTCATTTTCTAAAATATTTGTAGACTCTTCCTCAATAGTAAATTCACCAGTCTTGCTTTCTACAGTAGTGCACTAACAATTACATTTATGGATTCCATCAAAATTTTAGTGCGAAGATTATACACTCGATAAGCTCTACTGTTAGGTGAATATCCTAAAAATATGGCTTTATCTCCCCGACGCTCAAATTTGGATAAGTGTTCCCCATCTTTGCATACATAACAAGTACTGGAAAAGGTTCTAAGATATTTGAGATTAGGCTTTTTATTGTACCAAAGTTCATAGGAGGTTTGTTTGGAATTCTTTCTAAGATAGACCCTATTTATAATATGACAAGCAGTACGAATGGACTCTACCTAAAAATATTTACGTAAATTCTTGGCATGTAACATAACACGTGCCATCTCCAGAAGGGTACGATTCTTTCTCTCCGTAATACCATTTGTTGAGGGGTCTTAGGTGCACTGAACTCGTGTTTATACCCATTATAGTCACAGTATTCTATAATACCAGTGTCTTTGAATTCACCACCTCTATCACTACGAATTCTATTCACTTGAGTTTCTTTCTCATTTTCAATCCTAAGAAGAATTTTTAGGAAGCTTTGAAATGTTTCAGACTTTTGTTTTAAGAAGGCTCCCCAGGTAAATCTAGTGAAGTCATCAACCATAACTAGGATGTAACTGTGTCCACAAAGACTAACAGTTTGGGAGGGACCCATTAGGTCCATATGGATGAGTTCTAAGGGATTAGAGGTAATAATATCTTTAACTTTCTTATGAGGTGCCTTAACAATTTTACCTTCTTGACAGGAACCACAGATAATGTTGGGTATAAGTTTAATTTTGGGAACTCCTCTAACTATTTCGTGAGAGGTCAGTCTACTAAGATTATCGTAATTTATATGACCCATTCTGTTATGCCATATCTCATTGTCATCCATTCTGGCAACAATAGAGATTTCAGAATTGTTCATGACAGTGTAGCAATTGTCAGGCGTTCTGAATCCAGTAATTATGCATTCACCTTTTTCATTTAAAATTTTGCAATTGTTCTTTGAAAAGGTAACAGTATGATCTGAGTCATAAAATTGCGATATGCTAACTAAATTTGCCTTAAGACCTTTGAATAGAAGAACATCTTGTAGAATAAGAAGCCCATATTCTTAGAGGGTTCCTTTGCCTATGATTTGAGATGAAACTCCATCACCAAAAATGACTTTACCACCAGCAAAGCTGGTTTTGTTTAAAAGTTTAGTTTCATCACCAGTCATATGCTTAGAACATCCAGAGTCTAAATACCAACCAGATGATGTGTGTCCAGCTTTTAAAGCAGTAACAACAACATTACACTTTATCTGAGGTAATAGATCATCTTTTCTAACCCAAATTGCATTAGTTTTCATCTTGCGCTTATTAGCTCTTAATTGATAAAATTTGCGAGCTTTGGATTTTTGCTGAAAAACATTTTGTGCATGATTTTGAAATTTGTGAAAGACTTGGGCATTTGGTTTAGGAAAGTGCTTAGGATTCCTTCTAGTAAATGTTCTTTTAGGCTTGATCTTTCTCTTTCTATAATTAGAGTTTCTATCTGGCTGTCTAGGAAGTATATAATTGTTGCGCCTCCTCCTAGAATAGTTAAAGTTTTGATAGATATAAGGATTATAGGAAGGTTTAACGAGTCTCCTAGCATAACAATCATCAAAAGAGTGATCATAAATGTCGCAGTAAGAACAATAAAGATTGCTCGGAATAGGGGTCTCCTTAGGAAAGTCTCTAAACAAAGGTTTTGAAGAGTTTTGAGGCCGAACTCTATTCCTAGATATGACAGTCTTGTATGCAGACTCACTCTTCCTAATATAAGGGCAGACGTATTTAGCCTTGGGTGAACTTTCATGTTTAGAGCAACTTGATTCACCATTGTTAAAATTTTGATTTTTTGAATCAAACTTAATTTTTAAAGAATGAAAGTCTGGGCATGTTTCAATAGGTCTTTTGCCACCTGACACAAACTTGATAGTTTCAAAAGATTTTGTTTGTGTTTTCAAATTGGGGCAAAACCCTATTCCAATTCGATCATCAGAATTGGTTTTTGATTCAGCAACAAATTCATCAAAACATTTTGAATTATTTCAAATGTTGTAAATTTTTTGAAAACAGTTGCTGTCTTTTCTTTAGTTTGCTCCAATTCTAACAATGTCCCCTTGTATTTTTTCTCCAGAGTTTCATTTGTTTCTTTTAAATATCTGAGTTTTTCATCAAACATTTTTATTTCGCTTTTATGAGTCAAACATTGGGTAGTATACTCTTCAGCATTTAGTTTAACCATTAGGCTTAGATCTTCTAACTTCTTAGTGAGATCTTTCACAATCTTTTCTAATCTAGTACTTTTCTTGAGTGTTTTAGCATAAAGTGTGTGAATGTCAGGGAGGTCTTCATTGTCCGAGTCACTAAGTGTGGTGTGTGGAGTGACCCCTAAAGACTCATTTGTTAAACTCACACACCCATTGACATCGTCATTATCGCTATCCCTTTGACTCACACACCCCGAGGAAGAATATGCAACATTCTCAGTAATCAAAGCATCTAAACCAGTATAAACATGATTCTCAATAGCAGGAGTAGATTTACTAGAAGCATTCTCATACACAGGCATAAGCACATCATCATTATATATGATCTTGGCAAATAAGGACATGCAAGGATAAAAAACATCAGATGACTCAGGTTCCTCCTTTTCAGAATCACTTGAATCATCCCATGTTTTGCAAATGTTAGCTCTAGTGTGTTTGTTTTGAGTGTTCAAGTTAACTCTACAGTCTTGTGTAATGTTCCCCAGTTTACCACATCTATAGCATTCAGTCTTCTTAAGGTCTCTATTAGGTCTAATGTGAGAGTCCTTGTGATTTTTGTCATGGTTTTTCTCATAAGTCATGTGATTAGAGGAAGTTGGATAATTTGAATTTCCTTGTTTATTTGCCACTTTGTTTCTAAACTTAATAATTTTCTTAAACTGTTTAGTAATTAAGGCAATTTGATTGTCCAAACTCTCTATATTGCATTCCTCATCAGAATCATAAGTGGGGAATATAAGTTCAGGCTTCGTTAACTTAGAAGAAAAGCTAAGATTGGAACTAGTCTATTTCCTATGGGTTTGTGTCAATTGTTTCTTAAATTCTATTTCCATTTCCACAGTTCTTAGTTTACTACTGAGTAATTCAGGAGTGAGATTTTGATCACACATTTCCTCAATAGCATATCTTTTGTTATCAAATTTCTGTGGTAATGATCTTAGAATTTTAGATACAATTTCATGTCTATCATAAGTCACCCCATTAGCATGCAATTTGGTCACAATATCAGTCAAGTTCATATAGAAGTCATCAAATGACTCAGTCTCAGACATAATTAAGGAGTTATACTGTCGAATAAGCATTTGGATTTTAGCAGCCTTAACTCTAGTGTCTCCTTCATGAGCAGTGACCAAGGTGTTCCAAGCTTCCTTAGAAGTGGTACAGGATGAGATTCTTTTGAACTCATGTTCATTTATAGACATAAATATGACATTCTTTCCTTTATTATTATTTTGAGAAACTTGTTTCTCTTCTTGAGTGAACTCACTTAAAGCTTTCTTAACCCTCTCATTACTTCCTTCGTTGACTGGTTTAGTAGGAAAAATATAACCATTTTCAACAATGTCCCAGACATCATCTCCCAAAGTTCCTTGAATGAAATCAATCATCCTTACTTTCCAGTAAGCAAAATTGGTTCCATCAAAGATTGGAGGTCTGGTCAAGTTACCAAATCTTTCATTTTTCTCGTCCATAATTGATTTTCAGAAAATAATTTTAGAATCACAGGATCTCTTTTGGAGGTAGTTTACAAAGCTCTGATACCAATTGAAATTTTTTACTAAAGCCGTTTATTAAAAATAAACTATTTAAGTAACTCCGATCTGTATTTTTAAGAAACTCTTTTCGTAAAAACCAAACTATTGAACACAAGATGTGTTTAATAAATCAGTATGTACGAGATCTATTCGAGAATTGAATAACAGGTTTATAAAGTAGTTTAAAAATCTTAAACACAGCACAACCAAGAATGAGATGAGGAGATGTAGAAAAATTATGTTCACGATATTTTTTACGTGGTAAAACCTCACCAATTGAGGAAACATCCACGACTCCCTCTACGGAGTAAAATGAAAAATCCACTAGAACAAATATATGAGTTACAAACTATATAACTAACATGCAAAGAACTCAGTCCTATATAAGTTTAGGAATGTACCCTCTGGTGTCCTTAAACTTCTCTGCAATTCTGATTGTAGATGTAGTTCTCCCAGTTTGTTAACTTCTGATTTGTTCCAGCACTTTACGTCGACTCTTTATTCACAAAATCTTATTACCAACACTTTTCGTGTTGTAAGGTGAAAGTGTTTGTGAAAGTTCTTTCTAACACATGCATGCACACACACACACACACTTATTAAGTACAAACAGTCCTAACAAATTACAATAACACTATATGCTGTGATCTTTTTTTCTTGCTTCTTACAAAACTTTTCACCTTATTTGACATTTAAATCATTCCCAGAATCCACGGATACCTTGCTAGGAAGACAAACAAGGTCTTAATCAATCTCTGAATTTAGAAAGACTTTTCGAGATTGAAAACCTCCAAGTGAGATTCCAAACTAGGTCAAAGGTTTAGTTTTACAAGAACTAGAAACAGAAAACATTTATTGTTGATTTCAAAGTAAACAAACATTTTAGATAAAATAATCAACAATATATTTCTCAAGATGAGAAATAAAGAATGAACCTAAGTGTAATGTAACATGAATAACTCAGATCTGAAATTTCTATGAAATCAGAAAGTAGATCTGAATAAACGTTTAAGTTGAAAACAAGATCTAGTGAACACGAGGTTACAGCAACAAAAACAAACTTAACTCAAACTCTCAAGAACACTCAAAGAAGTGTTTTGGATATGGAGGTATTTGAAGAAGTGTTTGAGTTTGGATGGAAGACGTTATGACGAATAGGGTTAGGGTTTCTAACTCTCTCTCTTCTCTTTGTGTTTTCTCTCTTCTCTCTCTTAATTTATCAGAAGAAATGAAAATGGCAAAAGTCTTCGAAGTCTGAGAATACGGTCCCTTTTATAGGGTGAGGAGAAGGTTCGAGAGGCTGGCTCAGAACCAAGGGCCTGGATTAAGTCAAGCCAAATTGAGTTAGATCGAAGGTTGTAATAAGGCGGTGATAAAATGAATCCTGATTGGTCTAAAGAGTTGTACTGGGATTCACCAAGATAACATGCAGATCGTTGATAGCTAATGATCCAAGGGCTAGGAACAAACACTGTTTTAACTCAGTAAAGAAACACAACTTCAGCCAATCAGACGAGGACAGGTGTTGGTCAATAACAGGATCATAAACGCGCGTCTAAAGTTAATTAAAACCACACCCTTAAGTTTACTCCGCTTTCGTATTCTACCCAAGGTAACATTAAGCCAATATAATCAACAAATTATGTTTACAAATTGACCACAAAACTTTTTAGAACAAGTTTTAATTAAGAAAACCTTATTTTAAAAATGTTTAAAAAATCTCAAAAAATTATTAAAATGCCAATTTAGGGATTTAAACACACTCAATATATGTACACACATTATTATGCAATATGATATGCAATAAATGAATTCTACTGTGTGTGAGTGTTGGTAATAGGTTCTTAATCACTACAAGATAGAGAGATGAAGTAGCAAACCAACTTCTGAGGTTCTTTGGATTCTAGGTAGGACACAATTTTGTCACAATTTCCAAACTAGATGAGCACTTATACAATATAGACTCAAGTGAGTCGAAAGTATAAGGGCTTCAAATAACGATGCCACCACTGACTTGGCTGAGTATTAGGCATTATACTATCTCTACTTTTGTGCTCCCTTCTTTATGAAAGCCGATAAATTTTCTAAAATTTATAAAACTTTCAAAATACTCTTGAGGGTGTTGATGAACTAGCGTTGGTGGCGGAAAAACCCCGGGATCATACCAAAGGAAGGTATCTTTCTTACTTTTCCATTATGATATTTAGGCTTGTTCGGGGAGATTTTCCTTATTCTCACGTTAAGTTCGAAGGAGCAAGAATATCTCCTAATGGATTTGATATCTAGTCAAGTTATATCTATAAGAAATACAAGGATGAGCTAATCGAGGTTAGTCTTGGACGTGCAACTCGTATCTTTGGTGATTTCACATTGTCCAAGAATAACCATGCCCTTTATCTGTTGGTATTGCGCTGGAGTGTGGTTTCTGACACATTCATGGCATCTTGGGAGGAAAGTTTACCATCACACATAAAGATGTGTGAGTTGTTGGGCTTAGATCCATGTAGCCATTTTCCTTATGATGCCACGCCACATGATGAAGCTAAAGACAAGGAATGTCATGAGCTAGACAAGCTTATTCAGGATTCTGTGGGTGATTCTACGAAGTCCACTTTTGGCCTATAGATCGAGTATTTTTAAAAACCATATGTGAATCTCACTCGAGATAAAAAAGACCAGGGGTTTTCAACCATATTTGCTTTTGGGTGAAGGTTATGGTAGTTCTTCCAAACTAGTTGCATATATTCTTTGCCATGTTTTACGATTTTTTATCCATGGAAAACCCAACAATCAACCTCGTAGGGACATGGTCAAAATTTCGGTCATATTGGCTTGTGAAGTCAACATTACTCTGGAAGCTATTACTCTAGGGTCCTTGTACACTTGGCAATACAGGTATTATATTGATATGGTGTGCTCAATCGGCCATATTTATCTAATTTTTCCAACACCATTTTGTTAATGGACATCCTCTATTTTAGGTTCCCCTAACTTGCACCCAAAGCTCAAACTATCACCCCCTTCATCTAAAATGTCCACTCACAACACAGTAGAATAAACCAAAGTGAAAACCCATTCTTGCCTTTAATTTATGACATCGACTGCTTTTAGTTTCGTCCATATTAAAAGATGAAGATTCATTGGTGTAGCTTCTTCTTCAAGGAGATATAGTTATTAAGGAAGATATTTCACTATCTATGGTTCTTCTAACCAAGCCTAGTCATCTTGTAACCCATATCAAATGGGATGTTAGGAATAAATCATATAACCCTCATATATGTGCCAAACAATATGGTTAGGATCAAGGTATACCCAACCTATAGGTTAGATGAATCATTTTTGTTTGCTAACTTTTATTTCAAAAAAGAGAAATATGGTTATTTTATGTGCGGAGCATTAAAATTTGGTTCTTCCTACAAAGGATAACATGTGAAATGCTTTGTTGGGCTGGTATTGCTATAATTGGTCGAAGTAACTCAAAGTCTTTGAGGAATTTTTATAAGTTGAGCCCAAGTACCCTCCTATAGAGAGGTTTGGTCCTCTTGAAATTAGGCTAAAGAACCTATCTAACAAAGATATGGGATTTCCTTTAAGTCTTACAGAGAAACTTTATCCCAAATATTTTCTGCCCCTGACACCAATTGCCAAGGTTACTTATGTGGTTGGTAAATAGAAGAAAAAAGTTTCCTCGATTACTGGTGGAATGAAAAGGAAAGCTTCTTCGACTGTTAGTTCCTCCAAGGGGGAGATTGCCCCCAAGGTTTGTAAAAAACCCAAGGCCACTAAAGGTTCTTCCTACCCTTCTAGTGCTCATCCTATAGATCTTGATTTATTTAAGAAAGAAAAATATTTAGTTTCTGAAGTTATTTCTAAGATGGAGTCTCCAATCAAGAGTGTTGATGAGATTATAACTTGTTTATAAAGACATCATCCAACTTGTGATTTTATGCCTTTGAGCGTAATGGAATGAAGGTTGCCTAGGTAGGGTAGGTGGAGCAAGTTACTCCCACTCTTGTAACTCCTCAACGTAAGAAGAGGTTGACGAAGAATCTTTCTCGCAAATGTGTGGCTCGAACTCATGAACCTTCATCTTCTTCAGAGCATACATTGGATGATCTCAATGATGATGACATGGTGGATACCTTTACTCTAGATGTGGAATTTGTACCTCCTTCTGCATTTCAAAATGTATCAATTTAGTTTTTTTCAATATTAATAAAAAAAAATCCAAGTGATGATTTGTTTCTTATTGAAAAACTTATTTCTAACATTGTTACTTTTTCTTTAGGATGTTCCCCCTACACTCGTGGAAGTTGCATCTATTCCTGATGACATTCCTACCATGAGAGGCTTTTCGAGTCTAACTATTGAAGAAAATTTTCATCTGACTCCTTTTTTCCCCTTATCTTCAATAACTGGATGAGCTTCTTAGCAACATACTTTATCTAAGTGTGTTGCAGTGGTGATATGGAAATTACCAATGAACGAGGAAACTACGAGAGGACTCAGGTGAAACTGTAGGAATGATAAGTCCAATTATTTTCCCAATTACACTCGAGTTGCCACTAGTCGTTATTCCCCTAACTCCTTTAACTTGGGTAATTTAAATTGAACCTTAACCTGATCACTTAGCTATTCTTAATGTTTATGATTTTTCTCAAGACTGAGTTGTATTTTTCATATGGAAGGCACTAAAAACCTCCACACTTTGCTCCATCTGTGGATATATTGGCATTTATAAGGTTTATCAATGAGGAAGCTCTTCCTCATAGCCTGATGATGCCAGTTATAAATTTGGAACTCCAAGTTATGATACATTCCTTTATGGTATCTCTAGATATCTTTTCCCGTGTTCGCCTAACTACTGCTAAGGCATATGCATTGTAAAAAAATTTGAACATTACTTTTCTTTTTCCTTTGTAACTTCATTCTAATCTTCCTTTACTTTTAGTGTTTCAACTTGTTAGTAGTAAATAAAGGAAGAGGATAACACCTCCAGCTGAGGTTGATCAACCTCAGTAGATGTTGCTCCTTCATCTATGGATGTTGGTCGTTCTTCAACGAATTCTATTATTTTGGCTCTAAAGGATGCTCTAGTGATTTTAGTTGTTAATGAGGTAGAATTCTAAACTAAAATTTTTGTGCAACGTGTTGTTTTCTCATAATTATTTTATGTGTGATCTATTTTCTTGGTCTTATACCTTACTTGGATATAAATTAGAGAAAAACCTCACATGCATGGTGATTTAATCTCTCGGTTGAAAAATGTTCGCAAAAGTTTATGTTTTGTCACTTTCTTGGTGATATACCCCTCTTGCGTGTGGTTATTAAAAAAAATTACATCTTCTTGGTGATTTAGCTAAATATTTTGTTAAAATGTTTTAGTTTATCATTCTTGGTAAAAAAATTTGAACTTTTTGATAAATCTTTTGTTTTCTCTATTTTGCAGTCTTTGATAGAGAATAACCCTCCAAAACTACCTCAAGTGTCAAACCTGTAGCACCCCGTATTTTTGAGTATTTATAATTTAATTAATTCGGGTAGTTTTAAATAACACATGTGCCGTAATTTAATTGAATTAATTATTATGCATGAATAAATTATTATGTAATTATTTAAAATATTAAACGAGAGATATGATGATTAATATTAATGCAATATAATTACTAAGTGAATAGTAAATGATTATTATATGTCATAGCGAGTGAGATTGACATAAATAGTCAAAATAGTATACCCGATGGTGTTGATTGGGTCACGAGGCAATTTTAGACTAAACTGGCACCGTATGGGAGCATTTTAGTCATTTGGTAACCAAGGGTTAACATTCCTATAAGTTTCCAACATCTTTATCAACATATAGATAGGAGAGCCTAAGGTTTAGAGGTTATAAACCAAGAGAGGACAGAAGAGAAGAATGAGAGGACATTCTTAAAGTTTAAGGAAGGGTTCTTGAGAGATTCAAGTGATTTTTGCACCACAAACAACTTATAGGGAGGATTGAAAGTGAAGACAATCAAACCCAACACCAAATCACAAAATCAGATCACATAAGCCAAGGCAAGTGTTTATTTGCAAATTTCCTTGAAGTTATAATACCCATGTAAGAGTGGGGTTTATACAACTTGACATAAATGATGAAATTGGAATTTAAGTGAAATTAAATCCATGTTATGTAGACTGATTGTATGCATGTAGAGGTTATGAAATTAGATCTTGAGTGATAATCTAGATGAGAACAATTTGGGCTTCATGTTGTGTATAAATGAAGAACATGAAAATTTAGGGTTTTGATGAATATATGTTATGATCCATTCTTGATTAGAAATCATAATGTTTTGAGGATTGTAAGACATTAAAAATCATCCTAATACACGTAGATAACGTTTAGGACAATTGGCTTGAAGTTTGGTAAAGAATCATGGATAATTGAACGAGAAAACTGGTGAAAAAAGCACTTGCGTAGAGGAAGAAGATGAACTGCATAATTTTGAACCGATTCAATCCAGAGGCAAATTGATTCAGAAAGGGAATCGATTTGACTTGCTAACGAATTGATTTGATTTCCCAGAATATGTTAAATTTCCCTTTTTAAGCCTAGAACTCCTATGATTTTATTGGGGAAATTTTTGGGACTTTGTGAAAATATGATGAGAGATTTGTTATATTATAGTAGGCTTGTGATGGGATTATGACTAAGATAATGAGAGGATTGAGGTGAGGTTTAATATACTTAAATTGAGGCATAATTAGCTCGAGAGAAGGAGAATGAGTTACGGGGAATTTAAGTGAATTTATGTTATATATTAGTAATGTATGATATAGATAACTACTAAATTTTATTTAAGGGATAACTAGGACCCTTAGAGTCGAGAACAATATTCATATTAGTATGATAGTGAGGATAATCGTAATATGATAGTACGGTGAGTATTCGAGAGATAAATACTACGTACGAAGTATAATAATTAGGTTGTGTGGAAAACTACTGATTTTTAAATTCATATATAGGTTGTGTGTATACCTGTTATTTGATTGGTATTAAATATGAACATACCTACGCTGCCTGTTATCATGAAAATTCACACGCAGTGGACGATCCCACCTTGTCGATTCCAAGGAGATCTAGATTTCTGCCCCGAGACATAAAACTTAGGGTGTCTCACTATGTGATGTGTATTAGGGAGACTGACAGGTCATTTAGGTACGTTTGGTATGTGCGTAGCCCAAAGGCTTAGAAATATGTTAGCCTCCATTTCTTTCTAGTTTATTTTTTAGGTTCAAGGAGACATGCCGAACCAATAGTTCTCATTTTAATACGAGAAGTATATGGAATGATGGCAGAGTATGCCTATTTTTACGGTGGTCCTTTTGAGGGATACCATAATTACATATACTAGTGAGATAAATATATATACCAGTTTGAATAACTCTACTTACATGTGATGGTAGAAAAATTGATAGTGTGTACATAAATAATGAATTAAGTAGTGAAACTTAATTAAATGATCAAATGATAAAAGATGAAGAATGTTACTTATGATATGAATATCATACGAGATATGTTAATTCGGATAAAGTACTATATGGGCGGTACGGGGATATATAAGCGTCGATAGTCTAGATAGATACTTACATCTATTTAGATTGGGTAGTATGTCTAGGTGGACTAAGTAGAAGACGTTAGGCTTGCAAAATGGTTGAGAGGTGAGGAAAGTCAAGGGAGTATACAAGAACCTAACATGTGTAATTAATAACTGATTTTTAAATTGTGATGAATACTTTCAAAATGTTTTGGGTTCTAACCCTTGCTATGAATATTTTCCAAAACCTTTTAGGTGTCCGTCCACAGGGACGCCAGACTTGACGATTAGTTGCAGCACTGTGGAGGCTTTTGGGGCTTGATTAAACGCTTCCATATTTCATTCCTAGTGTAGGATTTCATTTAAGTATATCTCAGTTGGGCATATTGCCCCATTTAGACTTTATTGATTTCATTATTCAGTTCAGACTTATATTGGGATTTATTTACTATTTGTTGGACTTATTATTTGGATTTGGATTTTATAGACGATGGTTTATTTGACAAGACATTTATTCATTTATTTATTCCTTGTGATGGTTTAGACTATATTCATTATGAGAATGTTTTAATTTAGTTTTTCGCACATTATTATAAATTATGTAATGAAAGATAAAATTTTAACATTGGCTTAATTAACTAATAGGTGGTTAGTAATTAATATGGTTTTCAACAATGATGCTGAGAATGAACTAAATGAGAAACCTCTTTTAATTTAATAAATTACTGGTCACCCATTATATAATTAGGCGGGGCATCACAGATGGTATCAGAGCATCAGGTTCTAATGTTTATAGGATCTGTGAGACTTACTACAATTTCAACATAGTATTCTTTGATATAAAGTTCTATTATAGGATTTTTGTATTCCTCTTCGTATGCACGTTTACGTTCTCCTGCTATGAATTATAGTTGATACGAAATATATGCGATTTCGGTTGGGTTTCGTACACCGAACAATATAGGGTGACCAGCAAGAGCCGTTAGAAGGACTATAGGAGGAGAGGCTCAACAGAATCAATAGAGTATTTTAGGAATGGTTATTACGATAGGAGTCACCATGATTATTGTTCAGGCAGATGGCGATTGGATAATCACTAGGGTATAATAGTTTCCCTAAGCACCGTCGTATAGTACGATGGTGCAAATTCAGACTTGTCCAGCGTAATCGGCAAAGGTGTACGTTGGCGGGACCCTTTCCAAGAGCCATCTGTAAAGGCTTAGGGAAGAGAGGATGTGTGATGGGATAATGGAAGGAGACAATCCAAAGGCATTTTAGTACGGTGGAGTGTAGTGGCACCCAGTATTTAAATTTTGGTTAAAATGTTTTGCTCGTAGGAGCGGTGTTTTCATGGTGGGAGATAGTCACCACATATAAGAAAGTAGATAAGGTATTAATCGAGAAATTTTGGATGCAATTTGATTGCAAGTTCTTTCATCTACTGTTCCAAGAGAGATGCGAAGGAAGTTTCTAGACTTATCACAGGAGAGGCGAACAAAGGCCTATTGTGATGAAGAATTTATTTATTTAAGTGAACTTTGTACCCAGAGAGGTAGGTAGGGAGGAGGAAAAGGTTCTTAAGGTTAATAATAGACACACGAGTAGGAGTCTACAGTACTTATAAGAAATCAGTCTTAAACGATGTATGCACATGGCGTCAATGACTTAATTTTACAATATTTATATCAACTCTTCTATGATGAGGGAGCCGAGAGAGTTGGAGATCCTAGCTTGAAGGGCAATGCTGAAGGTAATTGGTGAGGTGCCATGGGAGGATACCTAATAGGCGACCCATTTAAATGATCTGGATTAATAGAATTCCTATCAAGTGACGGTGGATTCAGTCAGGGCCAGCGGTGTGTTCCACAGGGCCAATAGAGCTAATGGAACAAAGAGTGTAGAAATCGGGGTTAAGACTACCAGGCCCGAGAAAAGGATAACCCCGATATGGCCAGTAGGGATAGATACAGGGGAATAACACAGAGAGGTGTCTTATGTGTGAACAGTAGGACCATATGTATGGAACTTGTTCACAGTGAGTTAGGGGATAGGAATGGGATGCCCAATAGGGCCAACAGTTTTAAGAAGTTTCTAATTTGATTGGGACAGGAGCGTTAATTTTAGGAACCATTCAACCACAAGTACTATTGGCAATTGAAAGTATGAGTTTTATCACAGGGTGAATGGGGTTGTTTTGTGTGACACGAGCGAGTCATAATATTTTATTAGCACAAGGTTTGAGTGTAAGACGGGTTTAGTGCATCTATCATTAGTGTTACTATTGTGTGTATATATTTACCGTTGAGTGGAGGGGCTTTTTTTGGTTCCATCAGCTGGGGAGCGCATGGGGACATTGAGAGGACATATTTTTAGTGGGTTCACTCATTTCAAGAGATCATATTCGAGTATGATGTTATCCTAGGAATGGGTTGGTTAGCGAAGGGTTGAGTGATTGGGACGGAGCCTAGCTTGCATTAATATTATATCGTGAAGAAGACTTCAAAGGTTATAGTCGTCTCATTATATTTGATCCTAGCCTATAACGATTGTACTGATGTAATTTATGGTAAATTAAGTTTACTGTCGAGTGGAGAAATTTAGATCATTATCGACTTAGCATGGGAAAGCTAATGATAGTGAGAGTGTCGTGCTGTATAACTCCTTTAGTGATGTTGGAATGGACGGTTATATTTTTAAGTCCGTGGATAGAATTTTGGATATTCTGGATTGGTGCGTGGGGCCTACGGATCTCGATGATCGACAATGCTAGGTAGTAATGTATCGGGGGGTTCCTTATTTGGATTTCACTTACGAGACATCCCATGCATGAATTCCAGTGAATGTCGAGAGTTGAGAGATATGTTGGTCACTAGGATATGGGTTTAGCACTTTAGTTATAACATGTGTGTGTGGAGTGAAGCATGAGCAAAGAGATATTCTATGATATAAGACCTATAGAGTCGAGTAGTGCTGCGTGAGGAGCACCGAGACAATTATTGCACCACTAGTTGATGGGTGGGGTAGTCTCGAGGAGAACCAAATCATTTTAGTAGGGTAAGTGAGGTCAGCCATACGGTATAACGACACTTAGAATGCGGGATCGGACTTAATATAAGTATGTTATGTGTGGGGCGTTAGAGATGATTTTGTAGATGTGCACAGGATATAGGGTGTATTGGCGCCATGGGTAATTTGACTTTCTGTATCATCCGTGATAAGGAGGCTTATAAAGATGTTGAAAATATGTTTGGGGGATGGTAAAAAAAAATTTAGAAAAGTATGAGGGACTGCACTTTGTTCGAGGAAAGGAGATAGCCTGACTGTGTGTATGTCACGAGAAAACTCCAACAATCGGGGTGAGTTGAAAGTTGGGTCAATATACGTTGGAAGCAAATGTAGTATCACCTAGTCGAATGCGTAGAGTGGTTATCACATAGATAGGATGTTAATTCTAACAGATGGAAAAGAGCCTACGAAGTGCGCAGTGTTAGAGCAAACGCACGGGGCATAATTTTTGTATATCTTAGAAAAAGGGGAGTAAGATGTTCCACTTGAAGTGAGATGTTGAGTGTATGGATTTTGGGTTGAGTGAGACATAGTGAAGTTGTCTCCAAGTGTGCCACTCGTAAAAGGGAAAACCTTGACCCGAGATCACCAATCGAAATGATGTGATAGATTGATGATTTCAGGGAAGGAATGAATAAGTAGATTGATAAAGTTCATTTTTGGATTATCAAGATCGCAGAGGGGTCAGGATTTTCTTTGGTTTGTGAAGTGAATTGACCAGGAACGTAATAATCATTATTTGTTTGGGTTGTGTTATACTATCAAGAAGAATGCACAATATGTTATTAAAGAGAAGAAATAGACCGGCACAAGGTGCCACCCAATATTGTTGTAAATCATGACGAGATCCTTGAGTCCCACCTTAGATAGGGAGTGTCAATGGCAATCAAAAATGGAGTTGCGTCGTGAGTTAGAAGTGTCAACCATAGGCTGATGGACAGACTATAGGGGTGAAAATGAATGTGGCAGAAAGCGAGAACGCATGTTTATGATTTCTAGAGTAATTGTGAATATTAACTACAATTGGTAGAGATGCATGTGATGACTCGTAATAGGATATTAATTGTAAAGTTACTTCAGAGGATTAATAGGAAGAAAAAATTTCTCCCACCCTTCGAATATTTGAGAATGGGGAATAATAAGTTTCTTAGAACTGGAGTGATTCAAGGTTAGTCAATAAGGATTGAGTTAATACACGTCATTTTTGTATATTTTCGGAACGTAGTGAGAGTACATTGACGTGAAATAAAGTTTTGAGGCCTGACATGAGTGGTCAGAGGTTGCTGGGGGTGTCTCCCATGATGAGAGATGGCAATAAGGAAAACTGGAACCTATAGAAGTGGGGCCTTTTGTAACATAGAGATGATAGAGACAGTGGAGTATAGGCTCATCTTTTGAGAGATTATTATTGAATTAACAATAGTCTTATGTATCATTATATAAGTGAAACCTTCAGAATAAAAGGACATATCGATATGTAAGGGTTTGAATGGACTTGTCGTTAATCGTAGGTTATAGTGAGTAGGCCTTCAATCAAAATGGTACCTTTGGTGTATGTATAGTGGAAATACCAAAAGATTATTATGATTAAATTTTGGGATACATTCGGATGCAGCTGTGTGTTAGAATCCGAGGTGGTAATACCTGGCATATCTGAATTTTGAGGAAAAAATTCCATTATAAGGGAGGAAGTATATAACAACCTATATTTTTTAGTATTTATAATTTAATTAATCCGGGTACACTACACCAAATTTGTCGAATTATCACGGTCATTGACTTTGACAAGTTCAACTTTGACAATTCTGGGCGAGATAACTTTTTTTGTCACGGTCATGGACTGTCACAAGCTCGTTAGAATTGTCACGGTCATGTCACGATCCCTGATCGCGACAAGTTTTGTCACGGTTTATGACCGTGACAAGCAAATTATCATGGTCATTGATCGTGACAATTCTGGGTAGAATTGAAAAAAAATATGCTGGGTCGTATGGCCACTTTCACTGCCCAGCAGTATATTTATACCTGTTATAGCAACGTTGTACCTGTTCAAACATCATATATCCAAATAAACTAGAGATAATGCAAATATACATTCAAAATAGAAACAATATGCAAACGGGACAACTTCACGTCATGCTATATTTTTATCGTTTCAATGTTCTTATTAATTTACTTATTTTACTAATCATGTGCGTTGAACACTTTGGAAGCTTTAATTGTTCAACACCAACATTCATCTTTATTATAGTCCTTTCCAAAACTTTGGCATTCTCCACAAAGTACCTCAACTGTTCAAATCCATTGTTCGACCCCAATCCCGTAATTTTGATTGTCTTTAGGTGTGATCTCAAACAATCAGGTACATACCATTCAAACCACGATGTCCCGATTTGTTCACAATAAAATGAAAAACCCTAATATAAGAAGAAACAACATCACCAGCAATTATCTCAAATCTACAAACTATTTAGCTGGAAGTGATGTTATGAACCCTTGACGTACCTCAAAGATAAGAACCTCTAGAAGAGGAAAACTTTTGATAAAATCCAGCACCAATTTTCAGTTCCAGTTTCTGCAAGACACTGTACAAGAGAGATTTTATAAATAAATTGAAAAGTAATAAATCTAAAAAATATAGTCATTTATGAAGCAACAGTAATAGAAATATTATAGCTTACCAACATGGTAGAACATGATAATGAAAGAGACTTTACGTTGGAAATCCTTCGAAGAAGCTTAAATAAACATGTGGCATAACCAAGGGCGGAGCCAGGATTATCATAAGGGGTGGGCTAACAACAAGCAAATATTCATAATAATATAATTAAGCTAAAACATGAAAAAAAAACGACAAAGCATAGTTTAATATTATAATTCATTCACAATAAAAATTAAAATGTATCGAAATTGTGCATGACTAATCTTAAAAGAATTCAAATTCATCGAGTGCAAAAAAATTCTACCAAAATTGTGCAGGCGAGTCTTTAATGATTCATATCCATCGATTACAGAATCTAAATTCATAGTCAAAGTAAGTTACTGTTAAAGAAAGAGAGACAAGAATTCGGCAAGAAATTCATTTCGCATTGAGTTGCGATTCGATTTAATAAATCCCTAACAAAACACAATCATAAATAAAATTTAATAAATAAAATTGAAATCAGTATAATATAATGTAAATATAAATATAAATATAAATACATTACCTGTAGTGCCACCCAAATAGCTAACTTGAGCTCATATGTCACCTCCTTCCAACTAATGTAACCCGGGCAATCATGTCAAATATAATTACCTTCATATCTGAACACTAAGAAATGCCATAATCCTATGGAGTTATGCTCTGCAAATTCCTTCCAACCGTTGTGTAGCCAAACATCACCAGTTGAAGTTGTCAATTCCACTTTCCATATTTTCCCATGTTTTGCTAGAGGTTCCAAGTGGTGGGGTATGGAAAGTGGAATTGACAACTTCAACTGGTGATGTTTGGCTACACAACGGTTGGAAGGAATTTGCAGAGAATCACTCCATAGTATTATGGCATTTCTTAGTGTTCGGATATGAAGGAAATGCTCGCTTCATTTTTTGAGCTAAAGGATAGACGGAGAGATTCAGTCTTCTCTCCACAAATAGGACACCCCAAATAACTATGTACTAATCACCTATTAAAGGTAAGAAGCGTATATTGATGGATGAGTATAAACAAAACTTAAATTTCAAATTGAAATTCAATTTATAATAGAAAGTTCCTCCAAAAGTAACAATTCAAGGGATCTTATTACAGGGGTAATGACTCTCGAATGGGTCTAAGGGCTATTGAATGCATACGGATAAGAACTAGAAGGCTAGTTTCTATGTGCACTATATGTAATTTCAAGTATGTTTCATTTAATTATCATACTATATATATATATATATATATATATATATATATATTGTTCGATATACAAAGTAATTTTCAAAAACAGTTGAAAAATCCTACCCCCATATGGACAATAATCCAGTGGTCATGCCACTTTTAAAACTAACCAACCCAACATCGATCCACTATAATCCAATAGCAATGTCAACAACAAATGTGTATCCTGTACTCCATCTAATTAATCTACTCAATTAATTATTTTCATCAATTAAACTAACAATTAAAGTATACAATTATTAATTTATTAATTTACAATGAGGGCCAATCCTACTTTCAAAATTAATCATATATTAATTTACTAATTTACAATGAGGGGTAATCATATATTAATTTACTAAAAAATTAATAACCAATCAATTCGTTTTCAAGGGACATTACGCACAAACACGCACATACATGCCCACTACACACACATATACACACACGCGCACATACACACACACACACGCAGCCCCCCACCCTACCCAACCACCCACTCACCCATCACTGCCCCCTCCCCCCTGTCCCACCCCTTCCCCCTTCCCCCGCTCTTCCTTACCCCCTTCCCCCACCACACAGACACACACCACTACACACATGCACACCACACACACACACACAAATAATCCCCCCATCCCTGCCCCCTCCCCCCCACCCTGCCCCACCCACCACACACACGCACAAACACACATACACACTCACACACACATGCACATATATATACACAAACGAACACATATATACACACACACATATATATAAATGGAAGAGAGAGAGAGAGAGAGAGAAAGTAACCTGAAAGTAGAGAGAGAGGGAGAGTAGCGTAGAGAGAGAGAGAGAGAGAAAAAAGAAGGGAAGAATTGGCGGGGGAAAAAAGAAGGGGAAAGGATTTTCACTGGGACATTTGTCACGGATGTGTCGCGGTCCTTGACCGTGACAATATTATAAGGATTGTCACGGTCATTGACCGTGACAAGTCCGTGATAATTATAGTTGTCACGATCTTGTCACGGTCAATGATCGTGACAAGTCTTTGTCACGGACTTATCACGGTAAATGACCGTGATAAAAAATGCGTGTTTTTTTTGTCACGGTTAATGATCGTGACAAGGCTAGCCGCTGGAAGGGTGCCAATTTACCCATTTTGGTGTAGTGATAGTTTTAAATTACACGTGTGCCCTAATTTAATTGAATTAATTATTATGTGTGAAGAAATTATTATGTAATTATTTAAAATATTAATAAGGAGAAATAATGATTAATATTTAGGCAAAACAATTACTAAGTGAATGCTAAATGATTATTATGCGGCATAGAGAGTGAGATTGGCGTAATTGGATTTATCTCAATCGGGAGTCGCTTGTAGACCAAATTGAGGTCCAATTAGGATAATTATTTAGAGTGACTTGGATGATGATTTTAAGGTCGCGTGTAACTCCGAAATGGTCGAAATAGTCAAATTAGTATACCCGAGGGTGTTGATTTGGTCTCGGGACAATTTTAGACTAAATCGACACCTTACGGGGGCATTTTAGTCATTTGGTAACTAAGGGTTAAGAGACCTATGATTTTTCAACATCTTTATCAGCGTATAGATGGGAGATGCTAGGGTTTAGAGGTTTTAAAACTAAGAGAGGACAAAACAGAAGAAGGAGAGGTCATTCTTGAAGTTTAAGGAAGTGTTCTTGAGAGATTTAAGTGATTCTTGCACCACAAATAACTTTGGAGGGAGGATTGGAAGTGAAGAAAATCAAACCCAACACCAAATCATGAAATCAAATCACATAAACCAAGGCAAGTGTTTATTTTCACTTTTTCTTGAAGTTATAATACCCATGTAAGAGTAAGGTTTATACATCTTGATATAAATGATGAAATTGGAATTTAAGTGAAATTAAATCCATGTTATGGGTTGGATTTCATATATACTGATTGTACGCATATAGAGGTTATGAAATTATATCATGAGTGATAATCGAGATGAGAAAAATATGGGCTTTATGTTGTGTATAAATGAAGAATATGAAAATTTAGGGTTTTGATGAATAGATGTTATGATCCATTTTTGATTAGAAATCGTAATGTTTTGAGGATTGTATTACATTGGAAATCATCCAAATACATGTAGATAATGTTTAGGACAATTGGTTTGAAGTTTGGTAAAGAGTCATGGAGAATTGAATGAGAAAAATGGTGAAAAACCCACTTTCGTAGAGTAAGAAAACGATATGCGTAATTTTGAATCGATTCGGTCTAGAGGAGAATCGATTTGGAAAATGAATCGATTCGGTCTCCTCGAAAATGTGAAATTTCCCTTTTTAATCCTATAACTCCTTTGATTTTGTTTGGGAAACGTTTAGGACCTTGTTAAAATATAGTGAGATATTTGTAATATTACAATAGGCTTGTGATGGAATTATGACTTAGTCTTAATAAGAGGATTGAGGTGAGGTTTAATATATTTAAATTGAGGCATAATTAATTCGACAGAAGGATAATGAGTTACAGGTAATTTAAGTGAATTTATGTTATAGACCAGCAGTGTATGATATAGATAACTATTGAATTTTATTTAAGGGATGACTAGGAACCTTAGAGTAGAGAACAATAGTTGGATTAGTACGATAGTGAGGATAATCATAATATGATAGTATGATAAGTATTCGAGAGATAAATACTCTGTACGAAGTATAATGATTTGGTTATGTGGATACCTATTGATTTAATGCATATATAGGTTGTGGGCATACTATAACACCCCATATTTTTTAGGATAAAGAATTTATTTAATTTGGTGAATTAAAATTTAAATTAAATTGATGATTTAATTTAGAGAATTTATTTAATTTAGAAGATTCAATTTATTTATAGAATTAAAATTTAAATTAATTCGGGTTATCTCTTTTAAGAATACATGAGCCATAATTTGAGGTTGAAATTTAAAATTTTAGTTAAATAATTTGGATGACGATTCGGAGTGCACGGTTGGTTCCGAATTGGTCGAGATAGTTGGAAAAGAGTACCCGGGGTACTAATTGGGTCTCGAGATATTTTTAGGCATAACCGGGCTCACACGTGTTTGGATCATTTTAATTTGGCCCATAGGTTTAATTTCGGGATTCACCTAATAAAAACCCAAGTGAGAGATTTTGTGGTAGTCACAACTCAAAAAATAAAACCCTAGTTACAAAGGAGAAAAGAGGGATCAAGTGGGAGAGCTTTTGGGAGCCAAACTAAGGAGAAATTGGTGTGTTCTTCGTCAAATATCCGTCTTCTACCAAGGGAATCAAACTCTATGAATTTATCCAGGAAAGTAGTTAAACTTGCTTTCAATTTAATTCGAGTATTTCAATTAATATCATGGTGGGTGTAATTGAAATTCGGGTTAGGATGAGAATTTGTGTAAAATGGGTTTTGATGATTTGGGTAGTATAAGTTGTGTAATTTTCAATATTTATGAGGAGAAATCCAGGTCTACTGTTTGAATTAAGAGTGTAATTTGAAGTCCAATAGAAATTTTGGTGGATTGATTCGTGGGTATGATCGAAGATAAAATTGGGGATTTTATAAAATCGTGAAACCCACATCATAAGTAAGATGATGGGATTTAAAACTGTAAATGGTTTATGGTTCTCATAATGGGTTAAGTAAGAATGAGCAGGCACCACTATTCGTCGATTTTTGGGGACAAATGCAGAAGAGATTTCCCTCGGGGATGGGACACTGACGCCGACGATAAAATCGTCCAACCTGGCACCTTTTCGTATAGTTGTGATTTCATTTGGGGTTAATGTGTGTTGAATGGTGAATGGTGTGTTGAATGGTGTATATCTCGGTTGAAAGTTTAGGAGGTTTGAAGAGTTTGAGTATTCGGCCATGACAGCTGCGTAAGTGATGATAGATGCATAGGTGAGGAAGAAGAAGGAGGGGGAGGATTGGGGAGTCGATCGAACGACCACCAACATCGTTCGAGTGACGTTGGAAGCCGTTTGAGTGATGGAAAGCCTCGTTCGAGCTACGCTCCGAAGCCCGACCCAAATTCGTCCTTTTCTTTGGATTTCTGTTGGGATTTTTTGATGGATTACTGTTGGGATTTTCGGTAATGGATTGCTGTTGGGAATTTTGGTTATGGATTGCTGTTGGGATTTTTTTTGTAAAGGGTTTAGCTGGGATAAGTCGGCCATTTTGTCCGGTTATTTTCATCTTGAAACTTGAATATTTGATTGTATATTTCTTTAACTTAAGGCCTTAGGAGTGAGGGGAGATTTCTAAGGTTTTTTTTATGAGAGTTAAATATATAGAATCAAATACTTAGAGTATTAGGAGGTGGAAATTATGAATCTTAGAGTGAAATAAAAGGATGAATTATTAAAAAGATTTTTGTGGAATAAATTTCTAAGGATTTAATTTACGGATGAAGTTGGGGAGTACGGACATTTTTGTTGAGAGACATCGTTGATAAAATTAATGGAGGAGAAATTAGTCTGATTTAGAGTTGGAGATTGTGACTTAAATATTTTCAGGTTAGTGCGTCGGGAGTTGGGCACGGAGTAGCCAACTTAATTTATTATTGGAGATATATAATAAGTTATCGAATACAGAATTTAACGAGAAGTGTTAAGCTAAATAGTGGAGTTTTGTGGAATAAATTCTAAAGGGAGAAGATATGGACCGAATGAGTGAGTCGGGGTATTGTAGTTGGGTGACATAACTTAAATTACAAATTAATTAATGTATGATTTATTAAATTACGAGTTGGAACATAGACTTGGGTATTTCGGGATAGTGCTATGGGGGTCAGGCCCGGGTTAATCGGGCTTTCAATAAAATATATGTATATGATTTTTTGTGATATATATATATATATATATATATATTTGTGTGCTTTATAGATATTGGTGTGAATGATATTTATAGGAATACATACCCCTTTAGTGCTATCATAGGAGGATACGGGATGTGGGTGAATCCCTTGGCTAGTGAATGAAGGGTGAGTATAATCCCCAAGTCATAGCATCCGATATTTATATGTTGTGACTCTATCAGAGAGGAGGCACTTTGGGTACGATTCGGTCTCCCTCTTGGGGGGAACTCTGGCCGCCACCACTACGTTTTATTATTCTCACTGATTGGGGGAGCTAATTGAGTTGGGGTGTCCGGGTGGATGAGTATACCTAAGATGATAGCATTTTAGGAAAACATTCGACGAGTCCTTACTCATGTGGATGGCTATATACTTGACATGTGTGTGAATGTTGTAGTATACTAATACATGAACAAGATGAGTAGATGGTTAAATACTTTATTAATACATAAGTGTCAATGTATTTTTTATATAACTAATGTGAAAGTTATACGATTTAACAAGGTGATTTCCTATATAACTAGTGTGAATGCTATATGAATTTATATAGTTGAACCGAATAATAAATTGAGGAGAAGATAACTTAATAATCAAAGTCATAATATTCGGGCTAGAGTAGTGCAGTAGGAAGAGGTGCAATGCGCCTAGTTAGCTGGGGTATCTTATCTAGGAAAGTTAGCTTGCAAGCATTAGGTGTGCACATTAGACGAGGGGTGAGCTATACCTAAAGTGAGTGTGAATTAAAGAGTGTGCATGCCTATTTAATTATTGTAATTTAATTGCTTGCTAAAAATTTTCAAAAAGGTTTACTCGGGCTCTGACCCGTGTCAAAATCCTTTCCAAAACCTTTTAGATGTCCAGCCACAGGGCTGAAAAATTTGAGGATTCTATTCAGGGATGCACAACTGCTTCTCATGTGGAAGTTACGGAAATTGGTTATAGGCGCTTCATTCATTCACTCATAGTGTAGGGACTTTTCTTCAGTATTTAATTGGTCATGTCGCCCTCAGTTTTAGTATTCAGTTATTTATTTAACATTGTGTATCCAGGTTATGGTTTCAATTTTTGGATTTTATTTTTGAGCCGATAGTTGATTGGATCATCTTATTCATGTCATTCATATGTGTTAGATTTAGTTATCAGTTTGTGTTGAGGGTTTAAATTATTATTTTCTTCCCCGTGTTATTAATTGACGAAAGATAAAATTTGTCACTAGTCTAATTAAAATACTAGGTGGTTAGTAACTGTAAAAAAAATTGATAGTGATGCTAAGAATGAGCCGTATGACACCGACATTTTATTTTGATCACGGGCTGACCACCCGATATTTTAGTAAGCGGGGTGTCACAAGTGGTATCAGAGAATCAGATTCTAGAGTCCTTAGGTTCTTTGTGGCTTATTACGTTTTAGCGCAGCGTTCTTTGATATAGAGCCTTATTGTAGGATTGTTGTATTCCTTTACGTATGGCACTTACGTTCTCCTTCTATTATGTATAGTTGATGTGATTTATATATGAGTTCGGTTCGGATTCGTACACCAAACAGTCTTGGATGACTAGCAGGGAACGTTAGAAGGACTGTAGGGGGAGAGGCTCAGCAGAATCCATGGAATATTCGGAGAAAGGTTATCGCAATAGGAGTCACCATGGTCATTGATATTAATGCTTCCGTGAGAATGGAACCAAGAGAGTTGGAGAACCTAACCGAAGGACAATAATGGATTTAACAGTGTTAGGGGGCACCATAGGAGGGTATACCCAGTAGAAAATCCATTTTAAGAATCGAGATCAATAAAATTCCTACCAAATGACTGTAGATTCATTCAGGGTCGTCAAGGCCAGCTACGAGTACCATAGGGCCAGCGGACCCAAAGGGACAATGGGTTAGCAATTAGGGTCACGTCTAATAGGTCCATGATAAGGACAACCACGACCTAGTCAGTGGGTAGGGAAAGGGGAATGACACAAGGAGGTGTGTTATGTGTAAAGAGTAGGAACACATATGTGGATATTATCTGCAGTGAATTGGGGGATAGGAATGGGATGCCCAGTAGGGAAAACTATATAAGAAGTTTTTGGTTTTGTTAGGATGAGGGTGTTATGTAAAGGAACCATTTAAACTGTGAGTGTTATTAGCAATTGAAACTATGAATTTTATCCCGAGATGATTGGGGACTATTTTATATGACGTGGGTGAGTCACAGTAATGTATTAGTACTAGATTCGAGTGAGAAACGGGTTTAGTTGAGGTATTGTTAATATAAATAGTATGTGTGTATTTACTATGGAGTAGCGGAGCGCTCTTTAGTTCCACCTGGAAGGGAGCAGGTGGGTACACTGAGATGATATATATTTTATGAGGTTAGCTCATTTTGAGATGTGATATTCGTGGTATGGTTTTATCCTGTGTACCGATTGTTGTGCGATGATGGGCGATTATAGTAAGACTATCGTGCTCACTGTTCCAGGGACATAAGGTACATTGTTGCGATGTCTCACTTGAAAGAGGGTCAAGCTTGTGGCGATATTTTAGGAAGTAGACTCCAGAGAGTACAATTGTCTAGTTATAGTGAATCCCAGTGCGTTGGGACTTTATTTGATCTGATTCAAGGTATATCAGGTTCACCATTGAGAGAAGACCTTTGGCTCATTATTGTTTATATGCTGAGAATATAGTGATAGTGAGAGCATCGTATCGTGTGATGCCTTGAGAGACCTGGGAATAAACGATTTGATTTATGTGTTGGAAGACAAAATTTGTGATATCTAGTTATGTGCTTTGGGCCCACGGATTTTGATGATCTACAATGTTAGGGAATAGTGCATTGGGGAAGTTCTTTTGAGACTTATTATGGGATGTTACACGCATGGACCTTAATAAATGTTGGGAGTAGTGAGACGTCGTTGGATGCTAGTGTATCGATTTTAAATGTTAAATTATTAAACATATAGAGGAAACACTTTAAACTGAGAGCTATTACGATATATGGACAGAAGAGCTGGGGGAGTGTTGTGAAGGAAGCACAGAGAAAACTTTTACACCACAAGTTAATGGGTGGGGCAATATCGAGAAGAATTAAATTACGAATTGTGGGGTAATTGGGAATACCAGCATGATATTTCCACACCAAGAGTGCGGAGCTGAGCTTGAGATGAGTAGGTTACGTACGAGACGTTAGTAATATTTATGCCGAGATGTTTTAGCTATAGTATATAGTATGATGAGACTTTGTTTTCACTATTTTGAGGTATGATTTACTTGTTCTAGTTATCACTTGAAAAGGTTCTAGTCTATATACAAGTGTATGTATGTTATTGTGCTGCATAATAGACTTCTAAGAAAATGTCAGTATTGTTATATTTGATCTCGGGGAGTAGGGATGTTTACTAATGGAATTCAGGGTTGATAGTTTTTTTTTATCAAGTGGGGAGATATATCTCGTGATTAATTCGCGCTAAGAAATTAGAGATAGTAAGGGGCGCAATATTGTATGATGTCTTTTGTAACATAAGAGTGAACGGGTATACTTTTATGTTAGGAGAAGGGAATTTTGGGGTACGTGATATGGACTGAGGACCTAGGAGATCTCAATGACTGATAATGTTTGGTAATAGTGTAACGGGGGGTTCCTTGTTTGGATTTCACGTTGCGAGACGTCCCACGCATGAAACTTAGTGAAACTCTAGAAGTGGGGAGATGTGTGGTCATTAGGACATGGGTTTGGTACCGTGGTGTTATATATATATATATATATATGTGTGTGTGTGTGTGTGTGTGTGTGTGTGTGTGTGTGTGTGATTATAACTGTAAGTTGAAATTTATATTACGAGATAAGGCTAGTAGAACTAGGTGACTTTCATGCTGATGAGCATGGGTACAGGGTGCATGGGCGCCTTGGGTAATTAATTAAATTCTAATATAATTCGAGATTACAAGGGGTAGAGATATGGGTAGCTATCTTAAGGGCATGTGAGTAGGTAAGTATTCGAGGCCTGGAGTACTAGACTCATCTGAATTTCGAGGATGAAATTCCTATGCAAGGGGGGGAAGTATGTAACACCCCGTATTTTTTAGGATAAAGAATTTATTTAATTTGGTGAATTACAATTTAAACTTAATTAATGATTTAGAGAAATTATTTAATTTGGAAGATTAAATTATTTGGAGAATTAAGATTTAAATTAATTCGGATTATTTCTTCTAAGAATACGTGTCGTAATTTGAGGTTAAAATTGAAAATTTTAGTTAAGTAACTCGGATGATGATTCTGAGTTCACGGTTGGTTCCGAATAGGTTGAGATAGTTGTAAAAGAGTACCCAAGGATAGTAATTGGGTCTCGGGCCATTCTTAGGCATAACTGGGCTCACGTGGGGGGTGTTTGGGTCATTTTAATTTGGTCCATAGGCTTAATTTTGGGATTCACTTAATAAAAACCCAAGTGAGAGATTTTGTGGTAGTCAAAACTCAAAAAAGAAAACCCTAGTTACAGAGGAGAAAAGAGGGATCAAGCGGGAGAGCTTTTGGGTGTGTTCTTCGTCAAATATTCGTCTTCTAAAAAGAGAATCAGACTCTATGAATTTATTCAGGAAAGTAGTTAAACTTGCTTTCAATTTAATTCCAGTATTTCAATTAATATCATGGTGGGTGTAATTGAAATTCGGGTTAGGATGAGAATTTGTGTAAAATGGGTTTTGATGATTTGGGTAGTATAAGTTGTGTAATTTTCAATATTTATGAGGATAAATCCAGGTCTACTGTTTGAATTAAGAGTCTAATTTGAAGTCCAATAGAAATTTTGGTGGATTGATTCGTGGGTATGATCGAAGTTAAAATTGGGGATTTTGTAAAATCGTAAAACCCACCTCATAAGTAAGCTGATGGGATTTAAAACTATAAATGGTTAATAGTTCTTATAATGGGTTAAGTACGAATGAGCAGGCACCATAATTAGTCAATTTTTGGGACAAATGCAGAAAAGATTTCCCACGGGTACGGGATACTAATGCCGAAGGCAAAACCGTTCAACCTGGAACCTTTTAGTACAGTTGTGATTTCATTTGGGGTTGATGTGTGTTCAATGGTGAATGGTGTATGGTGTGTTGAATGTTGTACATCTCGGTTGAAATTTAGGACGTTTGAAGAGTTTTAGGATTCAACCATGACAGGTGTGTAGGTGATGACAATTGCGTAGGTGATGAAGACGAAGGAGGGGCGGATTGGGGGTCTCTCAAATGACGACAGACGTCATTCGGGTGATGATCGGAAACCCGACCCAAATTCGTTCATTTGTATGGAATGCTATTGGGATTTTTTGATGGATTACAGTTGAGATTTTTTTAATGGATTGCTGTTGGGAATTTTTGTAATGGATTGTTGTTGGGATTTTTTTTATAAAGGGTTTAACTTGGAGAAGCCGACCATTCTGTTCGGTTGTTTTTAGCTTGAAACTTGAATATTGGATAATATATTTCTTTAACTTACGGCCTTAGGAGTGATGGAAGATTTTGAAAGGAAATTATTTTTATGAGAGTTAAATATATAGAATCTAATACTTAGAGTATTAGGAGGTGGAAATAATGAATCTTAGAGTGAAATAAAAGGATGAATTATTAAAAGGATTTTTGTGGAATAAATTCCTAAGGATTTAATTTATGGATCAAGTTGGGGAGTTTGGACATTTTTGTTGAGAGCCATAGTTAATAAAATTAATGGAGGAGAAATTAGTTTGATTAAGAGTCGGAGATTGTGACTCAAATATTTTTAGGTTAGTGCGTCAGGAGTTGGGCACGGAGTTGCCAGCTTAAATTATTATTGGAGATACATAATAAATTATCAAATAGTGAATTTAACGATAAGTGTTAATCTAAATAGTGGAGTTTTGTGGAATAAATTCTAAAGGGAGAATATACAGACCGAATGAGTGAGTCGGGGTATTGTAGTTGGGTGACACAACTGTAATGACAAATTAATTAATGTATGATTTATTAAATTACGAGTCAAGATATAGAGTTGGGTATTTGGGGCTAGTGCTATGGGGGCCGGGCCGAGTTAGGGTTAACCGGGCATTCATTAAAATATATGTTTACGATTTTGTGTGATAGTATAGATATATTTGTGTGGTATATAGATATCGGTGTGAATGATATTTATAGGAATACATACCCCTCTAGTGTTATTATATGAGGTTGAGCGATGTGGGTGAATCCTCTAGCTAGTGAATATAGGGCGAGTATAATCATCAGGTCATAGCGTCCTGTATTTATATGTTGTGATTCTATCAGAGAGGAGGTGCTTTGGGTTTGATTCGGTCTCACTCTCGGTGGGAACTATGACCGCCTCCACTATGTTTTATTATTTTCACTTATTCGGGTATCTAATCGAGTCGGGGTTTTAGGGTGTGAGTATACTTGAGATGATAGAATTTTAGGGAAACGTCCGTTGAGTCCTTACTCGGGAGGATGGTTATATACTTGACATGTGTGTGAATGTTGTGGTATACTAGTACGTATATAATATGAGTAGATGATTCTATAGGGGATTAATACATAAGTGTCAATGTATTTATTATATAACTAGTGTAAAATTTATATGATTTAACAACGTGATTTCCTATATAACTAGTGTGAACGTTATATGAATTAATATAGTTGAACCGAATAATAAGTTTAGGAGAAGATAACTTAATAATCAAAGTAAGAATATTCGGGTTAGAGTAGTGCGGTAGGAAGATGTGTAATGCATATGGTTAGGTGGGGTAACTTAAATAAGAAGGTTAGAAGGCAAGCGTTAGGTGTGCACATTAGACGATAATGAGCTATACCTCAAGTGAGTGTGACACTAGCTTAAATATGAAGAGTGCGCATGAATATTTAATTATTGTAATTTAATTGCTTGCTAAATATTTTCCAAATACTTTACTGGGGCTCTGACCCGTGTCAAAATATTTTCCAAAACCTTTTAGGTGTCTAACCACAAGGACACCTAGTTTTAGGATTCTATCCAGGGATGCGCAACTACAACTCATGTGGAAGTTGTAGGAAATTGGTTATAGACGCTTCATTCATTCATTCACTCATAGTGTAGGGACTTTACTTCATTACTCAATTGGGCATGTTACCCTCAGTTTTAGTATTCAGTTATTTATTTGACATTGTGTATCCAGGTTATGGTTTCAGTTTTGGATTTTGTTTTTGAACTGCTAGTTGATTCAGTCATCTTATTCATATCATTCATATGTGTTGGATTTAGTTATCAATTTGTGTTGATGGTTTAAATTAGTATTTAATTTCGCATGTTGTTAATTGATGAAAGATAAAATTTGGCACCAGTCTAATTAAACTACTAGGTGGTTAGTAGCTTTAATAAGTTTTCAGCAGTTATGCGAAGAATGACCCATTTGAGACTAATGTTTTATTTTGATCACGGGTTGGCCACCCTGTATTTTAGTAGACGGGCTGTCACATATGCCTGCTATTTGATTGGTGTTAAATGCGAACATATCTACGCTGACCGCTATCACGGAAATTCAAGCACGGTGGGCGATCCCACCTTATCGATTCCAGAGAGATTTGGATTTGTGCCCCATGACATAGAATTTAAGGTGGCTCACTATGTGCCGTGTATTAGTGAGACTGACAGGTCATTTGGGTACGTTAGGTATGTGCATAACCCAAAGACTGAGAACTATGTTCACCTCCATTACTTGCTATTTGATTTTTTGGGTTCGAGGAGACATGTCGAACCAATAGTCCTTATTTTAGTACGAGAGGTACATGGACTTATAGAAGAGTATGCCTATTTTCGCGGTGTGCCTTTTGAGAGACACTGTAATTACTCATATTAGTGAGATAAATATATATACAAGTTTAAATGACTCTACTAACATGTGATGGTAGACAGATTGATAGTTGTATATAAAAAATGAATTAAGTAGTGAAATTTAATTAAATGATAAAATCATAAAAGACGGAGAATAATGTATGATATCAATATCATATGAGAGATGTTAATTAGGATAAAGGACTATATAGGCGGTACGAGGACATATAAGTGTCGATAGTCCAAATAGATACTTACGTCTAGTTAGCTTATGGAGTATGGCTAGGTGGGCTAAGTAGAAAATGTTAGGCGTGCACAATGGTTGAGAGGTGAGGAAACTCAAGGGAGTGTACATGAACCCAGGATGTGTAATCAATAACTGTTTTTAAAATTGTGATAAATACTTGCAAAATATTTTCAAAATGTTTTTACCCATAGGGATGCCAGACTTGACGATTAGTTGCAGCACTGTGGAGGCTTACAGGGCTTAATTAGACGCTTCCATCTTTCATTACAATGTAGGATTTTATTTCAGTATCTCAGTTGGGCATGTTTCATCGTTTAGACTTTATTGATTTTAGTTATTCAGTTCAGACTTATATTTGGATTTATTTACTATTAGTTGGACTTATTGTTTGGGTTTGGATTTTATAGTTGATGGTTTATTCGGCAAGACATTTATTCATTTATTTATTCCTTGTGATGGTTTAGACTATATTCATTATGTGAATGTTTTAATTTAGTTTTTCACACATTATTATAAATTGTGTAATTAAAGATAAAATTTTAACATCGACTTAATTAACTAATAGGTGGTTAGTAATTAATATGGTTTTCAACAGTGATGCTGAGAATGAACCAAATGAGAACCCTTTTTTGATTTAATAAAGGACTGATCACCCAATATTTAATTGGGTGGGGTGTTACAGATGGTATCAGAGCATCGGGTTCTAGTGTCTATAGGATCTGTGCGACTTAATATGATTTCAGCGTAGTTTTCTTTGATATAGAGATCTATTATAAGATTGTTGTATTCCTCTTTGTACGGACGCTTATGTTCTCCTGCTATTAAGTATAGTTAATACACAATATATGCGAGTTTGGTTGGGTTTCGTACACCGAACAATATAGGGAGACCACTGAGAGCCGTTAGAAGGACTATAGGATAAGAGGCTTAGCAGAAACCATAGAGCATTCTGGTAATGGTGAAAGCGATAGGAGTCACCATGATTATTATTCAGGCAGATAGCGATAAGGTTATCACTAGGATGTAGTAGTTTCCCTAAGCACCGTCGTAGAGAACAGTGGTGCAAATTCAGACTCATCTAGCGTAATCGACAAAGGGGGAAGTCGAAGGGACCCTTTAAAAGATCCATCTGCAAGGGTTTATATCAGAGAGAAAGTGTGATGGGCCAATGAAAGGAGACAATCCAAAGGCAATTGCATATGGTGGATTGCACTGGCACCCAGGATTTAAATTTTGGTTAAAATTTTTTGCTCGTAGGAGCAGTGTTGCCGTGGTAGGAGACAATCACCATATATAAGGAAGTAGATAAGGTATTAATCGAAAACTTTTGGGTGTGGTTTGACCACAAGTTCTTTCATCTACTATTCCGAGAGAGATGCGAAGGAAGTTTTTTGACTTATAACAAAAGGGGGGAATAGAGGCTGATTTTGATGAAGAATTTATTTGTTTAAGTGAACTTTGTACCTAGATAGGTAGGGAGGGAGGAGGAAAAGGTTCTTAAGGGTAATAATGGACTCACGAGTAAGAGTTGCGAGTACTTATGGTAAATCAGTCTTGGGTGATTTATGCACATGGCATCAGTGATGTACTTTTACCATTTTTATATCAATGCTTCTATGAGAAGGGAACAAAGAGAGTTGGATATCCTAGCTTGAAGGGCAAGGTTGAAGGTAATTAGTGAGGCGCCACATGAGGATACCCAATAGGGGACCCATTTAAATGATTTGGATAAATGAAATTCCTATCAAGTGGTGGTGGATTCAGTCTGGGCCAGCGGTGTGTTCCACAGGGCCAACAGAGCTAATCGAACAAAGAGGGTAGCAATCGGGGTTAAGACTACCAGGCTCAGGAAAAGAATAACTGCGATATGGCCAGTAGGGCTAGAGACCAGGGAATTACACAGAGAGGTGTCTTATGGAAGGACCACAAGTGTGGATCTTATTAGCAGCGAGTTAGGGGACAGGAAGGGGATGCCTAGTAGGGGCGATAATTTTATAAAGTTTTTGGTTCGGTTGGGACGAGAGCGTTATGTCGAGGGACCATTTTAACCACAAGTGATATTGGCAATTGAAAGTATGAGTTTTATCACAGGGTGAATGGGGTTATTTTGTGTGACACGAGCGAGTCACACTATTTCGTTAGCACTAGGTTAGAGCGTGAGACGAGTTTAATGCATGTATCATTAGTGTTACTATTATGTGTATATATTTACTATTGAGTGGCGGGGCTCTTTTTTGTTCCATCTGAAGGGGAGTGGGTGTAGACACTTAGAGGACATATTTTAGTGGGTTCACTCATTTTGAGAGATGATATTCGAGTATGATATTATCCTAGGAATGGGTTAGTTAGAGTTGGGTTGAGTGACGGTGGGTAGTTACAACAAGGCTATCGTGTTCGTTGTTCCAAGGTAGGTTGTGTTGTCCCGTGATATGTCACCTAGAATAAGGTTGAGCTCGCGTTTGTCTTATATCGTGGAGGAGACTTAAAAGGTTATAATCGTCTCATTATATTTTATCCCAGTGTATAAGAACTGTACTGATGTGATTTAGGGTACACTAAGTTTACTTTCGAAAGAAGAAATTTAGGTCGTTATCGACTTAGTGCGTGAAAACTAGTGATAGTGAGAGTGTCGTGTTGTATAACTCCTTTAGTGATGTTGGAGTGGGCGTTTAGACTTATAAGTTCGGGGATAGAATTTTGGATATTCTTGATTAGTGCGTAGGATGTACGAATTGTGATGATCGATAATGCTAGGTAGTAGTGTATCGGGGGAGGGGGGGTTCCTTGTTTGGATTTCTCTTGCGAGACATCCCATGCATGAATCCCAATAAATATAGAGAGTTGCGAGATGGGTTGGTCATTAGGGCATAGGATTATCACTTTAATTATTACATGTGTATGTGGAGTAAAGCATGAGCAGAGAGCTATTCTATGATATAAGACCTATAGAGTTGAGTAGTGCTGTGTGAGGAGCATCGGGAAAATTATTGCAGCACCAGTTGATGGGTGGGGTAGTCTAGAGGAGAACCAAATCATTTTAGTGGGGTAATTGAGGTTAGACATACGGTATAGCCATGCTGAGAATGCGCGTCCGAACTTGAGAAAAGTATGTTACTTGTGGGACGTTAGTGATGAATTTGCAGATGTGCACGGGATATAGGGTGTATGGTGCCCTGGTTAATTTGACTTTCTATATCATTCGTGATAAGGAGGATTATAAAGATGTTGAAAATGTGTCTGGAGGACGGTCAAAAAAACAAATGGAAAATTATGAGGGACTGAACTTCATTCGAGGAAAGGATATAGACTGACTGTGTGTATGTCACGATAAAACTACCACAACCGGGGTGAGTTGAAAGGTGGGTCAAAATACGTTGGAAGAAAATAGAGTCTCACCTAGTTGAATGCATATAGTGGTTTGCACATAGATAGGTTGTTAATTCTAATATATGGAAAAGAGCCTACGAAGTGCGTAGTTTTGGACCAAATGCATGGGCCATAATTTTCATATATCTTAGAAAAAAGAGAGTAAGATGTTCTGAGTGTATGGATTTTGGGTTGAGTGAGACATAATGAAGTTGTCTCCAAGTGCACCACTCGTAAAAGGTAAAATGTTGATCTAAGATCACCAATCAAAATGTTGTGATAGATTGATGATTTCGGGGACAGAACGAATATGCAGATTGATAAAGTTCATTATTGGATTATCAAAATCGCGAAGGGGTCAGGATTTTCTTTGGTTTGTGAAGTGAATTGATGAGGAACGTAATAATCGTTATTAGTTTAGGGTGTGTTATACTATCGGGTAAAATACCCAACACGTTATTAAAAAGAAGAAATAGACCGACATAAGGTGTCGCCCAATATTGTTGTAAATCAAGACGGGACCCTTGGGTTCCACCTTAGATAGGGAGTGTCAATGGTGATGGGGACGTAGTTGCATCGTGAGCTAAATGTGTCAACTGAAGGCTGATGGATAGTCGAGAGGGGTGACATAGAATGTGGCAGAATGCAAGAATGCGTGTTTATGATTTCTAGAACAATTGCAAATATTAACTACATCTGGTAGAGCTGCATGTGATGACTCGTAATAGGATATTAATTGCAAAGTGACTTTTGAGGATTAATAGGAAGAAATTTTTTCTCCCACCCTTTGTATATTTGAAAATGGGGAATAACAAGTTTCTCGAACCCGAAGTGATTCAAGGTTCGTCGATACGAATTGAATTATTTTACATCGTTTCCCTATAGTTTCAAAATGTAGTGAGAGTATGTTGATGTGAAATAAAATTTTGAGGCTTGACATGAGTGGCCAGGGGTTGCTGAGGGTGTCTCCCAAGAAAAGAGATGACGGGGTATGGTAATGAGGAAAATTAGAACCTATAGAAGTGGGGCCTTTTGTAACATAGAGATGATAGAGCCAGTGGAGTATAAGCTCGTCTTATGAGACATTATTATCGAATTCACAATAGTTTTACGTGCCAATATATAAGTGAAACCTTAAGAATAAGAGGAAATATCGATATGTAAGGGTTTGAATGGACTTGTCGCTAATCGCCGGTTGTAGTGAGTAGGCCTTAGATCAAAATGACACCTTTGGTGTATGTATAGTGTAAATACCAAAAGATTATTGTGAGTAAATTTTGGGATACATTCGGATGCAGTTGTGTGTAAGAATCCAAGGTGGTAATACCCGCCATATCTGAATTTCGAGGACAAAATTCCATTATAAGGGGGAAGTATATAACACCCTGTATTTTTGAGTATTTATAATTTAATTAATTTGGTTAGTTTTAAATTACACGTGTGCTGTAATTTAAATAAATTAATTATTATGTGTGAACAAATTATTATGTGATTATTTAAAATATTAATCGGGAGAAATAATGATTAATATTTATGCAATATAATTACTAAGTGAATAGTAAATGATTATTATGACACATAGCGATTGATATTGGCGTAATTGAATTTATCTCAACCATAAGTCGCGTGTAGACCAAATTGA
This sequence comes from Sambucus nigra, assembly GCA_949130495.1. Lineage (NCBI taxonomy): Eukaryota > Viridiplantae > Streptophyta > Magnoliopsida > Dipsacales > Adoxaceae > Sambucus > Sambucus nigra. Next base: position 289,600,928 of record OX422218.1, on the reverse strand, counting down.
GGTCGAGATAGGATAATTGTTTAGAGTAATTCGGATTATGATTTCAAGGCCACAGATGACGCCATAAAGTGTCAAAATAGTCAAAATAGTATACTCGAGAGTGTTTATTGGGTCCCGGGACAATTTTAGACTAAACTGACACCGTATGGGGTCATTTTAGTCATTTGGTAACCAAGGGTTAAGAGACCTACGAGTTTTCAACATCTTTATGAGCATACAGATGGGAAAGGCTAGGGTTTGGAGGTTAGAAAGACAATATAGGACAAAAGAGAAGAATGAGAGGTCGTTCTTGAAGTTCAAGGAAGGGTTCTTGAGAGATTCAAGTGATTCTTATACCACAAACAACTTTGAATGGAGGATTGGAAGTGAAGACAAACAAACCCTACACCAAATAATGAAATCAGATCACATAAACCAAGGAAAGTGTTTATTTGCATTTTTCCAAGAAATTATAATACCCATGTAAGAGTAGGGTTTATATATCTTGATATAAATGATGAAATTGATATTTAAGTGAAATTAAATCAATGTTATGGGTAGGATTTCATGTAGACTGATTGTATGAATATAGAGGTTATGAAATGAGATCATGAGTGATAATCTAGATGAGAAAAATATGGGCTTTATGTTGTGTATAAATGAAGAACATGAAAATTTAGGGTTTTGATGAATAGATGTTATGATCCATTCTTGATTAGAAATCATAATGTTTTGAGGATTTTATTACATTGGAAGCCATCCTAATACACGCAGATAATGTTTAAGACAATTGGTTTGAAGTTTGGTAAAGAATCATGGAGAATTGAATGAGAAAAATGGTGAAAAACCCACTTTCATAGAGGAAGAAAACGATATGCGTAATTTCAAATCGATTTGGTCTAGAGGCGAATCGATTTTGAAAATGCATCGATTCAGCCTCTTGGCGAATAGATTCGATTACCCCAAAAATGTGAAATTTCCCTTTCTAATCCTAAAAATCCTTTCATTTTGTTGGGAAAATGTTTGGGACTTTGTGAAAATATGATAAGAGATTTGTTATATTATAGTAGGCTTGTGATGGGATTATGACTAAGTTTTAGTGGGAGGATTAAGATGAGGTTTAATATACTTAAATTGAGGCGTGATTAGCTCAAGAGAAGGAGAAGGAGTTGTGGGGAATTTATGTGGATTTATGTTATAGACCAGTAATGTATGATATAGATAACTACTAAATTTTATTTAAGGGATAACTAGGACCCTTAAAGTAGTGAACAATACTCATATTAGTACGATAGTGAGGATAATCATAATATGATAGTATGGTGAGTATTCGAGAGATAAATACTACGTACGACGTATAATAATTAGGTTGTGTGGAAAACTACTGATTTTAAAGTCATATATAGGTTTTGTGTATACCTATTATTTGATTGGTGTTAAATGTTAGCATACCTACGCTGCCCGCTATCATGGGAATTCACGCGTAGTGGGGGATTCCACCTTGCCGATTCTAGGCAGATCTGGATTTGTGCCCCGGGACATAGAACTTAGGGCGGCTCACTATGTTTCATGTATTAGTGAGACTGACAGGTCGTTTGGGTACATTTGGTATGTGCGTAGCCCAAAGGCTTAGAACTATGTTTGCCTCCATTGCTTGCTATTTGATTTTTTGGGTCCAAGGAGACATGTTGAACTAATAGTGAGATACATATATATACCAGTTTAAATGACTTTACCTACATGTGATGGTAAAAAAAATGATATTGTGTATATAAATAATGAATTAAGTAGTGAAACTTAATTAAATGATCAAATGATAAAAGATGGAGAATGTTACATATGATATTAATATCATACGAGAAATGTTAATTAGGATAAAGTTCTATATGGGCAGTACGGGGACATATAAGTGTCAATCGTCCAGATAGATACTTAGGTCTAGTTAGCTTGGGTAGTACGGCTAGGTGGGCTAAGTAGAAAATGTTAGGCATGTACAATAGTTAAGAGGTGAGGAAACTCAAGGGAGTGTACATGAACCTAACATGTATAATCGATAACTAATTTTTAAAATGTGATAAATACTTGCAAAATATTTTCAAAATGTTTTGGGTTTTCATCCTTGCTACAAATATTTTCCAAAACCTTTTTGGTGTCCAGCCACAGGGACGCCATACTTGATTATTTATTCTAGGGATGATTAGCTGAAGCACTGTGGAGGCTTGCAGGGCGTGATTAGACACTTCTATCTTTCATTCGTATTGTAGGATTTCATTTCAGTATCTTACTTGGGCATATTGCCCCATTTAGACTTTATTGGTTTCAGTTATTCACTTCAAACTTATATTGAGATTTATTTACTATTTGTTAGACTTATTATTCGGATTTGAATTTTGTAGCCAATGGTGGTTCGGCAAGAAATTTATTCATTTATTTATTCCTAGTGATGGTTTAGACTATATTCATCATGTGAATGTTATAATTTAGTTTTCCTCACATTATTATAAATTGTGTAATGAAAAATAAATTTTTGACACCGACTTATTTAACTAATAGGTGGTTAGTAATTAGTATGGTTTTCGAGAGTGATGCTGAGAATGAACCAAATGAGAAACCTCTTTTAATTTAATAACAGACTAATCACCCGGTATTTAATTAGGCAGGGTGTCACTACATCGTGAAGTTAGTACGCATGTGAAAGCTATGGATGTTAATCGTGACATCATTGATCCTAATAAAATTGTCATCTGATAAGAGCGAACATAAATTCATGACTAGTGTGAATAAAGAGGAAAGTGAGTCAGCTTGTGGTGCCCCTGAGCTAAATGTTGCACCAACTGAGTACTGTCGAAAAGTATTTAAATATAGTTCCTTCATTCAGGGCTCCTTTCACACTATGTTCAATCAGTTGACTGATTATCATAAAGAGACTTTCATTATTGAATGTATGAGGCCCCATGGTGTAATAATTGGTTATTGACTTCAAGGTGTAGCGGGTATGGTGTTTGAAATTTTGAAAACATCAACTTCTACCCTGCAAAGGTCAGCCTTAGTCAACATTTGGTCCCCCACAAATACCAGAGGAAAGATGGGTTTGATTTTTCATGTCTCATCAACAATTTTAAGTACCTCAAAGATCCTGCATGAAGACTTATTATGCTTAATATATAAAAAATGTCGAGGGATTGAAAACTGAAGAGTAAAAGATGAGGGAGATTCCCCCCCCCCCCCCCCCCCCCCCCAAATTAAAGGGAGTGCCCAAGAGGTGAAGGTGGAAGAAGAAGCTTTGGCCAAAGAAAAGAGGAAGCATGAAGCTAATCTAAAGTTAAAGGAAAAAGATGAATTGAACATTTCTATTATGTCTGATTATCAATGAGTACTTTCTTCTGATGTTGTTGCTTTGATTGGGGAGGGCTTTTTCTCTCCTCCATATTTACGGTTCCTCTTAGGATATATTCTCTTTGATGAATTAATAGGCAATAATTGTAATTTTTCGTTGTAAATATATTTACAAGTGAAATATAAAGAGGTTTTGTTCTTGATCATATGTGTACATTACTTATCTTATTTGATTCAAAGCTTGTCTATATACTATAAACTATAACCCAAACTTTATATGTGTTTCTTTTCAAATTCTAAGTAGAAAAGTAAAAAGAAAACTAATTCTCCCTCTATATATGACAAATCTTTTGCTATTTTTCAATCCCTTTAAATGGTTTTTCTTCCTCAATATTTGAGAAAAATTGTAACCTGAATCATGTTCTTCCTTAATAACATATGGTACCTCACAATATGCTAGGAACTTTAGAAAAGGGAGTCCTCAAATGTGGTTTACAACAGTTTTCAAAACTAGGTCACCTTCCACAATTTTTATTATTTTCCCAAACTCTCATAAGCTCTAGAGAGTTGTTTCGAGTAGATTTGTTAGTGCATTTTGAAACTATTGACGTGTTTATATAGTGCTTCCAGTTGAATGTGTCTACTCTATGTAAGGATGATACTTCATAAGGAATATCGAGCGGAAGGTACTTTTAACTCCATTAGAAGAATTTCTTCCACTGCATAGACTATGGAAAACGGTATGTATCATGTCGGTTTCCTCTTTGTCATTCAATAGGCCCAACGCGCCATTTGGAGTTTCTTATCCCATGAACCATAAAAATCCTCCATCATCTTGGAAAAAATGTTAACCAATGTCTTTTTTGTGTCCTTAGCTTTTCCATTGCGTTTGGGGTAAGCCAATATTGAACTGTGGTGGATTATTGAATATTTGTCAGTTAACATTGACACTTCCGTATTAATAAATTGGGTTTTATTATCTGACAGAATAACATTGGGAATCCTAAATTAAAAAATGATGTACAATCAAACAAATTGTGCTACCACAGTTGATGTTGCCTTTTTTAAAGATACTATTTCTGCCCACTTCGTGAAGCACTCATTTAGAATCCATATTTCCCCCCTAAATGGAGGTTTAATTATCCCTAAAAGGTTAAATTATCAAGTATGAAAATATAGGGAATTTCTGAAGAATGACTTCTATCGATGATGTATGAATGAGGTTACTATGAAGTTGGCAAGCCATGAATTTTTAAATAAACTCAGACAAATCTTTTTCCATTATTGGCCAATAATACTCAATTGTCATGAGTTTATTATACAACCTAGATCCTCCCATATGAGATGGACCATGAGCTTTCTTAAGGACTTTCTTTGCCTCCTCTCTTATGATGCATTATAACGGCATATTGTAATATCCTCATAGATAAAGATTATCTTCTAGCAGGAAAAAACTTAGAACCCTTATCCTTATCCCTATGGCATCTTCTTTCTTTGTTGGGACAACTCCATCTATAATTAAATTAATGTAGGGATGCCTCCAATTTGTTTGATCTTCCACATAATTACACTCAACTAGTTAGAATAAATCTTGACACTTCGCATATTCTCTTTGTATTGTCATTGCATTTTACTTCATTATTGGCTAAAAATCCCCTTCTCTTTGAATTCTTCTATAGATCGGAATCTAAGTGGTTTCAAAACATGCATCATGAGTTTTAATTAATCACCCTAATGATTCTTCTAGACCCGTTCATCTAGATAGAGTTCCCTCTGCATTTCTGTAGTACAAAGTTTCTTAAAGATTGAAGTATTATGACAACTCCAAAAGCTTTATCTTTCCATCTTTTGTTTCCAACCACCTCCTTATCTCTCCCTTACACTATCAATCATCGTCACTAGGTAAGAGTTCTAACAAAAAAAATGGTGTTGTTCTTCAATAGATCACCACAGTCATAGACTCACCATCCATGATATTTTTTTCCCAATCATGGCATAGGCATCATCATGGAGATTCATTGTCATTGGGTGACTCTCTGCCTTGACTTCATAAAATTACCCTATCAACCTGTGGATAATCTTTTTGTAAGGAACCAAACACAAATGCTTCAACACATATTCAACATTCACTTTCTTAACCACAAGGTTGGAATCTCCTTTCATGTAAAGAGAACATATGCCTCTTCATAGTGCTTCGAGCAACCCTAAAACCAAAGTCTCGTACTCTACGTCATCATTTGGACAATGGAAGTCCAACTTAAAAGATGAAGTAGTCTCTTCCTTTCCTCTGAAAAATATAATGCATATACATCCCTTACCCATATTAGATGAACTATCAAACTCTAATGACATTCTTTTAAATTTTCCTCACAAACATTAGCTTGTAAATCATCTCCTGGTATGTTTTCATGAGGTGGCTCGATTAACCCTGAGAGGAAAATGGATAAATTATCTTTTTACTCTTGGCTCTTGAGAACCCAAGTGACTGCACACTTTATATCATACTCAGAGAAAATGATGAACCACCTTACCGCTCTCCCGATTAAAATTGTCCGTGGTAGCAAAAACTTGATTGGATAAAATATTGCCACTATGTGAATAGTATAACATGTATTTCCTTAGTTTTTTATCTATAAAAACCAATAATAATTAGTGTGTCTCTATACTACTATACATTGCCACTAAATCGTGGATAATTATACTCACATAGTTGACATGCCTCTCTTGTCCATCAATCTCATGAGCCAACAGTGCATAGATGGACCTCGTAGTGGAGGTAAAATTGAGTAGAAAATGAATTTGATCTTTAGTCGGAATCATCATTTGGAGAAAAATGAGAAATCTCTTGAGTTTATCAAAGGCATCCTAGTGTGGTTCCTCCCATTGAAACTTGATGGTCTTCCTAAACATCTGCACCAACGAGTGAGTGATCTCAGATAGACATGGGACGAATGTTCTCAGGTAAGAAATATTTTCAAGGATGGAATTTTTCAGCTCACATCTTAGTCTAACCCCACATCTGTCCAAGGTAGGAAATATTTCCAAGTTATGATATTTCAAGTTAAGAACTTTTGGCAAAAATGGAATTTTTCAGCTCACATCTTTCCAAGTTATGATATTTCAATATTTCCATTTTTTGATATCAAGATAAGAAAAATTCCATTTTTCCAAGTTATGATATTTCCAAGTTATTATATTTCAATATTTCCACATTTTTCCAAGGTAGGAAAAATGCGGGGGTAAGAAACTTTCAGCTCCCTCTGCGTATTTAGGTGTGTCATGTCAAGGATGGAATTTTTCTTATCTTGCTACATCAGAACCCCATTCCGATTAACCAAACACCCCAAGAATTTCTCACCCATTATACTATAGGCATGCTTGATTGGGTTCATCTTTAGCTTATATTTCCTAAACATACGGAAAACTCTTATCAAATTCTCTAAGTGTGAGTCTTCCTTTTTTTGACTTTATTACTAGATCATCCACATAAAACTCTAAGATGACATAAAAGATATCATAAAAGGCCATTATTGTTTTTTGGTTGGTTGCCCCCGCATTTTTCGTACCAAAACGCATGACAGTATAGATGGAGTTACATAAAGAAGTCCTAAAATTTATTTTCTCAATGTTGGCTAGATACATATTGATCTGGTTATATCCTATATAACCATACACAAAGGTTTACATCTCATGACTAGTTTTTGAATTGATTAAGCTATCAATTAAAGGTAAAGGGAACTCATCTTTGGGTCATAATTTGTAAGGATCTCTAAAATCCACGAATATGCGAATTTGTGTTTTATCTTTCTTCCCCACTGGAATAATTCCATAAAGATAAATTGGATATTAAATCTAACTTCCAATAACCATTCCACCTCAACCTTTATTTTGATATCCATCTCGAGTTTGTATGTTCTAGTTGCCTTTTTGATCAGGATTGCTGAGGGCACAACCTTCAACTTTTGGCACCTCACATCGTTGTCTAACCCCACATATCAATGTACTTTCACGTGAAGATATCTTTGTATTCTTGAATGAGCTTGATTATCTCTACATTCTTCCATCCTCAAGGTCTTTCGAAATGAAGATTGGCTTTATTTCTACTCCACCCTCTACCTGAGCAATCTGCTCTAAGTCATGCACTTAGTGCTTTAGATGATCTTTCATACATTCACTCTCAGCTTTAATATCAACAAACTCCTGGTTGTTGGAATTATCAATGACAAGGCACCGCCCTTGATTATCTGAAGAAGATGTTACTTGGGCCGTTTAATACAAGATTAAACTATTGAAGTAACTCAGAACTATTTTTTGAAGAAACTCTTTTCTTTAAATAAAAAAGAATTAATCACAAGATGTGTTTAATAAAACATGCATGAGATTTGTTCAATTTTTTATAACAAGTTTAGTAAATCAGTTTAAATTAATTAAACTCGGCCCAACCATAAGAATGATATGAGGAGATGTACAAAGATTAAGGACAAGGCATTTTTAACGTGGTAAAACCTCACCCAATTGAGGAAACATTCACGGTGACTTCTAAGTCACAAACCAAAAATCCACTAAAATAAAATATACAAGTTACAAACTATTTAACACACATGCAAACTAATCAGACCTATACAAGTTTAGAAATGTACCCACTGGTTTGATTCTAACTTCTCTATAGTTCTGATGTTGATGTGGCTTTCCCAGTTTGCTAACTTCCCCACTTGGTTCCAGTCTTTACGTCGACTCTTGATGATTCAAGATATTATGGCTAACACTTATGTTTTGTAGTGTGTCAAGTGTTTGTGATGGTGCTCTAACACATGCATGCACACATGCACACTTATTTTATACAAACAGTCCTATCAAATTACAAATCAGATCTAAATGATGTTGTTTTTTCAGTTTCTCTCTTCTTTAGAACCAAAAGACCTTATTTTGACCTTTCAAATAATCCCATAATCCAAGGGTACCTTTCTTGAAAGATGTTTCAAGGTCTTAATCAATTTCATAGGGTTTTGAAAATATTTTTGAATTGAAAACTTCCAATTGCGATTCCAACTATGTCAGCAGTCTTGTTTCATAAGAACTAGAAACAGAAAATGAATTTGTTGATTCTAATGTTTTGAAAAAAAATTACAGTACAGTATTCAATATGCGATTTATCAAGATGAGAAACTAAAATGTGCAGATCTATGTGTAATATGACATGCAATGATCACATCTACTATTTCTATGAAAGAGAAATAGAGATCTAACAAGTAATGTCTAAGTTGGAAACAAGATCTTGAACCAAGATGATAAAACACATTAAACACCCTTCAAACCCTCACCAATAACATTCTCAAACACACAAGAATAGTGTTTGGTATAAACTGTTTTGGAGAAATGTGTTTAGGGTTTGAAAACGAAAAAGGGTTTGGACGATTTAGGGTTTCTCTCTCTGCTCTCTCTATTTAGAAGAACTGCCAAAATTCCTAACTGTTGAGGGTAAGCCTCCTTATATAGTAGGATAGGAAGGATCGAGAAGGGCTACCCAAATCTAAGGGTGAGATTTGGTCTAAGGCAATTGACTATGATCCAACGGTGGAAGAACAACAGTGATTTAAACACGCGCTGATTGGTTTAGAGAGGTTCACAGGGATTGGGTTCAAACGCATGCAGAGCGTTGATAAAATTGATCCAAAGGCTGAGAAGGTGTATGAGTTATCAGTCTACTAACAAACATATACGAGGCCGCTATAATGCTGACATGTGTAAGGCCGAGATGAACTCACATGCAAGTTTTTAAAATAATTACACACGCACCCTGAATTCTCAAACGCATTTGGATTCTACCCAACCAAACATTCAGGTGTGAAAACATAAAGCCAGTAAATACAAAATGACCCCAAAAGCTTTTTGAACCACATTTTAATTTCCAAAAAATCATTTAAAAATTCCCAAACAAATATTAAACTAATTTTAAATGGGATTAAACACACATAACTCTCACACAATCATTTTATGCAATATATATGTTATGAATTCAATCCTAATGTGTGTGGGTGATTGAGAATATACCTTTAAATAGTCAATCAAGAGGAATAAAGAGTAGAGTCGGAGGCTTTTTGGAATCTAGGGAATGGACTCAATTTTGTCACCATTTCCAAACTAGATGAGCACTTGTACAATGTAGACTCAAGTGAGTCAAGAGTATAAGGTTCTTCATTATCCTCCAGAATACACTCATAATTTGGGCTAGCTTCCTTAGGAAAATCATTTGCCACTCAAACCTTCAAAGGTGATAGATACAACTTCTCCCCCATAATGTAATACATAAGAAACAACTTCTCCCCCATAAATGTAACACGTGTAAACATAAGGAAAACAAGTAATATCATGCGATGATATGAAAGATAAATGTGCAAAGACAAATAACTCATTAACACAAGCACATATAATCTAACAATGAAATATATGATACTAATTTTGATGAAAATTGAAGCATAAGATATTGATTTAAATAAGCAAAAGAAAATACCAATATGGTCATAAAACATACCAATTTGAATCGAAGATAAAGCAGAAGGAAAACATTGATTAAATTCAAACTCAAAGACTCAAAACAAACATACCATGTTGTGATTACAAGAAATGTCACAATAAAGAGATCCGTAAAAATAATCACAAAGAACAAAAAGTAAAGATTACACACAACAATGATATATGTGGTTCGATAACTTGCCTACGTTCACGGAGAGGTTACTCTTTTATTATAGTGTCTCTCAATATTCCAAGTTGCATCCCCTTTCCCCGGGTCAGGGTATACAATTTATAGGTGCATAAAAGTAGAGAATGAGTTGTACAAAGAACTCAATTGACATGTGAATATATCAAGGAGCACCTGAATATATCTTTCAATATTATTGCTAACTGATTTGACTATTCTGTAAGTATTCTAATGTATTTGAAATAGTCGTGTGTGAATTAAATTATAATTTGGGGTGGGCAACGCTTTAATTAATCCGGAATGGTCGTTTACTCTCATGGGGCATGTCACGATGTTTTTCCAGATTAACTTGGTCATATTTGAGTCGCGAATGTTCACCAGTGGTTCTGCATATACCCATTTGGTGAAGTAATTTGTGCCCACCAGTAGATAATTTCGATTTCCAGATGCGTTAGGTAGTGGTACCACTATATCAAGCCCCCATTGTGCGAATGACCATGGGTTTGTCAGTGACTTCAGGTCCCTGGCGGGCTGGTGGGTCATTGAATAATGCTTCTGACATTTTTCACACTTTCAAACGTAAATTACTGCATCTTTTTGAATATGAGGCCACTAGTAACCCTCTTTAATTTCTCAGAAGTCCAGAGATCTTCCCCTTGTGTGACTGCCTTCATGAAGTTTGTTGAGTACTTGCTCAGTGTCATTTGGGTGGATGCACTGTATATAAGGACTTGTGAATAACTTATTGTAGCGTTTCCCTTCTGGGGAAAGATAAAAGTGAGAAGCCTTGACCTTTATCTAATGGGTCGATCTCTTATTATCGGGCAATATGTCGCTCCGTAGATAATTGATGATGGAATATGTAGACACCCCATTATGTTACCCCCTAACTCTCCTTAGGTCCCTAGTACCTCCCTTCATCAATGTAAACCCAGGTAATGTCCCGAGTACTGACCTGGAGGCCATCGGGCACTCCCCGGCTCAGTTTGACCCAAAAGTCAAACTCTTTGTCTCGACTGAGACTGAATGAATCTTCGAAGGGAACTGAATACCCTTTCCAACGTTCTGCCCCGTGCGCGATTCCGACTTACCATGCAGACGAACGATCCGTTTGCGTTCGAAACCTGACCTAGAGGCCATCGGGCGCTCCCAGGCTCTATTTGACCTAAGTCAACTTTTCATGTTCGAAGGGAACTGAATACCCTTTCTAACGGTCCATACCGTGCACGATTTTGACTTTCCATGCGGACGAACGATCCGTTTGACTTCGTGAGATCACCGAATATTTCTCGATCCCGGCTGACCAAAGTCAACTATCAAAACTGGGTCAAACTCTTTGGAATGTCGAAGTATATCTCCTAACCTTTCCAATGGTCTTCCCCATGTGCGATTCGGACTTACCATGCGGACGAACAATCCGTTTGCGTCCGGACGATTCCCCATCCAATGGACTAACAAATGCTTCCGAGGCATATTTGACCCAAAGTCAACTCCCGAACTCGGGAGAGGTCGAAAGTAATTTCAAAGGTCTCTGAATTATCTTTCCAACAGTATGCCCCGTGCACGATTCTGACCAACGGGTTTCCCTCGGCAGCCTATTTTTCAAAAAAGCTTGAAGCGCACTGCCAAATGACAGGTTCCAGACCCTGCCTATCGGCCGATAGGCAGGAACATATATATGTCGATCGGCACTCACCTGGGCCTATAAAAGGAGGCCTTCACCTCATTTGCAAGGGGAACCCAGGTCTGATAAAAATCTCCCTGAACGAATCCCAGAAACCTCTCTCGAAGGCAGCGTGATTTCAACTTCCAAATCCCTTTTTTTACTTCCACTTTTCATCATCCTTTTCATCAAACTTGGTGAATTAGTCACTCTCCATCATCATCCAAGTGCAAGGGCTGCTCTCCAATATTCAATATCAAGCTCAAGATCTTCAAGAAGGTCCAACTTTCTCCAACTCTCTCTTAAATTCTCTTAAATTCCCAATAACTTGTTTTCTTCTTCAGCACTTTTATTATCTCATCTCACACATCCTATTATACTTTTTATTTAGTATTATTGTATATCTTTTATTTTCATAAAACCCAAAAAACAAGAAAAATAGTGTTTGCTCATAAATTCCAAGTAGGGATTATCACACCTTTTCCACACTTTTCTCACAACTAAAACACTTTTTCTACGCACACACACACACACACATACAAATAAGAGATTCCCCATTTGGATTTATGGGATAAACCACACCCCTCGTTTTGTATGCAAACTACGTGGACTTTGATGCCTTTATAGGCTATGTAGGCGTCTCGGGGTAAAACTCGAGACTCGAGTCCTTTTTCTCACTTTTTCTCTCATTTTCTATCTTCTCTAAATCCATTTTCCTTATATTATATATAATTTCCCTTAGTGATGCATTACTCCATATGCGTTATCGTTCCATTATAACGATCAACGTAGGTGTAATCGCGTAAATCTTATTTTTCTCATATTATTCTTATATCTTCCTACGGATGACTCGCTTTATCTTTTCCATGATACAAGTTGAGAATTCCTACCTCCATTATATATATACACATTCACACATATCATGTGGGGGGGGGGGGGGGAATATAAAGGAAAATAGCAAATATCCATGAGAGACCGAAAGGGCGGAATGGGTACCTAACACCTTCCCATTTCGTAACTAAGCCTCCAAACCCTTCTCGAATCATTTTGGTTTCGCATGCACCAGTATGTATTTGGATGCCATCCTTCGGGGTGGATTCCCCTTTTTTCTTTTGTCTGTTTTGAGTAAAATAAACTGGAGACTCTGAATCTCTCTACATTTTTACACCACATCTCAAACAACGCCAGCCGAAGTGCTCTCAAGAGGGACGCGCGGGACCCGAAGGATCCTTTCCTCCACACGCCCACCCGCATGGCGAGGATCGGGGATGGCCACAGTGGCGACTCTACTGGGGATATGTGTTTTTTTTTTGTGGGCTTGACTCAATTTACATGAATGCTATATTTTCCTATGTTTCCCCCCATATTTGCATGTTCCCCTTTCTCATATGTATCCCATGCTTATGCTTATGTTCACACACTTGTAGAAATTCCTCCATGTACACTTCACACCACGTGTACCTAGGATCACATGTATATCCCCATGTTGCACGCATCACCTATCCATACTTAGTGAACCTTTCGGGGTACTTGTACTTTGCTCCCTGTTTGGCATTATCAAGAAAAGGCATTATCATCATAAGATACTAATAAGAGAATCATGCATGATTCACACGACATCACCAAAGAGCATTTCTATTGACCAAATTTTACCCAGTAACTGGAGGGTCACTTAGTGATGGGCGCTGGTCCGGCAGGTCGCAGTTAGCCTAAGCGATATGACTCTCACCTTCCATTGGCTAAGTACCTTCGACGTATATCGAACGGTTCCCCCACATCGTACCGCTTGACCGAAGTCATGACGGGAGGTATATCGCAGGGAATTTGTTCACATACGCCGAGTATATCGAATTCGTTCTCACACGTACCGTCCCCATGAGGTATATGGTGAGGAAATTCACGTACACTCAGGTATATCAAATGGCTTGTCCACAAGTACCGATTACCCTCAAGATAAAGACGTATATCGTGGAAGTCACGCCAAAGGGGGGAACCCATGTCGATTCACCCAACCAACTGCATACCCGCATATAGGAGTCAGACCTAGGAAACGCGCTTTAGATTGCCTGTTTCAACCCGAAACTCTGTCGAAATTCCGGGTATGCCTGTCGCCCAATTTTCGCGCATTTTTAAAATAGGGACTTGTCCGTGAGCCTGGTTATAAGTCCAAATCGTAGCTTTAGATATATTAACACCCCCACTTTTCCAAGCTCGGGTCCCGTATGGCATTGCATTTAGGAGAATTAAATACAAGTAAAAACATAATAATCATGCTAAGTTCCGTCTCCGAAAACATTTTTCCCTTCTTTATCAAAAATCAAAAAACATTTCTCTCTTCTTTATCGAAAATCCAAAAATAGTTCTTCATTTTTTCTCAAAAATAAATCTCATCCTACGCCTTATCAAGTCGATAACAAGCCCTTGTCCTGGCTCCCTATTGGCTTTGTTCTTCAGTCAAATCACCCCCGAGTTTCATCCGTTCCTCTACTACTTCTTTCGAGTCCGAAATCCATCCATTTCCCATGGAGAATACAGATCAAGCACCATTCATACAGCCGGATCTGACGATAGTCCTAGCTTAGCTCGTGTCCAAGATTGACAACCTCCAAACCGAGGTTCGAGAGATGCAACGAAACCAGGTTCCTATTCCTAAAGATCCCGAGGCCCTATTCCCTCGTGTTATGGGTCCACCCGAGCCTATCTGGGTTCCGAAAGAATATCATCACCCTCCACGTGCCCCTCCTACCAATGGGCCACCGCCTGCCCAGCTTCCAATGCCAAACATTGCCCATCCTATAGCTAACCTTCATGTTGTCGTTGATCCAAAGGAGGAGGAGTTGAATAAAGTCAAAGAGGATCTCAAGATGCTCACCAAGAAGTTTGACCAAGTCAGGATCTCTGGGAATTACGTGGACTACACCTACATGTCTACTTATCCTAAAGCGAGGTTACCCGAGAACTTCAAGATGCCAAATATCGAGAATTTCAGGAGGAGTGGACCCCCAATTGTTCATCTTCACAGTTATCATCGTTCCATGACTCTACTAGGGGCTTCTGAAGAGGCGATGGCCCAATTATTTCAGCAAACTTTGAAGGATAGCGCCCTCCGATGGTTTTTATCTCTTGAGGAATCCAGAATCTCTAGCTGGGAGGATGTAGCTCGAGAATTCATGTCGTAGTACAAATACAACGAAGAGTATGAGGCCACCCGTCGTGATTTAGAGCTGCTCAAACAGAATCCTGGAGAATCAGTCAGTAACTTCATAACTCGGTGGACGGAGCAAGCAGCTACCATGACTAATCGGCCATCCGAGGAAGAAGAGGTAAACATAGTGACGAAGAACTTCTTGCCCCATGTTCGAGCAACGATGGGAGGACAAAACTATCCCCACTTTCGAGCTCTCAGAGAGGCTGGAGTGGAAATTGAGGAAAGCCTCGTTAAAACAGAGGTTGAAACGAAGAAGGTGTCCGGACAGTTCACCTCTAGAAAGTATGACAAGCCTACCAGTGCTACCGTCTCGACCATCAACAACATCTCTCAACCAACCACATCATGGGCACCAGAAAGTTTCCCTGCCCCCATCCAAAGGGAATACACTGATCTCCATGCTCCCCTCTCCAAAGTTTACCAAGACTTGTTAAGCCGAAACCTCATCAAACCCTTGGATCCACATCCATTGCCAAACCCACTCCCAAGAAACTTCAAGATCGATGCTCATTGTGCCTTTCACCGAACTGCCGTCCATACCACCGACCAATGCTTTCACCTTCGGAACATAATCCAAGATCTCATTGACCGGGGTACCATCGCCCCACCATCCAATCCTAACCCAAACACTACTCACAACCCACTTCCAAATCACACCAATGCCATCTTCTTGAAAGAAAACCCAGATTTCGATCCCTCAACTCAAATTACACCCATATACTCTCCTAAACCTCTTCAAATTTTCCCACAACGTTTATATTAGGAATTATATGTGTTTAATGACATAAACCACAACGTTTAATTATCCCCATACTAACTTCCAAGAGTTCACAACAACACCATAGGCCACTAAGTGTATTTTACCTCATCCAAATCTCTAAAAGTCCAAAACCATATAACCCTGCCTTCCCCTAATCCTAAACGAACTTACTAAAGTAAAAGGAGTCTTACTTCTATCTATTAAATAAATTAATTAATTCCTGACATATGCCCGAGCACCCCTCTGCTAACCTAGGTTATTGATTTCCCCTAATACAAGACTTTAATACTCTAATTTGACTTCATGCAAGAAGGTTCCTGAGCCTTAGACCTTAAAATAAAGGAACGACAAGAAAACTAGATTTCGGGGTTAAAAACAGGGGACCGGTCGACCAACCCCTGACCCCCGATCGACCCCGCTTCTAGAGTTTGGCCTTGTAAGAAAAGCAGTAAGCCCATTCCTTAAGTCCCGATCGATCGGTCCAGGGACCACGGTCGATCGCGCTCTCAAATTTTGCCTTTCGAGATAAGCAGTAGGCTTTTCTCTTTAGGCCCGGTCGACCGAACTCTGGACTGCGGTCGACCGATCGTACTAGATCTCACGGCCAACCCCTATTTTTACATACAAAACCTAAATCTCTACCCCTAATTTTCTTCGATATCTCTCAACCGTATTATCTAATAACTTCACCACAACATTTGTACACAACAACAAGTTAATATAATCAACTCAAATCATATATATTTCAAATCTAAGGGTTTAAACACCAAAAGTCATCAAAACCCACAAATGGCTTAAATTCCAAAAACATAACTATTAATACAATTTATCCACACTAAATCATAATTATGCAAGTTAGAAACTTGCCTCACGTTTGTAGTCTCGGATTCTCTACTAGTAGAACCGACTTCCAAGATTAAATCAACAAATCTCCTCTTTTCTCTTCTTTTCTCCCAACTTCCCTCTCTCTCTCTCTAACTCTCTTTTAGGTTTAGGAATAAATGAGAAATAAATGTTCTAGCAAGATTAAAATACCCAAATTACATTAAGTCTAACTTTAAATGATACTATACAATTAAAATGACCCGCAATAACATAATTAAGGTACAACCGGCCAAAAGTACCCGGAATCCAAAAATACAACTTGGTACTTATTTTGACTATTTTCGGACTAACTGTGCCCTCTAAATTGGCATCCGGAATAACACAAATTATTTCATGTTCCAACGTTAGTTTAAATTGTAGCCGTCGCTTTAAGCATAACGACACAATAAAACATAATATAATGCTATTTACATTCACTTAACAGTAAATATGTAAAACTCAGTAAATATTATCTCTTAAATTACTTAAAGTAATATTTACTCCAACTTCCTTTATTTTATATAATTAACCCGCATGGTAAATTTATATAAAAATAATTACTCATAAATAAGGGGTATTACAATTCAAAAATGTAATTATTTCAAATTGAATAGTTAAAATTTGAATTTTAGACTCTTTGATAATATCCGTGCCTTCATGGGTAGGTTGTAAAATATCCCACGCTTCTTTTGACGTGGTGCACATCATGATACATTAGAACTCTTCAGCAATGATGGCACCAGAAACTACACTTATCCCACGAGAATTAAAAGTACTCCATTTAAAGTCATCCTCGGTCTAGTCAATCACATGCTTAAGATTGGTGACATTATTAGTGGTAACAGTGGGAGGATTCCCCCATCTTTCACAAACAACCCAAACGCGCTCATCAATGGCCTTTAACTGTGATTTCATATGGGCTTTCCAGTAGGGATAATTCGACCGGTAAAAAATGGGCATCCGATTATATAAGTGCTCCATCATAAAAATTGCGATTCTTCATAAAACGGATTTTTCAAAAAAATCGATATCGCACAAGTTTTGCCAAAAATAAGGATCACTCGATAAATTAGAGAAACCCGCTCTGATACCAATTTGAGAATTCTATGTGATATCGATTTTAACTAATTCGAAAATTCCAATTCAAACTTATTTAGTTGGACTTAATTTTTAACCAATTTTATTTAAACTTGAACACATACATCTAGGTGGGTAAAATCAAATCATCACAGATAAATTGCCGACACACGAATTTCAGGAAAAAAAACAAAAAGGGAAAATGTTTTATTTCACTATGTAGAGAAAAATCGCAACTTACATACACAATTAAATTTGCAATGAATATCATGCAGATACTCATATAAACGCACAACCTAGAGTCAGCTACAGATCAATCATAGTGAATCCACAAGAACATTCAGGTCTGAATCAGCAAGGAACACCCACGAGTACTCCCAAATGACACGCAGTCGTCAGCCTAGATTTACCCTTTATACAAGAGAAACTTCAACAAGATCGTATCTTGGGTTCCAAAATAATTTACTAAACTATTGGGATTTTTGTGAATTTAAAATTGATGTTTTAAACCCTAAATGAATAAGACAAACTAGTTCTACAGTTTGCAACTTTTGTGTACTGGAAAACATTAGGTATTTTTAAGGAAAAATGGCTCATTTAACACGCTGTTTATAAAAAAGTTGAGTCGGTGACTTCGCTCTAACGAGATCACGATGTCACTTGAATGAGTTTACGTGTCACTTAAACGACTTTGCGCGACATAGCCTTGTCGTTTGAATGACATAGACATGTCGTTTGAACGACCTGAACGTCAAAGATTATTTTTATAAAACTCTACCTCAACACTTAGAAAAAATTCTTTTGACGAAAAACAACGCCTCAGGTTTTCAAAAATAGTTTAAAAAATTATCCTAACACTTTAAATGAACCATGAAGGGACTTAAACGCAACCTTATCAAAATCTATCTCGTAGAGGCTTTTCTATAGAAGAATATTGATATTTGGATTCGTCTTGATGCATGATTGAACTAGATCTTTTCTTTGACATTTGTAGTAGTATACGACATACTCTAATGTAAACAGGACTATGTAAAATATGTCCTTACACTAAATTTGATGAAAAAATAGAGTTAACTTTAAAATTATGGAATGTGTCTAAAAGAACCTTTCTTTCTTCCCTCACCAAAGTATATGACCTAGGGGGATTATATTCCTCCCACTACTGTCTTCTTTCAACCATAATTGCGACTTAATTTTTGATACTTTAAGATTATGTCGTGACTTTTGTCCATCCTTTGAATGACTTCCACCTAGTCATGTCCTCACAAGATGTTCGAGGATTTTCTTTTCAGCATGCAGTTACCCTTCCAATACTGCAAGTAAAATAATATTCACTTCTTAGACCATGCCTTCATTTTCTCGGATTCACTCTCAATATGGGTCTTTTTATGCTTGCCATTCTTGAATTTAGAATTTTCCTTAGCTCATTATCTCCATATTTGAAAGACGTCATTTCACTCTCAAAGTAACCGTGAACATTACAACTCAATAAAGTCCCATAAGATAAGAAATCGTTAATGGCCTGGATTAAACTTGCTTTTAATGTGAACTCTTCATGTTTTCCAGAGTCAATTATTTTCACCCTTGTTACCAATAAAATATTTAATTCTTCTACCAATAGTGCCAAGTAGACATCAATGTCATCAGTTTGTAATTTCGGCCCAGGTATCAACAAAGTTAACATAGAAAATTATGGTCTCATGCATTATGAATAGGGGGTAAGGGTGCTAAGATCACCGACCATAAACTTTGATTGGAGCTTAGAGTGCCAAATGGATTGAACACATCTGTTGATATTGCCAAATGAAATATGTTTTTCATTGGAAAATTTTGGGTAATTATAATTTATGCTTTTCCAAATGATTGATTCATTAGCATGACGCAAGCGATTATCCCGTACTTCTTCCCTAGCGTGCCAAGTCATTACTTCTGTTATCCATGGTATTGTAAAAAATATCTTCAACTTGACACCAATGGTGAAATATCTAAATACTTTAGACACTTTTGAAAGTGTGCCTCTCTTATTATTAGATACATGCTCTGGCACAAATCTAGGTTCCCCACATACCAAACAATTCAAGATTTTTGTACTCCTTTTGGTGTAGTATGCAATTATGCTTGAAAGCATGAATTTATTTATATTTCAAGGACAACCCATTCTTCATACTAAGGTAGTTATTTAGTTTGGGGAGAAAACCCTTTCACTCAATTCAAAATTCTAGATGTGCTATTACCAGACAAACCAAAACATGTCTTCAAACTATGCAAACTAACCATGGCATGTAAAGTTGTGGATCTTTGCCACAGTTAGGGTTCAACGGTTGGTTCAATTTGACTTTCAATCCTTGGTAATTATCATCAAGGTTTATCCCATCACTATCATAAAATTAGGAACCTCCACCTTATGATTCATTTTCTTCCTTATCAGAATCCTCATTGTCTTCCATCACATGAACTCTATAAGCACCGCTTATTCGATTATCTAACATATTACTCTACATGGAGGGATCTTTATGTCCTTTAGTGCTCTCTTTCTTGACGGTTGTGGTGGAAGATGTTTAAGGACAAAAGGATAATGTATTTTCCCATGAAAAACTCACAACCGATAGTCGTCTTGCATATTCCACCTAAGCAGATGTAATTCAACTATTTTCCATTCAAACACTTTCCTATTTCTATAATTCTCATAAGGAGAAGATAACTCTTCATCATTAAGACACCTCTTTATGAATTTTACAAACTCTTTGGCACTTCTATGGTACACATACTCGAGTGTAATTACCTCACCCATCCACTCTTTATACATAAAATACCCCATAATAGCTTGTAGAAATCATTACCTACAATGTGTGAACAAATAGGTTGTTTTTACAAGTTAGGTTATCCCCATGGATAGTTGAATCATTAGTTAACTCAGACACAAGCATAATCTAATTAACAACCTATCATGTTTAAATAACAATTTTGAAACGTTAGCATGTTGGTAACCACCTAAGCCTCATATACATACCAAATTGGAAATTATGGTAGAGCATCCATTATGTTCATAATTACATTTACGACAAACAATATCAAACTCACAAATCCTAAAATCCTTCATATTTTTAAACAAATGCATAAATTATTTTTTTTAAACAAAATGATTACATTTACTACAAATAAACATATATATTCAAGCCCAAACAAATATCAAAGTCAAACATTCATATTGCAAGAATGTTCAAACCTAGGTTTTGAACAAATTGTTTCTAACAATACTAAGTTATACATTTATATACATATATTTTACAATAAACAAATATATATCTATTGAAGATGAAATAAATATCAAATTGAAATTACTCAAACCTTCAAACCAAGGTTTTTCACACGTTATTTTCTAACAATATCAAGTTATATATGTAAATACAATTATTCAACGACAAGCAAACACTATATTCAAGCCCAAACAACTATCAAAGCGATATTATTCAAACCTAGATTTTGCACAAGTTATTTTCTAACAATATCAAAGATATACATGTAAATACAATTATTGTACCACAAACAAACACATTTATTCAAGAACTACAACTAAATTTATATATGTCAGATATATAAACCATTTCATATATGTACATACAACAAAATGTAAAATTAGTGTTAAATGTGTAAATCATACCCAAATTGATATATATATATATATATATATATATATATATATATATATATATATATATATATGTGTGTGTGTGTGTGTGTGTGTGTGTGTGTGTGTGTGTGTAAATCATAAATTTGGATGAAAATGGTGAGTTTCTTTTCCCTAGGAGAGAGAGGGAGTCGGGTTTATGAGAGAGTGGAGGAAAAGTGTAGTGTTTTGGTGGGAAAAAAGGGTTTTAGAGCTGAAATCCCCATTTTTGTCAAAAGCCTTGTCACGGTTAACGATCGTGATAAGACCATGACAAAAAATAGGCAAGGTTGTTATCACAGTCATTGATTGTGACAACACAGGCTTGTTTTTTTATCACGGTCAAGAACCATGATAATAATGGTCTAGAAAAAGGGGACATTTTTACTCTTTTGGTGTAGTGCAAGAGTGTAGGGCATTTACAATATATATTTCGTCCAAATTGTGATTCATGAGTCATATGGATTATAAAACTAGCTTCAAGATCTTGAATGTTGATGAAGATTTTTGGAGAGGTAAATCAATAACCCAAAGTGGTTTGGAAAACCGAAATAAAATAACTACCGAAGAGGGCACAAATAAGTATGTTAATACTCTTACACATATCACTAACTTGAGAAGGGATTTATGTACCATTATACCACTTGTAGGATTTTTTAACCTTTAAGGCATCAAAATAGGCCTGCTCTAATTTTTTAATATTGTACCGTTTAAGTTTAATTATTATTTAATAATTTCATCTCATAAAAAAATCAATGGTATCCTTTCTGTTCCCCTTATGTCACAAAAGTTCATGAAATATTTGAATTTTGTAAATTAATGATACACACCACAAAAGTGTTGCAAAAGACCATCATGTTGAGCATATGAAGGATCTGAATAAGAATCCGGTAAATATATCATCTTTAAATTATGTTTCATTTTAGTCCATGTGGTGATAGAATTTTTATTTTCTAAATGTATCTTCCTTGATGAAATGAATGCCATTATTATTGGGACTCAGTCCCACCTAACCAAGAAAAACAATCTTACATCACCTCTAGTCATTCAAAAAACACAATAGGTTCTACTACAAAAGTAGAAGGTATTGTAACTAGGTTACTCATATTTATTGAGTGATAATAATCATAACCATGATGGTTAGATTTTGGTAATGGGGGTACAATGTATGGCATTAGTCGTATGGAGTGGGTGGATGGGGTAACCATGCGGATCATATATACTAATGGTTGACTCTAGACAGTGTTTCTTGTGTTGAATAGGCGTGATGGGCTGATCATACAAATGATAAATTCTTATGGTTGATTATATACGATATTTATCTTATGGACTAGATGGGGTGGGGTAACCGTATGTATCGTATATACTCATGGTTGATTATGAACAAGTGAAAACTAAGCTCAATAAGATATAAAGAAAATGAATTAAGGAGATGGTTTATTATTATTATTATTATTATTATTATTATTATTATTATTATTATTATTATTATTATTATTATTATTATTATTATTATGATCATTATTATTATTATTATTATTATTATTATTATTATTATTATTATTATTATTATTATTATTATTATTATGATCATTATTATTATTATTATTATTATTATCTTTTATAATAATTTTTTCTAAGTGGTAAAATTTATATAAACACGTGATTATGGACCATTTGTAAATGGCACTAATTTATAAATTAAATATATTGATCATAATTGATTTAAAAGCAATATGCCTACCTTAATAACAAGATGACGTTCATGTAATGTGATAAACATATGCCAAATGACTTTTGTAAAAGAAGTTGGATCAAGTACAAACTATAGTAGTTCTCCCAAAAAATCAAGAGATGGAAGGCGATTACTCTGAATCATAGGCGTACTGAAACATCTCTGCCATAGATTTTATCTCTTCCCCCATAAATTGTATTTATGGATGAATATTAAAATTCATCGTAGCCTTCGTGCATGTTGAATAAGAGTTTTTATGTCTTGAGATTTGTATGGTGAAGTTTGATGTCATTTGAATGAGAAGTATTTGTCATTCGAATGTTTCTTTCAAAAGAAGATCGAATGAACTTTTATCGACTAAGAAAATGGTTGATTTCCTTCACTCTCTGGAATCTCGTTGGAAATCCGCGTTCGAAGGTAGTACAGAGTCATTCGAAAGAAGAGGATTTGCCATTTGAACGAGGTACTTCTTACGTCCCATTTAACCTTAGACTTTGGATTTATTAGTTTCATCCTTCTATCTTCATAGGTCTTCTGATTGGCAATGGTATAATCCTTATTAGGGTCTGTCGTAGTTGTGTTTTATGGTCAGAGACTATATTCTGGAGTATGACTTGATCCTAATAGAAATACATGGGTTCGAGATGATCCTCAGTATAGATTGGTTATCATGTTTCGATGCAACCATCGAATTCCATCGGTATAGCATCTCAGTATCCCTTCCAAATGGTTCTCATTGTGGCCATCCCGAGCGGCGTTGGGAGGAGAGATATATCCCCTCGGGAAGGTTACGTCGTGGTCTCGCTCCCCTCTTTGCAAGGTGATAATCACCCAAAACTGTACATTTTATACCCCGAATAGTTGTACTTTAGTTGCTATTTCTCGACAATATGGGTCTTATGTGCTTAAATGTTTATCATGCAGGCTTAACGTCAATTGCGGTGTCAAAAGCTATATTTCAAGGCAATTGCGCGTTTTATGGAGCTAATACCTCTTCCGTAACCTTACCCGAGCCTAAACTTGTCCCTAAACCGTCACCCAAGACCCGTGTGTGTTGGTTTGTTCCCTTTTTATTTTATTTTAATTTTTTAGATTTTTAGTTTGAGTCATTTTAATTTTAGGATTATTTTAGCATTTTTTAGGTTTTATTTCCTATTTTTATATTTTATTTCTGTTTTTATTAATATAATTTTATTTTATTTTATTAAGTTTTTAGTTTTAGTTTTTATCTTATTTTATTTTATTTTATTTTACTAGGATTAGTTTTTAGGAATTTAGTTTTATTAGATTTTATTTTTCTTATTTATTAGGACTTTAGTTTTAAGTTTTTTAGATTTACATTGTTATTTCTTTTTAGTTTTATTTTTATTGAGTCTTGATTTTAATTTTTAGTATAGGAATTTAATTTTTAGTTTTTATAAGTTTTATTTTATTACTTAGATTTTATTTTTATTTTTAGTTTTATTTTATTAGGGTCCAAACTAATACACACACACACTTAATATCCTACACCCTAAGCCTCACCCTCACACTAACATCCTACACACTCAAACACCCAATTACCCCTACTTCTTCTTCAACCTCCTAACACCCAATTTCTCTCTCCTCACCCACCATTAACAAACACAAAACCATACATTACCACCTCTCTCTCTCTCCTCGCCAATGAACACCTCCGGCCGAGCCACACCCCGCCGCCCAGCCGAGAACCCGTCCCCTCGCCTGCGATCGCAGCCCCCCTGCGTCACCTACCCGCCGCCGACCTCAGACCTCTTCCTCACTCGACCAAACCCGGTCGGAGCCCACCATTCCAAACCCGGCGACGCCCCTACCCGATCCAGCGGCGGCGCTTAAACCCACCAACCTCCGGCCAAAACTCGCCTTCACCACCATCCACCTCTCCGGCACTGATCGAGACCACCACCTCCGACCCCCTGAACCTCGGAGCTGCCATCTCGGATGGCTGAAGCCCGGAACCCCATTTCAGCTATCCAACTCATATCCACAAACCCATTTTGAAGACCCATTTCACCTTGTTCAAACCAAAACCCACCATCCATTTAACCCATTTTCAACCCAAAACCCAAAGACCCATTTCACTTTGTTAACCTATTTCTCAAACCTCCAAAGCCAAGCACCACTTCCTTCAATCTGCCAATCCAAAAGCCACGATCTGCAAAAACTAACTAAACCCCAAATGCCCCATGTGCCATAAAACCATTTAACCCCTTTTCCTATTCTACCCCCTAACTAACCTCTTCTAACCAAACACCAAAAATACCCCTCAAATCAAATTTGAATTTATCCTCACCTCACACCCCCATGCACATGTGCTCTCACCATTCCCACATGCACACCCTTGCCAATTTCCATTTTTACCCCTCATGCTCCATGCCTCCTATATATTGAGGATGAAGACCCATTTGAAGAGATCTCAAATTAGTTTTAAGCTAGGTGTGATAAAATTCTCCCCACCCCTCTATGTTGAGTATTTGCATTTTTAGCAAATACCTCAATATAGAGGTGTGTGTTGAAAATTATCTCTAGGATAAAATTCACCCCACCCATCTATTATGGATTTTTGCATTTTTAGCAATTATTTCATAATAGATTGATGTAGTGAAATTTATCCCTTATGGGAGGTAAATTCTAACCCATTACTTTATGTTGAGATTTTGCATTTTTAGCAATTATCTCAATATAAATTAATGATCTAGAATTTATTTCTTTGGGTGAATTCTAATGTACAATTTTATAATTTTAGGATTTGCATTTTTAGCAAATCTCTTTTATTATTTAATTGACCATTATGAATTCATCCACTATCCTTTTTAATTTTTAGTTTGTAATTTTTAGTTTAGATTCAATAAATACATGAGTGAGGGATTATGATTGAGTGATTTTTAATGTGTAATTGAGAGATTGTTGATGCAAATGAAGATTCCATTTCAATTTAAGGCTCAAATTGGTTTGATCTATTCCTCTCTTTTACTTTTAGTTTAATCCTCACATGATTTCAATTATGTATCTCATATTTTTGGATGATGATTATTGAGGGCTAATCTCCCATTTATGGGATGAAATTTTGAAGCCCTTATGAGCCCAATTTAGTTAGTTTACTTTTTAGCTCAATTTTGTTTATCTCACCTTTCTTAAATTAGCTTTTACTTCTTAATTACTAGTTATAAAAATTAGTATAGTTAGTTAGTTAAAATATTCCCTTGAAAAATTCAAAAAAAATAGAAAAAGTAAAAATAGAAAAAAATATAATAAAATGCAAATGAATCTATATATATGTCCTCACCAATTTTGTGTTTCACCCTTAGATTTGGATTGACTCCCTTACTTACCTCTACACTAGTTTTGTTATAATTTTGTAGGTTCAAGGGAATTTTTGATGGATAGAGAAGTTGCACAACGACAAAATCTATGGTAGAGAAGCAATTTTTCTTTTTATCAAATGGCGTCGTTGCCGATCTTTGGAGCTTGAAGCACTTGCGAGGGTTACCTATTTGTGATTCATTTGTATTGCATTTTTTTATTTTTTTTTTAGTACCATTTTTTTTTATTTTAGAAGGATTGTATTAGGACTTTATTATCTTGGCTTGTATTGCGGTGCATATGACACCATTTATTTTTCATTTAAAATTGTAATAATTGAAGCCAAGCGTGATCGGGAAACCGGACAAGGTAGAGAGAGGGCGTCCATTGGCGAGGATTTAGAAGCCTCTCTACCTTGGGTCGGTAGGACTCCCGGGGACGACTGAGATAGGCGTGATCTCCCCCCGGTTGACTCAAATTTTTCGGCACCCCACGGCCTAAAAACCGTGGGAAGTATATTTCTTACACCCTCGCGCCTCTCCTGTTAGCGAGTTAATTCTTTTGTGTGCTCTTGTGTGATTTTATTCTCGCATTTATTTTTTTGAATGGTGTGATGAATTAAATTACTAAGACCTACACCCGGTCACTCACGAGAAGGGATTTCATCACCCGACTCACTCGCTTATCATTGTGTGCTACCCTAGCCATCATTAAATTTAAAACCAATCAACTAGGTAGCCCACTAGGAGAAAATTTTGCAAAGGCGATCACTCAGATAATTCCGTGATTTTTATCGCCCGCGGACTTAATTAAAATTTGACTACCCTCTCACTAAATTTGAAGATAAAAATTGGCTATGTGCTAGTTAGGAAATTTTCTTGACTTGTGTGTGTGTCCAATTCATTTTTTTGGTAGTCTATTTTAGTTAGTCCGTCCAATTCAAAGAGTCCATATTTTTTTCCCACCTTTTCTTCCAAAAAAAAAAAAAATCCAAAAATATTTTCTTTCAGTTTTATAACAAAAAATAAAAAAAAAAAAAACATTTTCTTACTTTATTTTTAGAAAAATCCAAAAATATTTTCTTTCTTTCCTTTTTAGAAAACTCCAAAAATATTTTCTTTTCTTTTGAAAAAAAAAAAAGAGAAAATCTTGAAAATAAAAAATAAGGCCGTGATCGGTGTTTCTTCACCCTCACATTTGCCAAATTATCCAGCAAGACTGACGCTTCAGTCTTGTTTGGGGTGATTCTCATCACTCCAATTTTTCTGCCACCCCGCACATTCATTGTTCTTATCCTTAGGGTGAGAATGGTTCGGTCTGGCTGAAGACATTAAACTTAGCGCTACCGGGAGGCAGCCCGCGTTTCTTGTACTAGTCTCATCCTGTTTGGGGGTGGTGTTTCACATCACCCTATGCGTTCCCTGTTATAGACTTGTACACCATTTTTTTTTCTTATCACTTACTCAGGTTTACTCTTGCATTCACATGTCCACTTCATTAGCTGTTCATTCTGGTAATCTCTTTCCTACCTTATGCTCTAAATTTTAAAAATCATTTTACCTAACATCGAGGACGATGTTCCTTTTTGTTTGGGGGTGGGGAATTTTATCAAAATCGTGCCTCTTTTGAAAAATTTTGATTTTTGAACCTGAATTTTAAAATTTTTGTGCAGTTTCTTTCATCTCACTCATTGATGTGAATTTTAAATCATCCATCTTTCAAAAGTCTAGGAATCAAGCTAGAGAATATTTTTTCTAAATAGCTTATGTAATACATAATAAGGCATTTTGCACCATGAATTTCTAGACTCAACAAAATTCGCGCACTTATCACGTCATTACGGTTAGAGTTTAGGAGTACTACAATTCTAAAGAGAACCTTAAGGATCACTAGTAGAGACTTTAGCTTGTGAGATTTGTGCCTTTCACCCTTTTTGAGTGTTTTACTCAATCTCCGAGTCACAAGTTGATTCAACTTCTTTTGGGTCCGCACTTTAATTGTCGTATGATCTCATTATCTTTCATAAAATTTTGGCTTGATCACCGAGAATGACATCATTTTCGAGTTGTAAGAAACGCGTGTCTTGAAATTTGTCCCGATCACTAGGTTTTCACCATACCTTCACTCATACACCAACCAAATTTCATTTATCATACATTCATACACCTTCCATTTTCCATATCATCACCATATACCATACCGCCCATTTCCATATCCACAGAGAATAGTGTTGAAAGTAAAAGGAGAAGATCCGTCATAGAGAGTGTTTGCATTTTTAGCGAATATCTCTCCCAAAGCCGATTCAGATGGAGAAAAATTTGATACAAATCTATGTTGGGGTTATTTGTATTTTTAGCAGATTTATCTCATACATTGATGCGTATTTGGAAAAGAAAAAAAATATATATAAGAAAAAAAAAAGAAAAAAAAAAGTAAGTAAGTAAAAAAAAAGGAGATGATCTATCATAGAGAGTGTTTGCATTTTTAGCGGATATCTCTCCCAAAGACGATTCAGATAGAGAAAAATTAAATACAAATCTATGTTGGGGTTATTTGTATTTTTAGCAGATTTATCTCATACATTGGTGTGTATTTGGAAAAGAAGAAAAAGAGAAAGTTGCAGTCAAGAAATAAAGACATTTGTTCGTCTATGAGTGATACACTCTTCTCAGATATCCACCATCCATCCATCATATCATCATCCCATCCTATCCTACCTACCTCATCCCAAACATCCCACATCATCATATACCATCCTTTCCATTTCATTTTCCCCTCACCCATATCATACATATATTCCCCTAGGTGTTCGGGCAAATGAAAGTCAACGTGGTGAATAACTCGACGTTCTCACTATAGTGATTAGCATTCTTTCATGAGATCAATTTTATTTCTATATGTTCGTTCTTTCTTATGTGTGTGTGAGACGTTTGAACTTGATTACATTTACTCACCTCCTCACACACAAGAGCGATACACTGACCCATATCTCGAAAGTTCATTTGAGAGTGATATATCTAGTGAGATTTGAAGTTGAAACGTTGATTCCGACAAGGCAATCTAGGAATTACTCTTATGATTCTCGACGCGTTTTGACTGATTCACACTACACACGTTGAGTTCTAGGAAGGATGTGCCTTGAGTATTTACTTAGCTAAACTTTTACATTTCTAGCTTGTATTTCTGAAAATATTTCTCATGATGGATTGTGCGATTATTCTACATCTAATAAGAGACTGATTGCCTTTTAATAAATTTTTGCAAATAAGAATTTTGTGGGTATATTCCCTGCAAACCCTCACGAGACACAACTCGTCCTGTAGGGCAACCTATAGGTTTAAAGGCTTGTTGCACATGCTAAGTGCAATCTCAAGTGCCCGCGAAAGTGGTACACTTTTGGTTTCTTATCTTTCTCTGTCTCTCTATCTTATTGCTCGAGGACTAGCAACGCTCTGTTTGGGGGTGGTGTGATAAGCACCCAAAACTGTACATTTTATACCCCGAATAGTTGTACTTTAGTTGCTATTTCTCGACAATATGGGTCTTATGTGCTTAAATGTTTATCATGCAGGCTTAACGTCAATTGCGGTGTCAAAAGCTATATTTCAAGGCAATTGCGCGTTTTATGGAGCTAATACCTCTTCCGTAACCTTACCCGAGCCTAAACTTGTCCCTAAACCGTCACCCAAGACCCGTGTGTGTTGGTTTGTTCCCTTTTTATTTTATTTTAATTTTTTAGATTTTTAGTTTGAGTCATTTTAATTTTAGGATTATTTTAGCATTTTTTAGGTTTTATTTCCTATTTTTATATTTTATTTCTGTTTTTATTAATATAATTTTATTTTATTTTATTAAGTTTTTAGTTTTAGTTTTTATCTTATTTTATTTTATTTCATTTTACTAGGATTAGTTTTTAGGAATTTAGTTTTATTAGATTTTATTTTTCTTATTTATTAGGACTTTAGTTTTAAGTTTTTTAGATTTACATTGTTATTTCTTTTTAGTTTTATTTTTATTGAGTCTTGATTTTAATTTTTAGTATAGGAATTTAATTTTTAGTTTTTATAAGTTTTATTTTATTACTTAGATTTTATTTTTATTTTTAGTTTTATTTTATTAGGGTCCAAACTAATACACACACACACTTAATATCCTACACCCTAAGCCTCACCCTCACACTAACATCCTACACACTCAAACACCCAATTACCCCTACTTCTTCTTCAACCTCCTAACACCCAATTTTTCTCTCCTCACCCACCATTAACAAACACAAAACCATACATTACCACCTCTCTCTCTCTCCTCGCCAATGAACACCTCCGGCCGAGCCACACCCCGCCGCCCAGCCGAGAACCCGTCCCCTCGCCTGCGATCGCAGCCCCCCTGCATAACCTACCCGCCGCCGACCTCAGACCTCTTCCTCACTCGACCAAACCCGGTCGGAGCCCACCATTCCAAACCCGGCGACGCCCCTACCCGATCCAGCGGCGGCGCTTAAACCCACCAACCTCCGGCCAAAACTCGACTTCACCACCATCCACCTCTCCGGCACCGATCGCGACCACCACCTCCGACCCCCTGAACCTCGGAGCTGCCATCTCGGCTGGCTGAAGCCCGGAACCCCATTTCAGCTATCCAACTCATATCCACAAACCCATTTTGAAGACCCATTTCACCTTGTTCAAACCAAAACCCACCATCCATTTAACCCATTTTCAACCCAAAACCCAAAGACCCATTTCACTTTGTTAACCTATTTCCCAAACCTCCAAAGCCAAGCACCACTTCCTTCAATCTGCCAATCCAAAATCCACGATCTGCAAAAACTAACTAAACCCCAAATGCCCCATGTGCCATAAAACCATTTAACCCATTTTCCTATTCTACCCCCTAACTAACCTCTTCTAACCAAACACCCAAAATACCCCTCAAATCAAATCTGAATTTATCCTCACCTCACACCCCCATGCACATGTGCTCTCACCATTCCCACATGCACACCCTTGCCAATTTCCATTTTTACCCCTCATGCTCCATGCCTCCTATATATTGAGGATGAAGACCCATTTGAAGAGATCTCAAATTAGTTTTAAGCTAGGTGTGATAAAATTCTCCCCACCCCTCTATGTTGAGTATTTGCATTTTTAGCAAATACCTCAATATAGAGGTGTGTGTTGAAAATTATCTCTAGGATAAAATTCACCCCACCCATCTATTATGGATTTTTTCATTTTTAGCAATTATTTCATAATAGATTGATGTAGTGAAATTTATCCCTTATGGGAGGTAAATTCTAACCCATTACTTTATGTTGAGATTTTGCATTTTTAACAATTATCTCAATATAAATTAATGATCTAGAATTTATTTCTTTGGGTGAATTCTAATATACAATTTTATAATTTTAGGATTTGCATTTTTAGCAAATCTCTTTTATTATTTAATTGACCATTATGAATTCATCCACTATCCTTTTTAATTTTTAGTTTGTAATTTTTAGTTTAGATTCAATAAATACATGAGTGAGGGATTATGATTGAGTGATTTTTAATGTGTAATTGAGAGATTGTTGATGCAAATGAAGATTCCATTTCAATTCAAGGCTCAAATTGGTTTGATCAATTCCTCTCTTTTACTTTTAGTTTAATCCTCACATGATTTCAATTATGTATCTCATATTTTTGGATGATGATTATTGAGGGCTAATCTCCCATTCATGGGATGAAATTTTGAAGCCCTCATGAGTCCAATTTAGTTAGTTTACTTTTTAGCTCAATTTTGTTTATCTCACTTTCTTAAATTAGCTTTTACTTCTTAATTAGTAGTTATAAAAATTAGTATAGTTAGTTAGTTAAAATATTCCCTTGAAAAATTCAAAAAAAATAGAAAAAGTAAAAATAGAAAAAAATATAATAAAATGCAAATGAATCTATATATATGTCCTCACCAATTTTGTGTTTCACCCAGAGAATTGGATTGACTCCCTTACTTACCTCTACACTAGTTTTGTTATAATTTTGTAGGTTCAAGGGAATTTTTGATGGATAGAGAAGTTGCACAACGACAAAATCTACATTAAGAAAAGCAATTTTTCTAGCTATCACAAGGTGCTTCGGTCGTTGGTGTGGGGGTAAATCTGAAGTGATGGAGTCGCAAACCTATTTTTCACAAAATAGGCAAAAGAACATGTTGCCACTTCGAGAGAACAGCATCAAGGACAAACTGATGCATACGAAACTAATAGTTCAAAGGTTCGAGGGCTAAGTTACGAAATGGGAAGGTGTTAGGAACCCATCCTGCCCATTCGATCTCTCATGGGCAAGTGTTATTATCTTCCTTTATATCCCCGTGACGTGTGTGAGCGTGTTTGTATAATGGAAATCGAAATCATTCAACTCGTACCATGGACAAGGTAGATTGAGGTCATCCATAGGAATGTTCCCAAAATAACATATTCAAAAAGTATGATTTGTGCATAGTCACGATATTAATCGTTATTAGGAAACGATAATATGTGTTGGACGAAACACAAACATGCATGATATATATATATATATATATATATATATATATATATATATATGAAAAGGGGGAGATTTTAGAAAATTAGGGAATTTGGGAAATGGCAAAAATTGGAAAATTGGACTCGAGTCTCGAATTTTAATCTGAGATGCCTACGAAGACTATAAAAGCATCAAAGTCTACGTAGTTCGAATGTATCATAGGAAGTGGAGTTTATCCCATTGACCCTAACGGAATTTTATTATATGTGTATGGGTAGAAAAATGTGTTTTTTAGGTTTTGGAAAAAATGTGATGGATAATTCTGTTTGGAATTTACGGGTGTAACCCTCTTTTATTTGATAAAAGTGCAGATATTAATGTGCATGAACTAAGGTAAGAACTAGATTATGAATCTAATGTATATTATGTGAAAACAAGGAATTTAAAGAGAGAGGGAAGGAATTGGACCTTGTTTTGGAGCTTGATCTTTGGTCTTGGATGAACTCCCTTTAGTGTTGATGAACGTTGATGAGATAGAAGGATATTTTTACAAATTGGGTATGAAAGCATGATAATGTAAGCTTGGACGGAACATCACATGAGTAACTTCACTGATTTTGAGGGAATGTTGATAAGATCCCTAACGCTAATGGATCTACTGTTTTGGTTCCCTTTGGAGTGAGGTCATGCCCTCATTTTATAGGGTTAGGGGGTGCCAATAGGACTACCCCAGGGAGGTGTCTATTGGCATGTGATCCCAGACACTATACCGATAGGCAAGGATCTGGACTTGGCAATTGGCAGTCTCGTGCAGATTTTCCTAAAAAAATGATCATAGAACACAAGTAGTTGATCCTAATTGCTCATGGTGAATACCATTAGAAAGATATTTCAGAGACCTTCAAGAGTCCTTTGGACCGCTCTCGGGTCTTGGAGTTGACCTTAGGTAAAATGTGGCCCGAAAGCGCACGTCGGTCTTTTGGACGGGAGATCACCGGATGGAAATGGATCGTTCGTTCGCATGGTAAGTCAGAATCACGTAAGGGGTGGACTGTTGGAAATTTTTGGAGATGTACTTCTACATTCCAAAGATTTTTGCTTAGTTCATAAGGTTGACCATGGTCAATCGGGGCTTGGAAGTGCCCGGGGACCTCTCGAGGTAAAACAAATTGTTCGTCCATACCGTAAGTTAGAATTGCGCATAGGGCAGACCATTGGAAAGGGTATTCAGTGCCCTTCGAAGATTCATTCAATCTCGTTTGAGCTAAAGAGTTGATCGTGGTCAAACGGAGCCCGGTGTACTTCAAATCGATTTTTATGGGAAAAATGATAATTTGTCCCAACGATTATGCCATTTCATGCACGGAGCAGACCGTTGAAAAGGGTTTTTAGTGCCCTTCGAAGATTAAAAAATCTTTTGCTCTAACGGCAAAGTTGATTGGGGTCAATTCAGGGTTCGAGAGTTCCCAGTGGCTCTAAATCGGTACTCGGAGTGCGACCTAGGGTTTGTCGTGAAATGGGTAGGTGCTAGGGACCTAAGGGGAGCCTTTGTGGGTCTTATAATGTGGTCTCTACAGAGCCCCTCGACGAGTGAACTTGGAACAAGTGATATCCATCAAATAGACACCACATGCTAAGTTCAGTTGTATGGACCTTGGGGATGAGAATGATCGATTCAGGGGGTCGAGGTCGATGTTGAGGACCTAATTGGATGAGGATGATCGATTCATAGGGTCGAGGTTGATGCTGAGGGCCTAAGGTGATGTTGGGGTAGCCGATTCTGAGGACCTAAAGGAGGTGAGAAGGAAGGAGGCAACCAATTACATGGGCCGGGGTTAGTTTTGAGGATCTAAATTATAGCGACCAATTATGCGGGCCGAAGTCAAGTCTACGGGATTAAAATAGGGGTGACCAATTCTGTGGGGAAAAGCCAATTCTGAGGACTTATGTAGAAGAGACTAATTCTGAGGGTCAAAGCCAATTCTACGGGCTTATTTAGGGTGAACAATTCTGCGAGTCAAAGCCAATTCTGCGGGCTTATGTAGAACTGACCAATTCTAACGGTTGAAGCCAATTCAGAGGGCTTCAATTTGGGTGACCAATTCTGTGGGCCGAAGTCAATTCTGCGGGCTTATTTAGGGTGACCAATCATGAGGGTCGAAGCCAATTTTACGAGCTTAAGTAGAAGCGACCAATTCTGAGGGCTTAAGATAGGGGTGACCAATTATATGGGTCAAATCCAAATATGCGGGCTTAAGTAGAAGTGATCAATTCTTAGGGCTTAAGATAAGGGTAACCAATTTTGCGGGCTTAAGTAGAAGAGACCAATTCTAATGGTCGAAGCCAATTCAGAGGGTTTATTTGGGGTGACCAATTATGAAGGTCAAAACCGATTATGAGGGTTTAAGTAGAAGCGACCAATTCTGAGGGTCAAAGATAATTTTGAAGGCTAATTTGGGGTGACCAATTATGCGGGTCCAATCCAATTATGTGGGCTTAAGTAGAAGCGGCCAATTCTGAGGGTCGAAGCTAATTTTGAGGGCTTATTTGGGGTGACCAATATTGCGGATCAAAGCTAATTTTGCGGGCTTAAGTATAAGCGACCAGTTTTGAGGGTCGACGCTAATTCTGAGGTCTTATTTGGAGTGAACAAATCTTCAAGTCAAAGCCAATTTTGCGGGCTTAAGTAGAAGCGACCAATTCTGAGGGTCGAAGCCAATTCTGAGGGCTTAAGATAGGGGTGACCAATTTTCTGGGTCAAAGCCAATTCTGCAGGCTTAAGTAGAAGAGATCAATTCTGAGGGTCGAAGCCAATTCTGAAGGCTTATTTGGGGAGACTAATTACTAGTCAAAGCCAATTCTGCGGGCTTAAGTAGAAGCGATCAATTCTGAGGGTCAAAGACAATTCTAAGGGCTTATTTGGGGTGAACAATTTTACAGGTCAAAGCCAATTCTGCGGGCTTAAGTATAAGCGACCAATTCTTCTAAGGGTTGAAGCCGATTATGAGGGTGTATTTGGGGTAACCAATTCTCCGGTTCAAAGCCAATTTTGCGGGCTTAAGTAGAAGCGACCAATTCTGAGGGTCAAAGAAAATTCTGAGGGATTATTTTTCCTTTGGGAAGTTTGGGGACTTCACTAGGGATGTATGATCTTTTTCTGGGGATTTGGGGAGCCATTGGATTTTAGGTTCCACTGGGGAAAAGGGAATGATCCAAGGATTTTTAGCCGGGGAATCTTTTTCGAATTTTGGAGCATCCTCTGGAGACATTTCTTGGGGAGAATAGTTTTCTATAATTCCACTCGGGATGTATAAAATGTTTTTCTTGGTGAAAAGGTTCTAAAATTAATCTGGTGATTTTAGGAATTTTCTGGGGATTTTTTGAGATTTTTGGGTGTTTTTTTGGACTTTTTGTACAAAATTTTAAAGGGGGTGCCGATCGGCATAGGTAGAGGCGTGCCAAATGGTAGAGGCACAATCTTTTGGGGTACCTCAAGAAGGTGTAGGGTCAGTGCTGATCAGTGGGTTACAGGGAGATACTGATCGGCATGCACCTTAGCCTCCTATAAAAGGGGGGGGGGGGGTCAACTCATTTTTCACAATTTTTTGACTTCCATTCTTCTGTAATTAACTTCTGTAAATCGTTCTAACGTCTGAAAGTCAAGAGATGGCTGAGTACTCAAGCGCCGCTACTCACATGGAATGGGTGAATGCCGACGATTAGGGAGCGTTAGAGTGGAGGGATAGGATGCCCCTTGCACTGGGAAACGAGAACTCATTCGAGCCGATAGTGGATGATCGAATTCTTTTATGTGAGCCCTCGCATCATTATTCTTCTAGGTTGGTGAACCTTGGCGTCTATGTAAGTATTGAATGACCTTTGGTATTCTTTTCCTTTTTTTCTTGACCAGATTGCTTTATTTCTTAAATTTAACAATGGTTTTATTTGTTTCTTCAGCATTCCGACGTCTCCAATTCGACTATACATGCCCAAGGGATGATGGGGTTTAAGGATGTTTGGGAGCACCTTCCACCTATGATGCACTAGATGGTGTCATCAATCGGCTTTGGGAGATTGGCATTTACTCTGGATGATAAACCCCATGCTACGGCCGTTATGTGTGCTCTAGTGGAGAGGGGGGTGGGACACTACCCACACCTTCCATTTTGGCTTTACAGAGATAATGGTGACTCTCATTGATGTGTATCAGTTGCTAGGGCTCGACAGTGATGGTGCTCAAATTGAGGTGGATAGGATGTTGAGGGTGACGGCGGAGGCAGTGATGGCAGCATTAGGTGATGTGGAGAGGGTGGTTTCTGGGGAATCTCTCCATTTCTCTTATATGAGGGAGTTATTTTTTAGGAGGATGATCTATGAAAGCGACGGGTAGTAAGTGCGTCAGATGGGCCGCTTGTTCATTTTGTTGGTGTTATGAGGTTTTCTGGTGGCGACGTCGTGCACTTGTGGTTTTTGCCATTTTTTAGAGTGTTCTCGGACATCCGTCTTTATGATTGGGGGAGCCTGACTTTCGCGACCCTTTATTATTCTATTGATGGATTTATTAGGTGCTACCAATAGTCTTTTTCTGGAGCCACGTATCTTCTGGAGGTATTCTTTGTATTTTTTGTATTTTTCCTTTATGCATTTGCATTTTCCTTCATGCATTTTATTCTTGATTTCTTAAATGTTGTCCCTTGTCCTTTGCAGACGTGATTTTATGAGGTGATTGGGCTAAACACCCAGTTGACATATTTAAAGGATGACTTTATTGGGTACTTCTTTCAGATGTACCGGTGGCAGAGGTCCAACCGACAATCGAAGAAGTCTATCTCTCTCAAGACAGTGCATCAGGTTTTGAATGGCTAGATGAGCGAGTGTCACTACACCAAAATGTTAATTTTATGACTGCCTTTTTGTGACTGCTAATTGGGGTGACAAACTTATCACTCCCGGGAGCAGTCACAAAATTATTTGTAACTCCCATTAGGATTTATAAAATAAAGGGGAGTAAAAAATTTGAGTCAATTAATTTGTCAGCGCTAATGAGAGTCACAAATGTTACCATTTAATTAATTTGTGACTCCTATGAGCAGTCACAAATTTATAACTGCTATGAGGAGTCACAAATTTTGATCTAAGTACTAATTTTGTAACTGCTAATGACAGTCATAAATTTGTGACTGCTGGTAGCAGTCATAAATTTTGGTATTGAGTTAATTTATAACTGCTATCGACCGTCATAAATTTGTAACTGCTTTCAACACTCACAAATTTTGGCCAACTTTAATTTGTGACCGCTGGGAGGGGTCATAAAATTTTTGCCCTACTTTAATGTAAATCGATTTTGCAACCTCTCTCCTGTCACTCTGTAGAAGAACTCCCGCCCACTGTAGAAGAACTCCCGCCTCACTCACTGTGAAGAACTCCCGCCACATTTTGTTAAATCGATTTTTGCCCTAGTTTTCATTTCGATTTTGCCTTAGTTTAATGTAAATCGATTTGCCCTAGTTAATATAAATCGATTTTTTCCCTAAATTAATGTAAATCGATTTTTCCCTAGTCTGATCTGTTAGCAAGATTTGTTAATATGTTATCACGATTTGTTAATGTAAATATGTTAATATGTTAGCATGATTTGTTAATGTAAATATGTTAGAACTAATGACGGGTTTGTTAATATGTTAGCACTAATGATGGGTTTGTTAACATGTTAGCACGATTTGTTATCACTAATGATGCGTTTGTTAATACGATTTGTTAATATGATTTGGTAATTGGGTTAGTTTTTCAGATGGGTTTTTGGTTATGGAGGAGGTGAGAGATAAATGTGTGGGTGTAGGAGATGATGAATAGTGAGGAGAGAAGAAAGTTATAAAGGAACGAGAAATTATGGGTTTTTGGTCATAAATTGATTTTGATTTCCATTTCCATTTTGTTTTGCTCATTTATATCAGTCATAAATACTCATATTGAGATTTGGGTCATACAATTTGTTATTTTGTTTTCCTCGATGATAAATACGTATCAGTCCAACAAGTTTTGTGCTAAGTGAGTCTATCTACGCATTGTATTCTGTTCTGATGCTTCGTTGGGTCAAAATTTTCATATGCTTCGTTAATAATTTCATATCTGATGCTTCATTAAATCTGATTGTTTTGTTGTGAGTATATCTACACATCGTTTAACCTCTTTCATTTTTTTAATATTATCTTGTTTGGGAATATGTTAGATTTTTTCAATAATCATTTTATACTATTCATATTTATTTTATCTAAAAATTAATTAAATAATCATTGTTTTATGGTCGTTGAAGTTTTAATGTTTTGTGCTTGATCGGGTTTTCCTGTGAGTTTTAATGCAATCATTGGCCAGAGATTATGTTCTAAATATTAGCTCAAACTTCATTTAGTTTTATAATTTACTGAGTTTCTATTTGTTTGTATTATAGAATTAATGGGGTTTCCACAATATGAAGAGTGGATGGGTGAAAGTTGTAGAGTGGGGCAAGTATACGTTAATGGGGTTAAAGACTTTGTGAATTATGCAATGAAGAATCTCGAAACTGATATTATCCCATGCCCGTGCAATCGTTGTAAAAATGGAAAACGCTTGAAAGGGGAAGATGTAAAAGTACATTTGTTTCATTGGGGTATGCAAGCTGACTACACGTTTTGGCATTTCCATGGGGAGAGGGAATTTAAGTATATTCCAGAAGAAATACTTGTCAATGAAATCGTTCACACAAATGGTGACCCGTTAGTACATGCTAGGTTAAACGATCTCATAAATGATACGTATGAAGTGCACGCAGCACAAGAAAAGCAAGATAGTAGAGGGAATGCTTTAGGATGTGAGGATCATGTTGGCAACGATACGGACAAAGTTAAGGATTATATACGGTTAAAAGCAGCAGCCGCAACACCATTATACCATAACTCCAACCTCGACCACATAAAGTTATATGCCATGGTTGGGTTGCACAACTTAAAGAGAAAATTTGGCTTGTCAGGAAAAAGTGTGACGGCAATACTCCTCTGGGCGAAAGATTTGCTCCCCAAAGAAAATACACTGCCAATAAATTATCCGATCATGAAGGATAATTTGAAAGGTTTGGGTATGAAATACAAATCAATTCATTGCTGCAAGTATGACTGCATTTTATACTATAAGGAGCATAAGGACAAACGGGCTTGTCCTGTATGTAAGGAACCTAGTTATGAAAAAAAGATGATAGTACATAATAAACGTTTGTTGAAAGTAGATACGCAAATACCTAAGAAGGTGTTAAAGTATTTCCCTTTAGGTCCTCGATTGAAGAGACTTTACACTATACCTTGGATAGCAGAGGAAATGACTTGGCATGGTCGAACGGAGGTGGGTGAGAATCTCATGTGACATCCGATTGATTCATCTGTGTGGAAATCTGCAAATCAGCGATACCCGGACTTTACTACAGAAATACGCAACGTTCACCTCGGAATATCAACCGATGAGTTTAACCCGTTTGGCAAATTGAGCACAGATAAGAGTATATGGCCTGTGTTTACGTCGCCTTTAAATTTGCCCCCGTCATTGTGCATGAGAAAGGAGTTTTCAATTTTGTCATTGTTGATACCAGGTCCAAAATCACCGGGTAGTGACATTGATGTTTTCTTAGCGCCACTAATTGATGAATTGAATGAGTTATGGGTTGAAGGTGTGAGAGCATTCGACTCATACAAAAAGGAGGAATTCATTTTGAGAGCTATGTTGATATGGGCAATTCATGATTTTCCTACTTATGGGACCTTATCTGGGTGCAATGTACATGGTTACCTAGGTTGTCCTATATGTGAAGAGGAGACTGAAGCCAGCTGGCTTAAGAAAAGTGGTAAACTTTTTTATCATAGTCATCGAAGATTTCTACCCCAAAGTCACAAATTCAGGTCAATACGAAGCAATTTTCTCCCAGAAGGCACCGAGACGCGACCACCTCCACCAAGACTTTCTGGTTTGGCAATTAAAGAAAGGTCATTAAAGGCTGATCAAAAGTTGAGGGGGAAACACCCCATAATTTTGGCCTAAAAGTGTAAAAGAAAGGATGTTGATGTGAAAACGGCGTGGTCCAGGAGATCAATAATGTTTAATTTGCCATACTGGAAGGAACATCGTGTCCGACATGTGATAGACATAATGCACGCTGAGCATCTCGTAAGAACATGCATTGGTTGTTCTCATTTCAAGGATGGAGAAAAATCCCGTGAAGATCTTCGTGATTTGAAGATTAAAAGATCATTATGGTTGAAAGAAGATACAAACACTGGAAAAAAGCATATGCCAGTTCCATCTTATACTTTGAGCATTGAAGGAAGAAATATGTTCTTAGAAACATTAAAGGGCTTGAAGGTCCCTTTTAATTTCTCATCCAACTTACGCAGGATTGTCTGGGACGCAACAAAAGATTTGAAAAAGTGCAAGTCCCACGATTGGCATGTGATAATGCAACTTATCCCTCTGTTGTTCGGACACTGTTTTTCGGAACACAAGGATCTTCGAAGGGCCATTCTAGAAATTATCTTATGTTTCTCCCTATTGTGTGAGAAAGTTGTCAACAGGACGCACATAATGGAAGCGAAAGAAACTTTGGTCGAGGCTATATGTGTTTTGGAGAAGCACTTTACTCCCTCATTCTTTTACATAAGCATCCACCTTTTAGTGCATTTATGCGATGAAGCACTTTTATGTGTACCAGTAAGGTACCGATGGATGTATCCGTTCGAACGATTAATGAAAACTTTTAAAGATTACGTTAAGAATACACGGTACGTTGAGGGGTCCATTGCTGAGGAGTACATTATGGAAGAGGCTTCCTTGTATGCAAAGGAATATATGCCTAACCCAAACGTTGGAGGTCGTGAACGCTTTATTGATGAATTAGAAGAGTTTGCTGATGAGGAGGCCCTGGGGAAAGGTAAGGTAGTGAAGCTAACAAGTACACAATATAACCAGGTGGCTCGATATGTATTCGAGACGCATGAAGACATAGATAAATGGAAAATGTGAGTTTATTAAAAGTGTTTTGTAAAATAATGTAATATGTTCGATGTTATATTCGTTAGAAATTAATATTTTTAGTGTTTTAACATAGGCAATATAATGAGTACGGGCATGCAAAGAGGAGGAAGGGAGGCGCGAGCACAGACAATGACTTTAGGCATTGGGTAGCTTCCGAGGTGACTACAGTAATACCTCACTTTTATTTACTGTCTTTGCAACATATTCACAATGCAAATACTTTCTTGGTTTCAATTATTGAAAGCTGGTGAAGTATCGACGAGGGTTGCACGTCTAGCAAATGGGCCTAGTTTTGTAGCCAAGGAGTTTGGACAATATCGTGTCAATGTTTTTGTGTTCTCTTCAAGCACACACGAGTTAAAACTCATTGGAAAACAAAACAGCGTCATTTCATATAAAGCATTAACTCATTTCAGGGCAAGCGCAAAAGATAAAAACTTGATAGAAGCTGAGATGACGTATAATGGGATTATAAAACAAATTATGCTATTAGATTATATATCTTTCAGCATACCTGTATTTTACTGTGATTGGGTGAAAGTGGAGGACAAGAATGCATGTATGGTCGACCCTGACACCCACATGGTGAAGGTTGAGTTGGCCAAGTTGAAGAGTAAAGACAATGTTAATGATGAGCCATTCGTTTGTGCATTCCAAAACTTAAAGCAAGTGTTTTATGGAAAGAGCCCCAACAATGATCCATGGTCTGTTTTTTTACATTCTCCTCAGCGCTTGACTACATCGGTAGACGATATAGAGGCACCTATCGAGATTCAGTCTATTCTGGATGACAACCCAGAATTAAAGAAATTATTAAACGCATTAGAGGAGTAGATGTTTAATTATGGCATGTTATGTTGGTTTCAGTTATCAAAACTTTTATAATATGTTGAAAAGGTATAACTTATATTATATTTTTTATATTATTTCCTTACTCTTGTATTACCATATGAACTAATTCATAAATATAAAAATGCAGAAAATGGCGTCCGAGAATATAATTCCATCATCCAGGCCAGAAAGTTCAAGTCATAATGAACATTCTGCCATTGATTCTGGTGCTAACGTTTCCCTTAACCTATTTGGTTTGCTAATAGGTGGCAAGAATCCTTTTAAAGCTCGAGCCTTATC
This sequence comes from Sambucus nigra, assembly GCA_949130495.1. NCBI lineage: Eukaryota > Viridiplantae > Streptophyta > Magnoliopsida > Dipsacales > Adoxaceae > Sambucus > Sambucus nigra. The sequence continues at coordinate 289,557,927 of OX422218.1, read as the reverse complement.
TTTGTTAAAATCTTGTATTGGCTTAAAATATGAGAGTTGGGATACGGTTGAGCAAGTAAAAAAGGACAACTTGTGGGATACGCTCATGAAAGAGTTCAATCTTTCGTCCGACCAGAAGGAGGGGTCCATGAAAGCCATTGGTATTCAATTGAAGACTTTTAGAAGTAACCTCCGCTCGACTTATTTTAAGGGATTGGACAGTGATGGGATAAAGGCCCTGAAGGATCAAGTACCGGAGAAAGAGCATATCCCTGTTCGTGAGTGGAATGAATTCGTCTCGCGCGAAGCATCTGAGGAAAAATTAAAACAACGACACCAAGGCTGGGTGAATAGGGCTAAAAAGACTGACGTCCATTATCTTGGTCGGATGTCGTATGCTGAGAAAACAGAGGATATGGTATAAACCCTTTCTTATTTTAATGTGTATATATATTATATGTCTTGCTCAAATAGTTAATGGAAAATTAATTTATAGGTGCTTAACAATAAACAACCTGTTGATCGTTCGGAAGTGTATTTCGAAAGTCGTAGGCGGAAAACTGGGGAGTTTCACCCAAAGGTAGCTGATGATATGGTGAATTTCGTAATCTCAGTTATAATAATTAAATTCCTTCAAGTTTCGTCGTTCAATGGTTCTTCAAGTTTCGTCGTAATAATTAAATAATTTTGCAATAAAAATTGAGTGAGCTGAGAAGTAGTCAAGGTTCTTCAAGCCAAAACAGTATTGATACAGAAGCATTGACTGCCTTTAGAGGAAAAGATACTAGGGGGAGACTCATGGTGTTGGACCCGTGTCCAAAAGTAAACTTAAGGCAATTGCTCCTATAGTATCACAGTTGACTAGAGCAAAGACACGAGAAGAAAAACATGATGAGGATATGGCATTTCTTAAATCACCCGTTACCATGCTTTTAAGTGCTTCTGAATCGAATGGATTGAAAATACCAAATCCAAGTCCTCGCAATTATACTCCTGTCCCACATCCAAGTCCTCGTAATTACACTCCAGTTCCGCATTCAAGTCCCCATGATTAAACTCCAGTTCCGGATTCAAGTCCCCATGATTACATTCCTACCCCCCCCCCCATCAACTGAGCCAAACTTTGGAGATTTAACTGATCCTCTACATGATCCATATGTAAATTTATTATATTTTTCAAATCAGAGAAAGATTGCAAGTAGGCAAGTTGTTGCTTCAGCTGCTACTGGAACGGTGGTGCATGGCCATCAATTGCTGATATTTGAACGTAAGGTTTACGTTAGTAGTGTTGAGCCAGGAGAATAGAATCATCCGTTGTATCGTCGAAGTCATGGGGCGGGCACTATTAAGGATGCCGAGAAATCTTGGGTGGTTTGGCTGTTGCTTTGTTTATCCTTAAGTGATCCAGAGTAATTTGTCTTGAGAAATTTGAACAAATTGTCAAAGTGAACAAGTAGTAGTGTTTGAACTCTATTTTAAATATTAGTAATCTAATTTGAACCAATTAGTAATCTGTTTTGAATGTCTTCCGATCTAGAACCCGACATAATTGTTAAGTGTGTGAAATTTAGTTGGAACGAAGTCGGAAGAATGGGAAGAATAGGTGTTCACATTGTGAATTACGTCCTAATTATATCTGCGGATTTACAACCGAACATCGTACGCAGCAACCCCATTAGAAGGGGTGATTGGGTTCGATAAATTCTCAAATTTGGTGCCGAGCATCCCCCGGCACGTGTGGGGTTGCATTTTTGGTTCCGGACCTGTTACATACATTAGATATACCATATGGGTCCAATAAATCCAGTTGAAGGTGGCCCAATGATCAAATTTCATGAGATTTAGGAAATTAGCAAAGCAGAAAGTTGGATTCCAGCAAAGCATAAAGTTTATCACCAAATCGATTCGACCCCTTCCAGTAGCCAATTAAGGGTTTGCGAATCGATTCGGGTTACTTCCGAATCGATTCAGCAAACCAAAAGTGTCAGGTCTCTACATCCGAATCGATTCGGTTTATCACCGAATCGATTCGCCCTTAGACAGTGTTGAATTCGAGAGTTTCAAATCGATTCGGTTTAACTACCGAATCGATTCGGTTCACCTGGTCACTTAAAAATCCCTCATTTGTTTAAAACAACTTCTCATTCTCTCTTCTCCCTTAGCCGAAGACCTCCTCCTCTCCCATATCATTTCCTTTATTTTATTCATTTTCACCCTCATGGCTTCCTCATCCAGGGCATCCTCATCTAAGGTTACTAATTCAACCCTCTTAAATTGTTTTCAAATCTTATTTAGTGTTCTTTATATAAAAGTAGGGCTAAATGCATTCTTGTAAAATCCACATTTTTCTGCAGGAAACTTCATATTTTCTCATTGTTTGTGATGTGAATCCAACAAATACCACTTGTTTATGTTGCTTTGATGATTAAGTTGTATTTGTTGGGGTTGTTTCACTTTGAAAATGCCATTTTCACCCTACTTTCTATACATTGCACACTATATGTTCGATAAAATGCCTCTGTGAAGGTTTTGTGCGCTAAAGCTCCATCTTCGCACCTTTTATCGCACATTCTTGTTGAATTATCCTTGTTTGAGTGTGGTGTGCGTTGGTTACGTCTACTCGACCAATGTTTCCCAACGCGCACCCTCCGAACCTAGTTTCCCCAAATTTCACGATTACTTTGATTTTATGCATCGCACTTATGGTGTGTGTATTGAATTAATGTTTTGTAGGTTCCTTCGATCACCAAGCCATCATCCAATGCGGTACTGGACGGGGAGGCGCTGGTTTTGAATCTTTTCGTTCCAAGGATGAGATGGAGTGGTATCAGGCCATGTTCAAAACCAGTCGCCCGATTCCTATTGAGAAGGAGGTGATTTTAGATGAGATGTCGGCTTCTGTAAGACGGTATTTAGCCAAATTCAATTGGGAGGCCCATCTGTCCATGAGAGGGGAGGTCAACGAGGACCATGTGCGCCGTTTTTATGCTTCTCTAGTATCTACGCGCGGCGGCACGTATGAAGCGTATGTGAGAGGGAGGCGAATTACTATTTCTAATCCCATCTTGGCTACGCACCTTACTGGGGCTTCTAACCCCAAGCTCTATCATTACCTGGTCCTCGCAGATGCGCCTCAGATTCCACAAGAGGTACTTATTGTGCGTCTTGCACCCGGTAAGATTTGGGCGGAGGAGACTTTCCCCACTTCGGGCATGCCCGATGTACATCGTATCCTCCATCTCATCGCCGTTAATTCCATCATTCCAACTCAGACCAAGGCTGTCCTCCGTTATAAGAAGGACCTCTTCTTATACAGTCTTTTAGGGGATAACATGGTCATCAGTCTTCCCGCCCTCATGTTGCATCAAATAGTGAACGCTGCCTATAGCGAGAAGGGAACCACAACTCTTCCTTTTGCGCGACTGATTTCCTGGATTTGTAGGGATGCCGGATGTGAGGTCTTGGGCAGCGACAAGATACCTAGGCTGCCCAAGGTGTTTAATGATAAGACCATTTCTAAAATCTTGGGGCAAGATTATTGGGAGAGGAGGAAAAAGTGTATGTTGGATGCTTCTGATGCCCCTGATGCTCCTATGTCGGATATTCCGAAAGTGCCTCATCCAGTCCCACCTCCCGTTCCTCCTACTGTTGACCCCATTACATATCTCGGGGTGTGGATGGATGAGTTACAGGCTAATTTTACTGTGTTTCGGGGAACCTATATGGAAAACTTCGCAGCGTTACAGGGTGATTTTATCGAGTTTCGGGACACTTATATGATGAACTTCGCATCCTTACGGGCTGACTATCAGCGAGATACTTCCATGATTGCCCGGGCACAGATGGATTTGTTTGCTCATATTCGTGGGGGCGAGGCTGCTGTGCCTCCTTACCTTTATGATCCCTATACCCCTCATGACCCCACCGCGCTCGAGTCCTCGAGCTGCCATCCGGACCATATGTAGGGCGTTGTCATCCCGCTTTCTCTGCTGCTAACTTTTGTGGTTCTTTATTTTGATTTTTGGGTTTGTAACTTTGTAGTTGTGTAGTGGTGTGGGGAAGAGAGAGTACATTTAGTCTATTTTCTAATTTTGGTTTTTTTGCCCCATGTACACAACTTGTGATTATTAATGAAATTACTCATTTACTTCTTCTCTACTTGTTCTACTAGCTTTAATTTGCATTTAATTCCATCTCTTGTATTGGTTTGTGTTTAAACTAGATAACTAACTTAATTATGTTGTTAACAAGCATGTGTAGTATAGTTTCAATGATGAGTAGCTAGACTTATGATTGGGGATCATAATCCCACCTTGGATGCTTGAACTTCATATTTAGGGTTTGGTTTATAATTTTTCTAATGGTTTATAATCCCACCTTATATTTGCACTTGAATCACAAGCTTTATTTAGAGCGCACCAATGCGTCATGTATGAAACCTGTATTATTTCTTAAATATGTACTACCCTGCCGAGGTCTACTAATCAGCAAACCATCATGTTCATAACTTTGTAGTTATTTGGTACCAGTAACTGTTTATTTCTATACTGCTAAACTCTCAAAGAGAACATCTCTATTAATTATATGACAGGTATGTGAATTACTATTTCATAAGGTTTATTTGATTGTTGTATTAATAGTATGGGGGACTTGATTGAAAATATTCAAGAATGGTTTTTATGTACCTATAAATTGTCACATATGCATAGAATGCTTCTGTTTTACAAAAAATGAATGTATATATATATATATATATATATATATATATAAAATAAGGAGTAAAATGTTGGTCACTATTTAATAAGTTGACAACTTAATCAAAGGCTAGGATTAAACCAACAATGCAAGAATCCAAGGGTTGAGATTATTTTGTTAAATTTTCCTCTTTAGCCCTTTTATTTTTTATTTCCCCCTCTTTTTTACCACTTGATTCCTTTCTTCCTCATATTCAAAATTCAAAAACAAGGTTAAAATAGGAAATTATATGTTCCATTAGGACCCACCACATAGAAAGAGACACGCAAACATTACACCCTCTCTCGATCGATTCTCAACTAAAATCAGCAAGCAACTCTCTCTCCTCTCTCTTTCTATCTCAAATCGATCATATGCATTTTGGTGGAAATATAGGGTTTGAAGATTTGGGTAAAATCTCTACCATTCTCTCATGAATCGGTAGTCTCTCTCCTCTTTCATGTTTCTCACTATTGATTTCTATTTCATTTTACACTGCTACGCCAGATATTTTGTGTATACATCATAATGTTAATAGGTAAGTAGTTCACTTATCTTTCAGATATGTTTTGTTCATATTAAAATAGATTTTTAAGTCTTATGTTTACTTTTTGTTTCTTATTTGATGTCTTGACACCTTACTGAAATGGGTATTCAACTGGGGTGGTTGTTTGAACACTCTCTCTCTTTATCCCTAAATATATGACATAATGATATTTTTCTATGTTGGTTCCTTGGCACCTATATGTTCTCTATTTTGTATGGATATATGGGTTCATAGTGCTTTTATTGTTTGTTTCAAACTCATGGTGATTTGGGTTCCACTCAAGTTTAAAGTGTTTTAGTGTTCTTTTAGTTTTATTAGTGTTCTTAATTTATTCCTCATCTAAATTTTTTTAATATATGCTTTACATGATATATTTGATTTGGTCATCTTGAATTCATTATCTTTGAAAATTTGTTGAACAAAGACAACTTTTTAGGGTTTAAGGACGGTTAAAGTTTTGAAGAGAAACATAGGCTACGGTAAACATGAGTTTGTAGTTGTAAAGTTGAGCTTAAAAAATATTTATTCATGTGGTTATATCTCACTAAGCTTGATTATTTGAAATTTTGATCTCACTTTAGATGAATATAAATGAAGTTTGCAGGGGTGTTCCCTTTGTTACAATTTTTAATCGCAGAAAATTGTTTCGCTTACGACTATTAATATGGATCTGTATGAATCAGGATGTGAGAAGAGATCCTATTTAAAAATTGGTTCTTCTAAAACTTAGAGATACAAAGATGTTTTAGGCGGGCCCTTATTTTTTATGTCTTTTTCTCCACCTCTTCTTGAAATACTACCGAAAAATGTTTAGTTTTAAATTAGTGGCTTTGGAGGCCGTTGACTAAAGAAAAAGGTTTGGGAACTTGAATTATAATTGTCTGATGTGATGCTTTCAAAGTTATATTTGTGGATTTTGTGAAATTTGATCGTGATCGTTTCATTATACATATCTATATTTTGTTAGAAATTGGTACTTTGACTTGAATTTAAATCTCAGACATTTGTATGTTGAATGATTGAACATTTTAAAGTGTTCAAACACGGGCAATATGTATGCTTTGACTTCTTTATACTCTTTCGTCTATTCATTGAATTTTGTTTCAGTTTCATGGTTCGTTTGGATGGTTTTGGACAATGACAATGTTCCGAAGGGTTTGAGGAAATTTTAAGGGTGTCTAATCTTTATATTTCTTTGTTGAACATTAGGTGTTTGATAAAATGTTCAAATGAGTTGATTTTAATTTTTAGCGAATCTTTAAATTTCTTTGTATTTATTTATTTGTTCATTATTAATTGGTTTTTAGGTTTATGAGTTTAGGAATTTTCAATACGTAGGCGTTACGAATTCTATGGTAAAATTGCATCTCATTTTTATGCTAATATGTTTTAGGAGAATATTTTTTTAGGTTCTCTTTTTTATTTTCCCCCATTTTTTCATTTGCTATCTCTTACTGATATTTTAAAGTTATAATGTTATTCCATTATTTGATTCAGATATTTTACAGATAGCAAATGTTTGACAAATATATTACAGGGGTCTTACCACATGTCCCAGTAACATAAATGAGTTATTTTCATGTTTCATTCTAAATCATGACTACTACTTTTGTATTTTAGAACTGTGAGACTGAGTAGGCCTGTATTTTAGTGTTATCCGCATAGGTGAATATATATCTATTCAGCATCAATGCCTATTCACTAATGGGAACAAATTTTTCTTTCATTTTTCAAGGAGACTACCTACCTACAATCGAGTTCGAAGATGCATTTTCAGGAACATTATCGGAGATTCCACAGAGGTTAATGTTCAAAACATTTCACTCTAGGAACGAAAGCTTCTTCTTAATCGCCTACTCGATCATGATTGGAACACCTTCTTCCATCGGATGCGATGTCGATTTCACACGTAAGTACCCTCCATATTATTATTTCGTTATCCTCACACCTCACCACTTCCACTACCACTACATACAACAATACCAATTCCTTATGCCTCATTCACTATTTGTTCAGTGCAGACTAGATTTTAAATTTCAAAAGATTGAACTAAGGATTCAGCATTTGGCCACTGAAAATTTTGTCCATGTTGAAACTAGAGCATTGACCACTATTCGTAATCTCATCTTTAACATGATCGAGGTAAGCTCTATTTTTCATAAATGTTCCTGTTGTATTACTGATGTTCCCCTAATTCCATGTCTTTCGAAATCTCATTAAGGATTTCTTAAGGAAATTGAGGCTACATCAAGGCAACTGCAGAAAGTTGACAATTCTGGATGATATTAGTGGATAATTAGACCTTCCAGGTACATTACAATAATCTGAGTGTTATCCAATTGAAAGTTTTCTTTTATGCTTTTGGTTTAGTTTAGAAACTGAAATACTCCATTAGCTTAACTAGGCCTTCATGGATCTTCTTTAGATTTGTTTTTGGACTAGGTTGCATGGGTTTACGATTATTATCCTATCGTTATTTAAGATTTATTATTTTTTATTGTTAAAATCACAACATAAACTATTTTTCCATGAGTTGATTGCGGTGATCCTGAAAAATTAATTTTCTTTTGTTTTGCAGGCCTATTTGGAAAATATGGTCAGAAAAAGATTGATTTTTGAAAAAATATTACACTTGCTTTAATTGTACTTCCATTATTGGCAGATTTAAAATGTTGTTGATTGTATTGTCATTATTTTCTATTCTTAGTTATATGTGATTTTGAAATTGTCATTGTAGTTCAATTTAATAATATTTTGAGTTAGAACATCTAATAAGTCATTGTAGTTCTATTTATTTGGTATGAGTTTTGTTGACAATTCACTCACTTTGAAATTTGATCATATCCACAGGTTATGAAAACAAGAGTTATGCTTGATGTATGACAAAATGACACGGTGAGTCATTTTATCCATTTTGGCACAAAGCTCATATACTAATGACTCATTCTACTTCTCTCAATCACTAGCTTAATGAAAACACTGTTGATTTTGTGTCTTAAAAGAAGTTTTAATGTCGTTTTATCTTGGAACGCTCTTGAGGATTTATGTTGTTTCAAAATTATTTCTTAATTCCATTTTCATTTCTGAATGGATGATAGTACCATGAGAGAAACTTATTATCCCTACTTTTCATTAGTTTTGAAAAGCCGGTGATGTAACGGCTCTGAATCTAAGTCCTCATGCCTTATTTTACCTCTTCGCTGCCCGCAGCCTCATTCGTACCCCGCCACACCCATGAGCCATGGTAGAAAAGTAAAAATTCTAATAGTACATGATACAAACCACGTCATTTTGGATTTTTACTGGAGTTTAGTGCATGTTTTAATTGCTTATCTATTTTTTTTAAATATAGTACATACATGGTTATTTTTATTTCTACTTCTAGCTAAAAGCGGAGAAACCTAAATGGTAATGAAAATAGTAATTGTGTTTTAAGAGGCATTTGGAAATTATTTTTTAATTTCCAAATAGTACTATCGAATGCATAGTACTATCGAATGCATAGTACTATTTGTTTTTGGGTCAGTTTTTCATTACCCTGGATGCAACTATTTAGTCAGGTGATGACAGGTGAGGGGGAACATCATTCAAAACATATGTTTGTAACCTTAGTATCGTACTGTTTAGATATTATTGTAATTCTTTATTTTACTTTTATGATTATCTTTATAAATGTTTAGTTGTATATTAATAGTTTGGATTTCTCTTTATTTTCATTTCAATCAAATGTAGAGTACTATTTGTTTTTTGGTCAGTTTTGTATCATCCCAGATTTACCTATTTAGGTAGGTGATGAGGAATCCCATCCTTCATCGTTCAAAAAACATGTAGATCATCAAATTATCTTTCCATGGCCACTGACCGTGTGTCATTCTGACTCCGTATGTGGAAGTTATGCCCATTTCCGGAAGGTTTCGGTACTTTCTTCTACTTCAAGGGCATTTTGGTAATTTCATACTGCATAATTTGGAGGGTTTCAAAACATAATCATGTAGATAATTGAATTAGCTTCGCGTGGGTTCCGACCACGCCTCATTTCGATTCCGTATGAGGGAGTTATAGCCGTTTCCGTGCAACGCGTCAAAATTGGTTCAAAGTGGAAAAGTAGGCTGCCTCGAGCCCAAGGCAAATTCCAAAAGTGCGATCGACCGGTACCAAAATAGAGGTCGACCGGTCCCATCAGATATGGACGAAAATTGACTTATTTTGGGTTTTTTGGCTTGGTTTTGTTTGGGGTTTGTTTTGGGGTATAAATAGAATGTTGGGGGCTTTTATTTGTGAGATATAATTCATTTTAGGTTAGAAGAGGGGATTTTGGTGGTGGAGCTTCTCTCTCTAGGGTTTGCACCATTTGGGTTTGTAAGTAACACTATTGATCTTCTTCTCCATTAATATAGTTGTATTTCCTTTTCTTGCTTTATTTCCATTGATGTCATTCCATTTCTTGCCTAGATAATTAGTTGTAGTTATTTATTTCTTGCTTTAATTAGTTAATTAGTTGTTTAAAGTAGTTTAATCCATGTATTGTCTGTAGATAACGGGTTGGGATTGCGTTTCCACCATTAATGGGCGTCGAGCTCCGAAAGTTAGGTTTTGGGGAAAATTGCATTTAATTGAAACCTCGCGTATTAAAGTCGGATTATTATGCATTTAACTTTCTTTGTCACGCAACGTTAGTGTTTATAGCGGTAATCCGAATTTAAGATGCGTGTGACCATTTTCTGTTAAATGTTTAATCTCGCAACTTTGGGTTAAATTCCTTATTGTGTGATGTTTATACTTAATTGAAAATGCTTGATTAAATGTTTTCGAACCAAAATTCTAATTATTAGTTGTTTCGCCCATGGTGGTGACACGATCCCGACTCTTGTTTTATTAAGTCTAGTTTAGACTTAACTTCTTAATTTTTCCCTTTTCTTTATTTCCAACCTATCACCTTTTACACTTTTATTTTAGGAGTATTAAATCACTTAAATTCTAACATCTCGTCTCTGTGGATTTTCGATACCCGACTTACCGCTGTGCTTGCCTCGCAAGTGTAGTAGTAACTTAGGTTTTTGTATTGAGTTGGCGAAACGAAAACAACGACTGTGCACTTTACACACGCACACTTTTCGCACTTGATCAAAATGGCGCCGTTGCCGGGGATGAGTTTGTTTTAGACTTTATTTGAATTAGTATTTCATAGTATTTTTTTTCTATTTGTATTATTTGCTAACTTTTAGCAGGACTTCCACATTTGAGCACTTGGAAACGCTCGAATTTCTCGCGCGCACCTATTTTGTGGAATTCTCCACTTGAGCCATTTTTGGGGTAAGCATGTCTTATTCCAATTCTTTTGGTAATCCTTGTTATAATTCTCAAAATTCTAGGCCTATGACTTTCGGTGAATACTTAGCATCCCAATGTAAAACAAATTCAAATATGACTTTGGGCGAGTATAACGAAAGTCAAAACTTAGGTTATTGGAATTTTGATGATTATGACAATGATTTTGGGCCTTTACCTCCTTATAATAGGAATTTTGAAACGAATTGCAATAGTTTTCAAAATTCCTATAATAATGAGTTTTCGTTTAAGTCCGATGGTAATTTTCAAAGTTCCCATTTTCATGTATCCGCACCTCGACCTATGACATTCGGTGAGGGCTTGCGTATGTATGAGAATGAGAAAATTGAAAATCGTTATCGGGAAGAAAATCGTTCGTGGGAACATGAGTTGGATTTATTATTTGAGTCCGACGACGATTTTGCTTCCTAGACTTTTGAAGTCGAGGAATGTTTTGAACCAAATGAGGTACTTGTACCTACTTTGGAACAAGCCATTCTAGACTTTGCCCATCTCGTAATAGATATTAAAAGTGAGGATGAAAATGACGTAATATCTATTTGCAATGAAATGATTTCTTCTTTGGCCCCCAAAGAAGAACATTTCATTGAAAATGATATTATTTCCTTTGAAATTCCAACTTCATGCGATGATGATTCATCTCATGAGTTTGAATCTCTTTCATCCCCGTTTTCATTCTCTATTACCCCACCGGAACAAGTACCCGATGATTCGGTTTCGAACTTTAATGTTTTAAACCTTATCGCCGATGAGGAGTACTTGCTCGAGTCGCCCTCCACAATCGCATCTTTGCCTTTGTGTGTGCCGCCTCCCATTCCAACTTTAAAATCATTGGGAGGATATTCAGCTTTTCTCGGTCCCCACCTGTTTTTGTCACCCGTGCAATCCAAACCGCCCATCATCCCACCAAAACTTTTATTTGGCGATGGTTCCTTTCTTCCTCCTTACACATGCCTTCCGTTGTTCAAACGGAATTCATATTTTTCGTAAGGCATGCTTGTATGTGAGGGTACACCGGTTATCCTCCAAAGTCACATTGTTCTTATGGTGGACCCTCAACTATTTAGACTTCTAGTGTATAGCTAGTGTGAAGTCTAAATAGTAGGTTATATATAGTTAGCTTTTTACTCTTTCTTTCTTTTTAATTTAGTTTAGTGTAATTAGTTAACTTTTTATTATTTGTTTTTGCTATGCTCGGTACTAACTTGTTTTGTAGATTCTTTGGACTTGTTCTTATGGGGATCGCTCCAATTTTGGGTAATATCGCACTTTTCCTCTCTTGGACTTGGTTGTTAATTTACATTGAGGACAATGTCAAGTTTTAAGTTAGGGGGTGTGGGATATTCTATCCATTTCATTATTTAGTCCATGTTTTTGCTCACATGTTAGTTACTTTGTATGCTCTTCTTAGAAAAATTAAAAATTTCGTAAAGATTTTCTTTCTTTTTTCTCCTTTATTGGGCATTTTGCCCTTGTTTCCGATGATAAATTTTAATAATTGCCCGATCCAATAGACAGCCCAATGATGCATGTTCTCGATTTTAGAAGTTATTAGACTTTAGTCTCAATTATTGATATTATGAATATCTTCATGAATTAAACTTTAATCCCATGAGTACATGCACTTTTATGGTTCTATTGATTTGGTTTAAGATTTTTATAACTCGGTAATCTTTTGTTGCATTGTATATACTTACACCGAGTAAGCTTTGTACCTTTCGTCGTTTGTGAGTGTATACACTATTCTTTCCTCATTGAAAACGTTGAATTCGTTGGTAATCTCACTATTCTTTCATTTCACCGTTCATTAATTGAGTTCATACTTGAAATGTGTTACTTGAGCATGATTTTCATATATTATTTTGATTCGAGAATTGCGTAAACTTTAGGAAATGATCATAGGCCATCTTTGTTATATCACACATATTGACCTTGACCTCACCCTTATATGTTTACCCTCGTTAACCCCTTTGAGTCTAAATATAGCCTTTCGTTTCATAACCCCAAATCCCATAACCAACTCCAAATTGGAGTTTGAACCCATACATACACTTTCCATACCTTTGTTTGGAATGTTACTTGGGATTGAATGTTGTTGTTATGATGTCGGTTGCAATTTAGGCATATGAGAGTTTGATAAGTAAAGAAAAGAAAGTAGTGAAAAAAGTGAAGAAAAAGAGAAAGCAAAAAGCAAAAGAAAGCAAAAGAGAGAATGAGAAAAAGAAGAAAAGAAAAAGAAAGAAAAGTTTGTAAATGTTGTGTATAGTGTTCAATAAGCTTTGATTACTCTCCCCGATGATATATCTAGTGCCTTTTTGGAACTTGTTTTTCGATTTTGATATTGCCCGCGTCGTCCTATTATCCCTAGTTTTCATTCCGAACACTTTGAATCCGTACATACATTCCTTCGTTTCGTACCTTAGACATACCTACATCATAACCCTAGTAAAGTCCTATGTGATCTTAGGTTGATGTAATTTGAAAGTCATAACAGTTTTGATAATCTGTGAAAATGCATTTCGCCTCTTTTAGTGTGCGGTATCCCTTCATTGAGATTACATTTTTCAGTTTATATATAGCGTTCTTCTTTTGTGACATGTGTGCGGCCTAGTTTCCATTTACAATTACTCTTTAGCCCGCATGTTCCATGTGTTACCTCCCTGTTTTGAATGAATTTTCTTGATGAGCGTAATGCCCGTGAGGATTTAATGTATGCTTGCTTTGATTAGTATCCGATTTATATAAGTTTTTTGCCAAATCATATTTTGCATTTGCTCTCCCCCCTCCCACTTTTAAAGTTTCAATTCTATGAGGTGCATTCTATAATGTTAATGATTCGAACTTTTATGTGAATTCATTCACTTTGCTAATAATGCATATGAAATCTTTTTCGCTTTTGTTGGGCTTGTCGCATGTTGGTTTGGGCATATTTTGAGGAAACCATATGATGTTTGTGGGTATCATCCCTGAAAACCCTCACGAGACGACACTCGTCCACTAGGGTAACCTAGGGGTTTAACGGCTTATTGCATATGCTAAATGCAATCGTGTTCCCTACGAAAGTGGCAATTATATTTCGATGCATATATGCATTTTGTATCTCCTTCTGTGGACTAGTTTTGTTTGTTTCATCACTAGGGACTAGCAATGTTTAAGTTAGGGGGTGTGATTCGTATCGATTATTGCATATTTCCGCCCGTTATCTTTATGCATTCTATCACTTTTACGGTCCTAAATGCCTATAATTATACTCATTAACCAGACAACCATGGATTTGGATATATACATGCTTTGCAGGGGTTATTTGTGCTTTTGTAGGTATTGGAACGCTAAAAGTGAGGTTCGGTTGTATTTCGGAGAAGTTCCGTCGTTGAATGCTACTACAAGGGAAATTTGGTCTTTTCAAACTCACTATTTTTTATGGAATGAAGTTACCAACATGTAGATCATCAAATTATCTTTCCATGGCCACTGACCGTGTGTCATTCTGACTCCGTATGTGGAAGTTATGCCCATTTCCGGAAGGTTTCGGTACTTTCTTCTACTTCAAGGGCATTTTGGTAATTTCATACTGCATAATTTGGAGGGTTTCAAAACATAATCATGTAGATAATTGAATTAGCTTCGCGTGGGTTCCGACCACGCCTCATTTTGATTCCGTATGAGGGAGTTATAGCCGTTTCCGTGCAACGCGTCAAAATTGGTTCAAAGTGGAAAAGTAGGCTGCCTCGAGCCCAAGGCAAATTCCAAAAGTGCGATCGACCGGTCCCATCAGATATGGACGAAAATTGACTTATTTTGGGTTTTTTGGCTTGGTTTTGTTTGGGGTTTGTTTTGGGGTATAAATAGAATGTTGGGGGCTTTTATTTGTGAGATATAATTCATTTTAGGTTAGAAGAGGGGATTTTGGTGGTGGAGCTTCTCTCTCTAGGGTTTGCACCATTTGGGTTTGTAAGTAACACTATTGATCTTCTTCTCCATTAATATAGTTGTATTTCCTTTTCTTGCTTTATTTCCATTGATGTCATTCCATTTCTTGCCTAGATAATTAGTTGTAGTTATTTATTTCTTGCTTTAATTAGTTAATTAGTTGTTTAAAGTAGTTTAATCCATGTATTGTTTGTAGATAACGGGTTGGGATTGCGTTTCCACCATTAATGGGCGTCGAGCTCCGAAAGTTAGGTTTTGGGGAAAATTGCATTTAATTGAAACCTCGCGTATTAAAGTCGGATTATTATGCATTTAACTTTCTTTGTCACGCAACGTTAGTGTTTATAGCGGTAATCCGAATTTAAGATGCGTGTGACCATTTTCTGTTAAATGTTTAATCTCGCAACTTTGGGTTAAATTCCTTATTGTGTGATGTTTATACTTAATTGAAAATGCTTGATTAAATGTTTTCGAACCGAAATTCTAATTATTAGTTGTTTCGCCCATGGTGGTGACACGATCCCGACTCTTGTTTTATTAATTCTAGTTTAGACTTAACTTCTTAATTTTTCCCTTTTCTTTATTTCCAACCTATCACCTTTTACACTTTTATTTTATGAGTATTAAATCACTTAAATTCTAACATCTCGTCTCTGTGGATTTTCGATACCCGACTTACCGCTGTGCTTGCCTCGCAAGTGTAGTAGTAACTTAGGTTTTTGTATTGAGTTGGCGAAACGAAAACAACGACTGTGCACTTTACACGCGCACACTTTTCGCACTTGATCAGTCACCAGTCATAACTCCATAGGGGTTATAAAAAATTGTGACTTCTGTTAGGAGTTATAAATTTTCTTTTGTCACCCCCTAAATTATGACGGTAAATAGCAGTTATAAAGGTCATTTGTGAGTGCTAACAACACTCACAAATCTGCCATTTTGGTGTAGTGTGGGTAAGCCATTTTTTCTGCATTTGTACTTTCCTTTGATGGTTTTTTATTGATATTGATCTTTTTTCTTTTTCTGTGAATTTGCAAGTGACCTTTTATCCTTAGGGGACGACCATTTAGCACATTGGGTTAACTGGGATACATTCCCAGATGCGACGTATGCTGGCGCATGAGTTTCTTTACTCTTGGTACCTTGGGGAGAGGGTAGTCTGAGAGATCATGGAAGACAAGGTTGTGGTGCCATCGTCAAAGACCCCTATGTTCATGAGGCGAGTGTGGGAGATATCATAGGAAGCCCGGGTGGCGGTAATCATGGGTGAGCCTTCCTACCTGTATATCGACATCGATGTGATGTATGACTATATACATTTCATATCGAGGTAGTTGATGCCTCCCAGTATATATGATGTTATGCCTCTTCCTCACGCGGGTTCTAGTCGGAAGGTGGGGTCCTCCCACAATGTGGGCGGTGCAACGACATTAGCGGTCGTGACGACCTCAAAGGCTCCCTTTGTACGGCTGTTTTCACCTGGTTACAATATCTGATGAACTGGTGGAGGGTAAATGCGTTTATAGAATCGTCCCAATACGATGGACCCGGAAGAGTTGGGTCTAATAGAGGAGGTCCTTCGACCTGAGGTACACTATGTGTTTCTTTATCTTTTGCTTTCTTTATTCCTTTCTTTTCTTTCAGACTTGACTGATTTGACCTTTTTGTTTTCTTTTGCAGCACATCCGGGTCTCCACCACTTGGCTGAGGGATATTAGTGATTGGATATCTTCAGTGACTGCCCATATTAAGGATGATATTTTGGTTCCTTATTGCTTGGTTCCATCTGCCTCATCCGGGGAAGTGTCGAGCTCTAGCAGTGGTGGCACATCATCTCGCCACAGGGGGAAGAGGGTGCGCAATAAGGATGGATGCTCTTAGAGAGAGAGAGAGAGAGAAGGGAGAGAAAGAAGAAACGGGAAGAGTGTTTATAGGTGAAGAGAGAGAGAAAAAATATGGATGAGAGAGATAGAAAGATAATTGGGTTCGAGCTCAGTCCCGTTATTTTTCTGTTTTTCCTGCAAGACATTAATGTAACACAGAAAAATATATGAAAATAAAAATGAAGTTTTTTATTAATTTTTGCTTCACTGATTAATGAACATGCTCTTTTTACTTTGTTGCTGAAACCATAAAAAGAATTTGAAAATTTATTTGAGAGGGATTTTATTTTTAAAATGGGATATGTAAAATCATAAGGAAATACGGAATTCTCTTAAGATAAAACTATTTTTCTTTTTTCTTTTTTATTTTATTTTGAAAAGAGAGGAAAAAGGAAAATTTTCCCAAACTAGGGGGTTGTCGATCGGCATGACCCCTATCGAGACTATAGGTATATCAGTCCAGTCCAATCAACCCAAGGCTTTGATTGCACTTTCTTCAATTTCTTGAAATCTGTAGGGTTTCTTGTCTTTTCTTGAGAGTTTTCAAGTATAAATAGGGGTGTGTATGGGGTTTTTCTTCTCGCACTTTCATTTACTTTCTTTCTCACATTCTTACTTGCCTATTATCTTCTTGTTTTGCAAGATAACTCTCCCTGGTAGCGTTAAGTTTGTCAACTACCTCGAAGCCTTGGAAGCAATGTGTTCTTACAATGTTGATTATGACGCTTTTCACATGCGGCGAGTCTCTTTGTGGCATAAACGGCCCATTGAGTGGAATATACTGATGGCGGCAATTGAGTTCTGGTATCCCAAGGATTATGTCTTTCTTTTTGGGTTGGATGAAGTTTGTCCTACCTACGAGGAATTTTCTTCCATGTTGGGGATAAATCCCAACATTACTGTGGCTTTGCCTGAGTTTTCCCGTTCTCCTAGGGAGTTTCTGGATCGACTTCTCCATATCTTGCCTTTGGCGGCCAGGTCGTTGGTTACGGGAGGAATGATTTCCCTTTCATCGATGCTGTGATCCGTGCATTCGCAGGATGATGGTGATGTCGGCTGTGCTAGGGCCGTTATTATGGGCCTGGTTTCAAAAGTGTTATTAGTGACTGGGGAAACGCTAGTGGACCCCCAACGTGTGGATATCATTTCTTGGATCAGAGACTTTGAATGGTCTAGATGCCTGATGGGAAGGTCGTTTTGACTTTTTGAGGAGTAGACCTGTAATATTGTTCATGTGGCTATCAGAGAGGTTCTGTACTGCGGTCCCACCTGAGTATCCTTTGTCGAGGGTGGCAAACTTCTTCTCATGCTATTTTATTAGCGTAGGCCAGGACATTGAGAGTTGGGGGAACTGGTTTATAGAGAACGGGGCTCGAGGCTTGCATTGGTTAGTGCCTTGGTGGGGGGAGATGGTACCTATTCTGGAACTCGGGGAGTACCAATATGTCCGATTAGTATGCCTCAGGCACACCTATTTCTACTTTCCATGGAGTCTGCTGTGCCAATTTGGTTAGGAGAAAATTATGCCACTGCGAACATTGAACTTATTTCCTATAGAGGACCAGACGGAGTGTATGCGCATGTAGCTTGGTTTTCTATGGGAGAATTGTTGTCCGTCGACCCGTCCTTCTCAGTCTACTGGTCGAGTCTAGAATATCTCCAGGACTATATGAAGTGGTTGTGGAAGAATGTAGTGGCCAAGATGCTACCTATGGAGACTGGGCAAAGGTGGTTTTCCATGTCTAACACCATGGAGGGAGGTGTTGTGGTTTTCCCCAAACTAGTCCAGGCTAATTGCTCTATGGGGCATCTACGATACTCAATTCAAGAAGGGGTGGTTTGGGGGCCTCAGGATGCAAGTGATGATGGGGTTGGTTCCTCTAGCAGCCGCGGGTAGGATTTTGTGAAGCTTTTGTAATGGGTGTGGTTTTGTGGAAATAATTTGAGGGTGATTTTCAAGAGTAATGGGGCTTGGTTTTATTTTGGTTTTAGAAAGGTAGGAGTATGCTTGACAAAGGAAGTCGTTTGGATCCCTATGCTGATGTGATCGTACTGAAATTTTGAATAATGAAATAAATAAGTTTTTGATCAGCTAGTTGTGCCTCTTGATGAGTTTTCCATTTGGAATTATCTATACCGATCGTTAAGTCATACATGATCCTTTTATTCATGTATATGTGAAAATGAACACTTGTTCTTAGGGATAAGAAAAGAATACCTTTTTGTGAAAAAGAAGGGGGTCGTGCTCATACAAATGGATGAATTTTCTAAAATTCATTTTTTTTAAAGAAAAAAGTTTTTTAGAGGATCAGGCCCCACATAGTTCTGATTAGGGGGAAATGAAGATTGATTAATTTTTTTTAGAATGGAAGGGAGATGAGAAGAGTCTTAGCGCACAGAGATTTTGGACTAGGGGTAGAATTTCTTACGACATTCCAGGTTGACTGGATGCGCCATTTCTTCTCCATCTAAGTCGATGAGCACAACAACACCGCTTGACAAGATTTTCTTCACGATGTATGGGTTGCTCTAATTGTGCTCAAATTTCCCCTTGGGGTCCCAGCTGGGCTCTACTATTTCTTTGAGGGCTAAGTCCGCTTCTCGAACACCACAATCATTGACTCTCTTATTGAATGATCCCGCTATATAGTTATGGTACCCTTGTATCTGATATAGATCTCTCAGCCTTCTTTCGTCGAAGAGGAACAGCTCATCAAGATAACTTTAATCTCAGTCTTCCTCACTAACTTTTCTTTCAAGCATGATGCGTAGTGAAGAGATTTTTAGCTGCACAGGTAGGATTGATTCCATGCCATAGACTAGAGAGTGAGGGGTAGCCCCAGTAGAGGTTCGAACTGAAGTGCGGTAGCCCTGGAGAGAATAAGGGATCCTGTCGACCCAATATTGACTACTCTCGATCAACTTGTTCATAATAATGGCGTTGAGGTTCTTATTGGCTGCTTTAACTTCTCCGTTGGTCTAAGGATGATATGGAGAAGATTTATGTATCTGAATTCCATACTCTTCAACCACCTCTGTAAATTTTGCTTCAAAATGTAATCCGTTATCTGACACCAGCTTGTGCGGGACCCTATATCGATTGATGATGTTTTTCTCATGAACTTGGCTATTTTCTTGGCATTCATAATTGCGTACGACTCGGCTTCAACCCATTTAGTGAAGTAGTCAATGGAGACTAAGATGAACTCATGCCCGTTGGATGCTTTCGGTTTAACTTTCCCTATGATGTCAATGCCCCATGTAGAGAACGAACATGGAGAAGTCATATTGTACAATTCTCGTGGGGCCAAGTGTTGTAGGCTAGAAAATTATTGGCATTTGAGTCACCTTCAAACATAGGTTATGAAATCTTGAACCATTATAGTCCAGTAGTAACCCTGTCGAATGATCTTCTTGGTGAGCTTATAGCTGTTCGCATGGGGTCCGTATTCCCTGCTGTGGATTTTTTGCATCATTTCTTCAATTTCATCCCCTGTGATGCAATGCAAATGGGTTCCATCTAAGTTTCTCTTAAATAGTGCTTTATCATAAATAATGTACTGGGCGGCCAGTCTGCAGATAGTTGCTCGGTCTTTCTTATTAGAAACTTGGGGATACCTACCATGTTTGAGGAGGTGCCAAATTTTAGAGTACCACTATCTCAGGATATTCCTCTATGCCAAGCTCAATGGGTAGCAGTGGGTTAGTATTACCCCAGTTGTAGTATCGGTTATGGTTAGTTATAGGAGTAAGGGAAGATCAGGATGCGGCAGCATGGGCACCGGACGTTGGTTTAGGTATTGCTTGATTTGATCAAGGGCTTCTTTGAAAGCTTCATTCCAGACTTTGGTTAAATCTTTTTAGAGGAGTTTGAAGATGGGTTCACAGATGGAAGTCAATTGGATGATGAACCGACTGATGTACTATAATTTCCCAAAGAACCCCCGAACTTCCTTCTCCATTCGAGGTGGTGGCATCTCAAGTATGGCCCTTGTCTTAGCAGGATCTTCTTCTATCCCTTTATCACTAACCATGAATCCTGAAAAGTTTCCTTTAGTAAGGCCGAAGCCACATTTTCGTGGGTTGAGCGGCATCTGGTATTGTCGCAATCATTCGAAGAACTTTCAGAGAGCGGGAACATGGCCTTCCCTAGTCTTGGACTTGATAATTATGTCATCTACATAGGCCTTGACTTCCTTGTGTATCAGACCATGCACAATGGTTGTGGCAGCCCTTTGGTAGGTAGCTCATGTATTTTTTAGATCAAATGGCATGGCAGTGTAGCAAAAGGTTCCCCAAGGGGTTATGAATGCGATTTTATCATGGTGATCTGGGTGCATCTTGATCTGATTATATCCATCAAACCCATCCATGAATGACTTAAGAGCGTGACTGGCCGTATTGTCCACAATCATGTCGATATTGGGCAGTGGGCAATCATCCTTCAGATAGGCCTTGTTCAAGTCTCGGTAGTCGACACACATGTGAAACTTCCTTCTTGTTTTCGACATGGGTATGATATTGGCTAGCCATGTCAGGTATTCGATCACACGTATGAAGCCCACGTTTAGTTGTTTGATTATTTCTTCTTTAACTTTGAGTGACCATTCGTTGTGGAGCTTTCGCAGTTTCTGTTTGATCGATTTACATTCCGGGAAAGTAGAAATCTCATGTTGTGCTATCTCAGGGTCAATTCTAGACATATCATCATAAGACCATGCGAAGACATCCACAAATTCCTTTAGTGGTTCTTTGAGTTGCACACGGTCATGCTCATTAAGGGTGGCCCTTATCCTAATATCGCGCATTTGGATATTAGAACTGAGATTAGTAATAATAATTTCATCTTCATTAACTTGAATGATGTTATGTTTTTTGTTATTAGCCTTATTTAGATCAGTTAAGAATTATTCATTTGCAAAATTTTTATCATCAAGAGTTTGATTAGAATCAAGATAATTAATGTAAGGCACAACAAGATACTAAAAATCTTTGTTTATTTCATTGATAGCAAAAAAAAACATTGAGAACCTCATCAAATGAGGTCTCGATTACATCAGAGTGAGGGGAACAACTAAAGGAGGAAGGGGGTAAATATCGGGGTTAGGTGGAACATTAGTAGGTAGGTGGCACAGGTTCAGCATGACAGTTGAGAAGAGGTGCATCAGCATCTTTGATGAGGCAGGATGGATTCAACGATGTATCCCCTGAGTGGATCATGCAGAGTGTCAGCCCTATTATTTGTAAATTGAAAGAATCCTCATAGCACTGTCCTCAGAATCCTCGGTATTATATATGGTCACTTCAGTGAGTGTTTATACATATCTTCATTCCTGGTTCCATCCTTTTGTTTGTATGGTCATACTAAGGTTCAGGGAAGCCGTAGAAGGGGAAACCCTTACCCTTTTTAATGAATCTTCCATTTAGGTAATCTCTTGAGACAATTTTGGCGCATTCTAACCTTATCTTTAGTCGAGGTTGATGGATCAATTTTATCTCTTCTTCTAACGGTTGATATCCCAAGGCACGGGAAGGAAAGGCCTCCTTCAACACAATAGGTTCAATAATCCCTTATTGTCTTTTCTCTAGCCCCAGTCCGGGCATGACGTGCATGTTTTTGAACATATGGATTACATTTACATTTCCATGAGGGTCATATTTCAAAGAAACCTTGTCTTTGAAGTCATCCCCTGTTGGGAGTAGGAATGGTTCAACTTGGAATCCTGACAAAAGCATATCATTCACCCCATGTTATATCTCAAGTACCAAATTAATGGTGTTGGCATTCTTGATGTTGTCGTCCTCTCCCAAAATGGTGAATACCTTCCCATTGGCGAAGAACTTTAATTTTTTATGGAAGGAAGAAGACACCCCTTTGGTGCTATGGATCCATGATATTCCGAGTAGCAGATTGAAGCAGGATGGGATGTCGATGGCTTAGAATTCAATAACAGGATTTATATTTCCAGCTCCTATTTCTAGCTCGATAGATCCCATTACTTCTCAGCGGGTGTTGTCATAGGCACGTACGGCGGCAAAGGTTGGAGCAAGTTCGCTCACTTTTAGTCCCAAATAATTGAGGGTCCTCAATGGGGAAACATTAAGATCCTATCCATTATTGACAAGAGAGAGTGGGAAAATTTTATCCATAACTTTGACAGAGATAGTCAAGGAATGATTGTGGCTAGGATAGGTCTTAGGGGTTTCTTCTTTAGAAAAGGAGAGCATTCGAGTAGAGGTCAGGATCCAACTAGGTTCACCGCTTCTTCTGGTGTGGTTGAGGGAGTAACTGTGGGTCCTGTGAGTAGCTTGATTAGGGAATTTCTGTGTAGTTAGGAAGACATAAAAATCCCCCATAAATTGATGTGGGCTTTATTTTTCTTCGGTTGATCGAGGACATTACATTCGTTGAGGGTCATTTCTGTCATAGAAAGATTCTCGGCAGCCTTTCCTTTATCGCTCGCTAATGGTTGTAGGCTTGGGATTTGGTAATGTCTCCCTCACCTGGTCATGTGGTTTACAGAAGAAGGGAAAAATAGAAATTATGTTTCTTCATCGATATCGGGTTATTCAACTACCTTGTTTATTTTTCCAAGTAGCTCCTCGAATAATATCATCCCGCATATGTATGTTATCAAACTAGTCTTTTCTTAATATTGCTCTTCATCTAAATCTTTAAAATCATCCCCTTATATGATGGCAACGATATTGTCTTTCCATGCAAAGTTAATGCAGTCCATAACTTCCACGACCTCTTCGTATAATTCCTTCCATTAAGTAGAGAAATGTAAAACTAAACGGACCTGGCGCCCTTGTAATTTCAAAGCATTGAGTATCTCGGATACACTATAAATATCCCCAGTCTGTTGAAAAAAATTTATCATGATCTAGACCAAGTCATCTAGACTGACTTCATTGGTTGGCACCACCCAATTGTGTGACTCTTGGGCCCATTTTCAATCTTCTAAGAACAACCCACTGAATCTGTGAAAGTCGATGGTCATCTGGGGGGGTAATTTCAGCTTAAACTCTAAGAGGTATTTCAATACTTCTGACAGTTCCATATCTTTACCTACGGAATGGGTACGGATAATGATGCATGCTCAGGTGAGAAGGGATCAGGCTTGATCGGCAAAGCTGGCAGGGTGTAAGAGGAAATATTGGTATTATTAGAAAGGTTTAGGAGAGTATATGGGCATGATTGGTGATTTACTTGGCATGATTTGGGTGGATGGGTCAAATTCTGAGTTTTCTTCTAGGAAGATGGTATTTTCATGATTCGAGAGTGGATTATGGGTAGTGTTTGGTTTGGTTTTATCTGGTGGGACGATGACACCCAGGTCAATCAGGCTTTGGATTACATTTCGAAGATGGAAGCATTGGTCGGTGGTATGGCAACAGTTTGGTGAAAGTCACAATGGGCATTATGTTTAAAGTTTTACTGAAATGGGTTTGGTAATGGATGGGGGTCCAATGGTTTCATCATATTTCGGCTCAAGAGGGCCTGGTAAACTTTTGATAGTGGAGCGTGAAGCTTGGTTAATTCCTTTCGGACTGGGTTTGGGAGACTTTATGGTGCCCATGAAGCGGCAGGCTGAGAGATGTTGTTGATGGTAGAAATCGTGGTACTAGTAGGTTTTTCAAACTTTATAGGTGAAAACTATCTAGAGATCTTCCTCGGTTCGACTTCTGTAATAGAATTTTTTCTTTGATCTCCACTCCTGCTTCTCGGAGGGCTCGAAAGTGGGGGTAATACTATCCTCTCATTTTTTTCTCTAACATGGGGTAGGGAGTGTTTCTTTACGATACTGACATGTTCTTATACGGAAGGCCGATTGGTCATGGTAACTGTTTTTTCTCTACACCTTGCTATGAAGTTATTGAATGATTCCCCAGGGTTCTGTTTAAGTAAATCTAAGTCACGACGGGTAACTTCTAGCTCTTCGTTGTACTTTTACTATGACATGAACTTGCGAGAAACATTTTCCCAACTACGGATCCTTGATTCCTCAAGGGATAAGAACCAATGGAGAGCGCTATCTTTCAAAATCTTTTGGAACATCTGGGCTATTATTTCTTTAAAATCCCCTAAGAGAGTCATGGATCAGTGATAGCTATGGAGATGAACATTTTAGGGTCCATTGCCTCCGAACTTCTCGATATTGGGCATCTTGAATTTTTTCGGTAACCTGACCTTAGGATACGGAGACATGTGGGTGTAGTATTATTGTTCCCAGAGAGTCTGACTTGATCAAACTCTTGGTCAACATCTTAAGGTCTTCCTTAACCTTGTTCAATTCTTCCTCTTTTGGGTCAACAGTCATGAGTAAGTTAGCCCCTAGCTGAGCAAGGTTTGGCATAGGAATCTGGACTGGCGACGGCCCATTAGCAGGAGGAGCACGGGGACCATGCTGCTATTCCCTGGGAACCCAAATAGGCTCGGGTGCAAGAAAATCCATAGCGCGAGGGGAAAGAACCTCGGGCTCTTCGGGAACAGCGACCCAAATTCTTTTCATCTCATGAACCTCAATTTGAAGGTTGTCAATTTTGGCAGTGAGTTGAGCTAGAACTGTCAATAAATATGGCTGTATATTCGGCACTTGATCTGTGTTCTCCATGGAAATGTGGTGAATCTTGGACTCGGAATAAGTAAGAGGACAGACAGAACTTTGGGGTGGTTCAACTGAAGACCGAAGCCAATAGGAAGCCAGGCCAAGGGTATGTGATCGACCTAATAAGGAGAAAATTTGGGATTTATTTTTGGAAAAGAAACGAAGGAATTTTTTATTTTTAGAGAAGGAGGAAAATGTATTTTTTTCTGAGAAAAAGAAATTGTTTTTGGTATTTTTGATGAAAGAGGAAAAATGCTTTTGGACACTTTTAGAAAGAGAGGAGAAAAGACGAGAGACGGGTCTTAGCATGATTATTATGTTTATTATGTTCTCACTTGTATTAAGTTTGCCTAGATACAAAAAAGAAATGTTAGACGGGACCCGAGCCTGGAAAAATTGGGTTTACAACATATTAAGAAACTAGGGTTGGACTTGTTACCAGGCTCACGGGAAGGGTCCCGTTTTTAAAATTTGCACAAAAATTTGGGCGACAGGCCTACCTGAAATTTTGGTAGAGTTTCAAGTTGAAACTGGCAATCTAATATGTGTGCTAAGCTTAACACCTATATGTGGGTATGCAATAGTTGGGTTAATTAGAAGGTTTCCCCCCTTTGGCATGACTTCCACGATATACATCCTACTATTGAGGGTAATCTGTACATGTGGACAAGCCATTTGATATACCTAAGTGTAAATGAATTGCCTCACTATATACCTCATGGGGATGGTACATGTGAGAATAAATTCGATATACTCAACGTGCGTGAATGAGTTCCCTGCGATATACCTCCCATCATGACTTTAGTCAAGCAGTATGATGCAGGGGAACTGTCACACCCTAACCCCATTATGATATAATTAACTAAATAGTTTACAAACCACAATATTAATTTATTTATTATTTAGGCAATACATATTGAAACAACTTCAAGGTTAAAATGCAGAATATAAAAAAAAATCCAATCGTTTTAAGGAGACAATTTCAACAGAACTCACATATCATTTAACTTAATTACACTAGTGAAGTTTATAAAACAAACTAACAAGACCCTACTTCTATGTACCCAACCTCCTAGACCTGGCAGTGGCAGCTGGAAAACCTGAAAATGTAAACATATAAAACCATGAGTTTAAAAAACTCAGTGAATGTACTACATCTCTATATAGTAAAAGCACTATATTAACATCTCAACATATTAATATATACATCTCTGTGCCAAATTAGGCCATATACATATCCGGAGTTAATAAACCCCACATCTCCTGCCCGTAGGCAATAATCATACCCATAGGTTTTAAAAACCTAACATCTCTTGAATTGCATAGCAACTCAACATATCCTGACTTTTATAAAGCCATAGCATTTCAACAACTCTTGGCTTTTAAATAATCCATAACATCTTAACATCTCTTGGCTTTTAAATAAGCCATAACATCTCAACATATGATATATATATGTCATATCCAAAATCAACTCAGTAAGTACACTCACCTTGTGTTGTCAACTATGTATTCACGTTTCCCTCAGGTGGAGATGAACTTGGTTGATTTGACCTTACACTTGTTCATCCAACTAAATCAGTACTAAATCTCAATCATAAGTATTATTTTAATATAAGTATGTAACTTTAAATGAGTACACAACCACAATATGATTCTACTTAAGTCATATTCCATGAAATATATGTAAAGACGAAACGATGGTATGTATGTTGATAAGGTCATGAACATTCAATTATAGAAACTACCTCATAAAGAATTTATAACTAAACTCAAGTAAACATAAAAGTATACTTCTGAATATATATACACATGAAACATGTACTCAAAATACCCTTGGGAAAAAGCAAATAAAAACATTCTTTCATGGAGTATCCAATATGGGCTCAAATTATTGTCCTCCATACTTAACCATCCCATATTCATAAATAGTACACATACAGGTGTCCAAGATTATCAATCTGAAAACATATCTGAATATACTTTCCGTTACAAGTGACGGTGTAATTTTTCAAGCTTCCTAGGGCAAGTTATGGCCATTTCTTTACAACATAAGAAATCTGCCCTACAAACTCCTCTATTGTTCCTTCGACTTTCAAGAATTTTCATAATTTTTCTACAACATAACTTTTCATGATTTTTAACAAACTTTCAGTAGACATACTTAATAGTACGGAATTAAAGTTTCACAATATTTGTACTTCATTTGCTATCTCAAAAGCTTGACCAAACTCAGGGCATACCGAAATGAAATATACAAACAGCAACTATATACCAACTTGCAGCCATCACTAATACCTAACCATAAGGAGTTAAATTCTGATTTTCGGATATGATATGAATATATAAGTCTATTTTCATATCCAATTGTAATTTCTGAATTCCAGTAATCACGCAAAGAGATATTCAAGTTTGAATACAAAGGGTTTCAATACAAAACAATATGACATATAACACCACTTATCTCACATATGAACCAATAGATATTATCACAAAGGAGGATGGAATTTGGATCAATAATTCACGATTTATATACTTTGAAATAAGTATAATAGAAGTTTAAAATAATTTTAACACATAATATTACCTTGGAAACACCTTAAGGATTTTCTTGGAATTGTTTTCCTAGATTTTCCTTGTAACCCTTTCTTCCTTAACTTCTACCTCTCTTTCCTCAAGCTAATAACACCTCAAACTGAACCTAGGGACTTATTTGATGAAGAAATAAGCTTAAGGGAGAGTTTTAAGTCGGCCACGGCTGCCTCCCAATCCATCCAATCAAATTAAAACATTTGGTTTAATAAAAGACAATTTACCACTTAAGGGAATTGACAGATTCACCCCTTCTCGTAATTTCGACCTAACTTCTTACTCGAACATCTGTTTGATGCACCGTTTGTTTTGTTACAACCCTAACTCACATATCTACAACTATGTAGTTTTCACCTCAAGTCAATTGAAATGTTACAAGGGTCAAAACTAGTCTTAAATAGAAACATTTCTATCGAAAATAACCAAATCTTGTGTTCGTAAACAATTCGACATTTCATGATTTATGAAAGTAGAATTATACTAACCATAATCACTTAACATTAGATATACTAATAAAACATTATTCATATCACATATGATAAGTATGATTTAAATATAATTTATCATAATTATATACGGGTTGTCACAACCTCCCCCCCTTAGAAAATTTCGTCCCCGAAATTTAATACGAATGTCACTTACCAAACAAATGGGGATACTGTTTCTTCATGCTATCCTCCATTTCCCAAGTTGCTTCTTTAATTCCATGGCTCATCGACATAACTTTAACTAAGGGAATAACTTTATTCCTCAATACTTTCTCCTTACGATCAAGAATTTCCACCGGTTCCTCGATGTACGATAAGTCTTCTTTTAGTTCCATAGGTTGGGTTTTCAGTTGATGAGACGGATCTGCCAAATACTTACGAAGCATCGATACATGGAACACGTCATGCAAACGAGATAACTCTGGAGGTAATGCTAATCTATATGCCAGGGTTCCAATTCTTTCCAACACTTCATATGGTCCAATATATCTTGGACTTAGTTTCCCCTTCTTTCCAAACCTCATAACGCCTTTCCACGGTGAAATACGTAGGAATACAAAATCCCCCTTCTGAAATTCCAATGGATACTTCCTCTTATCTGCATAAAATTTCTGCCTGCTTTGCGCTATCTTTATCCGTTCCCAAATCATTTTGATCTTTTCAGTTGTCATATCTATCAATTCAGGACCCAAAAGTTTCCTTTCACCTACTTCATCCCAACACAAAGGCGTTCTACATTTCCTCCCATATAAATCTTCATACGGAGCCATACCAATGGTGGACTGATAACTATTATTATACGATAATTCCATCAATGGAAAATGATCATCCCAACTGCCCTTGAAGTCAAATACACAAGCTCGTAACATATCTTCTAATATTTGAATCGTCCTCTCAGATTGCCCATCGGTTTGTGGATGAAATGCAGTGCTGAACTTCAAACTTGTGCCCATGGCATTCTGTAAATGAGGCCAAAACTTAGAAGTGAAAGTTGGATCTCTATCTGATACTATTGACACTGGTGCTCCATGTAAACGGATAATCTCATCAACGTACATGCGTGCATATTTGTCAACAGTGTATGTCGTCTTAACTGGAAGAAAGTGAGCTGACTTTGTCAATCGATCTACAATCACCCAAATAGAATCATGCCCCTTTGGTGATCGTGGCAATCCTAAAACAAAATCCATCGTTATATGCTCCCACTTCCATTCCGAAATAGGCAATGACTGCAATAATCCTGCCGGCTTCTGATGCTCCGCTTTCACTTGTTGAAATACTAAACATTTAGCTACAAATTCGACAATCTCACGTTTCATATTGTTCCACCAGTAATATTCTTTCAAATCTCTATACATTTTGGTACCTCCTGGATGCATAGAGTAAATAGAACTATGTGCCTCTTCTAATATATCCTTCTTTAAGGACGGATCATTCGGTACACAAATTCAATTTAATAACACAATGATTCATCTTTCTTAATTTCAAAGTCACTTTCTTTACCATCCAGGATTTCCCGTTTCTTCTTTTCAAGGAATGGATCACTGACTTGCAAATTTCGTATGTGTTCTGCCAGTAAAGGTCTCACTGTAACGTGTGCAAATAACGCCCCCATTTTAGATAAGTTCAACTCGACTCCCATCAGTCTTAATTCCATAATATTGCCAACCCGTGCACATTGAATACAAGATAACCTCCCCAATGACTTTCGACTCAGAGCATCTGCAACAACATTGGCCCTCCCGGGATGATGGTGAATGGTACAATCATAGTCTTTAATTAACTCCATCCAACGTCTTTGTCTCAAATTCAAGTCTCTCTGAGTAAATAAATACTTCAAACTTTGATGGTCAGTGAAAATTTCACACGTCTCTCCATACAAATGATGTCTCCATAATTTCAAAGCAAAAACAATAGCCACAAGTTCTAAATCATGTGTAGGATAATTACGTTCATGCGTCTTCAACTGTCTAGATGCATACGAAATTACCTTTCCATGTTGCATGAAAACACAACCCAGGCCCTGATGTGAAGCGTCAGTATAAATCACAAAACCTTCTCCACTGGATGGAACAGTGAGAACTGGAGCTGATACTAGCCTATTTTTCAACATTTCAAAGCTTTGCTGGCATTCATCACTCCACACAAATTTCACTTCCTTTTGGGTCAATTTAGCCAACGGCAAGGCTATAGATGAAAACCCCTTTATGAATCTTCTATAATATCCAGCCAATCCTAGGAAACTCCTTATCTCCGTTACATTCCTCGATCTTTCCCATTGCACAATTGCCTCTACCTTCTTAGGGTCAACATAAATTCCATCTCCCGAAACAAAATGCCCCAGAAATACTACTTGACTTAACCAAAACTCACATTTGCTAAATTTCGCAAACAATTGACTATCTCGCAAAACTTGCAATACAACTCTTAGATGCTTCTCATGTTCCTCTTGGCTAGGTGAGTATATCAAAACATCATCGATAAAGACAATCACAAACGAATCTATGAAAGGATGAAATACTCGATTCATTAAATCCATAAGCACCGCATGAGCATTCGTTAACCCAAATGGCATTACCAAAAATTCATAATGACCATAGCGAGAACGAAAAGTTGTCTTAGAAATGTCACAATCTCTCACCCTTAATTGATGATGACCCGATCTCAAATCAATTTTTGAAAACACTTTAGCACCCTGTAATTGATCAAACAAATCATCAATACGAGGCAATGGATATTTATTTCGAATAGTCACCTTGTTCAACTGTCGATAATCAATGCAGAGTCGCATGGTGCCATCTTTTTTCTTCACAAATAATACTGGAGCGCCCCATGATGATACACTGGGTCGAATAAAACCTCTATCTAGCAAATCTTGCAGTTGAACCTTTAACTCCTTTAGTTCTATAGGTGCCATTCTATATGGAGAAATAGAAACTGGAGCTGTACCAGGCACTAAATCGATAGTAAACTCTACCTCTCTGCTAGGTGGCAATCCTGGTAATTCATCTGGGAACACATCTACAAAATCCTTAACGACTGGGATATCTTCTAATTTTTGCAATTCCCTGTTTGTATCCATAATATATGCTAAAAATCCTTGACAACCCTTATTTAACAATTTCCTCGCCCGAAGGGCTGAAATAAGACAGTTCGGAACCACATTTCTTTCCCCAGTAAATTTGAATTCTTCCTCCCCCGGCATATTAAATGTAACCTCCTTACGAAAACAGTCAATTGATGCATGGTAGGAAGATAGCCAGTCCATACCCAAGATAATATCAAAATCTCGAATATCTAGGGGAATTAAATCAATGGTCCACTCCCTATCCCCCATATACAATACACAATTTTTATACACAAGCTCCACTAACAACACATCCCCCATAGGTGTAGAAATATATAAACCACAATCTAGATAAGAACATGGTCTACCCAAATGCATGGTAAATGACAGTGCTACAAATGAATGAGTAGAACCTGGATCAATAAGCACGTAAGCATGTTTGTTCATGACAGAAAATGTACCTGTCACCACCTCTGGAGTAGCCTGAGCATCCTGTAAAGTGATAGCAAATATCCTT
This sequence comes from Sambucus nigra, assembly GCA_949130495.1. Classification (NCBI taxonomy): domain Eukaryota; kingdom Viridiplantae; phylum Streptophyta; class Magnoliopsida; order Dipsacales; family Adoxaceae; genus Sambucus; species Sambucus nigra. The sequence continues at coordinate 289,526,229 of OX422218.1, read as the reverse complement.
CCTGGAGCCCTGGATCCACTTGCCTGTCCTCTACCCCCTCCTCTCCCTATGCCTCTAGGTGATGAGCCTCGACTAGTAGCAGCTGATTGAATCCCTCCCACTAGCACAGGACAGTTCTTTTTGGTATGACCAATTTGATGGCAGTGATAACACTCTACCCCCTTTAACTTGGGACAATCTGGACTAATATGGCCCTCAGCTTTGCAAAAATATCATGTAACAGGCTTGGACTGCCTATTGTCATTCTCCTGCTGTCTATTCTGTTGGACCATTGATCCTGCACCCCTAAAACTACTTGGTGTCCTATTCTGAACATAATTTCCAGTCCCTCTACCGCGCTGAAATCTTTGACTCCCTTGTTTCGAGTATTCTACATTGCCTTCCTTTTGCTGAGATGAATCAAATCTACTCCTCTTTCCCCTTTGTTCCCTATTCTTTATTGCATCGTTAACATCTCCTTCAACCATCATAGCTTTGTTAACTAAGGAAGAATAATCTACCATCTCAAGTGCAGTGAGTCTAGACTTGATAACCAAATTCAACCCATCCTGAAATCTGGTGCATTTATCCTCCTCATCACGTAAGAAATGTAATGAAAATCGAGACAAAGATGTGAATTTAGTTTCATACTCCCTGACCGACATATTCCCCTGAGTCAATGATAAAAATTCTCTCTCCTTTTGCTTCCGGTACATGCGAGGAAAATACTTTTCATATAAGACTTTAATAAAGGAATCCCAAGTAATTACCTCACCTCCCTCCGGAGTAAGCAATAAATGTTTGGAAGACTCCCACCAATATTTAGCTTCTCCCTTTAACATGAAAGTAGCCAAAATCACCTTCTGCGCGCCAGGTACATTCATCACCCCAAAGATAGTTTCTGTGTCTCTAACCCAAGTCTCAACTTCTAAAGGATCTACAGAACCTGAGAATGCTGGAGGGTTCAATTTGATGAACTTCTCGTACAAAGTATTCTTCTCCTCTGGTTGTATTTCCCTTTCTCTTCTTGCCAAAGTCTGCGCCTCCAAGTACTTGGCTTGTTGCTCTACTATTTTCATCATAAACATGTTTTGTTGTTCTGCCATTAAAGTCATGGCACGAGCCATCTTCTGCATATCTGTAAGTTGTTCAGGAGCCCCCTCTACATTATTTTGATTTTGCTGGTTTACTGTATTTGAAAACTCCTCATCCACCCTCTCATGAACATTTGCTCCTTCCATAGGTTACTATCTGTCATAAACCACCATTATAGAAACAAGAATACAAAATTTATTTCTAACTCAATGGTTAGTATTTCTCACAAATTAATATAAATGACCCACAAAACGCTATTTCTACCACTGCCATATCTAGACTCTCTAACCCCAGAATAAAAAAACCTAAGGCTCTGATACCAAGTTGTCACACCCTAACCCCATTATGATATAATTAACTAAATAGTTTACAAACCACAATATTAATTTATTTATTATTTAGGCAATACATATCGAAACAACTTCAAGGTTAAAATGCAGAATATAAAAAAAATCCAATCGTTTTAAGGAGACAATTTCAACAGAACTCACATATCATTTAACTTAATTACACTAGTGCAGTTTATAAAACAAACTAACAAGACCCTACTTCTATGTACCCAACCTCCTAGACCTGGCAGTGGCAGCTGAAAAACCTAAAAATGTAAACATATAAAACCATGAGTTTAAAAAACTCAGTGAATGTACTACATCTCTATATAGTAAAAGCACTATATTAACATCTCAACATATTAATATATACATCTCTGTGCCAAATTAGGCCATATACATATCCGGAGTTAATAAACCCCACATCTCCTGCCCGTAGGCAATAATCATACCCATAGGTTTTAAAAACCTAACATCTCTTGAATTGCATAGCAACTCAACATATCCTGACTTTTATAAAGCCATAGCATCTCAATATCTCTTGGCTTTTAAATAAGCCATAACATCTTAACATCTCTTGGATTTTAAATAAGCCATAACATCTCAACATATGATATATATATGTCATATCCAAAATCAACTCAGTAAGTACACTCACCTTGTGTTGTCAACTATGTATTCACGTTTCCCTCAGGTGGAGCTGAACTTGGTTGATTTGACCTTAAACCTGTTCATCCAACTAAATCAGTACTAAATCTCAATCATAATTATTATTTTAATATAAGTATGTAACTTCAAATGAGTACACAACCACAATATGATTCTACTCAAGTCATATTCCATGAAATATATGTAAAGACGAAACGATGGTATGTATATTGATAAGGTCATGAACATTCAACCCTAGAAACTACCTCATAAAGAATTTATAACTAAACTCAAGTAAACATAAAAGTATACTTCTGAATATATATACACATAAAACATGTACTCAAAATACCCTTGGGAAAAAGCAAATAAAAACATTCTTTCATGGAGTATCCAATATGGCCTCAAATTATTGTCTTCCATACTTAACCATCCCAGATTCATAAATAGTACACATACAGGTGTCCAAGCTTATCAATCTGAAAACATATCTGAATATACTTTCCGTTACAAGTGACGGTGTAATTTTTCAAGCTTCCTAGGGCAAGTTATGGCCATTTCTTTACAACACAAGAAATCTGCCCTACAAACTCCTCTATTGTTCCTTCGACTTTCAAGAATTTTCATAATTTTTCTACAACATAACTTTTCATGATTTTTAAAAAACTTTCAGTAGACATACTTAATAGTACGGAATTAAATTTTGACAATATTTGGACTTCATTTGCTATCTCAAAAGCTTGACCAAACTCAGGGCATACCGAAATGAAATATACAAACAGCAACTATATACCAACTTGCAGCCATCACTAATACCTAACCATAAGGAGTTAAATTCTGATTTTAGGATATGATATGAATATATAAGTCTATTTTCATATCCAATTAGAATTTCTGAATTTCAGTAATCACGTAAAGAGATATTCAAGTTTGAATACAAAGGGTTTCAATACAAAACAATATGACATATAACACCACTTATCTCACATATGAACCAATACATATTATCACAAAGGAGGATGGAATTTGGATCAATAATTCACGATTTATATACTTTGAAATAAGTATAATATAAGTTTAAAATAATATTAACACATAATATTACCTTGGAAACACCTTAAGGATTTTCTTGGAATTGTTTTCCTAGATTTTCCTTGTAACCCTTTCTTCCTTAACTTCTACCTCTCTTTCCTCAAGCTAATAACACCTCAAACTGAACCTAGGGACTTATTTGATGAAGAAATAAGCTTAAGGGAGAGTTTTAAGTCGGCCAAGGCTGCCTCCCAATCCATCCAATCAAATTAAAACATTTGGTTTAATAAAAGACAATTTACCACTTAAGGGAATTGACAGATTCGCCCCTTCTCGTAATTTTGACCTAACTTCTTACTCGAACATCTGTTTGATGCACCGTTTGTTTTGTTACAACCCTAACTCACATATATACAACTATGTAGTTTTCACCTCAAGTCAATTGAAATGTTACAAGGGTCAAAACTAGTCTTAAATAGGAACATTTCTATCGAAAATAACCAAATCTTGTGTTCGTAAACAATTCGACATTTCATGATTTATGAAAGTAGAATTATACTAACCATAATCACTTAACATTAGATATACTAATAAAACATTATTCATATCACATATGATAAGTATGATTTAAATATAATTTATCATAATTATATACGGGTTGTCACAGGAACCGTTCGATATACGTCGAAGGTACTTGGACAGTGGAAGCTAAGAGTCATATTGCTTAGGATAACTGCGACCTATCGGACCAGCGCCCATCACGAAGTGACTCCCCAGTTACGGGACAAAATTTGGTCAATAGAAATGCTCTTTGGTGATGTTGTGTGTATCATGCATGATTCTTTGATTAGTATCTTATGGAGAGAGTATCTTTCTTAATCATGCCCAGTAGAGAATAAGGTACAAGTATAAACAGTAGAGTAGGGATAACAAGTGAGCGGGTGATGTATAATTATCTACAAGTGAGTGTGTGATGAGCATAAGTAGAGGTGTGTGTTAGTGACACCTAATTATGAATTTCTACATGAGTGTTCAATATGTGAATATACGTGATCCTAGGTGCACGTGGTGTGAAGTGTACATGGAAAATTTCTACAAGTGTGTGAACAGTGGAATAAGCATGAGGTACATATGTACAAGGAATAATAAGGGGAACATGAAAAATGGGGGGGGGGGTATACAAGAAAATGAAACACCCATGCAAGCAGAGTTTAGAACTCTTAAAAATAGTCTCCAACGGAGCCACCACTGTGGCCATCCCGAGCAGCGTCGGGGGGAGAGATATATCCCCTCGGGAAGGCTGTACCGCGGTCTAGCACCCCTCTTTGAAAGGTGCTTCGGCCATAATCAGTGTGGGGGTAAATGTGAAGAGATGGAGTCGAGCCTATTTTATACAAAACAAGAAAAATAACATGTTTCCACTTTGAGAGAGCGGCATCAAGTACAAACTGATGCATACAAAACCAATAGTTCGAATGTTCGGGGGATAAGTTATGGAATGGGAAGGTGTTAGGCACCCATCCCGCCCTTTTGGTCTCTCATGGACTAGTTTTATTATCTTTTTTTATATCCCCGTGAAGTGTGTGAGCATTTTTATATAATGGATATCGGAATCATTCAACTCGACCATGAACAAGGTAGAGTGAGATAATCCATAGGAATTTTCCCAAAATAACATATGTAGAAAGTATGATTTGTGCGTTTATCATGATATTGACCGTTATTAGGAAAGGATAATATGTGTTGACAAAACGCAAAAAAGCATGATATATATATATATATATATATATATATGAAAAAGGGGAGATTTTTGAAAATTAGGGAATTTGGGAAATGAAGAAAATTGGAAAATTAGACTCGAGTTTTGTATTTTAATTCGAGACGCCTCAAAGTCCACGTAGTTCGAATGTAGCATAGGGGGTGGGGTTTATCCCATAGATCCGAACGGAATTTTATTATGTGTATGTGTAGAAAAATGTGTTTTTTAGGTTTTAGAAAAAGTGTGAAGGATAATTCCATTCATAAATTATGGGTGTAACCCTCTTTTATTTGTTTTTGGATTTTTTGTAGAAAATAAAGTATGTGAAATATACTAATAAAAGTGTAAATATTAATGTGTATGAACTAAAGTAAGAACTAGATTATGAATGTAATGTATATTATGCGACAACAAGGAATTTAAAGAGAGAGGGAAGGATTGGACCTTCTTTTGGAACTTGATCTTTGATATTGGATGAACTCCCTTGAGTGTATGAAAAGGAAGGGAATGTAAGCTTGGATGGAACTTCACATGAGGAACTTCGCTGATTTCGAGGGAATGTTGTTGAGATCACTGATGATGATGGATCTGTTGTGTTGGTTCCCTTTGGAGTGAGGTCATTCCATCCTTTTATAAGGTCAGGGGGTGCCGGTCGGCCTACACCAAGGGGTGCCGATCGGTATGTGATCCCAGACACTGTGCCGATAGGCAGGGATCTGGGCATGCCAATTGGCAGTCTCGGGCAATTTTTTCTCGAAAAACGATCGTAGAACACAAACCGTTGATCCAAATAGTGCACGGGACATACTATTAGAGAGTTATTTCAGATTACTTCCATAGTCTTTGGACCTCTCCCAGTTTCGGGAGTAGACTTTAGCTCAAATGTGACTTGGAAGCGCACGTCGGTCTTTTGGAAGCGAGATCGTCGGATGAAAATGGATCGTTTGTTCTCATGGTAAGTTCGAATCACGCACTGAGCGGACCGTTGGAAAGTTTAGGAATTGTACTTAGACATTCCAAAGAGTTTAGCTCAGTTTAGAAGGTTGACCTTAGTTAACCGGGGCTTGGAAGCGCCCGGGGACCTCTCGGAGTAAATAGATCGTTCGTTCGTACCATAAGTCGGAATCATACATAGGGTGAACCATTGGAAAGGGTATTCAGTGTCCTTAGGAGATTCATTCAATCTTGTTCAAGCTGAAGAGTTGACTTTGGTCAAATGGAGCTCGGGAGCGCCCGGTGGCCCCCGAATCAATTTTTGGGAGAAAACTAATCGTTCGTCTGAATGGTTATGCCATTTTGAGCACGAGGTAGACCGTTGGAAAGGGGTTTCAATACCCTTCAAATATTCAAAGATCTTTCTCTCTGACAGTGAAGTTTATTGGTGTCAATTCAGGGCTCGAAAGTTCCCGATAGCTCTAGATCGGTACTCGGAGTGCGACCTAGGGTTTGCTATGAGGTGGGGAGATGATATGGACCTAAGGGGATACTTAGGGGAGCTTATAATGTGGTGTCTACACTCATTATCATTTTATTAATGAGAGGGACGTTGATTATCCTTGCAAGTTCTCTACTATGCCTGAGCATAAATGGTACTTTGGCTGGTTGAGTAGTATGGTTGCTCATGATGAGCCCAATGGTATGTTGTGAGACTACCCCATGGTGCGAAATTTTTTTGATGTGTTTTCGAATGATCTTCCTGGTTTACCTCCACATCGGGAGGTGGATTTTTCCCTAGAGGTGCATCAAGGCATCTCATATATCTCTATACCACCTGATAGGATGGATTCAGTAAAATTCTAAGAACTAAGGGCTCAGTTGGAAGAGTTGACAGTAAGGGCTTAATTCTCCTAGTACATACCCGTGGGGAGCCCCAGTCCTATTTTCAAAGAAAGAGGATAATACCGTGTGGCTCTTCATAGATTACAGTTAGTTATACAAGGCAACAATGAAGAATAATACCTTATGCTCCGTATTGATAATTAGTTCGACCTATTGAGTGGGTCGAGAAGGTTTTCAAAAATTGACCTTTAGTCCATATACCATTAATTATGCATCACAGAGGAGGATATTCCTAAGATAGCGTTCCAGACTCGATATGGGCACTATAAGTTTCTAGTGATGCCTTTCAGTTTGATGCCCCGGTGACATTCATGGATTGATGCACCATATTTATCGTCCATACTTAGACTGATTTTTAGTGGTGTTTGTGGATGATATATTAGTGTATTAGAAATAGGATGTAGGACATGAGGAGTACCTTCGCATGACGTTGCAAGTACTTAGGGAGAACTAATTGTATGCCAAAATTCAGTAAGTGTGAATTCTGAATGGAGGAGGTAAAGTTCCTTGTCAATGTGGTTTATGGCGAGGGAATTTTCGTTGACCCTTCCTAGGTGGAGGACATTTTGGGATGGGATAGGCTAAGGAAAATCATGAAAGTACAAAGTTTCCTGGGTTTGGCCAGTCACTAAAACAGGTTTATGTAACTTCCCGAGGGTTGCATTGCCCCTTAATATGTTAAATTGGAAGGATGTGCACTTCAAGTGGTCCGATAATTGTGAGTCAGTCTTTCAAGAGCTGAAGGTTAGGTTGAATTATGTGCCCGTTCTTATCCTCTCAGAGTATAATAGGTGTTACACTGTGTATTGTCATGCTTCTGGATGAGGTTTTGGTGCATTAGTGATACATAATTCTCATCTAGTCTCTTATGCATCCCGTCAGCTTAAGGTGAATGAGTGAAAATACCCCACCCATGATTTGGAGTTGGCCACTATGATATTTGCACTTAAGAGCTGAAGGTATTATCTATATGGGGAACGATTTGAAGTTTTTTTCTGATCACAAGAGCCTCCAGTACATTTTCACAAAGCGTGATCTTAATCTTCATCAGTGACGATGGATGGAATTAATGGAATACTATGACTTCTCTCTAAAGTATCATCCCGGCAAGGTCAATGTGGTGGCCAATGATCATAGTAAAAAATCTAGCCTCACCCTGGAAGCGATGAAGTTCCACCAGGAAAAGATGTTTTATGAGCTACCGAAGTTCGATCTCCATATCCAATGGGGTTACGATAGGGCGTACCTTTAAGGTGTAGTGGCTACGCCACTCATTTAGCTGAATGTTCTAGATGCCCAGTCATGTGAGCCTGAGTTTACCCAATACTTTGACCATATTCTGAATGGTGAAATATTCGACACTCTTACTGTAGATAAGGACAACAGTGTACGACACAAGGGTCAGTTGATTGTTCTAATTATTGATGAGCTTTGTGATGAAGTGATGGCGAAGGCACATCACTCATGCTTCAACATACATCTTGGTGCTACAAAGATGTATAAGGACCTATGGAGAGATTTCGGGTGGTCTAGTATGATGAGGGATTTGGCGACATATGTGACCAAGTGCTATACTTATCAGTAGGTGAAGGTTGAGCATAAGAAGCCAGCAGGTCTATTGTAACTACTACATGTGGAGAAGTGGAAGTGGGAGCATATCATAATGGATTTTGTGGTTTAGGTTATAGTGGATTCACCCATGAAATTTACACACTTTTAACCGATCAAGGTCAGGGATAGTGTGGCTAAGTTAGCAAGTCTATATGTCTGAGAAATAGTAAGACTTCATGGTATTACGCTCTCGATTATCTAAGATAGGGATACCCAATTTGTGTATCAGTTCTGGAAGAAGTTTTATCAAGATTTGGGTACCTAGTTCACTATGAATATGGCATATCACCCTGAGATCGAAGGAAAGTCGGAACGAACCATCCATATTTTGGAGGACATGCTGAGAGCTTGCGCACTCAATTTTCAAGGTAGTTGTACGAAGAATCTGCATCTGACAAAGTTTTCCTACAATAACAACTATCAGGGAAGCATGAAAATGGCTCCCTATGAGGCCTTTTATGGATGGACATGTCTCTCTCGGGTTTATTAGGTGAAGGTGGATGGGAAACATATCATCAATTTGGATTTGATTAGAGAAATAACTGATGAGGTTTGAGTAATTACACAAAGGATCATGATGACACAGAGCCGATAAAAGAATTATGTCGATAATTGTTAGACACCTCTAGAGTTTGGAGAGGGTTACCATGTAATGTTGAAAGTTAGAGCGAGAATCGACAGTCAATGATTCGGTTAGAAGAGGAAGTTGGCCTCACGATATATCAATCGATTTGAGATCTTGGAAGGGATTGGGGATATATCATACCGCCTAGCACTACCTCCATAATTATCCCAAGTTTATAATGTGTTCTATGTCTCTATGTTGAAGAAGTATCTTCACGATCCTCGGCACATCATTGATTGGAACCACTTTGATTTAAAGTAAGATGTTACGTTTCCAACACGACCTATGTCCATTGTGGACCACGTGGACAGAGTCCTTCACAACATGGTCATTCAATTGGTGAAGGTTATTTGGGAGTTTCAAGGTGCAAAGGCACAACTTGATAGCGTGAGTCAGAGATGTGGGAGAAGCACCCATAACTCTTTCTCTAGTTTGTTATTATGGTTTCGTGGACGAAATCTCCTAAGGTGGGGATAATGTAACAGTCGTGTCTAAGATTTTATCTCTTCCCTTGTAAATTGTATTTATGGATGAATATTGAAATTAAACCATCATTGTATCCTTATTGCATGTCGGATTGGAGTTTTTATGGCTTAAAATTTATAAGATGAATTTTGATATCGTTCGAACATTGAGTATTTATCGTTCGAACGAGTCATTTGAACGAATTTCAAAAAATTGAGAAAATGGTCGATTTCCCTTGCTATTTGGAATCTCATTGGAAATACACATTTGAACGAAGTAGAGTCATTCAAATGAGGCACTTCTCATGTCCCAATTAACCCTAGATTTTAGCCATGTTTGTTCCTCCCTAGACGCTCAATCGAACGAGAAGGGATCACATTCAAATTAATCATTTGAACGACCAGAGCTGAATTAGAAAATTTTCACCTTTGTAATGTGATATCAAAATATGATCCATTGGGTCTATGAGTTGTCAACCTATGGTGCATTAGATCAATAAAAACTTATTTGACATGAACAAACCCTTTGGTTATATGAGAGAGAAAAGGAGGTGGGTTCTTCCACCCCTTTTTGTATCAGCCATAGTCTCCCTCCCTCTAGTTTCAAGACCAATTCTTACTACCAAAACCATCTTCCACCATTTCTACACCATCTCTAATCCTTGTTCAACCATTTACACCCCATTTCCAAGCTCTATTCTTCCATTACAAGTTTTGTTAAGGGTAGAAGAGGGAGTGGACCAGTAGGAGCAATCAAGAGGACTTTTGAAGAACTTTTGGAGTATTTCTGGAGTCTAGAACTTCTCTTAATCTTCTTCCTTATTCTTGTCTTCAAACCTTAAGGTAGGTTTTTTCTCTCTTTAAGTTTTCAAGGTTTTAAGCTATTAAAATATGTAGGATGCGTGCTAGATATGATTTAATATTAAAAATGAAGATATTGCCTAGTATGTTCAAGTGTTGCAAAAATGGAGTTTTAAATAAAATAAAACCTATATGGTTTATGAAGAATTAATAGCATTTTACCCTTGAAATATGAAGATTAACCATACAAAATGTAAACCCTTGTTAATATCTTGTTTAGATTCATATTTGAGGACTTTTAGGCCTGAAATCCTCCCCTAACATGTGTAGAAACACGTAATATGTTGGTAGAAGACATATAAACTTGATAAATCATGTTTAAAATGGGTTTCATGAGAAAATAATAGTGTTTGGAAAACATACCTAAATATATTATAAATGTTAATAAGAATGAAGAAAAACAATATTTGAGACAACATGTGATAATAGGGCAAACTAGTAGACATTTTGTTAAAATAGTCTTCAAATGATTGAATGTTTTTTATTTGGTAAAACATAAAATGATGAGGCATGATTTTTTAACATAAAATCATAAATGGAGGTTTTTGAATAGAAATGTTGATTTTTAGTGTCATAATGAACTAAGTGCATTTTTCACAAGGTTATGATGAATAATGGGTGAAGCGATAATTTTGGATAAAATTGAGAGTCCTAATGGTCAGACTTCCTTGTTAAAACTTATCGATCGGCTTTTGTGAGAAACGGATAAAGTAGACAAAATAGCATATTGATAAGATAAAATGGTGATATGAACCGTAGATATTATAAAAATGGTAAAATGACAGAATAATGTGAACATTAGCAAAAATGTCAAAACACATTAATATGGACTTGGATGACATCGGGAATGATTAACAAAGGCCCGAAGCCCTAGGGTGAAAGACCCAAAATTACTAGCCAGAGCATATGGTAGCATAGCCGGCAGTGGGGAGCCCATTAAAGTATGCGTCTGGAAGATTCTGAGAAAAGATAATGGAAAAGAAATGAATATCGTTTTGTTCAAGAATGTAAATAAGACAGGCTAATGAAATGGGATAAAAAAGAGGCTAAGGAATAAAATATGATTAAATAGTCTCTAGACCCGGCAAAAGGTAGAATGCAATGGCTAAGTGTGAGTATGAGCACATCGCTTGGGTGCATTGCATTATAGTTTCATTAATACTAGATAATTATTAAAAGTTTTTGGAATTGTTAAAATAGATGTTATATGTACAGTACTTTTGTAGAAAACGTATAGCTTAGTATTACCCACCATATTGAGCATTTGCTTACCCTTTATTTTTTATGTAAAACCCCCACCCTCACTCCTGGGTGCATTGAGTAAGGACGCCAGGAAAGATGCCGGTAAGGCCCCGGTGGGCTGTCAACATCGTTAGAGACTCTGTTACTTTCTTGAAACTAACTTTTAAAAACATTGGAATTTGGGAAATTTAAGCCTTTTGTTCGGGACTTTGACCATATAATGTAATAATACATGAATAACTATGATTTACTTCTCATTTAATTAGTATTGTGGGATGAATCGGATTTTTATAAATAAACCTTGCAAACTTACTTTATTACTTAAAGTGGTCACTTCATTCTTCAAATTAAAACCGGTAATTTAATCCTTAACAAATGGTGCAATTAAAGGGTTTTTCTTAAATAATAAAACTGGACTTTTCCCCTCCCATTTAACTCCTTGATTTGGTGAAGGTTAATCTAATAGTGACCCAAATTCTAGTCGGAGCGTTACACTCACTGCTTTAAAAAATGGAAAAATTAAAGTAACTTGAAAGGAATGATATTTTTTACTTGTTTTATGTTGTTTTACAAAATTTATTTTTTCGCTCTTTTTTATATCTTTTGACATGGGTTAATGGTGGCGAGGTTTGATTAATGGTATAGGGAAGTTGGTTGAATATGTGATGTCGTGCTGGAGGTTGGTAGAGAAAAGGAGGTTGTAGGTCAGTTTGGACTAGGCTGGATTGATAGGTTAAGGCCTGGTTTAGGTAATTTGGGTTTCATTTAATTAATAATATGGTGATGATGGTATTTTTACATGGGACTACACTATGGGCTCGAATATTAGTGAATAGTTTAGGACAATAAAAATAAATGTAAAACTAGATTTTAGGTACATGCAATATAAATTTTGGTCATCATTAAATAATAAAGACATGGATTAAATCTCCATAGTTATCCCTAGACTTCTCTCTCCAGTCCTCTTTTTATATTGTAGACCCAAAAAATATACCTCTTTTGTAAAATATCTCTAAAAACTAAGGTTTCCTTCGTCACAGTTAATGGAAATAACGAGTGATTATCTTATTTTTCTTCTTCTTCTTCTTCTTCTTCTCTCTCTCTCTCTCTCTCTCTCTCTCTCTCTCTCTCTCTCTCTCTCACGGTCTTTTAAACTTTTTTGATTGATTTTGTGACATGCTGAAATAATGGTGTATTTAAGGTAGAAGTTAACACTGATGGTGGATTTATTAGGATTTTTTTCTTTTTAATAACAAAATGTCCGGGATCTAATTATTAGAAATGAGGATACGGGCAAAAGAAAGATGTGGTCTAGACTAACGAAGTGGGATAATGTTGGAGTATTATCTGGGTATAGTTAATGATTTTGAGCTAGCACAAACATAATACATCTCATAATTCTTCCATGATCTTGATTCTAGAAAATCAAGTGGAGAGGCACATGTAATCAACCGCCTAAGATGATTCATTTATATATGAGGTATTCTCTATCTCCGTTTTTTTCATCCTTGCCTGTTTCGGTTCACTGATGATTTGAATGGTGGGAAGACCTTAATCTACGAAAAATGGATTGCGGGTTCTTAATTATGAAACTATAAATAATTTTGTTGTTTTCAGGCCAACAAGAGTTTTGTACGTAATGATGTTTAATAAAATTATGGGAGGCTAGATGCGATGATGGTCGGTCATTCTCGAATAGATGAGGAAGAGGGATGTTTTAGTTATCTCACGGCTAATGTATTTTTTTCCAAATACTTAATAACATGAAGCCTTCCAATATACGTGCTAATAATAGGACATTTTCCTCAAGCTAGAATTGTGTCAATTACCGGGTGTCTTGACAAATGGGCAAGGGGTATCGCATCGGCACCCGAGTGAGATGAGAAATGGGCAATGGTTTCTACACCAATATGAATACGTGTGGGTAAATAATCTAGTTCAAGGTCGGACTTAAGTTAACGACTTGGAATATAGGGATTTTGATACATAATTGGATGGAGATAATGGGTACCATGATATGATAAAAACTTAACATAGTTTATTTACAAGAAATTAAATGTGTCGGTAGGAAAACTAGAGAGATAGTAAATGCAAGGTTTAAATATATTATACAAGCAAACATAGAATTAGGAACATAATCAAAATAATAGTATATATTTTAAGGATGATATTGTAATTATTATTAGGAGAGGTAATAGCCTTATACTTGTAAAACTGGTATTAAGTAAAAATATAATAATATTGTTAGTGCTTATGTACCCAAAGTACGGTTAGATGATCATAATATAGTAAAATTTTGGAAACAAATGGAGGAACAAATTCAACAAATTCCCGTATGTGAGAAAATCTATATAGGGGGAGATTTTAATGACCATGTTGGAAAACATCATGTAGGATATGAGATATTGCATGAATGATATGTTTTTGGAAATTGGAAAGACAGTGGAGATTCTATCTTAAATCTTTTTATGGCATATGCTCTTGTACTAGTACATACATATTTTAAATAGGCTTAAACGTTTGATAACTTATCGAAGTATAACAAATAATATCCAAATAGACGTTTTCATAACTAGGAAAGAAGATCGATTGTCATTTAAAGACTCTAAGGTTATCCCAAGACTAAGATTATAACATATGATAATGGTGTTGGATATAAATATTAAAAATCGGTCACTAGCGCAAAAATAGAATATTAATCCATCAACTGGGTTGTGGAACTTAAGAGGAGAGAAATTAGAATTTAACGATAAAATTTTAAATAATGTGTCATAGAATACGAAGAAGAGACTAAAATAATGTGGGATAAGATCTCTACATGTATTAGGAGAATATCGAAAGATATTCTTAAGGAATAAAAATTAGGGGCCACAATCTAAAGAAACTTATTGGTGTAACAATAAAGTAAAAAAAATATAATAAAAAACAAAAGGGGGTGATTTAAAACATGGAAAAAAATCAAAATAAAGAAAATTTTGATAAATATAAATAAAACAAGAATGAAGTTAAGAAAATGGTAAGAGATGTTATGTTTAAGACATATGATGATCTTTATACAAAACTAGGAACATAGTAAGGGGAAATGTATTGATAAGCTTTCTAAACATAGGAACATAAAAAAATAAAATATTTATTAACATTAAGTGTAATAAAAATGATGATTAGGGATTCTTAGGTTGGTATAAATATATTAAGGAATAATGGAAAAATTATTGTCACGTCTAAAATTGGTATGGATTAGGGCCTTATCTTGAATACACTAATCTTAAATTATAACAAATAAAGAGATATTAATCAAAGTTACACTATTTTAGGGAAAGTATCAGAGAAAGAGGTGAGAGAAAGGGATGAACACCAGGATTACATAGCTTGGCCCAAAGTGGCACCTACATCCACAGGTGTAGTGTTAATTGTATTGGTTTTATTGGGCTAGGGCCATGAATGAATGATAGTCATAAGCTCTCAAGTTCACTATAGAATTTGTCATCATAATGCTAGGACAGTGAATCTCGATCCCCCACAACGAGGGATTGTATGTCATTTTATTATGTGCCTGGAGAGAGAGAGATAGAGAGAGAGAGAGAGAGAGAGAGAGAGAGAGAGAGAGTGGTGGGATAGGTGTCGTTCCCTTATAGGTTGGGAAGTCACACCTTTACATGCTAGTGGGGAGGATTTTTAGGTCACTGTTATCTGCATATAATGGAGGAATATTTATGTCTCCCACACAAGTGTCCAGTGAATTCCCCTGACATCAGCTTTGACATTGGCACATGCTTGTTATAATGGTGTTAAATAACGTAGTTAACCTCTGCGAGCTAAGTGGGTTAAATTGACCGCTTATGATACCGGGGCCGACCAGAATGGCACGGGATGACTAGAATGGTATCAGAGGTAACCACCTATAGGGAATGGATGAGCCCATTTGTTGCTCTCTGATTGATTCATGGGTCGCACCATATTCATGGTACAATAAAAGCCCTAAGACTTTGCTCTTAATTGAGTAATGTAGAGGATCCTTTGAGGTATTATGCCTTCAGAGTGTGTGTTGAGAAAATTGAATGAGTGAAGTGTTAGCCGGTAGCAAAGTTATCGGCTTGGAAGTTTTGGTCGTCTATGATTCTTCTCAGCACATGTCGAGCGAAAACACTTGTAAAACATTTTTCCTGGGATTGAGGATTCCATGTGTCAGATGTTGGGATTTGGCATCTGGCGTAATCATTATGCGCCTCTGGAAAAATGGGCACATTAGTCTGACTTTGCATGTTTGATTTTCCAGGCATTATGTCATGTGTCATAAGTGGGGGAAATTATTTCCACCAAAAGAGTATAAAGTCTCAAAAATTGAATTGTCTCAAGATTTTCAGTGTTTTACACATGCATTTAGGTTTCTAGAGAGAGAAAAATGCGTACACTTTCAAATCCCCTCCTTCTCAGGCAATCTTTTTTCCAACATCTTCCATTTTCGCTCAATATCTTCCTGAGAAATCCCTTCCCAACGAGTCTCCATCTCCCCCCATTTTGGACAAATATTGTGTGTTGTTTTTGTTTGTCTTCACCTTTTTAGGTATCTAGGTGCGTCATTTTATCTTCTAAGGCTCCCAAATAGTTTTTTCCTCCATTTCCTCCTCTTTGAGTTCAATTTATTATTCTTGGCTATTGTGGTTAGTTGATTATAGTGCATTTGTCTTAGGTGGCCATTGAGCTGGTTAGCCTAGGGTTTCTATATTTTAGGGATTTTTTAGGATTTATAAGATTCAGTCTTACCCAAGATTTTGGTTTCTGGCACTGAATAGTCCCCAAGCCTTGGCATACCCAAAATTCTATATTTTTTTATTGATAAGCAATGAACCTTACGCCTACAGGTGGTTAGAATATTTAGCTAATATAGGATCATTTTACTCGGTCGTCATTTCCAGAAGGTTACAAAAACCTCTCCAGGTTATTAGACTTAAAGACAAGTCCAACTATCCTAAATAGACTCGAAATATAGCTTCCTCTAGTGGCTCTGTCCCTCTGCATACAGGTGTGGAGTTTGACGATCCTAAATTCATAGGGCATGAAATTACTGACCAAATCGAACACCAACCTAGTGTTGGAAATTTGTTGAATACTATTTTAGATATCTCTGTTACTGATTTGGAATCCTAAACTGAGAAACCCATGTATAAGGGACCTATAACCTCTTTCTTTCCTACTAAAGTGCCACCTAGAGATGAGAGTACCTCTGGCAGTTCCACTGACTCCTACAACCTCTCTTACACTAATATTAGATGGCATTTAGGTGATGTGATAAAGGAAAAGTTGGATTCCTTTATAGAAAAATATATCATCCCTATTAGCATTTCCACCAGGCTTCTAGACTGCGATGAGAGAGTTTATAATAATCTGAACTCAAATAAGGTTTGCTTCCCCCTGTGGGTTCTCTAGGTCAGACTTCATCTACCTCTACACCCCGTCATTAGGTCCATCTTAAAAGGGTATGGTGTCACTCCTACCCAACTTCCCCCCTGCTTACAGGACAATTCTTGGGTATATTATGTTCTAAAAGATGGAACAAGCTTTGACCTCACCGAGGACATATTTAGGCATATCCATGGCCTAAAGGACAATGATAAAGCCATGTAGTAGTATTATTTAGCCCCTAGGAAAGCCCATTTAAGGATGGTTAAGGTCATACAGGCTAGTACCCATAGTTGGAAGAACCGATTTGTGTTCATAAAGGGTAACAGGGAATTCTGAATCCACGAGAAGGATAGGTCATGAAAAGTTCCTTGCGCATGGGTTGAGTCGAACAGAATTAGCAAACCTCTGCTTTTATTTCTTTCTTTCTCCCTTTGATTTGTATTATGTTGACGTATTTGTTTAACTTTTCAGAAAAGAAGACTCCTACACTTCCTACCGCGCTTTTGGACCAAATTGAGACTTATTGCATGCCTAACCCGACGAAATTTAAAGATCTCTTCTTTGTGACCAAGTTCATTAACGCTGACTTTCACACTCCTCCTATTGGTGCTACCCTAAGATATATAATCATTCTACTAGTAGCAGAGGAGCCACTTAAAGCTGATCAAGGCATAGAGTTCGACCATGGTGCTGAGAAAGAAATCGAAGCAGGTAGAAACTTTACTATTTTTCCTGTCTTTTGTTTAACCCATGTAACATGACTAACTATTATTTTGGTGTAGCTTCCACACTTACCACTTTAGGATTCATTAACAAATCTACATAAAGGATGGTGCCTTGAATAGTTGATTGCACTACAATAGATGTGGCTCGCCATAATAAGATGGAGTTCGAGTAAAAGAGTAAAATCGATGTTCAGTCCAATAATAAGAAGAAAATTGATGACCAAAAGAGGACTGACATCGAAGATAGCAAAAGGCCTGAGATAAATGCTCGACGGAAGGATGAGGACGAGGCTATTGCTCAGTCCAAGTCAAAGGGAAAGGCTCTCATGTCCTCTATTCCTACCGATGTGGGGTAAAAGAGGCCTCTTGAAGCCCTCATAACTCAAGGTGATTCCAAACACCCACTGAAAGCTAAGTCTAGGCCAACTGTTCTTGTGCTTCAGAGGATCCAAATTGAAGGGTGGCCCTCTCTTCGGATCATCTATGGTCAATGGTTGGCCTACTGATATGGCGAGGTTGAGGACCTCAATTTTGACCCTGAGTACCTCTTAACTACTAAGGATTTGAAGTATGAACTTGATTCTATCTTCTAGCATATGAACAACTCCATTGACCTATATGGTTATCATGGTCATAGCAAGGAGTTTGAGTTCTTGAGGGGTTATGACCCTGATGCCATGTGGAGTTTGGTACAATATCATTTGGCATTCTAAGTCTACTTAATTTATGCTCGTTTAAATTTTTCTAAACATTGTTGTCTTCTGACACTTTATTTTTTTGTTGACAGAGTTCGATGGCTTCCACCATTTTGAGGGAGAAGACTATAGCAAAAAACATTGCTTATGAGAATAATAAGATCATCATTATTGTGATTAGTAAGGAAAATACTCAACTAAAGGACAACTTGAAGCAGACTGCTCATGAGATCCAAAAGATTTATAGTGAGCTTGGAGAGAAGGATGGAGAGGTGGTTGCCAAGATGATGTCCTTCAGAAAGGTAGATGAGGAGGTCGACAAGTTGAAAGACCAAGCCAACACTCATGATAGCAAGTTCAGTAGCCTTGAAGAGGATCTAAAAAGGCCAATGACAAGTTGATAGTGTCTAAGGAAGCACTTGATACGTCCAACCATAATATGGCCAAGGTGAATCAGGATCTTATTCAAGATAATGAAGCATTGGCCAAGGCCGTGGAGAGGGCGGTGGAAATATTCAAGTAGTTCTCTGACTATAATGTTAAAATTATGTCATTTTTCTTTGATGGCTATGAGGAGATCAAGAAGAGGGCCATAAAGCACTATCTTGAGATAATAGACATAGTAAGTAAGTGGGAAGGTGACGATGATGAGGCCACAGCTTTGGCTGTTGAGCAGATGATGGAAGTCGATGAGTTTGTTACTGAGGATGATCGGGTAGGACAAGACGATTAGATTGTTGTTGAGGAGACCATTCTTCCTACTTCCCGAGATACAGTCATTATCAAAGTCTCTGCCCTGCTATCCTCTCTATTGACCCAGAAGATGATCGAGTTTTTGGGCTTGCCCCTGAAGCTGAATATGCTCCATTAGCTTGATCCCTCTGAAAACTTTTGTTTTTTGAAACTTTGTAATCATCGTCTTTTTGTATAGAATATTTGTCATTACGGTTGCTTCTAAATTTGAAATTGATTGATGCTTCTACTATTTATTTGCATGTATATGTATGTTTTCATTTTTCTAATTACTTCGCTTTGACTAAATTCTTAGCCTCCACTTATTGTTAAATGTTATCTACAAATGTGGTTGAATTTTACCAGCCCTGTAATTAGTTCTATCCATATGGACTCAGGTTGGGATCTTCTCCACACACCATGCTAACTTACTACTTGTTAGGTGTTGGGGTAGGATTGCTAGTAGTTTTGACTTACGATCATATGGTTGGATCTTGTCAACCTAATCTTTCTTACTAGATACCAGTTTTTGGATGAACTTGAGTTGTTCAAACTTAGGATCTACCAATGCTTGTGCCATCTTACTAATCGTATGGACGGAGCTTGTCACCCCAACCAAGTGTCGACATCAGTTATAAGAATCTACAAAATGTATTAGGATGTATTGTTTCTTTAATTGATATTGTCTGGATCTTGTTGTCCATATGACTGCACTGTATTTCCCAAGTGTAGTTTTATGTGATAGGCTAGGATATTTTTCTACTCAGGCTTCTTAAACATCTCTTATACCAATGAAATGAATAATCGATGTAGTTTAAACATGGAAGGATATCATATGTACAGGGTGAAGTTATGATTCTCATTCATCACTTGAAGATGTGTTATAAGAAAATAAAAGACCGTTTACATAACATTTCATCCCTACAATTTAATTATCTCATCACTAATAGTACTTTCTCAGTTGCTCAGCATTCCATGGGTTCGTGAATTGTGCACCTTCAAAAGTCTCCACTCTATATGTTCCAGGTCATACGATGGAAGATAATCTGTATGGGACATGTCAATTAGGTTCTAACTTTTGCCTTTCGAATTACATTCTTAATCATGTAGTCTCCTTCTTTTAAAGTGACTATTTTTACTCTTCTATTGTAAAATCGAGCAGTCCTTTACTAGTAGGTTTCCACCTGTAGTGTTACACAGCCCCTGACTTCTTCTACAATATCTAAATCAAGTTTTCTTACCAGATTTCTCCTTGGTGAATCATAGATGAGAACCCTATGGCTAGGAAATCTAATCTCGGTAGGCACAACTACCTCAATACCAAATTCCAACACGAATGGATTTTTATCAATCACCATGCTCGGTGATTTCTTATATGCCTAGAGTACGATATGTGATTCTTTAATCCAATTCCCTATAGTGTTATCCAGACTTTTCTTCATTCCAACCAAGAGAGTTTTTTCGTCACCAATGTCTAGACGTTGCACTATGGATGACCATGTGCCGAGTGAAGATTTTGAATCTTCGAGCATACACAATAACCATCAAACTCCTTATTATCGAACTAAGTACTGTGATCCATAATGAAGGTGTATGGCATTCCATTTTTGCATTAAATTTTCTTTCATATAAATAGGAAGAGTTTTTTATGCGTAATCTTAACCAAATCCTCAGCCTCCACCCACTTAGTGAAGTAATATACTGCTATTACCAGATACTTGAACTTTCCTCTTATCTTGGTAGAGGAAAGACCAGATTGATCCCCCACATGGAGAAAGTCCAAGAGGATGTGATCAGTGTGAATGAGTGATCGAGTCGAAAACTGAGCGTCCGTGTAAATATGATAGTCGTTGTTGTCGGCTTCCAACCACAATACAAAAAAAAAACTAAACTTTAACTACACTCTTGCGGAGTATAGTGGCGAGTCTGGGTATCGAATCCACAGGGAATGTTTGATAGATTTTAATTGATTTATTATTTCAAAAAATAAAGTGTAAAAGATGATGATTGAGCGAGAAAAAAAAGGGAAAAATAAGAAGTTAACTAAAACTAATTGGAAAATTAAGGTAGAGACACAATCCCCCAACCCTAAAGTATTGATGGTATAAAACTAATTGTAAATTTAACTGATTAATTTGACCCAGAATTTAGTACTCCCAAGCATTACGTATACGAGGTTCAAGCCCGCGTCATACTTAATCTAAGGATGAGTAAATCAGTATCGCGATAGTAGAACTCGAATTGCACTCTAAATCATCACGAGTACCCAGAGGCAAACGAGATATAAAGATCTACAATTGTTGTGTAACTACGCAATACGGTCATAATCAATCACTAAATTCAGCGGATTAATTTTATACGCATGCACTAACACATCAGGCTGTGTTCATGCATCCCAACCTTTAAAAACTAGCTTAACATGGTGAATAATAATAGTAGTGCTGGAAATTAAAGTTACCACGATTGAAGAATAAGAACATGTAAGAAGAAATCAAAGATTGAAGAAAAACTGGAAAAGCTCTTGAATTAATGGTGCAAAATATGTGAATCTTTCTCCTAGATGTTCCTACTTGTTATGGAGCTTTTACATGAATGAAATCTTGATAAAAAGAGTCCTAATGACTAAATATATAGTCTAGAGGTCGTTTAGAAGATTCCCCAAAACATAAAACTCTTTTGGCTAAACGATAAGCACAAAATAAAAATCCCGTATCTGTCAATTTGTCACACTTAGAAAGCATGACTAACGGATTCTGCGCGTGACTAAATTTGTAACGGATATGGGACGTGACAAATGGGCGAACCGGTTCGGGTTCTTGGTGTACCGGTTCGGGTGAATTCGCTGGTTTCTGGGCCTCTTTCAACACTTAGAATATTTTCCAACTTTCTTCTTTTCTTCCTTGGATTTTTTCTCAACTTCAAATGATCATAACTCCTTCACCGTAGCTCGAATTTGGGTACCGTTTGTTCCAGTATTCTCGTTGTTCCGATCTATTCAACTTTCTAGAAGGCCCCACCCCCGGTATTGGGCTGCAGAATTACAAAAATGCCCTTGAACTTGCCTTCCTAGCCTTTCTTCTATGATTTTTCTGCAACTTCAAGGGATCATAACTCTTTCACCGTAGCTCGAATTTGGGTGCCGTTTTGTCCAGTGTTCTTATAATTGAAAGATATTCAACTTTATACTCGGCCCCACCTCCGGACTAAGGCTAAAAAATTACGAAAATGCCCTTCAACTCCCCGCTTCTTGATTTCTTTCACTATTTTGAGTTCTCTTTTCCATCTTTCTTGCATGAAATACCTGTAAAACACATAAGAGATACACCAAATACGAAATACTTGCCAAAAAGGGTTAGTATCATAAATATGAGACAAATCCAAGCTATTTACACTGCACGGGATGATAAAAATACCGAAATTAAGGGGATATATGTGAAGAATTTATGCCTAATCAATGAGGCTCCTGGACTCTTGTGGATCACAGCTTACTTCTGGAACTCGTCACACTTCCTCACATAGTTTATGCAATCTTATTTCATAGTAGGCCAATAGTATCCCTAAGTGGCCACTCGCTTCATTAATGATCTAATTGATGAATGGGATCCATAATATCTGTTGATACCAAAATTAATATGCTGATGTGGACGAATAGTATGAAGACACGTGTCAATCTACGTGGCACAATAACAGCGAGGAAGATTATTTACTGAACAACCATGGTTGGTACCGAGCAACGAGAATACACCGAGGAGCTCTATTATGCCGAGGAACTCCATCCGAGGAACTCTATCATCCCGAGATACTCTAAGCACTCCGAGGAACTCTTGATCAACGAGCAACTAAGGCGGTCCGAACTGCACCTCGGCCGTATCATCAATTATCAGATGGACAACTGTTCAACTATTCATTAGATTCTTGACGCACATGCTGCATTAAATGTATTACCCATTCATATGTATATCATTTAATGTATTGGACCTTTCATGTACAGCCTTGAGGCTATAAATACCTTGTATCAATCCCATTCAAAGGGACCGGAATTTCTTGAGAGAACTTGTAATCAAGAATTCCACAAACACTCAGCAATAACATAACAGTGGACGTAGGCTTTATTCCTAGCCGAACCACTTTAAAAATCTTTGTCTTATTTATTTATCTGTGATTGAAGAATTAGAGTGATCTAGTTTTTTACATCAACAGATTGGCGCCGTCTGTGGGAAACGACTGTTGTTATCGTTTTTCATAAAAATCATTTATCACCAATGGCAGATAATCCAGAATCCAGTAATCGAAATGCTGGAAATACTGGAAATCTTCCAAATCCATCTGCATCTCCAGATCTGGCCGGAATTATGACGAATCTGGCTCAAGGACAAACCGCCATGCAAGAATCTATGAGGCAACTCCTTCAAACTCTTCAAGGCGGTGTACCTACTCATTCAGGGCAAAGGACTGATCATGGGCAATCACGATCCAGACGTATTGGGTCATATCGCAATGGGGAATCCAATGATTCTTCTTATCAACCTGGGCGAACTTCATCAATACGGGCTACGGATACAGATCAACATATCTCTCTTTCTCCGGAGAGAACTAGCGCTTTAGAAAGATTAAGCAGGGTGTCTCCTTTCAGTCGGTTAGGACCAAGGAGGAACATGAGTCCACCTAGGGCTCCATCAGGAAGTTTTCGACCACCACCAGGTTTGAGAGAAGGATCTGCACAATCACGACCAATTACTCGTCGAGATAAATCTCAGGAAGCTACGTCAGAGCAATCAGTTGCTCGGACTAAGCGGCCCGAGGAAGGGAATGAAGCATGGAAAGGTTCCATTCAACGATTGGAGGATAGACTGGGAGAAATGGCTAAGGCGAGGAACCCCTTACAGAGAACTTTTGTTCAAGGGACACCTTTTGTGCAAGCCATTGTGGATTTCCCTACACCGTCGAAATTCAAAGCACCTGTAGTGACCCCCAAGTACGATGGAAAGACGGATCCCGTACTTCATATAGAACAATACCAAGCTGCTGCAGATATCTACGCTGTCCCCGACGAGATGAGGTGTAGAGCATTCTCGGGAACTCTTACCGGATCTGCACAGATATGGTACAATAATCTTCCTCGGGGTAAGATTTCAACTTTTGTTCAGTTAGCCGAGCTGTTTATTGGCAATTTTTGTTTTGGAGCAAAGCCAGTAAAGCGAGTAGCACATTTGCTAAGTGTTAGACAAAAATCAGGAGAAAGTACTAGAGATTACATAACTCGTTTCAATAACGAGAAGTTGGAAGTCATAGATTATGAAGAAAAGACAGCAATCACTGCTTTGATGAGTGGTTTGCTGCCTAACAAGCTGTACTATACTCTGGCTAAAGATCCGCCTAAAAATATGTCGGAATTGATGGCAAAGGCGGCCAAAATCATGAATGCCGAGGAAGCTATGACTGCAAAGAAGAATATGGATAAAGAAGTTAAAGTGGAGGTCGACAACTCTAAGAAGAAAGATCAAAAAGGTAATGGTGGTGACAAACATTCCAGGAATAACAGGATAAAGTTGGAAGCCCTAAAGAAGTATGATAATTATACTCCATTGAAAATGGGTATTAATCATGTTTTAGAAGAGATCATGAATAACGAGGAAATCAAATGGCCAGAGAAACTGAAGACAGATCCAGACATGAGGAATAAGACCAAATATTGCGAGTTTCACAAAGATCATGGCCATATGACCAAAAATTGTATAGCCCTTCAGAACGAGATTGAAACACTCATTCGAAGAGGAAAATTATCAAAGTATGTAGATCGCAGAGGTGAGAGGACAAATGAGGACAGAATTAGAAAGAGATCTAGATCTCCTCGTCGTGCAGAGGAGAAAAAGAGGAGGGACCATGAAGAGGATCCAGATGATGACCCCGATCTTCCCAAGAAGCCAAGAAAACCTGAACGAGAGGTATTTTCCATACGTTTTGGATCATTTCATTGTAACGTTATTACAGGGGGAGATGCAGGAGGAGGAGACCTTACTGCAGAAAGAAAAGCTTATCTCGGAGAGGCTCAAGCTTGCTCATATATTCAGCGAATAAACCTGGCCGAGGATGATCGTCCGAGGAAGGTAAACAAAGAGAAGCTAGTAATTGGTTTTTCAAAAAACGACCTGGCAGGTGTTCTTTACCCTCATGATGATCCTTTGGTGATCAAAATGAGAATGAAGGACGTGATCATTTCAAGGGTGTTGGTAGACAATGGTAGTTCGGCAGACATCATGTACTATTCATGCTTTGATAGCCTGAATTTGAAATTATCTCAATTGGAACCTTATCACAGACCCCTTCTGGGTTTTGCTGGCGAGAAAGTTTTTCCACTTGGGACGATCAAGTTGGATATATTCATTGGAACCTGGCCTGTTTGTCGAACAGAAAGAATACGATTCTTTGTGATGGATAAGAATGTGCAATCGGCCTACAATATCATCATGGGAAGAGTTGGATTGAAGAAGTTCGAAGCCGTTCCTTCTACAGTACATCAATGTTTGAAATTCCCAACAAATTTTGGAGTTGGAGTGGTGAAAGGTGATCAAAAAGTAGCTCGGGAATGCTATTATTCGTCGGCCGAGCAAGAAGAACTAGAAGGATCGATGAAAAAGACTACTACTTATCAAGTGGATGAATGTACAGAAATTGAAACTCTTGATCCTAGAGATGAGTCCCAACTTGTGAAAGGGCAAGTGGTAGAATCTACAGAAAATGTTATTCTGGACGACGAACATCCTGAACGAATAACCCAGATAGGTTCATCGTTGGATATGTCAATAAAAGAGGAGTTGATAACTTTCTTGAAGAATAGGAAAAATACTTTTGCTTGGAGTCATGAAGACATGCCAGGAATAGATCCAAACTTCTTATGTCATGAACTCAATGTGAATAAGGAGATTAAACCTGTAAAGCAGAGAAGAAGGGTGTTTAGTCCCGAGAAGAATCAAGCCATACAAGAGGAAGTCGAGAAACTCCAGAAAGCCCAATTCATTGAAGATGTAAAATATCCAGATTGGTTGGCTAATGTGGTGATGGTAAAGAAGAAAAACAACAAATGGAGAATGTGTGTCGATTTCACCGATCTCAATAAGGCATGCCCCAAGGATCATTTTCCATTGCCCAGAATTGATCAACTGGTGGATGCTACCTCGGGACACGAGCTACTCAGCTTCATGGATGCTTACTCTGGCTACAACCAGATCAAAATGAAACCTGAAGACAGGGAAAGTACTTCTTTTATTACCCCTAGGGGAACTTATTGTTATAATGTTATGCCTTTTGGTTTAAAAAATGCAGGTGCAACATATCAGCGGTTGATGAACAAGGTTTTTACCGAACAAATCAGCCGCAACATGGAGGTCTATGTCGATGACATGCTCACTAAAAGCAAGAAAGCTGCTGATCATTTGGTTGACTTAAGTCAAACTTTTGATCAATTGGATAAATACCAAATGAAGCTTAACCCGACGAAGTGCACCTTTGGAGTACGAGAAGGAATGTTCCTCGGATACATCGTCAATCAGCGAGGTATTGAGGCAAATCCAGATAAGATCAAAGCTCTTCTAGGGCTGCGATCTCCGACGACGAAGAAAGAAGTGCAGAGTCTTACCGGACGAGTTGCAGCGCTCAACAGATTTGTATCTCGAGCAACTGATAAATGCATACCATTCTTCAAAACACTTCGAAAAACCTTTGAATGGAATGAGGAATGTGAAAAAGCTTTTCAAGACTTGAAGAAATATTTGGGAGCATCTCCACTGTTGTCCAGACCAATAACAGGAGAAAAGTTGTATTTATATTTGGCAGTATCAGAGAACGCAGTCAGTTCAGCGTTGATCAGATTGGAGAATGAAGTCCAGAAGCCAATTTATTACACAAGTAAGGCTTTCCGAGGTGCAGAAATCAGGTACCCAAAGCTAGAAAAATTGGCATTGGCACTAATTGAAGCAAGTAGAAGAATGAGGCCATATTTCCAAGCCCATACCATCATCGTTTATACTGATATGCCATTGAGACAAGCCCTCCATAAGCCAGAAAAATCAGGGAGACTGATGTACTGGGCAGTAGAACTTGGTGAATATGATATTGTGTATGAGCCCAGATCATCATTCAAGGGGCAAGCTGTAGCAGATTTTATAGCAGAGTTCACGTACCCTGATACCCCCGAGGAGCAAAAGGTGCCTGCTGATCTACCTGTGGACGATACAGGATCAACAGAAACATCTGCTGATCTACCTGTGGACGATACAGGATCAACAGAAACATTTGCTGACCTACCTGTGGACAATACAGGATCAGCAGAAATAGGTCCAAACCAGCCAAGGTTGGTAAAAGGACTTGTGGATGTAGAGAAATCATTATATTCAAACTCAGACCAACCACGGTTGGTAAAAGGGTACGAGCAGATGACTGACGAGGAGCGAAAGATACCGGGGGATGATGGAAGAAAACAGCAGATATTTTATCGAGGAACTCTGACAGATAAGAAATTTGAAGACGAAATACCTACATGGAGATTATATGTAGACGGATCATCCTGCACAGCTGGTTGTGGAGCAGGAATTGTTTTGATCACTCCAGACGAGATTGACATGGAATATGCTTTGCGATTCCAATTCAAAGCCTCTAACAATGAAGCGGAGTATGAGGCCATGATAGCAGGTCTTAATCTAGCAAAGACTATGGAAGCACAACAAGTGATGGTATTCAGTGATTCTCAATTAATTGTGAATCAGATGATGGGAATATATGCGGTTAAAGGAGACTTAATGATCAAATATCATGCAAAGGTGATGAAATTGTTGACAGAATTTGATGCCATTCAATTGGTGAGAATACCGAGGATGGAGAATGTACAAGCAGACGCACTGGCCCGACTAGCATCAGCTACTCGTACCGAGATACGAAGAACCATACCGATTGAAGTATTAGAAGGTCGGAGCATAGATGAAGATCTGACAACGAATGTGATTACCCTGGATTTAGGACCATCTTGGATGGATCCAATCAGGAAATATGTTGAAGAGGGCGAATTGCCGGAGGACAAACTCGCTGCCAAGAAACTGAAGTATAAAGCTGCTCGGTATGTATTAACTAATGGTATTTTGTATAGACGAGGAATTATGGCAGGTTTGCAGAGATGTGTACATCCCACCGAGGTGAAAGAATTGATTGAAGAAATCCATGAAGGATCTTGTGGAGCTCATGTAGCAGGTCGAACACTTTTACAAAGAGTGATGACACAGGGATATTACTGGCCGACAATGAGGGCTGATTGTATAGCCTATGCCAAGAAATGTGACAAGTGCCAACGTTTTTCCTCCATCCGACGAACTCCACAAGCATTGCTAACACCAATAACTTCCCCTTGGCCATTTGCCATGTGGGGAATTGATTTGGTTGGACCACTGCCGACCACCCGAGGAAGATTCAAGTATCTCGTAGTTGCAGTTGACTATTTTACTAAGTGGGTGGAAGCTGAGCCTCTTATCAATATGACGTACGAGAAGGTATACCAGTTTGTATGGAAGAATATCATTTGTCGATATGGTCTCCCTCATGCTTTCATCACAGATCATGGAACACAATTTGATAATGAAGAATTTGCTGCCTATTGTCATCAGTCGAACGTTTTAAAGTTTCATTCAGCACCAGGCCATCCCCAAAGCAATGGACAGACTGAAGTGACGAACAGAACATTACTAAACGGGTTAAAAAAGAGG
This sequence comes from Sambucus nigra, assembly GCA_949130495.1. Classification (NCBI taxonomy): domain Eukaryota; kingdom Viridiplantae; phylum Streptophyta; class Magnoliopsida; order Dipsacales; family Adoxaceae; genus Sambucus; species Sambucus nigra. Next base: position 289,497,441 of record OX422218.1, on the reverse strand, counting down.
CTAAGTGAAGCTAAAGCAAATTGGATTAATGAGCTCCAATCAGTATTATGGGCCTACCGAACAACTCCCCGAGCAGCAACTGGAGAATCACCATATATGTTAGCATTTGGAAGTGAGGCTGTGATACCGGCCGAGTTGGGTCTCCCAACGCATAGAGTGCTGAATTTCAACTCTCCGATCAGTGACTTGATGAGAAGAATGGATTTGGATATGCTCGAAGAAGTAAGAGAAGAGGCAGCCATTAGGAATGCTGCTTATCAACAACGAACAGCTCTGTTCTACAACAAAAGGGTGAAGAAATGCGATTTGAAGGAGGGTGATTATGTGCTGAAGAAAGTCATTCAGAAACAGAATAAACTGGAAGCAAACTGGCATGGACCTTACCGAGTTACAGAGGTTGTTCGACCTGGAACCTACAGAATAGCAACTCTAGAAGGAGAGGAATTCAAGAATGCATGGAATGCTGAACACCTGCGCAAGTATTATCAGTGATGTCAAATGTAAAGTATTTCTTTCATTATAAATAAAATGATGAATAAAATGAGGATGGTTCACCATTTTCTTTCTGTTGAAAGTTTTTCGGGGAATATTAGTGTTGAACACTACACTGCTTGATAACAAGAAGAAGACTGCAGACTGCTCTACGGAGCCATGCTCTACGGAGCCATGCTCTACGGAGCCATGCTCTACGGAGCGCTCTACGGAGCAAAAGTGCTATAAGTAGCCAACCTCCTTTGGTTAGGAGGATAAGCTCTACGGAGCGCTCTACGGAGCGCTCTACGGAGCAAAAGTGCTATAAGTAGCCAACCTCCTTTGGTTAGGAGGACATGCTCCAAGGAGCCAAAAAGTTCGAAAGAACCCTACTACTTCTTTGATTAGGAGGTGTATACCAGCATGATCAACTACGGTTGGTAAGACTTTATATACTCTCGCATTACAGCTTATGTTGGTCGGGAGGTAACATTATTACAAAAAGTTCTTTGAAGAACAAAATATTCCAAACTGTACCAAGTATGGTTGGTCGGGGATAAAAACCCACTAACTGTAGTTGGTCGACGAGGACAAAAGTATTGACCTTAGTTGGTCGGACACATTTTATATTTTAAAATTGAACCAAGTATGGCTGGTCGGGGATAGAAACCCATCAACTGTGGTTGGTCAACAAACATTATTTATCCACCTTGGTTGGTTGGAAACAATTTTGAACAATTTATGCTTGTTATAAATTCTAAGTTGGTTGATGAACCATATAATTTGCAAACAGAAAAATAGCTATTGGCAAAACAGAAAATGAAATTCTTTCATTAAGATAAAAATGTATTACATGTTACATGTATGTGCTAACTATTACATTAAAGATTCCTACTCTATTGGTTTCTTTCCTTTATCTTTTGAGACAGGTTCCTCGCCAGCAGGAGGATCCTCTAGACAAAGAGGAGAATTAATAAAGTTCATGTCCTTCAGCATTCTGACATTCATTATTGTAGGAGTGTCCAACAGGTGCTCAGGACGAGATACTTCAACTTGAGAATGAAGGTTATAATCACCAAGATATTTAGAGATCAAACTCCGAGGAATGGAACGAGCAGGAATCCATGCCATATCCAATTTATAGGGAGGAACAGGCAAGTCTAGCAATCCAGGAGCATGATAATCCCATAAATAATGACCTCGTTCCAATTTTAATACACCCAGGGCGTTCAACCATCCCTGCTTATAACCTTCGTTGTTAGCATTTTCAATGCGAGCATCCAAATGATAAAGAGCTTCATTATAGCCTGCATTCCAGAACTCCCGAGGCTGTTTATGGAATTGGAAAGTTAATCTATCTACTTGCTCGAGAAAGTTCTTGATAAGAGCATCTTTATTATTCAGAGCAGACTTCATCGCAACCAGTTGATCCTCTAAAGATAAGTTTTTCTTAGACAAATCAGACAGAGCACGATCCTTAACATTCAGTTGGAATGCTTGAGTTTCCAAAGTAGATTGGGTGCGAGATTCTTCAACACTACGGCTAAGAACTCTTGATCGGCTCCGAGAAGCAACTGGAGAATTTTGCTCCTCGACGATTCTTCCTCGTCCCCGATAACTCCTTCCTCGTCCCCGAGCAGTCACAGGAATAATAGACTTTTTCAAGTCATCCAACTCTTGCCTTAGTTTGGCATTTTTAACCTCTAGAAACGAAAAACCTTCATCAGTAACTGGTACTAATGCAGTGGAAGAGGAGGCAACGGATTCATATTGAGCCAATCTTTTCTGCAGACTATTATTTTCTTGTTCCAGGATCTCGGCAATTTGTCGGCAAGCTTCAACTTCACCTTTTAGGGTCCTTTCCCTAATGTCATATGCAGCAATGATCTTTTTATGACCTGTATCAGAGGAAAGTTGTTGATATCTATTTTCATATTCCTCGTGTAATGAAGCCATCGATTCATTGTGCTGGCCTTGGAGATCCTTTAAGGAACAATGCAGCTCTTCAATCAAGTCATAATAAGCGACATTGTTAGCTACAGCTCGGTCGAGTAAATTTTTCAAGTACCGATAAGCCTCAGTCGCCTGTTCTGAAGCATCATGACCAAGAATGTTAGCAATTTCAGAAGAACTAAGGTCTGTATGACCAGCCCTATAGTATTGGTGACATTGCTGCATCAGCTCGGTATCATGAGAAGAGATTAGTTCCATTCTAGCAACAAACTAAAGATAAGAAAAAGACAACAATCAACAAAGAATCATCAATAACAGCGATGAGTAAAGAAGTATTTTATTAGATCATAAAAGGATTACATTGTTCGATTACAAATGATAAAAGATAGAAATGATACCGAACAACTTCACACCTTTTCCTTGTCTCCCAAGACTTTCTCGGGAGGCTGGGACGAGGAGCTCGGTTGCTCGGTGATAACAACAGCTTGATCGGCAGAAATCTTCTCGGCAGGAGGAGGCATAGAAGAAATATCCTCAATGACAGAGGGTTGAGAAGCAGAGATTGGGACATCCACAGCCATGGAAGATTCATCTGAAGCAGGTTCATCTTCTTCTTCTTCCACAATTGGTGGAGGAGGACCAGGGAGATGCCTTTGGAATAGCTCAGAATCGTCTTGGATTTTTAGCTCTTGTAGAGCAGCTACCCAACCATCATAGAAGTATTTCAACTCCCCATATTTGACTTGAGATGTCATAGCAGCAATCCCTTTATCCCATCCTTTCTCCCAACCAGCACTGAAATGTTTCCTAACTGCAACTTTTCTTTTCAGCTTCTCCGAGGAGAGTTTGACATCCAATTGTTCTTTCTGGATTTTGATGTCTCGCAGGATAGACAGTTCTTCTTCTGCCTTCTTCAGTTGGTCATCGCACCTTTGCTGATTGACCTCTAAGCTTTTCACCTTCTCCTCCAAATTCTTGGAGGTTTCAGCCATCTTCATCTTGTCAGCCTCGGCTGCAGACAATTTTTTCTCCCAGGCAGTTTTCTCCTCGACGTACTGCTGGCGAGATTCTTTCACAGATTGGGATAAACCCAAGAGGGCATCGTCAACATCGGACGAGGAACTAGAAGCTTTAATAGCTTGATCTTTCTTCACGATGGTATTGAAACAGTTCACCAGCTGAAAGATAAGAAAAACAATAGAGTCAACACAAATACAAGAGTTCAGGAAAAAGAAAAGAAAGACCAAAGGTATGAGAAATTTACTGAAGAAAGATGGCGAGCAGCTAGGGATGTCAGTGTATCCCTAGGAATCTTTTCATCAACCCCAAGAACCTCGGGTATAACTGAGCTCGTTGAAGAGCTCGGAAGAATGATTTTTGAAATACTACTACCACCAGCGGGTAGAGAAGATGCAGTTCCAGCAAGATTAACCGAGGATGATTTCCTCAATCTCTTCAAAGGAGGGTCAGCAGCATCAACCAAGGAAGAAGTCTTGGTCGGAGAGATTGTAATTACATCAGCACTAGCACTTTTCTTGCTCGGGGCCACTGGGGGCTTCTCGGCAACTTTGGAGGAACTAACATCTATTTTTTTAGTCCCCTCTGGGACATCAATTTTGCCTTTCTTTGCTCCAACAGCAGAAGAAATTTCACCAAATAGAGCAGGAGGAGCTCTTTTCTTGCCCATTCTCTGAGATAGGGGAATATGAGAATCTGAAGATGAACTTTCTGGTGTTGAGGCTGGTTCAACAGGGCGAGCAGTATAAGAGGTTGTGTAGCTCTTATACTGCAGCAAATATGATGCAGACCTAATATGCTCGTCTGCAATAGTCTTGTGCAAATTCCAGATAAGTTTTAAATGCTTGATATTCACTTCCGACTCTTTTGGAGTTTTTCTTTTACTATCAACTGCAAATAAATACATAAATTTCAGTTATACATTTTGTCAAACATGATGAAAACGCAATTTCATAAGTAAAGTAAAATGAAAAATAAACCTATCCCATTGCCGTATGGGGGGCATCTGGGACCGTTGTATACTTCATTCCCAGATAAAGGCGCGTGTTGCCAATTTTTTATGACCAACCCATGCTCAAAATAATCTCTATTTGAATCAGGAAGGTTAACTACAAGGGCTCTATTTAAAAACCTAGTTTTTAAATAATAAACATTATCTAAAGTGGCCCATTTATAGCAGTACATGATTTCTGGGATCCCTATACGAGTCCCATGAGTTAGATTTAACTTGTGCACCCCGTTAATTATTCTCCATGAATTGGGGGCTATTTTTGCAGGAACAAGATCAAAATATTGACAAAACTCAAGACATAATGGGTTTGGGGGAAAAGAAAAACCACATTCAGCAATGAAAAGACTGGGGAACCAATGTCCCTCAGCCAATCGAAAGTAATCTAAAGGCTCAGAAAGAACCTCTAGAGTTACCCAAGAAGGAATGGAAAAGTCAGAACGAAATTTCTCAGCAGATTCAACAATATAAACCATATTGAATAAAAGAGATGCAGAAGAAAGGAAGAAGATCTTACAGAAAGAAAGGAGATATGTTGACAACGAACAGAAACAATGATGAACACACAAGAGAGAGGAAGAGAATAGAAAACTTGAATGCAGAAAAATGGAAAGTGTAGACGACGGTATGGTTACCAAAGGAGTTTAAATACTTTGCATTGGGAAGCGGCGAAAGAAATGATTACTAAAAAGAAACTACTGAACTTCCGGCGGCTAAAAAGACAAAAGTTGCACGAAGATCGAAGCGCTTATAAAAAAGGCGGAAACTGCGAAATGAGAAGGAAATTTGAATACAATGCTCCTAAAACCCAGGAAGGTCATTTAATATTACCATATACCGAGAAAGAATGTCCCATACTCCTCAAAGTTCGAAATATGAAACATTGGGGGCTTCTGTTGATACCAAAATTAATATGCTGATGTGGACGAATAGTATGAAGACACGTGTCAATCTACGTGGCACAATAACAGCGAGGAAGATTATTTATTGAACAACCATGGTTGGTACCGAGCAACGAGAATACACCGAGGAGCTCTATCATGCCGAGGAACTCCATCCGAGGAACTCTATCATCCCGAGATACTCTAAGCACTCCGAGGAACTCTTGATCAACGAGCAACTAAGGCGGTCCGAACTGCACCTCGGCCGTATCATCAATTATCAGACGGACAACTGTTCAACTATTCATTAGATTCTTGACGCACACGCTGCATTAAATGTATTACCCATTCATATGTATATCATTTAATGTATTGGACCTTTCATGTACAGCCTTGAGGCTATAAATACCTTGTATCAATCCCATTCAAAGGGACCGGAATTTCTTGAGAGAACTTGTAATCAAGAATTCCACAAACACTCAGCAATAACATAACAGTGGACGTAGGCTTTATTCCTAGCCGAACCACTTTAAAAATCTTTGTCTTATTTATTTATCTGTGATTGAAGAATTAGAGTGATCTAGTTTTTTACATCAACAATATCCCTTGTGCACTTTTTTATTAATTCATTAACTATATCAAGATGAACACATTTGAGTAGTGATATGATGAAACCTAGTCTGAACATAATTCTACCTTCGAATACGTACCTTGTTGATTTATAGCAGATACTTCACACTTCCTTTGAATCTGTCGTGACTGCACTGGCCTCCAAATATGGCCTGATGGGATCAATCCAGGATGGTCCCAAATTTATCTCCATCACCAGTATGCATTCATGTTCTGTACTATGGTGGATTAAGATTTCTATTAACACTATTCTCCATAGCTCCGTTTAGGTAGATGTTGCCAAATAAACAAATGCATTTCCCCTTGTTTTTATCACTTGGTATTCTGACCATCTGAATAACCAAGAACTCTAAAAACAATGCTTTTACCTTTGCTAAGTACTTCATCATTGATTATTCTCTCACCTCGTATACTGTGAGGACCTAGTTCACTATGAGTTAGGAATCATTGTGTGCTGGTAGCTCAACACCTAGTGATGATGTCAATCTATGGCATGCTATGAGAGCTTCTTACTTTGCCTCATTTTTGGAGGCCTCCAAGTGGAACTTGAGTGCATATTCCACATCACCCCATCAAGTGTTATTATAATCAACCCGTTCCACTGTCTTTAGCACATAATGAGATATCCACTAACACTTGCCATATTGGGGGTTCTTTTTCCAAACTTACCTCAACCAAGCATCCATTCTTTAACAATTTATTCATTTTCTCTAGATCTCAAACTCTTTCTTCATGTGTGATTGAAGGATCTAGCACATCAGTGATCCGATCATCTGGATTTTTTTAGCTATCTTCTGGAGAAGTTGCTCGATCATCTTTCCAGTTTTAAAAGATCTGATCTGTTATTTTTGCAACTGAGCTATCTTCCAAAGAAGTATGGTATGCTATTGTTTTAATTGAGCTATCTTCTAAAGAAGACTGCTCCGTTGTTTTCAGTTTTATGAATAGCTTATCATAGAGGGAGGTCTGTATAGATGACAATTATGTGCGCTTGAAAGTACGGCTTCATTTTTTGGTAGGCCTCAATTAAAGCTAAGTCTAACTACTCCCACCTCGGGTACTATATTTTTGCTCCATGATAAGCCTTGCTAGTGTAGTATACTAGCCTCTGCACTCTAAATTCTTATCAGACTAGTGTCAAACTGACTGTCAATTCTGATACATCCAGGTATAAATAAAGTTTTTTACCTAGGACCGGCCTTAAAAGTAATGGCACAAACCCTAGATACCTCTTCAATTCTAGGAATGTGGCCTCGGATTCGTCATTACATTTGAAGGCCTTTCAAAGAACCTTGAAGTATGAATGACATCTGTTAGTGGATCTTAATACCAACCTAGTTAGTGCTGCCACACATCATGCCAACCTTTGAATTTCATTTTTACTCGCAAGAGATTGCATGTCGATCAGTGCATGGATCTTATTTGGGTTGGACTCTATGGACCTCTATTTAACTATAAATCTAAAGAATTTCCCTTCCTTAAGACCTAAGAAGCATATTTTAGGTCATTTAGTGCTTCTCTAGCTAATTAAAAGTTTATCCAAGATCGTTGATGCAGTTAGCTGCTTCCTTACATTTGATCAGCATGTCGTCAATGTAGACTTCTACAATCTTGTCGATCTAATCCTCAAAAATCGTATTTACCAACCTTGAATATGTATCTCCAGTATTTTTGAGCCCTAAAGTCAAGATGTTGTAGTAGTAAATACCTCGACTGGTGATAAATGAGGTTTTCTCAACATATTCCGACTTCATTTTATATCATTAAACCCTGAGTAGGTGTCCATAAAGTTAAGCAGTTCATTCCCGATCGTAGTGTCCACCAACTAGTTAATCCTGGGCAAAGGATAGTAATCTTTAGGACATGCCTTATTGAGGTCCTTAAAGTTACCTCACATATGCCAATTATCATTCTTTTTTTTACCAGGATAACATTTGAGAGCCGTACCGGGTACTTGCCATTCTCGATGAAGTTTGACTTTTGCAGTTTGCCAACCTCTTCATGTATTTACATGGTCTTATCCTTACTGAATACACGACATTTTTATTTTACAAGTTTAGCATCTTTCATTATGCTGAGCTTATGGAAGAAGAAATCTGAACCTATCCCTGGCATGTCCTTGTGGCTCGAGGAAAACACATTCTCCTTCTTAGTAACTCAATTACTTCTTTCTTAAGGGCTAGATCTAGTGACGATCCGATCTGGGATGTCCTTTCTAGGTGCTCATTATACATTACCGTCGGCTTGATCTTTTTAACCACCTAGATTTTAACTAACTTATCTTCGTCCCGAGTATCTAACGTTTTGAACTGATAAGTTGCTGATGTTTAGTAGCACTCTCGAGCTTCTATATGATTTCTTTTCACCATGTCAAACCCATAGCTTATGGGTAGCTTCAGACACTGGTAAACGATGGAGGAAACGGATTCAAACTTTTTTAATCCTACCCTCCCGAATTTAATCTTGTATACAAAATGGACATTCTCGTCTAAAATAAAGGAATGAATTATATTAATCCGATAAATTGGCCAGGTGCTGACCACAGCATCCATCTCAATTGTTCCTAAGGGGAATACCTTATCCCTTAAAAAATCGATGAGAGGTCTGTGGTATGCCTCCAAATTTATATCTCTCAACCTCAAGCTCTTAAAACAACTATAAAATTGGACACCTATTGAACTAGAATTATTGACCAGAATCATTATCACCTTACATGCGTGCACCATCATTCTGACGACCGATGGGTCATCATGCGATTAAAGCATGCTTGATAGGTTGTCTTTTAAGAAACCAATAATAAGTCAATCCTTATTCACATTTCGGGGGTGAACTTTCGTACCAACGGTCAAGTTAATCTGTCGGATGTGAGCACGGGCCTTTGCCTTGTTGAAGTAGGCATTTTTTTTACTCGTTCATCTCCAGCACCAGCATCACCTTCTGTTATGAAGTTACATCAGAGGAAAATTATCTTGATTTCATACATTAGTTCCTTAGTCTTCTTTGAAAAATCTAGATCATCCTCTAAATTATTGTCCCTACCTATTTACTTCTCATCCACCTTTTTATAGGGGCTTTGGTCATCTTCTGGATTTCTACTAATTCTGTTTATCTGATTGACCACCTTTAGTAACATACATAGTCAGTTTTCCATCTCTGATGAGGTTCTCAATCTCATCTTTTGGGGTGAGGAAATCGTTAGTGTTGTGACCGTGATCTTCATGGAAATCACAGTATTAATACTTATCCCTTATGCTAACCCATCATCGTATTTGTGCGTGATTACATGGGGCTTAAACTTTGTGGGCGTTGGATAACTCACGATCGATGAGGTAAATAATAAACCTTGTACACAATCCCTTTGTAATGAATTCTTTGTCTTTATGATTTCCCTTAAGAGATGTTCCAACTGTTGAATGGACCCTTTCCAAGGTTGTTCCTTCCTATAGATTTTCACTATAATAGACTTTCCTACTTGGCTTCAGATTTTAGCTAATCTCTCTTCCTGGGAAGTCAGCTCAACTTGGGTTGTACCTCATACGCTCACCTTAGATTTTGTTAAATACTTTGTTTTTCTCGTCTCATCTCTCCTAAGTTCTTTTTATCCTCTCTTGGATCTCTGCACTGGTGTTCCCTCACTGCCTTCGAGCCCAGTTGATGAAATGTATATCCCGTGCTAAGACTTTCTAGAGAACATGGCCTCTCTGCAAAATAAGTTTATTCATAATCATAACCCACTGTTCTGATTGCAGACATTACCTGGGTTAATAGGACCCATCATCACGTGACCTGGAGTATTTAGACCAGTTGCTTTCACCTCTCGATCCCAAATTTAGACTTCTAAGATTATCTAATGCCTCATCATCATGATCATGTCTCTTATTCTTACAAGGGGGAGAAGGTGGCAAATCAAGTCTCGTGTTAGAGTTCTCATCCCCTACTGGGGTAACTAGATCTATATCGGCCCATTTTACCCGACCATAATACTCTGCATCAGCAGCTTGATGCTTTCCTACATAGCCTCTTCGCCTTTATCCAAGTTCATTAGGATTCCCTAAAGGTCACCCATACCAACAGGTGTTGATGGAATTGATAGAGAGATTACATGTGCAACACGACTACTTTTTCGGTTGTCATTCATATTTCACAAAACTTTCGAGAAATAGAGTACCTCCAATTCTAAAACACATTACACCAACAAAAATGTGGGAGAAAAAATCTATAGTAGGATGAAATATATCCAAGAAAGAAGTAAAGGTATTTAAAAGCTCTCGAAATGAGTTTGAAGATTATTAGACTCTAACCCAATGAAACACAAATGATTCAAATTATGATTCACTATTTTCTCATAACTTGGTATCCTCGAGTTACGGGAATCAAGAGTTCTAAAAATAATCAAATAGCTTATCGATCCTTCCCATAATACCGCGGCGATGGTGCTGGTTATAACCTTGAATGGCCTGGATGCATGAAAGGAGGATCGTTCGGACTTTTGAGGGGAATACTCGTAATGATGTTTATGTGTCTTGTAGAGAGATTTCTCCTGGCGGCCCCTCCGAAGTACCCTTTGGTGGTTGTGCCCAATTTTTTTGTTTGGCCTCTCTTCAGCTTTGGCTCTTCTGTGGAGAGTTAGGTAAATCGGTTCCTAGAGCATGGATCTTGGTGCCTTCGCTCGTCGATGCCATGATGGGGGCCTTGATCCCTGTCTTACAGCTTGGAGATCACCGGTATGTGCGGTTCGTGGGCCTTCTGTATAATTCATTCTACTTCCCCTAGTGGCTCCTATACCAAGTCACGTAGGAACAGATCATGCCCCCTCATATAAAAAATTTCTTCCCAGTGGAGGATTTGACATTATCACTAAGGATGATGCTCGACTCTTTATGGAAGCATCGTCGACCATCTATCCATCCATCATAATCTGTGGGAGGGTCCTAGCATGTATCTAGGGAATACTTGAAATGGCTATAGGAGCGGGTAGTAGAGAAGGTCCTGGCTGAAGGGATCGATTAAAGGTGGTTTGTGGCTTTTGATACCATGGTAGAAGGTGTTGTGGTTTTGTCCAGGTTTGTTAGGGCGTACCACTCCATAGAGCGCATATGGAGTACCAATGAAAAATGGGAAACTTGGGGGCCTCCAGGGATTAGTAATGATGATGAAGCAGGGCCATCCGACAGTTGAAGGCAGTGTTTTATGAAGCTATGGTTATTAGGATTTTTTGTAGTTGGGATTTTAGGAGTAATTATGTGTAGTTTGGTTGGGGTTAGGTTCATTTAGGAATAATTTGGTTAGCAGAGAGGGGTGGATGGTTTGACTTCCTCTACTGATACTTCATGTAATAGAACCATTATCCTTAATTAGAAATAAAGTTGATTTTGAAAATATTTTATTATGCCACTTGATGAGTTTTACATTCTAATTATCTATATTGATCTCTAAGGCATAGATAATCCTTTTGTTTATGTAAATGATCAAATGCACCACCGTTCTCGGAGATTAGACAAGAATAGCATTTTATGAAAAGAAAGGGACCGGACCCATGTATGACATATAGGTTGCATATGTACCTCTGGGGGTTTTAAAAATTATCATGAGTTTCATTTTGAAAGAACTTTCTTTAGAGGATCAGGTCCCACGTATTCCTAGGTAAAATAGAAGGGAGTGATAAGAGTCATAGCGCGCCGAGATTTTGGACTAAAGGTAAAACTTCTTGACACGATCCAAGTTGACTGCATGCACTATTTCTTCTCCATCAAGGTCTATGAGAATAGTATAGCCTTCTAAGAGAATCTTCTTCACTATGTAAGGGCCTCTCCAATTTGGCTTGAATTCCCTCTTAGGTCCTAGATAAGTTCTATGATCTCTTTGAGGGAAAGTTCTGCTTCTTTGACACCACGGTCTTTGACTTTCCTATTGAATGATCACACTATCCTTTGATGATATCCCTGTATATGGTATAGAGACTTTAACCTTTTTTCATCCCAGAGAGATAATTTGTCCAAGAAGCTCTAGTGTCATTCTTTTTCATCTACTTTTCTCTCGAGTGGGACACGGAGGGAAGGTAATTTTATCTCAACGGATAGGACTGCTTCCATGACGTATACTAAAGAATATACCCAATAGGTGTTCTAATTGAAGTACAATATCCCCAAAGGGCGTAAGGGATACAGTCGACCCAATCTCTACAACTTTCATTCATCTTGCTGATTATGGTCTTTAGACTTTTATTGGAGGCTTTGACGGCTCCATTGGATTGGGGTTGATAGGGAGAATATTTGTGTCTCTGAATCCCATATTCGTCGACTAGTTATGCAACCTCAGTTTCTAAATGGACCCCATTATCTAATATTAACTCATGGAAAACTCTTTATTGTCAGATAATGTTCTCTCTAATAAACTTGACCACTTTCTTAGCATTCAGCACCACGTATGACTTGGCTTCGACCATTTTATGAAGTAATCAATGGCGACCAGGATGAATTCATGACCGTTTGAAGCTTTGGGAGTAACTTTCCCTATGATATCGATGCCCCATGTGGACAAGGGCCAAGGAGAGGTCATGTTGTATAGCTCACGGGGAGGCAAGTGTTAGAGATTGGCGAACTGTTTGAATTTTAGTCATCTTCGAACGTAGGCGACGCAATCTTAAAGCATGGTGGTCTAATAGTAGCCCTAATGAATGATATTTTTGGCAAGCATATGACCGTTCATGTGCAGATCGCATTCCCCACTATGGATCTTTTGCATTATTTCCTCAATATCAGCCCCTACAATGCAGTCTAAATGGGTTTCATCAAAGTTTCTCTTAAATAGTGCTTTATCACAGATGATATACTGGGCAACTAGTTTGTGAAGGGTCGCATGGTCTTTCTTATCAGTGTCTTCAGGATACCTACCTTGCTTGATGAGGTGCCAAATGTCATGGATACATAACCCAGCCATATCAAAATCCTCCTCGGTAATGAGTTCAATGTGGTAGCAATGGGTAGGCTTAACTTATTTCTGATCGAGGAAAGGGGCTATTATTATCCCCTTGGGCATGTTGACCATGGAGGCCAGTGTAGTTAGGGTATCCGTCAGGCTATTCTTTTCTCATGGCAAGTAGTGGAAGGTGGCATCCTTAAACTGGGAGGCTAGTTCTTCTTTGTGGGTATGGAAGGATATGATCTTCTCGTCTTCGAATTTTCATTTTTTACGGATTTGGCTGATGATAAGTGCAGAGTGTCCATAGACGTCTAGGTGACATATATCTTTTTGGAGGGCAATCTTGAGGCCTACCATGCATAACTCGTACTCAGTCATATTGTTGGTGCAGGAAAATCTATCTTGATGGAAATTAGGGTTTGATATTGATTAGGGTCAATTAAGAGTATCTTAATATCGTATCCTTTCCTGTTGGCATCTTCATCAAAGAACATTTTCCATCGAACGTCCTCCTGCAAGATGCAGAGAAATTTTTCATTTGGTAATTTAGAGACCCAAACGTAGACTTCTTCCATGGGGTAATCAGCAAGGTAGTCAAAGATGGCTCTCCCTTTCATAGCTTTCTTCGTAACATACACAATATGAAACTCGGATAGAAACATCAACCATATGGCCATTAAACTGGACGGAGAGGGATTTTCTAGTAAGTACTTGATGGAATCATACGGGACATAAGTCTGATGGGGAAGGCGAGCATGTCGTGCCATAATTTCTACGTGACCCAGACCAAAGCAACACGTGCTTTCTCCAAAGCAGTGTCATTGACCTAGTACCCAGATAATTTTCTGTTAGCATAGTAATAGCTCTTTCCTTTCAGGATTCTTCAATGTATTGGGCTAGCAAAGCCCCTACTGTAGTATCTATCACGGTCAAATATAGGAGTAAGGGGAGACCTAATTATGAGGAATAAGCACTAGAGGTCGGGTGAGGTATTGTTTGATTTTGTCAAAGGATACTTGGTAGGCCTCATTCTAAACTTTGGTAGAATCTTTTCAGAGGATCTTGAAAATGGGTTTGAAGATAGAAGTTAGCTGGTTAATGAACCGATTGATGTACTATAATTCTCTTAGTAATCCTTGGACTACCTTTTCCTCTCGTAGAGGTGGCATCTTAAGTATGACTTTCATCTTGGTTGGGACTGCTTCGATTCCCTTTTCACTGACCATGAATCCTAAGAGTTTTCCTTTTGTGATTTTGAAAATGCACTTTTGTGGGTTTAACCACATATAGTATTGCCGCAGTCGCTCGAAAAACTTTCGAAGGGCGGGAATATGACCTTCTAGAGACTTAAATTTCATGATCACGCCATCTGTATAGACTTCAACCTCTTTGCAAATAAGGCCATGTAGAATGGTTGTGGCATCCATCTGGTAGGTAGCCCCAACATTCTTGAGTCTGAATGGCATGAAAGTGTAGCAGAAGGTTCCCTATGGGGTGATTAAGGCAGTTTTATTCTCATGGTCAGGGTGTGTGGCCATCCCCAGAATCTCTCATCCTCACTTTATCCCACGGGATTGGGGGTGAAAAGGAGGGTACCAGCGCCGCCATACTCTTTAGGAGTGATTCGTCCTTCATCGGTGTGGGGTGAATGTAAAGAGATGGATTTGCCATCCTATTTCGCACAAAACATGTAAAAGAACATGTCGCTGCTTCGAGAGAGCGGCATCAAATATAAACTAATGCTTACGAAACCAATAGTTCAAAGTTTCGTGGGCTAAGTTATGAAATAGGAAGTTATTAGAACACATCCCGCCCTTTCGGTCTCTCATGAGCTTGTGTTATTATTTTCCTTTATTTCTCCATGAAGTGTGTGTGCGTGTATATATAATGGAGATCGGAATCTCCAAACTCACGCCAAGGAAAAGATAGAGTGAGGTCATCCATAGGAATGTTCCCAAAAATAATGTTAAAAATATGATTTATGCATTTATCGTAATATAACTCGTTATGATGAAACAATAATATGAGTTGGATAAAACGCTTCTAAGGATCACAAATATAATATATATTAAAATAAGTTAGAAATGGGGAATTTAGGAAAATTAGAAAATCGGACTCGAGTCTTGGATTTTAATCTGAAATACCTACGTAGCCTATAAAGGCATCAAAGTCCATGTATTTCGCATGCCGCATAAGGGTGGAGTTTATCCTATATATTCGAACGGGTTAGTTTTGGAAAAGTGTGATAGATAATCATGTTTGGAATATATGAGCATAACCCTCTTTTTGTTTGTTTTGTGTTTTTTTATAGAAAATAAAGTATGTGCAATATAATTAATAAAAATGTGAGATGTTAAAGTGTATGAACTAAGGCAAAACTAGATTATGAATTTAATGTAATTAATGCAAAAACAAGAAATTTAAAGAGAGGGGGGAGGATTTGGACATTCTTTGGAGAATGGAAGCTTGTTCTTGATCTTGGATGAACTCCCTTGAAACTTGGTATGAATGTTAGAGGAGAAAAAAATGAGGTTTTTGAAAAATTGGGTTTGAAAAGGATGGGAATTTAAGATTGAATGGAAATTCACATAAGGAAACATCAATGATTGCAAGGGGATGTTACTGAGATCACTGATGCTGATGGATCTGAGGTGTGCTTTGGGAGTTAGGTTATTCCCTCTATTTATAGGGTTGGGGGTGCCGGTCGACATGGTCTCAGCCCTGCCAATCGATAGGTAAACCTAGACACATTGTTGATTGGCAGGGAAATGGACTTTCCAATTAGCAATCTCGTGCATATTTTTCTGAAAAACGATTGTAGAACGCAATCCGTTGATCCAAATTGCCCACGGGGTATACCATTAGAAATTTTATTCAGAGACCTTCAAGAATACTTTGAAACTCTCCAGGGTTAAGGAGTTGAATTTGGGTCAAATGTGGCTTGAAAATGTACGTTGGTCCTTTGGACGGGTGATCGTTGGACGAAAATTGATTGTTCATCTAAAAGGTAAGTTAGAATCACGCACGGGGTAGACCGTTGGAAAGGTGAGGATATGTACTTTAACATTCCAAAGAGGTTAGCTCGGTTCAAAAGGTTGACATTGGTCAAATGGTACCCAAAAGCATTCGGTGACACACAGGGCAGACCATTGGAAAGGGTATTCAATCCCCTTTGAAGATTCATTCAGTCTCATTTGATCTAAAGATTTGACCATGGTCAAACGGAGCCCGGGAGCGCTCAGTGGCCTCCGGATTAGTTTTTTGGGGAAAACGGATCATTCATCCAAGCAGTTACGCTTTTTTTGCACGAGACGAATCATTGGAAAGGGGTTTCAGCGCCCTTTGAAGATTCAAAGATATTTTGCTCTGACAATGAAGTTGATTGGGGTCAAATCGGGTCCCGGGAGCACCCGGTGGCCTCTAAATCGATTTTTAGTAGTAAAATGGTCCCTTTTTTCGAATCGTTATGTCGATTCTCACATGGGGTGGACCATTGAAAAGGGAATTCATATCCCTCGTAGATTCATTGAGATTTTTCTCTAGCAATTGAGTTGACTAGAGTCAAACGGGGCTCGAGAGTGATCGATGACCTCTAAATCGGTGCTCGGAGTATGACCTAGGGTTTGTAGTAAAATTGGGAGGTGTTAGGTTCCTAATGAAAGACTTAGGGAGTCCCAAAATGTGGTGTCTACATATCCACTTGACTGGTGAGTTTGGAATAAGTGAAAGTTATAGAATAGACACCACATGATGTTTTAGAAATAGGTCAATTTTACGGACCTAAGGGACGAGGATGAACGATTCGGAGTGTCAAGGTCAATTAGGAGGACCTAACGAAATGCTAGGGATGATCGATTATGTAGGCTGAGGTAATTCTGAGGACTAAGGTAGGGAGCAACCAATTTTTATAGGCCGATGTCAATTCTAAGAACCTAAGATAGGAAGCAACCGATTCTGCGGGTCGAGGTCGGATCTGAGGACCTAAGTTGAGGTGACTAATTCTTATAGTCGAAGCCAATTCTGAGGGCTGAAGTTGAGATGACCAATTATGTGGATCAAAGCCGATTCTGGGGGCTTAAGTAGAGATGACTACTTCTCGGGGTCGAAGCCAATTTCGAAGGATTAAGGATAGATGACTAATTTTGAGGGTTAAAGACAATTCTGAGGGCTTAAGTAGATATGACTAAGTTTGAGGGTCGAAGCCAATTATGAGGGTTTAAATAGAGATAACCAATTCTAAGGGTCGAAGCCAATTCTGAGGTCTTAATTAGATATGACCAATTCTGAGGGTCGAAGACAATTCTTAGGGCTTAAGTACAGATGACCAATTCTATGGGTTGAAGCCAATTCTGAGGGCAGAAAAGTAGAGGTGGCCAATTATATGGGTCGAAGCCCATTCTGAGGGCTTAAGTTGAGGTGACCAATTCTGAGGGTCGGAGCCAATTCTGAGGGCTTAAGTAGAGGTGACCAATTTTGAGGGTCGAAGCCAATTCTGAGGGCTTAAGTAGGGGTAACCAATTTTAAGGGTCGAGGCCAATTCTGACTGCTTAAGTAGAGGTGACCAATTCTGAGGGTCGAAGACAATTCTGAGGGCTTAAGTTAGAATTAGGAAAATTTGGAGACTCCACTGGGGAAATCATCTTATGGTTCCGCTGGGGGTCATTTAATTTTGAGTTTTAGTTTCTGTTGGGGAAGGGGAAATAATCCAAGGCTTGGATGTTTTCTTTACTGCGGTGTCCTTTGGAGACGTTATCGGGGAGATATCTAATTGATTTTGAGAATTTCGTTGAGGATGTAATAATTCCACTGGGGAAATGAGTGTGGTAAAAATGCTTTTCTTGGTGAAAAAGGTTCTAAAATTCATTCGATAATTTTAGGATTTTTCTAGATTTTTTGACCTTTTTTTGGAATTTTTGTACAAAATTTGAGGAAGGCTGCCGACAGGCATGGTGTGAGGGGTTCCAAACGGCAGTGGCATGGTCTTTTGGGGTACCTCGATCAGGTAAGGGGACATTATTGATTGGTATGTTTCTAAGAGCTACCGATCGGCATGCCCCTTAGCCTCCTATAAAAAGGGGGTAGGTTTTCTTTTAACTGCTTCCAGACTTGATCTGTTCTGTAATTACCTTCTGCAACTGTTTTAGCATTCAAAACCAAGCAATGCTTGATTTCACAAGCAGTGAAACTGATGCGGTGTGGCTAAATGTTGACGATTGGGCGAAGTTAGAATGGCAGGCTAGGGTGCCCCTCGCATTAGGTAGTGAAAATGCTTTTGAGTCATTTGAGCCAGTTGTGGATGAGAGGATTCTCTTGCATGAGTTGGCACCTCATCATTCCTCTATGGTGGAGAATCCTTGTGGATATGTAAGTGTTGGTGACCTTTGGTGTTATTTCTTTTTCTTGGTGATTTTTTCGTATTTCTTTAATTTTGACAAGGTTTTTTTCCTTTTTGTCATGACAGACTAATATCTTTATGTCAAACCCGCGTACTCGAGGGTCAACAGGGCTTAAGGACGTCTGGGAGCGCCTTCCTCTTGTGGTGCATTGGGTGGTGTCATCAGTCAGTTTTGGGAGACTGGCGTTTGCGCTGGACGAGATGCCTCGCTTTACGGTTGTTCTTTATGCTCTGAGGGAGAGGTTATGGGACACCACCCACACCATGTATTTTAGCTTCGGGGAGATGACGGTGACTCCCATATACAAGCAGCAGTTTCTAGGGTTGGACTGCGAGGGGGTGCTAATGGAGGTGGATAGGACATTACGGGTGATGCCAGCAGCGGTGACGGTGGCGTTGGGCGACATGCAATGGATAGTATCTAGGGACTCCATTTATTTATCCCTTTTGAGGGAGTTATTTCTACGTCAGAGGATCAATGAGGAGGATGGGCGGCAGATTGCTCGTTTGTTTATTTTCCTTTTATTGGGAAGTTTCTTAGTTGCGACGCAGTACACTTTTGGTTATTCCATTTTTTATTGTGTTTTGAACGCCCATCTTTTTTACTAGGGGAGCCTGACCTTGGAAACCCTTTATTTCTATGGATTCATTGAGTCGGTGATGACGGCAAACCTTTATTGGGGCCACATATCATCTAGAGGTATTCTTTGTTTTGCGTATTTTCCTTTATGCATATTATTATTGATTTCTTGATTCGTGATCTTTTGTCCTTTGTAGATGTGGTTTTACAAGGTGATTTGGTTTAACACCCAATTTATAGATTTCAAGGATGAGTCTGTTGGGGACTTCTGTCGGATGTACCGATGGCGGAAGTCCAACCGACAGTCAAAGAAGTCTCTTTCTCTAGAGGCGGTGCGTCATATCTTGAACGGCCTGACGAGCGATCAGGTGAGCCATCTTTCTTTTCTAGAGATATTTTTTCCATGATAATCTTTTTTAATATTGATGTTCAGCTGGGCATTTTTCAGGTGACCTTCTATTCTTGGGGGACGTACATCCAACATACGGGCGTGACTGGGGTGAATGCACAGCTGCGGTGCTTGTTGGCACATGAGTTTAGCTACTCCTGGTATCTCGGGGAGAGAGTATTCCATAAGATCTTGGAGTAGGAGGTGATGGTTCCACCTGCGAGTCCACCTGTGTATATGAGGCGAGAACGGTAGATGCCAGATGATGCGCGGGTAGCGACAATGATGGGCGAGTCTTACTCATCATATACCAACACGGTGTAGACATATGATTATTTGGAATTCGTGTCGAGATGGTTGATGCCACCTAGCATATATGACGTGATGCCTCTCCCCTAGGCGGGTTCGAGTAAGTTTGTGGCCTCTTCCCACAGCACAGGTGGGGCGTTGACATCAGCAATGGAGACAACCTTGGAGGTTCCCTTTGTGAGGTTTTTTCCTCCTTATTATAACATCCGGAGGGCTAACGGAGGGTCGGACCATATGCTGAACCGTCCTAATGCGATGGACATGGAGGATCCAGGGCCAACGGAGGAAGTTCTCCAGCCAACGGTATACTTTTCATCTCTTTGTCTTTTTATTTCCTGATTTCTTTCTTTTCCTCAAACTGATTGATTTGCTCTTTTCTATTTTTTTTTGCAGCGCATCCGGATGTTCGGAATTGGATAGCTTCTGCTACTGCTCATATTCATGATTCGATCCCAGTTTCGTCTTGTCTGGTGTCATCTACCTTGTTTGAGGAGGGATTTGGTTCAGGGAATGGTATAGAGGTACGTCATCTTGTCGTCGGGGAAAGTGAGTGCACCGCAGGGATGGAGGTTCTTGGGGGGGGGGGGGGGAGAGAGAGAGAGAGAGAGAGAGAGAGAGGGGAAAGGAGGGGAGAGAGAGAGAGAGAGAATGTAGATGGGTTCGGGATGAATCCCATTGTATTTTTCTTTCCTGCAAGAAATATGTAATAAATAATATCTATATAATAAAATGAAGTTTTCGTTAATTTTAGTGATTTAATGCATATGCTCTTTTTACTTTGCTGCTGAGACCATACAAATAATTAAAAATGATTTGAGAGGGAATTTATTTTAAAACAAGATAAGTAAAAACATAAGGATAAGGAAATTCGAAATTTCTTTTAAGCATAAAAATTATTTTTTTTATTTTGGAAAAAAAGGAAAAGGGGAATTTTCCAAAAATAGGGGGTTGTCGATTAGCATGCAATCCAATCCAATCAACCCATGGCTTTGATTGAACTTTCTTCAATTGCTTGGTACTTGGTGGGGTAAGTTTTTCTCCTATTTAAGTAGGGCTTTATTCTTTGGTTGGTGTTTCCCAAGTATACCTAGGGGGTAGGGGTGGATCATTTTCTTCACACCTCCACATTCTTTCTCTTTTGCATTCTTTTTACTTTCAGTCTTCAATTTTCCTATCTGGCTCTCCCCGAAACTGTTGAATTTTCTACCTACATCAAAGTTTTGGAGGTGATGTGCTCATACAATGTTGATTACGACGCTTTCAACATGCGTCAAGTTCCATTATGGTGTAACCGACCTATAGAGTGGAACATGTTGATGGCAACAGTGGAATTCTAGTACCCTGAAGACCATGTTTTTCGCTTTGGGTTGGTTGAAGTTTGTTCGACCTATGAAGAGTTCTCTGCCATGTTAGGTATAAATCCCAATGTTACGGCAACTATTCTTGAATTTTCACAGTCCCCTAGGGAGCAGTTAGTGGGACAGCTCCATATCTCGCCTTCGGCGGCTAGGTCACTAGTTATGGGAGGAATAATTTACTGTAATGCATTCTTTGCATTTGAAGAATGATGGTGATGCGGGCTATACCGAAGCTATCATTCTGGGCTTGATTTCAAAATTACTGTTAGTGACTAGGGAACTATTAGTTGACCCAGAACTCGCAGTTATTGCTTCCTGGATGTCTTATCGTCGCAATCATGCGACGGTGATACTGACGGAGACTCTAAACGGTCTGGATGACTGGCAAGAAGGATGTTCCGACTTCCTGAGGGTAGCCCCATAATATTGTTCATGCACTACAAAAAAAAATTGCTTTTTACTACGGAGGCTTTTGAGACGGATTAAATTTTAATCCCTAAAGCATATATTTTGAGACGGGTAAAAAAAGCAGTCTCAAAAACTAGTATTATTTAAGACAGAATATACTACCCGTCTTATAATGTGAGGTTGATGAGACAGCATATTAAGAGCCGTCTCAAATAGTCCACCTTTTGAGGCAGCTGAAATAATTTAATCCCCCCCCCCCTCACGATTTTTGCTCCCGCCTGGTCTTGTGAAGAGAAATGAAACGTTGTACATAGAAAAAAAAAAGAAAAGAATAAGAAAAACCTAAGCATCTCGTTTCTCAACCCCACAAAAAGCAACCCGCGCTGCGCTCCTCCCTTACAGTCGTCGCTCGCCCTGGATGTCTTCCCTACCATTATCGCTCGCCCTTGATCTCTCCTCTGTCCTCACCGCTGGTAATTCATGTTTCTTTTTCTTTTGGTTGTTGTGAGATTATAGTGGCGTAGGTTGTTAGCTAGTTAGGGTTTCAAAAATTGGGATTATATGTAATTGGAAATTATCAATTTGAGGTCTATGGTTGAAAACATCAAATTAGTTTTGTCACATATTAGTTGTCATTTCATTATTTGGTTGCTATGAAAATGAAAGTAAAGGTAATGGAAAAATAATTTAATGTGTTGTTGATGTAATTAGTTGGTTATTGAGATAGTTGGAGTTTTTATTATAATAGAAATTACTTATAATAATAGAATATAGTTTTTTCTGCATTATGTTATAACTATGATTTTTAAATGGCCATCATATGTTTGATAGGGAAATTACTGATTGTGTTTCACATTTTCATTGACGTTTAAATATTTGATCTAATTCCAGGAATTCAAGTTATAGTATCGTCGGATTGATACAGATAAAAGGTAATTTTAACTTTTGGTTATTGCTTAATATCATTAGTTTTTTTTATTGGATTGATTTGTAGTGCTGATAGGAGGTTGAGGGTGAGCCAATTGAAAACTTGGATTGTCAATTGGTTGTTGTAGTATAGTTTTAAGATTAATATATCGTAATATTTATATACTTGTTTGTGTGGATTTTAGTTAGAATTATTGATATGTTTGTTTATGTTAGTTAATTTATGTCTTTCGCAAGTAGTTTATGCCACTAATTTGATTTACTATTTGATTATGATTTTATTTTGTGATATATGTGATGGACCTAATTAATTCAAATATGCAGTATCGTTGAAAAAATTGTCAATGTTATCCAACACCATATCAAATGCTAAATCTTAACATTCAAATTATTGAAGTGTTACGACACAAATTCCAACATATGAGGTGAGGTGGTACCTGAAATAAATAAATATGCATCACCGTTTAATGTTCTTTGATTGATTTGTAATGGTGAATCCTAGACCAATCGGAAGGTCAAACGTGTATAAATGTTATCTTCATGACCAAGAAGCATAAACTTTCACAATTGAGAGGAAAAAAAAAATAAGTATGCTTAATGAAGTTCTTTATTCTGTGAAGGAAGTCTAATATTTTTAATGGACAGTTTTTTGCGAGATTAAAACACCCTAGAATTTCTAAAGGTGAAGTTCTTACTGAATACTGATAATTATGTGGCCACACATGTCATGTTTTTAATTCAACACAAATAGTGAATATTGGTTATCAATTTTAACAAACCTTATTCACTGTATATGAAACTTAAATATTTTTGTGGTCTCTGTTCACGTGGTATTTAAGTGAACTTAGTTTTTTCCCCAAACTTTTGTTAGTTCTACACTTTATGGAGAATGCTATTTGAATGACCGTATTCAATTAAGAAAATAGTAACTTTTTCAATCACACTTTCCCATGCATCGTACGGGTTACCACTGGTATCTAATTTAAGTTCTCATTCATGTTCTTCAGTGTGAGTGGGCGAATTTGATTTGTTGACATTCGGTTGACTAACCAAAATCTCAAGTTTCTTGCCCTCTCAGGTGTATTCACGGGGAAAACGTGTTGATACTCAAAAAATAAGATTTTTAGGGGTAACGTAGAAGAGAGTGCCCTACACTTTTTCCTTTGCAAATAGTTCAACAATGTGTTAATTCTAAACAATGTGTACCACACATCTAACACAACTAACTAAACAAACAAAAATAAACTTTGATATATGACGTGCCTTGGAGCGATGGAAAGTGTTCTAGCCCAAGCTACGGTTAGTCTCGAGTTCGAGACTTGGGAGAAACCTCTTCATATTATACAACAATATAGCGGTAAAACCAATCGGCATTTACCTCTCCCAGACCCTACAGTGAAGCGGGAGCCATTGGGTATGACCTTTATAGAAGTTCAAGTATGAAACAACCATCAACCAACATTATTTTTTTAAACCCCACATTTTTGTATTTTAATCCTTCTTCATAGCATGTACGAGCACCGGGTGCCAAATCTGACATGACATCCACACATACACGTAGTATATCATCAACATTATATTGGCTTGCCTTAGCGGTTTTGTCCAAGAGGCTATGCATGTAAATAATTTTGTTATCCTGCAAGCATACCTAGGAGGGGCTAATCATTTATGTGCAAAGTCCCAATGGACACCACACCATGGGCATATGCACGGGTTACCACAAGTATCTACAGAGTCTCAAGCCTAATAAGATTATGGCAATGTTTTAGCAAATTTAAATCTATTTTGCTCTCACATTTGGCACACTAGTTGATGCATTTAATATTGTCACACGGAATTTCAATAACCTCCCTCAACGAACCATATGTCGTGTGATTGTTTGAGTTTTCAATGTATGAGCGTGTGTATGGGTTTCAAACGTGATTGTTGGAAAATGAATTTTTTTAATTTATTGTATGCGAATCATATTGAGAATGTATAGTTTTGAAATAATAATAATATTAAAGCAAGTGTATGTTAAATGTAACAAAGATTTGTCCTATTTAATTCCTTATATTTGTTTCCTTAATATATAAACTTCCACTTTATTTATCGATTTTCATTAGTATGTTTTTTTCGTCACCATCATTAACGATTTCTAGAAAGTCTATCCTTCCAAGGTATCACTCTGTCAAGTTTGTCATATTGTTAAAGTTTCTTCATATGGTTACTTCTTTACTACGTTACGAGCTACAACAAGTTGAGAACACTTCTCTCTCGTTAACAAGATTGGACGTAATCCATTGAACTAGGGCATATGGTCATACGAATGGTTGCTTATAAATTCCATGTTACTTTTCCTCTGTAATCATATATGTGTGATATTATTTTGTAATACATTATAAAACACCATAGTATAGAGCATCATTTTCTTAATATTTTAACTCTTTAAACATGTGTGATTGGCTTAAGAACCCTTTGTTTGAGCTGGTTGTGAACGTATGTTCTCTTATGTAGCATTTTTTATTTGCTTGAGTGATTAGATTAAGAACCTTTTTTTTGTTCTTTTTGCTAAGCGTATTTGCATAGATATCTATATTTTAAGTAGACAATAAAATAGAGATGTAAGAGATTTTAACTTATCACAGATTAAAGTACTATAAATCTAAGTGATCGATTCCCTTCAGCTATACAAATATGTTTGTGGAATTCAGTGACTAGTGGAATGAAAAAAAGTGTAAAGGCGGTGAATAAATAATCACAACCTTAGATCATACTCAGAAATTCAGGAAAAGCTATAAATATTTTAGACTTCATATGTATTTTAGATTCTAGAGTCTTTTTCCATCTCGGCTAGATGCTCCACTCATTACCATACATATACACGATATGATGCCCTCACTAACTCTATCATCGATAGCCAACAGTCGAGTGTTATTCGATTCGCATCAGATGCAATGTTCTACCTATGTGGCATATGTTTCACTCGTTCTTCTCAGACCTATAGGGACTTTGTACAGAGCATATCAAGAAGACTAAAAAAAGTTTTTCCTGAGCCGAGCATGTCTCACATGATTCTTCATACAATTTCTTTCGTCATATCCCATGGAGAATATGACTATGATTATCGAGCTCTATGTGAACTTATTTATTTTGTTATAGAACTCTCTGGTTATATCCTCCTTTGTTTATGACTGGAACATTATCTTGATATAAAATGTTCTTGCTGAGTAGCAATGATTGTCTTGCATTGACTAACCACATTTCCTTCCCCACTACTTTCTCTATATATGTGGTGACACGTGAAATTCATCTTCAAAGACCTATAGAACTAACTTTGAGTCTATATCCAAGCACAAATTGAGCCATTTATATCTCAAAGCGAATTCAATTCCTACAATGACAACCATCGTTTCAGCATGGAAGGCATAACTATAGACAATACAAATATAATAAGAACCTCTTAAAAAGCCTTGGCAATTTGTAAAAACACTCCCAACAATAAGTATTCTTTTTTATAAGTATTCTTTTTTATAGCGTGAATCGGCGAGCGATATATAATAATTCATTTATTTGCTCACTTTACCCGCGCGAATTATCTACCTTATTACATTAGAGGCACTGAATCCCTACTTATTGCTGCTAGCTAATGAAAAGGAAGTATTTTACTTTGATAGCAATCAAATACCACGTTAAGCGGAATGCCGGCCTTAAAGTGACTTCATAGATATTGATTGCTCTATCTCATTAACTATAGATACCCCATGAATATACTTCCCGCTAGCCAATGGAAAATACTAATTCTTAGAAATATATTTAGGGTCATTTTATTTTTGATGTATCTAGTAAATGATGTAGCTACTGGACTAGAAGGCTCACTTTGGTAATGTTGTTTTAAAGATAGACTCTCATGGATGTTCTTGATCAAGTCTCTTAGGAAATTTGGCATCTCTGAACAGTCATAGATCTTGTATAGAGGCGTATTTCTTCTTCTTGGTTCTCTATAACTATTAATGGGGAAGCTAGAGGTTTTTTTAAACCTTTTAGAGGATTGAGATAGGGGGACCCTTTGTCCCCAAGCTTATTTATCTTAGCGTCAGAATCTCTGAGTAGATGTCTTTATAACCCTCTCATCCCAAAGGTTGTAATTTAATTAGCCATTTTAGCTTTGTGAATGACCTTATTATTTTCACATCGGGTTCAAAGCGAATCCACTGGTTTTAAATAAGAAAGAGGGTGCATTAAATACCTGAGTTGTCCTCTTTTCAAAGGCAAAAAATGACAGTATTTTTTTATGCTTTGGTTCAAGCTCTTAACTCTAAAGTGCCTAGTTAAAAATCCAAATTTAAAAGAATGAAGGTGTGATCCAAAGAATGAAGGTGGTTTAGGCAGTAGAAACTTGAGTAACCTTGTCACTGTCTCAAATCTCAAGTTGGAAGGGCCTTTCAAATCAGGGATCTTCTTGTGGTCATCATTCATGCGATAAATGTACCCATCTATGCCTATTTCTGCCGGTTGTATGGCTGCCAGAAGAATTTCTCAGGTGTGGTCTACCTGTGAGGTTCTATAATTATAAATGGCCATCATATATGGAAAGCCCAATGATACAGGGAAGTTTTCTTTCAAGTCGTCTTGTGATATAGTTCGATCTTTAAGGGTGCTTTGTATCTATCAATCATTTGTTTGGGATACTATCCCCCCAAACTTATCCACTTTCTCTTGGAGAATTCTTAATAATTTTATTCCTCTGGATCTCAATGTTAAGAAGCTAGGAGTCCCTATTACTTCTAGATGATTATGCTACTATAAATCAGAAGAGCATATTGAACACTTATTCTTATCAGGTCATATTACTAGCAAAATTTGGGCCTTATGTGGGAATATGTTAAGTATTCCTCATTCTTTCTCCATTAACTCTGTCATATTTATTTGGTGTCTTAATATGGGGCAAAGCCATATTTAAAAGTGGCTTCACAAGATCATTCCAAGGTGCATAGTGTACGAAATATGGTTGAGTAAGAACATAGCTTTTTTTTATGGAATTCAAATGAAATAGAATATGATCATCACTAGAATCAATAGAAGAATCAGGGACATTACTTCAAACACTTCTTTTAAAAATGGATTTTCTTCCCACTACTCTCAAGTCCTGAAGTTTCTTAATATAAATCCTCCAAAGCTCAGCAATTGATTATATATCCTATATGCTGGTCAAAACCTAGAAATTATTCCTTCAAATTGAACACTAATGGTTCTTGTGACAAAGAAGGTAATATGAGCATATGATTTGTTCTTATAAATGATAAGGAACTTTTCATTTGGGGATTATCTTCCAAAATTATAGGTGGATCAAGCATTCTGGTAAAAATAACTTATCCGTGTTCTGTTTGGTCATATCTTATTTTATTGAGGGCTCTATTTGGCTCGAGATAAATAGTTTTCACCTAGGTGAAAAACAAAATAATGAAGAGCTTTTTCACCTCTCCGGAGTTAATTTCATTCACTATGTTTCACAATTTTTGAAGGATAATCATTATTTTTTAGAAAGTTTATAACCAGAAAACTGTGTTTGGACTTAAAAATGTATAATGAAAACATGAATAAAAGGAAAAATTATATCTTTCATAGTTTATTGTGGGACTGTGTTTGGACTTAAATTTTTACAGCTAAAACATGACCT
Source organism: Sambucus nigra (assembly GCA_949130495.1). Lineage (NCBI taxonomy): Eukaryota > Viridiplantae > Streptophyta > Magnoliopsida > Dipsacales > Adoxaceae > Sambucus > Sambucus nigra. Next base: position 289,469,535 of record OX422218.1, on the reverse strand, counting down.
ATAATTTGTATAGGTCATGGAAGACTGGCTAGTACATAAACACGTCGACCTTGAGAAGGTTCTTCGGGTGATTTTTTTACAGCTAATTAAACTATATGGATGTATGGATGTATATATATACGTTGATGATCTTTAGGATAACTATCTGACCTCCAAAACTATTGGAGTTATAACTGTCTTGCCTCACTTTATACTAATTAGTACCTTTTTTATACACAAATCATACCATAATCTATTTGTTCCTGACACGGTTTGGTCAGTGGTGCAGCAGTGGCTCCAATTGTTCGTGTTCTTATTTTGATTTTATTTATTGTAGCATATCCAATCGTTGTTAAATGTTTTTTATCTTGAAATTATTTGGGCCATTTGATTTGAAATTCACATAGAAGCAATCCACCTTCAGCTATCATGTAACACCGAACCAGTGAAAGGATCGAGTTTGGTGGAGCTTGTTACGGATGTCGAGCAAGGCTTAGCACCATGCGTATCAGACTTTTGAAGAAGATCTAGAATTTACATTGTTTGTGCAAGAAATATACCATTAACATCTTTGTGAGCCTCAAGGTTATTAAATCATGCCCATCCGAGTCTACTGGTTCGGATCATCATCCCCCAAAACACTCAATATAGTAGGTTAGAGTTCATGGATTCAACAAGTTTGTATGATGGGGATATGAGTAATGAGGAGGGAAATAAATATGCCGATCAGACATCAGTTGAGTGTTTTATAGTCATTAGGGATTCAACTAAAGAAGAACTTTATTCTCGCCTCCCCTCCCGGCCTCACCTTGATCACCTATTCTAGTTCCCATGAAACGTGATGAGTCCACCCCGTCCTGCTGTAATAGTTCCTATAATCCCTCTAAAATGAATGTTGTTAACTACGCTTGTGATATTACTCCATCTAAACTGTTTGAATATGAGGATCTCTACAACATTCATCTTAGAATTACTTGTAGGTTACCCGAGAAAGATTATAGAGATTATGATTAGTTGATATTAATGAGTGTATCTTTAGATATATTCACATATTAAAGGGCAACACAAAAGTCCTTGGATACTACTATATCTCCCCTCGAAAACCTCAAAAGAAGTTGGTGAAGGTTGTCTAAGATAGTAACCATTTCTAGTAGCACAAGTTTATTTTTATCAAAGTCAAATGGGAGTCCAGCCCAAAAGAAGTTGGAAAAACTATAAGGGTTACCTATGATTGAAGTGGACCTAACTCCACTAGTTTTTTATTTTTCTAACTGTTAACCATAAATTTCTTTTAAATGTACTATAACTCTGGGAAGTAATGAAGCCAAGGTCGAGTAATGCTTGGACTAATGCCTCGTACCATGCTCGTCAGGCCTATTTCAGTCCATACAAGGACTTGTGTGGTTTTCAAACATGATGAGTCTTGTCTGAATTAATAAAACCAAGAGGTTGCGCCATGTAGACTTCCTCCTAGTACCATATAAAAAGGCATTTGTAACTTCAAGTTGTTTGATTTCCCAATTAAACTGAACATCCAAGGATAGGACCAATATGATTGTAGTTGGCTTGGCTGCGGGTCTAAACGTATAGCATAGTCAACTTCTAAATACTAATGGAATCTTTTAGATACAAGTCTGACTTTTTATCGCTTGATTGAGAAGTAAAGTCTTGTACTACATCTTAAGCTGTAAATTATTTTTTTGAAGCAGAGTTAAGCGGCATAAGTATGACTGTCTGTGTGCTATAAGTGTTATGATGCGGCGCAGGCAGGAATGGGAGGAGAATACTCAAAATGTTGAAGATCAAATTGATACTAGTGATGGTCTTTCGGCTCAAGAGGTCAAGCCAGGGGTACATTCAATTATTTGATTATGTTTATATTCAACCTTTGTTTAGTCATGATTATATTGATTAGTATTTTTTCAATAATTAAGATATTAATTCGAGTTTTACTTCTTTTCTGCTCGACATTCAAAGTCAGAGAGGTCTCAGAATGCAGTATTGGTTCCTTTTAACACTGGCATTGCCCCCTCTCAACACGCTCTGCTCAACTCTTAAGGTCGAGGTTGCTAAGACCTCAACTCTCATGCTTGTAAGGTTTCTATTCCGAAATCAAAAAGAAACTTAAAAAGACCGCAACTCTCATGCTTGTAAGCTTATGCTATTAGATAACATATAACTGTTATATATGTTATAACTTATATAACAGCTATATATGTTATATATGTTATAACATATATAACAGCTATATATGTTATAACATATATAACAACTGTTATATGTTGTTATAACATATATAACAGCTATATATGTTGTTATAACATATATAACAGCTATATATGCTGTTATAATATATATATATATATATATATATAATAGGTACATTTTTATTCTTTCTTTCATAGTTCTTCTATTTATGCTGCGTTATCTTGATTTCTCTGTGATCTATTTAACTGAAAATGGCCTTAAAACTTCCAGCTGTAGTGTACAGATTGAGGGAAGACTGACTCGTTGTCTATTTTAAGCACAGGGATCAGCCTCCCATTATGGGGAGGTTAAAGACTTTGAATTTGATCCTGATGACCTGGTGACATTAGAGGATCTAAAAAAGTACACTGGCTCTATCTATAAACACCTGAAAAATGCAACTAATCGCTATGGCTACCATGGTAATCATAAAAATTGAGTTTCTGAAGGCATATGATCCAGATGCGTTGTGGAGGATAGCCCATAATCATTTGGTAGTGGTAATTTCAAACTTGTTTTTATCTTGCACTTTACTTATTTTACCACTTATCCCGACTCATTATTTTGTGGACAGATCTCTATGAACACAAAATTCGAAGTGAGAAGGTTGTTACAAATCACGTGGCTTATAAGGAGTAAAGAAGTACCACAGAGTCCCTGGACAAGGAACTGATCAAGTTCCTAGCAATGAGGCTACTCTTCTCCTCGCTGAAGATACTTCCATTATTGATGCCCTGCCCCTACTATTACTAACTGTGGCAGTTGGTTAGGGAGGGGTAGGGGGTGGATCCGAGAAGCAGATTAGTAATGCATTTTCATATCTAGTTCATTTTTTAGTCAAACACGTCGCCCACAAATGTTGAAGATAGAGCGCATGTTGCTATTGAAGATGACCAACCAGTGCCTATCAAGCTAGATACCACGTTGCTAGAGCATATTGAAAAGAACAGGTATTTTGTACTTATTCAGTAAAAAAATGGCCTTTTTCATATTGTTGCAACTTGATTTAGATTGATAAGTGCATATTTATTCATATGTCCCTCTCACTACTAGCAAACACTGGAATTCATACCAAAACTTTTTATGTACCCTCGTTTGTGGAAATTGCTTTATTTTCACGAGCACTAAACCCTATTACGATCTCGAGTGCTTGAACTTTATTTCAAATATATGGTAGAGGATAATGTGCAGATTCAATTTCTAGCAGACATTTTAATTCCTACCTTGGAGCTTAGTTGCTTTATTACTTCGTAAATCGGTGATGGGGAATTTTATAACTCTTTTGTTGTCCAACGGTAAAAGGAATCGTAATGTGTATATTTATTTACATTAGTTGTTTAGAGTGTTGTGGCTATTTCTGTCGTCGTTTTTGAGTTATTTTTATGTTTAAACAGGTTGGTTTTCATGAATAAACAAAGGAGACCCTGTCGAATTTTTTAAAAAATATTAAGTGTTTTTAAAAGTAAATAATATGAAGATGATTTAGAGAGGCATGGATCGATATTTCAATTACAAATTCATATTTCTTTCATGTACCATTAACGTGATTAATCCCTCTCTCAACTTTATTAGTGTAATTAAGTTGATTATGTATGTTATATGTACGTACACAGATTCATGGCAAGAAAATGTCGGCGTTGTTTGAATATGTGCGATATCATTGTAGAAACAACCATTCACAACACGGGTGGAAGACAATTTAGAGACACATATATCGATATCCCACCGGAGCGAGGTGTTGCAACCCCAACCAATGATCCTAGTGGCAAACGTCAACGACCCATATCAACTAGGTAATAACACATATTTATTCTATTTTTCTATATGTATGTGATGGCGTGTTAGGTAAGATATGTATTTTTGGTATTCCGCCCTTAGTTTTTTATAATGTTGCGGCTATTTCTATCATTTTTAAGTTAATTTTTATGTTTAAACAGGTTGGTTTTCATAAATAAACAAAAGAGACTCTGTCGATTTTTTTTAGAAATATTAAGTGTTTAAAAGTTAATAATATGAAGATTTACAAATTTGATAAGGTTTTTAAAGATTGTCATCTATAGGTACTATTAAAAAAGATTACTTCCTTGTTTGATGTAACTGACACTAAATAAATTTTCTTGCAGGTCAAAATTTTTTGTGGACAAGGCAAGTCATTGAAGTCATTTTGATGGAGGTCGTATGGTTCAATATTGCGAGTTTACTTTGTTTACATTATTTTATTTTAGGAATAGACGGGATTTTATGTATTTTTTTCCAATGAGACAAGTGAAATTTTGTAGAGATATTTAATTTGGTGGGCACAATGTTGAAATTGTCTATTTTATCTTTGTATGAACTCTAATTTTAGTTGAATGGAAAGTTGTGTGTTATATTTGTTGAAATGAGATGTCAAATATGTCATATATTATTTTTAAGAGTTTTTGTTTAAAAGTATATTGAGCATATTATGGAATGGATGAAATTTTAATTTTGGCGCAAAAATTATTAAAGACGGCTAAGTTATCGTCTCAAAAAACTCTTTGGGGACGTATGTTTGTGTCTCTAAAAAAAACTTTAAAAGACGGATTTTTTGCCGTCTCAAAAGAGTCCTGTAAGCAATGACCTTTTGAGACGGCGTATTTCCCATCTCAAAAGAACTTTTTGAGACGGCTTCTACTGTCTCAAAAAGCTTTTAAAATGGGGGTCTAATACTACGCTCCTTTGCCGTCTCAAATGGCGTCACAAAAGGCTTTTGAGATGGCTAGAGGACTTTTTGAGACGGTTGGAGCATCGTAGTAAAAATCAATTTTTTTTGTAGTGATGTGGCTATCGAAGAGATTCCGTATGGAGGTCCTCCTGAATATCCCTTAGCATCTATGCCAAACTTCTTTTCTCACTACTTTATTAGCATGGTCTTAGACATCGAGAGCTGGGAGAACTGGTTTATGGAGCAAGGGTCTCGAGGTTTGCGTTGGTCAGTGCCTTGGTAGGGGAGTTGTTGCCCATTCTAAAACTGGGGTAATACCAATTTGTTAGATTGGTTAGCCTCGAATAGACCCCTTTCTACTTTCCCTGGCGTCTCTTATGCCAATTTGGCTGGGAATAGATTGTGCCACCTCGGACACTAGACTTCTTTCCGGTGGAGGACTTAATAGAGCGCATGCGCACGCGTCTGGGCTCTCTATGGGAGAATCATTTATCGTCATCCCATCCTTCGCAGTCTATTAGTAGAGTCTGGCATATTTTCGGGGACTACATGAAGTGGTTAAGGAGGAGAGTAGTTGGCAAAATGTTGGTTGTGGAGACCAGGCAAAGGTGGTTCGCCATATCTGACACTATGGCAGGAGGTATTATTGTTTTCCCTAAGTTGGTCCAGGCTTACCGTTACATGGAGCATCTACGACACTCTATTTAGGAAGTGGATGTTTGAGGACCCCAGGATATGGATGATGATGGGGCCGATTCCTCTGGCAACTTTGGGTAGGATCTTATTTGTGAAGCTTTTATAATGGGTTTGGTTCTATTTCTGGTTATTTTATGGGAATAATTTTGAAAGGGTTGTTTTAGGAGTAGTTGGTTTGGTTTTTGGTTTGGTTTTATTTTAGAAAAGTAGGAGTAGGTTGGCAAGAGAAGTCATTTGACTACCTATGCTAATGTAATCGTAATGGGAAATATATCAATAAAAAAATTGATTATTGTTGTACCTCTTGATGAGTTTTGCATATGAATTATCTATACTAATCGCTAAGGCATACATAATCCTTTTGTTCATGTAAATGATAAAGTGAACTGTCATTCTCGAGGATAAGAAAAGAATAGCATTTCATGAGAAAGAAGGGGGTCATGCTCATGTAAAGTGTATGATTTGCCAATGTACCAATGGGGGTTTTGAAAATTTTCTGAGTTCCATTTTTGAAAGCAAAAGTATTTTTAGAGGATCAGGCCCCACGTAGTTCTGAGTAGAGGGAAATAAAGAATTTTTTTAAGAATAGAAGGGAGATTAGAAGAGTTATAGCGAGCCGAGATTTCGGACTAGGGTAGAATTTCTTGAGTCGGTCTAGGTTGACTGGATGGGCTAACTCTTCTTGATCGATAGTGGTGCCTCTAAACTAGATCTTTTTTATAATGTAGGGATCTCTACAATTGGGCTTGAATTTCCCTCTGGGGTCCCAGATGGGCTCTACTATTTCTTTGAGGGCTAAGTCCCTTTCTCATACACCACGATCCTTGACTCTATTATTAAATGATCGCGCTATACGCCAATGGTATCCATGTATTTGGTATAGAAATTTCAGTCTCATTTCGTCCAAGAGATTCATCTCGTCAAGACAACTCTGATACCAGTCTTCCTCGTTCACTTTACTTTCACGAATGATGCGTAGTGACAGAATTTCTAGCTTGACGGGTAGGATTGCTTCCATGTCATATATAAGAGAGTAAGGGGTAGCCCCAATAAATGTTTGAACTGAAGTGCGGTAGCCCCAGGTGGCGTAAGATATCTTGTCGGCCCAATCCTGACAACTCTCAATCATCTTCCTAGTTATGGCTATGAGGTTTTTATTAGCGATTTCGACTGATTCGTTGGTTTGAGGTCGGTAGGGAGAATATTTGTGTCTCTGAATTCATACTCTTCGATTATTTATGTGACCTATGCTTCGAAATGCAACCTGTTATCCGACACCAACTCGTATGGGACCCCATATCGGTAGATGATGTTTTTTCGGATGAACTTGGCCACCTTCTTAGCATTCAACACTGCGTATGATTTAGCTTTGACCCATTAGGTGAACTAATCAATGGTAACCAATATGAATTCAAGTCCATTGGAGGCTTTGGGTGTAACTTTTCCTATGATGTCGATGCCCCATGTGGATAATGGCAAGGAGAAGTCGTGTTGTATAATTCATACTAAAGCAAGTGTTGGAGGATGGAAAACTATTGGCATTTAAGACATCTTCAAACATAGGCAGTGCAATCTTGAACCATGGTAGTCCATTAGTAACCTATCCGATGATTTTCTTGGCGAGCATAAGTTCATTCATATGGGGTCCATACTCCCCATTGTGGATTTTTTGCATCATCTCTTCAATGTCAGCCCCTGCAATGCAGTGTGAATGGGTTCTGATAAGCACCCAAAAGTGTACATTTTATACCCCGAATAAACATATTTTAGTTTTTAATTCTCAACAATAATGGTTTTATGCGCGTAAATGTTCAAAGTGCAGGCTTAATTGCAGTTGCGGTGTCAAAAGTATTATTTCGAGGCAATTTGCAGTCAAATGGAGCTAATAACATCTCCCGTAACCAAACCCGAGCCTAGACCTAACCTAAACCCACCTCGCACCCCATGTGTGTTTAGTTTGTGCCATTTTATATATATTTTTTTAGATTTTTAGTTTGAGTCGTTTTTATTTTTAGAATTTATTTTTTATTTATTTAGAATTTTCTAGGTTTTATTTTCTATTTTTTTATTTTTATTAGTGTGTTTTTATTTTATTTTATTTTATTTCGATTAGTTTTTCTTTTATTTTATTAGGATTAGTTTTTTTTAGGAATTTATTTATGTTTAGTTTTATTAGATTTTACATTTCTTTTTTAGGATTTTAGTTTTACTTTTAGTTTTAGTTTTAGTTTTATTTGAATTTGAATTTGAATTTGAATTTGAATTTGAATTTGAATTTTAATTTTAATTTTAATTTGAATTTGAATTTTATTTCTTTTTAGTTTCATTTTTAATTGAGTCTTTATTTCATTTTTAGAGTAGGGATTTAATTTTTAGATTTTTAGTTTTAATAGTTTTATTTTTATTAGTTAGTCTTTATTTTTTTAAGGGTTCAAATTAAACACGCACACATCCTACACAACTAACTCATCCTAACCCACACACACCATAACCCATACATCCTCACACACTCTATCTACCCCCACTTCATCTTCCCCACTCAACCAACACCCACCATCTCTCACTCTCTCTCTCTCCTCTCTCCAAACTCCATTAACACACACCACACCTTATACCTCCCATTGAACAACCATTAAACCACCCTCACCAACCAAACCCATCACCCTATCAAAACACATATACCCGTTTTCACTTCCCAAGCCAGTTTCGGCCCTAGCCACCTCCGGTGATGAACCCATCGCCGGCCAGCCATAAACTCCAACCCGAAAGCCGGTCCAAAACTCGAGCGACCTCCCAGCGATCCCAACAAAACTTAAAAACTCCGACCCTCGTAATCGAGCCCCTGTCCCCGATCCACCGACCCAGCTGCACAAACCAACTCGACCTAGCAGCTCCCATACCCCAAATCGGACCACCCCACAACTCTACTCCAACCCGGCGCCAGACCTGGCTCCGACCGGCGCATCGAACCCACGAACCACAAGCCACTTTCAACCTCAAAACCCTTTACCCATTTCCTATTCCATTCCTATCCAGCAGCTCCAAGACCCGATTTCTACCATCGAACATGTCAAAGCTTTCCAAACCCAAACCATAAATCCACATACCCATTTCAAGACCCATTTCAACTTATGAGGCAAAATCGATTTCTCCACCTGCTATAAACCAAAGACCAAATCAAGACCACAATCTTAAACGAAATACCTACATGTTTTTAACCCTTTTACCCCTTTTTCCCATTATACCTCCAACTACATATTTTAACCCTTATACCCAAAATACCCCATAACCGAATCTGATTTTTATCCCCTCATCCACGTGACCTCACACAACGCATGCACATTTGTGCATTTCCCTATTTTGACCCCATGTGCACACACCCCATGCTCTTGTACCTTAATTCTTCAACCTATACCCCTTTGCTCCATGTGCATATAAATTGAAGACTAAATGCCATTTGAAGAGCTAAGAAGAGACTTGGAGAAAAAGAGAGATAGTTTAGTGTAGAAAATAAATTAGGATAAACATCATTTTGTAAATAGTTTATTTTTTTGTTAGATATTTGTGAGGATAAATTTTGTAAGAGATTTAATTGAGTGGATATTTAATTGCAAATCATTTGAATGCTCAATTAGAGGGATTATATGCTTCAAATTGGAAGATTGGAGTTCAACTTTCTCAAAGAAATTTGGTTTGATTGTTCTATTCTCTTCTATTTTATTTTAGTAGTCTTGATTATTTATTTATAATGTTTGATATCATGTTAGGCTAAATTCCCTTTCAAGGGGTGGGGGAAACCCTTATTTGATGTTATTTTAATTTAATTAGTTTGATTACTTGAAAATTCCCTTTGAATATTAATTTTGATCCCTCACCCTTAAATTTACGCCTCGGGAGAGGGTAAATAATTTTTTAGAGAAAATCGAAATTCTAAGTTATAATACCCATTTTAGATTCGAACTAGAGATAGGTATTTCTTAAGTGTGGTATTATTCCTTGAATTTCAACTCTAAAGTTCATTTTCTAGATTTACATAAATTTTGATAAATCGATCCTAGCAGGTGATTAATTAAAAGGAGTGTAGATCTATTTTCTAGAGTTGTGGGGGGTTAAACTTAATTTTTTAAAATATTACTATTAAAATTACACTTGCAACAAGAGTTGATTTGTAATTTTGGTATTAATTTGGGAAAATTTAAATAATTAAATTAATTAGTTAGAATAGCTAAAATTTGTGATGTAGTCTCATTCCTTGATTGTTCTCATATTTATTTACCTCACTTTATCTCTTATTTTTGTGTTAGACTTTATTTTTCCTTTTAGCCACTTTTTAGTTTGTCGTTTGATCTTCCATTTAGTTTAGTGTTATGTCACTTCATCTCACCCAAAAAATGTTTTAATATTTGAAAAGCTAAAAAAAATTAGAAAAAGTAAAAACAAAGCCCCAGAAGAAAATAAAATTGAATTACAATTGAGTTTGTATCTAGCTTACCCACTTAACGTGGATTGACATCCTTACGTACCATTCTACACTTGAGTTTGTTATATATTTGTAGGTATTTTGAGGATTTTGATTAGAGGACTTTGAAACAACAACTCAATATACTAAAAATTTCTCTTTATCAGGTACCATCGAAGTTTCTCTTTAACAGTTCTTTATCACAAATAATATACTGGGTAGCCAGTCTGCGGAGTGTTGTTTGGTCTTTCTTATCATAACCTTGGGGATACATACTATGGTTAAGGAGGCACTAAATATCGTAGTAACAACAATCGGCTATATCATAATCTTCTTCTGTGATGAGCTCAATGTGGTAGTAGTGGGTTGGTTTATCTTGTTTCTGGACAAGGAAATGGGCCATTATTTTTCCTTTGGGAATATAAACCATGGAGGATATGGTAGAAAGGGAATCGATTAGGCTGTTCTTTGCTCGGAGAAGGTAATGGAATGTGATATCTTGGAATTAGTAGGTTAACTCTTCTAGTTGGGCATGAAAGGGTAAGAGTTTCTCGTCCTTGACTTTCCATCTTCTGAGTACTTGACCGATGATGAGGTATGAATCCCCATAGACATCTAAGTATCGAATTCCTTTCTTAAGAGCGACTTTGAGGCCTACCATGCATGCCTCGTATTCAGTCATGTTGTTGATGCGGGGAAAATCTAGTTTGATGGCAATGGGAGTGTGAGAGTCATTAGGGGAAATTAGGAGGATCCCAATGCCATACCCTTTCTTGTTGGCAGTGACATCAAAGAACATTTTCCATCGGAGGTCTTCTTGAGAGGTACAAAGTATATTCTCATCCGAGAATTTTATCAATCTGGACATCGGTTTCTTTCATAGGGTAGTCAGCGAGGTAGTTAGAGATGGCTCTTCCCTTCATGGCTTTCTGCGTGATGTACGTAATATCAAATTTGGCTAATAGCTTCAACCATAGGGACATTCATCTAGACAAGGAAGGTTTCTAGAGTAGGTATTTGATAGGATCTATTTGGGATACAAGTTTGATAGGAAAGGCAAGCATGCAGTGTCGTAGGATTTGGGTGACCCAAACAAGGGCAACAAATGACTTTTCCAAGGCAGTGTAGTTAACTCCGTACCGGACCAACTTGCGACTAGTGTAGTAGATGGCTCTCTCATTGCAAGAATCTTTAAGGTATTGGGATAGAAAATACCCAGTCGTAGTATCTGTTACGGTTAGGTTAAGGAGTAGGGGAAGACCAGGCTGCAGTGGCATGAGTACCGAAGGTCGGGTTAGGTATTTCTTAATTCGGTCAAAGGCTTCTTAGCAAGATTAATTCCAAACCTTAGTGGAATCCTTTCATAGGAGTTTGAATATGGGTTCATAAATAGAAGTCAACTGGGTGATGAACTGGCTGATATATTGTAATTTTCCAAGGAATCCCCACACTTCCTTCTCCATTCGGGTGGTGGCATTTAGAGTATGGCTTTCACCTTGGAAAGATAGGCTTATATCCCTTTCTCACTAACCATGAATTCCAAGAGCTTTCATTTGGTAATTCCGAAGACATATTTTTGTGGGTTAAGTCGCATTTAATATTGTCGTAGTTTCTTGAAGAATTTTCAAAGACCGGGAACACTGCCTTACTTAGTCTTAGACTTGATAATAATATCATCCACATAGACCTCAACTTCTTTGTGCATCAGATCATGTAATATGGTTATGGCATCCCATTGGTAGGTAGCCTTTGCATTGTTTAGACCAAATGGCATGACAGTGTAGCAAAAAGTTCCCCAAGGGGTGATGAATGTGGTTTTTTCTTGCTGATCTGGGTGCAACTTGATCTGGTTATATCTAGAAAACTCGTCAATGAGTGACTTGAGAATGTTGCTAGCTATGTTGTCCACAATTATGTCGATATTGGGTAGAGGGTAATCATCCTTCGGAGAGGCTTTATTCAAGTCTCGGTAGTCAACACACATGTGAACCTTCCCTCTTGATTTCGGCATAGGTAAGATATTGGCTAGCCATGTGGGGTATTCGATCACACGAATGAATCCCACGTTTAATTATTTAACCACTTCTTACTCAACCTTGAGCGACCATTCTGTGCAAAGCTTTTACAGTTTTTGTTTGACCGATTTGCATTCAAGGAGAGTTGAAATCTCGTGCGGAGCTATCTCGGGATCAATATCGGGCATGTCGTCGTAAGACCATGCGAAGACGTCCACAAATTCCTTCAATAATTCTTCGGGTTGTGCATGCTCATGCTCATTGAGGGTGACCCTTATCCTAATTTCACGTAGGTGACTACTAGAACCGAGATTAATAACAATAGTTTAATCTTCATTAACTTGAATACGGTTATGTTGTTTATTATTAACCTTATTAATACCATTTAAATATTATTTATTTGCAAAATCATCATCATCAAGAGTTTGATTAGAATCAAGACAATTAATGTAAGGCACAACAAGATACTTAAAATCTTTGTTTATTTCATTATTAGGAAAAATAGCGTTGAGAATCTCATCAAAATAGATATCCATTACATTAGGATAAGGAGGAATAAAAGAAGAAGAAATTGGATAAACATCAGGGTTGGGTTGAATTTCAACAGGTGGAATCGGTACAGCAGGCCAGTTGAGGAGAGCATCAGCAAATTTGATTAGGAGGGATGGATCCGATGATGTAGTTCTTGAATTGATCATGCATAGTGCCAGCCCTAGTATCTGCAAGTTGAATGAATCTTCAAAGTCACTTCCTTCGGAATCTTCAGTATTAGCTATTATCTTCTTAATGAGTGGTTACACATGATTCTGGGAACTTTCGGTCCATGAGTAGCTGTCTTAGAAAAAGATCTCCATTTATGGTTTCATCTTCTTATCCACATGATCATAGCACGGTTCAGGAAAGGCACAAAAGGGAAAATCTTCACCCTCTCTGATGAATCTTCCATTCAAGGAATCTCTTAAGACAGTCTTGACACTTTCTATCCTTCTCATCAGTCGAGGTTGGCGAATCATTCTGAGTTCTTCCACTACCAGTTGATTACCCAAACTGTAAGGAGGAAATGCTTTCTTCAATACAATGGGTTCAAGTATCCCTTGTTGTCTTCATCCCGACCCCAGTTTGGGCATGAAGTGCATGTTTTTGAATATTTGGATCACATTGACATTTCCATGAGGATTATACTCCATACAAACCCTATATTTGAAATTATCCCCTGTTAGGAGCAGAAGTGGTTCAACTCAAAAACATGATATAAGCATATCATTCGCTCCATGTTGTATCTCTAGTACTGGATTTCTAGTGCTTGCATTGTAGGCATTGTCGTGTCACCCAAGATGGTGATGACCTTCCCATTGACAAAGAACTTCAGTTTTTGATGAAGGGAAGAAAACACACCATTGATACTATAGAGCCATGGTCGTCCAAGCAATAGACTGGGATATCGATGACCTGGAATTCAACAATAGGATTTATAGGGATAACCCGTATTGTAAGATTTATGGATCCCATTACTTCTCGATGAGTGTTATCATAAGCGCATACTGTGGTAGAGGTTGGAGAAAGGTCTCTCACTTTCAGTCCTAAACAATTTAGGGTCCTCAATGGGTAAGCATTAATAGCTGATCCATTATCGAGAAGAGAGAACGGGAAAGTCTTTCCTATGACTTCAACAGAGATATTGAGAGCATAGTTTTGATTCAGACCAATCTTAGGGATTTTTTTCTTCTGAGAAAGAGAGCATTCTAGTAGAGGTTAGATATCCGATAAGATTTATTGCTTCTTCTCGGATGGGGAAAAGAGTGATTGTGGTCCCGATGAGTAGCTTGATTAAGGAATTTAGGTGCAGCTGGGTAGACATAAAGAGTCCGATAAGGTAATGTTATGTTGGGTCTTCTTCAATTGATCGAGGATCTTACTCTCCTAGAGGGTCGTTTCTGGCATACGAAGATTCTCAACACCTTTTCCTTTATCAATCGCAGATGGTTGTAGGTTCAAAACTTGGTAATGCCTCCCTGATCGAGTCATATGGTTCACAAAAGAGAGGAAAAATAGAAATCGTGTTTCCTCATCTATCTCAAGTTGTTCAGCCACCTTGTTGATTTCTCCTAACAGCTCCTCAAACGATATCATTCCACATATGCTGAATATTGAGCTAGTTTTCTCTAGGCTTTGACCTTCATCTAAATCATTGAATTCGTCCACCCATCTAGTGGAAATGACATCATCTTTCCATAAAAAGTCAATATATTCTACCACCTCAACGGCCTCTTCGTATAGATCCTCCCATTCAACGGGGAGATGTAGAAGTTAAGGGACCAAGTTACCTTATAGCTTCAAATCATCTAGTAACTCAGGAATACTATAAATATCACCGATCTTTCGGAATAAGTCTGTTATGATATGGACAACATCTTCTAAACTGACTTCATTAGGAGGTACCACCTAATTTTCTGAATCTCGAGCCTATTTATGAGCTTCCAAAAACAGCACATTGAATCTTTAGGAGTCAATGGTCATCTTAGAGGGCAATTTCAACCCAAACTCTTAAGGCTGGTTCAACATTACTGGTAATTCCATATATTTTCCTTTAGGACATGTACAGACAGTGATGCATGCTCTAGTAAGGAGTGACAGGGACTGATCGACAAAACTGGTAGGATATAGGAGAAAATATGGGAAAACTTGAAGGGGTGTAGGGGAATATATGGGTATAATGAGTGATTTACTTGGTATAATCTGGGTAGATGGATTAAATTCTAGGTCTTCTTCCAGGAAAATTACATTTGTATGATTTGGGAATGGATTGTGGGTAGTGCTTGGTTTAGGATTGGTTGGTGGGGTAATGATACCTCGGTCGATCAGACCTTGGATTAAATTTCGAAGGTGGAAACATTGATCAGTTTTATGGCCGAAAGCTTGATGAAAGTCACAATGGGGCTCTGGTTTGAAATATTTAGGAAATGGGTTTGGTAATGGATGAGGTTCCAATGTCTTGATAAGATTTCGGGTTAAAAGGATCTGGTAAACTTTGGAGAGGGGAGCATAAAGTTCAGTGTATTCTTTCTTGACTGGGTTAGGGCGACTTTCTAGTACCCATAAAGTGGCTGGCTGAGAGATGTTATTGATGGTTGAAACTGCGATATTAGCTAGCTTTTCATACTTTTGGGGAGTGAATTTTCCAAATGCATTCTTATGTTCAACCTCTGTTTTTGAAAGACTTTCTTCCATTTCTACTCCTTCTTCTCGAAGGGCTCGAAAATGAGGGCAGTATTGTCCTCCCGTCTTCGTTCGAACATGTGATAAGAAGTTCTTCTTCAAGATGCTGGCTTGTTCCTTATCGAAAGGCTAGTTGGTCATGGTGGATGCTTTCTATCTCCACCTTGCTATAAAGTTACTAACTGATTACCTAGCATTCTAATACTAACTGATTCCCTAGCATTCTGAGAAGCTCTAAATAACGATGGGTAACTTCCAATTCTTCATTATACTTATATTGTGAAATGAACTCTCGAGCATCATCATCCTAACTGCAGATCCTCGACTCCTTGAGAGATAAGAACCATCAAAGAGTGATGTCCTTAAAAGTTTATTGGAACATTTGGGCCATTATTTTCTCAGAGGGCACCTAGGAGAGTCATGTCTCGGTGGTAACTTCGGAGATGAACAATTGGGGTCTACTACCCCCAAACTTCTCGATATTGGGCATCTTAAAATTTTCTGATAGTCTTGATTTAGGATAGGGATACATATGGGTGTAATAGATGTAGTTCCCAGAGATTTGGACTTGGTCAAACTTCTTCGTTAAAATCTTGAGGTCTTCCTTGACCTTGTTCAATTCTTCCTCCTTCAGATCAATAGCCACGGGTAGGTTAACCCCTGGTTGGGTAAGATTCAGCATAAGGAGTTGGGTTGGCGGCGTCCTATTAGCAAGAGGAGAACATGGAGCGTGCTGATATTCCTGGGGGATCCAAATAGGCTTGGGCACGAGAGAACCCATAGCGCGAGGGAAGAGGACCATGGGATCTTTGGGAATAGGGATTCAATTTCATTTCATCTCATGAACCTCGAGTTGAAGCTTGTTAATCTTGGTAGTGAGTTGGGCTAGGACTATCATTAAATACAATCTCACATTCAGTATTGGTTCTGTGTCCTCCATGAAAAGCGAATGACGATGAATTTCAGACTCGGAGGAAGTAGCGGGGGAACTGACGGAACCTTGGGGCAGTTTGACAAAAGATCGAATCCAATAGTGAGCCAGGCCAGGGTTTGGGTGAATGGTCGACTTGAGAAGGGGAAAATTTTGAATATATTTTTGAAAGAGAAATGGGGAGGAACAGTTATTTTTAAAAGGGAGGAAATATTTTTGACATTTTTGGAAAATGGAGGAAGACAAAATGTTTTTGGAAAAGGGGAGGAAAAATATTTTGGGGGGTATAAGGAAGGAAAAATACTTTTCGAATTTTTTATAAGAGAGGGAAAAATGTTTTTTGACACTTTTGATAAAGAAATGGGAAAAACGAGAGATGGGTCTCATCATGATTATTATTATTATGTTTATTATGTTTTTACCTCTATTAGGTTAACCTAAATACAAAAAAAATATCGGACGGGACCCGAGCCTAGGAAAATTGGGTATGAAAAAATATGGTAAAAAAACATAGTTGGACTTGTTGCCAGGCTCATGGACAGGGTCCTATTTTAAAAAAGATGAAATCGGGCAAAAATTTGGGCGGCATGCCAACCCATTATTTTGGCAGAGTTTCGGGTAGAAATCGACAAACGAAATATGAGTTCCTTAAGTTTGATGCCTATATGAGGGTATGAAGTTGTTTGGTTAATTGGAAGGGTTCCCCCCTTTGGCATGACTTCCACGATATACATCTTGCTTTTGAGGGAAATTGGTACGTGTGGACAAGCCATTTGATATACCTGAGGGTATGTGAATTACCTCACTATATACCTCATGGGGACAATATGTGTGAGAGCGAATTTGATATACTCGACGTACGTGAACGAGTTCCCTACGATATACCTCCCGTCATGACTTTAGTCAAGTGGTACAATGCGGGGGGAACCGTTTGATATACGTCAAAGTTACTTGGCCAATGGGAGGTGAGAGTCATATCGCTTAGGATTACTGAAACTTGTCGGACTAGCGCCCATCACAAAGTGACCCCCAGTTACAGGACAAAATTTGGTCAATATCTATGATTTTTGGTGATGTAGTGTGCAAAATGCATGATTCTTGATTAGTATATTATGGAGAGAGTATCTTTATCTAGCATGATGAGAATTATACTAAGCAGGGGATAATGTACAAGTATAAAATATAACATGGAGCATGAAGATTATACTAAGCATGGATAGGTGAGTGATGTGTGAATATCGATAAGTGAGTGTGGGGTAGTGAACCTAAGCAAGGATCAACTACAAGTGTTGTGACAAGTACGAGTAAGAATGGATATATCCAAGTGTGATAAGTGGATGTGTGTGTTAGTGACACTTAAGCATGGATATTCTACGTGGTGTGATAAATGTAGATATAATTGATCATATGTGCACGTAGTGTGAAGTGTACATGGATAGTATCTACAAATGTGTGAGTGAGTAGTGACATAAGCATGGGTTATATACGTTCAAGAAATAATATAGGATAAGAAAGGGAACATATAGGTAGGTGCATAAACACACAAGAAAAATAAAACACCCATGTAAACAGAGTCTATCCCTCTTATGAAAAACATCCCCAGAAGAGTCTCCACTATGGCCATCCTCGAAATCTCTCATCCTCACTCTCTCCTGCGGGGGCGGGGGAAAAAGGAGGGGAGGAAAAGGTCTCACGCCCTCGTACTCTCTAGGAGCACTTCGCCCATCGTCGGTGTGGAGTGAATGTAAAGAGATGGAGCCGCCAGCCTATTTTGCACAAAACGGGCAAAATAATATGTCGCCGCTTCGAGAGAACGACATCAAAGACAAATTGATTCTTATAAAATGAATAGTTCAAAGGTTTGGGGGCTAAGTTATGGAATGGGGAGGTGTTAGGAACCTATCCCGCCCTTTCGGTCTCTTATGGGATTGTGTTATTATTTTCCTTTATTTCTCCATGAAGTGTGTGCGCGTGTATATACAATGGAGATCGGAATCGCCCAACTCATACCATGGTGAGGTCATCCATAGTAATGTTACTAATAATAATATTGAAAATATGATTTATGAATTTATCGTAATATTGATCGTTATAATGAAACGATAATATATGTTGGATAAAATGCTTATAAGGATCACAAACATAATATGTATTAATATAATGTAGAAATGAGGAATTTGGGAAAATCTGAAAATTGGAAAATTGGACTCGAGTCTTGAATTTTAATTCGAAAAGTCTACGTAGCCTATAAAGGCATCAAGGTCCATGTAGTTCGCATGCGGCATAAGGGTGGTCTGTATCCCATAGATTTAAACAATATTTTATTATAGATGTGTGTGTAGAAAATGTGTTTTAATTTTGGAAAAGTGTGATAGATAATCCCATTTGCAATTTATGGGCGTAACACTCTTTTTGTTTATTTTTGGTTTTTTATAGAAAATAAAGTATTTGCAATATAAGTAATAAAAACGTGAGATGTTAATGTGTATGAACTAAGGCAAAACTAGATTACGAATCTAATGTAATTAATGCAAAAATAAGAAATTTAAAGAGAGGGGGAAGGATTTGGACCTTCTTTGGAGAATGGAAGCTTGTTCTTGATCTTGGATGAACTCCTTTGAAACTTGATATGAATTTTAGATGAGAAAAAATGAGGTTTTTGACAAATTGAGTTTGAAAAGGCTGGGAATTTAAGATTGAATGGAAATTCACATAAGGAAACTTCGTTGATTACGAGGGAATGTTATTGAGATCAGTGATGCTGATACATCGAGGTTTGCTTTGGGAGTGAGGTTATGCCCTATATTTATAGGCTCAGGGGGTGTCTATCGGCATGGTTCCAGCCCTACCAATTGGTAGGTAACACTAGACATGATGTCGATTGGCAAGGAAATGGACCTCCCAATCGGTAGTCTCGTGCAGCTTTTTTTTGAAAAAATAGTCGTTGAACGCAATCCTTTGATCTAAATCACACACTTGTCATACCGTTAGAAATGTAATCCATAGACTTTCAACAGTCCTTTGGACCTCTCCTGGGTCTGAGAGTTAACATTAGGTCAAATATGGATCGAACGTGCACATTGGTCCTTTGGACGGGAGAACGTCGGACAAACCTGATCGTTCAACTAAACGGTAAGTCAGAATCATGCACGGGGTGGACCTCTGGAAAGGATAGGAGATGTACTTAGACATTTCAAAGATATTCACTCGGTTCAGAAAGTTTACCTTGGTAAAGAGGGGTCCAAAAGCATCCGGTGACCTCTCAAAGTAAAATAGATTGTTCGTACGTACCGTAAGTTAGAATCGTGCATGGGGTAGATCGTTGGAAAGGGTATTTAGTTCCCTTTGAAGATTCATTCAGTCTCATTTGAGTTTAAGAGTTGACCCCTCTGGATCAGTTTTTTAGGGAAAATGGATCATTCGTTCAAATGGTTATGCCGTTTCACAGACGAGGCAGACCGTTGGAAAGGGGTTTCAGTACCCTTTAAAGAGTTAAAAAGTTTTCTCTTTGACGTTGAAGTTGATTAGGTCAAATTGGGGCCCGAGATCACAGTGGACTCCAGATCAATTTTCGGTAGTAAAATAATTCGTTCATCCGAACTGTTATGCCGATTAGCGCATGGGGCGGACCATTGGAAAGGGGATTCAAATCCCTTCGAAGATTTATTAAGATTTTACTCTGACAATAGAGTTGACCTGAGTAAAATGGGGCCCGATAGGGCCCGATGGCCTCTAGATCGTTACTTAAAGTATGAACTGGGGTTTGTAGTGAAATGGGGAGGTTGCTAGGGACCTAATGAGAGACTTAGGGGGTCATAGGATGTGGTGTCTATAGATTCCCTCGACGGGTGAGCTTGGGATAATTGAAAGACGTCGAAAAGATAACACATGATGTTTTGGAAATAGGTCGATTCTACGGACCTAAGGGATGAGGATGATCGATTCAGAGGGTCGAGATCGATTCGGAGGACCTAAGAAAATGTTGGGATGGCCGATTTTGTGGGTCGAGGTCAATTCTAAGAACCTAAGGTAGCGAGCGACCGATTCTGTGGGCTGAGGCCAATTCTGAGGGCTTAAGTAGAGATTACCAATTCTACGGGTTGAAGCCAATTCTGAGGGATTAAGTAGAGATGACCAATTTTGAGGGTCGAAGCCAATTCTGAGGGCTTAAATAGAAATGACCAATTATGAGGGTCGAAGCCAATTCTGAGGACTTAATTAGAGATGCCCAATTCTGAGGGCTTAAATAAAAATGACAAATTTTGAGGGTCGAAGCCAATTCTTAGGGCTTAAGTAGAGAAGACCAATTATGTGAGGGCTTAAGTAGTGGTGACCAATTCTGCGGGTCGAATCCAATTCTGAGGGCTTAAGCTGAGGTGACCAATTCTGAGGGTCGAAGCCAATTCTGAGGGCTTAAGTAGAGGTGACCAATTCTGAGGGCTTAAGTTAAGGTGACCAATTCTGAGGGTCGAAGCCAATTCTGAGGGCGTAAGTTGTAATTAGGGAAATTTGGAGACTCCACTGGGGAAAACATCTTTTGGTTCTGTTGGGGATCATTTAATATTGAGTTTTAGATTTCAATGGGGAAGAGGAAATAATCCGAGGCTTGGATGTTTTCTTTACTGGGGAATTTTTTAATTTTTGCGGTGTCCTTAGAGACATTATCGGGGAGATAACCAATTGAATTTTAGAATTCTGCTGGGGAGGTAAGAATTCCGCTGGGGAAATGAGTGTGGTAAAAATGATTTTCTTGGTGAAAATGGTTCTAAAATTCATTTGGTAATTTTAGGAATTTTCTGAGGATTTTGACATTTTTGGGGAATTTTGTACAAAATTTCAGGAAGGATGTCGACCGGCATGGTGTGAGGGGTGCCAAACGGAAGTGGCACGGTCTTTTGGGGTATCTCGATCATGTGAAGAGATAGTACCGATCGGTATGTTGATAGGAGTTTTTGATCGGAATGCCCCTTAGCCTCCTATAAAAAGGGGGTGGGTTCTCTTTTCACAGCTTCCAGACTTACTCTCTTCTGAAATTACCTTCTACAAATTGTTTTAGCGTTCAAAACCAACCAATGCCTGATTTCTCAAGCTGTGAAACCCACGTAGTGTGGCTAAATGTCGACAACTGGACGAACTTGGAATGGCGGGCTAGGGTTCCCCTTGCACTAGGCAGTGAAAATGACTTCCACTCATTCAATCCAGTTGTCGATGAGCGGATTCTCTTGTACGAGCCAACGCATCAACGTTTATGTAAGTGTTGGTGACCTTTGGTATTCTTTCTTTTTCTTGGTGATATTTCCTTATTTCTTGAATTTTGACAAGGTTTTTTTTGTTCCTTTTTGTCTTGACATGCTGATATCCCTATGTCGAACATGCTTGCTCTGGGGGAGAGGAGGTAGGACACCACCCACACCATGTATTTTGGTTTCGGGGAGATGACAGTGACTCAAAAAGATATGCAGGAGGTGCTGGGGATGGACTAGGAGGGGGTGTATATAAAGGTGGATAGGACCTTGCGGGTGATGCCAGTGGCGGTGATGGTGACGTTGGACGAAGTGGACAGGATAGTCTCTGGGGACTCCATCCGTTTGTACCTTTTGAGGGAGTTATTGATGAGTCAGAGGATCGACGAGAAGGACGGGTGTCAGGTGATTCAGATGGACCTTTTGCTTATTTTCCTTTTGTTGGGAGGTTTCTTAGTGGCAACGAGTGGAGACATCGTCCACGTGTGGTTTTTGACATTTTTATGGGTGTTTTCGAACGTACCTCTTTTGAATTGGGGGATCTGACCTTGGAGACCCTTCATTTCTCTTTGGATTCATTCAGCCAGTGCTACTGACACACCTTTACTGGGCCCACATATCTTCTAGAGGTATTCTTTATTTTGCGCATTTTCCTTTATACATTCACATTTTCCTTTATGCATCTTATTCTTGATTTCTTGATTGCTGATATTTTGTCCTTTGTAGACATGGTTTTATGAGGTGATTGGGTTTAACACCCAATTTATAGCTTTGAAGGACGACTCCATTGGGGACTTCTACCGGATGTACCGGTAGTGAAAGTCCAACCGAAAGTCGAAGAAGTCTCTCTCTCTAGAGGCGCTGCGTCAGATCTTAAATGGCCTGACAAGCGATCGGGTAAGCCCTCTTTATTTCTTGAGATCTTTTTTCCTTGATAATCTTTTTTAATATTGATTTTCTACTGGGAATTTTGCAAGTGATCTTCTATCCTTGGGGGATGGACATCCAGCATATGGGGGTGATTGGGGTGAATGCGTAGCTGCAACGCTTGCTGGTGCATGAGTTTGACTACTCCTGGTATCTCGGGGAGAGATTAGTTCAGAAGATTGTGGAGGAGGAGGTGATGGTTCCACCTGCGAGGCCCCTGGTGTATATGAGGCGGGATCGGGAGATTTCATATGATGCGTGAGTAAAGGCGATGATGGGCGAGCCTTACTCATCATATACCGACACAGTGGAGACATATGATTATTTATACTTCGTGTCGAGATGGTTGATTCCACCCAGCATATATGACATGATGCCTCTCCCCCAGGTGGGTTCGAGTCATCTAGTGGGGTCTTCCCACAGCATAGGTTGTGCATTGACATCGACAGGGGCGACGACCTCAGAGGTTCCCTTTGTGAGGTTGACTCCTCCTTCTTATAACATCTGTCAGGCTGATGGAGGGCGAGCGCATATGCTTCACCATCCTAATGCGATGGGCCTAGAGGAGCTGGGCTGACAGAGGAGCTTCTCCAGCCAATGGTATACTTTTCATCTCTTTTTATTTTAATTTCCTTCTTTCTTTCTTTGCCTCAGACTGACTGATTTTCTCTTTTTTATTTTTATTGAAGCACATCTGGGAGTCGACCACCTGGATGAAGGATGTTTGGGATTCGATAGCTTCTGCGACTACTCATATTTGAGATTCGATCCTAGTTCCTTCTTCTCTGGTGTCGTCTTCCTTGTTTGAGCATGGGTCAAATTCGAAGAGTGAAGGTACGTCATCTCGTCGCCGGGGAAAGAGAGTGCACTGCAGGGATGGAGGTTCTTAGGTAGAGAGAAAGAAAGAGAAGGGAGAGGGAGAGAGAGAGAGAGAATGTATATGGGTTCGGGCTTAGTCCCGTTATATTTTCCTTTCCTGTAAGAAATATGTAATAAACAATATCTATGCAATAAAATAATTTTTTGTTAATTTTAGTGACTTAATGCATAGGCTCTTTTTACTTTGCTGCTAAGATCGAAAAAAGAATTGAAAATAATTTGAGAGGGAATTTATTTAAAAACAAGATAAGTAAAAACATAAGGATAAGGAAATTAGAAATCATGGAGATCGAAAACTCCCAACTCATGCCATGGAAAAGATAGAGTGAGGTCATCCATAGGAATGTTCCAAAAAATAATATTAAAAATATGATTTATGCATTTATTGTAGTATTGATCATTATGATGAAACAATAATATGTGTTGCATAAAACGCTTCCAAGGATCACAAACATAATATGTATTAAAATAATGTAGAAATGGGAAATTTGGAAAAATTGGAAAATCGAACTCGAGTCTCGAATTTCAATCGAAAATGCCTATGTAGCCTATAAAGGAATCAAAGTCCACGTAGTTCGCATGCGGCAGAAGGGTGGGGTTTATCTCATAGATTTGAACGGGATTTTATTATAGATGTGTGTGTAGAAAATGTGTTTTAGTTTTGAAAAAGTGTGATAAATAATCCCGTTTGGAATTTATGCCATCTTTTTGTTTGTTTTGGGTTTTTTATAGAAAATAAAGTATGTGTAATATAATTAATAAAAATGTGAGATGTTAATGTGGATGAACTAAGGCAAAACTAGATTATGAATCTAATGTAATTAATGCAAAAACAAGAAATTTAAAGAGAGGTGGAAGGATTTGGACCTTCTTTGGAGAATGAAAACTTGTTCTTGATCTTGGATGAAATCCCTTGAAGCTTGATATGAATGTTGGATGAGAGAGCATGAGGTTTTTGCCAAATTGGCTGTGAAAATGATGGGAATTTAATATTGAATGGAATTTCACATAAGGAAACTTATATGATTACGAGGGAATGTTATTGAGATCAATCATGCTGATGGATCAGAGGTGTGCTTTGGGAATGAGGTCATTCCCTCTATTTATAGTCTTAGGGGGTGTCGATCGTCATAGTCCCAGCTCTACCAATTTGGAAGTAACTCTAGACACACTACCGATTGGCAAGGAAATAGACTTGCCAATTGGCAGTCTGGTGCATATTTGTTCGGAAAAATGATCATAAAATGCAATATATTGATCCAAATTATGTATGGAGCATATCATTACGAAAGTAATTCAGATACCTTTAAGAGTCCTTTAGACCTCTCCCGGTTCAGGGAGTTGACTTTGGTTCAAATTTGTCTCGGAAGTGCACGTTGTTCTTTTGGATGGGAGATCGTTGAATGAAAAATGATCGTTCGTCCGAACGGTAAGTCAGAATCACGCATGAGGTGGATCATTGGAAATTTTAAGAGATGTATTTCAACATTCCAAAGAGCTTTTCTCGGTTTGGATAGTTGACCTGGGTAAACAGGGGACTAGAAGCATCCAATGACCTCTCGGAGTAAAACGGATCCTTCTTTCATATCGTAAGTCAGAATCATGTAGGGGCAAACCATTGGAAAGGGTATTCAGTGACCTTGGAAGATTCATTAAGTCTTGTTCGAGCTAAACTTTGGTCAAACAGAGCTCAGGAGCGCCTGGTGGCCTCCGAATCAATTTTCGAAGGAATATGGATCGTTTGTCCGAATAATTATGCCATTTCATGCACAATGTAGACCGTTGGAAAGGGGTTTTAGTGCCCTTTGAAGATTTAAGGAGATTTTTCTCAGACGATGAAGTTGATTCGGGTAAAATTAGGGCTTGGGAGGGCCCGGTGGCCTCTAGAAACGAAATTCTTAGGGGAAAATGGATCATTCATCTGAAATATAAGTCAAAATCATGAACCAGATGGACCATTGGAAAGGGTATTCAGATACCCTCAAAGATTCACTCATTCTTATTCGGTTCAGAGAGTTGACCTTGGTAAAACGGGGCACCGAAAGCGCCCGATGACCTTTCAAAGTAAAATGGATTATTCGTACGTACTGAAAGCTAGATTCAAGCATGGGGTAGACCATTAGAAAGGGTATTCATATCCCTTCAAAGATTAATTCAGTTTCATTCAAGATGAAAAGTTGACAGGAGTCGAACAGAGCCTGAAGCGCCTGGTAGCCTCCAAATTAGTTTTCAGGGTAGAATTAATCATTTGTCTGAACCATAAGTCTAATCCGTGCACGGTATGGACTGTTGGAAAGGGGATCCATATTCCTTCAAAGATCCATTGAGATTCTTCTCAGGCGAGGAAGCTTATTGGGGCCCGGTGTCCTCCATATCGATTTTCGATATCATTCGTCCAAACTATAAAGACAATTCACACATTCGATAGACCATTGGGAAGTGGATTTAGATCCCTTCAGGTATTCATTGAGATTCCTCTCAATCAAGAAGATGATCGAAGTCAAATGGGGTCCGAGAGTGCCCGGTGGCCTCTAGATCAGTTTTCGATAGTAAAATGGACCATTTGTCCCAACCGTTAGGTCTATTCGTACATAGGGAGGATCGTCGGAAAGGGGATTCAGATCCCTTCCAAGATTCATTGATCTTTCACTCTGATAAAAAAGTTAACCAGAGTCAAACGGGGGCCAAGATCACCCGGTGGCCTCTATATTGGTACTCGAAGTACGACCTAGGGTTTATGGTGAATGGGTGAGTGTTAAAGACCAAAATAGATGCTTAGGAGGGTCCTAGTATGGGTTGTCTACACTCTCACTATGTAGAGGGGTAACTTCTTGACATTGTTCTTTCTTCTCATCGGTATTAGAGCTAACATAATTTTGACGTTAGGAAGGTCTTTGGCCTTAGGCAGGAAACTTGCCCTTGTCTTGGACACTTAGGGAATATTGCAACTTAGATAATGATGCCTTTAAGTCGAAAAAATTTTGTACATTTATCGCTGACTGAGTTTGCATGAATTTCTTTAAAATGTCGTCGAGGTTTCTTCATTGTAGGGTAATATAAGGTGCATAATGGGGTGCTTGTATGGGTGGAGCTTATTGGAAAGAAGGGAGTGGTGGCGGGTATTGGGAAATAAGTGAATCTGGATTCATCACTTCATTTGGTTCCCCGTAGATAAAACCCAGATGGTTCCGCCATGAAGGGTTATAAAAATTCTCGTGAGGGGCATCAAAATTATCCTTATAATCTCCCACCGCCTCAACTTATTCTTAGAGCATGACTTTGTAGGCGGGTATCTTTGGGAATTCCTTAGTTGAATGTCTCACCTCACGAATAGCACACGCCTCATCTTTAATTTCTCGAGTGGATCCGAATCACATCTTTTAACCTCGTGGCTAGTCAATTTATTTCAAGTTTAATTTGGCTTCCTTGTCCAATTGATAAAGACGGTACGAGGAAGGACCCATGGACATTTTTCTATGCTTAGGTTGGGTTGGGTAGTTGATTCCAATCTGTCCCATGCTTGAGTAGTCTCAACGTACTTAAAGTGGGCCTCTGCATCATTTGCGTCTAACCCTAAGAACTCTCCCAAACACATAGCCTCAATGAGTTGTTTAGAACTTAAGCTTGGCCCATGGTGGAAGTAGGAGATGAGTCTCCATTTCTCAAAACTGTGGTGAGTGCACATGTTAATCAACTCATTGAATCTCTCCCAACATCGATCAAAGGGATCATTTTTGTTTTGTCTAAAGGTCTAAATTTGAGTCCTAATCGAATTTGTCCTATGTGCAGGAAAGAACTTTTGGAGAAACATGGCATGCATATCCCTCCAAGTGGCTATCGAGTTCGGTGTTAGTGACTAAAGCCACATCTTATACTTATGCTTCCAACAGAAGGGTAAAATCTTGAGACGTACTACATCTTGAGTGTATGCTTGGTCATTAAAAATCTCGCATGCTTTCTCAAACTCTCAAATATGGAGGCAGGGCTTTTTCGACTCCATACCGTAGAAGGTTGGAAGAATTTAGATCATCCCATTCCTAAAATGAAATTTCCCTGAATTATACAAGAGTGTAATACACCCTAGAGCGATGGTTCTCTCGGGGTATAAGAGGTATCTTACGGGTCGTACGATATCACTCCCTCCCCCATCCCGAAACTAGCGTTGTCAGGCATTACGCTCTCACTTAAAGAGTCGATATCCTCACCGAATGCCCTAGACGTGTGACTTGTGATGGATTTTTGCGGTGTAAGAGGTGGAACCCAAAAATTTGAAGTGTTTGGAGTGTGTGGGCTATCCGGATTAAATTCTAATACGGGATTTTTCGTGTATCGTATGAGGATTAGGAGTTGGATTGGCTGGAGTGTTTTGCATTTAAAGTGGGAGAGAATTTTTTTAGTAAATTTTAGGATTTTTTTTATTTTTTCTTGGTTTTTTAACTTGTTTTGGCTTTTTAAGGATTGGAGTCAATTATTAGATTGATTTTTCCCAACCTAGTGTCTACTTAATCACTGGCAACGGTGCTAAAAACTTGACGCAATCCAAAATGTGTCTCTAACGCATGTAAATACGGCTCAAGTGTAAGGCGATTGCCTAAGTAATTATCAGAGCATATTGGGTATTGAACTCAGGGACTAAGACGTGAAACATAACAACTACTGATGAAGGCGACTAGACCTAATGATTGACTGACAAAAAGAAAAGAAAAGATGATGATTGTTTGAAGGAAAATTTTGAATGAAGTAATGCAACCTAATTAGTAAATGTGAACTAACTACGCATGTAAACACGAAAACTTTTTGATTAAAACTATATGTGACAAATGGGATTGGAATACACTCCCCCGACCCGTCAATAAATTTGTTAGATACAAAATTTTCAAAAACAATATGAAAATTTTCAAAAACTATATGAGAATTTTACTCCGCATAATGTGTAGTCAATAAATAATTTAACGTGAATGACAAAATTTTCAAAATGCATATTACACTATCAAACAGTCCAGTTACCTAAGGCAAACTAAGTTAAAAGATCTATAATACTCGTCTTAATAAAATATCAAACCTACGTATTATCTCTACAATTTCATCCAATTTTATAACCAACTTATTAACCTAGGTTGGGTTCATGTATCGCAACCCTTGAATTTTCTAGAAGGATTTATTAAATCTAACTAAGCATAAATTAATTACGTAGCATGAAGACATGATGATATAAATATAGCATGAAAACAAATAATTAATAACAAAGAATCAATAAGGAAAGAAGAACAATCACAACCCATGCTTGGAAGAAAAACAAGAAATAAATCTTATTTTTATTGAAGTTGCAAGCATTAAAAGCAATAAATCTTTCTCTAGATGATCCTCCACCTCTCTAACCTTACCCTTAGTAAATGTATGTTAAAAGACTCATAATAAATGTTTACATAGGTCCTTAAGTCATTTAGAAGAGTCTTTAAAACATAAAACTCTCTAGGCCAAAAAATAGGGCCAAAATAAAAATCCCACTTCATGTAATTCGTCAAGGTTCTGAAGCCTGAAAATTTTTGTCTCATTTATAGAGCGTTACTAAAGGAGAAATGGTTCCCTTTGTATTCGAAGCGATTCGTTTTTCAGTATCCAAATGATGCCTTGTGTGCTCGAAGTTCTCTTATTTACAATTCTTCCACTAGATTTTCTTCTCAACTTCAAACGCGCATAACTTCTTCACCGTAGCTCGAATTTGGGTGCCGTTTTTTTCAGTATTCTTCTGACTTCAAGATATTCAACTTTTTAGTTGTCTGCTCCTCTGAGTTTTGACTGAAAATTACAAAAATTCGATTGACTTTCCTTTCTTTTGATTCTTTCACTATTTTGGTTTTTCTCTTCCAACCACTTGCACGAATTACCTATAAAACATGAGAGAAATACACAAAACATGAAATACTCTCCGAAAAGGGTTAGTATCATAAATATGAGATAAATTCTAGTTAAATTCCGTTCACGGGACCATAAAAAACTGAAATTAAGGGGATAAATATGAAATATTTATGCCTAATTAGATTTCTCTTTCTACTAGGTATGAGTACTTTGTTGGACCCTGCCTCCCCAAATCTTATGGATGTTCCTATCACACCATATCACGAGGGTGACGCTACATCACTTACCTAACTCATTCCTCTATTTAATGATGCTCCTCATCCCACACCATATGATCCCACTTTTTAGGTGTACTCCTGTCACCCTCGGTTGCCCTGCCACTTCCTTCTTCAAATTTGGATACCCTTTCACTTTATCACCTTCTACTTATAATATTCATTCCCATTATCCTTTTCATATTAGGCTCCCCATTCATGCTATTTTTTTTTTATTTCGATCATCACATTTCCCATCATGTTTCTTATAATAGTGTTTTACATCCATATCAAGATTTTGTGGTATATCTTAACTCTTGTGACACCCCACCTATTTTAATCACGTGTGATATTTCCTTTATTAAAATAAACAGGAATCTCATTTGGTTCATTCTTAGCATCATTGTCAATAACTTTTTAAATTACTAACCACCTAAGTTAAAATATGTCAGTGCCAATTTTTATCTTTTTATTAAATCCCAATACCCACAACAAATTGCAAAAATAAAATAATATAAACCATTCACACCATAACTGAAGTCTAGAATATCACAGGATTAAATAAATAAATGTCGAATAAACCATTGTCTCCAAATCCAACATCCAAATCATAAATCTAACTCAAATGAAATAAAGTTAAATATAAGGTCTAAAAATGAAAAGAACTAAATCCATCTAAAAGTCTGAATTGAAGGGGAAACATGCCCAACTGAAATAACTAAATGTGAATCCTAGACAAGGAATAAAATAACTGAAATGTCTACTCAAGTCCTACATGCCTCCACAAGTGCTACAGCTACACATCCCTAGAATGAATCATCATGCCTGGTGTCATTGTGGCTGGACATCAAAAAACATCAAAAAGGTTTTAAAATATATTTTTGACACTGCTCAGAGCCTAAAACTTTTGAAAAACATTTTTAAGTAATGAAGATGTAGTAATTAAATATGCATGAAAACTTTTTCGAGCTAAGTTAGTGTCGCATTCTCATGAGATATTCCTCGCCTCTCAATTATTGTCAACACTTAGCGCTTAACCCGCCTAGTTATGTTACCCCGTCTAACTAGCTCTGTTGCAATTCCCTCTATCACACTACTCTAACTCGAGTACTTTCTATCAATGATTCATAAGCTATTCTACTCATTATCTTAATTAATTAACTCAGCATCAATTGATTATATAACATCCACTTTAGTTATAAATATAATATATTCACACTTTATGTATTTAACTGGTATATGATTTTCTACACTATTTCTTTTCTCTAAAATGCTATCATATCTCGGGTATGCTCACTCTAACCCGGTTACCATAAATCGGCCTAACTCACATCGAAATTGGTAAAAATATCACAAACATAGTGGAAGCGGTCATAACCCTTTGTTAGTGAGATCGAACCATACCCAAATCATCTCACCTCGAAAATAAATCACACAATAAATTATGCGGCGCTATGACCTGGGGACTATACTCACCCTTACATTCACTAGCCAGTGGATTCACCCACGTCGCGCAACCTCCCATGATAACACTAGAGGGGTATGTTCCATAGAAAATACAATACGCAGATATTTATGAAATACACGTATATATACTATCTCTATACCCGTATATATATATATATAAACAAAAATCTGGCTAAACCATGCCTATCACCCAAAGCACTTGCATATTATCCCGTGTCCACACTCACGACTCGTAAATTCATTTTAGTTCTCAACTATAATTTAAATAAAATAGCTTCTCTCCGCTTATATTCTCGAACTTCCCATCCATCCCTTATATCAAATCTTCTCGAATTTATCCCACTCAATTCGCTTATAAAATCATTTGCTAATTAATAAATCCAAACTCTAGATTTCTCGTGTGTTCCTAGGTAATATAACCACGATTAATTACCCAAATAAATGTTTCTCCATTGTTAAGAAATTATAATCTCTAATTAAAATCCCAAAATCAAACCCATGCACAAAAATGTCCTAACCTAGATTTCTCCGACATCCGAACCAGTTCGGATGTACCCCGAACCGGTTCGATGTACCTGACAGTGACACTTTGGGTTTCTTATCCAAATTGCTACCCCAAACCCATTCATATGACCCCAATCATCCATTAACATAAAAATAAGTTCTGGGAATGGTTTTTAAACTAATCTTAACACCAGCCTTCACTGAAAATCGATAAATCATCAATTACCCTCACTTTAATTCACAAATTGGGTTCATAGTAAGGACATTAATTCACAATCCCAGATTATATTTCAAAATTCCCAATAATTATATTAAATCTCTAACTATTAATATGAATCTGATTTTTCAGAAAGATTAGATGATTTGCACCTCTATTCATGATTCAATTTCGTTATATTCATCATACAGTTTCAGTTTAAAGGATTAATCCACCCAAAACCCTTCTTAAATATGAGATCCCCTCCCAAAATCATTTAGGTATATACCTACTATGATATGAATCAAAGATCCCTACATATGAAATTAGTGCAAGTCAATTACTTGCCTTAAATGGTTCCTAGAGACTGAAAATCCGTTATAGACGACCAATCTACGGTTGGATGCTTGAATCCCCATTGAATTCTCTCCCAATTTGGCATGCCTAGATTTATCTTAACCTTTGCCTCTTTTCTTTTCTGTCTTAGGGTTTGCTTCTAACGATAATGGATGCTAACACCTCCAATCTTAGGTTTCAAACCCTCAAATCCCAAAATTAGTCTAATGGGTCAAGACCACTTAACCAATATGCCCCGTAAGAGCCCGGTATAGTCTAAAACTCCCTCGAAACCCAAATCATACACCGAGTACATCATTCCGATTATTCTAGCCCATTAAGAATCAACCGTGACCTCAAAATCGCCATCCGAATCACTTTACATAAATTTCCTATCTCAATCTTAATGTATCCTACACACGACTCCCTATTGAGATATGACATAGTCCCGTCGTTAATACTCATTATGACATATAATAATAATCACATGTTATTTACTACACACTTGGTAAATTTACCACATAAATATTAATATTAATCACCCAATTAATATTTATTAAATACATAATATTTCATTGTAATTAAATTACTTAACACGTGTAATTTAAAATACCGAAAATAATTAAATTCATAATTATCTAAATATACGTGGTGTTACATACTTTCCCTTTGCAAAGAAATTTCATCCTTAAAATTTGGATATGCCCGGTACTAAAAACTTCGGATCCTTACACTCAATGCATCTTAATGTATTCAAAGTTAACTTGTAATAATATTTTGGTGTTTCCACTATACACACGCTAGTGGTACCATTTTGAGTGAAGGTCTACTCACTCCAACCCAAAATTAGCGAAAAGTTCATTCAAATTCTTACATATCGATATATTTCCTTATGGTTAAGGTCTCGCTTATATAATGATATGCAAAATTATTGTAAATCTGCTAACGATACTTTAAAAATACGAGCATATACTTCACTGGCTCTATTATCTCCATGCTGGAAAAAGCCACACTTCCATAGGTGCCAATTTCCCTTGTTGCCAATTCACGTAACTCCCTTCATGGGAAACACTCGCAATAACCCCTGACCACTCATGTCAGACTTTAAACTTCAGTTCATGACGACATATTCTCACTACGTTCCAGTACTATACGAAAATGACGTAAATATTCCTTACCAATGGGCCATGAATCACTTCGGATCCAAGAAGCTTGATATTACCCACCTCTAACCAACTAAAGGGTGGATGACAATATCTCTGTATGAAGCCTCAGAAAGCGTCACGTGGATATTAAACTTCTACGAGGTATCACACGTAGCTCTACCAATGGTAATTAATACTCTCAATTACTCTAAAATCCAGAATATGCATTTGTCATATTCTCTAATATCCAAGTCACCTCCCGTCTACCCATCAGCCTACAAGTGACACGTCTAGCTTAAAACGTAACTCCGTCCCCATCACCTCCTGACACTTCCTATCAGAGGTGGTACTTAAGGGTCTTATCCAGATTCATAATAATATTGGGCGGCACCTTGTGCTGATTCATTTATTCTCTCCAATGAAATATTGGGCATACTGCCCGATAGTATAACTCACCCCAAAATAATAATAATTACTCTGTTTTGGTCAATGCACTCCACAAACCGAAGGAAATCCTGACCTCTCCACAATTTTGATAACCCAATAATGAACTTAATTGGTCTATGCATCCATTATGTCGCTGGAATCATTAATCTATTACAAAATTCTCGTTGATAATCTCGGACCAACCTTTTCCATCTACGAGTGGTACACCTGGAGATAACTTCATTATGCCTCACTCAACACCAATCCACATGCTCAATATTTCACATTACTCCCCTTTTCTGGGATATACCAAAACCATGGCCCGTGCATCTTCTCCAAAATTGCGCACTTCCTGGGCTCTTCTTCATCTGGTAGAAATCAACATCTTATCTATGCATAAGCCACTCTAGGCATTTGACTAAGTAAGACTTCGCTCTACTTTCCAAAATTATGGGGTCCTACCTTATCATGGGATATCTTTTTACATGGGTCTCCACCATTTTTTAACTCACCTCGGTTGTGATAGTTCTCCTTGTTATACACATAGTCAGACAATATACTTTTCTCAAACGAAGTTCAGTCCGTCATACCATTACACTTATGCTTCTAACTTCCCCACAATCATACATTCAACACATTTATTTCCACACCCCCTTATCCTGGACAATTCTAAAAATCTAACTAACAGGGGGCCCATACACCCTATATCATGTGCACACCTGAACAATCATCATTAATGTCTTATACGTAACATACTTAGCTCAATATCAGCCCCAAACTCTCGGCATGGATATGCAGTAAGGTTATACTATGCTTCCCTACTAATCATGACTTAATTCTTCTCGATACTACCCTACCTATGAACTAGTGGTGCAAAAGTTCCCCAGCCTACACAACACTATTGGATCCACTGGTTATATATAGTATAAGAGCTCTCAGCTCAAAGTATTTTCTCTACACGTTCAATGATTAATGTTCAAAACTGATGCCCTAGCATCCAACAACATCTACCCATTCTCGACGGTTATCATGGTTCATGCATAGAATGTCCCGAAAATGAAACTCAAACAAGGAACTCCCCCGATGCACTATCACTTAGAATTATCGGTCATCGAGTTCTGTAGGCCCAAAGCATATAATCGGGACACTCAAAATAGTTTTCCCCCATCGTATAAGTCTAATCGTAAACTCCCATATCTCTAAAGGATTCATATAACACTGTGTTAGCACTATTACTAAGTCTCCAGCACTAAATCAATAACAAGATAAATCTCTCAGCTTGATAGACAACGCGATATACCCTCAATCACCCCAATAAAGTTCCTACATATTAGAATCAAATATAACGAGACAACTATACTCTCTAAAGTCTTCTCCATAATATAATAAACGCGATCTTGACCCTCTTCCAGGCAATACATGGCAAAACCACACATCCTTCTCTAGAACAGCGAACACGATAGCCTTGCTGTGACATCCCACCATCGTTAACCAGTTCATACCCATGATAACATCATGCTCGCATATAATATTTCTAAAATGACTAAATCCACTAAAACATATCCTCTCAGTGACTGCACCCGCTCCCCTACAAGTGGAACCAAAGAGAGCCTCGCTACCCAACGGTAAATATATGCACACCATAATGACATTAATGATACACCCATTAATCTCGTCTCACGCATGAATCTAGTGCTAAGAAAATACGGTGACTCACATGTGTCACACATCACTTACTCCATTTACCCGAGGATAAAACTCATGCTTTCACTCATCAACAGCACTGGTGGTTCAAATGGTTCCTGGACATAACACTCTTGTCCAAACTGAACCAAAAACTCTTATAATTGTTGTCCCATTTAGGCATCCTTCTCCTATCCCCAAACTCTCTACGGACAAGAAAAACACATGTGTGTGACACCCCTACTAATTAAACACCGGGTAGCTACTCCTTTATAAAATTAATTCAAAATGCCAAGTTGGCTCAGTTAATAGCATCACTGTCGAAAACGTTTTATTTTTACTAACCACCTAGTATTTAAAAAGTAAGTGCCAAATTTTATTAAATCTGATTAACATGCAACAGAAGTAATGAATAACTAAATAACACCATTCACTATGCTGAAGTAAAACGGATAACCATCACAATATGTAAATAAAACCTGGAGGAAAAACTCCTCAATACGAATCCCACAACTGATAAGTAAACTGAAATAAATAACTAAAACTGAATACTGAGCAATACATGCTAGAGTCTGAAAACTGAAATGTAAAAATGATGTCTCTAAATAGAAATGGGCAACATGCCCTACAACGGATAGATGGTGACTCTGGAATCCAAAAGATAGAAGCGTCTACATGCAAATCCCTGTAGCTTCCACAAGCAGCTACAGCTCGTCACCTGAATGAGTATCCTATGCTTGGTGTCCCTGTGGCTGGGCACCTAAAATGGTTTTACAAGAAAATATATTTGAAAGCAAATGGGTCAGAGCCCGAAAGTGGAAATCATTTTAAAAACCTGCAAGTGCTTTAAAAACATTTAAAACATTAAATGCAAAGTACATGTTAGGACGTGCACTCACATTAAATTCTCACCTCTCGACTAACTGTGCACTCCTAACGTAAGTACCCATCTATAACTACCCTTTCCACTAGCTGAGTGACAACGTAACTAGCTAGACTACCAAAGGTTCTACCCATTTTACTCGGTTCCAATTAACATAACAACGCTCGTAATTAAATAGAGGTTTAACGTAAACTCAGTTACTAAATATGCCATGGATATAATTATCAGTTAACTCGTTATATTCTCAAAACAATACCGTAATATTTTACAACATTAACATGAGGATTTCCATCGATTTAATGCATATTATTCACATCATAAATATACGATACAAGCACCCCGCAATCTAAGCTATGGTGCACACATACTCTGCTATCTATCCCGGTACATCACGTACATAAGGATCACATATTCCGAATCTCTCAGGAATAGTTCAGATAACACAAATCACAAATAGTGGAGGCGAACACAGTCACCATCACATGGGTCACGCACATACCTACGCTCCCATGGTCAGCGGACTTATTAATATCACAATAAGTCTTTCTATGACCTATGTTCATCAAGGTACCAGTCTATATCCCCCCCGTAGGCACACAAGGATTAGAGGGTCCTAAGCGAACGCAACCTCCCGTGATAACAAGTATGGTAGGTATGTCATACAAACAATCCATATACTAATACTAAGTAAACACATGTCTTAGTAATACCATATTTTAATCGTAGTACATATTGCACTCTCGTACTAACTATAATTATCACAATTCATGCTATTCCGGTTTGTAATTATACGCGCTATAATTCATCCTTACATCGTAGTAGACACTCACGTCTCAACCCAAATGGTTCTTAGAATATAACTCTCGTATATAGTTTACTCCTCTCAATAATCCAAAAGTCCCAAATCTAGCCTTACATCAATAAAGGAAGGTCACCTATATCCTCGAACAAGTTTAAGGGGCTCCAAAAATCAAAACAGTCCAAAAAGGGTCAAACTGTCAACTCGTTAGAAGTCTCGTTCGAACGAGGCTTCGAACGAGTTTGGACTGTCAGGTCGTTAGAAGTCTCGTTCGAACGAGGCTGTTCGAACGAGATCCCAGTTCGTTCGAACGAACTGACCCTTCTAACGATATCTCGTTCGAACGAGATATCGAACGAAAATCCCTACTAGTTAATAACGACTGGTCAACTCGTTAGAAGCTCGTTCGAACGAGTTCGTTCGAACGACCTGGGGCTGCTTCTAACGAGATGCCAGTTTCGGCCCAGAACTTCCCAAAAATCGTTTTTCACCATTTATACTCCTCAAATCTTCTCCAAAATATGTTCCAATGATTGATTTAAGATATCTAAACAATTCTAAACACAATATAACCGCATCCTATCACGTTTTTATGGATTAACTCATCCTAATCCTCCATCAAATTTGCAAATATTAAACTTTCCCCCCAGATTATACATGAACAAGAACCCTAATTTTCAAACCCTCAATTCATCAATTTAAATTCGTTTTGTTTCGCCCAATCATGTATAATCATCATATAATTTCGTCTCCATACTATTCTACGTACAAATGGTCCTCAATAATCAAATCCTAAGTCCAATTAACATGGGTTTTCATTTATCTTCCAAGAACAATTTGTAAAACATCAATTTTCTAACATGGAAAGAACATCCTTTGAAATTAAACATAGTTAAACCACTTGCCTTGTTTGTCTCTGAATTTGGTGTGGGTTTGGTGTAGAATTTCTGCAGAATTCCTCTCTCTCTCTCCTTCTCCAAGCTTTCTTCTCCAAAAGGCTATGGTGGCTAGGGTTTGCTTTGGGGAAACTTATGAAAACCTAATTTAATAAACCTCCGTAGCTTGTTGGGTTAATAAGGGTTGGTTGGGGTCAATCCTTATCAGATTACAACTCTCAATTTTCGTCACTTTTAATTACCCAAAAATACCAAATTACTAAAATACCCTTTAAGTTACCGGGATGGTCTAAAAATACCCCGGGACCCAAACTATACCCCCAGCTAGTGTTTTCTGACTATCTCGACCCTTCCGGGCGCGTTGGCGCACTCAAAACGACCATACGGATTATAGATTTTAAATTCACTTTTATTAACAAAATATTATACCGTGACGCGGCGGTCCCACGCGTCTCAACAAAATTTCTAAAATGCCGTATATAAATCTCACGACAAATTTTATAATACCAAATACATATATAATCATATATGCACATAATCAAATACCAATTCGCATCTCATTAGTATTTATAACCCGGATTAATTTCCAATTAATACGCAATTTAATTAATTAATCCCAAAATAAATATAGTCAAAAATACGGGGTATTACAATGTGGTCCTACTCCCCATACATGAGACGCCTCTATGTGTCTTTCACTGTCTCTGACCCCACCGGCCATGTCGAAATTGTCCTTCTCTCGGTCCTATTAGCCTTGGACCCGATTGCTACCCCTGTTGTGGCTTTGGCTCTGCTGGCCATGTGGAGCATACTACTGGCCTTACTGATCCTGGATGACTCCCCCGTCACTTAGTAGGAATTACATCGATCTGAATTAGGGGTGGAAGCGGTACGGGTTTTTACCGTACCGTACCGTTTTGGTTAAAAAAAAATGGTTTTGGTTTCATATATTAAAATACCAGAAACTGATCTTACCGAAATCGAAATTATCGCAAAAGGAGGGTTGGTTTTGGTTTTAATATTTAAAAAACCGATTTACAGAAATTACAGTACCGAATTTATCGAAACCATAAAAAATTGTACCGAATTTATCAAAACCAGAAAAAATCGCACCAAAATTACCGTATCGTACCGAAATTACCAAAATTACCGTACTGAATTTACCAAAAGCAGAAAAAA
Source organism: Sambucus nigra (assembly GCA_949130495.1). Classification (NCBI taxonomy): domain Eukaryota; kingdom Viridiplantae; phylum Streptophyta; class Magnoliopsida; order Dipsacales; family Adoxaceae; genus Sambucus; species Sambucus nigra. Next base: position 289,430,630 of record OX422218.1, on the reverse strand, counting down.
GTTGGTTTTGGCTTTGGTTTTAATATTTAAAAAAGTTGGTTAGTTTTGTTTTTGGTTTTTTGGGGCTTTTAGTGCTGTTTACCAAAATCAGACAAAATCGAAACCAGAAACCACAAAAAACCAGAATTTACTGAAATCAGCAAAAACCAGAAGAAACCAGAATTTACCGAAACCAGAAAAAACCAGAATTACCGAAAAAACTGAAATACCGACCGGTTTGGTTTTGGTATTAATTTTGGTGTACCGGGTGGTAAACTGGTATGGTTTGGTTTTACCATCCAAAGTTTGGTATTGGTATCTACTATTTACCGAACAAACCGTACCGCTTACACCCCTAATCTGAATCATTTAAATGGGTCTCTTGTTGTGTACCCCCTGTGGTGCCTCACTGGAACCATTTAATCCAATCTTGGCCTTCTGTCTCGATTCTCCAACTCTCTTGGGTCCATTCTCGTGTAAGCATTGATATTAACATTATAAAAGTACGTCATTAATTCCATGTGCATAAGCCGTCCAAGATAAATTTCCCATAAGGGCTGGCGACTTCTACCCGTGAGTTCATCATCATACTTAAGAACTCTTTTCTCCTACCTACTTACCTCACTGGGTATGAAGTTCACTTAAATAAATAAATTATTTATCACAATCGGCCTTTGTTTGCCCTTCCTATGATAAGTCCAGAAACTTCCTTCGCATCTCTATTTGAATAGTAGATGCAAGGATATGCGGTTAAACCGCACCCAAAATTTCTCGATTAATACTTTATATATTTCCTTATATGTGGTGACTGAATCCCACCACAACAATGGTGCTCTTATGAGCTAAAACTTTTGCTCGAAATTTAAATCCTGAGTGTCACTGCACTCCACCATACGCAATTGCCTTTAGATGTTCTCCTTCTATTGACCAATCACACTTTCGCACTTTCCCCGAACTCTTGCGAATGGCCCCTTTGAAAATTCCACCTGACTCGCTCGCTTGTCGATTGTAGTAGGTGAGTCTGAATTTGCACCACCATCTACTACGACGGTACTTGGTAAAACTACTGCGCCCTAGAGGTTATCCGAACGTCAACTTCCTAAAAATAATCATGGTGACTTCTACCGTAGTCACCGTTCCCATAATACTCTATGGCTTCAGCTGAGACTCCCCTCCTGCAGTCCTCCTAATGACCCTCGTTGGTCATCACATGTTGTTTGGTATACGAAGCCCAACCAAACTCGCAAATTATTTTCATCAACTATATTCAATAGCAGGAGAATGTAAGTCGCATTATGAATTGATAGTCTTAAGTGTAGGGCTCTATATCAAACAAAAGCAACGTTGAAAACGTAGTAAGTTTTCACAGATCCTATGGGACACTAGAACCTGATGCTCTGATACCATCTGTGACACCCAACTTATTTTAATCATAGGTGATCAGTCCTTTACTAAAATAAATAGGAATATCATTTGGTTCATTCTAAGCATCACTGTCGAAAACTTTTTAAATTACTAACCACGTAAGTTCAAATAAGCCAGTGCTAATTTTTATCATTTTATTAAACCCCAATACCCACACCAAACCGCGAAGATAAAATAATATAAACAATTCACACCATAACTGAAGTCTAGAACATCATAGGATTAAATAAATAAATGCCAAATAAACAATCGGCTCCAAATCCAACATTTAAATCATAAATCTGACTGAAATGAAATAAATCTAAATACAATGTTTGAAAATGAAAAAAACTAAGTCCATCTAAAAGTCTGAAATAAACGAAAAACATGCCAAACTAAAATAACTGAATGTGAATCCTAAATTAATAATGAAATAACTGAAGCGTCTACTAAAGTCCTGCATGCCTCCACAAGCACTATATCTACGTATCCCTGAAATGAATCATCATGTCTGGCATCCCTGTGGCTAGACACCTAAAAGGTTTTGAAAAATATATTTGACAATGGCCAGAGCCCAAAACTTTTGAAAAATAATTACAAGTAATTAAGATACCGTAATTAAATATGCATGAAAACTTTTCATATTTAAGCTGGTGTCGCACTGTCATGAGATACCCCTCACCTCTCAACTATTGTGCACATCTAGCACTTACATATTAACCCACCTAGTTATGCTACCCCATCTAACTAGCTCTATTGAAATTCCCTCTATCACACTACTCTAATCTAAGTACTTTCTGTGAATGATTCATAAGTTATTCTACTCATTATCTCAAATAATTAATTCAGCATTAATTGATTATTTAACTTCCACTTCAGTTATATATATAATACGTTCACACTTTATATATTTAACCAATATATAATTTTCTACATTATTATATATGTAGGAGTATACAAAAACAAGCACACATATGTCGCGTATAATTACCATCCTTTCGAGCACTACCCCGTTGGATGATTTTCTCTAAAATGCTACCATATCCTAGGTATGCTCACTCTAACCCGATTACTATAAGTCGGCCTAACTCACACCGAACTTGGTAAAAATATCGCAAATGTAGTGGATGCAGTCATAGTCCTTCGATAGTGAGACCGAACCATACCCAAATCGTCTCATCTCGAAAATAAATCACACAATAAAATACACGATGCTATTAGCTTGGGAATATAGTCACCCTGCATGCACTAGCTAAGCAATTCACCCACGTCGCGTAACCTCCCATGATAGCACTAGAGGGTTATGTTCCACAGAAAATATCATGCACAAAGATATTTATAAAATACACATATATATACTGTCTTTATATATATATATATATATATATAGGGAGAGAGACACACACACACACACACATTAATCCAGTTAAACTGTGCCTATCACCCAAAGCACTCACCTGTTATCCCGAGTCCACACTCACGACTAGTAAATTAATTTTAGTTCTCAACTATAATTTAAATAAAAATATACTCACTCCATTAATATGCTCGGACTTCCCAACAGCCCTTATATCAAATATTCTTGAATTTATCCCACTCAATTCGTTTATAAAATCATTCGCCAATTAATTCTCTATTAATTTAATAAACCAAACTCTAGATTTCTCACTTGTTCCTAGGTAACATAACCACACTGAATTACCCAAATTAATATTTCTCCCTTTTTAATAAGTTATAATCTCTAATTAAAATCCCACAAATTAAACCCGGGCACAAAAATGGCCTAACCCAAATTTCCTAGACATTCGAATCGATTCGGTTGTACCCCCGAACTGGTTCGATGTTCCTGACAGTGACACTTTGGGTTTCTTCTCCAAATTACTACACCAAACCTATTCATATGACCCTAATTCTCCATTAACATATACATAAGTTTTAAGAATGATTTATAAACTAATCTTAATAGCACCCAATCATTCAAAATCGATAAATCATCAATTTCCCTCACTTTAATTCACTATTGGGTTGATAGTAAGGACATTAATTCACAATCCCAATTTATATTTCAAAATTCCCAACAATCATATTAAATCTCTACCTATTAATATGAATCTGATTTTCTAGCAAGATTAGATGGTCTACACCTTTATTCATGATTTAATTTCATTATATTCATCATATAATTTCAATTTTAAGGATTAATCCACTCCATACCCTTTTTACATGTGAGATCCCCTCCCAAAATCATTTAGGTCTACACTCACTATGATATGAATCAAAAATTCCTACATATTCTATTAGTGCAAGTCAATTAGTTGCCTTAAATGGTTCGTAGAGTATGAAAATCCATTGTAGATGATGCATCTATAGTTGAATGTTCGAATCCCCCTTGAATTCTTTCCTAATTTGATTATTCTAGCTTTCTCCTAGCCTTTGCCTATTTTTCTTTCTCTCTTAGGGTTTGCTTCTAATGATAATGACTGCCAACAACTCTAATCTTAGGTTATAAATTCTCAAATTCCAAAATTAGTCTAATGGGAAAAGCCCACTTGACATATATACCCCCATAAGATCCCCGTATAGTCTAAAACTCCTCCGGAATCCAAATAATATACTCAGGTACACTATTCTGCCTATTTCGGTCCATTCGGGGTCAATCGTGATCTCGAAATCACCATCCGAGTCACTCTACAAAAATTTCCCATCTCGACCCTAATATAGCGTACACACGACCTCCGATTGAGATATGACATAATCCCGTCATTATTACTCACTACGAAGTATAATAATTATCACATGTTATATACTACACACTTAGTAAATTTATCACATAAATATTAATCTTAATCTCACCCAATTAATACTTATTAGATACGTAATTCATTTTAATTAAATTATGGCACAAGTGTAATTAAATAACCATAAATAATTAAATTCATAATTATTCAAAAGTACAGGGTGTTATAACTCCATCTTCGTTCCCCAATCACTGACCATGGCTCTCCAAACTCCTATGTGGGTGTAGTTAGTGAAAATGAAAAGGGATGCTTTGGACCAAAATAGTACATGCGAGCTTATTTCTCTATCTCCCAGGCAAAAAACCGTTTGATGTAAATGGTTTTTCAATGTGAAGTATTTATCCGATGGCTCTATTTATTATTATAAAGAGCGTTTGGTGGATATGGGATTTACATAAGTTTATGGAAAGGGTTTTGGTGCTATATTTTCTTGGGTGTCTAGGTTTACTTCCATACGATTATTGACTTCTCTTGCGAAATCCCGCTTTTTTAGCCTCTACGTTAGTTAGACGTCAAAAATATCTTTCTATATGGTTTTAAGGCCAAGGGAGAGTATATAATGAAAGTTTATCATCTTGGAAAGTCGATTTATGGCCTTAAGCTATCACCTCAAGAATGGTTCAACACTTTCCATGAGGTGTTCATAGCTATGCAGTTTAATCTACGCCAGAGGAGTGATATGATTCCTTGTTCTTTACTTTATCAGAGATTGTTTGGTCACCGTGTTTAATTAACCATTGCGAAGACATATTTGAATTTTCTGTGAATATGGTTATCCAGTTTATGCATAATCCACGCACGTGTCTACCACATCTTGAGATACCTCAATTAATGCACCACACACTTATCTGTTACCCTTTTTACTTTTTTTTTTCCAAAAAAAATCCCTCGCCATATCAAAAACACTCACAAACACTCTTATCTTAATTCTTAAGAAAAATTTGTCAAAATAATAAACATGGTACTTTTTAAAACATAAAAAGAATAAGGTAGGCTAAGTGAAAAAATACTTAGACGCTAGGGACTAATCATTAATTGTCCCTCAATTTTATCCAAAAATTATTATTATAAATATGTCATATTTATTTGGTTAACTCGTATTTAAGTCTTATTGACTTTTTTTCATCTTATTAGTCGTATTTTTAGAATTTATGAATTTGAAAATACTATAATATCCATGACTTGTTTTTAAGATTTGAAAACCCTGACATCCTCATCACCATTACCACGACCTCTTCGTTTCAGGAGAAGTAAACACCACGGCTATCGTTTCTCTCTCTCTTGCTCTCTCACACTCCCAATATTTATTTGTACCTACCAAAACATGTGTGTGTGTGTGTGTGTGTGTGTGTGTGTGTGTGTGTGTGTGTTAGGTGTATATATATGTATGTGTCTCGTTGAGAGAGAGAGAGAGAGAGAGAGAGAGGTAGTTGGACTTGATGTGCATTCGATTAAGAAAGACAAAGGGTTTGTTGAAACTAAATATTTAGTTTTAGGTTTAATGTAAACTCTTACTATAAACATTTATTTACGTGTGTATTCTATTGAGAGGCAGATACAAAATGTCTATTGGGCCTTTTGTTGTGCAATTTGTTAAGAGATACAGAGGATTTATTTAATGTAAATATTAATTTTTAGGGTTAAACATTTACTCTTACAATAAACATTTACTATGAGCATTACTGAAATGTAAATATTTACAATTAGTACAAATAATTACTTTAGGAATTACACTAAGAGTAAATATTTACTCTCAGAACTAATTGAACTTCTTCGTTTCAAAAAGTAAATATTTGCCTTTATGGTTACCATTAACTCTTATGATATAAATTGACTCTCATAATAAATATTCACTTTCGTAGTAACTGAAAAAGTAAATATTTACCATGAGAATAAATGGTTACTTTCAGAAATACTTTGAAAGTAAATATTTACTTTTAGTAATAGTTGAATATTTACTTTTAATAATAGTTGAATATAATATATATATACACACACACACACACACACACACACACACACACACACACACACACAGAGATTCTCATGCACACCAAGTTTACATACTAAGTGTCACGTTAATTTTTTACCTATTTTTTTTAAATAGTAAAATAAATTATTTTGAGTTGAATTTTTTTATATGGCATTTAAAAATTTAAATGGAGCAATATAAAAAAAATCAACTCAAAATAACTTCATTTGCTAGTTTTCAAAATTTGGTCAAACTTTCACAGCTTTTAGAGTGCTTTAAAAGGTGCGAAAGTTTGACCAATTTTTTAAAAATAGCAAAAAATATTATTTTGAGATAATTTTTTTTATATGAGCCCCTTAATATGTTTCAATGCCGTATAAAAAAATTACACTCGAAATTATTTTTTTTACTATTTTAAAAAATCAGTGTGCAAACTTAGTATGAATGAGAGTCTCTCTCTCTCTCTCCATATATATATATATATATATATGAGGCAGGCATCTGAGCACACCAATTTTTTTAAAATATTAAAAAAATTTGAGTTGATATTTTTTATGTGATATTTAAACATTTTAATGGACTCATATAACAAAAATCAGTTCAAAGTTTTTTTTTTGCTATTTTTAAAAAATTGGTCAAACTTTCACAGCTTTTAAAGTGCTTAAAAGTAGCGAAAGTTTGATCGGTTTTTTAAAAATAGCAAAACAAGTTTTTTTTAGATGATATTTTTTTTATATGGGTCCCTTGAAAATTTCACACAAAAAAATCAGCTCAAAAATATTTTTTTTACTATTTAAAAAAAATGATATGCATGCTTAGTATGCAAACTTAGTGTGCATATGAGCGTGTCTGTGTGTGGATATATATATATGACCTTGTGCGGACCAGTCCGCTTCTTAAAAGCGCGGACCGGACATGTGTCACTTGGCAGTGACCCTAGAAATTATCGACTAAATTATAGGCACTCTCTCTCTCTTTTCTGGGCTCACCGCCAGGTGACACATATCCGGTCCGTATTCTTAAAATGCAAACTGATCCGTACAAGAGCAGTACTGTATATATATATATATATCTGTGTGTGTGTGTGTGCGCGCGCGTGCGTGCGCGCATATTTACTTGACAGAATTTGTGTTGTTCAGTTTATTTTTTTCAATGAAATTGTTTTTTCATTTTTGAGTTTGGTTGGTGGTGGATGTATACGACAGTAGAGATTACGCATGCCAATGTTGATTGCAGCGAGTATGATTGGTTATGGTAGCGGTGAAGATTATCCACGACAGTGGTGGAGAGTGCATTTAGTTGCCGTGGTGGTGGAAATCATTGACGGGCTAGTGGTAAAAGTTCTAATAGTCATTGGATTTTCAATTATGATTTTAGATTATTTAAGAGTATTTTAGTAGTATTTTTACTTAATTAATAAGAGGATCCTAATAACATGTTCACTAAGGGTACACATTAAGAACTCAAAAATAATAGGGACAAAATTTCGACATATATTTAATAGGATACAGATACTCATATAAAAGTCTAATACTTAATATTTTAAGGTTCATAGCATGTGTCCTAAGGACAAAAGTTATTATTTTCCTTAATAATAATAGAACGTATTTAATTATTGAATAGTGAGTGAAACATATTTAATGAAAATCGATTTAGAGGAAATTTATATATAAGAACTCCAAAGTTTAATTATCTTAACCTTTTACATTTAACCACTATCTTTAGAGTTACGTGTCACACAAAAATATGAGTCTAAATTTTTTAACCTCGTTACTCACTCAAATATCATTAAATTAGGTCAACAAATATAAGTTTGAAAATGAATCAAACAATGATACTTCACGTCGTTCACGTTGTACAAATAATTGTATCCTAGGCCGCCAAGTTCATAGAGCAATAGCAGTATAAGTAAAGCCATACATAAAGAGGATACGGCCATTCATAGTACCCATCTCTCTCTCTCTCTCTCTCTCTCTCTTCTCCGCCGCTAGTGGTCGAGTCAGACAACTTCAGCTCAAGCTCAAAGGTGAATACATCTCTTGTGAACTTAACGAGTTAATAACTCAAATCACGTATCTTTATACTCTATATATAAAAGCTCGTTAGTATCTCTTTAAAATTGACACGTCAAATTTAACAAGCCTTAATATGCCTTGAATGATTTTGGTGAATGATTTTGGTGAAGAGAGAGAAATTTCATTCTCAAATCCTAAAAAGGTAGCTCCAAATCAGAATAGCTTCCTTATATATCTCTCCACTCATCTCCTTTATGAAAACAACTTTTTTTTAAATCCATCTAAAATATGACATTTGACTTGTGGTCGTTCAAGACTAATTTCTAAAAGAAAATTAAGGGAGCATCTGATACAATGGGATATCAAAATTTAATGTGATATATTTTTATGGCAAACTTTAGCTCATTCATTCCAAAGATATACTTGCCAAGTCAAATCAATAAAATATACATTGATGTGTGGTACGCAAGTGATAGCCGGAAAGTATTATCACATCTATAGGGGTGTTATTAGAAAAAACATCTTTTTTTTATTTAGTAGAAAAAATAGCTTTTTTTTTTTTATGAAAACAACTTTTTTTTTTATTTAGTAGAAAAAACAACTTTTTTATATAATAAAAACAGTTTTTTTTTTATTTAGTAGAAAAAACAACTTTTTTCTTTGTGAAAACAGTTATTTTTTATTTAGCAGAAAAAACATTTTTCCAGCTTTTTTTTTTTATTTAGTAGAAAAAACAGCTTCCTTTTTTTATGAAAACAACTTTTTTTTATTTAGTAAAAAAAACATCTTTTTTGTATTTAGTAGAAAAAACAACTTTTTTTTATAATGAAAACAACTTTTTTTTATTTAGTAGAAAAAACAGTTTTTTTCTTTGTGAAAACAGTTATTTTTTATTTAGTAGAAAAAACATTTTTTTTATTTATGAAAACATCTTTTTTTTTATTTAGTAGAAAAAACAGTTTTTTTTTTTTATATCAAAATTTAACGTGATATATTTTTATGGCAAACTTTAGCTCATTCATTCCAAAGATATACTTGCCAAGTCAAGTCAATAAAATATGCATTGATGTGTGGTACGCAAGTGATAGCCGGAAAGTATTATCACATCTATAGGGGTGTTATTAGAAAAAAACATCTTTTTTTTATTTAGTAGAAAAAATAGCTTTTTTTTTTATGAAAACAACTTTTTTTTTATTTAGTAGAAAAAACAACTTCCTTTTTTTATGAAAACAACTTTTTTTTATTTAGTAGAAAAAACATCTTTTTTGTATTTAGTAGAAAAAACAACTTTTTTTTTATAATAAAAACAGCTTTTTTTTTATTTAGTAGAAAAAACAACTTTTTTCTTTGTGAAAACAGTTATTTTTTATTTAGTAGAAAAAACATTTTTCCAGCTTTTTTTTTTATTTAGTAGAAAAAACAGCTTCCTTTTTTTATGAAAACAACTTTTTTTTATTTAGTAAAAAAAACATCTTTTTTGTATTTAGTAGAAAAAACAGCTTTTTTTTTATAATGAAAACAACTTTTTTTTATTTAGTAGAAAAAACAGTTTTTTTCTTTGTGAAAACAGTTATTTTTTATTTAGTAGAAAAAACATTTTTTTTATTTATGAAAACATCTTTTTTTTTATTTAGTAGAAAAAACAGTTTTTTTTTTTTAATGAAAACTGCCTTTTTTTATTTAGTAGAAAAAATGTTTTTTTTTTAATGAAAACAACTTTTTTTTATTCAATAGAAAAAATAGCTTTTTTTATTCAGGAGAAAAAACAGTTCTTTTTTTTTATGAAAACAGCTTTTTTTTATTTAGTAGAAAAACAGCTTTATTTTATTTAGTAGAAAAAACAGTTTTTTTTATTATCTATGGATTATCTACACTACTGTCATTTCAAGGGTATTACTGTCATTTCAAGGGTATTATTAGAAACAAACTTTCGTTCAGATTTAAGTTTTCAGATTCAGAGGGTTTAGAACCTCTGAACCATTAACTCAAAAATATTACCGTTGCTATCTGAATCTTATGAAAAGCAAACATATTTTTGCTCCCTCTGAAATCTGAATGACTTAAGTTCAGACTTCAGAAGTACAAACAAACAGGACCATACAATCTCTAATGTCTTTTTTAATATGATCAACTTTATTTGTTGGCTTTAAGAAATATGATGCAATTTGTGTATGTTGAAATTTGTAGGATAAGTTTTTTACTTCCAAATTTTAAAAAACATGTTAAACTGAGGCGCTAAAATCATTGAATATATAGTTTTTGAATTGTAGTGAGTGATTAAGTAATTGTTGTAATGTTCATATATCTAAGTGTATATATAATGCCGATGCATCGCACGGGTTGCATTCTAGTAGATATTAGTTACGAACAAGTGCGTTCTTGTATACATGCATACACACACACACACATATTCTTATATTCTTAATTTATAATTGAATTTATTGCATTTGATTACTATTTGTTCTCGGTTCTATGTAATTAATTTGTTTGCTTTACATCTTTATTGCTCGAAAATTTATTTTTCTATTTTTATTTTTGATTGGAGTAGTGAGTTGGAGGGGGTACATAAAAATCCTCATGGCATCCAAAGAAGAACGATAATCAAAGCCAAATCTCCCTAATATATCATGAAGTGATTACAATTGTATGTATCAACTAAGTGAATGTTCCATGCATAGAGAACTTATAGGGAGTCGAATTCCCTGTTGCGTATCAATTTTCGAGACCGACTCTTTCATCCATTCCTTAATTGATTGAATACAAATGATATTGTAATCGAAATTTTGACCGAAAATGGAGATAATGAATGAGATGGAGTGCTTCTATTGGTTAATTTGTGGGGTCCACATCAGTGGGATCAAAGAACCCACCAATAACACACTGCCACGCGTGATTTTTATCAAAATTTCTGTCAAAAATTCCAATAGAAGCATTCTTGATTGAAAATCACAAGTAGAATTTCTCTCTCTCTCAATTTGACTAATAAGCACTTTTAAAACACTGAGAATGGGCACTTCAAAATATTTCGTAAGAAATATTACCCTACTACCTACAAGGTTCCATAAAATCTAAAATTAGACAAATACAAATATTACAATTAAACCCGTGAACTCATAATTCACATCACTTAATATCTACTTTGGAATAGGACCTTCTCAAGACGATTATGTAAAAGCATAAAATCCATTTTATGCATAAAATGCATTTTTCATAATCAAGTTGACAAAGCATGCATTCCACATGTTTATGTAAAATAACAAAATTTTGCTAATTAAGCAAATGACTTACCATTTGGCGTAAACATTTATCTCGACAAGTTTAACCCCTTATTCCCAAGGAAGTTGAATTATCATGTGGGCATTGTTTTTTTTTTGGCATCTTTTTCCTCTAGTGCAACATTCCAAGTGCTCTCGCGGCAATTCAAATGCCGGAGGACTTTGAAGTTTACCAGCACCACCCAAATTTGATTATGCAAAATGCATCTTTTGGTTATGCAAATTCATAAATCGTCTGGAGATGGTATAACTCTCTTAAAGGTATAACCATGTATACTTAACATATATATATATATACAGGGAGAGGTTCACAAGTGGACCAAAAGAATAGACTTTTTAATAGACCTTAACAAAAAACACATAATAACACATTAATGTTGAAAATGCATATTTATATCATTTTTTTACATACCACCTCATCTCAACGGATTTTTTTATTGAATTTTTTGATGAAAAAAGTTAGAGATGATCTTCTCGTTGAAGATCATATCCATGAAGTTTCATCAAAAAATTCATTTTTTTACTATTTTAAAAAAAATAGTATGTACCGGGTTCTGTATCATAAGGAACTTTCTGTATATATATATATATATATATATATATATATATATATATATATATATAGAGAGAGAGAGAGAGAGAGAGAGAGAGAGGCTCCTATATACATCATGCTTCCTACATCACTCATACATCATACCTACTTCTAGGCCTTAAAAAACTTTATTTTTCAAATTTTTTTATTTTATTCATGAAGTTAACCTTTCCGCTCAACACGTGTTCAAAAATTTAGCTCAAAATACAATTTCTAGCTATTTTTTCAAAATGCGACAAAAAAAACTGTTGAAAATACCTTATTTATTTATAAGGGTTTGTGCCAACAAAATTTTGTGAATTTTTTAAAAATAGCTAGAAAATGTATATTGTTCTCATTTTTTGCACATGTGTTGATTGAAATGTTAATTTCAATAGAAAAATAAAAAATTTAGAAAAAATATTTCTTAGGACCTAGAACTAGGCGTGATGTATGGTGTGATGTATGAGAGTTTTCCTATATATATATATATATATATAGAGAGAGAGAGAGAGAGAGAGTCAGGCTCTCTCTCTCTCTCCAGCATACCTCTTAACAACATACCTAGCAACATATCATTTTTTTTAAAATAGTAAAAAAAAAATTGAAATGATATTTTTTCTATGAGTTCATGATATTTCAATGTGCCCCTATAAAAAAATCAATTGAAAATAATGATTTTTGTTATTTTTAAAAAATAGGTAAAAAAAACTGTCAAGTTTTACCCTTTAAAACTGTCAGTTTTTTTACCAATTTTTTAAAAATATCAAAACACATTATTTTGATCTAAATATTTTTACAGGGGCACATTAAATATTATGAACCCATATAAAAAATATCAACTCAAAATTATTTTTTTTACTATTTTAAAAAAATAAGTATGTTTAATGAGGTATGTTGGAGACCCTAACTCTCTCTCTATATATAGAGAAAGAGTCAAGCTATAATACATCACGCTCTATACATCACACCTAATTCTAGGTCCTAAAAAACTTTTTTTTTCAAATTTTATATTTTTTCCTTGAAATTAACCTTCCAATCAACCCATATGCAAAAAATTAGGTCAAAATACATTTTGTAGCTATTTTTAAAAAATCCACAAAAAACAGTGGAGGGACTAAGGAGATTTTTGTGAATTTTTAAAAAATAGCAATTTTTTTAAAAAAATCCACAAAAAATCAACCCAGCAGTTTTTTGTGAATTTTTAAAAAATAGCTACAAAATGTATTTTGACCTAATTTTTTGCATATGGGTTGATTGGAAGGTTAATTTCAAGGAAAAAATATAAAATTTGGAAAAAAAAGTTTTCTAGGGCCATGAATTAGGTGTGATGTACGTTGTGATGTATAGTGCATGCTGTAAGTGAGTCTTCCTCTCTCTCTCTCTCTCTCTCTCTCTCTCTCTCTTTATATATATATATATATATATATATATATATATATATATATATATATTGTTTCTAGCTGTTTATTCAGTTGGATAATTACGTAGTACAATCAGTGGAGGGACTAAGGGATAGTAGTGTTAGCGGCATAAAGTGATAGGCACAATTATGGACAAATATAGGTGGATACAAGGGGCTAGGCCTGTCAACAAGTCGGGGCTAGGCCTGTCAACAAGTCGGAGCTGAATCGGGTTTAGGGAGATCCAGATCCGAGTAATCGGGTCTTCATCGGGTTCGGGTCTGGTCCCGGGCTACAATATTGGATCCAAACCCGGATCCGTTCGAATCCTCGGGGCTCGGATTCGGGTCCGGATCTGGTCAAATATATACATTTGTTTTATATTATCCCCCTTCTTTATTTTTTAATCTTAAATTAAAATATTTTTTAATGTATTATTGAATATTATTAGTATAAATAAAACGTATATTATTTATATTTATTATATACATAAATATATATTTTATATATATATTACTTACATGTTATATTGATAAGATATATTTATAAATATATATAAATTTATAGTATATGTATATAGATTTAAAAAATAATAATGTACAATCCGGGTCGGGTCTTCGAGTCCGGGGCTTGTATAAGGTCCAGACCCTATCCGTTTAATAAACGGGTCTTCGGGTCTCGGGGCCAAAAAAATATGCCCCTATTATACGGATCGGATCCGGGTTCAGACCTGACCCATTGACAGGCCAAGAGGCTAATGCTAACAGCATTTATTTCTGTGAAATATTTTGTAAAAGCATAGGTTGGCTGCATAAATTTCCTTTTAATTTATGAGCATATACCAAATAGTCTCTGAAATAATTTTTAATACACGTTTAGTCAAAGTCTTTTTATTTGTTCCGAAAAGTCTCTCAACACGCCGCTAGCGCGGACTTTAAAAAAAAAGAATATTGTTTAAATGGGTGTTTGAGGAACTTTTTGGAACAAAATGAAAATGCTTGGATTAAATGTGTATTAAAAAATATTTGAGAGACTTTTTAGTATTTGATCCTTTAATTTAAGCTTTTCAGGAGCATTTAAAATAATTTGTATTAAGTTGAAGATGCCGACATTTAGCTCATTTCTATTTTTATTTTATACACTGAACCTTCATTTGATCATTATAAGAAATTATCTAGGAGTCAAGAGTGAGATTCTTGTTTCTGAAAATTTCGGGTCATGTTTAAATTACATTCAACAAAAAACAACCATGTTCTTATTTTGGTGCTTAGTGTAGTAGTATCGTCCCTATCCACGTTTTAAACTTTAATTGTTAAATTCAATGATGGTTTAATGATGCTCACTTTTCTGCTTGGAATGTGTTAGGCACAAAGTTTTGCTTGTATTTTCCTTATATGTTGGCAGATATCATCTTTTTTTCTGATTTGTTTTTATAGATTTTAATTTTGAAGTATAACTGTGTTCCTTTTTCCCTCCTTGTGTTCAGGCAAGGATCTCGTAATTGGTGGAGTTGTATTTTTATTTTTATTACCTACCTCTGATTAATATTGAAGTTTCTTCATTTGCTCTCATATATCTTCTCAGCATTGTCTACTTGATCTTGAAAGAGAGTAGCCGAGGAATCCTGAAGGATATAAATATTTCGAAACCGATATGAAGGGGAGTGTATTGATGGAAAGATATGAATTAGGGAGACTTCTTGGTCAAGGCACCTTTGCTAAGGTTTACTACGCTAAGAGTCTCAAATCCGGCCAAAGTGTCGCCATCAAAGTAATAGAGAAGGAGAAGATTTGGAGGGCTGGGCTCATCGATCAGATCAAGCGAGAAATATCCATCATGAAGCTCGTTAGGCACCCTTATATCCTCCAGCTTTATGAAGTCATGGCCACAAAAACAAAGGTTTATTTTATTATGGAATATGCTAAAGGGGGTGAGCTCCTCAACAAGTTGGCTAAAGGTTCGCTGAAGGAGGATCTTGCTTTAAGATATTTTCAACAGTTGATCGACGCCGTTGATTTCTGCCACAGTCGGGGTGTCTACCATCGAGATTTGAAACCAGAAAACTTACTGTTAGATGAGAATGAGATCCTGAAGGTTTCTGATTTTGGGTTAAGTGCCCTTGCAGAATCAAAGCGCCAGGATGGGTTACTTCACACTGCATGTGGAACCCCTGCCTATGTTGCTCCCGAGGTGATTAAAAGGAAAGGTTACGATGGGGCCAAAGCTGACATCTGGTCGTCTGGAGTGACCCTCTATGTTCTTTTGGCTGGTTATTTTCCGTTTCATGCTTCAAGTTTAGTGGAGATGTACCGAAAGATTGACAAAGCTAAGTATAAGTGTCCCAAGTGGTTCCCACCGGAAGTACGCAAATTACTCTCGAGAATATTGGACCCTAATCCCAAAACTAGAATTTCAATCACTAAAATTAAGGAAAACTCTTGGTTAAGAAGGGAATTGGACTCCATACCAACAATAACTGATACAGAAAGTAAGGAAAATCAAGAGTTGGTGAAGCCTACAAACTTAAACGCATTTGATATCATCTCCCTGTCTGCTGGATTTGACCTATCCAATTTATTTAAGGAACGTTTTCTAGAGAAAGAAATGAGATTCACCTCCCGGAAACCTGCCTCAGTTATCTTTGCAAAACTGGAAGAAATTGCTGAGCATTTGAGACTGAAGGTGAGGAAAAAGGGAGGAGGGCTGTTGAAAATGGAAGGATTGGAGGGGGGTAGAAAGGGGATGTTATCCATTGATGCAGAGATCTTCGAGGTTGCTCCTTACTTTCATTTGGTGGAGTTGAAGAAATCTAGCGGAGATACGTTGGAATATCAGAAGATAGTGAAAGAAGGTCTAAGACCCTCTCTACTAGATATTGTTTGGGCTTGGCAAGGTGAGCAACAATCCCAGCCATTGTTCGAAGACTTGCGGAAACCAAGTTGATTCGCCTAAGTCAACTCGAATTGGCAGCAGCAACCGATCCCAATACATTACACATTTTGATGAATGATCCTATCTTGGCTCGGCTTCCAACTGCAATATTTCTGACTGAATCGGTTAAGGATATTGTGCATTTGATCTGATATCCGTATGTTTCCTTAATCTTCAGCTTTCCTGAATTATTATGATTGTCTCTATCGATATCATAGCTTAACAGAATAAAAGTGCTATAAGTTTGTGTGTGCATTTTATGACCCTCTTTTGGGGCTTAATTGATGCGGAATAGTTTCGCATGTCTTGCTTTGATTTCTTCCCTTGCAACTATAAGAAAATCACAGTTCTGTTATTAGATTGTGTAGAGAATCATGCATGTATCTTACCATTGCTAACAAAATTAGTATGAAAACTACCAATCTTATTCGACCTCGAAACAATGGATTTGTTGGAAAATTAGCAACATGTGATTATATTCCAGTTTGGAACAATTTATTTCATAATCGTCATAACTTCTAAAATAATCTGCACTTGCCATAACTTATAAGCAAGAGTTTACTATCTACTTTTAGCAAAACAAGTCCAAAATTGGAAGGTTTTTAAAGGATATTATAGTTTATAGATCTATCAAATTTCTGGAGTCCCCCACTTAACAGGGAAGCCATCAACGAAACAGTTCGGCATACATAATGATGAAAGTGTTGGCGTTGTTGCCTAAAATCCAACCTATGGTTACATAAACACTCTTCCACGAGACTTGCCACAGTGAGGGTTGGCAAACCATGGCCATATGGGCAGGATAGTGATGTAAACACGAAATCTCTACTAAACTAGAGCCTTAATAATAATAATAATAACTAAAAGGCATACCAATGTGAATATAATGAATGAGGGGTGAGTCATGGATCTGGTTGGAGGAAACATCGCTGGAAGGGAAAGAGAACTGAGTCAGGAGGAAACGTTGGTGGGCTTCGAACGATGCTAGCGACTGCTGCCCAAGGTCGTCTAGGCGGTGTGGGGGTGGGGTCAAGGGTTAGCGTCCATGTGTGGGGAGGGTAAGGACTGCAGAGGGAGAATTTTCCACATATCTATGAGGGCTGCTTTACCAAGCCTTGCTGGATGTCGGCAAAGGTTGTAGAGGGGTCTATTTGAGATTTTGGTGGGAGAAGAAGGGGTTATTCGCAATTTGGGATGTTTCACACTGTAGCTTTAGGTGGTAAGGAACTGAGCTTGCAGTGGGGTGTGTCGATGGTCGCCAGTGATAGAAGAAGGTGCGGTGACGGTTGTGGGGGTGGGGTGAAGCTTGCATGGATTGTGGCGTGAGACAATGACTAGCAACGAGTATCATGGTAGTAGCGAGGACCACAGAGGCAGGTCCGGTGTTGGAGTTTTCTTAACATCGCCAGCAATGGGTATATGATTGAAATGGAGGAGAGGTCCAACAATGATCCTTCGACCTATAACCATAAATCAATCAACACGACTACCACATGAAGAGCCAATGCAGCTCAGATACCAGTGGTGTAAATTTAGTGAAGCAATCAAAACTTGTACCCATAGCTCAATCCACACAACCACTCGAAGTGCGAATGCAACTCTAATGATATAAATTTAGCGAAAACAATCACACACAATTTAAGAAAAGAAATTACGCTCGATCCATTCTCTCTTATTTTCAGATGGACCTAGGGCTAAAAGCTCATGTTACTTTAATTAAAAAAAAAAACATACCAATATGCCCTTACTAACGAGTGAATAGTCCCCAAGGGATATTTCTTATTCTACTGGCTATAAAATTTACAGAAAAATAACTAAGTTTAATTAAAGTACGTGTTTTCATCGTACAAATATGGAAACATTTGTGTCTCGCCAAGCAGAATATGAGAAACTTGTCGAATCATTGATGGCGTTCCGTCTACATTTACTTCATGGTTAGTCATGTCAAAGCTATGTTTGATGTACATGATGGTGGATATGGGTCCCTAGGACTGAGTTGAAGAATGTAAGGGCCGTTTGATTCAAAAGTGGGCAAAAGTTGAGATGGCAAAATTTTTCACAGGTAAAGTTTACCTAGGCAAATTTTATCTAGTTTTTTCACACGAAGCTATCAAACAACAATTAGGCGAAATTAAAGTCAATCCAATTAGTTTTTTATTTAAATATTTATTAAAAAGTTTTTAAACAATTTTTAAAGCATTTCTAAAACAGTTTTTTTTTAAATTAGATAAAACAGTTTTTTAAAATAATTTTTACAATATTCGAAACAGTTTTTAAATTATCCAAAACAAATTTTAAACCTTTTAAAATAGTGTTTTTAATAGTTTTAAAACAAGTTTTTAATAAAACAGTTCTATAAAACATTTTTTTAAAACCGTTTTTAAATAGATTTTAAAACAGTTTTAAAAACATTTTTGTAACATTTTTTATAAAACAGTATTTTTTTTATAACAGTTTTTTTTAAACATTTCAAAAACAGCTTTTATAAAACATTATTAAAACAGTTTTTAAAATAATTTTTAAAGCAGTTTTTAACAACATTTTTATAAAACAATTTCTACAATATTCGAAACAGTTTTCTTAATTATTCAAAACAGTTTTAAACATTTTAAAATTGTGTTTGAAACAGTTTTAAAACAGATTTTAATAAAATAGTTTAAAAAATATTTTTTAAAATTGTTTTTAAAACAGTTTTTTAACAGTTTTAAAACATTTTTTAAACAGTTTTTAAAATAATTTAAAAACAGTTTTTATAAAACAGTTTTTTATTTAAAACAGTTTTATAAAACAGTTTGTAAAATAATTTTTAAAATATTTTAGCATAAATATATAAAACAAGCACTTGTAAGAAGTGGCAAATTGTTTGGCAAATAATTCTTCTCCAAATAGCAAAGCAAAATTTGTCCACTTTTCATGCACTGGAGGTGTTGTACATTGGCAAATAAGTTGTAGGCAAATTTGTGAATCAAACAGACCAAAAAGTAGGCAAATGTCATATTTGCCCACTAATTTGATATTTGTCATGGCAAATGTGCGAATCAAACGAACCCTAAGATGTTTAATTGTAAGTTTTAAATGATTATTGCTTTTATGTTGTACGAATAATATTCTGGTGAATATTCGATTAGGAGTAAATAGGACCATGTAGCTATTAGGTTAACTTGGAGACCAAGCAGAGGGGCTCCAATAAATATCCTTGTATCCTCCCATGTACGGGGAACTAATTAGTTGAATATATGAGCATGGATTAAGAGAGTGAAATTCATAATTCTTTATTGGGGTGTTGTATAGTCTCCAGCTGTTGTAGTATACAATAATTTTACTTAATAAATTTCTTCAAAGCATCCAAAATTCGATCCATAGAGCAAATTTGATACGAAACTTGACTGACCAATAAGGTTAAGATGTGAGAGCTGATTCATTTTGTCATTAGTTGATGACCACAGGGGCGGATGGAGGTTGGCCATCGCCCCGGTTGGATAACTACAAAAAAAAAAAAAAAATTGATAAAAACAGTCAATGGTCAGCAGTAATTTTTCATTAAAGAAATTTCATGAGTTCATTCTATAAAAAATGGCTATTGAAATAAATTTCATGAGCACTAATTTGTGTAATTTGTATATATGTTTGTGTGGTCTCAAATTATTAATAATGATTGAGAGTAATTGTTTGGGCATTGTAAAACTATAATTTGTTTAAAATTAGAAATACCCCCAAAAAAATCGCCTCGGGGGCTCCGCCCCCGAACCCCCGACAACACTCGAAACTTTCGCATATGTAATTTTCAACCGATTTGCTCCCGATTGGACTAAAATCCTGGATCCACCACTGCATATGCCCCACTTTCTCTTTTTAGCTTTTTTCTCTTAGATAAGTCTCTTATCATTTCATGTAAAAAAAATGTTCAATGCCTTTTAAATTAATAATCACTATTTAAAAGTTAAGACAATAGAAGAGTAATAATTTCAATGTATTAATGGTGAAGATTAAAACGTATTTAACTATAATGTGAGTTGATACATTCGTTTTCAAAATGTGATTCTCATCTCTGACACATTTCAGAAAGAAAAATTTGAGTCATAATTTTAATAAGCACAACAAAGTCAGTCTAATACTAGGTGATGGTGTTTCAAAATAATATACTAAGGGTCCGTTTGATAGAAAACTAGGAAAATGCAAATGATTCTAGGACATTTGATTCCAGGGCAAACAATTCCAAGGCAAATGAATATTTTCCAACTTGTGTGTGTTTGATACAAGTTGAAAAATCATCAATTTTCCACATTTTCTATCAAACGCAAAAGTTGGAAAATAGATATAAATGTGGAAAATTTATTTATGGAATATATATATATATATATATATATATATATATATATATATATATATATATATATATATATATATATATATATATATATATATATATATATTATTTGCGGAATAAATATATTCGGATATATATATATATTCATATATTTTGTATATTTAATAATATATATTTATATATTATATATATTATTTGCTGAATAAATATATTTGGATATATATATATATATATATTCATATATTTTGTATATTTAATAATATATATTGTATATATAATAATATATATTCGGATTTATATATTATTAAATGTACAAAAACATATTTAGTATATATAATAATAATAATAATAATTATTATAATATTATTTATGAAAATATATATATATACTAAATATATATTATTAAATGTTCAAACTCTATGAAAATATAATATATTATTTATGGAATATATGAATATATATTATATTATATATTGAATATACTAAATATATATTATTTACAGAATATATATAATATATTATTTATGGAATATATGAATATATATTATATTATATATTGAGTATACTAAATATATATTATTTACAGAATATATACATATATTATATATATAATATACATGTAAATTCTGTAAATATATATATATATATATATATATATATATATATATATATATATATATATATATATATATATATATATATATATATATATATTTGAGCACATATATGTATATTGCGTATATTTCGTATATATTTACATATATTTCATATATTTATATATTTCGTACATTTATATAAATTATATAATCCGTATATTTTAATTCGTATATAATTTGTATATAATTCGTACATTTACGAATTATATAATTTATATAAATGTACGAAATATATAAATATATGAAATATATATATATATATATATATATATATATATATATATATATATATATATTAAAATATACGAAATATATATATTTACATATTTATTAACAATATATATTTATATATTTATGAAATATATTGAGTTATAAAAAAAATTGGTTTTAAGTGATTTGCCACCCAAAGGTGGCAAACAAAAACCTGACCCCCCCCCCCCCCCAAAGAATTGAATTCCACCCTAGGGTGGCAAATTGTGCTTAAGGGGTGTTGTAAATAGAAAACAAATTCCAAGGCAAATTAAGGTTATCAAAGAGCCCAAAAGCTGAAAAATACCAGAATTTTCCAACTTTTCTGAATTTGCCTTGGAATTGGAAGGCTATCAAACGGACCCTAAATTTCAAGTTAATTAAGCAAGTTTGATCTAGCATTGGTTACATTAGTATATAAGATCTTAACTTTCAAATAACATAAGGGCATTCACGTTTAGATCCTATTAGACTTTCTTTTAGACATTCTAGTCTCACCATATTTTTCCCTTACATATAAGTCCTATTTCAAATTTTATGGAACTTTTTTTCACAATTTTACCCTTTTAAAACCAACCATCCGTAACTTCCTTGAGGAAATTACATAAGTGGTTGAATTTTTTTTTTTAATCTTCAAATGATCATAACTTTTGATTCACAAATCCGTTTTTTGCAAAATTATTATTTTTGAAATCTGCTCGACGAGATCTATCAAACAAGATCCATGAAAGCTATAAAATTCTAAAGAAAAAAATTTACACAAACAATAAACTTTACTGTATGCACTAGAATATGAAATAGTTTTATATATGTGACATAACAGACAGAAACATTTACTGTGGTAATATTACACAATATATATATATATATATATATATATATATATATATATCCGGTGGATCCAAACTTTTTTTTTTTTTAAATTACCTTATATTTAAAGGGTCGCGCTAGTGGTATCCAATCCTTACCACCATTGTTGAAGCTTCAACGACCTTCGTCAGCGCTCCGAATTGGGGTGGACAAGGGTGGCATGTGGTGCCGCTGGCGCTAGAGGCGGAGCCAAGGGGGGGCAAGGGGTGGCCTTGGCTCCACCAAACTTCTAAGAAATTTAAATTTAACCCTATAGTTTTAATATTATGTGATTTTTTTTATATATATTTATAGTTTTGGCCCCCACAAAAATTAATATATATTGTTTGGCCCCCTCTTACTCACATTTCTGGATCCTGCTTATAAGCTGACCAAACAAAGTGAAGAGTTGGCTCATCACAGTAATTTGTTCGAAAGAATAGTGTACAATAAATATGTAATGACATTGAGGGTTGATTTATTCCAGTTTTTTGGTATAAAACTTTGGATAGTTTAATGTATTATCACTTTATGGTACCATTTTCACTTTTTGTGATTGTCAAAGTAGAAAATGTCCCAAAAAATATCAATCAATGTAGAAATGAGTTGCAAAAAGTGAAAATGCTACGCAAAGTGATGACGTCTTAAACTTTGGTACCCATAGTTATTTACTTGATAACAAATGGGGGTCAAAGACCAAATGACCCTAAAAAAAATTACATTACTATGATTTTGAAATATTATTGTAATGTATTTCCACTTTCTGTTAGGCAGGGCTTTTGGGCAGAATTTGTTTGGAGTAATGCTTGGATTTGTGAATTCAATGGGACTAACATTGGGAGGTGTTTCATTTTGTTGGCATGTTAGTAGAACATAGCGCATTGATATCTTATGCTTAGCTAGCCGGTTCTTATTTCAAATTTAATTTGGTATACTGTTTTTTATTACATGAATTTTGGTTGACAATTTAGTCGATAGATGCTTGGATTTCTTTTATTTGTTGTACAATTGAATTAGATGGTGTATGTTTTACTGTTTCAGGGATAATTTGTGCTTGCTTGATTCACGGAAAATATTTCACCACCAACATGCATTTTATTTTTCGACAAGTTTAATCAATTACGTCATTAAAGTATGAATGTGATAGTTTTTTAACCATTAGCAACGACAATAAAACACCAATGACATGGCTCTCTTTGGCGAAATTAACCGTCACTAAAATTCCATTAATATATTTAAATGGTCTACCTTTAGCGATGAATGCTAAATACCTTCCCTGCCTGCGTTGTCGATGAAACTGCAACATCATTAATTGTATCGTAATTTAATTATGCCCTCCTTTTTTGCATTTTCGAGTAGCGAGAAGCTCTAAAATCGAAATAGCATAATTGCTAATTTTGCTCCAATATTTTTATGATTTCGGCTTTGGAGCAAGCTAATAAAGTTGTTCAAAAGAAAATGCTCTTGATGCTAGGACTGTTCAAAAAACCGACTGGACCGACAGACCGAACCGAACCGACCATTTTTTCCTAGTGTTTTTTCTTAATAGTTTTTTTGGGTTTAATCCCATACCCAAAGTTTTTTTAAGCTCCCCTTTCATGTATTTTTTAAATTGCATTTAGTCCCATAACTACTCAAAGCCTCCCTCAACCGTCTTGTAACCGCCTCTCTTTCTCTCCGCAAATAATGACATGTGTCCTATAGTTATTACAATAGGACCAACGACTAAAAAAATAAAAACATTGGAGTGGATACAAATGAATCTTTAAAAGTGTGACTAAATACCTGTGATCCCTTTTCTTAATTGGTCCGGTCTCAGTTTATTTTTTTGGCGAACCGACCTAGTCGATCCGGTCCACGGTTTATAGTTTTGAAAACCCTGTTAGGACCGACCCAGACCAACTCTATATAAGATAATATATATATATAAGATAAATAAATAATAAAAATATATTTTTTAATATTTAATTAGTTTAAATTATAGTTTAATCCGATAGTAGGTTTGTTATCATTGCAAAATTTGATATTTTTTAGTTTATGATGTTCGGAAAAAATAAGCTCTGGTATATTTTTACTATTATAAATGATGTAATTCATCAATGTGAGGACCAACGGGTCAGATCGGACCGACCCAATAAAAAATCGAACCGAATAGGATCGGTGAACCGACATTATCGGTCCGGTCTCGGTCCATTTTGTAGAGGACCGATCAAGTCGATCCGATCCGAAAAAAACCTCAAAACCAAACCAGACGGAACCGCGAACACCCTTACTTGATACTTCTGGACAAGCATAGGTCACATTCATATGGCAGTTGAAATGCCGTGGTAAGGTTTGCAAAACAGTTGACTGGCTCGTTCTTATAGGCATCTATACTATCACACCATGTTTACTTCATATATTACTTTGGAAATGTCAGGAATTGTTTAATAACTCAACCAAATAGAGTTATTTGAATCTCATCCCCTCATCTGAAAATGAAGAGGCACAATTACTGAATTACACCACATCACTATATTGTTTTCGAAATTAACTACGCCTGAAATTTATTTTTTAAAATAGAGTTTATCTTGACCATTTATTTAGAAATAAGTGGTTGAGATGATCTATCCTGTAGAGTTATTCCACAGCTCTTAAGATTGGGAACGATTCCCGAAATGTCATACCAGTTTTTGCAAACTTGAGATAGAGTTGGAATAATAACTCCATAAACGGCTGCAAACAATTTACTATACCATAATAATAGCAGTACCCACCATTGCATACCTTACAAATAGTTATGAACAGCCACCATTATTCAGCAAATTATGGTGCTTACTCTCATATAACAGTGCAGAGACATGAACTTAATTGGATATAATAAATAATTTCTTCTCTAAAGAAAATGAGTAGATGATTTAAAAATAAAAAATAGGAGGGGAAGTAAAAACAAAAATGCTATATCGACATAGATTTACGACACAGAGTGGAGGGACACAGTGACGTGTTGCACCGTGATTATCACGTTATTTCCTTATGGATGTGGGTCCGCGCCAGCGGCAATAGCCAATACGGATGCGACATCACTGCGTCGCAAATCTGTGTCGGCGTAGAAGGACTCAGGAAAAAAATCAAAGCAGTTAAATGACCAAAACTAAAGCAAAACAACAGAAAACAAAAGCATGCACCACATGATGCAACGAAGAATCACTTCTTGCCAAGAATTCAAATCGGAATGGTTAATTAACTCCATTTGTCTTAGACATGTGTCGGCGTAGAAGGACTCAGGAAAAAATCAAAGCACTTGTATGACCAAAACTAAAGCAAAACAACAGAAAACAAAAGCATACACCACATGATGCAACGAAGAATCACTTCTTGCCAAGAATTCAAATCGGAATGGTTAATTAACTCCATTTGTCTTAGACATGTGCTTGCTGTTCAAAGTCTCGTATAATTTTGGATTGCAAATCTAGCCACAACGCACAAAGTTGAATTATTCACAATAAAGGAAAGCAAAAATTCAAATTAACAAAAAAAAAACATAAAAGAAAAAGGACACAACACGCAAAAGCTTACATTTTTACATTTTTGTACTCTTTTTCTTGTTTCTTCAACTTAATGTGTTTGGGAACCTTTGGGAGAGATTTTCCGAGATGCAAGAGGATATAAGTTAACATTATTTATCCAACCAAAAGTTTTCCAATGTTGATGCCATTATACCAACACTTAAAAAGAGAGTACCAAAAAAAATTCATACAAAAGCCAAATAACATGCAGGTCATGTTTATTCCAGAACAGGATAATAGATCTGTTATCCTGCTTTCCATAAATTGCATTCATCTACATTTCCACTCACACATAAATGGGTGATTTTGTCAAGTCGATGATCTCAGGACAAATACTGGTGACTCCTCTCTTCTTCCTTTGCGATCTAATCTTGGTGCTGGGTGAGGGGGTAAATACATCTATAACCTCAACTTCACAAGGGATTGTAATAAAACTTTCCTTTGTAGGATGCGATTTATCTGTACATATTGTGATTGGTTTATCCAATTCAGCAATATACTCTTCAATCGATTCAAAATTAACTATACCCTCAGCATCTTCATTAAAGTTGGTAAAAACTGAAGATAATGATGCCCTCTCTGGGGGATTATCACATGTAGTTTCTTCAATGATGTTCTGATGATCTTCAGATATATGAGCCGTTAGCTCTGCTAAATTTCCATTCCTTGTACAATCCTGACTTGTTACATCAGATTGAAAATCTTCAGAATTACGAACTGTTCCTTCCTTTATTGATCCATAAGCTTCATCACTTGGTCCAGTTTCATGGAAATCTTCTACATCATCCCACTCATTAGTTTCATACGCATTCCAATCATCCCCGGTATAACACGGAAGATCATCCATGGAAGAAACTTGGACCTTCATGTGAGCTGGCAAACTTGGGCAACCAGCAGAGTGCTTTGAGTATTTCGTTGAAAAGAAATTTACCGTGAGGTTCAAGCTGATTGTATATAGATAAAAAATGTGTTAGCAAGCGATCAATAAAACAATATACCATTTTCTTGAATTTGAAACAAATCTATCACACCTCTGCCATGCTGGTAGAGTGAGCATTGTGTATGCAAGTTTGATCTTATTTGCAATTCCGTTGAGAGATTTAAAAGCTACAGCTGCCTTTCTTACTGCTAGCGATTCCACAGGGTGCTGCCAGGCCCACTCAAACTGCAAATATCAATTAAATAGTTGATTGTGTATGTGTTAATACTATAATAATATTTACTATTCATTATTTTCCCCGAAGGTAAAGTATGAGAATTGTACCGTCAACCACAATCCCACATTCAGGATATATTTGAATAACTCTTAGGACAGCTTTGACATGGTCTTAAGAAGTGAAAAAACTGCTGACGCAATAAGCACTTAAACCGTTATGATGCAAATTGCTTAACAAATTCCTAGTCTTTTGGAGTTGGAATTTCTACATGTTGAAGAAATTAAGTATTTACAAAATTCGAAACATTTTCATACTTACTAACGGAATTGCTACCTCCAAAACATGCATAAGATTACACAATGATGGATTGTTTTGCATCAATTTATTCAATTGCTCAGTTGATCTCAGAGGAAAGAAGACAAACCATGAGGCTGTCAATAGTTTGGATTTGGATATAATTAAATTGAAAATGAAACTATCAAAATGAATTGAGATTGCATGCATTAAAACTCTAAACAAAACATGAACACGATGGGATTTGAACCGAATCAGAATAGTTTTGATATTAATACAAATAAAATTTGGTATAATTGTAAGAGTAATTATGAGATCAAACTTCCTTCCTAAGGCAGGAAGGGTTGGACTAAGATTAAACATATCAAATTAATAAATTCTTATTTTTACTAGACAAAAGAGTTTAAAACAAGGGTAAGAAATTAAATAAACCTGAAGAGCAGCTACGTTGGTAGGGAAGCCGTAAATGCACAAAATCATTTGCCAAGGGCGCTTTCTTTTGGTCCTCCACGCCCCACACCCAATCTCACCATTATGCTGCCTAATTCTACGTCTTGGGTTCACTGTAAATCTACATATTTGACAAAAAAACAGACACACTATGTAAGTAACAACAATATTGATATTGAATGAAAGAAAGAAAAGCTTAAGAGCATGAAAAGAACAATAAAAGACGAACCCGATGTAGGAATGGCCTTTGAACCTGGGGCTAAGAGAGGTCAGTAGATAACATGCGAAAAACCCTCCTCCTTTCTCATCTTCTTCTTCTTCTTCTTCTTCTTCTTCATTGCGATTCAGGCTTTCTGAGATCTCCGATCGCCCCTTTCTTTTCCCCATCTCTCTCTCTCTCTCTCTCTCTCTCTCTCTCTCTTCACTGGCTAAAATCCGACCGTTGTGATGTAAATACTACACCTTTTCTTGAAAATATTGGTATCCGATTAATTTTGAAGCGTCGGGTTGTGGAAAGGGTCTGTGTCACCCATTCAAAGAACCACGTAAAATGTGCCGTTAGTGCCAATTTATACTTGACTAATACCCTTTTAGCCTTTTTCGTTATCCTCTTTTTTCTTTTTCTTTTTCCTTTTTTTGTCTTACAAGTTGTGCCTACACATGTGGGCATTTTCAGATATTATTTTTTCACTGCAAATATGTGAAAGACAAAGTAATAAAAATATTTACAACATATTATGTAGAATCTGTTTTGTTAAAATATAATATAAAGTACCTAGTATGAAGTATCAATCATTACTCCAAAAATCAAACATCCATTCAACTCTACAATATATAAGATATTTCTATTCTTGCTTAGTCATTTATCCGTGCTTACTCCTCTATGGCAGCCAACTGACAGATATTTGTAAGCAACAGCAGCAGCTGCTGTTGTTGCCAGCCTGTCATGCATGTGGGGGATATCGACTGATGACTAAATTCTATTTAGGACTCGAAGGCCTTTGTGGTACGACTAAATCCGCGTGTGAAACTTTGTCTTCTGATGCTTTTTCTGTTTGACTGTGGCCGTACAGTGATACTAAGGTTTATTCTGTAATTTCAGCGTTGAACACAGGGCATTAAAAAAATTGTTTCAAGTAAAATCCAAGCATGGGAGTGTTTTAAGAAAATTGTTACAAAAATTCTAATAGTTACAAAAATTGTAACAAAAATTCTAATAGTTACAAAAATTATTTTATAAAAATAAAAAGTCAGTAGTTCCAAAATAGTAACTGTAAGGACATATTTTTAATAAGTCTGTCACAATTAATTATGTCGTATACGACTACAAGTCGTCGAAGAATTGAAGAAGTTTTCATCTACAAAAGATGAATCTGAATTACAAGTGGTCTTCAACATTCAAGCCCAACAATATGACATTTGGTATGATAATGTTTAAAGTTTCATTTACATTTCATATTAAAGTGTTGGGATATTTTTATCAAATATTTTTCTAAAGATTTTATTCTCGGACACATTTTCGTAGAAAAATCATAACCAATTCATAAAAAATAAGAAAAATATGAAACTGGCGGCCACGCGTTCGTATCGAAATTATCTAGAGGCATGCGTGGAATCTCGTTCGAACGACATGCTTATATCGTTCAAACGACATAGTTATCTCGTTTGAACGAGATAGCTATGTCGTTCGAACGAGATGACTTTTAGGCTGACACGCTGCTATCTCTTTGACCGGCTCAATCTTTTTATAAAAGGGCTCGTTTTTTGTGCAGAGAAGAGTTTTCCAAACACTTTAGAGTTTTGGTTTTGTTTATCTGCCCAGAATCTATTTGATAACATCTTTTGACAGATTATTTTCTTCACTTATTTAAGGGTCCAAATAATTTCTGTTTTGTTTACAATTCACAACAAATCCCAATTACTTTAATGTGAGTTGTTTTGTGGAACCCAAAAACATAGTTTGCTTTTGTTCATACTTTGTGGAGAGAGCACTACAACCGACAGCTCCGTGCTATTATGGATGGAGTCCTTATAAAGTCCGTAACTTGTGGAGGAGCCTGTAATACCCCGTATTTTTATGCTATATTAATTTGGGGATTTATTAATATTAATGTTAATTAATTGTTTAATAAAAATCCGAAAATTAATTATGTTATAATTATTAACGTGATGAGAGTTAGTAATTATGGAAAAATTTGTTGAATATTACTAATGAGCAAAGTAATATATAATAGTGGCCATATTAAATGTCACGAGTGAATAAAATGAAAATTTTAGAAATTTGAGTCGGGACGCGCCCGTGTCGCGTCGGGACTAAATATTGATAAATAAAAGTAAATATTTTATAAGTTATTCGTATGGTCGTTTTGAGCGCGCCAACGCGTACGAAAGGGTTGAGATAGTCAGAAAAGTATACCCGGGAGTTTGATTTGGGTCTCGGGGCGTTTTTAGGCCTAATTATTACCCCGGGAGGGCATTTTAGTCATTTTGTATTTTTGGGTAATTAAACCCACGAAAATTAAAGGGGTTATATAAGATTTTTAGGTTATCTCCTAGGGTTAGATAACTCAAAACACTAGAATGACCATTGGAGAGGAGAGGAGAGAGCTCTCAAGGCATTCCAAGTCTCAAAACTCACCCGTTTGCACCGCCGCCACCGCCAACGCGTAGATCGCGAGACGGGGAACGAAACCACACCAAATTCAACACCAAACCAGATTTCTGAAAATCCCATGCAAGTGTTTATCTTGCTTATTTCGTTGATGCATCATCCATATTAGTTTAGGAGTTATTAGGATGAGATTTATGGAAGAAAAACCCAATTTGAGATGGGAAATTTTCATGTAGTGATGATTTATATGATATTCTGGAAACCCTTTGTCATGTAAAGGATTAAGAGTTTGATTAAGAAAAGAGTTCTAATCAGATACAAACACTAAAAAAAATTTATTTCGGACGATCGGACCGTTGGAATTGGATGAAATTTTACAGAGAATTAGCTGAAGACGAGAGGAAGTTACAAAAAAAAATTCAGCTCGATCGGACCATTCAATATTTTTTAATATTTTTTTTGCTAGACAGTTTTATGTTTTGAGGACTCTTAGAGATAATAAAAAATTCAATTAACACTCCATTTTAATTCCGATTTCGAAACCGTTTGAAATTCTCATCTTTGAAAATAAAATTCAAAATCCTTTAATGTAAGGCGAAATCTATATTTTTGGGATATTTTGCATAAGGGATAATATAAGTATCAAGGTTCTAAAAAACGCGGGGCGTGATCGAGGCGTGGAGGCCAAGCCTTAAGCCTTAGAAGCCTAGGCGGGCCTTGGCATAAAAAGGCGTGAAAAGGCGTTTAGGTCGTTTTAATATATTTTAATATTTTTTAACCATAACAAGGCTATTAAAATATTAAACTTGTACATATCCTAAAAATATGTCTGAATATTTGCAAATAAAAATACTATTTGATTATTTTGGATGAGATAATGGCCTGGTTTGTAAAAAAATCTTTAAAAGGCGATATCGTTTCACTAAAGCATTGTTGTTTTTAGAGAAAAAGTATGCCTTAAGGGTTTTACCAAGCATAAGGCGTCAAAATCTTAAGGCGGGGCGTTTCTCCGAAGCCTCAAGCCTAGGTGTGCCTAGGCGGAGCCTAGGCGGGTTTTTTAGAATAGTGGTAAGTATATATTAAAGGGGAGAGACACGTAAGAGAGAGTTACGTTGGAACATAAATGGATATCTACTGAATTGTACATTTGGAAGAATAGAGTCCATGAGGGTTATGTAGTAAGTTGGAAAAACCCTTCGAATTAAAGTTAGAAACAAACCATTATACTTGATAAATAATAATGGAAAAATAAGGATAAATGTTATGAATGTGGGTTATTGGATAAACCTAAATTGATATAATAAAAGTGGTATATTTATATGATTATGTATGCATATATTATATACTTGTGAAAATCATGCCCGCGCTACTTGTTATCCCTGAGGTTTCCGCGCTGGGACGATCTTATCTCGTGTGACTTATGGGGGATATTGACTCGTACCCTAGAAGATAGAAATCCTAGGTACAGGCTATCGAACCGGTAGTCACGGTCCTAAGAGACGTGAGGGTATGTACTGACCTCTTGGACTTGGAAACTATGCTTCGCCTCAATATTGTTTGTGTATGTATTTATACAGTTCGAGAGTGATTCTGAACTTGTATTCCCTTTAGTACGATTGATACGGGGATTGGATAGCAGAGTATGCCTGCACCATAAAATTTTATGTGGGGTGCTGTTAGAATATATATATTATACGAGTATTTAATATATATATATATATATATATATATATATATATATATATATATATATGAACTTCTGAAATATGGGAAACTGCCTACTGTGTTATGGTAAGTAAGACATGTAGAATGACTCAAATTGGAAATACTTGTTTTGAAAAGTATAATGTGATATTGAAAAAAAAACTTTATGAATCAATAAAGTTAAAATGAGCGTTTTGTACTAAATGAAATTATCCTTTTTAAACCATGATGTTGTTAAATCTTAAATTTTGAGAGTCACCTAAGATAAGTTAAATCCTTGGGTAAGGATAGTGTGATATATGATGAGATAAACCATTGGGAAGGTTAGTGCGATAGGAGTGCATATTAGAAGAGATGCGAGAATTTCTCAAGAGAGTGTCGCACAAATATGTTGTTGCATTGGCCTGTATCAATTTAAATACTTGCTAAACGAATTTTTAAATCATATACACTATCGGGCTCTGACCCGTTTCTATTCTTCTTTCTCTCTTGTATATATATGTATATATTACAGGTGCCCAGCCACAGGGGCGTCTTGTTTAGGATCCCTTGGAAGGAACGTGCAGCAGCTTAGGTGGGAGTTGCAGGCCACTTGCTTAGCCGATTTCATTTACTTGATTCCACTTCTATCATTCTCCTTATTGGGCATGTGTCGCCCTTTCCACTATTTATCTGTTTTATTGGGACATTTGTATTTCAGTTATTTCTAGTACTGTTACTTTGGGATTTATTCAGCATGTATGTTTTACTTTAAGTTTTAAATGCTGGGATTGGGTTGTTAAATGTTAAATTATTGGATTGATTGTTTAATAAAATAAATAAATAAAATTGGAAAGTAATGTTTAAAAAATGGTTTTGACACTTAGCTAAATTAAATAGGGTGTTAAATTTGGAAAAGTTATTTATACGACAGTGATGCTAAGAATGAACCAACTGTTCACCTTGATTTTAATTTAATAAAGGAGTGATCACCCGGTATTTAATTAGGCGGGGTGTCACAGGTGGTATCAGAGCATCAGGTTCTAGTGTCCATAGGATCTGTACGGCTTATTTTCTCTTTCAGCTTAACGTTTTTGCTACAGAGCCCTATTTTTAGGATTGTTGTATTCCTGCTTTTACGTTTACGTCTCCAGCCATTTGGGATTTGATAATGACTGGAGACTAATAAACTTCTTCACGTTTCAGATGTCTCTGAGACGTGCATCGAAGGATAGGCGTGCCCAAGCTGAGCAGCCAGCAGCTCCGGCACAAGGCACTATGAATGCTAATGAAGTAGCCGCCATTGTTGCTCAGGTGGTGAATGCTGCGCTAGCGGTGGTTCAGCAGGCTCCACCCCAGATTCAGGCAGTGGCGCCAGTACCAGCACAGCTTCCATCTGCATGGGAGAGGGTTAGGGACGCTTTTCAGAAGGCGCATCCCCCTGAGTTCTCTGGTAGCTCAGATATCGTCACAGTCAGCCAATGGAAGAAAGACATCCAGCGGCATCTTCGTATGTATGAGTGCACTGACGTGCAAAGGCAGTTATTGGCTTCCTTTAAGCTGGTGGGGGTCGCTTTGCAGTGGTGGGAGTCCACTACCACCTTGGAGGAGAGGGACACGGTCCCTATTCAGTCGTTTTGGGAGCGGTTTGACCGCAAGTACTTTCCACCCACCGTGAAGACTGAGATGAGGCGGAAATTACTGAATTTGAAACAGGAGAACTCTACCGTTGCTGAGTATGAGGAGGAGTTCACGAGACTTCTCACCATAGTGCCAGATGAGGCACCTACTGATAGTAAGAAGATAATGTTATTTGTGGACGGGTTAGCTTGGAGGATCCGTCAGCATCTTATAGGGAATCTATCTCTGAGTACTCTCACTGATGTACTAAATGCTGCGTTACTACACTGCCAGGATCACCGCTTCCATCTGCAGGGAAGCAGGAGAGCAGGAGAGTCCAGCCAGCAGGGCAGGACCGGGGGTAGTAGTGCTAGTGGGGCACCATCTCATGGACAGACTCGTCAACACGAGCAGAGTTCCCATCAGGGGGACCCTGCTAAGGGATTCCGTTCAGGTGATTCCAGGCAGGGATTTGGGGGTTATAGGCAGGGCCAACAGGGCCAACAGTGTGCTAATCAGGGCCAACAGGGCCAGTGGCGGGGAGGTAACGGCCAGCAGGGTCGTGGTCAGCAGGGTCAGAGGGGAGGTAACTTCAGAGGCCGGTGTTTTGTATGCGGCAAGCATGGTCATAAGCTCCAGGATTGCCCAGAGGGTAATAGGGCCCCACAGCAGCAGGGTGCCCATAATGAGCCACAAAGACCACCTTTTCCAGCTGCCCTCCCAACTCCAGCCCAGTTGCCAGCCCTACCAGCCATTCCAGCAGCTCCAGTGCAGAAGGGGCAGTTACAGTACGGACGTGTCTATAACGTCCACCAGGCAGCAGCTCCACAGGCACCACCCGCGATTGAGGGTATGTTTCCTATCCATGGTACTATGGGTCGGGTTTTGTTTGATACTGGGGTGACACATTGTTTTATAGCTACGCATTTTGCGAAGGCCTTAGGGTTGTTAGCCACAGCAGAGAGCACAGTGACGTGTGTAGACTCACCACTGGGGTGTGGGTCGCTTATCTTCTTTATATGCCGGGGAGTGGGGGTAGAGATTGGTAGTTTGGTATTACCTGCAGACATGTTAGTCTTAGATATGCATGAGCATGATGTTATTATCGGTATGGATTGGCTCGCAGCTTATAGAGCCATGATTGATTGCTTCGGTGGGAGCATTGTTTTTGCCATTCCGGGGCAAGAGATGTTTGTAGTGGCGATGCCTCTCCCAGAGGGAGGTTCGACCGCTCATTTGTATTATATAGAGGAGGATACCTCTAAGGAGGTTGTGATTCCTTTAGACTCGATCCCAGTCGTTCGTGAGTATTCCGATGTATTCCAGGAGATACCAGGCCTACCCCCCAGTCGAGAGATAGACTTTGTCATAGATTTATTTCCAGATACGAGACCTATAGCACGCGCTCCATACCGTATGGCTCCGGCAGAGATGCGAGAGTTACGAGATCAGATAGAGCAGCTGTTAGGTCAGGGCTTCATTTGCAGGAGTAACTCACCTTGGGGCGCTCCAGTCTTGTTTGTGAAGAAGAGAGATGGTTCACTGAGGTTATGTGTGGACTACCGGGAGTTGAACAAGGTCACGATACGGAATAAGTATCCGTTGCCTCGAATCGATGATCTGTTCGACCAGCTGAGGGGAGAAACTTTCTTTTCGAAGATAGATCTGAGGTCAGGGTACCATCAGCTACGTATTAGAGAGCAGGATGTTTCAAAGACTGCCTTCTTGACGAGATATGGGTCTTACGAGTTCAGAGTGATGCCATTTGGTCTCACAAATGCTCCAGCCGTATTCATGGACTTAATGAACCGAGTATTCAGGGAGTTCTTGGATCAGTTTGTCATCGTCTTCATAGATGACATTTTGATATATTCACACTCCGAGGAGGAGCATGCCGAGCACTTGAGGCAAGTTCTTCAGACTTTACGAGAGCATCAGTTGTATGCTAAGTACGAGAAGTGTGGATTCTGGTTGCGAGAGGTACAGTTCTTGGGGCATGTTGTTTCTGAACAGGGGATAGCAGTTGACCCGAGTAAAGTGTCAGCGGTGAGGGAGTGGGGACATCCCACGACACCGAAGGAAGTGCGTAGCTTCTTGGGGTTAGCCGGATACTACAGGAGATTCATTCGGGGATTCTCCAAAATAGCGGGTCCATTGACGAACCTGACTCGCAAAGGGGTACCATATGTTTGGGATGATGCTTGTCAATTGGCTTTCGACGAGCTGAAAGACAAGCTTACTTCAGCACCAGTCCTTGCTTTACCGAAGCCGGGTGTGGAGTACCTGGTTTACACCGATGCCTCTTTACGGGGACTTGGGGGAGTACTTCAGCAGGAAGAGAAGGCTATAGCTTTTGCCTCCCGCAAGCTTAAGCCGCATGAGAAGAATTACCCCACCCACGACCTGTAGTTAGCAGCGGTCGTTTTTGCACTGCGGATATGGAGACACTATTTATTGGGGGAGAAGTTTCGTTTGTTCACAGACCACAAGTCACTGCAGTATCTGTTCACTCATCGAGAGCTGAATATGCGTCAGCGCAGATGGTTAGAGTTTGTGAAGGACTATCAGTTCGACATACAGTATCATCCGGGGAAAGCCAACGTAGTTGCTGATGCGTTGAGCCGTAGACCGATAAATAAGGTAGCGGACGTCTGGAAAGCGAAGTGGAAGGAGTTGGGTCACCAGGATGCAGTAGCCCGTTCCTTCATATCTGTTATGACAATCACACTCGAGATTGTTACGAGGGTAATACAGGCCCAAACCACAAACCCGTTTTGCCAGGAACAGATTGTACGACTTTTAGTCGAGGGTGCTGAGTCCTATTTTGTTAGTTCTGATGGGGGTTTGAGGTTTAATGGGAGGTTAGTGGTTCCAGAAGGGGCAGAATTGCATCATGCAGTGATGACCCAATCTCACGGGTCCCGATTTGTGGTACATCCTGGAGGAGATAAGATGTACCAGGATATGAGGAGGCAATACTGGTGGAGTGGGATGAAGAAGGACATTGCTGAGTTCGTGTCCAAGTGTTCTACCTGCCAGCTGGTGAAGGTGGACCATCAGAAATCGTCAGGATTGCTTCATCCATTGGAAGTACCCGCGTGGAAGTGGGAGAATATTTCCATGGATTTTATTACAGGGTTGCCTACATCACAGTGGGGCTACGGCTCTATCTGGGTGATTGTAGACCGTTTGACCAAGGTGGCTCATTTTCTACCGGTGCGGACAGATTATACCACATGTCAGTATGCTCAGTTGTTCATTGTTGAGATTGTCGGATTACATGGGGTGCCCCTGAATATTGTGTCAGATAGAGACAAGATTTTTGTATCACGTTTTTGGGAAAGCTTTCAGGAGGCTATGGGTACTGAGTTGAGGTTGAGTTCAGCTTATCACCCACAGACAGACAGAGCGTACTAATCAGATGTTACAGGATATGCTACGCATGTGTGTTCTTGATTTGGAGGAGGTTGGGAGCCACGTCTTCCACTGGTAGAGTTTGCTTATAATAACTCTTATCAGTTTACGATTGGTATGGCTCTATTTGAGGCTTTGTATGCCCGGCCTTGTCGTTCTCCAACTTGTTGGATCGAGGTGGGGGATAACAAGTTGCTAGGACCAGAGGTGATTCAGGAAACCTCCGCGAGGATTGAGATGATCAGGAGTCGCATTCGAGTAGCCCAGGACAGGCAGAAGAGCTACGCCGATTCGAAACGGTTCTTCCGGGAGTTTAATGTGGGGGACCAAGTGTTACTGCGTGTATCTCCTATAAAGGGAGTGATGAGGTTCGGGAAGAAAGGGAAATTGGCCCCGAGGTACGTGAGACCATTTCCCATTATCGAGAGGATTGGGCCGGTAGCATACAGATTGGGACTACCAGAGCATTTACATCGCATTCACGATGTATTCCACATCTCGTCGTTGAGACGGTATCTTCGGGTTGATATGGCCCATACTCACATCGTGATAGATGAGATAGACTTGCAGCCTGACAGCTTTTACAAGGAGAGACCGGTGGCTATCCTAGACTATAGTGAGAGGAGATTGAGGTCGAAGATAGTTCCACTTGTATGGGTCTAGTGGGAGCATCATAATGTGGAGGAATCCACTTGGGAGCGTGAGGCTGATATGCGCGAGAGATATCCAGATTTGTTCTTACCAGGTATGCCTTATTTTCCGAATTTCGGGACGAAATTCCGTTATTAGGGGGGAAGTATGTAATACCCCGTATTTTTATGCTATATTAATTTGGGGATTTATTAATATTAATGTTAATTAATTGTTTAATAAAAATCCGAAAATTAATTATGTTATAATTATTAACGTGATGAGAGTTAGTAATTATGGAAAAATTTGTTGAATATTACTAATGAGCAAAGTAATATATAATAGTGGCCATATTAAATGTCACGAGTGAATAAAATGAAAATTTTAGAAATTTGAGTCGGGACGCGCCCGTGTCGCGTCGGGACTAAATATTGATAAATAAAAGTAAATATTTTATAAGTTATTCGTATGGTCGTTTTGAGCGCGCCAACGCGTACGAAAGGGTTGAGATAGTCAGAAAAGTATACCCGGGAGTTTGATTTGGGTCTCGGGGCGTTTTTAGGCCTAATTATTACCCCGGGAGGGCATTTTAGTCATTTTGTATTTTTGGGTAATTTAACCCACGAAAATTAAAGGGGTTATATAAGATTTTTAGGTTATCTCCTAGGGTTAGATAACTCAAAACACTAGAATGACCATTGGAGAGGAGAGGAGAGAGCTCTCAAGGCATTCCAAGTCTCAAAACTCACCCGTTTGCACCGCCGCCACCGCCAACGCGTAGATCGCGAGACGGGGAACGAAACCACACCAAATTCAACACCAAACCAGATTTCTGAAAATCCCATGCAAGTGTTTATCTTGCTTATTTCGTTGATGCATCATCCATATTAGTTTAGGAGTTATTAGGATGAGATTTATGGAAGAAAAACCCAATTTGAGATGGGAAATTTTCATGTAGTGATGATTTATATGATATTCTGGAAACCCTTTGTCATGTAAAGGATTAAGAGTTTGATTAAGAAAAGAGTTCTAATCAGATACAAACACTAAAAAAAATTTATTTCGGACGATCGGACCGTTGGAATTGGATGAAATTTTACAGAGAATTAGCTGAAGACGAGAGGAAGTTACAAAAAAAAATTCAGCTCGATCGGACCATTCAATATTTTTTAATATTTTTTTTGCTAGACAGTTTTATGTTTTGAGGACTCTTAGAGATAATAAAAAATTCAATTAACACTCCATTTTAATTCCGATTTCGAAACCGTTTGAAATTCTCATCTTTGAAAATAAAATTCAAAATCCTTTAATGTAAGGCGAAATCTATATTTTTGGGATATTTTGCATAAGGGATAATATAAGTATCAAGGTTCTAAAAAACGCGGGGCGTGATCGAGGCGTGGAGGCCAAGCCTTAAGCCTTAGAAGCCTAGGCGGGCCTTGGCATAAAAAGGCGTGAAAAGGCGTTTAGGTCGTTTTAATATATTTTAATATTTTTTAACCATAACAAGGCTATTAAAATATTAAACTTGTACATATCCTAAAAATATGTCTGAATATTTGCAAATAAAAATACTATTTGATTATTTTGGATGAGATAATGGCCTGGTTTGTAAAAAAATCTTTAAAAGGCGATATCGTTTCACTAAAGCATTGTTGTTTTTAGAGAAAAAGTATGCCTTAAGGGTTTTACCAAGCATAAGGCGTCAAAATCTTAAGGCGGGGCGTTTCTCCGAAGCCTCAAGCCTAGGTGTGCCTAGGCGGAGCCTAGGCGGGTTTTTTAGAATAGTGGTAAGTATATATTAAAGGGGAGAGACACGTAAGAGAGAGTTACGTTGGAACATAAATGGATATCTACTGAATTGTACATTTGGAAGAATAGAGTCCATGAGGGTTACGTAGTAAGTTGGAAAAACCCTTCGAATTAAAGTTAGAAACAAACCATTATACTTGATAAATAATAATGGAAAAATAAGGATAAATGTTATGAATGTGGGTTATTGGATAAACCTAAATTGATATAATAAAAGTGGTATATTTATATGATTATGTATGCATATATTATATACTTGTGAAAATCATGCCCGCGCTACTTGTTATCCCTGAGGTTTCCGCGCTGGGACGATCTTATCTCGTGTGCCTTATGGGGGATATTGACTCGTACCCTAGAAGATAGAAATCCTAGGTACAGGCTATCGAACCGGTAGTCACGGTCCTAAGAGACGTGAGGGTATGTACTGACCTCTTGGACTTGGAAACTATGCTTCGCCTCAATATTGTTTGTGTATGTATTTATACAGTTCGAGAGTGATTCTGAACTTGTATTCCCTTTAGTACGATTGATACGGGGATTGGATAGCAGAGTATGCCTGCACCATAAAATTTTATG
This sequence comes from Sambucus nigra, assembly GCA_949130495.1. Lineage (NCBI taxonomy): Eukaryota > Viridiplantae > Streptophyta > Magnoliopsida > Dipsacales > Adoxaceae > Sambucus > Sambucus nigra. The sequence continues at coordinate 289,390,406 of OX422218.1, read as the reverse complement.
TGGGGTGCTGTTAGAATATATATATTATACGAGTATTTAATATATATATATATATATATATATATATATATATATATATGAACTTCTGAAATATGGGAAACTGCCTACTGTGTTATGGTAAGTAAGACATGTAGAATGACTCAAATTGGAAATACTTGTTTTGAAAAGTATAATGTGATATTGAAAAAAAAACTTTATGAATCAATAAAGTTAAAATGAGCGTTTTGTACTAAATGAAATTATCCTTTTTAAACCATGATGTTGTTAAATCTTAAATTTTGAGAGTCACCTAAGATAAGTTAAATCCTTGGGTAAGGATAGTGTGATATATGATGAGATAAACCATTGGGAAGGTTAGTGCGATAGGAGTGCATATTAGAAGAGATGCGAGAATTTCTCAAGAGAGTGTCGCACAAATATGTTGTTGCATTGGCCTGTATCAATTTAAATACTTGCTAAACGAATTTTTAAATCATATACACTATCGGGCTCTGACCCGTTTCTATTCTTCTTTCTCTCTTGTATATATATGTATATATTACAGGTGCCCAGCCACATGGGCGTCTTGTTTAGGATCCCTTGGAAGGAACGTGCAGCAGCTTAGGTGGGAGTTGCAGGCCACTTGCTTAGCCGATTTCATTTACTTGATTCCACTTCTATCATTCTCCTTATTGGGCATGTGTCGCCCTTTCCACTATTTATCTGTTTTATTGGGACATTTGTATTTCAGTTATTTCTAGTACTGTTACTTTGGGATTTATTCAGCATGTATGTTTTACTTTAAGTTTTAAATGCTGGGATTGGGTTGTTAAATGTTAAATTATTGGATTGATTGTTTAATAAAATAAATAAATAAAATTGGAAAGTAATGTTTAAAAAATGGTTTTGACACTTAGCTAAATTAAATAGGGTGTTAAATTTGGAAAAGTTATTTATACGACAGTGATGCTAAGAATGAACCAACTGTTCACCTTGATTTTAATTTAATAAAGGAGTGATCGCCCGGTATTTAATTAGGCGGGGTGTCACAGGTGGTATCAGAGCATCAGGTTCTAGTGTCCATAGGATCTGTACGGCTTATTTTCTCTTTCAGCTTAACGTTTTTGCTACAGAGCCCTATTTTTAGGATTGTTGTATTCCTGCTTTTACGTTTACGTCTCCAGCCATTTGGGATTTGATAATGACTGGAGACTAATAAACTTCTTCACGTTTCAGATGTCTCTGAGACGTGCATCGAAGGATAGGCGTGCCCAAGCTGAGCAGCCAGCAGCTCCGGCACAAGGCACTATGAATGCTAATGAAGTAGCCGCTATTGTTGCTCAGGTGGTGAATGCTGTGCTAGCGGTGGTTCAGCAGGCTCCACCCCAGATTCAGGCAGTGGCGCCAGTACCAGCACAGCTTCCATCTGCATGGGAGAGGGTTAGGGACGCTTTTCAGAAGGCGCATCCCCCTGAGTTCTCTGGTAGCTCAGATATCGTCACAGTCAGCCAATGGAAGAAAGACATCCAGCGGCATCTTCGTATGTATGAGTGCACTGACGTGCAAAGGCAGTTATTGGCTTCCTTTAAGCTGGTGGGGGTCGCTTTGCAGTGGTGGGAGTCCACTACCACCTTGGAGGAGAGGGACACGGTCCCTATTCAGTCGTTTTGGGAGCAGTTTGACCGCAAGTACTTTCCACCCACCGTGAAGACTGAGATGAGGCGGAAATTACTGAATTTGAAACAGGAGAACTCTACCGTTGCTGAGTATGAGGAGGAGTTCACGAGACTTCTCACCATAGTGCCAGATGAGGCACCTACTGATAGTAAGAAGATAATGTTATTTGTGGACGGGTTAGCTTGGAGGATCCGTCAGCATCTTATAGGGAATCTATCTCTGAGTACTCTCACTGATGTACTAAATGCTGCGTTACTACACTGCCAGGATCACCGCTTCCATCTGCAGGGAAGCAGGAGAGCAGGAGAGTCCAGCCAGCAGGGCAGGACCGGGGGTAGTAGTGCTAGTGGGGCACCATCTCATGGACAGACTCGTCAACACGAGCAGAGTTCCCATCAGGGGGACTCTGCTAAGGGATTCCGTTCAGGTGATTCCAGGCAGGGATTTGGGGGTTATAGGCAGGGCCAACAGGGCCAACAGCGTGCTAATCAGGGCCAACAGGGCCAGTGGCGGGGAGGTAACGGCCAGCAGGGCCGTGGTCAGCAGGGTCAGAGGGGAGGTAACTTCAGAGGCCGGTGTTTTGTATGCGGCAAGCATGGTCATAAGCTCCAGGATTGCCCAGAGGGTAATAGGGCCCCACAGCAGCAGGGTGCCCATAATGAGCCACAAAGACCACCTTTTCCAGCTGCCCTCCCAACTCCAGCCCAGTTGCCAGCCCTACCAGCCATTCCAGCAGCTCCAGTGCAGAAGGGGCAGTTACAGTACGGACGTGTCTATAACGTCCACCAGGCAGCAGCTCCACAGGCACCACCCGCGATTGAGGGTATGTTTCCTATCCATGGTACTATGGGTCGGGTTTTGTTTGATACTGGGGTGACACATTGTTTTATAGCTACGCATTTTGCGAAGGCCTTAGGGTTGTTAGCCACAGCAGAGAGCACAGTGACGTGTGTAGACTCACCACTGGGGTGTGGGTCGCTTATCTTCTTTATATGCCGGGGAGTGGGGGTAGAGATTGGTAGTTTGGTATTACCTGCAGACATGTTAGTCTTAGATATGCATGAGCATGATGTTATTATCGGTATGGATTGGCTCGCAGCTTATAGAGCCATGATTGATTGCTTCGGTGGGAGCATTGTTTTTGCCATTCCGGGGCAAGAGATGTTTGTAGTGGCGATGCCTCTCCCAGAGGGAGGTTCGACCGCTCATTTGTATTATATAGAGGAGGATACCTCTAAGGAGGTTGTGATTCCTTTAGACTCGATCCCAGTCGTTCGTGAGTATTCCAATGTATTCCAGGAGATACCAGGCCTACCCCCCAGTCGAGAGATAGACTTTGTCATAGATTTATTTCCAGATACGAGACCTATAGCACGCGCTCCATACCGTATGGCTCCGGCAGAGATGCGAGAGTTACGAGATCAGATAGAGCAGCTGTTAGGTCAGGGCTTCATTTGCAGGAGTAACTCACCTTGGGGCGCTCCAGTCTTGTTTGTGAAGAAGAGAGATGGTTCACTGAGGTTATGTGTGGACTACCGGGAGTTGAACAAGGTCACGATACGGAATAAGTATCCGTTGCCTCGAATCGATGATCTGTTCGACCAGCTAAGGGGAGAAACTTTCTTTTCGAAGATAGATCTGAGGTCGGGGTACCATCAGGTACGTATTAGAGAGCAGGATGTTTCAAAGACTGCCTTCTTGACGAGATATGGGTCTTACGAGTTCAGAGTGATGCCATTTGGTCTCACAAATGCTCCAGCCGTATTCATGGACTTAATGAACCGAGTATTCAGGGAGTTCTTGGATCAGTTTGTCATCGTCTTCATAGATGACATTTTGATATATTCACACTCCGAGGAGGAGCATGCCGAGCACTTGAGGCAAGTTCTTCAGACTTTACGAGAGCATCAGTTGTATGCTAAGTACGAGAAGTGTGGATTCTGGTTGCGAGAGGTACAGTTCTTGGGGCATGTTGTTTCTGAACAGGGGATAGCAGTTGACCCGAGTAAAGTGTCAGCGGTGAGGGAGTGGGGACATCCCACGACACCGAAGGAAGTGCGTAGCTTCTTGGGGTTAGCCGGATACTACAGGAGATTCATTCGGGGATTCTCCAAAATAGCGGGTCCATTGACGAACCTGACTCGCAAAGGGGTACCATATGTTTGGGATGATGCTTGTCAATTAGCTTTCGACGAGCTGAAAGACAAGCTTACTTCAGCACCAGTCCTTGCTTTACCGAAGCCGGGTGTGGAGTACCTGGTTTACACCGATGCCTCTTTACGGGGACTTGGGGGAGTACTTCAGCAGGAAGAGAAGGATATAGCTTTTGCCTCCCGCAAGCTTAAGCCGCATGAGAAGAATTACCCCACCCACGACCTGTAGTTAGCAGCGGTCGTTTTTGCACTGCGGATATGGAGACACTATTTATTGGGGGAGAAGTTTCGTTTGTTCACAGACCACAAGTCACTGCAGTATCTGTTCACTCATCGAGAGCTGAATATGCGTCAGTGCAGATGGTTAGAGTTTGTGAAGGACTATCAGTTCGACATACAGTATCATCCGGGGAAAGCCAACGTAGTTGCTGATGCGTTGAGCCGTAGACCGATAAATGAGGTAGCGGACGTCTGGAAAGTGAAGTGGAAGGAGTTGGGTCACCAGGATGCAGTAGCTGTTCCTTCATATCTGTTATGACAATCACACTCGAGATTGTTACGAGGGTAATACAGGCCCAAACCACAGACCCGTTTTGCCAGGAACAGATTGTACGACTTTTAGTCGAGGGTGCTGAGTCCTATTTTGTTAGTTCTGATGGGGGTTTGAGGTTTAATGGGAGGTTAGTGGTTCCAGAAGGGGCAGAATTGCATCATGCAGTGATGACCCAATCTCACGGGTCCCGATTTGTGGTACATCCTGGAGGAGATAAGATGTACCAGGATATGAGGAGGCAATACTGGTGGAGTGGGATGAAGAAGGACATTGCTGAGTTCGTGTCCAAGTGTTCTACCTGCCAGCTGGTGAAGGTGGACCATCAGAAATCGTCAGGATTGCTTCATCCATTGGAAGTACCCGCGTGGAAGTGGGAGAATATTTCCATGGATTTTATTACAGGGTTGCCTACATCACAGCGGGGCTACGGCTCTATCTGGGTGATTGTAGACCGTTTGACCAAGGTGGCTCATTTTCTACCGGTGCGGACAGATTATACCACATGTCAGTATGCTCAGTTGTTCATTGTTGAGATTGTCGGATTACATGGGGTGCCCCTGAATATTGTGTCAGATAGAGACAAGATTTTTGTATCACGTTTTTGGGAAAGCTTTCAGGAGGCTATGGGTACTGAGTTGAGGTTGAGTTCAGCTTATCACCCACAGACAGACAAAGCGTACTAATCAGATGTTACAGGATATGCTACGCATGTGTGTTCTTGATTTGGAGGAGGTTGGGAGCCACGTCTTCCACTGGTAGAGTTTGCTTATAATAACTCTTATCAGTTTACGATTGGTATGGCTCTATTTGAGGCTTTGTATGCCCGGCCTTGTCGTTCTCCAACTTGTTGGCTCGAAGTGGGGGATAACAAGTTGCTAGGACCAGCGGTGATTCAGGAAACCTCCGCGAGGATTGAGATGATCAGGAGTCGCATTCGAGTAGCCCAGGACAGGCAGAAGAGCTACGCCGATTCGAAACGGTTCTTCCGGGAGTTTAATGTGGGGGACCAAGTGTTACTGCGTGTATCTCCTATAAAGGGAGTGATGAGGTTCGGGAAGAAAGGGAAATTGGCCCCGAGGTACGTGAGACCATTTCCCATTATCGAGAGGATTGGGCCGGTAGCATACAGATTGGGACTACCAGAGCATTTACATCGCATTCACGATGTATTCCACATCTCGTCGTTGAGACGGTATCTTCGGGTTGATATGGCCCATACTCACATCGCGATAGATGAGATAGACTTGCAGCCTGACAGCTTTTACGAGGAGAGACCGGTGGCTATCCTAGACTATAGTGAGAGGAGATTGAGGTCGAAGATAGTTCCACTTGTATGGGTCTAGTGGGAGCATCATAATGTGGAGGAATCCACTTGAGGAGCGCGAGGCTGATATGCGCGAGAGATATCCAGATTTGTTCTTACCAGGTATGCCTTATTTTCCGAATTTCGGGACGAAATTCCGTTATTAGGGGGAAAGTATGTAATACCCCGTATTTATATTCTATATTAATTTGGGGATTTATTAATATTAATGTTAATTAATTGTTTAATAAAAATCCGAAAATTAATTATGTTATAATTATTAACGTGATGAGAGTTAGTAATTATGGAAAAATTTGTTGAATATTACTAATGAGCAAAGTAATATATAATAGTGGCCATATTAAATGTCACGAGTGAATAAAATGAAAATTTTAGAAATTTGAGTCGGGACGCGCCCGTGTCGCGTCGGGACTAAATATTGATAAATAAAAGTAAATATTTTATAAGTTATTCGTATGGTCGTTTTGAGCGCGCCAACGCGTACGAAAGGGTTGAGATAGTCAGAAAAGTATACCCGGGAGTTTGATTTGGGTCTCGGGGCGTTTTTAGGCCTAATTATTACCCCGGGAGGGCATTTTAGTCATTTTGTATTTTTGGGTAATTAAACCCACGAAAATTAAAGGGGTTATATAAGATGTTTAGGTTATCTCCTAGGGTTAGATAACTCAAAACACTAGAATGACCATTGGAGAGGAGAGGAGAGAGCTCTCAAGGCATTCCAAGTCTCAAAACTCACCCGTTTGCACCGCCGCCACCGCCAACGCGTAGATCGCGAGACGGGGAACGAAACCACACCAAATTCAACACCAAACCAGATTTCTGAAAATCCCATGCAAGTGTTTATCTTGCTTATTTCGTTGATGCATCATCCATATTAGTTTAGGAGTTATTAGGATGAGATTTATGGAAGAAAAACCCAATTTGAGATGGGAAATTTTCATGTAGTGATGATTTATATGATATTCTGGAAACCCTTTGTCATGTAAAGGATTAAGAGTTTGATTAAGAAAAGAGTTCTAATCAGATACAAACACTAAAAAAAATTTATTTCGGACGATCGGACCGTTGGAATTGGATGAAATTTTATAGAGAATTAGCTGAAGACGAGAGGAAGTTACAAAAAAAAATTCAGCTCGATCGGACCATTCAATATTTTTTAATATTTTTTTTGCTAGACAGTTTTATGTTTTGAGGACTCTTAGAGATAATAAAAAATTCAATTAACACTCCATTTTAATTCCGATTTCGAAACCGTTTGAAATTCTCATCTTTGAAAATAAAATTCAAAATCCTTTAATGTAAGGCGAAATCTATATTTTTGGGATATTTTGCATAATGGATAATGTAAGTATATATTAAAGGGGAGAGACACGTAAGAGAGAGTTATGTTGGAACATTAATGGATATCTACTGAATTGTACGTTTGTAAGAATAGAGTCCATGAGGGTTACGTAGTAAGTTGAAAAAACCCTTCGAATTAATGTTAGAAACGAACCATTATACTTGATAAATAATAATGGGAAAATAAGGATAAATGTTATGAATGTGGGTTATTGGATAAACCTAAATTGATATAATAAAAGTGGTATATTTATATGATTATGTATGCATATATTATATACTTGTGAAAATCATGCCCGCGCTACTTTCTATCCCTGAGGTTTCCGCGCTGGGACGATCTTATCTCGTGTGCCTTATGGGGGATATTGACTCGTACCCTAGAAGATAGAAATCCTAGGTACAGGCTATCGAATCGGTAGTCACGGTCCTAAGAGACGTGAGGGTATGTACTGACCTCTTGGACTTGGAAACTATGCTTCGCCTCAATATTATTTGTGTATGTATTTATACAGTTCGAGAGTGATTCCGAACTTGTATTCCCTTTAGTACGATTGATACGGGGATTGGATAGTAGAGTATGCCCGCACCATAAAATTTTATGTGGGGTGCTGTTAGAATATATATATTATACGAGTATTTAATATATATATGAACTTCTGAAATATAGGAAACTGCCTACTGTGTTATGGTAAGTAAGACATGTATAATGACTCAAATTGGAAATACTTGTTTTGAAAAGTATAATATGCTATTGAAAAAAAAACTTTATGAATCAATAAAGTTAAAATTAGTGTTTTGTACTAAATAAAATTATCCTTTTTAAACCATGATGTTGTTAAATCTTAAATTTTGAGAGTCACCTAAGATAAGTTAAGTCCTTGGGGAAGGATAGTGTGATATATGATGAGATAAACCATTGGGAAGGTTAGTGCGATAGGAGTACACATTAGAAGAGAGGCAAGAATTTCTCAAGAGAGTGTCGCACTAATATGTTGTTGCATTGGCCTGTATTAATTTAAATACTTGCTAAACGAATTTTTAAATCATATACACTATCGGGCTCTGACCCGTTTATATTCCTCTTTCTCTCTTGTATATATATGTATATATTACAGGTGCCCAGCCACAGGGGCGTCTTGTTTAGGATCCCTTGGAAGGAACGTGATGTAGCTTAGGTGGGAGTTGCAGGCCACTTGCTTAGACGATTTCATTTACTTGATTCCACTTCTATCATTCTCCTTATTGGGCATGTATCGCCCTTTCCACTATTTATCTGTTTTATTGGGACATTTGTATTTCAGTTATTTCTAGTACTGTTACTTTGGGATTTATTCAGCATGTATGTTTTACTTTAAGTTTTAAATGCTGGGATTGGGTTGTTAAATGTTAAATTATTGGATTGATTGTTTAATAAAATAAATAAATAAAATTGGAAAGTAATGTTTAAAAAATGGTTTTAACACTTAGCTAAATTAAATAGGGTGTTAAATTTGGAAAATTTATTTTTACGACAGTGATGCTAAGAATGAACCAACTGTTCACCTTGATTTTAATTTAATAAAGGAGTGATCGCCCGGTATTTAATTAGGCGGGGTGTCACAGAGCCGTCTTCTTCTTCACTGCTGCCCTCCTGGAAAGGGAAAGTTCCAGCCGAGACATCGGAACTAACACCTGCGGGTATTTCGTATGTCACCCTATTTCATTGTAATCCGTGTAAGCCGTTTTCTTACAAAATTATAGTGAAATAAAAGGTTTTGTCCCTTTGGGGGATTTTTCTGAATATTTGTGTCACATGCTTTATTTATTTATGAGTAGACACACGCACTTTTAAATGCATGTTTAGGGGCTGGATTAATTTGGTTTAAAAATAGACTCTAATTAAATTAGTGTGCCGAATTGGAAACTTGTGAATAAATTTAATCAATTATCACACAGTCACGTTTTCACAAATTGGTATCAGAGCGGGTTACGCTAATTTATCGCGTGATCTTAATTTTTCAAGGATTTATTTTTTGTGATATTGATTTTTTTTGAAAAATCAGTTTTGTGGAAAAACGCAATTTTTCCAATGGAACGCCCACTTAATGAGGAGCCTATTTTTAAAAATATTCACGATCGTGCTGAAAAATTAAAAAGTTTGAATTTGAAACTTTGCAAAAGAATTAAAGTTCTGGAAAAAGAAAATTCTCTCTTTAAAAGTAAGATTGAATATTTGCAAGCGTTTCAAACTCAAAGTGATATTTGTCATGAGCACTTTGGTAATTTGTGTATTGATTTTGATTCTTTGAAAATTGTCAAAAAGAAAAGTGATGAGCGAGTCCTAGTTTTACAGAAGGAATTAAAGGACTTAAAAAATTTTAGGGTTCCCATTTGTGCCGTCGAGGATAAAAAATTAATCGATGATTTTACGACACGTGAAAAGACTCTTAGGGATAAGTTTATTTTAATTGAGGGTGAGCGCGATAAACTGTTAAGTTTAATTGAAAATTTAAAAAAGAAATCCCTGTCTTTGGAAGAGTCTAATTCTTTACTTTAGTTAAAAATTTTGAAGTTAAAAAATGATTTGACAGACTCAAGTAGGTTTGATAGTTATGGTAATGGCTCATCGTGTTCTTGTGCTTCTAATGCTAAAGTCAAAACCATTATTTATTTTAGAGGGTCAACTAACTCCAAAGATGTTAGAAAAGATCACACTTTAGGTGTCGTTCCACCCGTTTACACATATTCATATTGTGGTAGGAAAGGTCACCTTAGGAGATTTTGTTTTGATCTTGGAAGAGGTCCTAGGAATTTGAAGTCTAGTGTTTTGTTGGTTTCCAAAACCCCGTGTCGACGTGTTACATTTGTTTGGGTTAGAAAATCACTTTGGCATATGCCATATTTTAGAATAGTTGATTCTCATTTGCTTGCACATGATTCTTCTCTTGCCATATCATATAGATGATTGTGTTCGCATGTTTGTCATACACTAGTTGTGGTTTCATGATATATATTTTCTAGTGTAATGTCATGTACTTTTTGTATATTTTTTGTTTTGAAAAATTTTGGAAAAATACAAAAAGATTTTCTATGTTTTGAGTGTCCATTCATATATATATATTTTTTTTGTCAAATTTGAAAATCCAAAAAGATTTTTGCATTTTGTTTGCACCTTTTATGGATAAACACTTAGGATGACCAAGTCACAACATCATTCCATTCTTCATGTGACTATTTGATAGTGTTTTAAGACAATAGGTCAATTCATCCATGTGCTTTATAATGTTTGGAGTCATTAAGATGTAATTAAGTGTTACTACCTACATGTTTGACTCATGATTTCCTTTATTGCACACATGCACGAATTTGTTTGATTATTGTGCTTGTCTTATCACATGCTGATTGGGTGTTTTCACTTCAATCATGTCCGTAAAACGAACCAAGCACGGTAAATTTTGATAAGGAAATTGTGCATATAAGAACCGTTTTGTGAGTTTGGGTGCTTTATTTAAAAAACGGGGAAGGACTGCGAAATGTTCATTTTGCCTTTGCGAATACTAAGCCACCGTTAAATTGGACCTAAAAAATGGAGGAATTTTATTATCTAGGGTCCAAAGAGGTTTAAAGGAGCCCGAAAAAATTTAAAGGCAATAAAAAGAAATTCATGCCAATTATGGGTCATTTAGGTTTTTGTACCAATTCTCTAAAGTTCGAGAATTTAGATAACCTCTAAAAAGAAAATATATATGAGGGAGTTTGGCTGGAGATTTTATAACGGGTTTGCACGTCCTTGAAAATCTTAAAAAAGCGCTAAATAGTTTTGGACGTTATTGGTGTGGAAATCATTTGACTTTGATTTGTTGATTTGTATAAGACGATGTCATTTAAATTCAACAAATTTTTACACCTAAGGATTCTTTTGATGTTCATTCGTTAGGGGTACACGTATGCATCGTGCACATATGATTGATTGAGTTTATTTACCTATCGAATGTGTTCACACCCATACATTCCATTTCCATGACTTGGTTGTTTGAGTATAAATCCATGGTGTGATTTTTTTTTTTATCCTATTTTTGTATAAAAAATTTGAAAAATAAAAAATAGTTTGTGGATGTTTTTGGGACATACCTTTGCATGCGCGTAGCTTGATCTTTGTTTGCTATGCATTTTATCGTGACACTCCATGTTTTGATTTTCTCTTCTTATTTGTCTATTTGGGGACATCATAAAAAGCGGGAGAAAGAATTATCATGTTATGGGGGAAGTTTTTGCATTTTGGGGGAGATTTGGTTATTAATGTTTTATTCCTATATTATTTCAAACTCGATGCGTCACGAAGGTTTTTGCTTTATCTCATGTGTGTAGGTACAAAGATTGAAGATTATGATGCTGCAAACCCTGATGAGAAAAGCTTTGAGAGTTTTGATGTTGAAGAAAAATTTGAGATCTTACAAATTTTACCTTTTCAGTTTTGGGATTAATGGGAGGGTAAATTTGAGAACTTACAAATTTTACATTTTGGTTTTTGATAATTCATATGTTTTTATGTATGTACCGGCATAGACATAGGTGGAGATTTGTAAGGACATATTTTTAATAAGTCCGTCACAATTAATTATGTCGTATACCGTTACAAGTCGTCGAAGAATTGAAGAAGTTTTCATCTACAAAAGACGAATCCGAATTATAAGTGGTCTTCAACATTCAAGCCCAACAATATGACATTTGGTAAGATAATGTTTAAAGTTTCATTTACATTTCATATTAAAGTGTTGGGATATTTTTATGAAATATTTTTCTAAAGATTTTATTCCCGGACACCTTTCCGTAGAAAAATCATAACTAATTCAAAAAAAATCAGAAAAATACGAAACTGGCGGCCACGCGTTCGTATCAAAATTATTTATCTAAAGGCACGCGTGGAATCTCGTTCGAACGACAAGCTTACGTTGTTCAAACGACATAGTTACCTCGTTTGAACGAGATATCTATGTCGTTCGAACGAGGTTGACCGACTCAATCTTTTTATAAAAGTGATGTCAGGCCTCGTTTTTTGTGCAGAGAAGAGTTTTTCAAATACTTTAGAATTTTGATTTTGTTTTCTGCCCAGAATCTATTTGATAACATCTTTTGGCAGATTATTTTCTTCTCTCATTTAAGGGTTCAAATAATTTCTGTTTTGCTTACAATTCACAACAAATCCCAATTACTTTAATGTGAGTTGTTTTAATGGAACCCAAGAACATATTTTGCCTTTGTTCATACATTGTGGGGAGAGCTCTACAACCGAGAGTTGCGTGCTATTGTTGAGGAAGCCCTTATAAAGTTCATAACTTGTGGAGGAGCCGTCTTCTTCTTCACTGCTGCCCTCTTGGAAATGGAAAGTTCCAGCCGAGACATCGGAACCGACACCTGTGGGTATTTCGTATGTCACCCTATTTCATTGTAATCCGTGTAAGCCGTTTTCTTACAAAATTATAGTGAAATAAAAGGTTTTGTCCCTTTGGGGGATTTTTCCTGAATATTTGTGTCACATGCTTTATTTATTTATGGGTAGACACATGCACTTTTAGATGCATGTTTAGGCGCTGGATTAATTTGGTTTAAAAATAGATTCTAATTAAATAAGTGTGCCGAATTGGAAACTTGCGAATAAATTTAATCAATTATCACACAATCACGTTTTCTCAGTAACTATTAGAATCTTAATTGTTTTAAAATAAAATCTTTAGGAACTTAAAAAATTGTTTAAAACTGTTTATTTAAAACAGTTTTTTTTGTACATTTTATTTAAAATATTTTATAATATGCGATCAAAATAAAATAAACACGACATGGCACGACACACCTTAAAATCTTAATTTTAAGTAAAATGAATATGACACATATGAAAGTGACATGGCACGACACAAAATCCATTTTTTACGAAATGCGAATACGGTCCACTTGTCGTGTTGCATTTTAAACGGGTTGTGTTAATATTTGGTAAAAAATGAGATTTCGTGTTGTGTCATATTACCTTTATGATGAAAATAAGATTTTGAGGCGTGTCGTGTCATTTTATTTTGGTTGGGTTCGTGTTTGGTTAAAAAAATAACATATATTATGGCGTGATACTTTTACTTAGTTCGTGTTAGTGTTTTGTAAAAAAATAATATTTCATGTTGTGTTGTGTCACTTTTATTAGGATCGTGTTCATGTTTAGTTAAAAAAAAAAATTATCGTGTCGTGTTCGGTTATAAAAACAATTTTCAATTTAAAAAACAGTTTTTTATTTGGTTATTTTTTTCCAATTTTATGTAAAAAAATATTTTTTTAAAAAAAACAGTTTTTAAATCTTTCTTAAAAAAACTTATATAAAAGTATCATAACAATTTTTTAAATAAAAAAAGGGGTTTTAAAACTATCATAACAGTTTTTTAACAATTTTTATAAAAAACAGTTTTTTTTTTAATTTTAAAAATAAAAAAATGTTTTAAAAAACAGTTTAAAATACTGTTTTTAAAAAAAAAAATAACAAAAAAAAAAGTATTTGTTTGATCGTTAGAGCAAAGGGAAAGTTTGTGTTTTAAAAAGTAATTGGAGTGTTTTAATAATTTTTAGAATCTTTAAGAAATAAACATGAATACAAACATGTTCCTCTGGGAAAAACATATGAATGCATAAAAAACAGTAATCTAATAAGATGTGAACTTGGTAATTCCTTAACTTAAAAAATATATATAATTTTTCTGAAATTAACATTGAATTTAGAATTATTATAAAACGCGAATAGAACAATAATAAAGTTGAAAATACAAAATTTGAGCACAAAAGAGAGACAACATTCACGAATGAGATAAATATAATTACAAAAATTATGTATTTGCTTTGAAATTAACAAATGCATACTTTTGATGGCAAATATGAATCATGGGAAGATAAAGAATTTGGGCAACTGACTTTTATTTTTTAGGGTTTCAAGATGAATGTATTTGAAAGTTTTGTTAGATGAATGTATTAGGAGAGAGAACGTATCAAGTTAAGATTCATGGAATGATTTTAATTTAATGAATATGTGAGACTAATATTAAGGGTATGATAGGAAATATTAATATAATGAGGATAGTTTAGTACTTTGAGATTTGAAGATGAACTTCCCTCTTTTTAAGTAGTAGAGATGGGCAACTGACTTTTATTTTTTAGGGTTTCAAGATGAATGTATTTGGAAGTTTTGTTAGATGAATGTATTAGGAGAGAGAACGTATCAAGTTAAGATTCATGGAATGATTTTAATTTAATGAATATGTGAGACTAATATTAAGGGTATGATAGGAAATATTAATATAATGAGGATAGTTTAGTACTTTGAGATTTGAAGATAAACTTCCCTCTTTTTAAGTAGTAGAGATAGAGATAGAGATAGAGATAGAGATTTGTATGTCAAACACACATTATTTAATGATGACTATATAAATAACAAATATCATTCGATGTATGTTTGAAATATCAATAAAATAATAAAAAATTTACGAAAAATAATCTTCCTAACATTATTCTTTGTATTTACTAGCATGCAAACTCCGCAATGCGGAGACTTTTTTTTAACGAAATTGTTAAAATATATACTAAAAATATATTTAAAAAAAGTGTTCCTGAAATCATAAAAAAAATATTCAATGAAAAATAAATTAATCCGTGAAGAAATTTATGAAACATAACCCTAAATGATATGCTTTTAAAAATTAAATAATATTTTTTTATCAAAAATATTTTCAACATTTCAAATTGTTATCAAATAAAATAATTTTGTAAATATTCATACTATTTTTTAGGTTAGATGGTACCATTAAATTCTCTCAAAAGAGGTTTCTTGTAATTATAGTTGTTGAAATGCTACAACAAACAATATAGAGGCGGGAAATGAAACATTTTTTCAACTTAAAAGATAAACATAAACATAAAGATAGAAATAAAGATGAAAAGATAGGGATGAAAACAAAATATTAGATTACCCACCTCTTTTTCCGCTTCTCCAAAAACTTTTCCAACGATTTCCTCCTAGAGAATGGAAGATCTACATAAAAAAAATCATTAGATCCATCATTAACTCACATAAAGTTTGCACTACTCATTCTTATGAATGTAACTCTGAAATCATAGACGGATCCTTCCACAGACGTTATGAACTATGCCAAGTTGGATGAGAGATGCAAAGTCTGTAGCCACGAACGACGGCGACAATTAATCGAGCATTTGATAGGTTTGGGCGAGAGAAATAAGGCATTACTATTGTGAGTGTGAATTTGAGGAACTGGTTGGGCTTCAGGTGTCGGCTCGTTACCCTAGGAAAAGTTTGGTAGAAGCCACCCCTGCAAAAATTAAAATTAATGAGGATTATATATAAAATGCTACACAACATTTGCTACTCTCTTCAAAGAAAAATAGCAAATAACATTTAGATTTCATGTTACATAGACTTTTGATCTTTTAAAAAAATACAAATGCATACCTTGAATGGTTGATGTAGAGAATTTTGAAAATTCAAACCAATAATTTTGATGCCCGTAGCCCATATTTAAAACTTAAATTTGGAACTATTAAAATGCATATACACAGTAGATTAATAAAATCACAAACCTTTTAAACCCAACTCATTTTGTAACTAAAGAGATAGTCGAAACCTTTCAACACTACAGTTCTCCAGTTCATATCATAATTTATGTAGAGTCTCTACATGATATACTATCAAATACTTATAAAAATACAGAAGTTTATGAGTTATTCACTCAATTTATAATAATACAAAAGTTCACGAGTTCAAAGAATTTATGTGGACTCTCTACAGCAAATGAAAAGATAAGAATGAGGTAGGTGAAAAGACATGAAAATGAAAGAAGATATTACGTGGAAAGAAGGGTTATGGATAGGGCTGTGTTTCGACCGGATCGGATCGAAAAATGCCCCTTCGAAAAAAAATCCGATTTTTTCGAAAATAAAACAATTATTCCGATTTTTGATACAATTTTTTCGAAAAATTAAAAAAAATTCCGAATTCGAAAAAATCGAAAACAAAATTTGGAAAAAATCAAAAATTCAAAAAATATACAATAAATCTAGAAATTTTGAATATTTCAAACTTTCAAAAAACTAAATATAGGATTTTCGATTACTCGAAATTCTCATTTTAAAGAAATTAAGAAAAAAGTTTAACCCAACATGTAAATACATAAGGATTTAACCATTTTTTTTCATTTGTGTAGAGGATAGAGAGACAATCTCCTTTTATAGAGGACTTTTTTGGACCTCTTTTCCTCTCCTACCCGATGCGGGACACATGAGAATGTTTAAAAAATTTGAAAAAAATAGGCATAGTTTCGAAAAAATCGGATTGAAAAAATAGGAAAATTGGAAATTCAGAATTATTTTCGATTTCTGATCCGATTTTTTTCGAAAAAATGGGAAATCAAAAAAAACCCTATATACGTTCCAAAATCAAAAAATATCGAAAAAATCGGAATGTTCGGAAAAAAAAATACAGCCCTAGTTATGAGGGTTCAAGAGCAATGCTATAAAAATACAGAAGTTCATGAGTTTTTCAATTAAAGAATTTATGTGGACTATTTACAGCAAATGAAAAGATAAGAATGAGGGAGGTGAAAAGACATGGAAATAAAAGAAGAGATTGTGGGGAAAGAAGGGTTAATTTTCATTTGTTAATTAATTAACATAACCTTAATTATCACTGACACACCCCAACCCAGTTACTTATAATTAAGTTTGAAAGTCAAAGTGAGTCAATTCATAATTACCTTAATCAAACCATAAACACGAGTATCCTTTTTCAATTATTAACATGAAGCAATAAAACTAGAATCTTTCACAATTTTAATGTAATTATGCTTATTCAAACTTGCTTAAAGGATAAGTAGGATTAAATTACCCCCTTTTAATTTGACCAAAATTATGGTTTTATGCATCCTTTGATAACCTAACCCGACCTCCTAGATTTGACAGTGACATCACGTTACCTGAAATACATAACCATAGTAACCGTGAGCAAAATAGCCCAGTGAATGCATCACTACTAAACTATTGCATATAATTAAATGCAATAAATCATATTCATGTGGTAATTTATGTTTACTTATCCGACCCATTCATAATTATGTATTACTTATCCGGTTCATTCATAAAGAATTATCAATTATATACTTATCCCGCTCATTCATAAAGAATGACCAATTATATACTTATCTGGCTCATTCATAAAGAATGACCAACTTATCCGAATCATGATTCACATATCCTGTCTGCAATAGACAATTCTCTCCCATTCCTGGTCGAGGAGTAACCCCTTATCTTTAATAGATAAATCTCCCACATTTCAGGTCGGGGAGTAACCTCCTATTTCGGTAAACCGAAATGAACAAATTCATAATCAATGATATTCTGATCATATCCGTAACCTAGTATAATACCTCTTACCAGTAAGTGATATTCAGATCTTATCTATAACTATGCATAATACATCTTACCCGTGATTGATATTCAAATCGTATCCATAACCGTGTGTAATACAACTTACCCATGAGTGGTATTCAGATCATCTCCATAGCCACTACACCAAATCTACACTATTGTCACGGTCATTGACCTTGACAAGTTGGACTTGTTAAGGACAATGACCGTGATAATTTGGGGCGAGACAACTTTTTTTATCACGGACGTGTCACAGTCATAGACCGTGACAACCTCGTAAGAATTGTCACGGTATAAGACCATGGCACGTTTAGTCACGGTTAATAACCGTGACAAATTATTGTCCCCTTTTAAAAAAATTATCACGGTCATTGACCGTGACAATTTTGGGCAGAATTGAAAAAAAATCTGCTGGGCAGTATGGCCATTGCCACTGCCCAGCATTATATTTGTAGCTGTTATATCAACGTTGTACCTATTAAAATATCATATATCCAAATAAAATAGAGATAACGCAAATATACATTCAAAATAGAAACTATTTAAGAGGAAACAACATCACCATCAATTATCTCAAATCTACAAACTATTTAGCTGAAAAAGAGATTTTGTACCGCGACGCTCGGGGACACCTCCTTATCCTTCCCTTCTCGTCCGAATAGTCACATAAGTATCGAGCATATGTGGCCTACCCTCAGGGCCACTCCCTGTCCCCTGAAATAAAATAAAGTAAAATTAGTATGCGCCCCGCAAATATAGATAAATATAAATATAAATATAAATATAAATCGAAATTGAAATCGAAATCGACATATAAATATAAATACATTACCTGTAGTGTCACCCAAACAGCTAACTTGAGCTCATATGGCACCTCTTTCCAACTAATGTACCCCGGGCAATCGTGTCAAATATAATTCCCTTCATATCTTAACACTAAGAAATGCCATAATCCTATGGAGTTATGCGCTGCAAATGCCTTCCAACCGTTGTGTAGCCAAAAATCAGCAGTTGAAGTTGTCAATTCCACCTTTCAATGGTCTCCCATATTTTGCTAGAGGTTCGAAGTGGGGGGGTATGGAAAGTGGAATTGACAACTTCAACTGGTGATGTTTGGCTACATAACGGTTGGGAGGAATTTGCAGAGCATAACTCCATAAGATTATGGCATTTCTTAGTGTTCGGATAGACGAAGAGATTCAGTCTCCTCTCCAAAAATAGGACACCCTAAATAACTATGTACTAATCACCTATTAAAGGTAAGAAGCATATATTCATGGATTAGTATAAACAAAACTTAGATGTAGTTGGAATATTTATGTATTAATCTTTTCTCCACACACGCACACTACGCAAGAGTGAAAATGATAAAGTACAAATCAATTAAAAGCATTAAAAATGGATGTTTCGGTACAAATTCAAATATTTATTACAAATTGAAAAATTGTTTCAAATTCGGGTTATCATAAAAAATGGATTGATATTCGGTAGGAGCAGCCAAGTCATCCACACTACTATTTAGACGCCTTGGAGCGTGTTGGACAATTGACCACGGCTCGTTGTTGATATACTTCGAATAAAACACTTGCTTAACCTTTTGAAATGCACAAACAAACGGCTCATCGCTCACATGGTCATTGCTCTTCAACTTGGACAAGTTAACCATGATCAAATTGATGACATGATCAACTTTACAAGCATTTTTATCCTCAACTCTTACCCAGTCATAGTAAAATACAACCTCTTTGAAGCTTATATAATCCAATTCAAATATATTTTGGATTACACCATAGTAAGTTTTATTTAACTAAACACCTATTAAAGGTAAACAAAACTTAGATTTATAGTATGTTTTATTTAATTATCCCATCATTTAATTATCCTATTAAAGGGTGAGTGGTCCTATCCCATTCAAGACCGCATTTTTTTGTAATATATTTAACAGCTCATGCACATTGTTACGATTTGAAAAAAATTCGACAGCATATCCCCGTAGTTCTCCAAGTACACGACGTAGATTGGCAGGTGTGAGTGTTATTTCAATTGATCAATTGAAATAACAGTCACACTTGTCAATCTAGTATGTACCCAGAGAACATTAAGATACGACTGCAGAACTTCCTCCAAAAGTAACAACTTTAAGCCAATAAGAATATTATACAGAAATTATACAGTGTCAAACTGTCCAAACGGGACAATTCGAGAGATCTCATTACAGGGGTAATGACTCTCGAACGGGTCTAAGGGCTATTAAATGCATACGCATAAGAACTAGAAGGCTATTATCTATGCGCACTATATTTAATTTCAAGTATGTTTCATTTGATTATCATACTATATATATATATATATATATATATATATATATATATATATATATATATATATATTGTTCGATATACAAAGTAATTTTCAAAAAAAGTTGAAAAATCCCACCCCATATGGACAATAATCCAGTGGTCATGCCACTTTTAAAACTAACCAACCAAACATTTACTAAACAAAATAATCCAACAGCAATGTCAACAACAAATCTGTATCCCATACTCCTTCTAATTCATCTACTCAATTAATTCATTTCATCAATTAAACTAACAATTAACGTATAGAATTATTAATTTACTAATTTACACTGAGGGGCAATCCTACTTTCATATGAAATGGGCACTAATTATTAATTTACTTTCATCTAAAACTGTTTCATTTTTTAATTATATTTTAGTGGATGTAATTATAGAATCTATGGATGGATTAAATTTAATTTTACTATGTGAATGTTTTTATCTACAATTAGTTAACCTTAAAACAATATATATTATCTCATAGAATCATCAAAACACGATATTAAGAGAATTACAATGGTACCTTGACTGACCCCCCTCCCCCCCTCCCCCCCCCCCCCCCCCCACACACACAAACAAATTGACAAATTCATGGGTTATTTCCAACATATAAACATCATATACACCTAACAAACATACACAAACATATATTCACGAGTTAGTTTCAACAAAAGTGCAAAAAATTCAAGAACCCATATATATACAAATACAAAAATAAATAACTCGTGAATTTGTCAATTTGTTTGACAAATTCATGGGTTAATTCAAATACAAAAAAAAATTCATGGGTTAATTCAAATACAAAGATATAAATTCATGGGTTAATTCAAATACACACACACACACACACACACCTCCCTCCACACTCCCCACTCATCACATACACACACCTCCCACCCCCACCCACCACATACACACACACACACACACACACACACACATAATAGCCCCCCACCCTGCCCCACCTCCTTCCACACACCCCACCCACCACATATATACACACACACATACACAACAGCCCCCCTACCCCACCCCTCACCCCCACCCCCACACACGCACACACACACACGCACATATACACACACACACATATATATACACACAAACATATATATAAATGTAAGAGAGAGAGAGAGAGAGACAGAAATAAACCTGAAAGTAGAGAGAGAGAGAGAGAGAGAGAGAGAGAGAGAGAAGGAGGGAACGACGGGAGGGAAAAAAGAAGGGGTAAGGGTTTTTGCTGCAGAAGTTGTCACGGTCGTGTCAAGGTCCTTGACCGTGATAATTATTTAAATAATTATCACGGTAAATGACCGTGACAAGTCCGTGACAAGTAAATTTGTCACGGACTTATCACGGTCGTGTCAAGGTCAATGATCGTGACACAAAATGCGTGTTTTTTTTCACGATCAATGACCTTGACAAGGGTGGCCGACTGAAAATTGACAATTTTGTCATTTTGGTGTAGTGAGCCATGTATAATACATCTTTTTACAGTGAGTACACTCCCCTTGGCCACTTCATATGTTTTTCCCTTGTGTTTATCTGGAACTTGTTCAACCGGTTCTTCTTCCCTTTCACATATAAAGTCTTAAAATATTAGTATCATCATAAGGATATTAACAATCCAAATAATGAATTAACCTTAACCGAATTCATAAGAATCATATCAACCCATTCTAATCATTTATCATAAATGAAGTCTCATCCAATTTCATGTTAAAATATTTAACATATCTAATCCATAGCCCAAACATACTTTAATTTCTTCTTGGTAATCCAATTCTTATCATATTAGGTTCCCAATATAAAAGACAACACGTCATTTCAAGTTTCCTAGAGCAAGATGTGTCCATTTCTTTATTAGAAATCAAATCTGCCCTATAGACTCTTTTATCGTTCAGTCAAATTCGAAGAATTTTTATAATTTTTTTGCATATTAACATCCTTTGATATTTCATACAACATCCATAAACATATTTAACAATACAAAATTAAAGTTTCATAATTTTTAAGGTTCATTTACTATGTTAAGCAAAACATCGAACACCTGGTGTGCATACTTATACATTTGGGGAAGATTTGATATATGAACTTCAAACTATCACCAAGGATTCATTTCTTGGTATTTTCACCTAATATTCGGATATGTTATACATATACGAGTCTATTTTTATATCCAACTATAATTATTCAATTCCAATAAATGTACAAAAAGTTATAGGAGTTTGAATACACAAGGTTTTCAATCGAAGCAATATACATGATTTACACGTTCAACTTTGCTTAAACTTGCATCTATTCGTACATATACACCAAGTCATGAAATTTCAATAAACAAATCAATGATTTCTATCATTTCAATCAATAATACCAAAATAATAACAAAATTTATGCATAGAATTACCTTGGGGGCTTTTTCGTAATTTTCTATGAATTTTTCTCCTCACTTTCTACTTCCCGAGCTTCCGATTCTCTTTCCTCAAGCCAAAATATCTCATGCCTGATTTTGGCCGAAGGAGGAGGTCATTTCAAGGTTCTAAAGTCGACATAAGTCACCTCCCCTTGGTCCAATCCAAATATGACATGTGTCGCCATATAAGACAAAATATCCTTTAAAGCTAAATGACAACTTTACCCCCTATTCGTAATTTCAGCATAACTCCTTCCTCGGACCTTTGTTTTATACATCATTTGTTGTGTTACAAACTTAACTCATATATCTACAATTATCTAGTTTTCTCCCCAAGTCAATTATCATATTATAGTGGCCAAAACTAGTCCCGAACTTGAACATTCCTACCGAAGACTTCACAAATTTGTGTTTATGACTATTTCCATATTTCATAAGTTATGAAGGTAGGATTAGACTAAACACAATAACTTAACATTATATATTCTAATAACACATTAGCCCCATCCCATACGGTATGCATGATTTAAACATGATTTATCATAATCATATCCGGGTCGTCACAACCTTCCCCCCCTTTGAAAATTTCATCCCCGAAATTTAGGAGGAATTTCACTTACCAACCAATTAGGAATACTATTTCCTCTTGCCTGAAAAATATTCTCTCATATCATCTTGATTTTATTTATCACTTACACGTAAGAATAATCATCTAATGATTTCTTATAAATGGAAGTCAATTCCCAACTCATATATTACTTCATACCTTCATTCCTATGGTCCATTCTTATTATCGTGTGATATTTCAAATAATAAATATTCTATTACAAGACTAACTTCTTATGTTTCCTTTCTCCAACTTCCATTCAATATTTCAATTCATAATTATCATATTACAAGACTAGCTTATTATATGCCATCTTCTCGTTTTCCATTCAATGCCAAATACATGTGTTTGACCTTAACTACTTTTTGTATTATTTATGAAGTTTAAGAGTATGTTAAATATCATCCTTACAATTTCTTAATTTAAATATATCCTCACAACTATTCATATATCGAAACTGAACAATCATTCACTCAATGTTTATTCTTAACCAATATTTCATATTCACCTTCATGTATATTATGCAGTCATGCACTATGAACTCAATCTAACTTCTTCCTATATTCCTTTTTTCAGTATCATTTGATTGTTCTTTAACTAAACATACAATGACCTTAATAAGTCATTTATCTAACACAATAACTTTACAATCACAGTCTTATCCCAATGTTTATTAACATGATATTCTTATGCAATATCATTAATACACTCATCCTACACGTTTAGTAACATGGAAGTTAAACGTACCATCAACACTTAAAACTTTAACCATACTTACCAACCTCGTAATACTTCTCTATCTATTATATGCCGTATTTCTTTCAAATAACCTATACAAATACGTTAACATATCCCCATACGGTATCTCACGTAGCACATTATCCTTAGATATACTTCTTGGTGACTCCGTATAATGTCAATCATATTCATTATATGTCATACTCTTAGTGATAACACATACATACAATGACAAACATAACTCAATATCCACCCAAACCAGTTGTCGATATTCAAACCCGATTAGCATCTTTCCTATACTCATACACAACACATACTCTTAAAAGGGCTCTCCAATAATTTTAAACTTCCAACTCTTTAACACTTTGTCTCAACTCTGCTGTTCATATAAGCATTTCAAAACATCCCAGGAGTAATATTCACTATATATACACATACTATACAAAAAATTTCTCAACTCTTATTACTCTTTTCTTCTACTTATCATAATTCAGTATGAACCCATATTCGGATCAATTGTGATATATTGACTAGTAATTTAATTTCAGACTATTTCACATATTAAATTTAAATATATACAACTATTAATCTTTTCACTTCACCTTTACCATGTGAATCTTCATTTGATTCACGCTTTAACAATTTACCATATCATCCTTTAATGGAATATGGGTTCCCGTACCTCACACTCCCACATAAATGGGCACACACCAAATCATGGCTTAATAAGTGACACTACTCAAGTTTACATATTCCAATATAAGAAGGGATTACTTCCAATACACACAATTTTCATATACCACATTTTGTCTTTAAAAATTTTCCTTCAATGACATGTTTGTCCATACCACAAATAAAACAATGCAATGATTGACACAAAAATACCTGTATTCGCTGTCATCCCCGAATAAAACTTATCATCTCATTCCTTTCCTGCAAGATCCTTACATTTCACATCTCGTACAACAATATGTATGTATAAACAACAAATATTAGTTAACAAAAGCCAATTTACTTATGACTATAAATAATTTCTACTTCCACTGCCAAATTTAGCGTTCCTTACCCCAGAACCTCTAAAACCTAGGCTCTGATACCAAAGTTTACACACCCCAACCCAGTTACTTATAATGAAGTTTGAAAGTCAAAGTGAGTCAATTCATAATTACCTTAATCAAACCATAAACACGAGTATCCTTTTTCAATTATTAACATAAAGCAATAAAACTAGAATCTTTCACAATTTTAAAGTAATTATGCTTATTTAAACTTTCTTAAAGGATAAGTAGGATTAAATTACCCCCTTTTCATTTGACCAAAATTGTGGTTTTATGTATCCTTTGATAACCCATCCCGACCTTCTAGATTTGGCAGTGACATCACGTTACCTGAAACACATAACCATAGTAATCGTGAGCAAAATAGCCCATTGGATGCATCACTACTAAACTATTGCATATAGTTAAATGCAATAAATCATATTCATGTGGTAATTTATGTTTAATTATCCTACCCATTCATAATTATGTATTACTTATCCGGTCCATTCATAAATAATTACCAATTATATACTTATCCCGCTCATTCATAAAGAATGACCAATTATATACTTATCTGGCTCATTCATAAAGAATGACCAACTTATCCGAATTATGATTCACAAATCCTGTCTGCAATAGACAATTCTCCCCCATTCCTAGTCGAGGAGTAACCCCTTGTCTTTAATATACAAATCTCCCCCATTTCGGGTCGGGGAGTAACCTGCCATTTCGGTAAACCGAAATGAACAAATTCATAATCAATAATATTCTGATCATATCTGTAACCTAGTATAATACCTCTTACCAGTGAGTGATATTCAGATCTTATCCATAACTATGTGTAATACATCTTACCCGTGATTGATATTCAAATCCTATCCATAACCATGTGTAATACAACTTACCCATGAGTGGTATTCAGATCATCTCCATAGCCATGTATAATACATCTTTTTACAGTGAGCATACTTACCTTGGGCACTTCATGTGTTTTTCCCTTGCATTTGTCTAGAACTTATTCAACCGGTTTTTCTTCCCTTTCACATATCAAGTCTTAAAATATTAGTATCATCATAAGGATATTAACAATCCAATTAATGACTTAACCTTAACCGAATTCATAAGAATCATATCAACCCATTCTAATCATTTATCATAAATGAAGTCTCATCCAATTTCATGTTAAAATATTTAACATATCCAATCCATAGTCAAAACATACTTTAATTTCTTCTTTGTAATCCAATTCTTATCATATTATTTTCCCAATATAAAAGACAACACGTCATTTCAAGTTTCCTAGATCAAGATGTGTCCATTTCTTTATTACAAATCAAATCTGTCCTATAGACTCTTTTATCGTTCAGTCAACTTCGAAGAATTTTCATAATTTTTCTGCATACTAACATCCTTTGATATTTCACCCAACATCCATAAACATATTGAATAATACAAAATTAAAGTTTCATAATTTTTAAGGTTCATTTGCTATGTCAAGCAAAACATCGAACACCTGGTGTGCATACTTAAACCTTTGGGACATATTTGATACATATACTTCAAATCATCACCAATGATTCATTTCTTAGTATTTTCACCTATTATTCGGATATGTTATACATATATGAGTCTATTTTGATATCCAGCTGGAATTATTCAATTCCAATAAATATACAAAAAGTTATAGGAGTTTGAATACACAAGGTTTTCAATCGAAGCAATATACATGATTTACACGTTCAACTTTGCTTAAACTTGCATCTATCCGTACATATACACCAAGTCATGAAATTTCAATAAAAAAATCAATAATTTCTATCATTTAAATCAATAATACCAAAATAATAAGATTTATGCATAGAATTACCTTGGGGGCTTTTTCGTAATTTTCTACGAATTTTTCTCAAATTTTCTCCTCACTTTCTACTTCCCGAGCTTCCCGATTCTCTTTCCTCAAGCCAAAATCTCTCATTCCTGATTTTGGATGAAGGGGTAGGTCATTTAAAGGTTCTAAAGTAGGCATAAGTCACCTCCCCTTGGTCCAATCCAAATTTGACATATGTCGCCATATAAGACAAAATATCCTTTAAAGCTAAATGACTACTTTACCCCCTATTCGTAATTTCAGCATAACTCCTTCCTCGGACCTTTGTTTTTTACATATTTTGTTGTGTTACAAACTTAACTCATATATCTACAATTATCTAGTTTTATCCCCAAGTCAATTATCATATTATAGTGGCCAAAACTAGTCCCGAACTTGAACATTCCTACTGAAAACTTCACAAATTTGTGTTTATGACTATTTCCATATTTCATAAGTTATGAAGGTAGGATTAGACTAAACACAATAACTTAACATTATATATTCTAATAACATATTATCCCCATCCCATATGGTAAGCATGATTTAAACATGGTTTATCATAATCATATCCGGGTCATCACAATCACTGTCCACGTGGCGTTCTGTATATGCGACAAATGTCGTCATCGTGTTCCCCTGTCAACTTTAGTTATATACTATAATTTATTTTTGTAAAATACAATTTATACTATAACAAACTTTAAGAAACTTTATACTTACGTTCATAATGAACTTTGTAAATCTATGAGATAATTAATTAAGTTTACTCGAATTTTTGATTGATTTTAGCATTCAACTTATATGTATTATGTTTGTTGAGTATCTTATTACAAGTTACAACTACATTGGATCCGTTTCATTAATAATACTTTGGATTCAAAGTAATTAATTATTTCATTTCCACGTGAAATAGTTTTTTTGGTTTGTTTATCATTACATCACTGACTATTAAAGTCATAAATCTGACTTTCAATAACTACAAAGGTAATTACCATGTTCCATTATTATTAATTAAACTCAATATTTTACGTAAATGACTTCATTGATCATTATGAAACACATTTTTGTTTGATATTGAAAATAAGTAACTAAAATATTGTTTTCAATTCCTAAAGTAACAAATATAATGTGTTAAATGTGATTAAAGTGACAATATTTATTATGGATATTTTTTTCATTTAAAGTTTAGTGTCAGGTTGATAACCGCTTGTAAAATTTATGTCAAATCTTGATGATGGATTCTCTAGTTAAAAAAAGTAACGTAAATAATAATAATAATAATAATAATAATAATAATAATAATAATAATAATAATAATAATAATAAAATTAGATTTGGTACGTGGAATTCGAGAACACTGACCGACAAGTGTAAAGAACTTATGGATACCTTGAAATGGAGAAAAATCAACATAGCATGTCTACAATAAATTAAATGGAAGGGAGAAAAGACTAGAGAGATAGGAGAAGGTCATAATTTATTTGATTCGAGAGGGTGGGATAAATGTGTAAATGGGGTAGGTATCTTCGTTGATCATTATATGAAAGATAAAGTGGTACATGTTAAATAAATTAATGAACATTAAAATTGTCTTAGATAAAATAATATTGAATGTTATAAGTACTTACGCGTCCTAATGAGCTTTAGATGAAAATGTAAA
Source organism: Sambucus nigra (assembly GCA_949130495.1). Classification (NCBI taxonomy): domain Eukaryota; kingdom Viridiplantae; phylum Streptophyta; class Magnoliopsida; order Dipsacales; family Adoxaceae; genus Sambucus; species Sambucus nigra. Next base: position 289,362,269 of record OX422218.1, on the reverse strand, counting down.
GAAATTATTTTGGGAATTATCGGATGAAATATTATAACAAATTCCTACGCATGAAAACATATTTTTAGGAGGTGACTTGAATTGACATGTAGAAGTAGAACGGGATGGTTATCCAAGGGTACACCAGGATTATAATTTTGGTGAGAGAAATGTAGGAGGGGAAACTATTTTAGAATTTGTTAAGCCTTACGATCTAAGAATAGAAAATACTAGTGTTCTAAAAAATGCGCCTAGGCGCGAGGCTTTTTAGATACACTAAGCTATTTGGGATAAGGCGTGAAAAAACACACATTTTTTGAGGGTAAGTCATGAAAAAACGCATATTTTTGGGGGGTAAGGCGTGAAAAAATACAAGTTTTTTAGAAGTAAGTCGTGAAAAAATGCGAGTTTGTTTTGTTTTTTTTTAGTATTTTAACTTACAAATATTTAGACATATTTTTAAGGTATGTACCATTTTAGTATTTTTTAATAGCCTTGTCATAGTAAAAAAATATGAAAATATATTTAAAAATGCCTAAACACCTTTTTACGTCTAAGGCCCCCCCGGGCTTCTAAGGCTTAATGCTTGGCCTCCACGCCTCGATCACGCCCAATGTTTTTTAGAATCTTGACAAATATATATTTTAAAAAAGGGAAGAACATTTAATAACATTCACTACACCAAATTCTACGAATGGTCACGGTAAAGGGGTCGCGGCAACTAATCACGGCCCAAAATCGTGACCATAGCCAAAATGGGCATGACCAAATTCATTACTCAGTGTGGCCATGGGTCATCTTGTAGGAGGTCACAACTAGAGACCCGAACTCCTTCGGGTCACGACTCTAAGCCGTGACCCAACCGTGACCATTATGGGAACAAGTTTCCCTCCAATTTTGGTCAGGGACGAGTCACGACCTTTAGCCATTACCACAAACCCCAATACACAAGAAGATGGTCATGGTTTAAGTCCGTGACCATTAAATTATATGAGTAACCGCTTTGGGCCGTGACCATGGCCTTATTTCCACGGTGACATGTTAAAAATAAAGGGGTCACGTCATATGGTGACGGCCGTAAGCCGTGATCATGGTCTTTATATTTAAAAAATGCAGAATAATTTTTCATTTCCCTCAAAAATTTCTAAATTTTTATTTTCCCTCCCTCTCTCCGGCGATTTCGGATCTCTCATTCTCTCAATCTCAAGGTCTCTCTCAATCTCAATCTCAATCTCAATCTCAATCTCAATCTCAATCTCAAAGGTAATCTCAATCTTCTCCTTATTATATATTTCTGTGCGTGTTTGTATTTCTGTGTGTGTGTGTGTGTGCATATATTTCTCTGTGTGTATATATGTGTGTATATGTGTGTATGTATGTAAGTGTGTATACATCGTCATTGTGTGTATTGTGTATATAAATGTGTGTATACTGTAAACGTGTATGTGTGTGTATTCTAGAAAAAAATACATATATATGACTAATGTTGGTTTAAGTTTCAAACTAGGAAATTTTTTAATTAATGTATATTGTTGGTTTAAGTTTGGGGCTAAAACATAAAAAATACATCTCCATTAATATTAATGCTAAATTCGGGATTAATTTTAAAGGATTTGTAAAATTAAGTCCCCAAAATGCATAATCTATTAATTGTAGGGATTAATTTTATAACTAATATTTGTAAGGGTTAATTTTAGGGTTGATTTTAGGGATTGTTGGCTTAAATGACAAAAGTAGGTATTCAAAACCTAATAAATTAATAGTTGATGATTCATTAGAGCCATAATTTATAGGAATCATATTCACGCCCTCGTACATAATAACTCGTTAATAATTCATTAGAGCCATTATTTATAGGAATTATAATCACGTCCTCGTTCATTTTTCTCAGAAAAAATGAGTCAGGTGCTAATAAATGCAACCAAGAGTGGGAAACGTTCCAATTGGACCGCACGCATACATCTTTCATTAATGATCCCCATAAAGTGGGTACTCCAATTTATTAGTCTGGGAATAGGAAGATCGAACAATTTAACCACCTTGTAAACCGTGGAGTTCATCTCCATCAAGAGTACTTATTCGATCGTATTCTGTTTTCCCTGCCATAATATTGGGATGAAGTTGTACAATATATATTTCGCATAGATAATTCTGATAGACCACTGACCTTTCTTACGCTGTTAGAGAAGGAAGAAAAAAATTCACCCATTATGGATAAAATTACGTACAAAGAGCATTGACGAAGACTGTGATGTCTCACGACATATACACGTCACACTCAATCTTATCAATAGACTGAAGTGGATGAGATTCAGAGTTCATGTCGCTGACATCTATGTGTCCATTATAGATAAACTTCCTCCTAATTGGGCAATTGTGAAAATCCATAGGTTTTTAAAAACATATCCAAACTAGATGGAGATCAGACACATTGAACTTTTGTTAAAGTTTTACCATAAAAGGTAGATTATAATATATGGTCAAAAAATTATTTTGTTAGTTATAATTTCATATTGAACTTTGAAATTATGCATCTATTATTATAGATACACATTTAATTTTTATTATTTTTGTAGATAATTTAGGGCGGTAATGGAAGCAATGCTCCAACCAACAATGTGACACAACTATAAGGAGAATTATCATCACCAATTGGTTAGCAATACTCAACTCCACAAACTGTTTACTCCCCTACTCTGAGTTGCAATAGGCAAGGTACTCCCACTAATCCAACAAACATGCCCAATGCTTCTGAAACTGTCGGTTCAGTTGAGAAGAAGCCCATTAGGTTTTATTTATAGATAAATAACCCCACGGGGGATAAGAATCATGTTCAAAAATTTAAAGCCTAGTGTTTGTCCTTGGAAAAAATGAATGGGGGTGTGGGAGGAGCTGACAATTAGAACCTTGTAGATAAATCTATTAAAGATGACATCTACAAGTAACTCAACAAACTGTTTTCATTTTCCCCAAACTAAAAAAATAAGGTACTTTCTGGGGTTATTGAATAACTCTGAACATATCGGAGAAACCTTATGCGGAAGCATTTCCCTAAGGGAGCATCGAGCTCCGATATTTTGGCGCTCAAAGATAAATTCCCTTAGAACATTAAGATGCCAATCTCTCAATGGAATGATTATTTGGAGGATGAGGCGAAGGACTCCAAAATACTGCAAAGGGAGAAAAATGAGCAAAATAGGGCCAAGGAAACTGATGTCCACCAGCTTGGCTCGAAATCTTATAAAGATTTGAAGAAAGAGTGGTCAACCGTTACGAAAGGCATCCCGAATGAAGGAAAGACACCAAATAAGGTCAACTTGTATGTGCATATTAGACGACACAAAGATAATAAATTCCCTCCTAACTTGACCAAGACTCTAGAATCAATAGAGTCTATTAGTAGTCAGTCAGATTCAAGCCCGTTCGATGATATTGACAATGATGTCATTGTACAAACCTTTGGGAAGGACCATCGAGGGAGGACGAGAGGTTTGGGTCTCATATATCAAAAAGAATATTCAAACACACCGCACCTCTCATGGACGAGCTTTCTTCTGTTAATAAGCATTTTTCATCCAACGATGAACGTCAATCTCGGAATAAATGGGATATAATGGGGCTTCGAAATGAATTGGGAGGTGTGAATGATTAACTTGCACAGATTGTGTCCCTTTTAACCGGTCGTATACCCCTGTAACCCCCAATGTATCTCGATTTTCCTCCATAGATGCCGATTCCTCCTCAAAATTTTTCTCGTTCTCCATTCCTCCCACAGATTCCGGTTCCTCCTTCAACATTCCCTTTCTCAGAACCTCAGCGTGGCACAGGTATTGGATCATCGTCAACATCCCATGCTGACTATGGTGAGAAATACTATATACAGGACCTGAGGGGTAAATTTGTTATTGGGATCTGGATGCTCATATCAACTGTCGTAGGAACTTTAGTACATAATCGACCTTTGCAGAAGGGTGAGTGTCAGATCGTGGTTAATAGAGTATATGAGGGTATTGAAACTATTCCAGCGCATGTCAATAGTGGAGAAGGGAATTTTTTGAAAAATTATGTAGACTCTATTACTGCTTATTTAGTTTATCACTTGATGAAGATGTAGTAATATTTTTCTTATGTTGTAATAATATCATTAGACAAATTTATTTAATTTGATTTTAAGTGGTTGCGTAGTATCATTGATAATAATAATATTAAAAGAGAGGATCAATAAGTAAATAATAATAAGACTAAGAGAATATTATAGACAAACAGTTATAATATTAAAAGCAGAATAAAACTTACAAAGTACTGCTAGAATATCACTAGAATTATTAAAAACTTAGAGAGAAGGGAGAGAAAACTTATATGAGAGAGAGATAAGTAATAGTGTACATAAAATGGGAGAAGATCCCCTTATTTATATAAAAAGATGAGGAATAAATAATTCCTCAGATAATAACCCGTGGGTCCCTCCATAATTGAGGTCGACAAAGTCTTTTGTCATAATGTGTCGACTGTTGGGCTAGTGGGTCCTACCACGATGATCAAGCTGCCAAGATAGGGAAAGATTTGTCCATATGCATCGACATGATTGCAATTGGGGCCAAGTGGGCCACTTAGGTTAGATTGTCCAAATCTCCATTAGGGTTAGGAAAACCCCCATCTAAACGTCTTATTGGAAATGCATAATTAAGAGGGTAAAGAAAGCCTCCAAGGTTGATTTTATGGGGATGCTAATATCAAACATGTCCCCAATAAATTCATCATCCTCAGGATTCTGAGATTCTCCTGCTAAACAAAAAAATAGGTTATCATTCTTGACTGATGCCATAGAGGCATCATCATCCGAAGGCAGTGGGATTGGATTTTTATCCTCTGAGTATGTGGTGGTAAAAGCCATAGTAAATTGGTTTTTAGTATAGTCCATAACTTTATAGAAGAGCTCTTGCCCAATTTTTTGAGGGAATTGTTTCTTAAGAACAAGTTTTAAATCCTGAATGAAATTTATCCCTGAAGTCATTTTTTCAGCAGGATGAGGTGCTTCATCAACCTGGGACATATAATTTTTTAAACTCTCCTTAATAGAAGAGATGATTTATGAGTTGTTAATACCAACCCACCAATGATAATAAAGAAATTCTTTCAAGTAGGGGAACTTTTAAATAATTTTCCCTACATTGTAAATCCCATTTAGAAATCCAAGGGATACCGATTTCAGTAAAAAAACAAAAGGGTGTTAAGACCAATGGGAACATCTTTTTTCCCGCTTGAGTTTAGGATAAAATTGGGTCCAAGGTAAAAATAAGTTTTCCTTAGAGATTTCCTCAAGCAAAACAACAATTCCTGGGCCAAATTTGTCTCACCAATTGATTACCCATCCTGAGTATTCTTCTTTTAAAGAATTCGGGAAAAGTTTAAAAAACCAAGTATGTTTATGATCAGAATTTTGGTAATAAAAAGCTTTAAACCAAGCTTTGATATAATACCATTAATTGTAAGTGCTATTTTGAGACCTTAATTTTCTCGCTTTCAATGGATGAATTCCCCATTCTTGGGGAGAAATATTTTTTTTTTCAAAATCGCTTTGCTATAAGCAATTGGGGATTTGATATTCTTTTGGTGTTTATTAGTATGACTAAACACCACATATTTTGTTTCTTCGAGGATAGCCTCATATACCGTCTGGTATTTTCCTTCTTCCACAACATAATTGTGTGTATCAAAATATAGGAACTTAATTTTCCAAGGTGAAGACATTAGCTTCTTATCCTCTTCATTGAGGATGAGCATCGATTAATAGGTCCTAATATTAGGAATGAATTCATGCTTGATTGTTTTAAGAACTTCCTTAGCCGATTTTTTTCACTAGGAGGAGATAGGGAACTCAATTTTCCCCGGTTTTCTGCACTGAGGCGGAGGAATTCATAATAATTCTGCATCGGAGGGTATTGGTCCAAATTGACCGTCATCTTTTCCTTTCCTGTTCTATGGTGGGATTGCCCACGACCTATGCCATGCCCTTTAGAGGGGCCACTCATTAATTCTGCAAAAAATCCCTAGTTAGAAAATCAGGAAGAGAATTATTTTCTCCTTTAATATGTTCGATGTCAAAATCGAAGGCTGACAAATTAGCCTACCATCTGGCAAAGAATTGTTTGGAAACAATATTTTCCACATCTTTTTGTAAAACTTGTTTTACAACACTACCATCAATACATATTGAAAAAAATTGATTCAACAAATCATCTTGAAATTTTGAAATACATTTAACAACAAAAATGATTTCTTTCTTAATAGTAGAGTAATTTTTCTGGGCACCCTTCCAAGTGCCCGAGGTAAAATGAATTAGTTCTTCCTTTTTATTTAAATAATTAACTTGTTTTAAAATACCCCCATAACTAATATCAGACGGATCAGTTTCAACAATTTTTGAAAATGATGAATTAGCTAAAGCTAAACAAGGCAGTTGCTTGACTTTGAGCTTAATCGTTTGAACAACCTTAATGTGTTCAATGGTCCAGGGAGAAGGATTCTTCTTTAATATGGAGTATAAAATTGCAGAATCATGTGCAACGTTTTTTTAATAATCCCCAATGTAATTAAGACTCCTAAAAAATCTTTGGAGCTAGGTTTTCTCCTTTAATTTATCAGGAAATTTAGAAGCAAATTCAATGCTTCTATCAATATGGAGGATTTTCCCTTCACCAATATTATGACCAAGAAATCTAACATTGATTTGAAAGGTTTTCATTTTTGGTGAAGAAATGACTAAACCATTAGCCTTAATAATATCTTTAAATATTTTAAGGTGTTTTATATGTTGGTCAATAGATTGTGAAAAGATGAGAATATCATCAATATATATAATGAAAAATTCAGAATAAGGATTAAATATCTCATTCATTATGTTCTGGAATTCATAAGGGGCATTCTTAAGCCCAAAAGGATGACATTCCATTGGTAATTTACAAATGGAACCACAAAAGTAGTTTTGTATATGTCCTGTTGAGCAATTTGAATTTTCCAATAACTAGATTTTAAATCAAATTTAGAAAATATTGAGATTGAATTAAGCCTATTAAGTAAATCCTTTTTATTAGAAACTGGATATCTTATCCATTGTAATACATTGTTTAAAGACTTGTAATTTATTACAAGTCTAGGAACACCTCGTTCCTTCTCCGCAGCCTTATTAACATAAAAAGTAGTACAACACTATGGAGAATAACTTTTAGTTACCATCTTTTTATCTAATAGGCTCTGGATCTCTTTCTTGCATAATTCAAGAAAGTCAGCCTTCATCTGGCTGGGCCTAGCTTTTGTAGGAATGAATTTTTCATTAAAATCCATCACATAAGGAAGGAGAACAATGTGTTTCTTCCTATTCACAAAAGCATTAGGAATGTCGCTGCAAACTTCAGTTATTAATTAGTTTTTAATATCATTAATTTTTTGCAGGACGCTAGGTTGCTCTAGATTTTGTTTTATAGTTAAAAGGGATATTTCTTTTTGAAGAAAGTTTAATTGATTTTCTTTGAAAAATATATTATTTGTCAAAGAATTAATTTTCTTAACCTCGGCTTTTGTTATAAATTCAAAATATTTTTTTGATTCTTAATAGTGGTGTATATTCCACTAGAGTCAATTTTATCCATAGGCATAAGTAAGGATAAGAAAGGAGTACCTAAAATAACTTGTTGAGACAAATCATTAATGAGTAAAAATGACTGGACAAGCATATACCATTATTACAAATGTAAACCCTAGTCAGTTTATATTGGATATGCATATTATCACCACTAGCATTAAATAAATGATTGAGTGTTTTTTTCAAAATATTCAGTGAGAACTAATCCTTCCTGAATGCAGTTGATATCAGCACCGCAATCAACCAAAGCAATGATATTATTTAATGTAAATTCATTGTTAATAACAAGATTGATGGTTATGTACCATTTTTGGTTTGGTACACGGTTGATAATACTCAAATAATCAATTGAATCCTCAATATTTGAAGTTTCAAGATTAAAATGATTTAACTCATTCCTGAGATTATTAATCTACATTTTCATTTTATGAAGTTAATCCTTTAATTATCTTAGATCACTTTTAATAAGGTTAACCTCATGTCTAAGATCTGTAATGTTAGCAGGTTTATCAAAATTAGGTTTATTACCTAACCGGTTAAGTACTTCTTTAAGACTGTATTGTTGAACCGATGTGTAGGAACTTGAAGCATTTTCTTTAACATAACTTGTTTTAATTAACTTCAGTTTAATATCAGGGTCAGTAACTTGATTGATAATATCAATCATGGATTGTTGCTGACTGGTAAGCACGTTAATGCTTAATCCATTCATTTGAAATATGGATTGGAGATGGTTGCATTTATCATACAATTGGTTGCATTGACAGTTTCCATTGTCAGAGACTTCAGTGTCACTAAAGCTTTCAATATAATAAAACTCATCGTTGCTCTCTAAAGATTCTTCTTCAATCTTAGAAGGGATGGAGTTGAGTAACAATTTATTCAAATGTTTCTTAAGATCTTCATCAATTTGAAGATTATTAAGTTTAGATTCAGTCTTGCATTTTTTTGCAACATGGTCAAATTTTCCACATTTAAAGCATTTAAAATTATATCTAGTCTTAGATATATTAGAACTCTTTTTTCTAAAATGTTTTTTAAAAGTATTACCTTAATTAGGTAATTTGGGTCTTTTTCCTCTTTTATAGTGTGTTATCATTTTATCCTTAATTTTTTATGTGTAGGAGCATCTGGGGTATTATAAGAAAATTGCTAAAAAAATTCTCCTAATTCTTTTTTACCCGTAAGTTTTTATTTCTTAAGCTGCCTATGGAGCATAAGGTCATTACATAAGGAGAGACCTTCTTGAGTGACAACACTAAACAGTTAACCATATGTATAATCATGATAAGGGAAAGAAATACTATCATTAGCATATCTCTTCTTTTTTCTAACTTTCTCAGTAAAGAAAGTAGGAAGGCCCTCTATAAATTTAGCTTTCCAATGCTCAGAGTTAGCATCAGATCTTTGAACCACTCTAGCAAGAAAGACATCTTTATACCATCTAAAATGGCTGAGAGTAGGCCATCTAAGGTTTTGTAATAACTCTCTATTTCTCTCCTGATGATAATCGGCAACACCAACAAAATGATGAATAATAGCAAGCATTAAAGTATAAGCAACATCTTGCTATCCAACATCTTGCATATGTTCATTTTTAAAAAATTTAATGGCATTGACGATTTCATTCCTTTGACTTTCTGTGAGAACGTTATCCCACCAACCTCTAAGCGTTCTAGTGAAACCACTGATGATCATACGTGCAACATATTAGTCAGAATTATTGTTTTGTTTACATACCGTGGAATACATGGACATGCGATGTATGAAATCATAAATTTGATATTCAATCATACCATCAAGGTTCCATTCATAAATGGCTTTTCTTTGATAGGTAGTCTGACTACTAAAAATCACAGATTCCTCAAATTGGAGATCCTGAGGGCTAGGACGGCAATAATAATTCCTAACAGGACCATTATATCCCATATTGGTTTTATAAGTAACCTTATTAATTTGGTTATTTTTATTTTTAAAAGAAGATTCAAAATTATGAACTTCTTCCAAGGGAATAGAGGATTCGGATTCAGAATCATAATAGGATCGATTATTTATTTTTAATAACTTAAGATCATTTTTAATTTCTTCTAATTGAGAAATTAAATCACTCTTATTTCTCATTTCAAATCCTTTTTACATCCATAGGGGCAAAATTAAAGTATTTTCAATCTTTTTATTAGTCATATCACTAGGATATTTATTGATAAGAGTTTCTTGAAAATTCTCAATCCTATTAAGTTGTTTCCCTATGGTATTAAGGATTAAATTATTGTAATTACCTTGTTTATAAAGAGGGTTCAGACAGGACGCTTTGGTCATTAATTTATCACCCGATTCTAAGTTAAGAAAGGCACTAACTTCTAACTTAGAGTTACCAGATTGGCTGAAACTACCAACCTCTAAGGATAAAGGTTTGGTAGGAGGGTGAATAGCAGATATAATTTGGTTATTAGAAGTATTCCAACTTCTTAAATGTTTATTCTCAATTTTAAGGACCTGTTTATCTTTAGTTTCCAGAACAAAAATTTATTTATCTTTAGAAAACATTTGAAACCAAACCACAAACGAAGTAATATGGTGATTATCCTCAAACCATTTATAAAACTCATTTTTATAATTGGTTAATTTAGCCTTGCTATATTTAGTAAAATACCAAGTGCGAAATTTAGCGTATACTGGTAAGTAAAATTCTTTATTAATCTCTTCCCTATTGACTGTAAAATTCATAAGAAAAAGAAGATTAAAATTTTACATTCATTTCGGACGACGCAGGGGATTCTCTACGCTGAGAAGTATTCTTATCGTAAATATCATGAGGTATTTGTTCATTGATTAAGATACCATAAATGTTCATATCATCACAATATGGATGTTCTCTAGGATTTTCTTCACAAATAGAATTTCGTGAAGTGGATGGAGGATAGGTCACAAAAGGAGTTCTAGAGGATTATCCTCTAGAAGATTTACTCCTATTAAATTTCCTGAAATTTAGGAAAACATATGCATCTTTATCCTCAATAATATCCCCAATATCTTCAATTTGACGATGTTGAGGAGGAACAACATTTTTTATAGTCCAATTCTCTGTTAAATAAATTTCATCCCAACTTATAGTTCTAGGAGTATGAACAATAAAATCTATAAGATGTGTGCCAATTAGCACGGTTTTACCAAACGGACTAAATTGTTTAATATTGGGTGCCATAGTATTCATGACTTTATAGTAAATTCTATAAATGATTCCAATAGCTTCCGATACCGGAAGAAAATTATAACCTTTGGTTTAGACCCTAAGACTTAGAGCTCTACAAAGATGCATATCATTTAAAGACCAAGTAATATTTGGGAAAATATCAAAGTAGACTGGTCCATTACAAAGACTAGTTTCGATAGCTCCCATCAAAGACTGTTTAAAATTAGTACATTTACCATCACGTGGAGCCGGAAGAGTCAAAGGTTTAAAAGAAATTTGTATTAAACCTACATGGATGAAATGATAATTTTTATCTTTAATACAATCTTTAAGATCATCAAATTTAAAGAGCTCGACAGATTTATTTTGCTTGTTCAGACTTATTGTCTATTCTATAGTTTTAATAGCATATTTACTATGAAAATTATACCAGTTAGAATTATAAATAGTTTTAGGCTGGACCTTAGGAATAGTCCACCTATTCAAATCCTTTTGAACATCAAATTCAATTAAAGATGAGTTCTTCATTAACTCCTGGGAGGTCTGTATATTTATGGTGTTTAAATCCATGGAACAAATGTTAATATTTAGAATAGTAATAAATCTTATGATCTGAAATAAGAAAATAATATTTTCAAAAAAATATCTAAGTTTAATGAAATATAATAAACCGAATTAGAAATCACTTTTGACACCCAATGGTCAACGATTTACTTGGGGAACAAAGCCTCAATGCCAACAAAGGCAACACGACAACAACCCATTACACGACAAATGCGAGTCCATATCAAAACCAAACTTCTATTTCTCCTTATTATCATTATTTAATTTAGATTTTTAGTTGTAAATAGTAAATTACTATTCATGTCGATGAATAGTGAATAGTAACTTACTATTCACATCGGTGAACATTAATTTACTATTACGGTATAAATTTCAGACCATTATTATTACCACCTAAATATAAACAAACAGTTTAAGCCATCATGGCTCAGACACCATAAAAGACTTAAGTAATTTACTGCATTGCCAAAGAATAGTAAGATTCCAATTTCCAGTCTTAATACTAGTTAAAACCCAATGTCTTTGCATTGTCAACAACCCACGCTGACTATGGCGAGAAATACTATATACGGGACCTGAGGGATAAATTTGTTATTGGGATTTGCACCCTCATGTCCACTATCGTAGGAACTTTAGTACATAATCGACCTTTGCAGGAGGATTAGTGTCAGATCATAGTTAATACAATATATGAGGGTTGTGAAACTGTTCCAGCGCACGTCAACAGTGGAGAAGGGAATTTAAAAAAAATTATATAGACTATGTTACTGCTTGGCTAGTTTATTGCTTGATGAAGATGTAGTAATATTGTTCTTATGTTGTAATAATATTATTAGACAAATTTATTTAATTTGAGTTTAAGTGGTTATATAGTATCGTTGATTGGCGTGTTCTTGTATTTAAGTTATTGCATAATTTGATTGATTGGTACGTTGTTGACTATATTAGTGATTTGCTTTGATACTATATTAGTGTTTTACTATGCAACATGATACTTATTTTATCATGTTAACACAAGACTGCAATTTGAATATTATTAAATGAATTTTTCACAATACAAAGAGTGGATGGGGGAGACTAACTGAATAGCTAATAACTATGTTAAAGGCGTTCCATAATTTATTAGATATGCTTTTAAGAACCTTAAAAGTGAGAATATTTCGTGTCCATGTACCCATTGTGTAAACGGAAAATATAAATCTTTAAAAGATGTTGAGTTACATTTAATAATGTGCGGATTTTGTCAAGATTATAACAAGTGGACATACCATGGTGAAAAACATGTACCTTATGTTCCCGAAGAATTATCGATAACCAACCTTGTAACAGAATACCAATGAGTGGAAGTGGTAAATGATTCGCCAACACATCGCCTATTAATCGACCTAATTGACGATGTTTACGGAGTCCGCCACGACCAAAATCACCAACCTATGGAGACAGATAATCCGTACAATGAATAATTTGATACTGAACTACAAGGAGATTGAGAATATATACGTGATGAGTGAATTATTTTGTATGAATTATGTCCAAATATAGACCTTGTTAGTGTGACAACCCGCGATCTGAGATAAGGGGTGGCCAGCCCGATACTCAAACGTAACAGGGATCATGGATGGATATCATCCTCAGCATCAACAAAAAAAAATAAACCGAGTATACGGGAAAACCACCCAATAAATCAGAAAACGGGTTGCCAAAAAGTTTAGAAATTTAAAACCAGTTAAGAAAATTAAATTAAACAACCCAATCTGATAAGCAAGTGGAATTCCACAAGAATATATATATAATACAACTAACACGAGTATACACAAAAGGACCGAATAGACTGTCGGTCCACAGCTACATAGAACACAGTACAATAGTTTAATATCTTACTTAATACATTCATTAACAAGTACAAAAGTTTGGGCCACGCGCCCGATGAAAATACCCGATCATATCTAGAATACCAAAATGGAGGCGTCTAAAACAACGTCCTGTAATATCCACAAAAATCTTACAGCCCGCCCAAGTAACTGGAACAGAAACATCAAAACGGACGTCCTTGTGGAGGAGCACCTGAGCGGATACAATCATATACACAACAAGGAAAGTAAACCGGTCAGGGACGGGTTCTATATGATCACCAGAAGAAATAAAAAGCATGATAGAAATGAACAGTTATGCATGAATGATAAGGATGATAATATGATATGATAGCTAGCATGTTAAACTACAATTACAAATTAAGATATTTTAACTAATTATGAAATGTAACACAATTGCAAAAGAGAATTTAAAAGTAAATAACTTTAATTTAAAACCTTTGCTCATTAATCCAATTACCATATCCCTTTACATTCTTTAATAGGAATAAAACCATTTATTTGGTTAATCAAGAAGATATAATTTCTCTTCATTTATTAACTTCCATAGTTAATTAACTTTCCATTTTATCTTTCTATTCCTTAATAAGAATACCATTAGTATCAAGTGCTCTTTATGGCACACAAATCTCAATCACATGCCCTTTATGGCACGTATCCATGCTCTTTATGGAATATATCCATCAAGTCCCACTTGATGCAGAAAAGTTATATTCATATACATATAACGATTCTAAGACCGCCCCTCCGAGTTTTTCCACTGGGCGCGCCCCTAAATGACTATCATATTCCAGGGGCCTATCAAACAAGGCAGCCTGGGATCATAACGCAACGTCGGGAAGCGGCCATATGCCTGCGAGAGAGTCAAGACCACACCCGGAATCCCCTCACCAGCGCAGAAAACATATAAAAACCCCGCATATGGCCTAGGACTATATCCACCCTGCATTCATTAGCCAGGGGCATCACCAAGCGCGCAAACTTCCCTTATGATGTCATTTAGAGAGGTGTGTTTAAGTAAATTAACATTTACCATTTTAAATCTCATTTTCATTTTCAATTCCCATTACCAAATTCCATTTTCATTATCCACGTGTTTGGTTCTTTTTATTCGAACCTATTATCAATAAACAACTGGGTTCATATTATTTGAACCTATTCTCATCGAATATCGTCATTAATATTCCTCACATTACAAGTCCCGACTAAATCTTCAAATGATCATTATGATCCTACATGTCCCCAAAGTTCATATAATTTTGATAAGCCCTTAAGTCTCCAAGCATGGGCATTTAACTTCCTATCTTCTCAAAAATTCAATAAAAGAAGTAATGCCTTAGCATTATTTTAAACCTCCCCGGAATAAACCCCAGATGACCCAATTTTAGTCTAGGGTGACGACCAAACTCAACTACTATTCTAGGACTCTAGGTTTACTTCATGCAAGAAGGTTTCTAGATCCTAATCTTAAGGAAAAGAGGGATAAAATAAGAAAAAAAAAATTGGAAATGCAGGATTTCAGAATCGATTCGGCCCAGCCGAATCGATTCGGCCAGGAAATATGGGATTCTGCATAATTACCGAATCGATTCGGACCAGCCGAATCGATTCGGTCCACTCAGACCTGGACACTGCCCCTATAGCGAATCGATTCGAACAGGCCGAATCGATTCGCCCCTGCAGAATTGCCAAGTTTGGCTATGGAGTTTTAAACTCCAAATTTTCTTCCAACTCAAAACCAACCCAAACCAAGATCATCTATCACCACCAATACATAATAAATGCCTCTAACTAACATCATTTGCAATTTTAATCATCCAAATCCATTTCCAAGGGTTAATACCCAATTAATCTAACAAAACCCTAAAATGATTAAACACAACAAATTCATAACTATCACAACTAATCATTCTCCTTAAATCATCTAATAGCAAGTAGATAACTTGCCTTGATCATGCCAATGCAGATTTGATTTGGTGTAGACAACAATCCAAGCTGCGATCTCCAAATCTCTCTTTTTCTCCAAGCTCTCTCTACTCTCTCTAGGGCTCATTTATGTGTTAAGAGAAAATGAGGAAAATAATAAGGCTAGCAAGACTTAATCGGGCCTTAAGTCTAAAATGCCCAACTCTAATGGCTAATACGTGATAAAATAAATCGCAACTACACATTTAAGCTATAACCAGTCAAAACTGCCCGAAATACCAAAATGCAATATAACACTTATTTTGACTATCTCGCACCTACCGGGACTAACTACACCCTCCACATTATCATTTGGGAATTTTATAACTCATTTTTAGTTTTGGTTTCTCATTAAACCAAAAATGTCATTTTAATTCTTATGACACAACTAGTCACCACATGGATAATTTTACCTACTCATCAGGTAATCGTACAACATTTCAGTAAATATTAACCTTTTTCATATTAAATTAATATTTACTCAACATCCATCATTTTATAATTAATTACTACATATAGTAAATAAATATAAAATAGGCTCTCAAAAGTGAGGGTTGTTACAATTAGACCCTTTGTATTATAAATAATGAGCTTTTACAGTCGTTTCCGCAAAATAAAAGAAAAATGCAAATTTAAATAAAATTTGAGTTAAAAATACAATTTTAGTAACATGAAGGGGTGAAATCATAATTTTATAAATTTTATGGGCCTGAAAATAATTTTCAAATATTTATCTAGATAAATTAAAGTTCTCTCTGAAATTTGGTTGAATTTTGGATTAAAACAAGCAATTTATGAATTTTGGGGGCTAAAATGAAAATAGGGGTAATTACGTAATTTTTTGAATATTTATGACATTAAATTTGAATTAATTAATTTTATTTTTCATTTTTATAGGGACCCCATAAATTTGAACAACAAAAGAGTCGATGTGCAAAAAAATTATCAGGATATGTCGCAACGCGACACGGTTGACACAGCCGTACTAAATATTTTTTATAAAATCGTCCGAGTGTCCGTTGAGGCCATGCCATAGCTTTTTGCTAAGGTCTTGACAAGACTCATAAATTTGAAGTTCAGACATAAATGAGATTTTGAATTTTTCAGGGTCAAAAATGCGATTTAAGATGGTGCTATGAATAGTGATGTGAATTGGGGACAATTATTTATAAAAAAAGACTACTCAATTATCTTCAATTCTTACCAAAACTCCAAGAGATATTAATCGATTCAAATACAACCAATCAAAGAGAGTTTCATTCCAACTCAAACACCTCATTCCTAAGCATATAAATAAGATCCTTTGGCTCAGAATTTTGGAAAGAATTTAGAGAGAGCTTTGAGAGATAATTTTTTGTTCCTTTATTTTGATAGTATACTTTTATTGAGGGCCAAGAATTATTTTGTGAGAGAAGTTTTGTCAACATCAATTCTAAGACTCTATTAATTTTGTAAGTTTGTTTCATTAATGAGAATTAATATTCATTCTTGCATTTATATTTTTTCTTCAATGATGCTAGCTTAATTTCTTTAATAGGACTAGGTGAAGTTTATTATGTTTGATTAATATTGTATGCAGTTTAAATTCGTCTTTATTTCCCGGCATGTTCTAAAAGTTTTAAAAATTTGATATTTATTTTAAAGCGACACGAGAGTGTGTTTTAAAACCTTCAAGATTGTTTTATCAAATCAAGTTTTGAAATTTAAAAATATTAATTTTTGATTGACTATGCTTGCACTTTGATTATTTTGATAATCCATGCTTAAATACATTTGCGAACTTTAAAACTTGTATTTTCTAAGGGAATAGGGATTTTAGGGTTCTAAATTTAGAGACCTTAAATTTATTGTGAACTTAACCATGTTATCTTCCAAATTAAATACGACGAGAGTCGGTTTAATTTGAGTTATAAAATCGGGAATGACGAGTTTAAATTATTACATAATATTAGTTAAATGTGACAAATAGATCCAACGTCCTAGTTTTCACGCTCACTTAATTATATCATTCGTAGTCACCCTTTTTATTTGTGTTAGCGTACTTTAATATTACATGTCATCTCTAAAACCATTTAGTCTAGTTGGACAGTCACAATTTCTTTGAATGAAAAATTGATAAATCTCTGTGAGTTCGACCCGTACTTACACTCGCTATTCTATAATAGCCCGTACACACTAGCGGTATTTTATAAATTGACAAACAATATGGTTGAAAGTCAATGAGGCTAGACTGTTGTATAAAGATTACGATGAAGATCATTCGATATTATATACAATGATTGGTTTGCATATTATCCTACCCTGAAGAAGAGCTTAAAGGGTTAGGGATTGAAATACAAATCTATTCTTGCATGCAAGTATGATTGCATATTGTATCGCAATGAACACGGAGAAAAGGATGAATATCCTGTATGTTGTGAGCCTAGATATGTCGTTTGTGAGAAGGCAAATGGCAAACCTGCAAAACATCAAAAGATCTCGTAAGTCCCATAAAAGGTTTTGAAGTATTTTCCACTTAAGTCATGGTTAAAATGATTTTTTACTGTACTGTGGATAGCGGAGGCCATGACATATCACGTTCAATGCGTGGTGGGTGGGAATTTGATGCGTCACCCGGTTGATTCACCGTTCTGGCAAAATTTCAAATGCACGACACCATGAATTTGCAAAAGAACTGTGCAACGTTCGTCTTGCAATCTCAACTGATGGGTTTAACCCTTTTGGTAATTTAAGTACTAGTCAAAGTTAATGGCTAGTTCTCATGGTGCCTTTAAGTCTCCCCCCGACGTTGTATATGAGAAATGAGTTCATATTATTATCTTTATTGATACCTGGGCCGAAATCTCCAAGTGATGATATTGATATATTCTTAGCCCCATTAATCGAAGAACTTAAAGAGTTGTAGGATAAAGGCGTGATGGCTTTCGACTCTCACAAGGGTGAAGAGGTCACACTTAAAGTAATGGTGATGTGGGCGATCTACGACCTTTCTGCTTATGGGACCTTGTTCGGTTGTAATGTTCATAGTTATTACGGATATCCCATATGTGGGAAGGAAACTAGAGATATTTGGCTACAACATAGTAGTAAGATAAGTTACACAGGTCATCGTAGGTTTCTGCCGACCAGTCACCCTTTGAAGAATGACAAGTCTAACTTTTATCCTATTGGTTACGAGAGCTGCATGCAACCTACTCGACTTTCTGGTCAACAGATCGAGGAGAAGGCGATGGATGTGACTACGGGTAATAGGTATATAGGCAAACACCCCAAGTTTGTAAACCTAAAGCGTAAAGCAAGGGGAGATCCTAACGACCCTACTGAAGCAAAACCATGGTCCAGGCGATCAATATTTTTTTATTTTCCATATTGGAAAGATCATCGTGTAAGGCATATAATTGATGTGATACACACAGGGAAGAATGTTACATAACATCTGATAGGAACATATATGGGTGGATCTTATTCCAAATATGGAGAGCGGGCCCGTCGAGATCTACAGGGTATGAAGCTAAAAAGAAACTTTGGTTAAAAATGATCCTACAACATGAAGAATTTTTACCCCTCTCATAGTTTCCACTTTGACTACTAGTGAGAAGAAGATCCTCTTAGACACGTTGTTCACCTTGAAGATTCTAATTGGTTATTCTCGTAATTTACATGGGGTCATAAACTACTAAGCAAATGACGTAAAATAGTGCAAGTCTCACGACTGGCATGTAATCATCCAATTAATTCCTCCATTTTTTTGGCATTGCTTATCTGAACATGAAGATCTATGTCGGGAAATTATGCAAATCAGTTTGTGTTTTACCCTAGTTTGTGCAAAAGTGGTAAACAGAAGGCACATTAAAGATGCAAAATCAACTTTAGCCGAGGCAGTTTGTGTATTAGAGAAATATTTTTCTACGTTGTTCTTCGATATTAGCATCCACTTGCTTATGCATTTATGCTATGAAGCTTTATTATGTGGTCCCGTTAGGCATTGTTGGATGTATCCTTTTGAGCGCTTGATTAAAACCTTCAAAGGTTACGTAAAGAATATACGATATATTGAAGGGTCAATTGCTGAAGAGTATGTAACTGTGGAATCATCATTATATGCTAGGGAATATATGCCAGAACAAGAGGTAGGGAGGTTCAATCCTCGTAGAGGAGGAGTGATCAAGGAACCTGATGAGTTTGAGGATGAATTACCGTTTAGGAACCCTAAAGAGGTGAAACTCATAAATATACAATACGAGCAAGCAGCTCGTTATGTCTTCGAATCGCAAGATAAAGTTGAAGAATGGAGAGAGTGAGTATCTATTGAATTCTTGTTCTTTGATTATATGTGTTTTATATTTTACGATCTAAACCCTAAAATTTACCCGTAGTAAGTACGAGAATGAAATTGCCTAAAATCAAAGGAGAAATTGCACGACAATTGATTTTAGGGCATGGGTATCAAAAGAGGTAAATTTCATATCATATGTGTGCGATTATTTATTCGTGTGTGACAAAAACATGACCTAATACAAATTCATTAATAAATGCAGCTTCTAAAATGAGGTGATGTCTCTTCCAGGATTGCACATCTAACAAAAGACCCTAATTTTCGTGTGAAAGAGTTTAAGAAATTCTACACCAACATTTTTAATTTCATTTCATATCCATATGAGGAAAAACTTTTGACGCAAAATAGTGGAATATCAATTTCTGCTTTGACCACCTGTATCGCTTTCAAAAGCGATAAAAATTCAAAGAATACAGTGCTAATATATTATGGGATAGTCCAATAATTCTTAGAACTTGATTACTTAGATTTCACAGAAACTATATTCTATTGTGATTGGGTAAAGGTGAAGGATACTACAAATGCTTTCAAAGTTGATCCTAACTCCAAACTTATTATGGTAGATTTGTCAAAGATGAAGAGCAAAGATCGCATAGTCGATGAGCCTTTTATTTGTTCCTTTTAGAACATAAAGAAGGTATTCTACTCGAAGTGCATAAACGATGGAAATTTGTCTATTATTGTGCATGCACCAAAGGGTATGACTAAAGAAGTGGATGCATTGAAGGCTCCAAAAGAGTTCCAATCAGCTCTTGATGACAACCCTAATTTGAAAGATCTTTTAGTTGATTTAGAGGAAGATTGAGTATCAAAATATTATGTTAACCTTGTCAATCTTATTTGTATCCTATTTTGATATTGACATTGTATTAGCGCTTTACTTTGATGTATGAATGTTTAGTTACTTTTACATTTGTTTAATATGATTTATGTAAGTTAACTTTCGATAATATGTTATGCTTAGTCGAATATTTAGTTACTTTCACAAGATGTTCGGTTTGAGAATAGAGTTATTTGAGTTTGTGATTGGATCAAATTAACCCAGCTCATTTTCCACATGTTCCTATACATATACATTTGTTGATCAGTTTCATTGATGCAGTGTTCATAAAATGAAATTAAATTAGCTTGATTTTACGAAGATTGTATTAAAGAAACTAGTCAATAAATGTACATATAAAAGAATACGTTGGGGTCTCCACGATTAATTAAGTCCAATCACACATTCAGAAAACTCTATTTAATGGCCTTCTTGGATCGCGGGAATCAAATAGTCTTTACTTTAACTGAAGTAGTTATATAATTGATATGCATTATATTTTAAACTTTTTAAATGATAGAAGGAGTACGGAATAATTATTGGTTTTATTTGGTTTCGCTATTGGATAATTATTGGTTGTTGGCTTGTTCTTGGATAGTATGTTAGAAGGAGCATGGGATAATTATTAGTTTTGTTTGGTTTGGCTGTTGGAGAATTGTTGGCTATTGGCTTATTGTTAGATAGTATGTTATAAGGAGAAGGGATAATGCTTTCGGTTTTTGCCCTCTAACGGCATGTTTTAAAACCTAATTCTAGATATTTTCAAATTATCGTCATATTCTCAAATCGGGGGTCCCTGGATCATGCGGTCAGTTCTTACGAGTTACGTTAGTCCCATACGAGGTGTTCAAACTTATTTAGGGGTTGTAGGGTGGGAGCTAAGGGGTTTCCCTTCTAACGACACATTTTCAAGTATAAGCATGGATTTTCTCAAATTATCATCATATTCTCAAACCTGGGGTCGGGTGACCACGCGATCGGTTCCTGCAAGTTACAATGGTCCTCTGCGGTGATTGCTCCTCTAAAGGGGCCGCTTGGGGGCGCTAAGGGGTTTCGCCCTCTAATGACATGCTTTCAAGCCTAAGTGTGGATTTTCTCCTATTATCATCATATTCTCAAATCGAGGGTCACGTGACCACGCGATCAGTTCTTGTGAGTTACATTGATCCCTTGCGAGGTGTTTGCACCTCTCACAGGGTCGTTTGGGATGTACTTTTAGTTTTCGCCCTCAAAAGGCATGCTTGGCAAGAAAATCTGTCTTTTCTGGCCTTGTCAAATGCAGTGTGTTGTAGAGCTCATGAAAGGAGTCCCGGATAATATGATGCATTTTCTCGTTTGTAGTTTAATAGAGTATTCCAAATATGACTCCTCTCATTACGGGGAGTGTGACCTTTATTAAGAACCACCAATATAGGACACTCCAGGGAACTCAAGGTGGCCTCACAGGGAACTCAACTTATGCTTAGGATACAAAGGATGGGGAATCATTTCCTACTAAGTTGGCTCGACAATAGCCCCAACGTTTTGAACAATTTGTAGTAGCAACTCGACCTCACCGTTATGAACAAAAGAGGTGGCCTTATAGGAATATTAAGAGCTTGACAACCCTCATTGAGGGTTGTCAAGGTGTTAATCTTTTTTGTGAGACCACCTTATAATGTTGAGTTCCCTGCACTTTGAAATTATTCCCTTACAAACATTACCTCTCACGCTACTCAACAAAATCGAACTCCACCATCTAAAATCAATAATAGGAACACTTGCTATAGTTGTAAAAAGCTAGGGATTCACTCGTGGGAGACTACGTGGCTCCTCATGTCCAAAGACTGTCCAGGAAAAACTCTAAAGACTGTTTAGAGCACGGTTCTAGTGTCCTTAGGATCTATGTTTGAGCTGCTTACATTATGCGCTGTGTCCTTGGACACTAAAACCGTGCTCTGAACAGTCTTTGGAGTTTTGTCTGGATAGTCTTTGGACCAGCGAAGCCATGTAGTCTCCCACGAGTGAATCCCTATCTTTTTACAACTATATAAAGTGTTCCCATTATTGATTTTAGATGGCGGAGTTCGATTTTGTTGAGTATAGTGAGCGATAATGTTTGTAAGAGATTAATTTTAAGGTGTAGGGAACTCAACATTACAAGGTGGAATCACAGGAAGATTAATAGCTTGATAACCCTCAATCAGGGTTGTCAAGCTCTTAATATTTCTGTGAGGCCACCTCTTTTGTTCATAACGGAGGGGACGGGCTGCTACTACAAATTGTTCAAAACATTGGGGCTATTATCGAGCCAGCTCAGCAGAAACTGCTGCCCCATCCTTTTTCTCCTGAGAATATGTTGAGTTCCCTAGAATGTCCTATATTAGTGGTTCTTGATGAAGGCCACACTCTATGTAATGAGAGGAGTCGTATTTGGATTACTCTATCAAACTCTAAATGAGAAAACACATCATATTATCTGGGACCCATTTACAGAACAATTTTAATGAGCTCTACAACACGCTGCGTTTGGTAAGGCCAGAAAAACATATTTTCTTGCCAAACATGCCTTTTGAGGCGAAAACCAAATTCACCTCCCAAATGGCCCCATGCGATGTGTAAATACCTCGCACGGGATCAATGTAACTCGCAGAAATCGATCGCGTGGTCACGGGACCCTTGATTTGAGAATATAATAATAATTTGAGAAAATACACACTTGGGCTTGAAAATGTGCCGTTAGAGGACGAACCCCCTTAGCCCCCTCCCTTAAGAGACCCCTTTAGGGAAGTGATCACCGTGCACAGGAACAATGTAACTCGTATGAACCGATCGCTTGGTCACGGGACCCCGATTTGAGAATATGACGATAATTTGAGAAAATTCACACTTAGGCTTAAAAATGTGCTATTAGAGGGGAAACCCCTTAGCGCCCCCCAAACTGCACTTTTAGAGGAACGATCACCGCGCACAGGTCTTATGTAGCTAGTAAGAGTCGATCACATGGTCATGGGACCTTCGATTTGAGGACACGACCCAAAACAGAGAATATACACACTTAGGCTTGAAAATGTGCTGTGGGGGGGGGGGGGGGGCAAAATCCCGCAACGCATAGTCATGGGTGGTGCCAGCACCTCTCTTGGGACCAATCTAACTCGTAGGAACTGATCGCATAGTCATGGGACCCCCGATTTGAGAGCACGACAAAAATTTGTGAATATCCACACTTAGGCTTGAAAATGTGCCGTTGGAGGCAAAACCCCTAAGCGCCCCCCCAAATGGCCCCGTGAGCGGCGCCAACACCTCGCGTGGGACCAATGTAACTCGTAGGAGCCGAAAACGTTGTCACAGAACCCCTAGTTTGAGGGCACATCTAAAAACAGAGAAAACCCACACTTTGGCTTGAAAACGTGCCTTTGGGGGGTGAAACCACATAGCCCCCGCTTAATAGCCCCGTGATCACGCGGTCGGTTCCTGCATGTTATAGAGCTCATTGAAATTTTTCTAGAAAGGAGTATCGGATAATATGATGTGTTTTTCCATTTTAAGTTTGATAGAATATTCCAAATACGAATCCTCCATTGGAGTGTCCTTGATTGGTGGATTTGGATGAAGGACACACTCCCCATAGTGAGAATATCAACCATTATGGGGATTGTGGCCTTCATCAAGATTCACTAAACATGAATTTAGAGGAGTCGTATTTGGAATACTCTATCAAACTCCAAATAGGAATGCATCATATTATTCAGGACACCTTTCCAGAAAAATTTTAAGAGCTCTACAACACGACGTATTTGGCCAGGCCAGAAAAGATCGATTTTCTTGCCAAACAAGCCTTTAGAGGGAAAAAAACCCAAGCACCCCAAATGGACCCTTGAGTGGTGCCAACACCTCTTACGGGTCAAATTTAACTCATAGGAACCGACCGTGTGGTCACGGGACCCTCGGTTTGAGAACATGGCCCAAAATAGATAAAATCCACACTTTGGCTTAAAAACGTGTCGTTGGGGTGCGAAACCCTTAGCTGCCCCCATACGGCCCCATGAGCGGTGCCAACACCTCGTATGGGTCCAATATAACTTGTACGAACCGACCACGTGGTCACGGGACCCTCGATTTGAGGGAACGACCCAAAATAGAGAATATCCACACTTAGGCTTGAAAACGTGTTGTTGGGGGTGAAACCCCTTAGCGCCTGCCAAACGGACTCGTGAGTGAAGCCAACACCTCACATGGGACCAGTGTAACTCGTAGGAATTGACTGCATGATCACAGGACTCTCGGTTTGAGAGCACAACCCAAAACAGAGAATATACTCACATAGGCTTGAAAACATGCCGTCGGGGGGCGAAACCCCTTAGCGCCCCCAAACGGCTATGTGAGCGGCACCAACTCCTCTCATGGGACCAATGCAACTCGTAGGAAATGGCCACATGGTCATGGGAGCCTAATTTTGAGAGCACGAACCAATCCAGAGAATATCCACACTTAAGATTGAAAACGTGCCGTCGGGGGACGAAACCACTTAGCGCCCCCCACACGACCCCGTGAGTGGTGCCAACACCTCGCACGGGTCCAATGTAACTTATAAGAACCGATCAGGTGATCACGGGGTCCTCGATTTGAGAGCACAACCCAAAATAGAGAAAATCCATACTTAGGCTTGAAAATGTGCCGTCGGGGAGCGAAACCCCTTAGTGCCCCCCCCACAGCCACGTAAATGGTGATAACACCTCGCACAGGTCCACTGTAACTCGTAGGAACCGACTGCATGGTCACGCGACCCTCGGTTTGAGAGCCTAACCATATTTCAAAATGCCTACACTTAGGCTTGAAAACATGTCATTAGAGGGCAAAACCCCGCAACGCCCCCCAAACGACCCCGTGGACAGACACTCGTCGGGACCAACGTAGCCTGAACCAACCGATCGTATGGTCACGGGACCCTTGGTTTGAGGGCACGACCCAAA
Organism: Sambucus nigra; assembly: GCA_949130495.1. Lineage (NCBI taxonomy): Eukaryota > Viridiplantae > Streptophyta > Magnoliopsida > Dipsacales > Adoxaceae > Sambucus > Sambucus nigra. Next base: position 289,336,947 of record OX422218.1, on the reverse strand, counting down.
AAAGAGAATATCCACACTTTGGCTTGAAAACGTGCCGTTGGGGGGCGAAACCCCTTAGCGCCGCCCAAACGGCCCGGTGAGTGGTGCCAACACCTCACACTGGACCAATGTAACACCTAGGAACCAATCGCGTGGTCACAGGACCCTCGATTTGAGAGAACGACCCAATATAGAGAATATTCACACTTAGGCTTGAAAATGTGCCGTCGGGTGGCGAAACCCCTTAGCACCCCCAGCCCCGTGAGAGGTGCCAACACCACTTATGTGTCCAATGTAACTCGTAGGAATCGATATCATAGTAACGGGACCCTCAGTTTGAGAGCACGACCCAAAACAGAGAAAATTTACACTTAGTCTTAAAAATGTGCTATCGAGGGGCGAAACCCTTAGCGCCCCCCGGCCCCGTGAGCAGCGCCAACACCTTGCACGGGTCCAATGTAACTCGTAGGAACCAACCGCATAGTCACGTGATGCTCAGTTGGCGAGAACGGTCTAAATTTCAGAATGCCTACACTTAGGCTTTAAAACGTGTCGTTAGAGGGAGAAACCTCGCAACGCCCCCCAAACGGCCCCGTGGGCGGAGCCAACACCTCGCTCGGGATCGACGTATCTTGCACAAACTGATCGCATGGTCACGATACCACTAGTTTGAGAGCACGACCTAAATTTTAGAATGCCTGCACGGGTCCCATGATCGCGTGGTCACGGGAACCCCTATTTGAGAGCATGGGACCCCCTCGAGGTCACCCAACGAACACTTACAGTAACTGACCAATTAGCCTCCCGATTCGATGATTTTTTATTATTATTAAAGTTAGTCATGGCCCAAAGTCGTGGCCATATTTTCTGTACTGTAAGCTTGGGCACGGTCCAAAGTCGTGACTGAGTTGACTTCTAAAGAAAACATAGTCACGGCCTAATCATATATAGAAGATTGATCATAAGAAGAATATAAGTAATATATGTTTTATTTATACTAATCATATACTATAATACATTATAAACTATTTTAATCTAAGATTAAAAAATAAAGAAGGGGGATAAAATAAAATTAAATATAAAATAAATGTATATATCTAGCCAGACCCGAACTCGATCCGATCCGATACGGATCCGAATCTAGATCAAATATTGTAGATTCGAATAAAACTTGAACCAAACCCGAAACCGTTTAATCACCTACTAAATGGATATTGATCTCCCTAGATCCGGTCCGGGCCCGACTCATTGACATGCCTAACTAGGCCAAAGCGCATATGTGTCAGGGTTTGACCCCAGCCTCACGAGTATAACTCACCATCTTCAACCTTCGAATTGTTGACCTTAGGTTTTTAAAACTTTGACCTCAAATTAGAGGAGTTATAGGATACCATTCAGGTTGATTCCTGAATGAAAATTATATTATTTTTTAGAGGAATTTAACCATATTAGTTTCAATCATTGAGGTTAACTGGTTCGAGCTATTTTTTTTAAAAAAATAGCAAAAATTTGACTTTGACATTCGTGGCGTTAAGATATAATTCAAGCCACGACACGATTATATTCGTGATTTAGAATCAAAATTGAGTCGAACCACTTTGGTTTTATGGATTTTGACTTATCATAGCTTCTGAATTTTGTTTTTGAAATTTCCAGTTTCGTAAAATTTAAACTCTGATTTGATATTTTGAAGTTTTTATAAGGGTCTCAGACATTTGGACTGAAATTTTTTAGAATCTGAAGTCCTTATAAGGGATAGTGATCTCCGGACTTTGAAACAAATTGAAATTTTGAAGTCCTTATAAGAGTTTAAGATCTCCAGACTAAAAAAATCTAGAATTTGATGTCCTAATAAGGGTCAGAGAACTCCATACCTAGACATAATTTGAAACTTTGAAGTTCTTATAAGGGTCTGACACTTTCGAACTAGTAATATTTAGAATTTGAAGTCCTAATAAGGGTTCAAGACCTCCAGACTTGGGAAAAATTTGAAATTTGAAAGTTATTATAAGACTTTGAGACCTTATGACTGAAAATATTTAGAATATAAAGTCCTTATAAAGGCCAGAGACCTACGGACTTGGAAACAATTAGAAAATTTGAAGTCCTTATAAGGTTATAAGACCTTCGTACTGAAAAACTTTAGAATTCAAAGTCCTTATAAGGGTCAAAGACCTCCGGACTTAGGCCTCTCACCCATGCTCTGTTGGAAACTAAGGTTTTGGAAAACAAATTTTGAATTTGAACACTCAGCCCCTTTTTTTTAAATAGAAGTTTTTCTTAAACGTTTTCAAAAATTAAGTTTGAGGGGTGTAAGGTTTATACTTATTTTTTTATATAACCCCATGTTTAAAGAAAAGATCATAATGCAAGGAAATGGACTGTTTTTCGATCCTTAAACCTTAGCCTTTGGGAATTATGGATGAAAATCTCAATAATACCTTTAGTCTTTTATGGGTCTCGAGACCTTTGACGATTCTTCTTAGGTTTTTCAAACCTGAGGAATGCAGTCTTTTTTAGGTCACAAGAACTTTGACTACTAGTCCTAAGCGAATGTTAGGTCTCGAGATATGAACTTAAACCTAGAGCCATGCCTTAATGCTTGCAACTCTTTCTTTGTCCCGTAGACCTCTGTTTAAGTTTTAAGACATGGTTGAAGTCCCTTGAAACTCGATTTGTGGGTCATAAGACCTTAGTTTTTTAGTGCCAAGGTTGAAATCCTTGTAGATCTTAAAGAATACTGATATTCAACACTTGAAGAGTACTAAAAAGTTTATTTTTCTTTTAAATAACAGAGTAAGTGGTTTAAAGTTATTCTTATGGGATTCCATACATCTCACACTTGGTGTTTAAAAGATTTTCCAACTGCCTCTAAGTCAAGGCAGAGGTCCCAAGTCTAGTCTTATACCTCAAACAGATCAAAACTTGTCTTATAAAGCCTCTTCTACTCTCAAGGGTGAGATATGGTGTTGTAGCAGGACTTAGTCATGTATTTTTTTTCTTTATAAGGTTAGTCGTTCCAACATACCACTTTAGACAAGCTCAGAAACCATATCATGATGTGCCCCCATAGCCGACATCAAATTAAAAGGAAATGACCTACTGAGGTCATTCCAAGCCTCAGTAATATGATGGAGTAATATATGGTACTTCAAAATCAATTTTGAGTAAGTCCATTACCCTTCCAAACCTCTTGGACTTCCGGTAAAGATCTTGCAAGAAGTGTGACGGAGTAGGTGAGAAGTAGGACACTATTTGACCTAAGGCCACTACCCATATCCACATGCATTAAATTCTCTAGTCAATATTTAATGCTCAACACCCATCTTCATCATCTACACACACTTTGCCCAACACTTTACCACTTTGATGACACTGACAGACCTTTGGGACACTTCATTTGTCATGTGATAATCCATTATTTCTCTCTCGAAGAGTTGCTCTATAAATAGGAAGCTGACATAAGATTAAGGGGGATTAATCTTGAGCATTCAAAGATATTAAGTCATTTAAGCAATTAGACATACAAGAGTAATAGAATTTCACTGAGTGTTTAGAATATGTTCCATACTCATGACCCGTTGTCGTCGGGTAATATTTATAACATGGATCATTCCATTGTTTACACCATATATATATCTTGTAGATCCCTAGATCAGTATCGTGGCACCCTTAGAGAAGCCATTAAGTTACTTCTTAAGGTCCTTTGTACTTTTGAGAAAGGTTGCAAGACCTCAAACTCTTTCAGCCAAATCCTAAAATGTGTCATTGACTGTAATATCTCATTTACTTTCTAATATACTAGTACAACACCTTTGACAATGGACATAGGACTCCCAGTTGAGGTCCAAACCACTTTACATCACTTTCTCTTGTATTAACACTATTCTCCTCTTAACAGTATGAGGTTTGGAGGGGAGTACTTGAAGTTCTAAAGCCACTTTCGATTTTAACACTCTTCACAAGTTGACACTTAGACACAAAGTCTGTTACGTCTCTATTCATCTTGCCCCACAAATATGATATCTTCGTATCTTGATAGGTCTTATCTTCTCTATGATGCACTATGTACCGTGAACCGTATGCTTCAGTCAAAATTTCCATTAGTAACTTCGGATCCTTTGGCACTATCAATTGTCCGTAAAATCTCAATCCTCTGTCTCAGCCAATTGAGAAAAATTAGAACTCCTCCAGTTAGAAGCTCTCATACCTTCTCATAATAATAGGAGTCTAAACCATGTGCCTGAATCAACTGTGACACAATAACATGTGTAACTGTCATAACTGCCAAGAAGGCATCCGTTAAATCCATCTCTCGTAAGGTACTCAACCTCTCTACCCAAAAGTCGAGTAAATCATCCCCGTGATTGGCCCATAACGCTACCAATGTAACCGTCATCCTACGACTCATATTTTTCTACCGCATTATCTTTCCTCGTATGGTACTAAATCGAAAAGTTTAGTCCTTCACAAACTATATCCATTTTCTACGTCTCATGTTCAGATGCCGCTGAGTGAATAAATACTGGAGATTCTTGTCATAAAAAAAAGTAGTGTGAACTTCTCACCCAATAGATAATGTCTCCAGATACAATGGGCAAAAATTATCGACGCCAACTCTAAATCGTGACTAGGGTAGTTGACCTCATATGGCTTATGCTTATGTGAAGCATAAGCTATGTGCCTCTCCTCTTGCATCAGCACACCTCCTAGCCCTTAGAGTGATGCATCCATGTAAATCAAATACTCCACACCGACTCGTGGTAAATCAAGGACAGGTGCGGTGGTAAGCTTCTCTTTTAGCTCCTTAAATGTCCTTTGAAAGTCGGCACTCCACACAAACAGTACCCTCTTTTGGGTGAGGTGAGTCAGTGTTCCAACAATCTTCAAAAACCTCTTAATGCACCTCATGTCAATACACAAAAATGGTTTCTAGTAACGGTATTTTACTGATACAAAAATAATTAGTAATTGTATTAAAAAAGTGTGAAAAGCAAGATTAGTAAAAGATATTTACCATTTCTAATAATGGATTTAGCAATGGTATTTTATCATTACTAATAAGGTATTTACCAATGGTATTTTACCATTAATAATTCTGATTTAGTAACATACTTTTCTGATATTATTTTTACCTTATTACTCAAGTTCTGTAGTGCTTTTGTCTGATTTTGTAACGGTGAAGGTCTGTTAGTAATATTAATACATATTTAAAAATATATGTTTCAAGATTCGATATCATGTCCTGAATTTAAACAAATTTAATTATGCTTACCACACTATTCGAATCCCAAGGACATATAAAAAAAATAATCCGCATAAATAAGGGCATTATATTCAACATTCACATTTTATATAAGTCTCCACTCTTTATTTACAAAAGAAGTATAAACGAAACAAATGAAACATATTAATACAATCACACCAAAATATATGATATTTTCATAAAATGCATCCAATATAGCTTTCCTAACACAATCATCCTGAAAATAAAATGTTTTCAAATTATAACCAAGCAAATGAAATATAAAAAAACAAGTCCCTCAACTCCATCTCTAAATCTTCATTAACGGCGAACGATCATACTGCTTTTCCTCGACCTCGACCTTGACCTCCACCTATGACAATCATCAAATGTTAAAGATAATTGCACCAAGATGGCATATGAAAATTGTGAGTAAAGAATATGGAAAAATATATTAGTCTCTCTTTCATATAAATAATATAGAAGGACAACCCATTTAAATGACAATTTTCATGGTAGTTACGGGTGAATCTTTCAAATTTAGATCCTTTGTCTTCACAAATGTTTTTACATATACGTATCACATAAAATGAAAATCTGCATCAACAGTAAGCCCCTACATATATGCACGCATGCAAACACATATGCATATAATGGAATCATTCGAACACTAGATTGATAAGAAATCTTACAATACCAGGGGAATTTTATTGATAAGAAATCAAGTAAATCGATCCCTTATTGTCATTCCTTATCCCCCTCAACAATTCACGATAAGCATCTCAAATCGACAATGAAGCCTAAATTAACACACCCGTTAGCGTTTAATGTCATCCCAAGCTATAGTTGTCCTCACTTTCACTAAGTAATGATATATGCAATTGTTTAACAAATAGTATTATTTCTCATGAAAATTAAATGATAAAACAAATTATGGATACCTGCAGACCAAGTCCAGTCCGTCCAGCAAGAGCCAAAGGAAGTGTTGTCTTCCCAGATAGGTAGAGTCAATCTACAAGGCAACACCATAATTACCTGGGCATAGAATAGACTTGTAAATTCAAATGATGAATTGTTAAACCGTATGCTTTCCATAAGGCCTAATAATACCACTGATGATGTTCAAAATAGAAAATCTCTTGCTTTTACTTGGAAAACCCTAACCTGCCTCGAGAAAGACTTTTCTATTTTTTTAAATGAACATGTCAGAAACTAGTGATAGAGAATGGGACATATTATTGGAAATGATTTACTCCTCAAAATTTAAAAACCTACCTCGGTCATGTTGAAAACGAATTTTGGAATAGTGGGTAGGTAATGCTCTCCTTCCGACATGGACAAATGCATCTATTGTTAGGTCCTGAAACCGAACTTCAACTTTTGGGAATTTCAAATTAACACTACGGAATATAGATACTGAGTTAGGTAACACCAAAATTTATTTCCTAAGAATATAGAATTTAATAGAAAATTAAAACGAGCATGAAGATCATCAACATAAACTCAATGTGATTTAGGTACTTTTCACATTAATATTGATGCATGGAAAGAGAACAAGGGAGGCCAATGAAATGATAAGTAGGAATAGAAAATTAACATAGAAATATTAGTCACATCTTTAAACATGAACAGACTATTAGAAAAGAAACATGTTTGCTAGGTAAAAATTTATCCCGTAGAAATTCATTGACATAAAATTGATACCTGCAAAACATATTGGAGGGAACAGTTATTTCCCTTCCACATTATTAGATTATCTCTTTACCCACTATGTCAAATATCACATACATGCAACATGCATCACCCTAATTAATATGGGTTGCACAGAGCAATTTCTAAATACATTTATTAAATAAATTGAAGTTTTACATACACAACATGTGGACGTAAATGGCAACGATGAAAATGGTAATGAGCCCAAAGTAAATGGGGGCATGCACTACTATGGAACTATCGTAGGTATGCCTATTGACCATATTAAAATGAAGAGAAGATGTACCTAATTCTTCTTGGGGTAAGGAGAACTAAAATAATGATGTCATACATTGTTGAAACGGACCCCAAGCAGAAAGGACAGCTAGTAATGAATTTTAAAACACAACTTATGCTAGGTTTGCTAGCATGTATCAAACCACAAAATGTCAAGTTTACATGCAGGCATATAGTATTTTCTGCACAAGACAAGCTATCTCCAATATGTACAAGCTTCGTAATGAATGGAATCAAATAGACTCCCATGTACATGTTAACATTTTTTTCTCTGATAAGTTTATGTACGGACCTAACAAATTTTTTGATTTGTACCTAAGAGATTCATATTATGACATGGAAAGAAGTAGTTTTCCAATAACCATATATGAAATTGAGCTAAAGGTAAAACAATATTACATGTTAAGGGAACTTGAATTTTCTTGAAGACGTGAATCCAAGATTTTCTAATGCACACGTTAAGTGAGAAGCTCCTTGACAACCATGAGAAGAGCATAATAGCTTCGCCCCAGGGTATATTCTCACAAACACGACATTCAGTTTGCTTTGAATACAAACAGTAAGATAACACTGCTAAAACAAACCCCAACCAGAAAGGAGAACTAAAATAATTTGGCTTATAAAAGGTAGATGTTCCCTTATTTCAAAATACAAAAAATGAATTAAAAAAGGTGGATATTCACTTAGGCAACCCATTTGTTCATTTATTGAATCAACGTGTATGTTTATCGATCAAATACATAAAGATAATATTTATTACGTGGGTTGAGAATCAATGTGTATATTTATCTATCAAAAATAAAAATATTTACGTTATTCGATTAAAAATATTATATGTTAGTGCCAAAATGTCAAATGAACACGACATCAGGCAAATCTACTTAAAGAAATATATTTGATCAGCTGACAACATGCAATTGAGAAAAAAATCCAAAACAGAGATAAAAAAGCAGAAATGGATCAGAAGAGAGAAGGTTAAGGTTTGACAATGAATAACACTTAATAGAGAGAAGATAAAACCGTCATTTATATCTCTATACTACATAATTATAGAAGTCGAGGTTAGATTGGTACTAAAGGAACAAGCAACATAACAAAACAAATTACACAAGTTGAAGAAGAAATAAGTATAAAAATAAGATAGTTTAATAAAGACCCAACCAGATATTTCTAGCTACCCAATATAATAATATGGGAAAAACAAACTTCCAGGGTTCGTATAGCTTAGATGCACAATTTGGTTTCTTCTTGCTTCACCTAGAGCAATATGCCTCAAGCCTATCTCATCTTATAAGACATTTCATTCCCTAGAAACTAGAAAAGAAATCCCAAAGGAAGTAAATTTCAGAAGCCTTTGCATTTACATAACTTGCAAGAACTTGTACCGATGATTTTATGTTAAAATTCACAAACCTCAACTCTCTGCCTCAACATGAGATATCTTCTGTGTTTTCTTTTACCTTGAATGTGAATAGTCAGATCACATTTCAAGCAGAGGGAACTTCCATCAATCTCACAATACATATTTTTTTCTTACCAGGTGCACTTTCGCATATGTTACTGTTGATTTTGGCTCTCCTATTTTTCAGTTTTGGTTTATTTACAAATTTGCCATTTTGGCTCAAATCTATAAATACAAGTGTTACTTCTAGGTTTTGAGAGAGGACAAGTTTGAGAGCTATTTTGTGAGTTATCAAAGCTAAAGAGAGATAGAGCTCCCATTTGAGGGGTGAGTTCTTGTGAGGTTGTGAGTGACTTTCTAAGAAAGATAAATTGTGTGTGTGTATAACATTTGGGTTCCTCCATTTATCTATAGAAAGAAGAAATCCTCCTTGGTGGATGTAGCCCAAATTTGGGTGAACCACGGTATATCGTTGTTGTTTTGCTTTGATGATTGCTTGTATGTTCTTATTGTCTCTTCATTGATGTTTGGTTGATTCGATTGGGAGTTTGCACACTAGTTCATTTTGGGAACAAGGTCTTGGGTGTTTTCCGCACACCAAGTGTTTGATAAAATTCCCGAGTGAGTTTTATCGTCTTGGTCGCTAGAGATAGTCTTGCTTTAGCGCAACAAGTGGTATCAGAGCTTTGGTTGCATTGTTTGCCCGGTATTTTTGGTTCGAGGTTGAATCAATTTTGGCAATTTTGGCATAGCTTTTGCTTTTGTTCCAAATGACGGAAAATGTGGAGAGTACTCGAGAATCAACCTCTACGAGCAGAGGCTCTAAGAGATGGGATCCGAGTTATGGATCGAGTGGCTCAATGAAGACGGACATGAAGGCTTTTGATGAGAAGATCAATTTCGGGTTATGACAAAGACGAATGCGAGGCGTTCTTGTCCAACAGAGGTTGCAATTAGCATTGTTGGGGGTAGAGGGACGACCGGTAGGCATGACTGATGCCGAGTGGATTGACATTGATCAAAGAGCGTCTTCGTGTATTGAGATGCTTATCACGGATGATGTGTTAAATAATGTGATAGCGGAGACCACGGCTGAAGGCATGTGGGATAAGCTTGAAGAGATTTATTTGGGAAAGTCGTTGTCAAATAAATTGTTCCTCAAGAAGAAACTCTTCAAGCTTGAGATGAAGGAGGGTGAGGATATGATGAAGCATATCAACGTTTTTAATGCCTTGATAAATGACTTGAACCGGATAGACGTTCAATTCATTGAGGAGGATCGAGCATTGTTGTTGCTTGCATCATTACCCGATTCATACGAGCATTTTGTGACCACGCTCATGTTTGGGAAGTCTACGCTCCGGTGCAACGAGGTTGTGCAAGATATTCAATCTCATGTCACTATGAGAAAGAAGGAAGGTGGAGGTGACGGGTATTCCCATAATGAAGGCCTTATGGCGAGAGACGGAGGTGGGCAAAATGGCGGGAGGAACTCCAACCGGGGATTTAATGACGGTAGTAGGTCTAGATCGAGAGGTGTTGGTGGTAAAGGGCCGAAATGCTACAAGTGTCGGGAATGGGGTCATATGATCCGAGAATGTCCTTTGTGGAACGACAAGGTTAAGGGCAAGGTTGATTCCGAGAGGTCAACGGTAGCGAGTGCGAATTATGAAGATGAACTTGGAGAACTTCTCACAATCTCCAAGGTTAACTCTCTTTTCCAAGATGATTGGATATTAGATTCGGGATCGTCGGATCACGTTTGCTCCAAGAGGGAATATTTTGAGACTTTCACAGAAAATGGAAAAGGTTCCATGTCTTTGGCTAACGGAGAGAAGGTTTTCGTTGAAGGTGTCGGGACGGTGAAACTCAAGATGTTCGATGGGGTGGAACGCACTTTGGGTGGTGTGGCCCATGTCCCAAAGTTGCGAAAGAATTTGATATCCATTAGCCGTTTGGATTCCAAGGGTTGTCGGGTGTCGGTGGCGGGTAGAGTCTTGAAAGTCACACGCGGTTGTATGGTCCTAGCGAGGGGAGAGGAGAGAGAGGGGTTGTATCGTCTAAATCAAACTTCGAGGAAGATTGGGAAGCGGTGTGCACAAGTGATCGAACGTTCGAGGCATGTCTCGTTTGTGAACAAAGTTGAGACATTGGGTGCTAGCTTTCCAAGAGTAGATGGTAGTGATAGGAGAATACCTACTAGTGGAGGGGATGGATCGAAGTCCCCCTCCAGGGCCAACGGGTGATGTTGACCCGGTTTAGTTGCACACATGCATTGGCCGATTCGAATCGAGGAGGTGTAGAACTGTGATGGATTCGAGGTGTGTGTAGCTAGTTCAAGGAAGGTCGATGAGTTATTGTTTGCGAGCATTGGCAAACGGGAGTTTTTCGTGACAAAGACTTGGTATATCTTTCGAGGGTGAGATTTGGAGGGTATGAGAGGTGAGGAATTTTCCCTCTCATCCGTGGTTATTTCTCAAGGTGGAAGATGGTGTTGATGTGTTTGAATGTTTCGTGTAAAGAAGGTGTATGCTATATGTATTGTGTGGGGGTGTACTCACCGGGTTACATGAGGAGCGAGCTTCACCGTATGGTTACATGGGAAGCATTCAGGGGAGTTCTTAGTTTAGAACTTGGTTCCTCGGCGGGTGGAGTCGTTTGGAGTCTTGGAGTGAAGACTTGCGGTATCTCACTTCATGGTTGAAGTTTGAGGTGGCTTAGCGTCGGGTGGAGCGTATTGGCTTGTTAGATGTCGGGATGATCTTAGAGCGGATTTGATGTTTGCATTCCGAGTTCGGTTGGATCGTGAGGATCGCCTGGGGGAATCGCATTAGCTTGGTAGATGGTGGGACAGTCTTCAAGCGGGTTCAATTTCAGCATTCTAGAGATTGGTTGGATCGTCAGGATCGCCAAGGTGGAGTTTGTTGATTTTGGCTCTCCTATTTTTTAGTTTTGGTTTATTTACAAATTTGCCATTTTGGCTCAAATCTATAAATACAAGTTTTATTTCTAGGTTTTGAGAGAGGACAAGTTTGAGAGCTATTTTGTGAGTTATCAAAGCTAAAGAGAGATAGAGCTCCCATTTGAGGGGTGAGTTCTTGTGAGGTTGTGAGTGACTTTCTAAGAGAGATAAATTGTGTGTGTGTATAACCTTTGGGTTCCTCCATTTATCTATAGAAAGAAGAAATCCTCCTTGGTGGATGTAGCCCAAATTTGGGTGAACCACGGTATATCGTTGTTGTTTTGCTTTGATGATTGCTTGTATGTTCTTATTGTCTCTTCATTGATGTTTGGTTGATTCGATTGGGAGTTTGCACACTAGTTCATTTTGGGAACAAGGTCTTGGGTGTTTTCCGCACACCAAGTGTTTGATAAAATTCCCGAGTGAGTTTTATCGTCTTGATCGCTAGAGATAGTCTTGCTTTAGCGCAACAGTTACAACGTGGGACATCACTGGGTCAGCAAGCCCTGTTGGATATCAGATTATTACTATAGTATTTTATTATTAGGCCCACCTATTTTGGGCTTTAGTTATTAGACTTATTTTACTTTTTTCCATGTCCTTCTAGACTCTTCTATTAAGTAATGTAAATACCATAATGCGGCACCATTATTGGCAAGCCAATACATCATAAAAATCTTCTTGGTATCAAAGCCAAATCAAACCCGAAACTCATCCCTAAAAAACTAACCCTAGAAATTAAACCCTCGTCCCAAACCCTCGACCCCACTAGGTATGGCCAGTGTCCTCCTTCTGGACGATGACTCCTTCAATCCGGAGCCCTTAGCTGGATGGATCTCTCCTTAGCTGGGTTGCTTTTTATTCTGGTCAATTACCCTATTTCTAGCAGCATTTCGTAGACTCTTGATCTATCAGATCTGGCCGACCTAAATGTTGTAGCTGCTGGTTGATTCGTGGATTTTATTCTCGACACAATAGTCGATTTCTTTCTCTACTTAGGTCAACTCATTGTTGTTTATTTGATTGGATAAGTTAACCTTGTTCATCTTCATCTAGGGTTTATACCCTCTTGTTAATTTGGGATTTTATTTCCTCTTGCTGTTAGGTTTTATTCCCATGAAGTAGGCTATTAGTTTGCCTTTATGCAATGATTTTTTATGGTTTATACCCTTCTATGTTGCTGAGTTAGATTGATTCACTCATTGACAATTTTTTCCCCTTATTTGTGTGGATTTTATTCCCCTCTTTGTTGCTGAGTTTTTTGGATTACCCCATTGCCAATTTTTTTTGCCTTTCTTGTGCATTTGTTGGATTAAATTTGAGTATTTTTGGAGTTATGTCTAATTTATATGGTCCTAAAGAGGTTGGTCATACCCCACATACCTACTATCTTGGACACTCTACTTCCACTGCCACTATTAATTCAGGTGCTTCATCTGCTTTTCATGTTAAGGTTGTTAAGCATACTTGGATTTTGGATTCTGTACCTTCTCATCATATGACTAGTGAGCTATATTTTTTTACTTCTCCTACCACCCTTGTGTGTCGTAGTGTGTGTCTTGCGAATGGTTCACATGCTCTTATTCGTAGCAAGGGAAACATCCGTCTCTCACCCTCTCACTTTATCTTCGGTATTGCATGTTCCCATTATCTCTTTTAATCTCATATATGTTTGTCAAATCTGCAAAGATCTCAATTGTGTTGTCATATTCTTAAACTCGCATTGATATTTGCAAGAGCTAAGTTCGCAGATGATTTTTATCAGGGGATATGAGCGCGATGGCCTATACCACTTTGTGGATCCTCCTACCCCTACTACTTCTATTTTTGGACTCAGTGACTCTACTTCCAGTGAGCCCATTATTTTCGATGTTTCCTTACAAACTTTGCATTTGTGGCATGCCAGTTTAGGACATGTCAATTTTTAGTACTTATGCTTAGATTTTCCCTCTTTATCTAAGACTTGTAAAGACAAAAGGTTTACTTGTGAGACATGTGAGTTGTCTAAACATATTCGTACTAGTTATATTTCTCATATGAGTCGTGCACCTAGTATGCTTGATCTTATTCACTCTGATTTTTAGGGACCCTCACCTATCACTGCTTTATCGGGTCATAAGTACTATGTCACTTTTATTGATGATTTTTCTAGATGTACCTGGGTATATTTACTCAAACATAAATATGAGGTGTTACCTTTATTTTACCCATTTCCTCCAAATAATTAAAACACAATTTAACACCACTGTTTGTAACATTCGGTCTGATAATTGGGGGGGGGGGGGGGGAGTATGTTTCTGATGCTTTTTGTTCACAACTTAACCAAAAGGGCATTTTACACTAACTCACTTGCCCCTACACTCCGGAGAAAAAATAGGGTGGCGGAACGTAAGAACCGTCACTTAATGAGAATGGTTCGATGCCTTTTACTGGGTATTCATGTTCCTAAATCTTATTGGCAACTTGTTCTTCTCACCGCCACATTTATTATTAATCTTATTCCAAGGAAAGTTTTAAATGGCAAAACACCTCTTAACTCTATCTTTCCTACTCCCCCCCCCCCCTTTCCCTATATTACCTCGAGTTTTTGTGTATGTGTGCACTATGCTCAGGATTGGATCCCCTCACATCACAAACTTGATGATAAGGCCATTAAATGTATTTTTGTGGGCTATCTGGCCATGTCTAAAGCTTATAAATGTTATAATCCTCTCTCTCGACATATGTATCACTCTCGTAATATTACCTTCCATGAGGATACTCCATTTTATGGTAGTTCTATTACTTCCCCATCCCCACCTCCTCCTCCTCTTGAGGATGTTTCTCGAGCGGCTCGTCCTATCCCTTTATTGGATATGTCTCCCTCTCTTCCTGAGATAGCCCCTTTGTAGGTCTATGCTCGTCACCCTTGGCTTCCCCTGCCTCCTCCTCCTCCTATGGACTCTGGTACAGTTGATTCTCCTTCTTCACCACCCCCACCCCGCCTATTTCTATTATTCAGTCCCCCCCCTCCCCCAACTATTTATAGTTTTCAGTCCTGTTATTCCATTCGTGATCGTCGCCTTCATTCTCATTATGCTAACTCTTGTACCACTAATCATTCTATTCTCGAGCATCTTTCCTATGCAGGTCTTTCAGGGTCTTATCATATTTTTTAGGGTTGTCTTGACTCTATTTCTATTCCTCAGTCTTTGCATGAGGCTCTCCAGAATCCTAAGTGGGTAGCTGCCATGAAAACTGAGATGGATGCCTTGAAAAATAATGATACTTAGGAGTTAGTGTCTCTTCCTCCCGGGGAGAAACTTGTTGATTGAAAATGGGTGTTTAGTGTTAAATATTTGGCTGATGGCTCCGTTGAGCGATATAAGACTCGTCCTGTGGCACGTGGCTTTACTCATATTCTGGGAAAATATTTTGGTGCTACCTTTGCACCGGTTGCTAAGATGAATTCTGTTCGTCTACTTATATCTCTTGTCGCATCTCACTCTTGACCATTGCATAAATTGGATATTAAGAATGCTTTTCTTCATGGGGATCTGACTAAGACAATTTATATGGCTCCTCCTCTCGATTTTTGGGCTAAGGGGGAGTATGTGGTCAAGGTTTGTCATCTTTGTAAATCTTTATACGGCTTGAAGCAGTCTCCTCGAGGTTTGTTTAGCCGAGTCAATGGGGTGATTAACTCTATGGGATTATTCATATGCCAGTCCGATCATACTCGCTTTATTCGATGTCAGCTCGACCATCGGTGCATTATACTTTTGGTTTATGTTAACGATATCATTATTACCGGTGATGATCAAGAGGGGATTGCCCAGGTAAAGAAGGACATTTGAGTAGTTTTTTTATTTTAAGGACTTGGGTCCTCTTCAGTATTTTTGGGGATTGAGGTTGCGAGATCTCGTCGTGGGATTTACTTGTCACAAAGGATGTATACTCTTGATCTGTTACAGGATACAGGGATGATTGGTTGTCGTCCAACTTCTACTCCTATGGATTCGAATGTGAAGTTGATTGTTTAATTTGGGGATTTACTTTTTGAGTCATCTAGGCATCAGCATTTGGTTAGTCGTCTCATCTACCTGACCAACACCCATCCTGATTTGGCCTTTGTTATGAGTCAGTTCATGCATGCTACTCGCACTACCCATCTTGATGTTGTTCATCATATCTTGAGGTATCTTAAGTCTTCACCGGGTCTTGGTATCTTCTACGCTTCAGGAGACCAAAGGGGTCTCTCTTGCTTCACTGATGCTGATTATGTGGGATGCAGGACTGATAGGTGTTTAATTTCTGACTTCTATACTTTCTATGGTTCTCATCTCATATCATGGAAAAATAAGAAGAAAGATATGGTTTCTCGTTCTTCGGCAGAGGAAAAGTACTGTGCCGTGGCTCATGGTACATGTAAGCTCTTGTGGCTTTGATCGATTTTGGGTGGGCTAGGATTTACTGAGAATAGTCCTTCTGATTTGTAGTGTAATAACAAATCAACCATTATGTTTTCATCTGATTTGGTTCTTCATGATAGAACCAAACACATCGAGGTGTATATTCACTTTCTCCGGGAGAAAGTATCTATTGGCATCATTCATCCCTTCATCATCTCAGACTGCACATTCTCTCACCAAGGATGTTGGACCTTCTTTACTTCACTCATCTATTGGAAAGATGGGCTTGGTAGATATCTTCGCTCC
The DNA here is from genome assembly GCA_949130495.1 of Sambucus nigra. NCBI lineage: Eukaryota > Viridiplantae > Streptophyta > Magnoliopsida > Dipsacales > Adoxaceae > Sambucus > Sambucus nigra. The sequence goes on along the minus strand of OX422218.1, from coordinate 289,320,673 downwards.
TACTTGAGGGGAGTGTTGGATATCAGATTAATACTGTAGTATTTTATTATTAGGCCCACCTGTTTGGGGCTTTAGTTATTAGACTTATTTTACTTTTTACCATGTTCTTCTAAACTATTCTATCGAGTAATGTAAATACCATAATATGGAACCATTATTGGCAAGCCAATACATCATAAAAATCTTCTAGCCCCACCCGCACATGTTGACTAGGGAGCTTGTTACACATATGCACCTGCCCTACTAACTCACATACATAAACATATAGTTGTAAAGGTTTCAATAAGATAAATAGATATGACAATTCAAAATATATACAGTACCAAGGTGGATTTTTAAAAGAAAATAAAGACCACTTCTTGATTTTTAATGACCCCGTGTCTTAAACTATATAATTTGAAATAAGCAATGAAACAGGACAACTTGGATTGCTTGAAAATAATGTTGTGATATTGTGCTAGGGACATTGATGAATATTGACGGGAAAACTGACACTTGGAAGACTCGTAAGTGTTTCATGGAACTGGGTTTAAAGTTTGAGCTTCACTTGCCTAGTGAAGGTGATTCCTTTTTAATGTCACGTGCATGTTATCAATTGGTGCATTTTGAGAAGAAGTGTGAATTCTTGACTTCAATTAAGTTCTGATAAATTTACCTCAAACGTTTCTCGTTAAGATCGCAAAATGTTGTGTTTCGGGGATGAAGAGCCACGATTACCATGTTTCCTACAATGCATACTCCCACTTGCGTGAATACATGTGTAAGGAAGTGACTCAAGCATTAGTTGAGCTGAGTAATTTCCTTAAGAAATTATTCTCTAGAAGATTGTATGTATATAAGTTGAAGAAATTAGAAACGTAGATTCCATTAACATTGTGCAAACTCGACAGGATATTTCCTCCAGCATTCTTTGATATAATGATGCACTTGTCTATTCATCTAGATACAACCAAAGGGGATTGCCTCAATGGTTACCACCCACCATTGGTTTGCAAGTGGTCGGGGGTTCAAGTCCCTTCCCCCTCCCCCTCCCAGGGGCATGAACTAAAAAAACTATTCATTTAGCTATAGAAGCAAAGATTGCTGGACACAAGTTGATATTTAGTAAATGTTTTGAATAACATGTAAGTATGGCCAACATAAAATAGTTAGCACTAGTATATATTTAGATATACTGATTTTTTTTAGTTGGATGTGTGTTGGATTTCGTATGAACATGATAGCATCAATTTTTGGAAAGTAATGTTATTTGAGAAAAATATATAATTTAAAATTCAAGTAGTTAGATGTTTTAATTTTTTGTTAGAATGTATGAGGAATGAGAAAAAATGAAATTTTTAACCGAACTTGGTTGGGAAGTCAATTGAGAAATTCCCACCACTTAACGGGTAAGTTGTTTGATTAAAATTGATGGGAAGAGGTTAAGATTTCTCAAAATAGAGTTGATGTGGTTCTTTATGTGGGTGTATTCAACAACTCCCTTAAAAATGGAGACAAAAAAATTATAATTACTGTTCAAATGAACTGAGTAATCATATGTTATTTTATGTAGAAATATTTTAGCGCTAGCATGCTACGTGGATGGTCACAAAAATAGAAGACCATCTCCTTATTGAAGACTTATGGGTAATATATGAGCTAGCATCACTTAATCGGTGTGAAATGTGGTTAGTAATATACAAAAAATGTATTTTAAAGGTTACAAATTCTAGAAACTTAGGTCTTTTAGGGTAGCAAGAACTTAGTAGTCCACTTTTAGTTGTTTAATAGACTAATTCCGGTTGATGTTGTTCATTTGAGTCCTGCATAACCCCAACAAAAATGTGAAAGCTAACATGATACATAAGAATAGAAAGGCTTGTGTGTCAAAAAAGAATATGACAGATCTAAAGTTTTTCACTTGATTTTAACAAAATATTAACACAATAGAGTACTATCTCTATGATGTATTAGCCTATTTTTGGTGGGAATGTTTAAATGTATGGATCAAAGTTTTCATCTCAGCCAATTTCCTCATATTTGTAAATCAATATTTGAATTAAATACTGGTGAGGCGGTGAGATTCAAGATTTGGTGGGTGAAACTAAAAATACCCTTTCTAATTTATTATTTTTAAGTTCCTCATTTACATGTCTCTTGTTAGGTGGGTGTTGATTAGTAAATGGTTTATTGTGCTTCCATCAGAATACAACAGCCCTCTGGTTTCTCACTTGCTTTTGCGCTATATCTAATTAGTCTAGAAATACACGAAAAAGATGCATAGCCTCATTGGAGGTGGCCAATCCAGTTCACCTCTTGCAAGTTTTTGCCCAAGAAACCATATTTACTATAAAAGATTCGCAGTTTTGTTCTCATTTAAATACACTCAGGAAGTAGCTATTAACACATTTTTCTAAGGGTTAGGGCACCTTAATTCGTGCATGTCTTGTTTGGGTATGGTTATTTCAGGTTTCTGTAACGTATTACTCAATAATAATTAAGAATTTTTTTTAATTATTTCTTTGTTTGTACAATATCTTTTAAACAAGTGAACTCGTGTCATTTTTTCGTAATTAGAGATGGAGAGCACAGAACTTTATCAGAGAAGGTGTAAAAGTACCATAGTCATAGTTACAAGGTTTTATTCTTGCATTCAAACATGTGTATATACAACATATTTTTTTATTTTCACCCATCTTGATAAACCACTCTTACACGTATTCATAATAGAACAAACAATTTAACTAGCATATGAAGTCTAATTTTCCAGGTATCCAGAAGGTCCTATTTTAATTTATGGACTCAAGCATGTTAAGAATGTAACCAAGTAACAGTTTAGAATAGCAGGTATATCATTAGCATATAATTCCATACTAACAACTTATTTAACAACTTTACTGTAACTTTATTAAAAAATGGAACTTTAGACATCAACTATTATCAAAAGACAGTATGAAAAATTCGTCAACGACGAATTTACATAACATCATAGATACTGTTAGCACAATTTAAAGGTATTTTTAGAATATTACCTTGTATATCCATACAACATTTCTCATTTAATTGGCATGTAAGACAAATTCATATAGATCATTCTTGTCATTGAAAAAGTTATCATTGCATGGTCTATTCCGTGCTCGGATGGCATCTTAATTGGCTGCGAATTATCATGTGTCCTATACACATGGTAATCCACAAACATCTACTATCCCCGCCCCCTAATTCATTGTAATTAAAAACAGAAGTACTCCCAATTTATTCATTTTCTTCCCAACCACATGGGAAATGCATTCAACAGTTATAAAGCTTGGCCGAAAGGCGAGGAGTGAGGAGGACCTCCAATGGGGTTGCTTTGGGAATAGTTAAACCCGGGCTCTCAGTCATGTCAATTGGTTGATCTAAAGTGGTTGCAATATCAAAAGCATGAATAAGTCGAGCGAACGTAAGGTGAAGAACTTGGAGCGCAAATGACATGCCAGGGCAAGAGCGTCTACCAGAGCCAAAGGGCATGAGTTCAAATTGTTGGCCTTTTACATCAACATGTGCATGGATTGTTAGAAACCTCTCGGGTTGGAACTCTGATGGATTCGTCCAAACCATTGGGTCCCTTTGAAGCTTCCATATGTTCACTATCAAACGGGTGCCTTCCTTGACGTTATAACCCAAAACCGTGCAATCTTCCATGGCTTCCCGCGGGCCTAATAGGGGACCGGCTGGATATAAACGCAAGGTTTCCTTGATAACGGCCTGAAGATAAACAAGATTTTTAATGTCTGATTCATCAACTTGCCTTTCTAATCCAACATTGAGATCTAATTCTTCTTTTACCCTTTTCAACACAATAGGATTGTTCAGAAGTAGTGAAACGGCCCAGGTTAGAGTACCTGCTGTGGTATCGCTGCCACCTAAAATCATTGCCTGCATGAGAATTAAAAAGATCATTTCCCAATCCAAGTGGATTAACAAAATATAAACAACCTACAAATGGATTCTCTCAAGTCCATGTTTTAATATTTAAAATTCAACTCTCATTGATGAGTAGAATATTATTATATAAGTCAATTTCATGTAGAGTTAAATTGGTGTAAAGAAGATAATAGGACAAACTGAATTTCATCTAAACAATAATCAGGTGTCAATTGATTTTGATTAGAACTCCATATCTAATTCAAGTTTCAATATGCTTCTCGTACGAAAAATATAATTCCCTAAGTTAATTAGTGTTTCATTAGTGGTTTGCACATAAAACTTACCAAACATGTGGACTTAATGCTAGTATCTGAATCATACTGCAATCCTGAGAGCTTTTCTTCCTCTTGGAGGGACAACATTACATCTATGAAGTCTTCTTCGCCCTCTTTGACCCCACCGGATTTTCTTCTTTCACGATGTTCATCCAACCATCCTTTAAGCACAAAATCAAGCTCTTTGGCTGTCCTTTTCATATCCTTCTCATGTCCTTGCAAATCCAACCACCACAAAAACGGAAGTGCATCCGAAACCACAAAAATACCTATGAGTCGAAAAAACTCACTAATCGCCTTTTGGACCCGTCTATCCTCACCGTCGTCAGATCCCGCTCCAGCACCAAAATATATTTTTCCAGCAACCATCCTAACAACCACATTTAATGTTAATTCCTCAAACCACCCTTTTAGCTCGACGATCAATGGGCGGGTCCCATTTTGTTCCCACATCTTGTAAAGCTCCCTAATCCCCATGTCGACCTCAGATTGCCGGACATACTTGAGCATCTCTAGGCGTCGGTTGGAGAGAAGCTCGAGGGTGGCTATCTTGCGCATCTCACGCCAAAATGGGCTATAGGGAGCGAACCCAAACACTGCATAGTTGTAGCCCATGTGCTTTGCGGCTACTGTAGTGGGACGCGTAGCGAGTGCTTTGTCATTGATAGTAAAGCATTCTTTCGCTACCTCCCAACTGCTAACAACGAAAGCGCGACGGCTACCTAAGCGGATATTGAATGCGGGGCCATATTTGTCCGCCATGTATCCAAGTGTCCGGTACAGAAGTTGATCGCCGCCGCCTAGTAAATGGAGGTGACCAATAATTGGCCATGCACCAGCTGGCTCGGGAGCTTCTACAGTACTGTTGCTACTTTTGACACTCCTTTTCATTCCAAAAAGAGCATAGTAGATAAATATTAATGAAACAAATGGTGCCACTATGGATAATAGGAGTGAAGAATCCATGGTTTAGTAGTTTGATTAGCATGTGTGTCCAAACAATTTATAGTTACCTTTTCCACAGCAAATTCTAGTCGTAATAGGCATGAAGCATACCAGAACCTAATCAAAAAACAGTTTCTGGCAAGGGCATGCATGACTTTAGTTTTACTAATACAGTTTTTATTTGTTGAAGTAATAGTGTGCATGTTACTATGCGTATCCCGAGTTGCACATTGATTAGTTTCTTTCACAGACTTTATTCTATCTTAAAATTTCAGGCTCAAAAAATGTAGATATATAAGTATTATATTCGGAGTTCAAATGCACTGAACCATGGTCATGTATAATAAATATTTTACTTGAGTAGCAGCATGCTGCCTGCGTACCGTTTCCTTGTGCAAAATATTTCACTCAATGTAACAGTCACAAGAGTCCACTCATTCATAAGGAAAGGAATTAGTATTATATTAATTAGATTGAGTGAAATATTTAAAAGGCTACAAATTCCCCAAACTCAGGTGACTTCTGGGGGGGCAAGATCTAGTAGTCAACTTTGGTTAATTAACAATTCAGTCCTAATTCATGCTGTGCATGTTTCAGTCGCGCATTAGCACAAGGAAAAGCGTGAAAGCTATCTGGAAGTCCACTCAACCCAAACCGTTCTATCCATAGGGAAAAGAGAAATTAATGAATTTTATGGCTCGCGCACACAATAAAAATATAATGAACACAAAGACACAATATTTAAGGGTTTATCAATTTGGCTGTGTTTATTGCACACACAATAAAAGTATAATAACTAGAAAGATACACACACAAAAAGACATAATATTTAAATGGTTCACTAATTTGGATACATTTACTAATAACTCAGAACAATTAACAAATGAGTCACAATATAATATAGAACTCTCACAAATACACTCCAAATAAAAAATACATTGTGTCTTTTTCTATATATATAGATGTATACTCAAATACACTCAATTATACTGTTGATCAGGGCTGGTTTTGAGGGCTGGTTTTGAGGGGAGGCGAGAGAGGCGGCCGCCTCGGGCCCCGATTTTCGACGCATTTACATATATTTATAGCGTCATTTTTCAATTGTCCAAAAAACAATATGTTGAAAACTTAACGGACAAATATTTAACTTGTCGCAATTCCGAAAAATAAGTCGGCATCTTTTCGTTAAAAAAAAACCCGTACAATTTATAGATTAATAAAAAAAAATCTTGTGAAATATGGCCCTCCAATCAAGAATTCACCTCAGGCTCCTAAAATCTTGAGACCGGCCCAATTGTTGATGTTTTGTGTGTCTTCCCTCTATCGAATGCCATCTCTTTTATAGAGAAGATTGGAAGAACACATTCCTTAATTTAAGGAGCAAAATGGAGAGAGTGTGAGATACTTGCCAAAAGACATTGAAAGTATTTTGGATTTCTACTTTCTAACAATCTTCACACTGCCCGACTTTTGTCAGCCAAAAAACTAACAATTCCACCTTCGCTAGATGTGCAAAGCTTTCACTCAAACACGTAACCACTTGTTATTCAAAATGATCAAAGTAATCTCCAAATGCGCTCATAAACGACATGAAACCGAAGGGACCAAGAGGGACCCCCCCTCCCCCCCCCAAAAAAAAAAAAAACACTTTAAAAAATCTGAGAACACGTCGTATGTAAATGACACAAACACATATAAAAAAGTGTCATTAAAAGTGCAAATACAATTTATTGACTATTGTGGTCCCACAATCCCGTTTGCTCTCCAAATAATAAGGCACATAACCTCTCAAACTCACAAGAATTGTAACTGAAAAGTAGATCTTCATGATGTCAATCACTTTACTTTTATTAAACAACCACCTATTAATTATATACCAATTTGACTGGGTTTTACAAACCATTTCCTTTTTCCATATAGCAACCAAGTTTGAGAAGCTTCTCTTTACTGAAATCTCAACCCGTATATAGTCATATCATGTTTTTTATTTAGCCATTCTCCGTCTCTCTCTTTTATTAACCCCCCCCCCCCTTTGATCGATCGAAACTCCTGTACACATTTAAATTTGTGTACCAAGTTTGAACACCGAATTTTTGACATAATAAATAAATTATTTTTTAATTAAATTTTTTTTGTGGTATTTAAACATTTCAAGGAACCAAAATAAAAAAAAAACTCAATTTTTTTCATTATTTTTAAAAAATGGATAAAACTTTGGCAACTTTTAATTTAAAAAATTCGTCAAACTTCGCAATTTTTTTAAAAGCTGCGAAAGTTCGACCAATTTTTTTAAAATAGCAAAAAAAAATTTTTTGAGCTGATATTTTTATGAGTCCCTTGAAATGTTTAAATATCATATAAAAAAAATTCAACTCAAAAATATATTTTTTAATATTAAAAAAAATAGATTTGCACCAATAAATATGCAAATTTAGTATGCAGATGAGGCTACCTACACACAGTGGCGGAGCCAGAAATTTTAGGTGGCCTGGGCACCAGAGGAAATTTCCGGGTGTTCGGGGGCGGGAGCCCCCGAAATTTTTTTTTGAGGAGTAAATTAAAATTAACAATAATTTCAACAACTTCATGCCCAAAAAATAAAGGGTCAATTATTGAATAGTCCATACTATAAATATATATTTTTTAAAAAGGACACATATTTTTAGTTTAACTCATTTAGTCCCTCAAGCACTCAATATTCTCTTATTTTTAGAGGTCCGCGCCAACGGCACTTTTTCTCCAAAATATGTGGCAAATGACTTTTTAAAGCAAAATAAAAAAGCTTGGACTAAATGGGTATTAAAAAATGTTCGAGAGACTATTTGGTATATGTCCCAAAAATAAATACTACAAACTAATAACAACAACATTTATACTAATATTAAAAGAGGTAAAACAACACTCTGATATTGAAAGGGGTAAAACAACTGTGATATTTATACTAGTAATTACTACAAACCAATAAACACATTTATACTAATATTAAAAGGGGTAAAACAACATTGATATTTTCAGAATTTCATAATTTTAGCGATATTTTTAGAATCTCAGTATCTCAGCAATGTGTACATATTAAATAAATAAATAAATAAATAAATAAAAAGATCTACCTGGGCTGGCCTGGGCCTGTGCCCAGGTCATGTACAAAGTGGCTCCGCCACTGCCTACACACACGTGCGCGCGCACGCGCAATCAAATATGACCGTTAAAAGACATCTTTAATGTTTGTTTATATGTAACTATCACATGTTTCGTAGATTGTCAAACCGAATGAATGTAATTCAAAACTTACAATGCTTCTTTAAGAAAAAGAAAAAATACACTTACTTTATATAATTATGCCAGAGTTGTCTATTTGACTTTTATCAGGTTAAATTCATTTTGTGATGTATGAAACTCTAAAAATAACGAATAAATCCTAAAATAGGTGGATTAAATTTATTTACAAATTATTAATTTTTCTACTGTTGACAATTTTAAATTCTAATTGTTGATTTTTTTTAAACAAAGGCTTGGGGTAAAAAAAGAAATTTAGACAAAAATAAACAAATAATCATTATCTAGGCAAACAATTCAACTCCTCAATTATCTACTTTTTTCATTCACATCTTTCCTTTTAAAAGCAAATTTAATTGTCCCCTTATGTTGGTTCATTGTTGTTCGATTATTTATAGTAAAAATATTTATTACAGTAATAAATACAATTAATTAGCCAATATGGTAATTTAGTATTGAGTCATTTTTTAGTTATTAATTAAATTTATTATTTTGTCTTATTGAATCACATGGGAAATTCTTATAAAATTGATTTATTTTTCAAGAGGAAGCATGTCGAAAGTGAAGAGGCCCACATGCCGGTTACTTCTGAGTTTAATGTTCAAACTTCAGTATCCAAAGTATTTGAACACCGTACAATAAAATTACAAAGAATTGAAGTTATGGAGTTTGATATTAATAATTTGGAGCATGATCCTAAAAAACGTCTTAAAATATGTAGATATCATCGTGATATACAAAATGAGGTTCGACTAGCTTACATCAATTACAACCCATATCAATGCATTCTTCTAGAGTATCCTTTGTCTGGACTTGAAAAACATCCTCATCATTTCCAAGTTTCGTGGTTTACTATATTTCCATCATGATTGGAGTATTCTCCTTCAAAAGAGGTTGCGCTCTGGCTAGCTTGCTATCTTGTTAACAATGAAGGTGGGAAACATGCACAAAGTCCGCGACTCATTACCGTGACAACAAAATATAAAAAAAATTGGTCGCGGTCCTAATCCGTGACCCACAACCGTATCAAATTGGTCGTGGCCAAAGTCCGCGACCCACAACCGTGACAAAAAAAAAATGGTCGCGGCCCAAGTCCGTGACCCACAAACGTGACGAAAAAATAAAAATGGTCATGGACAAAGTCCATGACCATATTTAACTATAATTTTAAAAAAATGTATTTTTTTGGTCCAATCCTAAAACTGGGGGTCCTGTGAGTGCACCATCAGTTGCTACGTGTAACGTTTGACGCGTACGAGGTGTTATAAATATTTATTATTGGCAAAACAATAAAAAAAATCACAAATTACGAATCGAGAACGTTGTTAATAAACAAATATATATACCTACTTATTAACAAACTTATAAATATTACACGTCTTAATAATTCACAGACCAAAAAAAAAAAATTGGGCAGAGTTTCCTCTATTTTCCTGACATTCCAAAACCTGTAAATGTAAAACCTACTTATTATAAAGCCTTCACGGCCATAAAATTCAACAATCAAATTATAAAACCCTGCACGACCATAAAACTAAATAATAAAAGCCCGCATGGCTGACAAAATCCTGATTGTCCACAACATATAAACAATCTTCATGCTGTAGACCATTGCCTCCTTCGTTTGATCCGCGTACAAAAATCCTACAAATGATAGGATACATAAAAAAAATATCAGTAACCAAGTAGTTTTACAAAAAAATTAATCAAACTGAAAAATTGCATATATGAGTTAAAATTATCAGTAACCAAGTAGAAATATACAAATTATCGTCGTATTCTCAAACCGGGAGTCTCACGGCTGCGCGGTCAGTTCCTACGAGTAACATTGGTCCCGTGGGAGGTGTTGGCGCCACCCATGGGGCCGTTCGGGGGCTGTTTTGGGTTTTCACCCTCTAACGCCATATTTTGAAGCCTAAGTCCAGAAATATGCAAATTATCGTCGTATTCTCAAACCGGGAGACCCGCGACTGCGGGATCAGTTCCTACAAGTTACATTGGTCCCGTGGGAGGCGTTGCTGCCACCCACGGGGCCGTTCGGGGGTTCTTTCGAGTTTTCGCCCTCTAACGCCATGTTTTGCTTGAGTCTAGAAATATGCAAATTATCGTCGTATTCTCAAACCGGGAGTCTCGCAGCTGTACGAAAAGTTCCTACGAGTTACATTGGTCCCGTGGGAGGTGTTGGTTCCACCCACGGGGCAGTTCGGGGGTTGTTTCGAGTTTTCACCCTCTAACTCCATGTTTTTAAGCCTAAGTCTAGAAATATGCAAATTATCATCGTATTATCAAACCGGGAGACCCACGGTTGTGGGATCAGTTCCTACGAGTTACATTGGTCTCGTGGGAGGTGATGGTGCCACCCACGGGGCCGTTCGGCGGTTGTTTCGAGTTTTCACCCTCTAACGCCATGTTTTTAAGCCTAAGTATAGAAATATGCAAATTATCGTCATATTCTCAAATCGGGAGACTCGCGGCTGCGTGGTCAGTTCCTACGAGTTACATTAGTCCCGTGGGAGGTGTTGTTGTCACCCACGGGGCCGTTCGGGGGCTGTTTTGGATTTTTGCCCTCTAACGCCATGTTTTTAAGCCTAAGTCTAGAAATATGCAAATTATCGTCGTATTCTCAAATTGGGAGATCCGCGGCTGCGGGGTCAGTTCCTACGAGTTACATTGGTCCCGTGGGAGGTGTTGGTGCCACCCACGGAGCCGTTCGGGGGTTGTTTCGAGTTTTCACCATCTAACGCCATGTGTTGCTTAAATCTAGAAATATGCAAATTATCATCGTATTCTCAAACTGGGAGTCTCGCGGCTGCGCGGTCAGTTCCTACGAGTAACATTGGTCCCGTGGGAGGTGTTGGCGCCACCCACGGGGCCGTTCGGGGGCTGTTTTGGGTTTTTACCCTCTAACGTCATATTTTGAAGCCTAAGTCTAGAAATATGCAAATTACCGTCGTATTCTCAAACCGAGAGTCCCGCGGCTACGTGGTAAGTTCCTACGAGTTACATTGGTCTCGTGGGAGGTGATGGTGCCACCCAAGGGGTCGTTCGGGGGCTGTTTCGAGTTTTCACCCTCTAACGCCATGTTTTTAAGCCTAAGTCTAGAAATATGCAAATTATCGTTGTATTCTCAAACCGGGAGACTCGCGGCTGCGGGGTCAGTTCCTACGAGTTACATTGGTCCCGTGGGAGGTGTTGACGCCACCCATGGGGCCGTTCGGGGGCTGTTTTGGGTTTTCACCCTCTAACGCCATATTTTGAAGCCTAAGTCTAGAAATATGCAAATTACCGTCGTATTCTCAAACCGAGAGTCCCGCGGCTGCTTGGTAAGTTCCTACGAGTTAATTTGGTCTCGTGGGAGGTGATGGTGCCACCCACGGGGTCGTTCGGGGGCTGTTTCGAGTTTTCACCCTCTAACGCCATGTTTTTAAGCCTAAGTCTAGAAATATGCAAATTATCGTCGTATTCTCAAACCGGGAGACCCGCGGCTGCGGGGTCAGTTCCTACGAGTTACATTGGTCCCGTGGGAGGTGTTGTTGCCACCCACGGGGTCGTTCGGGGGCTGTTTTGGATTTTCACCCTCTAACGCCATATTTTTAAGCCTAAGTCTAGAAATATTCAAATTACCGTCGTATTCTCAAACTGGGAGTTCCGTGGCTACGTGGTCAGTTCCTACGAGTTAAGTTGGTCTCGTGGGAGGAGATGGTGCCACCCACGGGGCCGTTCGGGGGCTGTTTCGAGTTTTCACCCATTAACGCCATGTTTTTAAGCCTAAGTCTAGAAATATGCAAATTATCGTCGTATTCTCAAACCGGGAGTCCCGCGGATGCGTGGTCAGTTCCTACGAGTTACATTGGTCCCGTGGGAGGTGTTGTCGCCACCCACGGGGCCGTTCGGGGGCTGTTTTGGGTTTTCACCCTCTAACGCCATGTTTTTAAGCCAAAGTCTAGAAATATGCAAATTATCGTCGTATTCTCAAACTGGGAGACCCGCGGCTGCGGGGTCAGTTCCTACGAGTTACATTGGTCCCGTGGGAGGTGTTGGTGCCACCCACGGGGCCGTTCGGGGGTTGTTTCGAGTTTTCACCCTCTAACGCCATGTTTTGCTTAAGTCTAGAAATATGCAAATTATCGTCGTATTCTCAAACCGGGAGTCTAACGGCTGCGCCGTCAGTTCCTACGAGTTACATTGGTCCCGTGGGAGGTGTTGGTACCACCACGTGACCGTTCGAGCGCTGTTTTGGGTTTTCACCCACTAACACCATGTTTTTAAGCCTAACTCTAGAAATATGCAAATTACCGTCGTATTCTCAAACCGGGAGACCCGCGGCTACGCGGTCAGTTCCTACGAGTTACATTGGTCCCGTGGGAGGTGTTGGTGCCATCCACGGGGCCGTTCGGAGGATGTTTCGAGTTTTCACCCTCTAATGCCATGTTTTGTTTGAGTCTATAAATATGCAAATTATCATCGTATTCTCAAACCGGGAGTCTCGCGGCTACGCGGTAAGTTCCTACGAGTTACATTGGTCCCATGGGAGGTGTTGGTTCCACCCACGGGGCAGTTCGGGGGTTGTTTCGAGTTTTCACCCTCTAACGCCCTGTTTTTAAGCCTAAGTCTAGAAATATGCAAATTATCATCGTATTCTCAAACCGGGAGATCCACAACTGCGGGGTCAGTTGCTATGAGTTACATTGGTGCCGTGGGAGGTGTTGGTACCATCCACGAGGCCGTTGGGGGGTTGTTTCGAGTTTTCACTCTCTAACGAGTTACATTGGTCCCGTAGGACATTTCAAATGATTAATTAGATAGCTTTGTTTTATTCAAGGATTGGCCTAAATGTGACACCCCGACTAATTAAATACCGGGTAGCTACTCCTTTATTAAATTAATTCAAAATGCCAAGTTGGCTCAGCTAATAGCATCACTGTCGAAAATATTTTATTATTACTAACCACCTAGTATTTAAAAAGTAAGTTGCCAAATTTTAATTAAAGTCTGATTAACATGCAGTGAAAGATTTAAAGCAAGAATAATATTACCATTCACTATAACAAAAATAATAGAATAGCCATCACATGATATAAATAAATCCGGAGGAAAACTCCTCATAACAAACTCCACAGCTGAAATGAATAACTAAAAACTGAATACCGAATCAATACATGCCAAAGTCTGAAAAACTGAAATGGAAATGTAACTCTAATGGAACTGGGCAACATGCCCTAAAACTGAGGAATACTGAACATGGAATCCAAATGATAGAAGCGTCTAAAAGCAAATCCCTGTAACTTCCACAAACAGCTACAGCTCGTCATCTGAATGAGTATCCTATGCATGGTGTCCTTGTGGCTGGGCACCTAAAATGGTTTTACAAAAAAATAGATTTGAAAGCAAACGGGTCAGAGCACGAATGTGGAGATATTTTAAAAACCTGCAAGTGCTTTAAAAACATTTAAAACATTAAATGCAAAGTACATCTTAGGACGTGCACTCACATGAAATTCTCACCTCTCGTCTAACTGTGCACTCCTAACGTAAGTACCCGTCTAAAATGACACAATCCACTAGCTAAGTAACATCATATCTAGCTAGACTGTCATAGGTTCTACCCTTAATACTCGATTCCCATTAACATTATAACGTTCACAATTAAGTAGGGGCTTAACGTAAATTCAGGCTCTCACATAAAAGCAATACAACTCATTATAGAACATCCCTTTTTGTTATGCCATAGTTATACACACAATACCATATGAAAGTTCCCAGTTTATTAAGTGTATATTTTCCACAACATAAATATACAATATAAGCACCCCGAGATTAAGCTGCGGTGCACACATACTCTGCTATCCATCCCGGTACATCACGTACATAAGGAATCACGTATTCCGAATCTCGCAGGAATCGTTCAGATAACACAAATCACAAAACAGTGGAGGCGAACACAGTCACATCACATGGGTCACGCACATACCCGCGCTCCCACGATCAGCAGACTTATTAACATCCCAATAAGTCCTTCTCTGACCTATGTTCATCGAGGTAACCAGTCTAAATCCGGGCAACACAAGGATTAGAGGGCCCTAAGCGAATGCAAACCTCCCGTGATAGCAAGTATGGTGGGTATGTCATACACACAAATCATATAACAATACTAAGTAAATACGCATCTTAGTAATCACCGTAGTTTAATTGTAGTACTTATCACATTCTCGTACCAACTCAATATATATACAACTTATATAATCCCGGTCCATATTTATACGCGCCATAATTTATTCTCACGTCGTAGTAGGCACTCACGTCTCCGCTCATAATGTCTATTTGATTCGATCCACATTTATATAATTTGCTCTTCATTATATCCCAAATGTCCCAAGTATACTAATACACCATCAAAGGAATGTTATCTCTATCCTCGAACAAGTTTACGGGACTCCAAAAATCAAAACAGGCCAAAAAGGCCTAAACTGCCAGCTCGTTAGAAGTCTTGTTCGAACGAGGCTATTCGAACGAGATTTCGTTCGAACGAACTGGGCTATCTAAGGAGATCTCGTTCGAACGAGATTATCGAATGAACATCCCTCTCGTTAGAACCCCAAACTGTCAACTCGTTAGAAGCTCGTTCGAACGAGCTCGTTCGAACGACCTGGGTAGGTCTTCTAACGAGTGACCAGATTCAAGCCCAGAAATCCTATCTCGTTTTTCCATCAATTTTTACACCTCAAATCTCAACCAAAATTCGTCCCAACAATGTTTTAAGGTCTCCAATCATCCTAAAACATACTAAGGTCATATACTAACATCTTTTAAGGAATTAATACATCCTAAACATCATTAATTCATCAAATCTCTACCCTTTCCCCCAAATTTTCAAGAACATAAACCCTAGAATTTTAAATCCTCAATAAGTCCATTCTAGATCCGTTTTTGTTACATCCAACATATTTTAACATCAGAATAAACATCTCCATACTATTCTACATGCAATTTGTCCACAAAATTCAAGTCCTGAGTCCAATGAAAATGGGTTTTTATTTACCTTCCAAGAACAAATGTAAATCTTTCAATTTATCTAACATGGAAGAAACATTCTCTGAATTAAATAGAATTAAATCACTTGCCTCTAGTGTCTCTGAATTTGGTGTTGGTTTGATGAAGCTTTTCTGCAGAATTCCTTCTCTCTCTCTCTCTACAAGCCTTCTTCTCCAAAGGTGGCTAGGGTTTTCTTTGGGAAAGTTTTGGAAACCTAATCTGATAACCCCCGTAGCTTATTGGGTCATTAAGGGTTGGTTAGTGGGTTTAGTGGGTCTATTCCCAATCAGATAAAGACTCCTAATTTTCGTCATTATTAAATCCCAAAAATACAATATTACCAAACTACCCTTAATGTTGCCGGTATGGCCTAAAAATACCCCGGGATCCAAACTAAACCCCCGGCTAGTGTTTTCTGACTATCTCGACCCTTCCGGATGCGTTGGCGCACTCAAAATGACCATATGGTTAATAGAATTTAAATTCACTTTTATAAATAAAATAATTATATCCTGACGCGACTGTCTCACGCGTCCCAATAAAATGTTCAAATTGCCGTATATCAATCTCACGACAAATTTCATAATTCAACATTCATATATCATCATATATACTCAATATAGTCAAATACCAACTCACATCTCGCTAGTATTTTATCCGGATTAATTCTCATTTAATTAATTAATCCCAAAAATAAATATCGCCCAAAAATACGGGGTATTACACTAAATAGACCCCAAATACTAACTTTGACATGCGGAATCTTGAGATAAATAAAGAGAGGGTTAAAATATACATGTTCTAAGTGTTGTGAATGTAAAATCAGTCCACATATAACCACATCCTGAAAAAACAAAGCTATATACCACTTAGAGATGTTTTCAGTCCACGTGAAATCACAACCTGAATAAATCAGTTCCCGCATAGTAGATAGGTGTTCTCAATACATTGTTTTGAGTTTACATTTTTTATACCAACAATCTATATAAACAAAAAATATATACCAGTAATCTATATAAAGATAGACGGGAGAACCACTGTTGTTTCTATGGTATATATTGTATACAAAACTGATGTTTATATACAAAATTGATGCATGCCGAACTGCTCAAATGTATGTATTGTATCTACTCTCAAACAAAGTAATGATTTAAGATGCTATAACTGTCAACCATGACATTTTGTTTAGACATTTTTTCAAATAAAGTAATGATTTAAGATGATATACTTTAAAAACATAAGAGTAAGTGTGGTTATATTAAACTATTGTATTGACGATTTGTTAATACTCCATCCAGTCCACTCTTTAACAGGTGATATGATCAAAATTGGTAATTTACCTAACTAACATAAACCATAGCGTTGATCGTATGAGTGAATGGAATTTACCTATACAAACACAAATGAAAGCCCATATTGAAGTGACATCTTAGCTCACGTCTGGCGCCAATACACTTATTTCGAGATTCAATGTTCAGTAAATCTGAAAATACAAATAAAAGTTAATGTATAGAATAATCATAACAACCATACAATCTCTATATCGAATAATAATGCATTGTACTTTTGATTTTTTCAAAATTACACCAGATATCTGCAAATCAAAATGTTTACACCAAAGTACAGTGCATTATTACACCAAATATCTACAAAACAACCATATAAAGGTTTTATTGGAAATCTCTAATATACATTTCAATCGAAAATCATCATATCCAAAAACCTAAAAAGCTAAAACACAAATTAGATACAGAGTTTACCTAAGAGATCCAAGATTCTGAACCTAATAAACCAACCTACTGCTAGCAGAAACAGAGGGATAATACACATCTCAACAAAATTATACCAGTATAGTTATCCATGTTGGCCAATCTTACTCATTTTTGGCCAGCATGGATCAAAATGCAAGTACTGATTACTGCATTATAGCAAGTGCCAGGTTTGTGAATAAATCCATTTGTCAAAGAGTTACAGATGTTGCCATCTGGCATTATTCAAATTCCAGAGGAAGGGTTGCAGGCCATTATGTATGCATATATATACCATTATATATACTGTATATATAGTATATATATGCAGTATATATACTGGCATGCTACTCTGCAGTACACTGCATATATATATATATATATATATATATATATATATATATATATATACACGGTCGGTTCCTACGACTCACATTGGTCCCGTGCGATATGTTCGTGACTCTTACGAGACCTTTTTGTGTTCGTTTTGCGTTTTCACCATTCGATGGCATGTTTTTATGCTTCAGTCAAACTTTTTACAAATTTACGTCGTACACTCAAATCGGGAGCCCCGTGACTACGCGATCGGTTCCTACGAGTCGCATTGGTCCCGTGCGAGGTGTACGTGACTCTTACGGGACCATTTTGTGTTTGTTTTACGTTTTCACCCTTCGATGGCATGTTTTTATGCTTAATTCTAACTTTTTACAAATTTATGTCGTACACTCTAACCGGGAGCCCCGTGACTACACGGTCGGTTCCTACAACTTACATTGGTCCCATGCGAGATGTTCGTGACTCTTGCGGGACCGTTTTGTGGGTGTTTTAAGTTTTCACCCTTCGATGGCATCTTTTTTATTCTCAAGTCTAACTTTTTACAAATTTACGCCGTACACTCAAATCGGGATCCCTATGACTACCCATTCGGTTCCTACTATTAATATTGGTCCCGTGCGCGGTGTTCGTGACTCTTACGGGACCGTTTTGTGGCTTTTTTTACGTCTTCACCCTTCGATGGCATGCTGTTATGCTTAAGTCAATTTTTTTGCAAATTTATGTGGTACACTCCAACCGGGAGCGTCGTGACTACGCGGTCGGTTCCTACGAGTTACATTAGTCCCGTGCGAGGTGTTCGTGACTCTTACGGGACCGTTTTAAGGTTGTTTTACGTTTTCACCCTTCGATGGAATGCAAGTCTAACTGTTTGCAAATTTACGTCGTATACTCAAACCGGGAGCCTCGTGACTATGTCGTCAGTTCCTACAAGTCACATTGGTCCCGTGCGAGGTGTTCGTGACTCTTACCGGACCGTTTAGTGGCTATTTTAGGTTTTCACCCTTCGATGGCATGTTTTTATGCTCAAGTCTAATTTTTTGCAAATTTGCGTCGTACACTCAACCCGGAAGCCCCGTTACTACGCGGTCGGTTCCTACGAGTCACATTGGACCCGTGCGAGGTGTTCGTGATTCTTACGGGACCGTTTTGTGCTTGTTGTACGTTTTCACCCTTCGATGGTATATTTTTATGCTCAAGTCTATTTTTTTTGCAAATTTAGGTCGTACACTCTAACCGGGATCCCCGTGACTACGCGGTCGGTTTCTATGAGTTACATTAATCCCGTGCGAGGTGTTCGTGACTCTTACCGCACTATTTTATGGCTATTTTACGTTTTCACCCTTCGATGGCATGTTTTTATGCTTAAGTCTAACTTTTTGCAAATTTACATCATACACTCAAACCGGGATCCCCGTGACTACGCGGTCGGTTCCTGCGAGTCACATTAGTCCCGTACGAGGGGTTCGTGACTCTTACGGGACCGTTTTAAGGCTGTTTTACATTTTCACCATTCGATGGCATGTTTTTATGCTTAAGTTTATTTTTTTACAAATTTACATCGTACACTCAAACCGAGAGCTCCGTGACTACGCGATCGGTTCTTACGAGTGACATTAGTCCCGTGCGAGGGGTTCGTGACTCTTACGGGACCGTTTTAAGACTGTTTTACATTTTCACCCTTCGATGGCATGTTTTTATGCTTAAGTTTATTTTTTTGCAAATTTATGATGTACACTCAAACCGGGAGCCCCGTGACTACGTGGTCGGTTCCTACGAGTCACATGGGTCCCGTGTGAGGTGTTCGTGACTCTTACGGGACCGTTTTGTGCTTGTTTTACGTTTTCAACCTTCGATGGCATCTTTTTATGCTCTGATCGAACTTTGTGCAAATTTAGAAAGTATTCTCAAATCGGGAGCCCCGTGACTACGCGGTCGGTTCCTATGAGTCACATTGGTCCCGTGCGAGGTTTCGTGACTCTTACGGGACCTTTTTTCTGGCTGTTTTACGTTTTCACCATTCGATTGCAAGTTTTTATGCTCAAGTCTAACTTTTTTGTAAATTTACGTTGTACACTCTAACCGGGAGCCCCGTGACTACACGGTCGGTTCCTACGAGTCAGATTGGTCCCGTGCAAGGTGTTCGTGACTCTTACCAGACCGTTTTGTGGTTGTTTTACGTTTTCACCCTTCGATGGCATCTTTTTTACTCTCAAGTCTAACTTTTAGTAAATTTACGCCGTACACTCAAATCGGGATTCCTGTGACTACCTGTTCGGTTCCTACTATTAACACTGGTCCCGTGCGAGGGGTTCGTGACTCTTACGGGACCGTTTTAAGGCTGTTTTACGTTTTCACCCTTCGATGGCATGTTTTATGCTTAAGATTATTTTTTTTGTAAATTTACGTCATACACTCAAACTGGGAGCCCCGTGACTACGTGGTCGGTTCCTACGAGTCACATGGGTCCCGTGTGAGGTGTTCGTGACTCTTACATGATCGTTTTGTGCTTGTTTTACATTTTCAACCTTCGATGGCATCTTTTTATGATCAGGTCGAACTTTGTGCAAATTTAGAAAGTATTCTCAAACCGGGAGCCCCGTGACTACGCGGTCGGTTCCTATGAATCGCATTGGTCCCGTGCGAAGTTTCGTGAGTCTTACAGGACCTTTTTGTTGCTGTTTTACGTTTCACCCTTCGATTGCAAGTTTTTATGCTCAAGTCTAATTTTTTTTGCAAATTTAAGTCGTACACTCTAACCGGGAGCCCCGTGACTATACGGTCGGTTCCTACGAGTAAGATTGGTCCTGTGCAAGGTGTTCGTGACTCTTACCAGACCGTTTTGTGGTTGTTTTACATTTTTACCATTCGATGGCATCTTTTTTATTCTCAAGTCTAACTTTTTGCAAATTTACGTCGTACACTCAAACCGGGATTCCTGTGACTACCTGTTCGGTTCCTACTATTAACACTCGTCCCGTACGAGGTGTTCGTGACTCTTACGGGACCGTTTTGTGGCTTTTTTACATTTTCACCCTTCGATGGCATGCTATTATGCTTAAGTCTAATTTTTTGCAAATTTATGTCGTACACTCCAACCGGGAGCGCCGTGACTACGCGGTCGGTTCCTACGAGTTACATTGGTCCCGTGCAAGGTGTTCGTGACTCTTACGGGACCGTTTTAAGGTTGTTTTACGTTTACACCCTTCGATGGCATGCAAGTCTAACTTTTTACAAATTTACGTCGTACACGCAAACCGGGAGCCCCGTGACTATATCGTCGGTTCCTACAAGTCACATTGGTCCCGTGCGAGGTAGTCGTGACTCTTACCAGACCGTTTAGTGGTTATTTTAGGTTTTCACCCTTCGATGGCATGCTTTTATGCTCAAGTCTTATTTTTTGCAAATTTGCGTCGTACACTCAACCCGGAAGTCCCGTTACTATACGGTCGGTTCCTACGAGCCACATTGGTCCCGTGCGAGGTGTTCGTGACTCTTACTGGACCGTTTTATAGCTATTTTACGTTTTCACCCTTCGATGGCATGTTTTTATGCTCAAGTCTATTTTTTTTGCAAATTTACGTCGTACACTCTAACCGGGAGCCCCGTGACTACGCAGTCGATTTCTAGGAGTTACATTAATCCCGTGCGAGGGGTTCGTGACTCTTACGGGACCGTTTTAAGGTTGTTTTACATTTTCACCCTTCGATGGCATGTTTTTATGCTTAATTTTATTTTTTTGCAAATTTACGTCGTACACTCAAACCGGGAGCCCCGTGACTACGTGGTCGGTTCTGACGAGTCACATGGGTCCCGTGTGAGGTGTTCGTGACTCTTATGGGACCGTTTTGTGCTTATTTTACATTTTCAACCTTCGATGGCGTCTTTTTATGCTTAGGTCGAACTTTGTGCAAATTTAGAAAGTATTCTCAAACCGGGAGCCCCGTGACTACACGGTCGGTTCGTATGAGTCGCACTGGTCCCGTGCGAGGTTTTGTGACTCTTACGGGACCTTTTTGTAGATATTTTATATTTTCACCCTTCGATTGCAAGTTTTTATGCTGAAGTCTAAATTTTTTGCAAATTTACGTCGTACACTCTAACCGGGAGCCCCGTAACTACACGGTCAGTTCCTATGAGTCAGATTGGTCCCGTGCAAGGTGTTTGTGACTCTTACCAGACCGTTTTGTGGGTGTTTTACGTTTTCACCCTTCTATGGCATCTTTTTTTATTCTCAAGTCTAACTTTTTACAAATTTACGCCGTACACTCAAACCGGGATTCCTGTGACTACCCGTTCGGTTCCTACTATTAACATTGATCCCGTGCGCGGTGTTCGTGACTCTTACGGGACCGTTTTGTGGCTTTTTTATGTTTTCACCCTTCGATTGCATGCTTTTATGCTAAAGTCTAATTTTTTGAAACTTTATGTCGTTCTCTCCAACCGGGAGCGTCGTGACTACGCGGTCGGTTCCTACGAGTTACATTGGTCCCGTGCAAGGTGTTCGTGACTCTTACGGGACCGTTTCAAGGTTGTTTTACGTTTTCAACCTTCGATGACATGCAAGTCTAATTTTTTGCAAATTTACGTCGTACACTCAAACCGGGAGCCCCGTGACTATGTCGTCGGTTCCTACAAGTCACATTGGTCCCATGCGAGGTGTTCGCGACTCTTACCGGATGATTTAGTGGCTATTTTAGGTTTTCACCCTTCGATGTCATGTTTTTATGCTCAAGTCTAATTTTTTACAAATTTGCGTCGTACACTCAACTCGGAATCCCCGTTACTACGCGGTCGGTTCCTACGAGTCACATTGGTCCCGTGCGAGGTGTTCGTGACTCTTACGGGACCATTTTGTGCTTGTTGTACGTTTTCACCCTTCGATGGCATATTTTTATGCTGAAGTCTATTTTTTTTGCAAATTTACGTCATACACTCTAACCGAGAACCCCGTGACTACGCAGTCAGTTTTTATGAGTTACATTTATCCCGTGCGAGGTATTCGTGACTCTTACCGAACCGTTTTATGGCTATTTTACGTTTTCACCATTCGATGGCATGTTTTTATCCTTAAGTCTAACGTTTTGCAAATTTACGTCGTACACTCAAACCGGGAGCCCCGTGACTACGCGGTCGGTTCCTACGAGTCACATTAGTCCCGTGCGAGGGGTTCGTGACTCTTACGGGACCGTTTTAAGGCCGTTTTACGTTTTCACCCTTCGATGGTATATTTTATGCTTAAGTTTATTTTTTTACAAATTTACGTCCTACACTCAAACCGAGAGCCCCGTGACTACGTGGTCGGTTCCTATGAGTCACATGGGTCCCGTGTGAGGTGTTCGTGACTCTTACATGACCGTTTTGTGCTTGTTTTACATTTTTAACCTTCGATGGCATCTTTTTATGCTCAGGTCGAACTTTGTGCAAATTTAGAAAGTATTCTCAAACCGGGAGTCCCGTGACTACGTGGTCGGTTTCTATGAATCGCATTGGTCCCGTGCATCGTTTCGTGAGTCTTACAGGACCTTTTTGTTGCCGTTTTACGTTTTCACCCTTCGATTGCAAGTTTTTATGCTCAAGTCTACATTTTTTGCAAATTTACGTCGTACACTCTAACGGGGAGCCCCGTGACTATACGGTCGGTTCCTACGATTCAGATTGGTCCTGTGCAAGGTGTTCGTGACTCCTACCGGACCGTTTTGTGGTTGTTTTACATTTTTACCATTCGATGGCATCTTTTTTATTCTCAAGGCTAACTTTTTGCAAATTTACGTCGTACACTCAAACCGGGATCCCTGTGACTACCTGTTTGGTTCCTACTATTAACATTGGTCCCGTACGAGGTGTTCGTGACTCTTACGGGACCGTTTTGTGGCTTTTTTAGGTTTGCACCCTTCGATGGCATGCTTTTGTGCTTAAGTCTAATTTCTTACAAATTTATGTCGTACACTCCAACCGGGAGCGCCGTGACTACGCGATCGGTTCCTACGAGTTACATTGGTCCCGTGCAAGGTGTTCATGACTCTTACGGGACCGTTTTAAGGCTGTTTTACGTTTTCACCCTTCGATGGCATGCAAGTCTAACTTTTTGTAAATTTATGTCGTACACTCAAACCGGGAGCCCCGTGACTATATCGTCGGTTCCTACAAGTCACATTGGTCCCGTGCGAGGTGTTCGTGACTCTTATCAGACCGTTTAGTGGTTATTTTAGGTTTTCACCCTTCGATGGCATGCTTTTATGCTCAAGTCTTATTTTTTGCAAATTTGCGTTGTACACTCAATCCGGAAGCCCCGTTACTATGCGGTCGGTTCCTACGAGCCACATTGGTCCCGTGCGAGGTGTTCGTGACTCTTACTGGACCGTTTTATAGCTATTTTACGTTTTCACCCTTCGATGGCATCTTTTTATGCTCAAGTATATTTTTTTTGCAAATTTACGTCGTATACTTTAACCGGGAGCCCCGTGACTACGCGGTCGGTTTCTAAGAGTTACATTAATCCCGTGCGAGGGGTTCGTGACTCTTACGGGACCCTTTTAAGGTTGTTTTACATTTTCACCCTTCGATGGCATGTTTTTATGCTTAAGTTTATTTTTTTGCAAATTTATGTCGTACACTCAAACCGGGAGCCCCGTGACTACGTGGTCGGTTCTGACAAGTCACATGGGTCCCGTGTGAGGTGTTCGTGACTCTTACGGGACCTTTTTGTGCTTATTTTACATTTTCAACCTTCGATGGCATCTTTTTATGCTTAGGTCGAACTTTGTGCCAATTTAGAAAGTATTCTCAAACCGAGAGCCCCGTGACTACACGGTCGGTTCGTATGAGTCAGATTGATCCTGTGCGAGGTTTCGTGACTCTTACGAGACCTTTTTGTAGCTGTTTTACGTTTTCACCCTTTGATTGCAAGTTTTTATGCTCAAGTCTAAATTTTTTACAAATTTATGTCGTACACTCTAACCGGGAGCCCCGTAACTACACGGTCGGTTCCTACGAGTCAGATTGGTCCCGTGCAAGGTGTTTGTGACTCTTACCAGACCGTTTTGTGGGTGTTTTACGTTTTCACCCTTCTATGGCATCTTTTTTATTCTCAAGTCTAACTTTTTACAAATTTACGCAGTACACTCAAATCGGGATTCCTGTGACTACCCGTTCGGTTCCTACTATTAACATTGGTCCCGTACGCGGTGTTCGTGACTCTTACGGGACCGTTTTGTGGCTTTTTTACGTTTTCACCCTTCGATGGCATGCTTTTATGCTTATGTCTAATTTTTTGAAAATTTATGTCGTACTCTCCAACCGGGAGCGTCGTGACTACGCGGTCGGTTCCTACGAGTTATATTGGTCCCGTGCGAGATGTTCGTGACTCTTACGGGACCGTTTCAAGGTTGTTTTACGTTTTCACCCTTCGATGGCATGCAAGTATAATTTTTTGCAAATTTACGTCGTACACTCAAACCGGGAGCCTCGTGACTATGTCGTCGGTTCCAACAAGTCACATTGGTCCCGTGCGAGGTGTTCGCGACTCTTATCGGACGGTTTAGTGGCTATTTTAGGTTTTCACCCTTCGATGGCATGTTTTTATGCTCAAGTCTAATTTTTTGCAAATTTGCGTCGTACACTCAATTCGGAATCCCCGTTACTACGCGGTCGGTTCCTACGAGTCACATTGGTCCCGTGCGAGCTGTTCGTGACTCTTACGGGACCATTTTGTGCTTGTTGTACATTTTCACCCTTCGATGGCATGTTTTAATGCTGAAGTCTTTTTTTTTTGCAAATTTGCGTCGTACACTCTAATCGGGAACCCCGTGACTACGCAGTCAATTTTTATGAGTTACATTAATCCCGTGCGAGGTATTCGTGACTCTTACCGGACCGTTTTATGGCTATTTTACGTTTTCACCCTTCGATGCCATGTTTTTATGCTTAAGTCTAACTTTTTGTAAATTTACGTCGTACACTCAAACCGGGAGCCCCGTGACTACGCGGTCGGTTCCTACGAGTCACATTAGTCCCGTGCGAGGGGTTCGTGACTCTTACGGGACCGTTTTAAGGCTGTTTTATATTTTTACCCTTTGATGGCATGTTTTTATGCTTAAGTTTATTTTTTTGCAAATTTACGTCGTACACTCAAAGTGGGAGCCCCGTGACTACGCGGTCGGTTCCTACGAGTCACATTAGTCCCGTGCGAGGGGTTCGTGACTCTTACGGGACCGTTTTAAGGCTGTTTTACGTTTTCACCCTTCGATGGTATGTTTTATGCTTAAGTTTATTTTTTTGCAAATTTACGTCGTACACTCAAACCGGGAGCCCCGTGACTACGTGGTCGGTTCCTACGAGTCACATGGGTCCCGTGTGAGGTGTTCGTGACTCTTACATGACCGTTTTGTGCTTGTTTTACATTTTTAACCTTCGATGGCATCTTTTTATGCTCAGGTCGAACTTTGTGCAAATTTAGAAAGTATTCTCAAACCGGGAGCCCTGTGACTACGCAGTCGGTTCCTATGAA
The DNA here is from genome assembly GCA_949130495.1 of Sambucus nigra. NCBI lineage: Eukaryota > Viridiplantae > Streptophyta > Magnoliopsida > Dipsacales > Adoxaceae > Sambucus > Sambucus nigra. Next base: position 289,294,607 of record OX422218.1, on the reverse strand, counting down.
TCGCATTGGTCCCGTGTGTCGTTTCGTGAGTCTTACAGGACCTTTTTGTTTCCGTTTTATGTTTTCGCCCTTCGATTGCAAGTTTTTATGCTCAAGTCTAAATTTTTTGCAAATTTACGTCGCACACTCTAACCGGGAGCCCCGTGACTATACGGTCGGTTCCTACGAGACAGATTGGTCCTGTGCAAGGTGTTCGTGACTCTTAGAAGACCGTTTTGTGATTGTTTTACATTTTTACCATTCGATGGCATCTTTTTTATTCTCAAGTCTAAATTTTTGCAAATTTACGTCGTACACTCAAACCGGAATCCCTGTGAGTACCTGTTCGTTTCCTACTATTAACACTGGTCCCGTACGAGGTGTTCGTGACTCTTACGGGACCGTTTTGTGGCTTTTTTTCGTTTTCACCCTTCGATGGCATGCTTTTATGCTTAAGTCTAATTTTTTACAAATTTATGTCGTACACTCCAACCGGGAGCGCCGTGACTACGCGGTCGGTTCCTACGAGTTACATTGGTCCCGTGCAAGGTGTTCGTGACTCTTACGGGACCGTTTTAAGGCTGTTTTATGTTTTCACCCTTCGATGGCATGCAAGTCTAACTTTTTGCAAATTTACGTCGTACACTCAAACTGGGAGCCCCGTGACTATATCGTCGGTTCCTACAAGTCACATTGGTCCCGTGCGAGGTATTCGTGACTCTTACCAGACCGTTTAGTGGTTATTTTAAGTTTTCACCCTTCGATGGCATGCTTTTATGCTCAAGTCTTATTTTTTGAAAATTTGCGTCGTACACTCAACCCGGAAGCCCCGTTACTATGCGGTCGGTTCCTACGAGCCACATTGGTCCCGTGCGAGGTGTTCGTGACTCTTTCCGGACCGTTTTATAGCTATTTTACGTTTTCACCCTTCGATGGCATGTTTTTAAGCTCAAGTCTATTTTTATACAAATTTACGTCGTACACTCTAACCGGGAGCCCCGTGACTATGCGGTCGGTTTCTACGAGTTACATTAATCCCGTGCGAGGGGTTCGTCACTCTTATGGGACCGTTTTAAGGCTGGTTTACATTTTCACCCTTCGATGGCATGTTTTTATGCTTAAGTTTATTTTTTTGCAAATTTACGTCGTACACTCAAACCGGGAACCCCGTGACTACGTGGTCGGTTCCGACGAGTCACATGGGTCCTGTGTGTGGTGTTCATGACTCTTACGGGACCGTTTTGTGCTTATTTTACGTTTTCAACCTTCGATGGCATCTTTTTATGCTTAGGTCGAACTTTGTGCAAATTTTGAAAGTATTCTCAAACCGGGAGCCCAGTGACTACACGGTTGGTTCGTATGAGTCGTATTGGTCCCGTGCGAGGTTTCGTGACTCTTACGGGACCTTTTTGTAGCTGTTTTACGTTTTCACCCTTCAATTGCACGTTTTTATTCTCAAGTCTAAATTTTTTACAAATTTATGTCGTACACTCTAACCGGGAGCCCCGTAACTACACGGTCGGTTCCTACGAGTCAGATTGGTCCCGTGCAAAGTGTTTGTGACTCTTACCATACCGTTTTGTGGCTGTTTTACGTTTTCACCCTTCTATGGCATCTTTTTTATTGTCAAGTCTAACTTTTTACAAATTTACGCCGTACACTCAAACCGGGATTTCTGTGACTACCCGTTCGATTCCTACTATTAACATTGGTCCCGTGCGCGGTGTTCCTGACTCTTACGGGACCCTTTTGTGGCTTTTTTACGTTTTCACCCTTCGATGGCATGCTTTTATACTTAAGTCTAATTTTTTGCAAATTTAGGTCGTACACTCCAACTGGGAGCGCCGTGACTACGCGGTCGGTTCCTACGAGTTACATTGGTCCAGTACGAGGTGTTCGTGACTCTTACGGGACCGTTTTAAGGTTGTTTTACGTTTTCACCCTTCGATGGCATGCATGTCTAACTGTTTGCAAATTTACGTCGTACACTCAAACCGAGAGCCCCGTGACTATGTCGTCGGTTCCTTCAAGTCACATTGGTCCCGTGCGAGGTGTTCGTGATTCTTACCGGACCGTTTAGTGGCTATTTTAGGTTTTCACCCTTCGATGGCATGTTTTTATGCTCAAGTCTAATTTTTTACAAATTTGCGTCGTACACTCAACCCGGAATTTCCGTTACTACGCGGTCGGTTCCTACGAGTCACATTGGTCCCGTGCGAGATTTTCGTGACTCTTACGGGACCGTTTTGTGCTTGTTGTACGTTTTCACCCTTCGATGTCATGTTTTTATGCTCAAGTCTATTTTTTTTTGCAAATTTACGTCGTACACTCTAACCGGGAGCCCCGTGACTATGCGGTCGATTTCTATGAGTTACATTAATCCCGTGCGAGCTGTTCGTGACTCTTACCGGACCGTTTTATGGCTATTTTACGTTTTCACCCTTCGATGGCATGTTTTTATGCTTAAGTCTAACTTTTTGCAAATTTACGTCCTACACTCAAACCGGGAGCCCCGTGACTACGCGGTCGGTTCCTACGAGTCACATTAGTCCCGTGCGAGGGGTTTGTGACTCTTATGGGACTGTTTTAAGGCTGTTTTATGTTTTCACCCTTCGATGGCATGTTTTTATGCTTAAGTTATGTTCTCCCCCCGCCCCCCTGGAAGTGACAAGAAACAAATGCGCCAACAATACCCAAGCTATAGGGAACACAAAAGAATTAAAATTATGGGGTTTAGACATAAATAGGATCGAAACCCAAAATAATTAAAAAAATTGAATCAATGCATATTAAACCTTAAAATAAAGTTCATCATAGGTCTATCCATTACTTGTATATTTTGTTACATCCAACGCCAATCAGAACCTTCTCTATGCCAGCAGCGATGCAATTTCAGATTATGTTTGATAGTAGTTCGACCCCAACATCAATGTATCCTATGACAGTGAAAAAATAATTAATTTTTTTCAAACAATTATATTCAATTAAAAAAATGGTAGAACCAAAAAAACAAATTCAAAACCAAATGAAGAAAACCAGGGCTAGTTCTTTCGTCACTCACTGTCCCAACTTGACTCGTGGTAAACTTATTTGAACTGAAATTCGTTAATCCTCATTGATATTTTCTTTCACGTATATAAGGATTACTACTGAGAAAAAAATTAGATGCACACATATGGAGAAGATTACAATTGATTTTGATTACATTTCAAAATCCAATACTTGCAGAACAAAATTAACACTTACAGAATTCTTAAGGGTCTATTTGTTGCTTCTAACCCTTAACCCGGTCTCCACCTGTCTCCACCGCATACTATTTAGGGTGGCACGCATATAACCCCCAATAAAATCACGACAAGGTGGATGTAAATTTTTTTACTCATTAAAAATCCATTTAATTATATTTTGTAAAAAAAAATACACACACATACAATCTAGGTTTATTGGCATAATCTATACAAACACACACATACAATCTAGGTTTATTGGCATAATCTATACAAACACACACATACAATCTAGGGTTTATTGACATAATATATACATACACACACATACTATTTAGGGTTTACTAAACCCTAATATTTTTTTTGACATAAATCTATAAAAAAAACACACATACAATCTATACATACACACACATACAATATACGGTTTATTGATAAAAAAACAATTTATTTGTTCATAGTTACACACAAAAATATATATATACACATAAATCTATACATACACACAGATATAAACATAAATCTATACATACACACACATACAAACATAAATCTACACATACATACACAGAAATTAGGGCTTTAGACAGAAATAACGAAATCCAAATGAATCAATACATACCAGGGTAGATTTATGTTTGCAAATCCAAACGAAATCGCATGTGAATCGCTTAGCCCTAACAGCCTTACACTGGTATGTATTTTCGTTTTTAATAAGAAATTAGAAGCAGCGGGTAATTTTCATTTTTAACACCTGAACCTCATCACGGCCAAGAGCCGTGACCCCATGCACGTGACCAATAAAATGCAGAAAAAGTAGGGCTGGCTTCTTCGACCTGGTCACGGCCTCAAGACGTGACCCACCATGTGCGTGACCAACAAATTGTAGATGAGGTATTCTGGCTTGTTCGAACTGGTCACGGCCTAGAGCCGTGACCCACCATGCTGGAGACTTTTCCATCCACGCCTACTGTTTGAATGAGGAATGGTCACGGCCCATAGACGTGACCCATACCAAGAAATAGTCACAGCCCGTAGCCGTGACCCTCGATCAGTGATGCGCGACCCTTTTCATCAACCCTAATACTTGAATGGGGTATGGTCACGGCCCTTAGCCGTGACCCACACCAAAAAATTGTCACGGCCCTAAGCCGTGACACCCAATATGTGTACTCTCTTCTTCGTCATGCCATGGGTCACGAACTTGGGCCGTGACCCACCCGTGACCAAGCTTGGAGGGAATTTTGGCGCGTGTTTGGCGCCAAGATGGTCACGACCTGGTCATGGCCTAAGTCCGCGACCACTGTGGTCACGGACTTGGTTCGTGACCACTTTTCGAGCATTAATAATTTAGTGTGGTAATAAATATGGTCACGCCAAATATTGAGTGGGTCACGCCCCAAGTCCACGATCAGCTGGTCGCGAACTTGGGCCGTGACCCACTTGGCGTGACCATTCGCAGGATTTGGTGTTGTGATAGCCCCTTTGTAGGTCTATGCTCGCCACCCTTGGCTTCCCCTGCCTCCTCCTCCTCCTATGGACTCTGGTACAGCTGATTCTCCTTCTTCACCACCCCCACCCGCCTATTTCTATTATTCAGTCCCCCCCTCCCCCAACTATTTATGGTTTTCAGTCTTGTTATTCCATTCGTGATCGTCGCCTTCATTCTCATTATGCTAACTCTTGTACCACTAATCATTCTATTCTCGAGCATCTTTCCTATGCAGGTCTTTTAGGGTCTTATCATATTTTTTAAGGTTGTCTTCACTCTATTTCTATTCCTCAGTCTTTGCATGAGGCTCTCCAGAATCCTAAGTGGGTAGCTGCCATGAAAACTGAGATGGATGCCTTTAAAAATAATGATACTTGGGAGTTAGTGTCTCTTCCTCTCGGGGAGAAAATTATTGATTGAAAATGGGTGTTTAGTGTTAAATATTTGGCTGATGGCTCCGTTGAGCGATATAAGACTCGTCATGTGGCACGTGGCTTTACTCAGATTCTGGGAAAAGATTTTGGTGCTACCTTTGCCCCGGTTGCTAAGATGACTTATGTTTGTCTACTTATATCTCTTGTCGCATCTCACTCTTGACCATTGCATAAATTGGATATTAAGAATGCTTTTCTTCATGGGGATCTGACTAAGACAATTTATATGGCTCCTCATCCCGATTTTTGGGCTAGAAAGGAGTATGTGGTCAAGGTTTGTCGTCTTCGTAAATCTTTATACGGATTGAAGCAATCTCCTCGAGGTTTGTTTAGCCGAGTCAGTGGGGGGATTAATTCTATGGGATTATTCATATGCCAGTCCGATCATACTTGCTTTATTCGACGTCAACCCGACCACCGGTGCATTATACTTTTGGTTTATGTTAACGATATCATTATTATCGGTGATGATCAAGAGGGGATTGCCCAGGTAAAGAAGGACATTTGAGTAGTTTTTTTATTTTAAGGACTTGGGTCCTCTTCGGTATTTTTGGGGATTGAGGTTGCGAGATCTCGTCGTGGGATTTACTTGTCACAAAGGAAGTATGCTCTTGATCTGTTACAGGATACAGGGATGATTGGTTGTCGTCCATCTTCTACTCCTATGGATTCTAATGTGAAGTTGATTGTTGAATTTGGGGATTTACTTTTTGAGTAATCTAGGTATCAGCGTTTGGTTAGTCGTCTCATCTACCTGACCAACACCCGTCCTGATTTGGCCTTTGTATTGAGTCAGTTCATGCATGCTCCTCGCACTACCCATCTTGATGTTGTTCATCATATCTTGATGTATCTTAAGTCTTCACCGGGTCTTGGTATCTTCTACGCTTCAGGAGACCAAAGGGGTCTCTCTTGCTTCACTGATGCTGATTATGTGGGATGCAGGACTGATAGGTGTTCTATTTCTGACTTCTATACTTTATATGGTTCTCATCTCATATTATGGAAAAGTAAGAAGAAAGCTATGGTTTCTCGTTCTTCGGCAGAGGAAAAGTACTGTGTCGTGGCTCATGGTACATGTAAGCTCTTGTGGCTTTGATCGATTTTGGGTCGGCTAGGATTTACTGAGAATAGTCCTTCTGATTTGTAGTGTGATAACAAATCAACCATTATGTTTTCATCTGATTTGGTTCTTCATGATAGAACCAAACACATCGAGGTGTATATTCACTTTCCCCGGGAGAAAGTATCTATAGGCATCATTCATCCCTTCATCATCTCAGACTGCACATTGTCTCACCAAGGCTGTTGGACCTTCTTTACTTCACTCATCTATTGGAAAGATGGGCTTGGTAGATATCTTCGCTCCAACTTGAGGGGAGTGTTGGATATCAGATTAATACTGTAGTATTTTATTATTAGGCCCACCTATTTGGGGCTTTAGTTATTAGACTTATTTTACTTTTTACCATGTTCTTCTAAACTATTCTATTGAGTAATGTAAATACCATAATATGGAACCATTATTGGCAAGCCGATACATCATAAAAATCTTCTAGCCCCACCCGCACATGTTGACTAGGGAGCTTGTTACACATATGCACCTGCCCTACTAACTCACATACTTAAAACATATAGTTGTAAAGGTTTCAATAAGATAAATAGATATGACAATTCAAAATATGTACAGTACCAAGGTGGATTTTTAAAAGAAAATAAATCCCACTTATTGATTTTTAATGACCCCGTGTCTTAAACTATATAATTTGAAATAAGCAATGAAACAGGACAACTTGGATTGCTTGAAAAGAATGTTGTGATATTGTCCTAGGGACATTGATGAATATTGACGGGAAAACTGACACTTGGAAGACTCGTAAGTGTTTCATGGAATTGGGTTTAAAGTTTGAGCTTCATTTGCCTAGTGAAGGTGATTCCTTTTTAATGTCACGTGCATGTTATCAATTGGTGCATTTTGAGAAGAAGTGTGAATTCTTGACTTCAATTAAGTTCTGATAGATTTGCCTCAAACGTTTCTCATTAAGATGGCAAAATGTTGTGTTTCGGGGATGAAGAGCCACGATTACCATGTTTCCTACAATGCATACTCCCACTTGCGTGAATACATGTGTAAGGAAGTGACTCAAGCATTAGTTGAGCTGAGTAATTTCCTTAAGCAATTATGCTCTAGAAGATTGTATGTATATAAGTTGAAGAAATTAGAAACGGAGATTCCATTAACATTGTGCAAACTCGACCGAATATTTCTTCCAGCATTCTTTGATATAATGATGCACTTATCTATTCATCTAGATACAACCAAAGGGGATTGCCTCAATGGTTACCACCCACCATTGGTTTGCAAGTGGTCGGGGGTTCAAGTCCCTTCCCCTCCCCCTCCCAGGGGCATGAACTAAAAAAACAAAAAAACTATTCATTTAGCTATAGAAGCAAAGATTGCTGGACACAAATTGATATTTAGTAAATGTTTTGAATAACATGTAAGTATGGTCAACATAAAATAGTTAGCAATAGTATATATTTAGATATACTAATTTTTTTAGTTGGATGTGTGCTGGATTTTGTATGAACATGATAGCATCAATTTTTGGAAAGTAATGTTATTTGAGAAAAATATATAATTTAAAATTCAAGTAGTTAGATGTTTTAATTTTTTGTTAGAATGTATGAGGAATGAGAAAAATTGAAATTTTTAACCGAACTTGGTTGGGAAGTCATTTGAGAAATTCCCACCACTTAACGGGTAAGTTGTTTGATTAAAATTGATGGGAAGAGGTTAAGATTTCTCAAAATAGAGTTGATGTGGTTCTTTATGTGGGTGTATTCAACAACTACCTTAAAAATGGAGACAAAAAAATTATAATTACTGTTCAAATGAACTGAGTAATCATATGTTATTTTATGTAGAAATATTTTAGCACTAGCATGCTACGTGGATGGTCACAAAAATAGAAGACCATATCCTTATTGAAGGCTTATGGGTAATATATGAGCTAGCATCACTTAATCGGTGTGAAATGTGGTTATGTGTTTAGTAATATACAAAAAATGTATTTTAAAGGTTACAAATTCTAGAAACTTAGGTCTTTTAGGGTAGCAAGAACTTAGTAGTCCACTTTTAGTTGTTTAATAGAGTAATTTCGGTTGATGTTGTACATTTGAGTCCTGCATAACCCCAACAAAAACGTGAAAGCTAACATGATACATAAGAATAGAAAGACCTATGTGTCAAAAAAGAATAGAGAGATCTAAAATTTTTCACTTGATTTTAACAAAATATTAACACAATAGAGTACTATCTCTATGATGTATTAGCCTATTTTTAATGGGAATGTTTAAATGTATGGATCAAAGTTTTCATCTCAGCCAATTTCCTCATATTTGTAAATATATATTCGAATTAAATACCGGTGAGGCAGTGAGATTCAAGATTTAGTTGGTGAAACTAAAAATACCCTTTCTAATTTATTATTTTTAAGTTCCTCATTTACATGTCTCTTGTTAGGTGGGTGTTGATTAGTATATGGTTTATTGTGCTTCCATCAGAATACAACAACCCTCTGGTTTCTCACTTGCTTTTGCGCTATATCCAATTAGTCTAGAAATACACGAAAAAGATGCATAGCCTCATTGGAGGTGGCCAATCCAGTTCACCTCTTGCAAGTTTTTTCCCAAGAAACCATATTTACTATAAAAGATTCGCAGTTTTGTTCTCATTTAAATACACTCAGGAAGTAGCTATTAACACATTTTTCTAAGGGTTAGGACACCTTAATCGCAACCCAATCTGCGATTCTTCCATTGTTTTCACACAAGATCAATTCGTGCATGTCCTGTTTGGGTATGGTTATTTCAGGTTTGTGTAACGTATTACTCAATAATAATTAAGAAAAAAAATTAATTATTTCTTTGTTTGTACAATATCTTTTAAACAAGTGAACTCGTGTCATTTTTTCGTAATTAGAGATGGAGAGCACAGAACTTTAGCAGAGAAGGTGTAAAAGTACCATAGTCATAGTTACAAGATTTTATTCTTGCATTCAAACATGTGTACATACAACATATTTTTTTATTTTCACCCATCTTGATAAACCACTCTTACACGTATTCATAACATAACAAACAATTTAACTAGCATATGAAGTCTAATTTTCCAGGTATCCAGAAGGTCCTATTTTAATTTATGGCCTCAAGCATGTTAAGAATGTAACCAAGTAACAGTTTAGAATAGCAGGTATATCATTAGCATATAATTCCATACTAACAACTTATTTAACAACTTTACTGCAACTTTATTAAAAAATGGAACTTTAGACATCAACTATTATCAAAAGACATTATGAAAAATTCGTCAACGACGAATTTACATAACATCATAGATACTGTTAGCACAATTTAAAGGTATTTTTAGAATATTACCTTGTATATCCATACAACATTTCTCATTTAATTGGCATGTAAGACAAATTCATATAGATCATTCTTGTCATTGAAAAAGTTATCATTGCATGGTCTATTCCGTGCTCGGATGGCATCTTAATTGGTTGCGAATTATCATGTGTCCTATACACATGGTAATCCACAAACATCTACTATCCCCGCCCCCTAATTCATTGTAATTAAAAACAAAAGTACTCCCAATTTATTCATTTTCTTCCCAACCACATGGGAAATGCATTCAACAGTTATAAAGCTTGGCCGAAAGGCGAGGAGTGAGGAGGACCTCCAATGGGGTTGCTTTGGGAATAGTTAAACCCGGGCTCTCAGTCATGTCAATTGGTTGATCTAAAGTGGTTGCAATATCAAAAGCATGAATAAGTCGAGCGAACGTAAGGTGAAGAACTTGGAGCGCAAATGACATGCCAGGGCAAGAGCGTCTACCAGAGCCAAAGGGCATGAGTTCAAATTGTTGGCCTTTTACATCAACATGTGCATGGCTTGTTAGAAACCTCTCGGGTTGGAACTCTGATGGATTCGTCCAAACCATTGGGTCCCTTTGAAGCTTCCATATGTTCACTATCAAACGGGTGCCTGCCTTGACGTTATAACCCAAAACTGTGCAATCTTCCATGGCTTCCCGCGGGCCTAATAGGGGACCGGCTGGATATAAACGCAAGGTTTCCTTGATAACGGCCTGAAGATAAACAAGATTTTTAATGTATGATTCATCAACTTGCCTTTCTAATCCAACATTGAGATCTAATTCTTCTTTTACCCTTTTCAACACAATAGGATTGTTCAGAAGTAGTGAAACGGCCCAGGTTAGAGTACCTGCTGTGGTATCGCTGCCACCTAAAATCATTGCCTGCATGAGAATTAAAAAGATCATTTCCCAATCCAAGTGGATTAACAAAATATAAACAACCTACAAATGGATTCTCTCAAGTCCATGTTTTAATATTTAAAATTCAACTCTCATTGATGAGTAGAATATTATTATATAAGTCAATTTCATGTAGAGTTAAATTGGTGTAAAGAAGATAATAGGACAAACTGAATTTCATCTAAACAATAATCAGGTGTCAATTGATTTTGATTAGAACTCCATATCTAATTCAAGTTTCAATATGCTTCTCGTACGAAAAATATAATTCCCTAAGTTAATTAGTGTTTCATTAGTGGTTTGCACATAAAACTTACCAAACATGTGGACTTAATGCTAGTATCTGAATCATACTGCAATCCTGAGAGCTTTTCTTCCTCTTGGAGGGACAACATTACATCTATGAAGTCTTCTTCGCCCTCTTTGACCCCACCGGATTTTCTTCTTTCACGATGTTCATCCAACCATCCTTTGAGCACAAAATCAAGCTCTTTGGCTGTCCTTTTCATATCCTTCTCATGTCCTTGCAAATCCAACCACCACAAAAACGGAAGTGCATCCGAAACCACAAAAATACCTATGAGTCGAAAAAACTCACTAATCGCCTTTTGGACCCGTCTAGCCTCACCGTCGTCAGATCCCGCTCCAGCACCAAAATATATTTTTCCAGCAACCATCCTAACAACCACATTTAATGTTAATTCCTCAAACCACCCTTTTAGCTCGACGATCAATGGGCGGGTCCCATTTTGTTCCCGCATCTTGTAAAGCTCCCTAATCCCCATGTCGACCTCAGATTGCCGGACATACTTGAGCATCTCTAGGCGTCGGTTGGAGAGAAGCTCGAGGGTGGCTATCTTGCGCATCTCACGCCAAAATGGGCTATAGGGAGCGAACCCAAACACTGCATAGTTGTAGCCCATGTGCTTTGCGGCTACTGTAGTGGGACGCGTAGCGAGTGCTTTGTCATTGACAGTAAAGCATTCTTTCGCTACCTCCCAACTGCTAACAACGAAAGCGCGACGGCTACCTAAGCGGATATTGAATGCGGGGCCATATTTGTCCGCCATGTATCCAAGTGTCCGGTACAGAAGTTGATCGCCGCCGCCTAGTAAATGGAGGTGACCAATAATTGGCCATGCACCAGCTGGCTCGGGAGCTTCTACAGTACTGTTGCTACTTTTGACACTCCTTTTCATTCCAAAAAGAGCATAGTAGATAAATATTAATGAAACAAATGGTGCCACTATGGATAATAGGAGTGAAGAATCCATGGTTTAGTAGTTTGATTAGCATGTGTGTCCAAACAATTTATAGTTACCTTTTCCACAGCAAATTCTAGTCGTAATAGGCATGAAGCATACCAGAACCTAATCAAAAAACAGTTTCTGGCAAGGGCATGCATGACTTTAGTTTTACTAATACAGTTTTTATTTGTTGAAGTAATAGTGTGCATGTTACTATGCGTATCCCCAGTTGCACATTGATTAGTTTCTTTCACAGACTTTATTCTATCTTAAAATTTCAGGCTCAAAAAATGTAGATATATAAGTATTATATTCGGAGTTCAAATGCACTGAACCATGGTCATGTATAATAAATATTTTACTTGAGTAGCAGCATGCTGCCTGCGTACCGTTTCCTTGTGCAAAATATTTCACTCAATGTAACAGTCACAAGAGTCCACTCATTCATAAGGAAAGGAATTAGTATTATATTAATTAGATTGAGTGAAATATTTAAAAGGCTACAAATTCCCCAAACTCAGGTGACTTCTGGGGGGGCAAGATCTAGTAGTCAACTTTGGTTAATTAACAATTCAGTCCTAATTCATGCTGTGCATGTTTCAGTCGCGCATTAGCACAAGGAAAAGCGTGAAAGCTATCTGGGAGTCCACTCAACCCAAACCGTTCTATCCATAGGGAAAAGAGAAATTAATGAATTTTATGGCTCGCGCACACAATAAAAATATAATGAACACAAAGACACAATATTTAAGGGTTTATCAATTTGGCTGTGTTTATTGCACACACAATAAAAGTATAATAACTAGAAAGATACACACACAAAAAGACATAATATTTAAATGGTTCACTAATTTGGATACATTTACTAATAACTCAGAACAATTAACAAATGAGTCACAATATAATATAGAACTCTCACAAATACACTCCAAATAAAAAATACATTGTGTCTTTTTCTATATATATAGATGTATACTCAAATACACTCAATTATACTGTTGATCAGGGCTGGTTTTGAGGGCTGGTTTTGAGGGGAGGCGAGAGAGGCGGCCGCCTCGGGCCCCGATTTTCGACGCATTTACATATATTTATAGCGTCATTTTTCAATTGTCCAAAAAACAATATGTTGAAAACTTAACGGACAAATATTTAACTTGTCGCAATTCCGAAAAATAAGTCGGCATCTTTTCGTTAAAAAAAAACCCGTACAATTTATAGATTAATAAAAAAAAATCTTGTGAAATATGGCCCTCCAATCAAGAATTCACCTCAGGCTCCTAAAATCTTGAGACCGGCCCAATTGTTGATGTTTTGTGTGTCTTCCCTCTATCGAATGCCATCTCTTTTATAGAGAAGATTGGAAGAACACATTCCTTAATTTAAGGAGCAAAATGGAGAGAGTGTGAGATACTTGCCAAAAGACATTGAAAGTATTTTGGATTTCTACTTTCTAACAATCTTCACACTGCCCGACTTTTGTCAGCCAAAAAACTAACAATTCCACCTTCGCTAGATGTGCAAAGCTTTCACTCAAACACGTAACCACTTGTTATTCAAAATGATCAAAGTAATCTCCAAATGCGCTCATAAACGACATGAAACCGAAGGGACCAAGAGGGACCCCCCCTCCCCCCCCCAAAAAAAAAAAAAACACTTTAAAAAATCTGAGAACACGTCGTATGTAAATGACACAAACACATATAAAAAAGTGTCATTAAAAGTGCAAATACAATTTATTGACTATTGTGGTCCCACAATCCCGTTTGCTCTCCAAATAATAAGGCACATAACCTCTCAAACTCACAAGAATTGTAACTGAAAAGTAGATCTTCATGATGTCAATCACTTTACTTTTATTAAACAACCACCTATTAATTATATACCAATTTGACTGGGTTTTACAAACCATTTCCTTTTTCCATATAGCAACCAAGTTTGAGAAGCTTCTCTTTACTGAAATCTCAACCCGTATATAGTCATATCATGTTTTTTATTTAGCCATTCTCCGTCTCTCTCTTTTATTAACACCCCCCTCCCCCCCTTGATCGATCGAAACTCCTGTACACATTTAAATTTGTGTACCAAATTTGAACACTGAATTTTTGACATAATAAATAAATTATTTTTTAATTAAATTTTTTTTGTGGTATTTAAACATTTCAAGGAACCAAAATAAAAAAAAAACTCAATTTTTTTCATTATTTTTAAAAAATGGATAAGACTTTGGCAACTTTTAATTTAAAAAATTGGTCAAACTTCGCAATTTTTTAAAAAGCTGCGAAAGTTCGACCGATTTTTTTAAAATAGCAAAAAAAAAAATTTTGAGCTGATATTTTTATGAGTCCCTTGAAATGTTTAAATATTATATAAAAAAAATTCAACTCAAAAATATATTTTTTAATATTTAAAAAAAATAGATTTGCACCAATAAATATGCAAATTTAGTATGCAGATGAGGGTACCTACACACAGTGGCGGAGCCAGAAATTTTAGGTGGCCTGGGCACCAGAGGAAATTTCCGGGTGTTCGGGGGCGGGAGCCCCCGAAATTTTTTTTTGAGGAGTAAATTAAAATTAACAATAATTTCAACAACTTCATGCCCAAAAAATAAATGGTCAATTATTGAATAGTCCCTACTATAAATATATATTTTTTAAAAAGGACACATATTTTTAGTTTAACTCATTTAGTCACTCAAGCACTCAATATTCTCTTATTTTTAGAGGTCCGCGCCAACGGCACTTTTTCTCCAAAATATGTGGCAAATGACTTTTTAAAGCAAAATAAAAAAGCTTGGACTAAATGGGTATTAAAAAATGTTCGAGAGACTATTTGGTATATGTTCCAAAAATAAATACTACAAACTAATAACAACAACATTTATACTAATATTAAAAGAGGTAAAACAACACTCTGATATTGAAAGGGGTAAAACAACTGTGATATTTATACTAGTAATTACTACAAACCAATAAACACATTTATACTAATATTAAAAGGGGTAACACAACATTGATATTTTCAGAATTTCATAATTTTAACGATATTTTTAGAATCTCAGTATCTCAGTAATGTGTACATATTAAATAAATAATAATAAAAAAAAAAGCTCTACCTGGGCTGGCCTGGGCCTGTGCCCAGGTCATGTACAAAGTGGCTCCGCCACTGCCTACACACACGTGTGCGCGCACGCGCAATCAAATATGACCATTAAAAGACATCTTTAATGTTTGTTTATATGTAACAATCACATGTTTCGTAGATTGTCAAACCGAATGAATGTAATTCAAAACTTACAATGCTTCTTTAAGAAAAAGAAAAAATACACTTACTTTATATAATTATGCCAGAGTTGTCTATTTGACTTTTATCAGGTTAAATTCATTTTGTGATGTATGAAACTCTAAAAATAACGAATAAATCCTAAAATAGGTGGATTAAATTTATTTACAAATTATTAATTTTTCTACTGTTGACAATTTTAAATTCTAATTGTTGATTTTTTTTAAACAAAGGCTTGGGGTAAAAAAAGAAATTTAGACAAAAATAAACAAACAATCATTATCTAGGCAAACAATTCAACTCCTCAATTATCTACTTTTTTCATTCACATCTTTCCTTTTAAAAGCAAATTTAATTGTCCCCTTATGTTGGTTCATTGTTGTTCTATTATTTATAGTAAAAATATTTATTACAGTAATAAATACAATTAATTAGCCAATATGGTAATTTAGTATTGAGTCATTTTTTAGTTATTAATTAAATTTATTATTTTGTCTTATTGAATCACATGGGAAATTCTTATAAAATTGATTTATTTTTCAAGAGGAAGCATGTCGAAAGTGAAGAGGCCCACATGCCGGTTACTTTTGAGTTTAATGTTCAAACTTCAGTATCCAAAGTATTTGAACACCGTACAATAAAATTACAAAGAATTGAAGTTATGGAGTTTGATATTAATAATTTGGAGCATGATCCTAAAAAACGTCTTAAAATATGTAGATATCATCGTGATATACAAAATGAGGTTCGACTAGCTTACATCAATTACAACCCATATCAATGCATTCTTCTAGAGTATCCTTTGTCTGGACTTGAAAAACATCCTCATCATTTCCAAGTTTCGTGGTTTACTATATTTCCATCATGATTGGAGTATTCTCCTTCAAAAGAGGTTGCGCTCTGGCTAGCTTGCTATCTTGTTAACAATGAAGGTGGGAAACATGCACAAAGTCCGCGACTCATTACCGTGACAACAAAATATAAAAAAAATTGGTCGCGGTCCTAATCCGTGACCCACAACCGTATCAAATTGGTCGTGGCCAAAGTCCGCGACCCACAACCGTGACAAAAAAAAAATGGTCGCGGCCCAAGTCCGTGACCCACAAACGTGACGAAAAAATAAAAATGTTCATGGACAAAGTCCATGACCATATTTAACTATAATTTAAAAAAAATGTATTTTTTTGGTCCAATCCTAAAACTGGGGGTCCTGTGAGTGCACCATCAGTTGCTACGTGTAACGTTTGACGCGTACGAGGTGTTATAAATATTTATTATTGGCAAAACAATAAAAAAAAATCACAAATTGCGAATCGAGAACGTTGTTAATAAACAAATATATACCTACTTATTAACAAACTTATAAATATTACACGTCTTAATAATTCACAGACCAAAAAAAAAAAATTGGGCAGAGTTTCCTCTATTTTCCTGACATTCCAAAACCTGTAAATGTAAAACCTACTTATTATAAAGCCTTCACGGCCATAAAATTCAACAATCAAATTATAAAACCCTGCACGACCATAAAACTAAACAATAAAAGCCCGCATGGCTGACAAAATCCTGATTGTCCACAACATATAAACAATCTTCATGCTGTAGACCATTGCCTCCTTCGTTTGATCCGCGTACAAAAATCCTACAAATGATAGGATACATAAAAAAAATATCAGTAACCAAGTAGTTTTACAAAAAATTTAATCAAACTGAAAAATTGCATATATGAGTTAAAATTATCAGTAACCAAGTAGAAATATACAAATTATCGTCGTATTCTCAAACCGGGAGTCTCACGGCTGCGCGGTCAGTTCCTACGAGTAACATTGGTCCCGTGGGAGGTGTCGGCGCCACCCATGGGGCTGTTCGGGGGCTGTTTTGGGTTTTCACCCTCTAACGCCATATTTTGAAGCCTAAGTCCAGAAATATGCAAATTATCGTCGTATTCTCAAACCGGGAGACCCGCGACTGCGGGATCAGTTCCTACGAGTTACATTGGTCCCGTGGGAGGCGTTGCTGCCACCCACGGGGCCGTTCGGGGGTTCTTTCGAGTTTTCGCCCTCTAACGCCATGTTTTGCTTGAGTCTAGAAATATGCAAATTATCGTCGTATTCTCAAACCGGGAGTCTCGCAGCTGCACGAAAAGTTCCTAAGAGTTACATTGGTCCCGTGGGAGGTGTTGGTTCCACCCACGGGGCAGTTCGGGGGTTGTTTCGAGTTTTCACCCTCTAACGCCATGTTTTTATGCCTAAGTCTAGAAATATGCAAATTTTCATCGTATTCTCAAACCGGGAGACCCACGGTTGTGGGGTCAGTTCCTACGAGTTACATTGGTCTCGTGGGAGGTGATGGTGCCACCCACGGGGCCGTTCGGCGGTTGTTTCGAGTTTTCACCCTCTAACGCCATGTTTTTAAGCCTAAGTATAGAAATATGCAAATTATCGTCATATTCTCAAATCGAGAGACTCGCGGCTGCGTGGTCAGTTCCTACGAGTTACATTAGTCCCGTGGGAGGTGTTGTTGTCACCCACGGGGCCGTTCGGGGGCTGTTTTGGATTTTTGCCCTCTAACGCCATGTTTTTAAGCCTAAGTCTAGAAATATGCAAATTATCGTCGTATTCTCAAATTGGGAGATCCGCGGCTGCGGGGTCAGTTCCTACGAGTTACATTGGTCCCGTGGGAGGTGTTGGTGCCACCCACGGAGCCGTTCGAGGGTTGTTTCGAGTTTTCACCATCTAACGCCATGTTTTGCTTAAATCTAGAAATATGCAAATTATCGTCGTATTCTCAAACTGGGAGTCTCGCGGCTGCGCGGTCAGTTCCTACGAGTAACATTGGTCCCGTGGGAGGTGTTGGCGCCACCCACGGGGCCGTTCGGGGGCTGTTTTGGGTTTTCACCCTCAAACGTCATATTTTGAAGCCTAAGTCTAGAAATATGCAAATTACCGTCGTATTCTCAAACCAAGAGTCCCGCGGCTGCGTGGTAAGTTCCTGCGAGTTACATTGGTCTCGTGGGAGGTGATGGTGCCACCCACGGGGTCGTTCGGGGGCTGTTTCGAGTTTTCACCCTCTAACGCCATGTTTTTAAGCCTAAGTCTAGAAATATGCAAATTATCGTTGTATTCTCAAACCGGAAGACTCGCGGCTGCGGGGTCAGTTCCTACGAGTTACATTGGTCCCGTGGGGGGTGTTGACGCCACCCACGGGGCCGTTCGGGGGCTGTTTTGGGTTTTCACCCTCTAACGCCATATTTTGAAGCCTAAGTCTAGAAATATGCAAATTACCGTCGTATTCTCAAACCGAGAGTTCCATGGCTGCTTGGTAAGTTCCTACGAGTTATTTTGGTCTCGTGTGAGGTGATGGTGCCACCCACGGGGTCGTTCGGGGGCTGTTTCGAGTTTTCACCCTCTAACGCCATGTTTTTAAGCCTAAGTCTAGAAATATGCAAATTATCGTCGTATTCTCAAACCGGGAGACCCGCGGCTGCGGGGTCAGTTCCTACGAGTTACATTGGTCCCGTGGGAGGTGTTGTTGCCACCCACGGGGTCGTTCGGGGGCTGTTTTGGATTTTCACCCTCTAACGCCATATTTTTAAGCCTAAGTCTAGAAATATGCAAATTACCGTCGTATTCTCAAACCGGGAGTTCCATGGCTACGTGGTCAGTTCGTACGAGTTAAGTTGGTCTCGTGGGAGGAGATGGTGCCACCCACGGGGCCGTTCGGGGGCTGTTTCGAGTTTTCACCCATTAACGCCATGTTTTTAAGCCTAAGTCTAGAAATATGCAAATTATCGTCGTATTCTCAAACCGGGAGTCCCGCGGATGCGTGGTCAGTTCCTACGAGTTACATTGGTCCCGTGGGAGGTGTTGTCGCCACCCACGGGGCCGTTCGGGGGCTGTTTTGGGTTTTCACCCTCTAACGCCATGTTTTTAAACCTAAGCCTAGAAATATGCAAATTATCGTCGTATTCTCAAACTGGGAGACCCGCGGCTGCGGGGTCAGTTCCTATGAGTTACATTGGTCCCGTGGGAGGTGTTGGTGCCACCCACGGGGCCGTTCGGGGGTTGTTTCGAGTTTTCACCCTCTAACGCCATGTTTTGCTTAAGTCTAGAAATATGCAAATTATCGTCGTATTCTCAAACCGGGAGTCTCACGGCTGCGCCGTCAGTTCCTACGAGTTACATTGGTCCCGTGGGAGGTGTTGGTACCACCCACGTGACCGTTCGAGCGCTGTTTTGGGTTTTCACCCACTAACGCCATGTTTTTAAGCCTAACTCTAGAAATATGCAAATTACCGTCGTATTCTCAAACCGGGAGACCCACGGTTACGCGGTCAGTTCCTACGAGTTACATTGGTCCCGTGGGAGGTGTTGGTGCCATCCACGGGGCCGTTCGGAGGATGTTTCGAGTTTTCACCCTCTAACGCCATGTTTTGTTTGAGTCTATAAATATGCAAATTATCATCGTATTCTCAAACCGGGAGTCTCGCGGCTGCGCGGTAAGTTCCTACGAGTTACATTGGTTCCATGGGAGGTGTTGGTTCCACCCACGGGGCAGTTCGGGGGTTGTTTCGAGTTTTCACCCTCTAACGCCCTGTTTTTAAGCCTAAGTCTAGAAATATGCAAATTATCATCGTATTCTCAAACCGGGAGATCCACAACTGCGGGGTCAGTTGCTATGAGTTACATTGGTGCCGTGGGAGGTGTTGGTACCACCCACGAGGCCGTTGGGGGGTTGTTTCGAGTTTTCACTCTCTAACGAGTTACATTGGTCCCGTGGGACATTTCAAATGATTAATTAGATAGCTTTGTTTTATTCAAGGATTGGCCTAAATGTGACACCCCGACTAATTAAATACCGGGTAGCTACTCCTTTA
Source organism: Sambucus nigra (assembly GCA_949130495.1). NCBI lineage: Eukaryota > Viridiplantae > Streptophyta > Magnoliopsida > Dipsacales > Adoxaceae > Sambucus > Sambucus nigra. Next base: position 289,274,726 of record OX422218.1, on the reverse strand, counting down.
TTAAATTAATTCAAAATGCCAAGTTGGCTCAGCTAATAGCATCACTGTCGAAAATATTTTATTATTACTAACCACCTAGTATTTAAAAAGTAAGTTGCCAAATTTTAATTAAAGTCTGATTAACATGCAGTGAAAGATTTAAAGCAAGAATAATATCACCATTCACTATAACAAAAATAATAGAATAGCCATCACATGATATAAATAAATCCGGAGGAAAACTCCTCACAACAAACTCCACAGCTGAAATGAATAACTAAAAACTGAATACCGAATCAATACATGCCAAAGTCTGAAAAACTGAAATGGAAATGTAACTCTAATGGAACTGGGCAACATGCCCTAAAACTGAGGAATACTGAACATGGAATCCAAATGATAGAAGCGTCTAAAAGCAAATCCCTGTAACTTCCACAAACAGCTACAGCTCGTCATCTGAATGAGTATCCTATGCATGGTGTCCTTGTGGCTGGGCACCTAAAATGGTTTTACAAAAAAATAGATTTGAAAGCAAACGGGTTAGAGCACGAATGTGGAGATATTTTAAAAACCTGCAAGTGCTTTAAAAACATTTAAAACATTAAATGCAAAGTACATGTTAGGACGTGCACTCACATGAAATTCTCACCTCTCGTCTAACTGTGCACTCCTAACGTAAGTACCCGTCTAAAATGACACAACCCACTAGCTAAGTAACATCATATCTAGCTAGACTGTCATAGGTTCTACCCTTAATACTCGATTCCCATTAACATTATAACGTTCACAATTAAGTAGGGGCTTAACGTAAATTCAGGCTCTCACATAAAAGTAATACAACTCATTATAGAACATCCCTTTTTGTTACGCCATAGTTATACACACAATACCATATGAAAGTTCCCAATTTATTAAGTGTATATTTTCCACAACATAAATATACAATATAAGCACCCCGAGACTAAGCTGCGGTGCACACATACTCTGCTATCCATCCCGGTACATCACGTACATAAGGAATCACGTATTCCGAATCTCGCAGGAATCGTTCAGATAACACAAATCACAAAACAGTGGAGGCGGACACAGTCACATCACATGGGTCACGCACATACCTGCGCTCCCACGATCAGCAGACTTATTAACATCCCAATAAGTCCTTCTCTGACCTATGTTCATCGAGGTAACCAGTCTAAATCCGGGCAACACAAGGATTAGAGGGCCCTAAGCGAATGCAAACCTCCCGTGATAGCAAGTATGGTAGGTATGTCATACACACAAATTATATAACAATACTAAGTAAATACGCATCTTAGTAATCACCGTAGTTTAATTGTAGTACTTATCGCATTCTCGTACCAACTCAATATATATACAACTTATATAATCCCTGTCCATATTTATACGCGCCATAATTTATTCTCACGTCGTAGTAGGCACTCACGTCTCCGCTCATAATGTCTATTTGATTCGATCCACACTTATATAATTTACTCTTCATTATATCCCAAATGTCCCAAGTATACTAATACACCATCAAAGGAATGTTATCTCTATCCTCGAACAAGTTTACGGGACTCCAAAAATCAAAACAGGCCAAAAAGGCCTAAACTGCCAGCTCGTTAGAAGTCTCGTTCGAACGAGGCTGTTCGAACGAGATTTCGTTCGAACGAACTGGGCTATCTAACGAGATCTCGTTCGAACGAGATTATCGAACGAACATCCCTCTCGTTAGAACCCCAAACTGTCAACTCCTTAGAAGCTCGTTCGAACGAGCTCGTTCGAACGACCTGTGTAGGTCTTCTAACGAGTGACCAGATTCAAGCCCAGAAATCCTATCTCGTTTTTCCATCAATTTTTACACCTCAAATTCTCAACTAAAATTCGTCCCAACAATGTTTTAAGGTCTCCAATCATCCTAAAACATACTAAGGTCATATACTAACATCTTTTAAGGAATTAATACATCCTAAACTTCATTAATTCATCAAATCTCTACCCTTTCCCCCAAATTTTCAAGAACATAAACCCTAGAATTTTAAATCCTCAATAAGTCCATTCTAGATCCGTTTTTGTTACATCCAACATATTTTAACATCAGAATAAACATTTCCATACTATTATACATGCAATTTTTCCACAAAATTCAAGTCCTGAGTCCAATGAAAATGGGTTTTTATTTACCTTCCAAGAACAAATGTAAATCTTTCAATTTATCTAACATGGAAGAAACATTCTCTGAATTAAATAGAATTAAATCACTTGCCTCTAGTGTCTCTGAATTTGGTGTTGGTTTGATGAAGCTTTTCTGCAGAATTCCTTCTCTCTCTCTCTCTCTACAAGCCTTCTTCTCCAAAGGTGGCTAGGGTTTTCTTTGGGAAAGTTTTGGAAACCTAATCTGATAACCCCCGTAGCTTATTGGGTCATTAAGGGTTGGTTAGTGGGTTTAGTGGGTCTATTCCCAATCAGATAAAGACTCCTAATTTTCGTCATTATTAAATCCCAAAAATACAATATTACCAAACTACCCTTAATGTTGCCGGTATGGCCTAAAAATATCCCGGGACTCAAACTAAACCCCCAGCTAGTGTTTTCTGACTATCTCGACCCTTCCGGACGCGTTGCCGCACTCAAAATGACCATACTGTTAATAGAATTTAAATTCACTTTTATAAATAAAATAATTATATCCTGACGCGACTGTCTCACGCGTCCCAATAAAATGTTCAAATTGTCGTATATCAATCTCACGACAAATTTCATAATTCAACATTCATATATCATCATATATACTCAATATAGTCAAATACCAACTCACATCTCGCTAGTATTTTATCCGGATTAATTTTCAATTAATTCTCATTTAATTAATTAATCTCAAAAATAAATATCGCCCAAAAATACGGGGTATTACATACTTCCCCCCTAATAACAGAATTTCGTCCCGAAATTCGGAACTAGAAAGTACCTGATAAAAACAACTCTGGATAACGTTCGCGCATCTCATCCTCGCGTTCCCATGTGGACTCCTCGACATCGTGATGTCGCCACTGAACACGCACTAACGGAACTATCTTCGACCGTAGCTTCCTCTCACCCCGGTCCAAAATAGCAATCGACTCCTCCTCGTAGGAGCTATCAGGCTGTAGATCAATCTCCTCCAAAGCGATGTGAGAATGAGCCAAATCGTTTCTGAGATATTTCCTTAGCGAGGAAATATGAAACACATCGTGAATCCGGTGTAAATGCTCCGGTAACCCGAGTCTATACGCAACTGGTCCAATCCGCTCAATAATAGGAAACGGCCCCACATACCTCGGTGCCAACTTCCCTTACTTCCCAAAATGCATAATCCCCTTCATAGGAGATACTCTGAGCAAAACCTGGTCCCCCACTTGGAACTCCCTGAAAAACCTCTTCGCATCAGCATAACTCTTCTGCCGGTCTTGAGCTACCCGAATGCGACTCCGAATCAACTCAATCCTTGTCGAAGTGTCCTGAATCACTTCCGGCCCAAGTAGTTTGTTGTCCCCCACCTCTAACCAACATGCTGGGGAACGACAAGGCCTACCGTAAAACGCCTCAAACGGAGCCATGCCAATAGTGAACTGGTAGGAGTTATTATAAGCAAACTCTACCAGTGGAAGGTATTGTTCCCATCCACCTCCAAAGTCAATAATGCACATGCGTAACATGTCCTCCAACATCTGATTTGTGCGCTCGATCTGCCCATCGGTCTGCGGATGATAAGCCGTACTCAATCGCAATTCCGTGCCCATGGCCTCCTGGAAACTCTCCCAAAACCCCGAAACAAATATCTTGTCTCTGTCAGACACGATATTTAGGGGCACACCGTGAAGTCTCACAACCTCTGAAATGAAGAGCTGGGCATACTGTCCCGTAGTGTAGTCAGTTCTTACGGGTAGAAAGTGAGCGACTTTGGACAATCTGTCCACAATTACCCAAACGGAGTCGTGACCGCTCTGCGACGTAGGCAACCCCGTGATAAAATCCATGGATATGCTCTCCCATATCCACACCGGGACCTCCAACGGCTGTAGAAGTCTTGTCGGTCTCTGATGATCCACTTTTACTAGCTGGCAAGTGGCGCATTTCGAAACAAACTCAGCAATATCTCTCTTCATTCCGCTCCACCAATACTGGCATCTCATGTCTTGGTACATTTTGTCCCCTCCGGGATGTACCGCGAACCGTGAGCCGTGCGACTCTGCCATCACCTCGTGTCGTAATTTCTCCCCTTCCGGAACCACCAATCTCCCATTGAAGCGTAATCCCCCGTCTGAGCTGACGGTATAGGACTCGGCTCCCTCTGCTAGTAATCGAACTATCTGCTCCTGACAGAACGAGTCATTAGCTTGTGCCCGTACTACCTTCGTGACAATCTGCGGTGTAACGGTCATCACAGATATGAAAGATCGGGCCACTGCATCCTGGTGTCCCAACTCCTTCCACTTTGCCTTCCACACCCCTGCCACCTCATCTGCTGGCCTACGGCTCAACGCGTCTGCTACCACGTTAGCCTTACCTGGGTGATACTGTATATCGAACTGGTAGTCTTTCACAAACTCAAGCCACCTACGCTGCCGCATATTCAACTCCTTCTGCGTGAACAGGTATTATAGGGACTTGTGGTCCGTGAACAGTTGGAACTTCTCCCCCAAAAGATAGTGCCTCCAAATCCGTAGGGCAAATACCACTGCCGCCAATTCCAAATCATGCGTGGGGTAATTATTCTCATGAGGCTTAAGCTTACGGGAAGCATAAGCTATGGCATGTCTCTCCTGCTGTAATACACCTCCAAGTCCTTGCAAAGACGCATCGGTGTAAACAAAATACTCAACTTCCGGTCTCGGCAATGCTAACACGGGTGCTGAGGTCAATTTATTCTTCAATTCATCGAATGCCAACTGACAGGCATCACTCCAGATGAATGGCACACCCTTACGAGTCAGTTGTGTCAAAGGACCCGCTATCTTCGAGAAACCCCGAATAAACCTCATGTAGTATCCTGCTAGACCCAATAAACTACGAATCTCAGTCGGTGTCGTGGGCTGTCCCCACTCCCTCACCGCGGATACTTTCCCCGGATCAACAGATATTCCCCGGTCGGAAATAATATGTCCCAAAAACTGGACCTCCTTCAGCCAAAACCCGCACTTCTCATATTTTGCATACAACTCGTTCTGACGAAGTGTCTGCAAAACTTGCCTCAAATGCTCGGCGTGCTCCTCTTCTGTCTGGGAGTAAACCAGAATATCATCGATGAAGACAATGACAAACTGATCTAGGAAATCCCTGAACACTCTGTTCATCAAGTCCATAAACACTGCTGGAGCGTTGGTCAAACCAAAAGGCATAACCCGAAACTCATAAGAACCATATCTCGACAAGAACGCAGTCTTCGAGACATCTTCCTCCCTGATACGCAACTGATGGTATCCCGATCTCAAATAAATCTTCGAAAAGAAAGAAGCTCCTCTCAACTGGTCGAATAAGTCATCGATTCGAGGCAACGGATACTTATTCCGTATCGTGACCTTATTCAACTCTTGGTAGTCCACACACAATCTCAGTGAACCATCCCTCTTTTTCACAAACAAAACTAGAGCGCCCCAAGGTGAGGTACTCCTGCGAATAAAGCCCTGACCTAACAGCTGCTCTATCTGATCTCGTAGATCTCGTATCTCTGCCGGAGCCATACGGTACGGTGCGCGTGCTATAGGTCTCGTATCTTGCAATAGGTCTATAACAAAGTCTATCTCTCGGCTGGGGGGTAGGCCTGGTATCTCCTGAAACACATCCGAATACTCCCTGACGACTGGGATCGAATCTAAAGGAATCACAACCTCCTTAGAGGTATCCTCCTCTAGGTAATACAAATGAGCGGTCGAGCCTCCCTCTGGGCGTGGCATCGCCACTACAAACATTTCTTGCCCCGGAATGGAAAAAACAATGCTCCCGCTAAAGAAATCAATCATGGCTCTATAATCAGCGAGCCAATCCATACCGATAATCACATCGTGAACATGCATATCTAATACCAACATATCTACAGGTAATACCAGACTACCAATCTCTACCCCCACTCCCCGGCATATAAAGAATATAAGTGGCCCACTCCCCAATGGTGAGTCGACACACGACACTGTGCTCTCTGCCGTAGCTAACAATCCTAAGGCTTTCGCAAAATGTGTAGCTATAAAACAATGTGTAGCCCCCGTATCAAACAATACCCGACCCATAGTGCCATGGATAGGAAACGTATCCTCAATCGCGGGCGGTGCCTGTGGAACTGCTGCCTGGTGGACGTTGTAGACACGTCCATACTGTAGCTGCCCCTGCTGAACTGGGACTGCTGGAATGGGTGGCAATGCTGCCATCTGTGGCGGTGCAGGGAGAGCGGCGGGAAACATAGGTCTCTGCGGCTCCTGGCGAGCACCCTGCTGCTGCTGCTGTGGGGGCCCTGCCCCTATCAGGACAATCCTTTCGTTTATGGCCAGTCTTGCCACAAACAAAACACTTCCCTGGGAAGTTCCTTCCTCTCTGCCCCTGCGGTCCCCGACCTTGGTGGCCGTTACCGTTCCTCCCTTGGCCCTGCTGGCCCTGCTGAATCTGCTGCCCATTCTGCCCCTATTGGCCCTGATGGCCGTTTGGACCCTGATGGCCCTGACGGAAACCTCCTTGTCCGTGCCTGTAATTTCCTAATCTGAGCCTCTTCTGATCCCCCTGCTGGGAACCCTGCTCACCCTATCTCTGCCCCTGAACAGATTGTGCCCTACCGGCACCATGTCCTCCAGTCCTGCCCTGATGGCTAGACTCTCCCGATCTCTTGCCCTCAGCCATATGAAAGCGGTGATCCTGGCAGTGTAACAAAGCAGCGTTAACCACATCCGAATAAGTGGCCAATGAAAGGTTCCCTAACAGATGCTCACGGATCCTCCATGTCAACCCGTCGGTGAATTTCTCAATCTTCTTCTTTTCTGTCGGTATCTCATCCGGAACGATATTCAACAGATTCGTGAACTCGGCCTCATACTCGGCCACGGTCTTACCCTCTTGCTTCAGATTCATCAGTTTCCTCCTCATTTCCGTGTGAACAGCTGACGAAAAATACTTGCGGTCGAATCGCACCCAAAAGTCCTGAATAGTGAGAGTATCCCTCTCCTCCACGGTGGTAATAGACTCCCACCACTACAGTGCAGATCCAACTAGCTTAAAAGTAGCTAGCACCTGCTTCTGAACGTCCGTGCACTCATACATCCTCAAGTGCCTCTGTATATCCTTCCTCCACTGGCTCGAGACTACCACATCTGAGCTACCTGCAAACTCTGGCGGATGCGCTTTCTGAAAAGCGTCACGTACACGCTCCCAAGGAGATGGGAATGCATTAACCTGTACTGGCGCGGCAACCGGCGCCTGTGGTGGTGCCTGCTGAATAACGGCAATCGCGGCATTCACCGCTTGAGCTACTATAGCTGCAACCTCAGCGGCGTTCAACATGCCCTGAGCTGGAGCGGGCTAGGGTTCGGGCATTGCATTCCTGGGAACTCGTCGTGCACGTCGTGGAGGCATCTGAAATAAGAACAAAGTTTATAAGTTCGTAGTTTATAAACTTAATATAGCTGAAGAACGAAGCATACACAAAAAGAGTACAACAGTCCTAAAATATAGGGCTCTATATCAAAGAAAACGTAGCGAAAACATAATAGCCGTACAGATCCTAAAGGACACTAGAACCTGATGCTCTGATACCACCTGTGACACCCCGACTAATTAAATACCGGGTAGCTACTCCTTTATTAAATTAATTCAAAATGCCAAGTTGGCTCACCTAATAGCATCACTGTCGAAAATATTTTATTATTACTAACCACCTAGTATTTAAAAAGTAAGTTGCCAAATTTTAATTAAAGTCTGATTAACATGCAGTGAAAGATTTAAAGCAAGAATAATATCACCATTCACTATAACAAAAACAATAGAATAGCCATCACATGATATAAATAAATCCGGAGGAAAACTCCTCACAACAAACTCCACAGCTGAAATGAATAACTAAAAACTGAATACCCCAAAGTCTGAAAAACTGAAATGGAAATCTAACTCTAATGGAACTGGGCAACATGCCCTAAAACTGAGGAATACTGAACATGGAATCCAAATGATAGAAGCGTCTAAAAGCAAATCCCTGTAACTTCCACAAACAGCTACAGCTCGTCATCTGAATGAGTATCCTATGCATGGTGTCCTTGTGGCTGGGCACCTAAAATGGTTTTACAAAAAAATAGATTTGAAAGCAAACGGGTCAGAGCCCGAATGTGGAGATATTTTAAAAACCTGCAAGTGCTTTAAAAACATTTAAAACATTAAATGCAAAGTACATGTTAGGACGTGCACTCACATGAAATTCTCACCTCTCGTCTAACTGTGCACTCCTAACGTAAGTACCCGTCTAAAATGACACAACCCACTAGCTAAGTAACATCATATCTAGTTAGACTGTCATAGGTTCTACCCTTAATACTCGATTCCCATTAACATTATAACGTTCGCAATTAAGTAGGGGCTTAACGTAAATTCAGGCTCTAACATAAAATTAATACAACTCATTATAGAACATCCCTTTTTGTTATGCCATAGTTATACACACAATACCATATGAAAGTTCCCAGTTTATTAAGTGTATATTTTCCACAACATAAATAAACAATATAAGCACCCCGAGACTAAGCTGCGGTTCACACATACTCTGCTATCCATCCCGGTACATCACGTACATAAGGAATCACGTATTCCGAATCTCTCAGGAATTGTTCAGATAACACAAATCACAAAACAGTGGAGGCGAACACAGTCACATCACATGGGTCACGCACATACCTGCGCTCCCACGATCAACAGACTTATTAACATCCCAATAAGTCCTTTTCTGACCTATGTTCATAGAGGTAACCAGTCTAAATCCGGGCAACACAAGGATTAGAGGGCCCTAAGCGAACGCAAACCTCCCGTGATAGCAAGTATGGTGGGTATGTCATACACACAAATCATATAACAATACTAAGTAAATACGCATCTTAGTAATCACCGTAGTTTAATTGTAGTACTTATCACATTCTCGTACCAACTCAATATATATACAACTTATATAATCTCGGTCCATATTTATACGCGCCATAATTTATTCTCACGTCGTAGTAGGCACTCACGTCTCCGCTCATAATGTCTATTTGATTCGATCCACATTTATATAATTTGCTCTTCATTATATCCCAAATGTCCCAAGTATACATTAATACATCATCAAAGGAATGTTATCTCTATCCTCGAACAAGTTTACGGGACTCCAAAAATCAAAACAGGCCAAAAAGGCCTAAACTGCAAGCTCGTTAGAAGTCTCGTTCGAACGAGGCTGTTCGAACGAGATTTCGTTCGAACGAACTGGGCTATCTAACGAGATCTCGTTCGAACGAGATTATCGAACGAACATCCCTCTCGTTAGAACCCCAAACTGTCAACTCGTTAGAAGCTCGTTCGAACGACCTGGGTAGGTCTTCTAACGAGTGACCAGATTCAAGCCCAGAAATCCTATCTCGTTTTTCCATCAATTTTTACACCTCAAATCTCAACCAAAATTCGTCCCAACAATGTTTTAAGGTCTCCAATCATCCTAAAACATACTAAGGTCATATACTAACATCTTTTAAGGAATTAATACATCCTAAACATCATTAATTCATCAAATCTCTACCCTTTCCCCCAAATTTTCAAGAACATAAACCCTAGAATTTTAAATCCTCAATAAGTCCATTCTAGATCCGTTTTTGTTACATCCAACATATTTTAGCATCAGAATAAACATCTCCATACTATTCTACATGCAATTTGTCCACAAAATTCAAGTCCTGAGTCCAATGAAAATGGGTTTTTATTTATCTTCCAAGAACAAATGTAAATCTTTCAATTTATCTAACATGGAAGAAACATTCTCTGAATTAAATAGAATTAAATCACTTGCCTCTAGTGTCTCTGAATTTGGTGTTGGTTTGATGAAGCTTTTCTGCAGAATTCCTTCTCTCTCTCTCTCTCTACAAGCCTTCTTCTCCAAAGGTGGCTAGGGTTTTCTTTGGGAAAGTTTTGGAAACCTAATCTGATAACCCCCGTAGCTTATTGGGTCATTAAGGGTTGGTTAGTGGGTTTAGTGGGTCTATTCCCAATCAGATAAAGACTCCTAATTTTCGTCATTATTAAATCCCAAAAATACAATATTACCAAACTACCCTTAATGTTGCCGGTATGGCCTAAAAATACTCCGGGATCCAAACTAAACCCCCGGCTAGTGTTTTCTGACTATCTCGACCCTTCCGGATGCGTTGGCGCACTCAAAACGACCATATGGTTAATAGAATTTAAATTCACTTTTATAAATAAAATAATTATATCCTGACGCGACTGTCTCACGCGTCCCAATAAAATGTTCAAATTGCCGTATATCAATCTCACGACAAATTTCATAATTCAACATTCATATATCATCATATATACTCAATATAGTCAAATACCAACTCACATCTCGCTAGTATTTTATCCGGACTAATTTCCAATTAATTCTCATTTAATTAATTAATCCCAAAAATAAATATCGCCCAAAAATACGGGGTATTACACTAAACAGACCCCAAATACTAACTTTGACGTGCAGAATCTTGAGATAAATAAAGAGAGGGTTAAAATATACATGTTCTAAGTGTTGTGAATGTAAAATCAGTCCATATATAACCACATCCTGAAAAAACAAAGCTATATACCACTTAGAGATGTTTTCAGTCCACGTAAAATCACAACCTGAATAAATCAGTTCCCGCATAGTAGATAAGTGTTCTCAATACATTGTTTTGAGTTTACATTTTTTATACCAACAATCTATATAAACAAAAAATATATACCAGTAATCTATATAAAGATAGACGGGAGAACCACTGTTGTTTATATGGTATATATTGTATACAAAACTGATGTTTATATACAAAATTGATGCATGCCGAACTGCTCAAATGTATGTATTGTATCTACTCTCAAACAAAGTAATGATTTAAGATGCTATAACTGTCAACCATGACATTTTGTTTAGACATTTTTTCAAATAAAGTAATGATTTAAGATGATATACTTTAAAAACATAAGAGTAAGTGTGGTTATATTAAACTATTGTATTGACGATTTGTTAATACTCCATCCAGTCCACTCTTTAACAGGTGATATGATCAAAATTGGTAATTTACCTAACTAACATAAACCATAGCGTTGATCGTATGAGTGAATGGAATTTACCTATACAAACACAAATGAAAGCCCATATTAAAGTGACATCTTAGCTCACGTCTGGCGCCAATACACTTATTTCGAGATTCAATGTTCAGTAAATCTGAAAATACAAATAAAAGTTTATGTATAGAATAATCATAACAACCATACAATCTCTATATCGAATAATAATGCATTGTACTTTTGATTTTTTCAAAATTACACCAGATATCTGCAAATCGAAATGTTTACACCAAAGTACAGTGCATTATTACACCAAATATCTGCAAAACAACCATATAAAGGTTTTATTGGAAATCTCTAATATACATTTCAATCGAAAATCATCATATCCAAAAACCTAAAAAGCTAAAACACAAATTAGATACAGAGTTTACCTAAGAGATCCAAGATTCTGAACCTAATAAACCAACCTGCTGCTAGCAGAAACAGAGGGATAATACACATCTCAACAAAATTATACCAGTATAGATATCCATGTTGGCCAATCTTACTCATTTTTGGCCAGCATGGATCAAAATGCAAGTACTGATTATTGCATTATAGCAAGTGCTAGGTTTGTGAATAAATCCATTTGTCAAAGAGTTACAGATGTTGCTATCTGGCATTATTCAAATTCCAGAGGAAGGGTTGCAGGCCATTATATATGCATATATATACCATTATATATACTGTATATATAGTATATATATGCAGTATATATATTGGCATGCTACTCTGCAGTACACTGCATATATATATATATATATATATATATATATATATATATATATATACACGGTCGGTTCCTACGACTCACATTGGTCCCGTGCGATATGTTCGTGACTCTTACGAGACCTTTTTGTGTTCGTTTTGCGTTTTCACCATTCGATGGCATGTTTTTATGCTTCAGTCAAACTTTTTACAAATTTACGTCGTACACTCAAATCGGGAGCCCCGTGACTACGCGATCGGTTCCTACGAGTCGCATTGGTCCCGTGCGAGGTGTACGTGACTCTTACGGGACCATTTTGTGTTTGTTTTATGTTTTCACCCTTCGATGGCATGTTTTTATGCTTAATTCTAACTTTTTGCAAATTTCTGTCGTACACTCTAACCGGGAGCCCCGTGACTACACGGTCGGTTCCTACAACTTACATTGGTCCCATGCGAGATGTTCGTGACTCTTGCGGGACCGTTTTGTGGGTGTTTTACGTTTTCACCCTTCGATGGCATCTTTTTTATTCTCAAGTATAACTTTTTACAAATTTATGCCGTACACTCAAATCGGGATCTCTATGACTACCCATTCGGTTCCTACTATTAATATTGGTCCCGTGCGCGGTGTTCGTGACTCTTACGGGACCGTTTTGTGGCTTTTTTTACGTCTTCACCCTTCGATGGCATGCTGTTATGCTTAAGTCAATTTTTTTGCAAATTTATGTGGTACACTCCAACCGGGAGCGTCGTGACTACGCGGTCGGTTCCTACGAGTTACATTAGTCCCGTGCGAGGTGTTCGTGACTCTTACGGGACCGTTTTAAGGTTGTTTTACGTTTTCACCCTTCGATGGAATGCAAGTCTAACTGTTTGCAAATTTACGTCGTATACTCAAACCGGGAGCCTCGTGACTATGTCGTCAGTTCCTACAAGTCACATTGGTCCCGTGCGAGGTGTTCGTGACTCTTACCGGACCGTTTAGTGGCTATTTTAGGTTTTCACCCTTCGATGGAATGTTTTTATGCTCAAGTCTAATTTTTTGCAAATTTGCGTCGTACACTCAACCCGGAAGCCCCGTTACTACGCGGTCGGTTCCTACGAGTCACATTGGTCCCATGCGAGGTGTTCGTGATTCTTACGGGACCGTTTTGTGCTTGTTGTACGTTTTCACCCTTCGATGATATATTTTTATGCTCAAGTCTATTTTTTTTGTAAATTTAGGTCGTACACTCTAACCGGGATCCCCGTGACTACGCGGTCGGTTTCTATGAGTTACATTAATCCCGTGCGAGGTGTTCGTGACTCTTACCGGACTATTTTATGGCTATTTTACGTTTTCACCCTTCGATGGCATGTTTTTATGCTTAAGTCTAACTTTTTGCAAATTTACATCTTACACTCAAACCGGGAGCCCCGTGACTACGCGGTCGGTTCCTACGAGTCACATTAGTCCCGTACGAGGGGTTCGTGACTCTTACGGGACCGTTTTAAGGTTGTTTTACATTTTCACCATTCGATGGCATGTTTTTATGCTTAAGTTTATTTTTTTACAAATTTACATCGTACACTCAAACCGAGAGCTCCGTGACTACGCGATCAGTTCTTACGAGTGACATTAGTCCCGTGCGAGGGGTTCGTGACTCTTACGGGACCGTTTTAAGACTGTTTTACATTTTCACCCTTCGATGGCATGTTTTTATGCTTAAGTTTATTTTTTTGCAAATTTATGACGTACACTCAAAACGGGAGCCCCGTGACTACGTGGTCGGTTCCTACGAGTCACATGGGTCCCGTGTGAGGTGTTCGTGACTCTTACGGGACCGTTTTGTGCTTGTTTTACGTTTTCAACCTTCGATGGAATCTTTTTATGCTCTGGTCGAACTTTGTGCAAATTTAGAAAGTATTCTCAAACCGGGAGCCCCGTGACTACGCGGTCGGTTCCTATGAGTCACATTGGTCCCGTGCGAGGTTTCGTGACTCTTACGGGACCTTTTTTCTGGCTGTTTTACGTTTTCACCATTCGATTGCAAGTTTTTATGCTCAAGTCTAAATTTTTTGTAAATTTACGTCGTACACTCTAACCGGGAGCCCCGGGACTACACGGTCGGTTCCTACGAGTCAGATTGGTCCCGTGCAAGGTGTTCGTGACTCTTACCAGACCGTTTTGTGGTTGTTTTACGTTTTCACCCTTCGATGGCATCTTTTTTACTCTCAAGTCTAACTTTTAGTAAATTTACACCGTACACTCAAATCGGGATTCCTGTGACTACCTGTTCGGTTCCTACTATTAACACTGGTCCCGTGCGAGGGGTTCGTGACTCTTACGGGACCGTTTTAAGGCTGTTTTATGTTTTCACCCTTCGATGGCATATTTTATGCTTAAGATTATTTTTTTTTGTAAATTTACATCATACACTCAAACTGGGAGCCCCGTGACTACGTGGTCGGTTCCTACGAGTCGCATGGGTCCCGTGTGAGGTGTTCGTGACTCTTACATGATCGTTTTGTGCTTGTTTTACATTTTCAACCTTCGATGGCATCTTTTTATGCTCAGGTCGAACTTTGTGCAAATTTAGAAAGTATTCTCGAACCGGGAGCCCCGTGACTACGCAGTCGGTTCCTATGAATCGCATTGGTCCCGTGCGAAGTTTCGTGAGTCTTACAGGACCTTTTTGTTGCTGTTTTACATTTCACCCTTCGATTGCAAGTTTTTATGCTCAAGTCTAATTTTATTTGCAAATTTAAGTCGTACACACTAACCGGGAGCCCCGTGACTATACGGTCGGTTCCTACGAGTAAGATTGGTCCTGTGCAAGGTGTTCGTGACTCTTACCAGACCGTTTTGTGGTTGTTTTACATTTTTACCATTCGATGGCATCTTTTTTATTCTCAAGTCTAACTTTTTGCAAATTTACGTCGTACACTCAAATCGGGATTCCTGTGACTACCTGTTCGGTTCCTACTATTAACACTCATCCCGTACGAGGTGTTCGTGACTCTTACGGGACCGTTTTGTGGATTTTTTACATTTTCACCATTCGATGGCATGCTATTATGCTTAAGTCTAATTTTTTGCAAATTTATGTCGTACACTCCAACCGGGAGCGCCGTGACTACGCGGTCGGTTCCTACGAGTTACATTGGTCCCGTGCAAGGTGTTCGTGACTCTTACGGGACCGTTTTAAGGTTGTTTTACGTTTACACCCTTCGATGGCATGCAAGTCTAACTTTTTGCAAATTTACGTCGTACACGCAAACCGGGAGCCCCGTGACTATATCGTCGGTTCCTACAAGTCACATTGGTCCCGTGCGAGGTAGTCGTGACTCTTACCAGACCGTTTAGTGGTTATTTTAGGTTTTCACCCTTCGATGGCATGCTTTTATGCTCAAGTCTTATTTTTTGCAAATTTGCGTCGTACACTCAACCCGGAAGTCCCGTTACTATACGGTCGGTTCCTACGAGCCACATTGGTCCCGTGCGAGGTGTTCGTGACTCTTACTGGACCGTTTTATAGCTATTTTACGTTTTCACCCTTCGATGGCATGTTTTTATGCTCAAGTCTATTTTTTTTGCAAATTTACGTCGTACACTCTAACCGGGAGCCCCGTGACTACGCGGTCGGTTTCTAGGAGTTACATTAATCCCGTGCGAGGGGTTCGTGACTCTTACGGGACCGTTTTAAGGTTGTTTTACATTTTCACCCTTCGATGGCATGTTTTTATGCTTAATTTTATTTTTTTGCAAATTTACGTCGTACACTCAAACCGGGAGCCCCGTGACTACGTGGTCGGTTCTGACGAGTCACATGGGTCCCGTGTGAGGTGTTCGTGACTCTTATGGGACCGTTTTGTGCTTATTTTACATTTTCAACCTTCGATGGCATCTTTTTATGCTCAGGTCGAACTTTGTGCAAATTTAGAAAGTATTCTCAAACCGGGAGCCCCGTGACTACACGGTCGGTTCGTATGAGTCGCATTGGTCCCGTGCGAGGTTTTGTGACTCTTACGGGACCTTTTTGTGGCTGTTTTATGTTTTCACCCTTCGATTGCAAGTTTTTATGCTCAAGTCTAAATTTTTTGCAAATTTACGTCGTACACTCTAACCGGGAGCCCCGTAACTACACGGTCGGTTCCTACGAGTCAGATTGGTCCCGTGCAAGGTGTTTGTGACTCTTACCAGACCGTTTTGTGGGTGTTTTACGTTTTCACCCTTCTATGGCATCTTTTTTTATTCTCAAGTCTAACTTTTTATAAATTTACGTCGTACACTCAAACCGGGATTCCTGTGACTACCCGTTCGGTTCCTACTATTAACATTGATCCCGTGCGCGGTGTTCGTGACTCTTACGGGGCCGTTTTGTGGCTTTTTTACGTTTTCACCCTTCGATTGCATGCTTTTATGCTTAAGTCTAATTTTTTAAAACTTTATGTCGTTCTCTCCAACCGGGAGCGTCGTGACTACGCGGTCGGTTCATACGAGTTACATTGGTCCCGTGCAAGGTGTTCGTGACTCTTACGGGACCGTTTCAAGGTTGTTTTACGTTTTCAACCTTCGATGACATGCAAGTCTAATTTTTTGCAAATTTACGTCGTACACTCAAACCGGGAGCCCCGTGACTATGTCGTCGGTTCCTACAAGCCACATTGGTCCCATGCGAGGTGTTCGCGACTCTTACCGGATGATTTAGTGGCTATTTTAGGTTTTCACCCTTCGATGTCATGTTTTTATGCTCAAGTCTATTTTTTTACAAATTTGCGTCGTACACTCAACTCGGAATCCCCGTTACTACGCGGTCGGTTCCTACGAGTCACATTGGTCCCGTGCGAGGTGTTCGTGACTCTTACGGGACCATTTTGTGCTTGTTGTACGTTTTCACCCTTCGATGGCATATTTTTATGCTGAAGTCTATTTTTTTTGCAAATTTACGTCATACACTCTAACCGAGAACCCCGTGACTACGCAGTCAGTTTTTATGAGTTACATTAATCCCGTGCGAGGTATTCGTGACTCTTACCGGACCGTTTTATGGCTATTTTATGTTTTCACCATTCGATGGCATGTTTTTATCCTTAAGTCTAACGTTTTGCAAATTTACGTCGTACACTCAAACCGGGAGCCCCGTGACAACGCGGTCGATTCCTACGAGTCACATTAGTCCTGTGCGAGGGGTTCGTGACTCTTACGGGACCGTTTTAAGGCTGTTTTACTTTTTCACCCTTCGATGGCATGTTTTATGCTTAAGTTTATTTTTTTACGAATTTACGTCCTACACTCAAACCGAGAGCCCCGTGACTACGTGGTCGGTTCCTATGAGTCACATGGGTCCCGTGTGAGGTGTTCGTGACTCTTACATGACCGTTTTGTGCTTGTTTTACATTTTCAACCTTCGATGGCATCTTTTTATGCTCAGGTCGAACTTTGTGCAAATTTAGAAAGTATTCTCAAACCGGGAGCCCCGTGACTACGCGGTCGGTTCCTAAGAATCGCATTGGTCCCGTGCGTCGTTTCGTGAGTCTTACAGGACCTTTTTGTTGCCGTTTTACGTTTTCACCCTTCGATTGCAAGTTTTTATGCTCAAGTCTACATTTTTTGCAAATTTACGTCGTACACTCTAACGGGGAGCCCCGTGACTATACGGTCGGTTCCTACGATTCAGATTGGTCCTGTGCAAGGTGTTCGTGACTCTTACCAGACCGTTTTGTGGTTGTTTTACATTTTTACCATTCGATGGCATCTTTTTTATCCTTAAGGCTAACTTTTTGCAAATTTACATCGTACACTCAAACCGGGATCCCTGTGACTACCTGTTCGGTTCCTACTATTAACATTGGTCCCGTACGAGGTGTTCGTGACTCTTACGGGACCGTTTTGTGGCTTTTTTAGGTTTGCACCCTTCGATGGCATGCTTTTGTGCTTAAGTCTAATTTCTTACAAATTTATGTCGTACACTCCAACCGGGAGCGCCGTGACTACGCGATCGGTTCCTACGAGTTACATTGGTCCCGTGCAAGGTGTTCATGACTCTTACGGGACCGTTTTAAGGTTGTTTTACGTTTTCACCCTTCGATGGCATGCAAGTCTAACTTTTTGTAAATTTATGTCGTACACTCAAACCGGGAGCCCCGTGACTATATCGTCGGTTCCTACAAGTCACATTGGTCCCGTGCGAGGTGTTCGTGACTCTTACCAGACCGTTTAGTGGTTATTTTAGGTTTTCACCCTTCGATGGCATGCTTTTATGCTCAAGTCTTATTTTTTGCAAATTTGCGTCGTACACTCAATCCGGAAGCCCCGTTACTATGCGGTCGGTTCCTACAAGCCACATTGGTCCCGTGCGAGGTGTTCGTGACTCTTACTGGACCGTTTTATAGCTATTTTACGTTTTCACCCTTCGATGGCATGTTTTTATTCTCAAGTATATTTTTTTTTGCAAATTTACGTCGTATACTCTAACCGGGAGCCCCGTGACTACGCGGTCGGTTTCTAAGAGTTACATTAATCCCGTGCGAGGGGTTCGTGACTCTTACGGGACCCTTTTAAGGTTGTTTTACATTTTCACCCTTCGATGGCATGTTTTTATGCTTAAGTTTATTTTTTTGCAAATTTATGTCGTACACTCAAACCGGGAGCCCCGTGACTACGTGGTCGGTTCTGACGAGTCACATGGGTCCCGTGTGAGGTGTTCGTGACTCTTACGGGACCTTTTTGTGCTTATTTTACATTTTCAACCTTCGATGGCATCTTTTTATGCTTAGGTCGAACTTTGTGCAAATTTAGAAAGTATTCTCAAACCGAGAGCCCCGTGACTACACGGTCGGTTCGTATGAGTCAGATTGATCCCGTGCGAGGTTTTGTGACTCTTACGAGACCTTTTTGTAGCTGTTTTACGTTTTCACCCTTTGATTGCAAGTTTTTATGCTCAAGTCTAAATTTTTTACAAATTTATGTCGTACACTCTAACCGGGAGCCCCGTAACTACACGGTCGGTTCCTACGAGTCAGATTGGTCCCGTGCAAGGTGTTTGTGACTCTTACCAGACCGTTTTGTGGGTGTTTTACGTTTTCACCCTTCTATGGCATCTTTTTTATTCTCAAGTCTAACTTTTTACAAATTTACGCAGTACACTCAAATCGGGATTCCTGTGACTACCCGTTCGGTTCCTACTATTAACATTGGTCCCGTACGCGGTGTTCGTGACTCTTACGGGACCGTTTTGTGGCTTTTTTACGTTTTCACCCTTCGATGGCATGCTTTTATGCTTAAGTCTAATTTTTTGAAAATTTATGTCGTACTCTCCAACCGGGAGCGTCGTGACTACGCGGTCGGTTCCTACGAGTTACATTGGTCCCGTGCGAGGTGTTCGTGACTCTTACGGGACCGTTTCAAGGTTGTTTTACATTTTCACCCTTCGATGGCATGCAAGTATAATTTTTTGCAAATTTACGTCGTACACTCAAACCGGGAGCCTCGTGACTATGTCGTCGGTTCCTACAAGTCACATTGGTCCCGTGCGAGGTGTTCGCGACTCTTACCGGACGGTTTAGTGGCTATTTTAGGTTTTCACCCTTCGATGTCATGTTTTTATGCTCAAGTCTAATTTTTTGCAAATTTGCGTCGTACACTCAACTCGGAATCCCCGTTACTACGCGGTCGGTTCCTACGAGTCACATTGGTCCCGTGCGAGCTGTTCGTGACTCTTACGGGACAATTTTGTGCTTGTTGTACATTTTCACCCTTCGATGGCATGTTTTAATGCTGAAGTCTTTTTTTTTTTGCAAATTTACGTCGTACACTCTAATCAGGAACCCCGTGACTAGGCAGTCGATTTTTATGAGTTACATTAATCCCGTGCGAGGTATTCGTGACTCTTACCGGACCGTTTTATGGCTATTTTACGTTTTCACCCTTCGATGCCATGTTTTTATGCTTAAGTCTAACTTTTTGTAAATTTACGTCGTACACTCAAACCGGGAGCCCCGTGACTACGCGGTCGGTTCCTACGAGTCACATTAGTCCCGTGCGAGGGGTTCGTGACTCTTACGGGACCGTTTTAAGGCTGTTTTATATTTTTACCCTTTGATGGCATGTTTTTATGCTTAAGTTTATTTTTTTACAAATTTACGTCGTACACTCAAACTGGGAGCCCCGTGACTACGCGGTCGGTTCCTACGAGTCACATTAGTCCCGTGCGAGGGGTTCGTGACTCTTATGGGACCGTTTTAAGGCTGTTTTACGTTTTCACCCTTCGATGGTATGTTTTATGCTTAAGTTTATTTTTTTGCAAATTTACGTCGTACACTCAAACCGGGAGCCCCGTGACTACGTGGTCGGTTCCTACGAGTCACATGGGTCCCGTGTGAGGTGTTCGTGACTCCTACATGACCGTTTTGTGCTTGTTTTACATTTTTAACCTTCGATGGCATCTTTTTATGCTCAGGTCGAACTTTGTGCAAATTTAGAAAGTATTCTCAAACCGGGAGCCCTGTGACTACGCAGTCGGTTCCTATGAATCGCATTGGTCCCGTGCGTCGTTTCGTGAGTCTTACAGGACCTTTTTGTTTCCGTTTTATGTTTTCGCCCTTCGATTGCAAGTTTTTATGCTCAAGTCTAAATTTTTTGCAAATTTACGTCGCACACTCTAACCGGGAGCCCCGTGACTATACGGTCGGTTCCTACGAGACAGATTGGTCCTGTGCAAGGTGTTCGTGACTCTTAGAAGACCGTTTTGTGATTGTTTTACATTTTTACCATTCGATGGCATCTTTTTTATTCTCAAGTCTAAATTTTTGCAAATTTACGTCGTACACTCAAACCGGAATCCCTGTGAGTACCTGTTCGGTTCCTACTATTAACACTGGTCCCGTACGAGGCGTTCGTGACTCTTACGGGACCGTTTTGTGGCTTTTTTACGTTTTCACCCTTCGATGGCATGCTTTTATGCTTAAGTCTAATTTTTTACAAATTTATGTCGTACACTCCAACCGGGAGCGCCGTGACTACGCGGTCGGTTCCTACGAGTTACATTGGTCCCGTGCAAGGTGTTCGTGACTCTTACGGGACCGTTTTAAGGTTGTTTTACGTTTTCACCCTTTGATGGCATGCAAGTCTAACTTTTTGCAAATTTACGTCGTACACTCAAACTGGGAGCCCCGTGACTATATCGTCGGTTCCTACAAGTCACATTGGTCCCGTGCGAGGTATTCGTGACTCTTACCAGACCGTTTAGTGGTTATTTTAAGTTTTCACCCTTCGATGGCATGCTTTTATGCTCAAGTCTTATTTTTTGCAAATTTGTGTCGTACACTCAACCCGGAAGCCCCGTTACTATGCGGTCGGTTCCTACGAGCCACATTAGTCCTGTGCGAGGTGTTCGTGACTCTTACCGGACCGTTTTATAGCTATTTTACGTTTTCACCCTTCGATGGCATGTTTTTAAGCTCAAGTCTATTTTTATACAAATTTACGTCGTACACTCTAACCGGTAGCCCCGTGACTACGCGGTCGGTTTCTACGAGTTACATTAATCCCGTGCGAGGGGTTCGTGACTCTTATGGGACCGTTTTAAGGCTGGTTTACATTTTCACCCTTCGATGGCATGTTTTTATGCTTAAGTTTATTTTTTTGCAAATTTACGTCGTACACTCAAACCGGGAACCCCGTGACTACGTGGTCGGTTCCGACGAGTCAAATGGGTCCTGCGTGAGGTGTTCATGACTCTTACGGGACCGTTTTGTGCTTATTTTACGTTTTCAACCTTCGATGGCATCTTTTTATGCTTAGGTCGAACTTTGTGCAAATTTTGAAAGTATTCTCAAACCGGGAGCCCAGTGACTACACGGTTGGTTCGTATGAGTCGCATTGGTCCCGTGCGAGGTTTCGTGACTCTTACGGGACCTTTTTGTAGCTGTTTTACGTTTTCACCCTTCGATTGCATGTTTTTATTCTCAAGTCTAAATTTTTTACAAATTTATGTCGTACACTCTAACCGGGAGCCCCGTAACTACACGGTCGGTTCCTACGAGTCAGATTGGTCCCGTGCAAAGTGTTTGTGACTCTTACCATACCGTTTTGTGGGTGTTTTACGTTTTCACCCTTCTATGGCATCTTTTTTATTCTCAAGTCTAACTTTTTACAAATTTACGCCGTACACTCAAACCGGGATTTCTGTGACTACCCGTTCGATTCCTACTATTAACATTGGTCCCGTGCGCGGTGTTCCTGACTCTTACGGGACCCTTTTCTGGCTTTTTTACGTTTTCACCCTTCGATGTCATGCTTTTATACTTAAGTCTAATTTTTTGCAAATTTAGGTCGTACACTCCAACCGGGAGCGCCGTGACTACGCGGTCGGTTCCTACGAGTTACATTGGTCCAGTGCGAGGTGTCCGTGACTCTTACGGGACCGTTTTAAGGTTGTTTTACGTTTTCACCCTTCGATGGCATGCATGTCTAACTGTTTGCAAATTTACGTCGTACACTCAAACCGAGAGCCCCGTGACTATGTCGTCGATTCCTTCAAGTCACATTGGTCCCGTGCGAGGTGTTCGTGATTCTTACCGGACCGTTTAGTGGCTATTTTAGGTTTTCACCCTTCGATGGCATGTTTTTATGCTCAAGTCTAATTTTTTACAAATTTGCGTCGTACACTCAACCCGGAATCTCCGTTACTACGCGGTCGGTTCCTACGAGTCACATTGGTCCCGTGCGAGATTTTCGTGACTCTTACGGGACCGTTTTGTGCTTGTTGTACGTTTTCACCCTTCGATGTCATGTTTTTATGCTCAAGTCTATTTTTTTTTTACAAATTTACGTCGTACACTCTAACCGGGAGCCCCGTGACTATGCGGTCGATTTCTATGAGTTACATTAATCCCGTGCGAGCTGTTCGTGACTCTTACCGGACCGTTTTATGGCTATTTTACGTTTTCACCCTTCGATGGCATGTTTTTATGCTTAAGTCTAACTTTTTGCAAATTTATGTCCTACACTCAAACCGGGAGCCCCGTGACTACGCGGTCGGTTCCTACGAGTCACATTAGTCCCGTGCGAGGGATTTGTGACTCTTATGGGACTGTTTTAAGGCTGTTTTATGTTTTCACCCTTCGATGGCATGTTTTTATGCTTAAGTTATGTTCTCCCCCCGCCCCCCTGGAAGTGACAAGAAACAAATGCGCCAACAATACCCAAGCTATAGGGAACACAAAAGAATTAAAATTATGGGGTTTAGACATAAATAGGATCGAAACCCAAAATAATTAAAAAAATTGAATCAATGCATATTAAACCTTAAAATAAAGTTCATCATAGGTCTATCCATTACTTGTATATTTTGTTACATCCAACGCCAATCAGAACCTTCTCTATGCCAGCAGCGATGCAATTTCAGATTATGTTTGATAGTAGTTCGACCCCAACATCAATGTATCCTATGACAGTGAAAAAATTATTAATTTTTTTCAAACAATTATATTCAATTAAAAAAATGGTAGAACCAAAAAAACAAATTCAAAACCAAATGAAGAAAACCAGGGCTAGTTCTTTCGTCACTCACTGTCCCAACTTGACTCGTGGTAAACTTATTTGAACTGAAATTCGTTAATCCTCATTGATATTTTCTTTCACGTATATAAGGATTACTACTGAGAAAAAAATTAGATGCACACATATGGAGAAGATTACAATTGATTTTGATTACTTTTCAAAATCCAATACTTACAGAACAAAATTAACACTTACAGAATTCTTAAGGGTCTATTTGTTGCTTCTAACCCTTAACCCGGTCTCCACCTGTCTCCACCGCATACTATTTAGGGTGGCACGCATATAACCCCCAATAAAATCACGACAAGGTGGATGTAAATTTTTTTACTCATTAAAAATCCATTTAATTATATTTTGTAAAAAAAAAATACACACACATACAATCTAGGTTTATTGGCATAATCTATACAAACACACACATACAATCTAGGTTTATTGGCATAATCTATACAAACACACACATACAATCTAGGGTTTATTGACATAATATATACATACACACACATACTATTTAGGGTTTACTAAACCCTAATATTTTTTTTGACATAAATCTATAAAAAAAACACACATACAATCTATACATACACACACATACAATATACGGTTTATTGATAAAAAAACAATTTATTTGTTCATAGTTACACACAAAAATATATATATACACATAAATCTATACATACACACAGATATAAACATAAATCTATACATACACACACATACAAACATAAATCTACACATACATACACAGAAATTAGGGCTTTAGACAGAAATAACGAAATCCAAATGAATCAATACATACCAGGGTAGATTTATGTTTGCAAATCCAAACGAAATCGCATGTGAATCGCTTAGCCCTAACAGCCTTACACTGGTATGTATTTTCGTTTTTAATAAGAAATTAGAAGCAGCGGGTAATTTTCATTTTTAACACCTGAACCTCATCACGGCCAAGAGCCGTGACCCCATGCACGTGACCAATAAAATGCAGAAAAAGTAGGGCTGGCTTCTTCGACCTGGTCACGGCCTCAAGACGTGACCCACCATGTGCGTGACCAACAAATTGTAGATGAGGTATTCTGGCTTGTTCGAACTGGTCACGGCCTAGAGCCGTGACCCACCATGCTGGAGACTTTTCCATCCACGCCTACTGTTTGAATGAGGAATGGTCACGGCCCATAGACGTGACCCATACCAAGAAATAGTCACGGCCCGTAGCCGTGACCCTCGATCAGTGATGCGCGACCCTTTTCATCAACCCTAATACTTGAATGGGGTATGGTCACGGCCCTTAGCCGTGACCCACACCAAAAACTTGTCACGGCCCTAAGCCGTGACACCCAATATGTGTACTCTCTTCTTCGTCATGCCATGGGTCACGGACTTGGGCCGTGACCCACCCGTGACCAAGCTTGGAGGGAATTTTGGCGCGTGTTTGGCGCCAAGATGGTCACGACCTGGTCATGGCCTAAGTCCGCGACCACTGTGGTCACGGACTTGGTTCGTGACCACTTTTCGAGCATTAATAATTTAGTGTGGTAATAAATATGGTCACGCCAAATATTGAGTGGGTCACGCCCCAAGTCCACGATCAGCTGGTCGCGAACTTGGGCCGTGACCCACTTGGCGTGACCATTCGTAGGATTTGGTGTTGTGATAGCCCCTTTGTAGGTCTATGCTCGCCACCCTTGGCTTCCCCTGCCTCCTCCTCCTCCTATGGACTCTGGTACAGCTGATTCTCCTTCTTCACCACCCCCACCCGCCTATTTCTATTATTCAGTCCCCCCCTCCCCCAACTATTTATGGTTTTCAGTCTTGTTATTCCATTCGTGATCGTCGCCTTCATTCTCATTATGCTAACTCTTGTACCACTAATCATTCTATTCTCGAGCATCTTTCCTATGCAGGTCTTTTAGGGTCTTATCATATTTTTTAAGGTTGTCTTCACTCTATTTCTATTCCTCAGTCTTTGCATGAGGCTCTCCAGAATCCTAAGTGGGTAGCTGCCATGAAAACTGAGATGGATGCCTTTAAAAATAATGATACTTGGGAGTTAGTGTCTCTTCCTCTCGGGGAGAAAATTATTGATTGAAAATGGGTGTTTAGTGTTAAATATTTGGCTGATGGCTCCGTTGAGCGATATAAGACTCGTCATGTGGCACGTGGCTTTACTCAGATTCTGGGAAAAGATTTTGGTGCTACCTTTGCCCCGGTTGCTAAGATGACTTATGTTTGTCTACTTATATCTCTTGTCGCATCTCACTCTTGACCATTGCATAAATTGGATATTAAGAATGCTTTTCTTCATGGGGATCTGACTAAGACAATTTATATGGCTCCTCATCCCGATTTTTGGGCTAGAGAGGAGTATGTGGTCAAGGTTTGTCGTCTTCGTAAATCTTTATACGGATTGAAGCAATCTCCTCGAGGTTTGTTTAGCCGAGTCAGTGGGGGGATTAATTCTATGGGATTATTCATATGCCAGTCCGATCATACTTGCTTTATTCGACGTCAGCCCGACCACCGGTGCATTATACTTTTGGTTTATGTTAACGATATCATTATTATCGGTGATGATCAAGAGGGGATTGCCCAGGTAAAGAAGGACATTTGAGTAGTTTTTTTATTTTAAGGACTTGGGTCCTCTTCGGTATTTTTGGGGATTGAGGTTGCGAGATCTCGTCGTGGGATTTACTTGTCACAAAGGAAGTATGCTCTTGATCTGTTACAGGATACAGGGATGATTGGTTGTCGTCCATCTTCTACTCCTATGGATTCTAATGTGAAGTTGATTGTTGAATTTGGGGATTTACTTTTTGAGTAATCTAGGTATCAGCGTTTGGTTAGTCGTCTCATCTACCTGACCAACACCCGTCCTGATTTGGCCTTTGTATTGAGTCAGTTCATGCATGCTCCTCGCACTACCCATCTTGATGTTGTTCATCATATCTTGATGTATCTTAAGTCTTCACCGGGTCTTGGTATCTTCTACGCTTCAGGAGACCAAAGGGGTCTCTCTTGCTTCACTGATGCTGATTATGTGGGATGCAGGACTGATAGGTGTTCTATTTCTGACTTCTATACTTTATATGGTTCTCATCTCATATTATGGAAAAGTAAGAAGAAAGCTATGGTTTCTCGTTCTTCGGCAGAGGAAAAGTACTGTGCCGTGGCTCATGGTACATGTAAGCTCTTGTGGCTTTGATCGATTTTGGGTGGGCTAGGATTTACTGAGAATAGTCCTTCTGATTTGTAGTGTGATAACAAATCAACCATTATGTTTTCATCTGATTTGGTTCTTCATGATAGAACCAAACACATCGAGGTGTATATTCACTTTCTCCGGGAGAAAGTATCTATAGGCATCATTCATCCCTTCATCATCTCAGACTGCACATTGTCTCACCAAGGCTGTTGGACCTTCTTTACTTCACTCATCTATTGGAAAGATGGGCTTGGTAGATATCTTCGCTCCAACTTGAGGGGAGTGTTGGATATCAGATTAATACTGTAGTATTTTATTATTAGGCCCACCTATTTGGGGCTTTAGTTATTAGACTTATTTTACTTTTTACCATGTTCTTCTAAACTATTCTATTGAGTAATGTAAATACCATAATATGGAACCATTATTGGCAAGCCGATACATCATAAAAATCTTCTAGCCCCACCCGCACATGTTGACTAGGGAGCTTGTTACACATATGCACCTGCCCTACTAACTCACATACTTAAAACATATAGTTGTAAAGGTTTCAATAAGATAAATAGATATGACAATTCAAAATATGTACAGTACCAAGGTGGATTTTTAAAAGAAAATAAATCCCACTTATTGATTTTTAATGACCCCGTGTCTTAAACTATATAATTTGAAATAAGCAATGAAACAGGACAACTTGGATTGCTTGAAAAGAATGTTGTGATATTGTCCTAGGGACATTGATGAATATTGACGGGAAAACTGACACTTGGAAGACTCGTAAGTGTTTCATGGAATTGGGTTAAAAGTTTGAGCTTCATTTGCCTAGTGAAGGTGATTCCTTTTTAATGTCACGTGCATGTTATCAATTGGTGCATTTTGAGAAGAAGTGTGAATTCTTGACTTCAATTAAGTTCTGATAAATTTGCCTCAAACGTTTCTCATTAAGATGGCAAAATGTTGTGTTTCGGGGATGAAGAGCCACGATTACCATGTTTCCTACAATGCATACTCCCACTTACGTGAATACATGTGTAAGGAAGTGACTCAAGCATTAGTTGAGCTGAGTAATTTCCTTAAGCAATTATGCTCTAGAAGATTGTATGTATATAAGTTGAAGAAATTAGAAACGGAGATTCCATTAACATTGTGCAAACTCGACCGAATATTTCCTCCAGCATTCTTTGATATAATGATGCACTTATCTATTCATCTAGATACAACCAAAGGGGATTGCCTCAATGGTTACCACCCACCATTGGTTTGCAAGTGGTCGGGGGTTCAAGTCCCTTCCCCCCCCCCCCCCCCAGGGGCATGAACTAAAAAAACAAAAAAACTATTCATTTAGCTATAGAAGCAAAGATTGCTGGACACAAATTGATATTTAGTAAATGTTTTGAATAACATGTAAGTATGGTCAACATAAAATAGTTAGCAATAGTATATATTTAGATATACTGATTTTTTTAGTTGGATGTGTGCTGGATTTTGTATGAACATGATAGCATCAATTTTTGGAAAGTAATGTTATTTGAGAAAAATATATAATTTAAAATTCAAGTAGTTAGATGTTTTAATTTTTTGTTAGAATGTATGAGGAATGAGAAAAATTGAAATTTTTAACCGAACTTGGTTGGGAAGTCAATTGAGAAATTCCCACCACTTAACGGGTAAGTTGTTTGATTAAAATTGATGGGAAGAGGTTAAGATTTCTCAAAATAGAGTTGATGTGGTTCTTTATGTGGGTGTATTCAACAACTACCTTAAAAATGGAGACAAAAAAATTATAATTACTGTTCAAATGAACTGAGTAATCATATGTTATTTTATGTAGAAATATTTTAGCACTAGCATGCTACGTGGATGGTCACAAAAATAGAAGACCATATCCTTATTGAAGGCTTATGGGTAATATATGAGCTAGCATCACTTAATCGGTGTGAAATGTGGTTATGTGTTTAGTAATATACAAAAAATGTATTTTAAAGGTTACAAATTCTAGAAACTTAGGTCTTTTAGGGTAGCAAGAACTTAGTAGTCCACTTTTAGTTGTTTAATAGAGTAATTTCGGTTGATGTTGTACATTTGAGTCCTGCATAACCCCAACAAAAACGTGAAAGCTAACATGATACATAAGAATAGAAAGACCTATGTGTCAAAAAAGAATAAACAGATCTAAAATTTTTCACTTGATTTTAACAAAATATTAACACAATAGAGTACTATCTCTATGATGTATTAGCCTATTTTTAATGGGAATGTTTAAATGTATGGATCAAAGTTTTCATCTCAGCCAATTTCCTCATATTTGTAAATATATATTCGAATTAAATACCGGTGAGGCAGTGAGATTCAAGATTTAGTGGGTGAAACTAAAAATACCCTTTCTAATTTATTATTTTTAAGTTCCTCATTTACATGTCTCTTGTTAGGTGGGTGTTGATTAGTATATGGTTTATTGTGCTTCCATCAGAATACAACAACCCTCTGGTTTCTCACTTGCTTTTGCGCTATATCCAATTAGTCTAGAAATACACGAAAAAGATGCATAGCCTCATTGGAGGTGGCCAATCCAGTTCACCTCTTGCAAGTTTTTTCCCAAGAAACCATATTTACTATAAAAGATTCGCAGTTTTGTTCTCATTTAAATACACTCAGGAAGTAGCTATTAACACATTTTTCTAAGGGTTAGGACACCTTAATCGCAACCCAATCTGCGATTCTTCCATTGTTTTCACACAAGATCAATTCGTGCATGTCCTGTTTGGGTATGGTTATTTCAGGTTTGTGTAACGTATTACTCAATAATAATTAAGAAAAAAAATTAATTATTTCTTTGTTTGTACAATATCTTTTAAACAAGTGAACTCGTGTCATTTTTTCGTAATTAGAGATGGAGAGCACAGAACTTTAGCAGAGAAGGTGTAAAAGTACCATAGTCATAGTTACAAGATTTTATTCTTGCATTCAAACATGTGTACATACAACATATTTTTTTATTTTCACCCATCTTGATAAACCACTCTTACACGTATTCATAACATAACAAACAATTTAACTAGCATATGAAGTCTAATTTTCCAGGTATCCAGAAGGTCCTATTTTAATTTATGGACTCAAGCATGTTAAGAATGTAACCAAGTAACAGTTTAGAATAGCAGGTATATCATTAGCATATAATTCCATACTAACAACTTATTTAACAACTTTACTGCAACTTTATTAAAAAATGGAACTTTAGACATCAACTATTATCAAAAGACATTATGAAAAATTCGTCAACGACGAATTTACATAACATCATAGATACTGTTAGCACAATTAAAAGGTATTTTTAGAATATTACCTTGTATATCCATACAACATTTCTCATTTAATTGGCATGTAAGACAAATTCATATAGATCATTCTTGTCATTGAAAAAGTTATCATTGCATGGTTTATTCCGTGCTCGGATGGCATCTTAATTGGCTGCGAATTATCATGTGTCCTATACACATGGTAATCCACAAACATCTACTATCCCCGCCCCCTAATTCATTGTAATTAAAAACAGAAGTACTCCCAATTTATTCATTTTCTTCCCAACCACATGGGAAATGCATTCAACAGTTATAAAGCTTGGCCGAAAGGCGAGGAGTGAGGAGGACCTCCAATGGGGTTGCTTTGGGAATAGTTAAACCCGGGCTCTCAGTCATGTCAATTAGTTGATCTAAAGTGGTTGCAATATCAAAAGCATGAATAAGTCGAGCGAACGTAAGGTGAAGAACTTGGAGCGCAAATGACATGCCAGGGCAAGAGCGTCTACCAGAGCCAAAGGGCATGAGTTCAAATTGTTGGCCTTTTACATCAACATGTGCATGGCTTGTTAGAAACCTCTCGGGTTGGAACTCTGATGGATTCGTCCAAACCATTGGGTCCCTTTGAAGCTTCCATATGTTCACTATCAAACGGGTGCCTGCCTTGACGTTATAACCCAAAACCGTGCAATCTTCCATGGCTTCCCGCGGGCCTAATAGGGGACCGGCTGGATATAAACGCAAGGTTTCCTTGATAACGGCCTGAAGATAAACAAGATTTTTAATGTCTGATTCATCAACTTGCCTTTCTAATCCAACATTGAGATCTAATTCTTCTTTTACCCTTTTCAACACAATAGGATTGTTCAGAAGTAGTGAAACGGCCCAGGTTAGAGTACCTGCTGTGGTATCGCTGCCACCTAAAATCATTGCCTGCATGAGAATTAAAAAGATCATTTCCCAATCCAAGTGGATTAACAAAATATAAACAACCTACAAATGGATTCTCTCAAGTCCATGTTTTAATATTTAAAATTCAACTCTCATTGATGAGTAGAATATTATTATATAAGTCAATTTCATGTAGAGTTAAATTGGTGTAAAGAAGATAATAGGACAAACTAAATTTCATCTAAACAATAATCAGGTGTCAATTGATTTTGATTAGAACTCCATATCTAATTCAAGTTTCAATATGCTTCTCGTACGAAAAATATAATTCCCTAAGTTAATTAGTGTTTCATTAGTGGTTTGCACATAAAACTTACCAAACATGTGGACTTAATGCTAGTATCTGAATCATACTGCAATCCTGAGAGCTTTTCTTCCTCTTGGAGGGACAACATTACATCTATGAAGTCTTCTTCGCCATCTTTGACCCCACCGGATTTTCTTCTTTCACGATGTTCATCCAACCATCCTTTGAGCACAAAATCAAGCTCTTTGGCTGTCCTTTTCATATCCTTCTCATGTCCTTGCAAATCCAACCACCACAAAAATGGAAGTGCATCCGAAACCACAAAAATACCTATGAGTCGAAAAAACTCACTAATCGCCTTTTGGACCCGTCTAGCCTCACCGTCGTCAGATCCCGCTCCAGCACCAAAATATCTTTTTCCAGCAACCATCCTAACAACCACATTTAATGTTAATTCCTCAAACCACCCTTTTAGCTCGACGATCAATGGGCGGGTCCCATTTTGTTCCCACATCTTGTAAAGCTCCCTAATCCCCATGTCGACCTCAGATTGCCGGACATACTTGAGCATCTCTAGGCGTCGGTTGGAGAGAAGCTCGAGGGTGGCTATCTTGCGCATCTCACGCCAAAATGGGCTATAGGGAACGAACCCAAACACTGCATAGTTGTAGCCCATGTGCTTTGCGGCTACTGTAGTGGGACGCGTAGCGAGTGCTTTGTCATTGACAGTAAAGCATTCTTTCGCTACCTCCCAACTGCTAACAACGAAAGCGCGACGGCTACCTAAGCGGATATTGAATGCGGGGCCATATTTGTCCGCCATGGATCCAAGTGTCCGGTACAGAAGTTGATCGCCGCCGCCTAGTAAATGGAGGTGACCAATAATTGGCCATGCACCAGCTGGCTCGGGAGCTTCTACAGTACTGTTGCTACTTTTGACACTCCTTTTCATTCCAAAAAGAGCATAGTAGATAAATATTAATGAAACAAATGGTGCCACTATGGATAATAGGAGTGAAGAATCCATGGTTTAGTAGTTTGATTAGCATGTGTGTCCAAACAATTTATAGTTACCTTTTCCACAGCAAATTCTAGTCGTAATAGGCATGAAGCATACCAGAACCTAATCAAAAAACAGTTTCTGGCAAGGGCATGCATGACTTTAGTTTTACTAATACAGTTTTTATTTGTTGAAGTAATAGTGTGCATGTTACTATGCGTATCCCCAGTTGCACATTGATTAGTTTCTTTCACAGACTTTATTCTATCTTAAAATTTCAGGCTCAAAAAATGTAGATATATAAGTATTATATTCGGAGTTCAAATGCACTGAACCATGGTCATGTATAATAAATATTTTACTTGAGTAGCAGCATGCTGCCTGCGTACCGTTTCCTTGTGCAAAATATTTCACTCAATGTAACAGTCACAAGAGTCCACTCATTCATAAGGAAAGGAATTAGTATTATATTAATTAGATTGAGTGAAATATTTAAAAGGCTACAAATTCCCCAAACTCAGGTGACTTCTGGGGGGGCAAGATCTAGTAGTCAACTTTGGTTAATTAACAATTCAGTCCTAATTCATGCTGTGCATGTTTCAGTCGCGCATTAGCACAAGGAAAAGCGTGAAAGCCATCTGGGAGTCCACTCAACCCAAACCGTTCTATCCATAGGGAAAAGAGAAATTAATGAATTTTATGGCTCGCGCACACAATAAAAATATAATGAACACAAAGACACAATATTTAAGGGTTTATCAATTTGGCTGTGTTTATTGCACACACAATAAAAGTATAATAACTAGAAAGATACACACACAAAAAGACATAATATCTAAATGGTTCACTAATTTGAATACATTTACTAATAACTCAGAACAATTAACAAATGAGTCACAATATAATATAGAACTCTCACAAATACACTCCAAATAAAAAATACATTGTGTCTTTTTCTATATATATAGATGTATATTCAAATACACTCTCTACACTCAATTATACTGTTGATCAGGGCCAGTTTTGAGGGGAGGCGAGAGAGGCGGCCGCATCGAGCCCCGATTTTCGACGCATTTTTCATATATATATATATATATATATATATATATATATATTTATTTATTTATTTATTTATTTATTTATTTATTTATAGCGTCATTTTCCAATTGTCCAAAAAACAATATGTTGAATATTTAACTTGTCGCAATTCCGAAAAATAAGTCGGCATCTTTTCGATAAAAAAAAATCCCTACAATTTATAGATTAATAAAAAAAATTCTTGTTAAATATGGCCCTCCAATCAAGAATTGGCCTCGCGCCCCTAAAATCTCGAGACCGGCCCAATTGTTGATGTTTTGTGTGTCTTTCCTCTATCGAATGCCATCTCTTTTATAGGGAAGATTGGAAGAACACACTCCTTAATTTAAGGAGCAAAATGGAGAGAGTGTGGGATACTTGTCAAAAGACATTGAAAGTATTTTGAATTTCTGCTTTCCAACAATCTCCACACTGCCCGACCTTTATCAGCCAAAAAACTAATAATTCCACCTTCGCTAGATGTGCAAAGCTTCACCTAAACACGTAACCACTTGTTATTCAAAATGATCAAAGTAATCTCTAAATGCGCTCATAAGCGACATGAAACCGAAGGGACGAAGAGGGACCCCCCAAAAAAAGAAAAAAAAAAGAAAAACTTCAAAAAATCTGAGAACACGTCGTATGTAGACGACACACACACAAAAAAAGTGTCATGAATAGTGCAAATACAATTTATTTACTATTGTGGTCCCACAATCCCGTTTGCTCTCCAAATAATAAGGCACATAACCTCTCAAACTCACAACAATTGTAACTGAAAAGTAAATATTCATGATGTCAATCACTGTACTTTTATTAAACAACCACCTATTAATTATATACCAATTTGACGGGGTTTTACAAACCCTTTCCTTTTTCCATATAGCAACCAAGTTTGAGAAGCTACTCTTTACTGAAATCTCAACCCGTATCTTGATCGATCGAAATTCCTGTGCATATTTAAATTTGTGTACTAAGTTTGAACACCGGATTTTTGACATAGTAAATAAATTATTTTTTAATTAAATTTTTTATGTGATACTTAAACATTTTAAGGAACCAACATAAAAAAAAAAAAACTTAATTTTTTTTCACTATTTTAAAAAAATGGGTAAAACTTTCGCAACTTTTAATTAAAAAAATTGGTCAAACTTTCGCAATTCTAATAAAGTTTTTATATTTATTTTAATAAAGATTTGGTTTATTTTTCACAAAGTTTATATTTTTTGTTAATGAATATATTTATGTCAATATATATATATATATATATATATATATATATATATATATATATATATATATATATGATGATGATGATGATGATGATGATGAACCTGGTTCTTTACTAAGTGGATGGCCCTTTGAATATCACAAAAGACATCTACGTGATCCTGAATAATTCCCAAGTCTACAATTAAACTGTGAAGCCAAATAGGTTATTTTATGGCCTCTGTCGATGCAATGTATTCTGCCTATATAGTAGACGAAGCTACTATAGACTGTAGCATAGACCTCCATCACACGAGTCCTCTAGTAAGTGTAAACACATAACCAATGTTGGTCC
Organism: Sambucus nigra; assembly: GCA_949130495.1. Classification (NCBI taxonomy): domain Eukaryota; kingdom Viridiplantae; phylum Streptophyta; class Magnoliopsida; order Dipsacales; family Adoxaceae; genus Sambucus; species Sambucus nigra. Next base: position 289,239,823 of record OX422218.1, on the reverse strand, counting down.
GACGTTTATCCAAATCAATGGCATCATATGAATCCACATATCCAAACATATGTTGAAGAGCATATAATTCCTTTTTAAACTTTAAACCAACATCTACGGTATCATGAATGTATCGTAAGATTCATTTCACTACTTGCCAATGCATTTTTCATGTATCACGCCTGTAACTGCTCACCATACCATCAACTTGCGAAATAGCAGGCCTCATACACACAATTGCATACATTAAATATCCCACCGCATTAGCATAGGTAAAATGACCCATCTTTGAATGTTACTGATCTGTCTGTGAGATTCCATGCAACTTAGCTTGAAGTGTGGGGCCAATTCAGTACTTACAAGTTTGCTTTTAGAATCCTTACAAATATGTTATAATACCTTCTTTAAATATTATTTTTGTAATAAACATACAATCCCTGTGGAACGATCTCTGATAATCTCCATGCCAAGTATTTTCCTTGGCTCGCCTAGACCCTTCATGTCAAATTCACGACTTAACTAAATTTTCAGTTTTTCGATCTCCAACTTGATCTTAGAAGAAATTAGCAAATCATCAATATATAAGAGTAAGTATATAAAGGATCCATCATGATTTTTACAAAAATACACACAATGATTATAATGGCTCCTTGTGTATTGTTGCCCAAACAATAATAGATCAAATTTCTTGTAACGCTACCTTGGACTTTTTTGAACTCATATAGTATTTTTCTCATTATTTAAGCCCAATTCTCTTTACTGGTAACCTTACACCCTTCTGGCTGAGTCATATAAATTTTCTCCTCCAAATCTCCATGTAAGAATGTAGTTTTAACAACAAGTTGTGCCAATTCAAGATCAAATTTCACAACCAAGGCTAGAAAAATATGAATGGATGAGTGCTTCACAACTGTGGAAAATACCTCATTATAATCGATCCTTTCATTCTACACGTAGCCTTTCTCCACCAATCTGGCCTTGAATACTTTGCTTTCTCCGAGGATCCTTCCTTCTTGGCGTATACCCACTTGCACCCAATGGCTATCTTCTCTTTTAAAAGTTGGACCAATTCCCAAGTCTATTTTGTATAGAGAGATTGCATCTCCTCGTCTATCGTCTTCTTCCAATCTACACTTTTGAGCTTCGTTTGGCTTCTCTATGAGTAGATGGGATGTTATCATCAACCATGGGTAGTGCATACTGTGGCCATCCCGGGGCCTTTTTGGGTTCCATCTGGCACGTGCACGAGGTTGGCCCTTTCTCGTGGTGCTCAACCATCGTTATTGTGGGAGATAATGCATAGAGATAGAGTCACCAACCTATTTTGCTCAAAACAGGCAAAATATTGTTGTCGCCTCGAGAGAATGTCATTAAAACCAATACGGATGCCTGCGAAACTAATTAGTTGAAGGGTCCGTGGACTATGTTACGGAGTGGTAAGGTGTTAGGCACCCTTCCTGCCCTTTCGATCTCTCATAAGCAAATGTTAATCTTCTCCTTTCAAACTCTGTGATCTATGTGCACATGTATAATATAAATGGTGGAGAATGGAACCATTCAACTCGCGTCATGGAAAGAGACGAAGTGAATTCATCCGTAGGATTATTCCCAAAATAAGAATTCAAAATATGATATGAGTGTTTGCCGAATCAAAAGTTGCTATGGAAGAGCGAATGTGGTCATCGAAAGAAACACAAACATGTAAGAACACGAAATACATAAAGAATATATATATATATATATATATATATATATATATATATATATATATATATATATATATTTATTTATTTATTTATTTATATGAACATGAATAAAAGAGGACTCAAATCTCGTGATTGGCCCAATATGCCTACGTAGCCCCAGATGCCTACGGCACCATTTGATAAATTGGACTTTTGTCGCGAGGTCGTTGTTGTCAAGCCAAGCTAATTAACTTTTTTTAATACCTACAAAAAAATAATAACAACTAGTATGGAGGTAAGTAAGGGTGTCAATCCAACACTAAGGAGTGAAACAAGTGAAAAGTCATGTAATTCATTTTTCTAATTATTTTCATTTACTTTTTCTTGATTTTTTTTATATTAAAATAATTTTCAAGAGGTGGCGAAATAACTAAGCTAAGTGAGAACAAGTAATAAAACTAGAATAAAAGTGTAAAAAAATACTAAAAAGTATGTGATGAAAGATGAGTGAACTATAACTAAATAATATGTAAAATATGAGATGGGTGAGGAAATAAAAGTGAGGACTAACAAGGAATAGGATGGCACCATATATTCTAGTTAATAAAAATTAATTAATTCATTAAAATTAATTATCCCAAGTTAGTATTAAAATTACAAAACAATTTTCGTCACAAATGTAAAGTACCCGTAAAGTTATGTTCGCTTTGGTTTTCTTAAGCTTATCGAGGACTTTTCTTTCCTCAACAGTCAATTCTAGCATTAGGAGCTCTTCAGCCACTCCATTTCCTTTATCTACTGCGATTGCATGGGGAATCAGATCTTTGTAGTACCGCCCTGATCTGATCATGTGGTTCACTGAGGCGGGGAAGAATAAGAACCTTTTGGCTTTAACTATCTCGGGATGAAAGGACACTTTGTTAATTTCTCCCAACAAATCCTTAAAGGATATAATTAAATACAAGCTGGTACCGGACTGACCTTATCATGATTCGATTCATTGTCTAAACTGTCAAAGTTATCCCCCTATCTGGTGGCGACTATGTCTTTCTTCCAAGAGTAATCAATGCATTCGACAACCTCAAAATCTTCATCGTATAAGTCTTTCGACTTAGCGAGGAAGTGTAGGAGTGAAGGGACCATCCCTACTTGAAGTTTTAAAGTAGTGAGCAAGTCAGGGATGCTACAGATTTTCTCCGTCTAAAGAAACATATCGGCTATGATATGTACCGCACCATCTAGACTGAATTCTTCAACAAGCACTACACATTCGTTTGACTCTCGAGCCCACTTTCAAACATTCATATATAGACCACTGAATTATTAGTAGTTATTAAACATCTCGATGATCAATTTTAGCCCAAACCCTTGGAGTTGGTCTAACACAATAGGTAGTTCCATGTCTCCCCTTCATATCGGGTGTGGACGATAATGCAGGCCCTTGTAAGGAGTCACAAAACTTGATCAACGAATCATATAGGGTGTAGGAGAAAAGATGGGCAAACCTTGAGATGTTTGGGTGAGACTATGGGGATGATGGGTGCTTTAATGGACATGATTTGAGTAGAAGGGTCAAACTCTGGATTATTTTCTAAGAAGATGATATTTGTATGTGTTGGAAGTGGGTTGTGAGTGGTATTAGGTTTGTTATTAGCTGGTAGAAGCCCATTTGTAGGTGGGGCACGCGAGACATGCGAGTATTCTTTTTGAACCCAAATAGGCTCGAGGACAGGTGTACCCATAGCACGAGGAAAGAGGACCTCAGGTTCTTCGAGAATTTGGTCACGGTGTCGCTGCATTTCATGGACATCGATTTGAAGGTTGTCAATCTTGGTGATGAGTCGGGCTAGGATGACCACCAGATTTGGTTGAACAATTTGTGCTTGTTCGGTGTTCTCTATGTAGAGCTTGTGGATGTAGATCCCGAATTCGATCGAAGTAGCGAAAGAAGCAGCGAAGCTTCCGGGCAGTTTAACAGAAGACTGGAGCCAATAGGGAGCCAGGCCAAAACCGGGTATGCGATCGACTTGAGATGGAAAACGATTCCAATTTATTTTTGAAAGAAAGAGGAAGAACTTTTTTTGACATTTTTAAAAGAAAGAGGAATTTTTTTGGGGTATTTTGCACCTCTTCTGTTAATCAGGTAGGCTTTCTCTTAATCTAAGAGGTTATCTCCACCCCCCCCCCCCCACCCCCCCTCCACAACCTTGATTTCCAAATGTTATAGAATTCCTTTTAAGTTGGTTCCTGAATGGAAGTTTATCAATTTTCAAAGATGTATCCAATCATATTATTTTTAGGGATTTTGGTGGACTAAATTGAGCTATTGATTTTCTAAAAACTGGTAAAAGTTTGACCAAGTAAAACTTCTTGAAATTTATTATTTGTATTCCGACATTATAAATATGTCATTCTTCATTCAAAATGGAAAAGATTAAACTTGGTATTAAGAATTTGATCTTTGAATTTTTCTAGTCTAGAAACTTTAAATTCGGATTTGGGGTATCAAAGGTGGTTCTTATTCCAATTAAATACATATATAGGTTCCTTAGAACTAAAACTTGACTTACCCCACTTTGAAACAGGTTCAAAGTCAAGGAAGTAGAATCCACCATTGAAGGTTGAGCTTTAATGATGTTTTCTAGGTTTTGAGCACATACACATTATATACACGTTAACTAATCCGTGTAAACACACATTTCTGCTATAAAGATATGCAGTAGCATAAACACATTCAAGAATTAGGCATTCATGCATAAAATCACAAAAATGTAAGAAACTCCCAAACTTTACTTGGAAATTGGGCTACACTTATGTGGGTTTCAACTATGGTAATAAGGGGTATTTATAGGGTTCAGTTAGGAGAGTTGATTAGTTGAATTGGAGGTGAGTATTAGGTTGGTTTTACACAAGTTCCAAGCTTGGTTCAATTGGAGGTAAAAGGGTATCTCATGTAATCCACATGGTACCACCCATGCTGACCATCTAGCAGGTTCTATGTCCTCAAGGGTCAAAGTTTAAATAAGTTTGAGTTTAAGTTTGGGTCCTTTAAGAGTTTTTATATAAATTTCAAGGTCTAAAGTTTATTTAAACAAATTTTAAGGGCTTTTATGTAATTATACAAACTTAAGGGATTTGTTTATGGAAATCCTATAAAATATGTCTTTAGGTGAAACTTTGGTGTAAAGTTAGGGTTTAAAAGGCATAGGGAGGTGCAAAATGTTCTGATTATAGGTAAATGGGTATTTTGGTAATTTAAAAATATTGTAGGGTTATTCTTCGGATTTTCTGAATACAAGGGTCTAATGAGTAATTGGGAGTAGGTTGTTACAGATATTCTTTTTTTTTTCTTCTTATTCATCCTTCAACTATTCTATTTAAATTAATAGATAATGTAACTAGTTTAGGTAGTGAATTTCTTTTTCTCTATTTTTGATTTTTATTCTTTTAGTTTGCATTTTGTTTTGTTATCTTATCTTTATCAATTTCAGCTGTACTATCTTCCTTCAACTTTGGAAATGGAAGGTGGGGGAGAGGCTTCAATATATAAACCACACTGACTTTGAGAGAATGTTGTTGAGATCACTGAGAGGGATGTTTCTGAGATGCCTTTCGAAGGGAGCTCATGCTCTCTTTATATGGGGTCAAGGCAACCTCAGACACACTATCGATAAGTAGGAATATGGGTTTGCCATTTGGCAGTCTCATCCACATTTTCCAGAAAAATGGTCGTAAAATGCAATTCGTACGTTCGAATCACGCATGGGGCATATCATTGAAAAGGGTATTCAGATCCCTTTAAGAATCCATTGGATTTCTCCCAGGTGCGGGAATTGACTGTGGTCAAACGGGGCTCGAAAGCGCCCGACGGTCTTTTGGACAAGAGGGAAATGAATTGTTCGTTTGAACTGTAAGGACGATTCGAGCACGGGGCCGACTGTTAGAAAGGTTATGAAGGGATCTTTGGCATTCTAAAGAGATTTGCTCGATTTGGAGAGTTGACTTTGGTCAAATAGGGCTCTAAAGCGTTTGGTGACCCTTTAGAGTGAAACGGGGCATTTGTTCGTATTGTAAGGTTGATTCGTGCACGAGGCGGATCATTATAAAGGGTATTTAGTGACCTTTGAATATTCATTTAGTCTCGTTCGAGCTTAAGAGTTTAAGGGAGTCAAAAGGAGCTCGGGAGTGTCCAATGGCCTCCGGATCAATTTTTGAGGAAAAATAGGGTTCAAATAGGGCCCAAGAGTGTATTCAGTGCCCTTTGAAGATTCATTGAGATTTTGATCATGCGAGAAAGTTTATTGGGGTTCAAATAGGGCCCGAGAGTTCCCGACGGTTGTAATACCCCGTAATTTTACTAATTTTTATTTAAGGGATTAATTAAATTAAATGAGAATTAATTGGGAATTAATCCGGGTACAAATACTAGCGAGATGTGAGTTGATATTTGATTATGATGTTAAAATTGAAAATTTCATGTATTGAAAATGTTAAAATTATCGCGAGACAGAAATACGTCAATTTGGAAATTTAATTGGGACGCGCGTGTCAGTCGCGTCAGGAATGTAATTATTGGAATTAAAAAGTGAATTATATTTTTATCAACCGAATGGTCATTTTATGTGCGCCAACGTGTCCGAAAATGTCAAAATAGTCAGAAAACACTAGCTGGGGGTTTAGTTTGGGTCCCGGGGCATTTTTGGGCCTTACCGACAACCTAGAAGGGTATTTTGGTAATTTTAAAAATAGGGGAATTAAAATCCACGAATTTTCGAGGTTAATTTTATATTAGAAATAAACCCACTAAGTCCATAATTCAGCATTTAACAAGAAGTGGGCTACGGGAGTTACAGGGAGAGTCTTAAGAGGTTCCAAAAGAAACCCCTAGCCACCACCACCATCTTTGGGAGAAATCTGTAGAGAGAGAGGAGAATCAACCTTCATCCTTCAACATAAAATCAGAAAATCTAAGGCAAGTGGTTTAATTACATAATTTCAAGCGAATGTTTCCTCCATGCTTAGGATTAAATTTATGTCTTGTATTGAAAGTTTGATGAAAAACCCATGAAATTGGAGATAGAACTCAAAATCTTATATAGGGATTGCATGTAGAATGGTAATGAATGAATTCCATATCCAAAATGTATCTTTGATGATTTAAAAATGGATTTATAAGGAGAAATTGCAGACGTTAAAATTCTGGCTTCAAGTGTATAGGGTTTGGGATAATGTTTGGGAATTATGATGATTACATGTTAATTTAGGAGGCATTGACCCCAAATATATGTTAGAGGGTGACCTAGGAGGACTAAGAGTAGTTTAAAAACGTTAAAACTTAATTGGGATGATCTTAGTGGGGATTTAGAGGAGAGAAATATGAAGAAAAATGAATTGGGGAAATTTCTGGGCGCAGTCTGCCATCTCGTTAGAAGACCTGCCCAGGTCGTTCAAACGACCTCGTTCGAACGAGCTTCTAACGAGATGACAGTATCCCTTCTAACGAGTCGATAGTTCGTTCGAAGCCTTTCGTTTTAATGACACTCGTTCGAACGACCTCATTCGAATGAGACTTCTAACGAGTTGACAGAATGGCCTTTTTGGCCTGATTTTATTTCAAATGTCCTGTAGACTTAGGTAATTGAGAATTAACCTTCCCTTATAGACTAGTGGGTATAATTGTGAGAATTGGGGTACGTTGAGGAGTAGAGCTTAGAACCTTATAGTAATCCGGATGACATTTGTGGAATAGGAAACGAATACCTAATTACGACGTGAGAAGGGTTGACAACGTTAATATACAAATCGGGGACTTGTAAACGTATAAAATTAAATGACGGTATAAGAACGAGAAGCATACCTATATTAATAATTTGAGATATCTAAGATGTGCGAATGCTTAGTATATGTGGTTTTATGTGTAAAACATACCTACCATACTTGCTATCACGGGAGGTCTGCGTTCGATTAGGGCAATCTAAACTTTGTGTGCCTACGGGGGGATTTAGATTGGTACCTCGAGGACATAGGTCAGAGAAGGACTTATTGAGAAGTTAATAAGTCTGCTGATCATGGGAGCGTAGGTATGTGCGTGACCCATGTGATGTGAACTATGTTCGCCTCCATTTTGTGTGATTGTTGTTATTTGAGAATGATTCCTGAGAGATTCGGAATGTGTGGTCCTTATGTACGTGATGTACCGGGATTGGATAGCAGAGTATGTGTGCACCGCAGCTTAGTTTTGGGGTGCTAGTATTGTATATTTATGATGAGAATAATATAATGTAAATTGAAATAAACTGTAATGTATAAATGTGAGTATCTATAATATCAACGTTTTGTAAAAGATAAAATGGAAGATCTCTAGTGATTAGTAGTACTAAAATGGGAAACTGCGTAGAAGAGTAAAACACTCTGTTTAATATAAGATATCGGGAATTAAATCGTGAATCGTATAGTAACGTTAGATTTTATATTGAACCAATTAGATACGGGCATAACTAGATTCGATTACGGATACGTTAGGAGTGCACAGATAGTCGAGAGGTGAGTATTTCATGTGAGAGCACGTCCTAACATGTATTTTGCATTCATTATTTTATGTCATTAAAACACTTGCTATATTTTAAACTATTTTCCACAATCGGGCTCTGACCCGTTTGCTTTAAAATATATTTTTGTAAAAACTTTTTAGGTGCCCAGCCACAAGGACACCATGCATAGGAGTTTCATTCAGGTGACAGACTGTAGCTGCCGTGGAAGTTACAGGACTTTGATAGTAGACGCCTCCACTTTCGATCTTGACTCTATGTTACTAGATTTTCCTCATCTGTTGGGCATGTCGCCCCATTTCTTTTAGACACTTAATTTATCCAGTTATATCAGATTTTTGGGTTGTAATTAATTTAGTGATGCAGACTTAGTATTTGTTTATTCCTGTATTTGGATTGTTGTGAGGAGTATCCCTCCAGACTCATTACTATTTTATGGTTATTCCATTGTCATTATGTTGTGGTGGTTATGTTAGCATTTCATAATTTAATTATTGCATATTAATCGGATTTAATTAAAATTGACAACTCACTTTTTAAATATTAGGTGGCTAGTAACTAATAAAACATTTTCGACAGTGATGCTATGAACTGAACCAACTTGGCATTTTGTATCAATTTAATAAAGGAGTAGCTACCCGGTATTTAATTAGTCGGGGTATCTTAGGTGGTATCAGAGCATCAAGTTCTAGTGTCATTAGGATCTGTACGGCTTATTATGTTTCCGCTGAGCTTTCTTTGATATAGAGCCCTATATTTTAGGACTGTTGTATTCTTTTATGTATGTTCCGCTCTTAAGCTATTTTGAGATAATAACTGCGAACTTATAAGACTTTACTCTCATATCAGATGCCTCCACGACGTGCACAACGAGTTCCTAGGGATGCACAGCCCGAGCCACAACCTGCACCAGTTCAGGGGACCATGAATGCCGCCGAGGTTGTAGCTATTGTAGCCCAAGCGGTGAATGCCGCCCTAAAAGTTGTACAGCAGGCACCACCCCAGGCGCCGGTAGTCGCGCCAGTTCAGGCTCATGCATTCTCGTCTGCTTGAGAACGTGTTCGTGATGCTTTTCAGAAAGCACACCCTCCGGAGTTTGCAGGTAGCTCCGATGTTGTAGTGTCCAGTCAGTGGAGGAAGGACATTCAGAGGCACTTAAGGATGTACGAGTGCACAGATGTTCAGAAGCAGATACTAGCTACTTTTAAGCTAGTAGGATCATCATTGCAGTGGTGGGAGTCTATTAACACCAGGGAGGAGAGGGACACCCTTTCTATTCAGGAGTTCTGGGTGTGATTCGACCGCAAATATTTTCCATCAGCTGTTCACACTGAGATGAGGAGGAAGTTAATGAACCTCAAGCAGGAGGGGAAGACCGTGGCCGAGTATGAGGCCAAATTCACAAATCTCTTGAATATTGTTCCCGATGAGATTCCGACTGAGGAGAAGAAGATTCAGAAGTTCATAGACGGATTGACTTGGAGGATCCGACAGCACTTGTTGGGAAATCTTTCGCTGGCCACTTACTCTGACGTGGTTAACGCGGAACTGCTTCACTGCCAGGATCACCGTGTAATACCCCGTACTTTTGACTATAATTATTTTTGGGATTAATTAATTAAATTGCGTATTAATTGGAAATTAATCCGGGTTATAAATACTAATGAGATGCGAATTGGTATTTGATTATGTGCATATATGATTATATATGTATTTGGTATTATAAAAATTTGTCGTGAGATTTATATACGGCATTTTAGAAATTTTGTTGAGACGCGTGGGACCGCCGCGTCACGGTATAATATTTTGTTAATAAAAGTGAATTTAAAATCTATAATTCGTATAGTCGTTTTGAGTGCGCCAACGCGTCCGGAAGGGTCGAGATAGTCAGAAAACACTAGCCGGGGGTATAGTTTGGGTCCCGGGGTATTTTTAGGCCATTCCGACACCATAAAGGGTATTTTAGTAATTTGGTATTTTTGGGTAATTAAAAGTGACGAAAATTGAGAGTTGTAATCTGATAAGGAATTGACCCAACCAACCCTTATTAACCCAACAAGCTACGGAGGTTTATTAAATTAGGTTTTCATAAGTTTCCCCAAAGCAAACCCTAGCCACCATAGCCTTTTGGAGAAGAAAGCTTGGAGAAGGAGAGAGAGAGAGGAATTCTGCATAAATTCTACACCGAATCCACACCAAATTCAGAGACAAACAAGGCAAGTGGTTTAACTATGTTTAATTTCAAAGGATGTTCTTTCCATGTTAGAAAATTGATGTTTTACAAATTGTTCTTGGAAGATAAATGAAAACCCATGTTAATTGGACTTAGAATTTGATTATTAAGGACCATTTGCACGTAGAATAGTATGGGACGAAATTATATGATGATTATAAATGATTGGGTGAGACAAAAACGGATTTAATTTGATGAATTGAGAGTTTATAAATTAGGGTTCTTGTTCATGAATAATTTGGGGGGAAAGTTTAATATTTGCAAATTTGATGGATGATTAGGATGAGTTAATCCATAAAAACGTGATAGGATGTGGTTATATTGTGTTTAGAATTGTTTAGATATCTTAAATCAATCATTGGGACGTATTTTGGAGAAGATTTGAGGAGTAAAAATGTTGAAAAACGAATTGGGGAAAAATCTGGGCCGAAACTGGTACCTCGTTAGAAGCAGCCCCCAGGTCGTTCGAACGAACTCGTTCGAACGAGCTTCTAACGAGTTAACCAGTCGCTACTAACGAGTGGGGATTTCGTTGGATATCTCGTTCGAACGAGATATTGTTAGAAGGGTCAGTTCGTTCGAACGAACTGGGATCTCGTTCGAACAGCCTCGTTCGAACGAGACTTATAACGACCTGACAGTCCAAACTCGTTCGAAGTCTCGTTCGAACGAGACTTCTAACGAGTTGACAGTTTGGTCCTTTTTGGACTGTTTTGATTTTTGGAGTCCCGGAAACTGGTTCGAGGGTAGAGTTAACATTCTTTGATGATGTAAGGATAGATTTGGGACTTTTGGGTTATTGAGAGGAGTAATTTATATACGAGAGTGTTATTACATGGACGGTTTGGGTTGAGACGTGAGTGTCTACTACGATGTGAGATAATTATGGCGCGTATAATTACAAACCGGAATAGTATGAATTGTGTTAACTATAGTTAGTATGAGAATCTATACTACGATTTAAAATACGGTACTACTAAGACGTGTGTTTACTTAGTATTGGTATATGGATTGTGTGTATGACATACCTACCATACTTGCTATCACGGGAGGTTGCGTTCGCTTAGGACCCTCTATTCCTTGTGTGCCTACGGGGGGGATATAGACTGGTACCTTGATGAACATAGGTCATAGAAAGACTTATTGTGATATTAATAAGTCCGCTGACCATGGGAGCGTAGGTATGTGCGTGACCCATGTGATGGTGACTGTGTTCGCCTCCACTATTTGTGATTTGTGTTATCTGAACTATTCCTGAGAGATTCGGAAAATGTGATCCTTATGTACGTGATGTACCGGGATGGATAGCAGAGTATGTGTGCACCATAGCTTAGAGTGCTGGGTGCTTGTATCGTATATTTATGATGTGAATAATATACATTAAATTAATGGGAATCCTCATGTTAATGTTGTAAAAATATTACGGTGTTATTTCGAGTTATATAATGAGTTAACTGATAGTTATATCATTGGCATATTTAGTAACTGAGTTTACGTTAAACCCCTATTTAATTACGAGCGTTGTTATGTTAAATAGAACCGAGTAATATGGGTAGAACCTTTAGCAGTCTAGCTAGTTATGTTGTCAGTTAGGTAGTAGTATGGGTCGTTATAGATGGGTAATGGCGCTAGGAGTGCACAGTTAGACGAGAGGTGAGAATATCATGTGAGTGCACGTCCTAACATGTACTTTGCATTTAATTTTTTAAATGTTTTTAAAGCACTTGCAGGTTTTTAAAATATAACTCCACATTCAGGCTCTGACCCGTTTGCTTTTCAAATCTCTTTTTCTTTGTAAAACCATTTTAGGTGCCCAGCCACAAGGACACCAAGCATAGGATACTCATTCAGGTGACGAGCTGTAGCTGCTTGTGGAAGCTACAGGGATTTGCATGTAGACGCCTCCATCTTTTGGATTCCAGAGTCACCATCTATCAGTTGTAGGGCATGTTGCCCATTTCTTTAGAGACATCTTTTATATTTCAGTTTTCAGACTTTAGCATGTTTTCTTTCAGTTTCGGTTATTCATTTCAGTTATGGGATTGTAGTGAGGAGTTTTCCTCCAGACTTTATTTACTCTATTGTGATGGTTATTCAGTTTACTTTAGTATGGTGAATGATGTTATTTATTTCTTCATTTTACTCATTCCATGTTAATCAGACTTAAATTAAAATTTGGCACTTACTTTTTAAATACTAGGTGGATAGTAATAATAAAATGTTTTCGACAGTGATGCTATTAACTGAGCCAACTTGGCATTTTGAATTAATTTTATAAAGGAGTAGCTACCCGGTATTTAATTAGTCGGGGTGTCACAGGTGGTATCAGAGCATCAGGTTCTAGTGTCCTTTAGGATCTGTACGGCTATTATGTTTTCGCTACGTTTTCTTTGATATAGAGCCCTATATTTTAGGACCGTTGTACTCTTTTTGTGTATGCTTCGTTCTTCAGCTATATTAAGTTTATAAACTACGAACTTATAAACTTTGTTCTTATTTCAGATGCCTCCACGACGTGCACGACGAGTTCCCAGGAATGCAATGCCCGAACCCTAGCCCGCTCCAGCTCAGGGCATGTTGAACGCCGCTGAGGTTGCAGCTATAGTAGTTCAAGCGGTGAATGCCGCGATTGCCGTTATTCAGCAGGCACCACCACAGGCGCCGGTTGCCGCGCCAGTACAGGTTAATGCATTCCCATCTCCTTGGGAGCGTGTACGTGACGCTTTTCAGAAAGCGCATCCGCTAGAGTTTGCAGGTAGCTCAGACGTGGTAGTCTCGAGCCAATGGAAGAAGGACATACAGAGGCATTTGAGGATGCATGAGTGCACTGATGTTCAGAAATAGGTGCTAGCTACTTTCAAGCTAGTGGGATCTGCGCTACAGTGGTGGGAGTCTATTACCACCGCGGAGGAGAGGGATACCCTCACGATTCAGGAGTTCTGAGTGCGGTTCGACCACAAGTACTTTCCGTCCGCAGTTCATACAGAGATGAGGAGGAAGCTGATGAGTTTGAAGCAGGAGGGCAAGACCGTGGCCGAGTATGAGGCCGAGTTCACTAACCTTTTGAATATCGTACCAGACGAGATTCCAACAGAGAAGAAGAAGATAGAGAAGTTCACCGACGGGCTGAATTGGAGGATCCGTCAGCATCTACTAGGGAACCTATCGTTGGCCACGTATTCTGATGTGGTTAACGCTGCATTGTTGCACTGCCAGGACCACCGTTTTCATATGGCCGAGGGCAAGCGGTCGGGGGAGTCTAGCCATCAGGGCAGGACTGGAGGACATAGTGCCAGCGGGGCACAATCGGGTCAGGGGCAGAGGCAGAATGAGCAGGGTACTCAGCAGGGGGATAATAAGAGGTTCCGGTCAGGGAACTACACGCAGGGACAGGGAGGTTTCCGCCAGGGCCATCAGGGTCCAAACGGCCATCAGGGCCAACAGGGACAGAATGGGCAGCAATTTCATCAGGGCCAGCAGGGCCAAGGGAGGAATGGTAACGGCCACCAGGGCAGGGGACAGCAGGGGGAGAGGGGAGGGAACTTCCCAGGGAAGTGCTTTACTTGTGGCAAGACTGGCCATAAGAAGCAGGATTGTCCTGATAGGGGCAGGGCCCCACAGCAGCAGCAGCAGGGTGCTCGCCAGGAGCCACAGAGACCTATGTTTCCCGCCGCTCTTCCTGCACCACCACAGATGGCAGCTTTGCCACCCATTCCAGCAGTCCCAGTTCAGCAGGGGCAGCTACAGTATGGACGTGTCTACAACGTTCACCAGGCTGCAGTTCCACAGGCACCGCCCGCGATCGAGGGTACGTTTCCTATCCATGGCACTATGGGTCGGGTGTTATTTGATACGGGTGCTACACACTGTTTTATAGCTACACACTTCGCGAAAGCTTTAGGATTGTTAGCTACGGCGGAGAGCACATTGACGTGTGTCGACTCACCATTAGGGAGTGGGTCACTTATTTTCTTTATATGCCGGGGAGTGGGGGTAGAGGTTGGTGGTTTGGTATTACCTGCGGACATGTTAGTGTTAGACATGCATGTTCACGATGTGATCATCGGTATGGATTGGCTCGTAGCATATAGGTCCATGATTGATTGCTTCAGCGGGAGCATTGTTTTTGCCATTCCGGGGCAGGAGATGTTTATAGTGGCGATGCCTCGCCCAGAGGGAGGATCGACCGCTCATCTGTACTACATAGAGGAGGATATCTCTAAGGAGGTTGTGATTCCTTTGGATTCGATCCCGGTTGTCAGGGAGTATTCAGATGTGTTTCAGGAAATACCAGGCTTACCACCCAGTCGGGAGATAGACTTCGTTATAGATTTGCTACCGGGTACGAGGCCTATAGCACGTGCACCGCACCGTATGGCTCCGGCTGAGATGCGAGAGTTACGGGATCAGATAGAGCAGCTGTTAGGGCAGGGCTTTATTCGCAGGAGTACCTCACCTTAGGGCGCTCCAGTTTTGTTTGTGAAGAAGAGGGATGGTTCACTGAGATTGTGCGTGGACTACCGAGAGTTGAATAAGGTCACGATACGGAATAAGTATCCGTTGCCTCGAATCGATGACTTATTCGACCAGTTGAGAGGAGCTTCTTTCTTCTCGAAGATTGACTTGAGGTCAGGATACCATCAATTGCGTATCAGGGAGGAAAATGTCTCGAAGACCGCATTCTTATCGAGATATGGTTCTTACGAGTTTCGGGTTATGCCTTTCGGCTTGACCAACGCTCCAGCAGTGTTTATGAACTTGATGAACAGAGTGTTCAGGGATTTCCTAGACCAGTTTGTCATTGTCTTCATTGATGATATTCTGGTTTACTCTCAGACAGAGGAGGAGCACGCCGAGCATTTGAGGCAGGTTTTGCAGACACTTCGTCAGAACGAGCTGTATGCAAAATATGAGAAGTGCGGGTTTTGGCTGAAGGAAGTCCAGTTCTTGGGTCACATTATTTCCGATCAGGGAATATCTGTCGATCCGGGAAAAGTATCAGCGGTGAGGGAGTGGGGGCAGCCCACGACGCCGACAGAGATTCGTAGTTTCTTGGGTTTAGCAGGATACTACAGGAGGTTTATTCGGGGTTTCTCAGAGATAGCAGGTCCTTTGACACATCTTACTCGTAAGGGTGTGCCGTTCATTTGGAGTGATGCCTGTCAGTTGGCATTCGATGAATTGAAGGACAAGTTGACCTCAGCACCTGTGTTAGCATTGCCGAGACCGGGAGTTGAGTATTTGGTTTACACCGATGCGTCTTTGCTAGGACTGGGAGGTGTATTGCAGCAGGAGAGACAGGCCATAGCTTATGCTTCCCGTAAGCTTAAGCCTCATGAGAAGAATTACCCCACACATGATTTGGAGTTGGCAGCAGTGGTATTTGCCTTACGGATTTGGAGGCACTATCTTTTGGGGGAGAAGTTTCAGCTGTTCACGGACCACAAGTCACTACAGTATCTGTTCACGCAGAAGGAATTGAATATGCGGCAGCGTAGGTGGCTTGAGTTTGTGAAGGACTACCAGTTCGACATCCAGTACCACCCGGGTAAGGCTAACGTGGTAGCAGACGCGTTGAGCCGTAGGCCAGCAGATGAGGTGGCAGAGGTGTGGAAAGCTAAGTGGAAGGAATTGGGACACCAGGATGCAGTGGCCCGATCTTTCATGTTTGTGATGACCGTTACACCGCAGATTGTCACGAAGGTAGTACGGGCACAGGCTAATGATTCGTTCTGTCAGGAGCAGATAGTCCGATTACTAGCAGAGGGAGCCGAGTCCTATACCGTTAGCTCAGACGAGGGATTACGCTTCAATGGGAGATTAGTAGTTCCGGAAGGGGAAGAATTGCGGCACGATGTGATGGCAGAGTCGCACGGCTCACGGTTCGTGGTACATCCCGGAGGGGACAAAATGTACCAAGACATGAGACGGCAATATTGGTGGAGCGGTATGAAGAGAGATATCGCTGAGTTTGTCTCGAAATGCGCCACTTGTCAACTTGTAAAAGTGGATCATCAGAGACCAGCAGGATTGCTATAGCCGTTGGAGGTTCCGGTGTGGATGTGGGAGAGCATATCCATGGATTTTATCACGGGGTTGCCTACGTCGCAGAGGGGTCACGACTCCGTTTGGGTAATTGTGGACAGGTTGTCCAAGGTCGCTCACTTCTTACCCGTAAGGACTGACTACACTTCGGGATAGTATGCCCAGCTCTTCATTTCAGAGATTGTGAGACTTCACGGCGTGCCCCTAAATATCGTGTCTGACAGAGACAAGATATTTGTTTCGAGGTTTTGGGAAAGTTTCCAGGAGGCCATGGGCACGGAATTGCGGTTGAGTACGGCTTATCATCCGCAGACCGATGGGCAGAAAGAGCGCACCAACCAGATGTTGGAAGACATGCTACGCATGTGCATTATTGACTTCGGAGGTGGATGGGAGCAGTACCTTCCACTGGTGGAGTTTGCTTACAACAACTCCTATCAGTTCACGATTGGCATGGCTCCGTTTGAGGCATTGTACGGTAGGCCTTGTCGTTCCCCAGCATGTTGGTTGGAAGTGGGGGACAACAAACTGCTTGGGCCGGAAGTGATTCAGGATACTTCGGCAAGGATTGAGTTGATTCGGAGTCGCATTCGGGTAGCTCAAGACAAGCAGAAGAGTTATGCTGATGCGAAGAGGTTTTTCAGGGAGTTCCAAGTGGGGGACCAGGTTTTGCTCAGGGTTTCTCCGATGAAGGGGATTATGCGATTCGGGAAGAAGGGGAAGTTGGCACCGAGGTACGTGGGGTCGTTTCCTATTATTGAGCGGATCGGACCCGTTGCGTATAGACTTGGACTACCGGAGCACTTGCATCGGATTCACGACGTGTTCCATATTTCCTCGCTGAGGAAATACCTTAGAGATAATTTGGCTCATTCTCACATTGCTGTGGAGGATATCGATCTCCAGCCGGATAGCTCCTACAAGGAGGGGCCAATTGCTATTTTGGACCGAAGCGAGAGGAAACTGCGGACAAAGATAGTCCCGTTAGTGCGTGTTCAGTGGCAACATCACAATGTCGAGGAATCCACATGGGAGCGCGAGGATGAGATGCGCGAACGTTATCCAGAGCTATTTTTAGCAGGTACTTTCTAGTTTCGAATTTCGGGACGAAATTCAGTTATTATGGGGGAAGTATGTAATACCCCGTACTTTTGACTATAATTATTTTTGGGATTAATTAATTAAATTGCGTATTAATTGGAAATTAATACGGGTTATAAATACTAATGAGATGCGAATTGGTATTTGATTATGTGCATATATGATTATATATGTATTTGGTATTATAAAAATTTGTCGTGAGATTTATATACGGCATTTTAGAAATTTTGTTGAGACGCGTGGGACCGCCGCGTCACGGTATAATATTTTGTTAATAAAAGTGAATTTAAAATCTATAATCCGTATGGTCGTTTTTAGTGCGCCAACGCGTCCGGAAGGGTCGAGATAGTCAGAAAACACTAGCCGGGGGTATAGTTTGGGTCCCGGGGTATTTTTAGGCCATTCCGGCACCATAAAGGGTATTTTAGTAATTTGGTATTTTTGGGTAATTAAAAGTGACGAAAATTGAGAGTTGTAATCTGATAAGGAATTGACCCAACCAACCCTTATTAACCCAACAAGCTACGGAGGTTTATTAAATTAGGTTTTCATAAGTTTCCCCAAAGCAAACCCTAGCCACCATAGCCTTTTGGAGAAGAAAGCTTGGAGAAGGAGAGAGAGAGAGGAATTCTGCATAAATTCTACACCGAATCCACACCAAATTCAGAGACAAACAAGGCAAGTGGTTTAACTATGTTTAATTTCAAAGGATGTTCTTTCCATGTTAGAAAATTGATGTTTTACAAATTGTTCTTGGAAGATAAATGAAAACCCATGTTAATTGGACTTAGAATTTGATTATTAAGGACCATTTGCACGTAGAATAGTATGGGACGAAATTATATGATGATTATACATGATTGGGTGAGACAAAAACGGATTTAATTTGATGAATTGAGGGTTTATAAATTAGGGTTCTTGTTCATGAATAATTTGGGGGAAAGTTTAATATTTGCAAATTTGATGGATGATTAGGATGAGTTAATCCATAAAAACGTGATAGGATGTGGTTATATTGTGTTTAGAATTGTTTAGATATCTTAAATCAATCATTGGGACGTATTTTGGAGAAGATTTGAGGAGTAAAAATGTTGAAAAACGAATTGGGGAAAAATCTGGGCCGAAACTGGTACCTCGTTAGAAGCAGCCCCCAGGTCGTTCGAACGAGCTTCTAATGAGTTGACCAGTCGCTACTAACGAGTGGGGATTTCGTTGGATATCTCGTTCGAATGAGATATCGTTAGAAGGGTCAGTTCGTTCGAACGAACTGGGATCTCGTTCGAACAGCCTCGTTCGAACGAGACTTCTAACGACCTGACAGTCCAAACTCGTTCGAAGTCTCGTTCGAACGAGACTTCTAACGAGTTGACAGTTTGGTCCTTTTTGGACTGTTTTGATTTTTGGAGTCCCGGAAACTGGTTCGAGGGTAGAGTTAACATTCTTTGATGATGTAAGGATAGATTTGGGACTTTTGGGTTATTGAGAGGAGTAATTTATATACGAGAGTGTTATTACATGGACGGTTTGGGTTGAGACGTGAGTGTCTACTACGACGTGAGATAATTATGGCGCGTATAATTACAAACTGGAATAGTATGAATTGTGTTAACTATAGTTAGTATGAGAATCTATACTACGATTTAAAATACGGTACTACTAAGACGTGTGTTTACTTAGTATTGGTATATGGATTGTGTGTATGACATACCTACCATACTTGCTATCACGGGAGGTTGCGTTCGCTTAGGACCCTCTATTCCTTGTGTGCCTACGGGGGGGATATAGACTGGTACCTTGATGAACATAGGTCATAGAAAGACTTATTGTGATATTAATAAGTCCGCTGACCATGGGAGCGTAGGTATGTGCGTGACCCATGTGATGGTGACTGTGTTCGCCTCCACTATTTGTGATTTGTGTTATCTGAACTATTCCTGAGAGATTCGGAAAATGTGATCCTTATGTACGTGATGTACCGGGATGGATAGCAGAGTATGTGTGCACCATAGCTTAGAGTGCGGGGTGCTTGTATCGTATATTTATGATGTGAATAATATACATTAAATTAATGGGAATCCTCATGTTAATGTTGTAAAAATATTACGGTGTTATTTCGAGTTATATAATGAGTTAACTGATAGTTATATCATTGGCATATTTAGTAACTGAGTTTACGTTAAACCCCTATTTAATTACGAGCGTTGTTATGTTAAATAGAACCGAGTAATATGGGTAGCAGTCTAGCTAGTTATGTTGTCAGTTAGGTAGTAGTATGGGTCGTTATAGATGGGTAATGGCGCTAGGAGTGCACAGTTAGACGAGAGGTGAGAATATCATGTGAGTGCACGTCCTAACATGTACTTTGCATTTAATTTTTTAAATGTTTTTAAAGCACTTGCAGGTTTTTAAAATATAACTCCACATTCAGGCTCTGACCCGTTTGCTTTTCAAATCTCTTTTTCTTTGTAAAACCATTTTAGGTGCCCAGCCACAAGGACACCAAGCATAGGATACTCATTCAGGTGACGAGCTGTAGCTGCTTGTGGAAGCTACAGGGATTTGCATGTAGACGCCTCCATCTTTTGGATTCCAGAGTCACCATCTATCAGTTGTAGGGCATGTTGCCCATTTCTTTAGAGACATCTTTTATATTTCAGTTTTCAGACTTTATCATGTTTTCTTTCTGTTTCGGTTATTCATTTCAGTTATGGGATTGTAGTGAGGAGTTTTCCTCCAGACTTTATTTACTCTATTGTGATGGTTATTCAGTTTACTTTAGTATGGTGAATGATGTTATTTATTTCTTCATTTTACTCATTGCATGTTAATCAGACTTAAATTAAAATTTGGCACTTACTTTTTAAATACTAGGTGGATAGTAATAATAAAATGTTTTCGACAGTGATGCTATTAACTGAGCCAACTTGGCATTTTGAATTAATTTTATAAAGGAGTAGCTACCCGGTATTTAATTAGTCGGGGTGTCACACACCGCTTTCACATGTCTGAGAGTAAGAGATCAGGAGAGTCCAGCCATTAGGGCAGGACAGGGGAAATGGTGCCAGCGGGGCACAATCTGTTCAGGGTCAGTACAGGCAGGGTGATCAGGGTTCCCAACAGGGGGATCCTAAGAGATTCAGATCTGGGGTTTTTAGGAATGGTCAGGGAGGTTTCAGACATGGCCATCAGGGTTAGAACGGACATCAAGGCCAGCAGAGCCAGATTGGTCAGCAGCAATAATTTCAGCAGGGCTAGCATGGTCAAGGTAGGAATGGTAACGTCCATCAGGGCCAAGGGCAGCAGGGAAAGCGAGGAGGAAACTTCCTGGGGAAGTTCTTCGTGTGTGGGAAGATTGGCCACAAATTCCAGGATTGTCCTGATAGGGGCAGGGCCCCACAGCAGCAGCAGTAGCAGCAGGGTGCTCGACACGAGTCACAGAGGCCTATGTTTCCCGCCGCCCTCCCATCACCACCACAGATGGCAGCATTACCACCCATTCCAGCGGTCCCAGTTCAGCAGGGATAGCTTCAGTATGGGAGAGTGTACCAGCTCCAACAGGCCGCCGTCCCACAAGATCCACCTGCTATTGAGGGTATGTTCTCTATTCAGGGGACTATGGGGCATATTTTATTTGACACGGGGGCCACACATTATTTCATTGCCATGAGATTTGCACGCACTATTGGGTTGTTAGACACTGCAGAGAGCACCATTACTTATGTAAATTCACCATTGAGTAGGGGTTATGTAATTTCCCTTATTTGTAGAGGTGTGGGTATAGAGATCGGGAGGTTTACTTTACCCGCTGATATGTTAGTATTAGAGATGACTGAGTATGATGCGATTATTGTTATGGATTGGCTAGTTGCGTACCAAGCCATGATTGATTGTTTCAGTAGGAATATCATATTTTTCATTCCCGGGCAGGAGATGTTTTTAGTGGCGATGCCTCGCCCTGAGGGAGGATCGTCCACTCATTTGTACTATATAGAGGAGGAGACCTCTAAGGAAGTGGTGATACCACTTGATTCGATTCCAGTCATGAGGGAGTTTGCTGATGTATTACAGGATATACCTGGATTACCTCCTAGTAGAGAGATAGATTTTGTTATTGATTTGACGCCGGGCACACGGCCCATTGCCCGCGCACCGTACCGTATGGCTCCAGCGGAGATGAGAGAGCTAAGGGATCAGATAGAGCAGTTATTGGGTTAGGGGTTTATCCGGAGGAGTACTTCGCCGTGGGGTGCCCCTGTGTTGTTCGTAAAGAAGAGGTATGGATCATTCAGGTTGTGTGTAGATTACCGGGAGTTGAATAAGGTCACGATATGGAATAAGTATCCGTTGCCCCGAATCGATGACTTATTTGACCAGTTGAGAGGAGTCTGCTTCTTCTGAAAGATTGATTTGCGATCGGGATACCATCAGTTGCGTATCAAGGAACAGGACGTCTCGAAGACTGCTTTCTTGATGCGATATGGTTCCTATGAATTTTGGGTTAAGCCTTTTGTCTTGACCAACGCTCCAGCCATGTTTATGGACTTAATGAATAGGGTGTTCAGAGAGTTCCTAGACCAGTTCGTCATTGTCTTTATTGATGACATTCTAGTTTACTCCCAGACAGAAGAGGAGCACGCCGAGCATTTGAGACAGGTTTTGCAGATGTTGCGTCAGAACGAGCTTTATGCAAAGTATGAGAAGTGTGGGTTCTGGTTGAAGGAGGTTCAGTTTTTGGGGCATATCATTTCAAACCGAGGGATATCTGTTGATCCGGAGAAGGTATCCACTGTGAGGGAGTGGGGACAGCCCACAACACCGACTGAGATCCGTAGTTTCTTGGGACTAGCAGGATACTACAGGAGGTTTATTCAGGGTTTCTCAAAGATAGCGGGTCCTTTGACATATCTGACTCGCAAAGGTGTACCATTCATCTGGAGCGATGCCTGTCAGTTGGCATTCGATGAGTTGAAGGACAATTTAACCTCAGCGCCTGTGTTAGCATTGCCCAGGCCGGGAGTTGAGTATTTAGTTTACACCGATGCATCCTTACAAGGACTTGGAGGTGTGATGCAACAGGAGAGTGAGGCCATAGCTTATGCTTCCCGTAAGCTTAAGCCTCACGAGAGGAATTACCCCACCCACGACTTAGAGTTAGCGACAGTCATATTCGCCCTTCGAATTTGGAGACACTATCTCCCGGGGGAGAAATTTTGGCTGTTCACAGACCACAAGTCTCTACAATACCTCTTCATGCAGAAGGAGCTGAATATGTGTCAACGTCGGTGGCTTGTGTTTGTGAAGGATTATCAGTTCGATATCCAGTATCACCCAGGGAAGGTTAATGTAGTAGCAGACGCGTTGAGTCGTAGGTCGGTAGATGAGGTGGCCGAGGTGTGGAAAGCTAAGTGGAAGGAGTTGGGACACCAGGATGCAGTGGCCCGATCGTTCATGTCTGTAATGACTATTACACCTCAGATTGTTACGAGAGTGGTAAAGGCCCAGGCAAATGACTCGTTCTGTCAGGATCAGATAGTTCGATTACTAGCAGAGGGAGCCGAGTCCTATACCGTTGGCTCAGACGGGGAATTACGCTTCAATGGGAGACTGGTCGTTCCGGAAGGGGAAGACTTGCGACACGATGTAATGGCAGAGTCGCACGGCTCATGGTTTGCGATACACCCTGGTGGGGATAAAATGTACCAAGACATGAGACGACAGTATTGGTGGAGCGGGATGACGAGAGATATCGCCGTGTTTGTTTCTAAATGTGCCACTTGTCAGCTAGTAAAGGTGGACCATCAGAAACCGGTAGGACTTCTACAGCCTTTAGAGATTCCGACGTGGATATGGGAGAGCATCTCCATGGACTTTATCACGGGGTTACCTACGTCGCAGAGGGGTCACGACTCCATATGGGTGATTGTGGATAGATTGACCAAAGTTGCTCATTTTCTACCCGTAAGGACAGATTACACTACGGGACAGTATGCCCAGATTTTCATTGTAGAGATAGTGAGACTTCACGGGGTGCCTCTAAATATCGTGTCGGATCGAGACAAGATATTTGTTTCACGATTTTGGAAGAGTTTCCAGGAGGCCATGGGTACGGAGTTGTGGCTGAGTACGGCTTATCAGCCGCAGACGGATGGGTAAACCGAGCGGACAAATCAGATATTGGAGGACGTGTTGCGTATGTGCATCCTAGACTTTGGAGGTGGATGGGAGCAGTACCTTCCACTGATGGAGTTTGCTTATAATAACTCCTATCAGTTTACCATTGGCATGGCTCCATTTGAGGCGTTATACGGTATATCTTGTCGTTCCCCAACATGTTGGTTAGAGGTGGGGGATAACAAACTCCTTGGGCCGGAAGTGATTCAGGACACTTCGACAAGGATAGAGATGATACGGAGCCACATTCGGGTAGCTCTGGACCGGCAGAAGAGCTATGCTGATGCAAAAAGATTCTTCAGAGAATTCAAGGTGGGGGACCAGGTATTACTCAGAGTATCTCCTATGAAGGGGATAATGCGTTTTGGGAAGAAGGGGAAACTGGCACCAAGGTATGTGGGGCCATTTCCTATCATCGAGCGTATTTGGCCAGTTGCGTATAGACTGGGGTTACCGGAGAACTTGCATAGGATTCATGATGTGTTCCATATTTCCTCGCTAAGGAAATATCTTAGGGACGATTTGGCCCATACTCACATTACTTTGGAGGACATCGATCTCTATCCCGATAGTTACTACGAGGAGGGGCCGATTGCTATTTTAGACCGAAGTGAGCGAAAACTGAGGTCGAAGATAGTACTGTTAGTACGTGTG
The DNA here is from genome assembly GCA_949130495.1 of Sambucus nigra. Lineage (NCBI taxonomy): Eukaryota > Viridiplantae > Streptophyta > Magnoliopsida > Dipsacales > Adoxaceae > Sambucus > Sambucus nigra. The sequence continues at coordinate 289,215,407 of OX422218.1, read as the reverse complement.
CAGTGGCGACATCATAATGCCGAGGAGTCCACATGGGAGCACGAGGATGAAATACGCGAGCGATATCCGGAGTTATTTTTACCAGGTACTCTTTAGTTCCGAATTTAGGGATGAAATTCTATTATTAGGGGGGAAGTATGTAATACCCCATAATTTTACTAATTTTTATTTAAGGGATTAATTAAATTAAATGAGAATTAATTGGGAATTAAATCGGGTACAAATACTAGCGAGATGTGATTTGGTATTTGATTATGATGTTAAAATTGAAAATTTCATGTATTGAAAATATTAAAATTGTCGCGAGACAGAAATACGATAATTTGGAAATTTAATTGAGACGCGCGTGTCAGTCGTGTCAGGAATGTAATTATTGGAATTAAAAAGTGAATTATATTTTTATCAACCGAATGGTCATTTTGAGTGCGCCAACGTGTCCGGAAATGTCAAAATAGTCAGAAAACACTAGCTGGGGGTTTAGTTTGGGTCCCGGGGCATTTTTGGGCCATACCGGCAACCTAGAATGGTATTTTGGTAATTTTAAAAATAGGGGAATTAAAACCCACGAATTTTAGAGGTTAATTTTATATCATAAATAAACCCACTAAGTCCATAATTCAGCATTTTACAAGAAGTGGGCTATGGGAGTTATAGGGAGAGTCTTAAGAGGTTCTAAAAGAAACCCCTAGCCACCACCACCATCTTTGGGAGAAATCTATAGAGAGAGAGGAGAATCAACCTTCATCCTTCAACATCAAATCAGAAAATCTAAGGCAAGTGGTTTAATTACATAATTTCAAGCGAATGTTTCCTCCATGCTTAGGATTAAATTTATGTCTTGTATTGAAAGTTTGATGAAAAACCCATGAAATTGGAGATAGAACCCAAAATCTTATATAGGGATTGCAGATAGTTGTAGAAGATTCCTCAGAGCAGGTAGTTGTAGCATCCTTCAAGATTCGGTTGTTACTTACCTTTATGCTTCACCAATCACTTACTAAGAAGGAAGCGGACACCATTGATGACCTCATATCACATATTGAAAAGTATGCCAAAGTGAAAGATGTGGTCAACACTAGTCAAGCAGAGACTAGTCCGTTAAGGCGAACAAAGGTAATGAAGAGGAGAACACCCCTGAAAAGGGAAATAGGAAATAAAATGAAGGATCCAAGAACGGGGGCAGAGAAGACTCATCCAAGCATTCCAAGCCATTAATGCGGTTTTCAAAGAACAAATTTACAAAATCCTAGGGAAGATTAAGGACAAACATTTCTCAAATGGCCTAGGAAAATGGAAGGACATTCGACCAAGAGGAATAACACACTTCGATGTGCCTTCCACATGGAAAATGGACACAATATAGAGAATTATAAATCCTTAAAATCTCATCTGGAGGAGTTATCCCGGATAGGGCATCTGAATGAATACATAAAGAAGAAAGTTGATTCGGTCGTCATCAAAGGCGACCAAAAACTAGATAACGTGTTGGACAGTAAAGTCGGACATGAGTTTGCTATAATACATGGGGCGTTCGACGTCAAGTAGATCCAGGGAAATGTAGTTCGGATGGAACTCAAGAAAGTCATGACAGTGATGGAGGCCTTCCAAATATACCTTGCCAAAGTCCAAGCTAGAAAATGTAGGCGACTGAAAAATGTCGATTACAACAGACACATAGTGTTTATTGAGGATGATTTGGTCAGGGTAAGAACCCCACACCACAATGAACTAGTAATGACTCTCAGGATTGTAAACTAGGATGTGATGAAACTACTAGTGGATCAAGGAAGTTCTTCATAAGTAATGTACTTAAATTTTTTTTACAAGATCAAACTAAAGACGTCAGATTTAAAGGAAGCAAGCGTCCCACTAGTTGGATTCACAAAGATGACCATGTCATTAGGGAAGGTGGCCCTTCCAGTTAGGGCAGGGAACATTTCTAAACTCATTGAGTTTATAATGGTCAATATCAACTCACCTTACCATGCCATCCTCATAAGAGAGTATCTATATGCCATGAAGGCAATCCCATCAACCTACTACTAGAAACTCTAGTGTGTCTCAGATTGGGGAACAATGGAAATCAGAGGCGATAAAGCTATTGTTAAAAAATGCTACATCGCCACCATCAGGACTAAATAAGAGAAAAAGAAAGATAAAAAATCCATCCCCATAGCATCCCTAGATGAAACCACTCCCTCAAAATAAAATCTAATGGTCAACCTGGGGTGGAACAGAGGAGAATCCACCTCACTGAAAGAGGGTGGAGAAGTTGAAGGACTTAGTTTTTATGCAAGTTGACCAAAGGGGAAGTTTTTAATCAGCATCACTTTGTCCGACCAGGAAAGGAAGGAGTTGATCACTTTTCTAAAACTGAGTCTATAAATTTTCACATTGGATCCATACGACGTGCTAAGGATTGTTGTCTAAATCACTTTTTATTGCCTTCACATGGATCCATAATTTCAATCGATCATACAGAAGGCTCATCATACTTGCCCAAAGATAGAAAAGACAGTGAAAACGGAGGTATGGAAAATTCTGTAGGCAAGGTTCATCATAAAAGTTCAATTCCCAAAATTTCTCTCAAACTCGGTGGTATTCCTAAAGAGCAATGGAATCTGGAGACTTTGTGTGGACTTCACCTATCTCAACAGACCTTATCCCAAAGATAGCTTCCCTCTCCCAAAGATAGACAACCTGGTCGACTCCAGGGTAACTCACGAATAAATGGGTTTTCTAGATTCTTACTCGGGGTACCACCAGATTCCTCTATTCTATCACGGCCAGGATAAACCTCATTCATCACCATGCCGGGCATGTACTATTATAAGGTTATGCCTTTTGGCCTTAAAAATGATGGAGTCACATACTAGAGATTGGTCACTAAGATGTTCAAGTAATAAATAGGAGAGATGATGGAACTATATATTGATGATATGCTCGTCAAAATAAAGCATAAAGACGACCACCTCAAGGTCTTGGAATTTTTTTTTTAAATCCTCAAGCGTTACCGGATGAAGATTAATGCGAGCAAGTGCTCATTCGTGATCTAGTTAGGAAAGTTTCACGGTTATTTGGTCGACAAGAGGGGTATCAAAGCAAAACCAAATATATAGTATCCATTAATAATGTCCATCCACGAAAGACGTTGTGGGAGATCTAAAAGTTAACAGGGATGCTCGCAGCCTTGAACCGTTTCATCTCCAAGTCCTCCGAGCATTGTAGACCATTTTTTAGCTGCTCAAGAAAGAAAAAAATCCTTACCTAGAATGATGAATTCTCAAAATCACTTAAGTAATCAAGTCTTACCTGAGAAAATCTCCACCATTAGCAATTCCAAACCTAGGGGATCCTCTCTACCTATACCTTGTAGTTTCAATCCACAAATTAGTTCAACCTTGGTATGTGAAAAAAAGGAAGAGAGTTCCCCATTTACTAAGTTAGCAAGCCACTCCTGGATGCGAGCAACACTATTTATCACTCGAAAAGTTGGATTACTTATTGACTATCATGTACCAAAATTAAAGCGTTACTTTGAAGCCAATTTCATCACAGTCAACACATCCTTCCCTCTTAAAGTTATTCTTCACAAAGTTGACCTTTCTAGATGCATGTTGAAATGGTCAATCGAACACGAAAAATTTGATATACACTATCAACCAACAACAACAATCAAGGGGTAGGTGTTCACTAACTTTATAGAAGAATTTGACTGAGAAGAGGCCCCTACCAATCAACATGTTATTCACCGGTTAAAAGATCGCGAGATGGATTAATCCATGAAGTGGATATTATATGTGGATGGTGCCCCTAACTTTAAATGGGTAAGAGTAAGAATTATTCTCATAACACCAAAGAATTCCATGATCGAGCAAGGAAATAAGCTGGAAGCCTATAATAATGTAGTCGAACTGTGTAAGGGTCACTTGATGGGGGTAAACCACCTTGAAGTTTATTATGATTCAATATTAGTATCCAACCAAGTTAGTGGATACTTCAACGCTAAGAACAAAAGGATGCCAGCCTACGTACAGGTGGTTCGCAAGTTAATATAAGTTTTTTAGGAAGTTAGCATTCAATAGTTCCCTGGGGGATGCTTTAACAACCCTAAGTTTAGCAGTGGATTCTTATTTCATGAGAAAAATTAAAGTGGAATTCTTTCTAAGTCTAGTATTACAAAAATGGTGGCATCCGAGAGCGTTATCTCCATTGAAAAAGGTCCCGTCTAGATGGATCCAATCACCTCTTACCTAAGAAACGATACCTTGTAGGTCAATAAAAAGCAAGCTCATCATTTTAGGGTAAAAAATGCACGGTTCTACCTTGGGCCTGGGGAAAAACTCTATAGAAGATCCTTCATAGGTCCTATCTTTAATGTGTGCATCCAAAAGACATCGATCAGGTTCTCAACGAAATATATGATCAAATTTGTGGGAGTCACGTATGAGGAAGATATCTGGATTTTCAAGCAATCGAAGAAGGTTAATGGTGGCCATATATACAGAAACATGCAAATTCTTACACTCAAAAGTGTGAAAAGTAGAAAAGTTTTCTCATATTCTTCATCAACCGGGCAGTGACCTGAAGTCCGTAACCAGTCTATGGTTATTTGCGTAATGGGGGCTAGATATTATACGACCATCCTAACTGCACCAGGGAATCGCAAGTACTTGTTGGTTAGAACAAACTATTTCACAAAGTAAATTGAAGTAGAGTCACTGGTGAACATAAGAGATACTAATATATTAGATTCATCTAGAGGAATATCATAACTCGTTTTCAGATACCCAGGACAATCATAACGAACAACTACACATAGTTTAAAAATGGTCATTTTCAAGGTTTATGCGATGACCATGGAATCAAACACCATTTCAATTATGTGGCCTACCACCAAAGCAATGGACAAGCAGAGTCTTCTAACATAACGATGCTCGACGGCTTGAAAAAAAAGTCTGGAAAGAGCAAAATGAGATTGGGTGGATGAGATTCCTCATGTTCTCTGGGCATATCTCACTACGTTGAGGAGACTCACTAAAGAAACACCTTTCGGTCTAACTTATGTAATAGAATCCTTAAGTTCCCTAGAAGTTGGTCTTTCGACCATGAGGACTATCATTGTCGACTAAGACTTGAACAACGAAGCTATGAGCGCTGAATTTGACCTAGGAGAAGAACGGGGGAAATATGTAATACCCCATATTTTCATGGCCTTTAAATTTAAGGATTTATTAAATTTAATTGAGATAAATTAATTTAATTTTAATTCGAAATGTTATTTTAAATATTTACTAGCGTGACAAGAGTTAGTAATTATTGGGAATATATTATTTGTTGCATATTACTGGATGAGTATATTAATATATGAGATTTATTTTTATAATATTGTCACGTGTGAATAAAATGACAATTGTGGAAATTTAAGTCGGGGCGCGCCTGTGTCATGTCGGGACTAAATGTGGATTAATAAAAGTGAATATTTTATAAGTTGTTTGTATGGTCGTTTTGAGTGCGCCAATGCGTCCGTAAGGGTCGAAATAGTCAGAAAAGTATACCCGGGGGTTTGATTTGGGTCTCGGGGCGTTTTTAGGCCTAATTAATACCCCGAGAGGGCATTTTAGTCATTTTCTATTTTTGGGTAATTAAACCCACGAAAATTAAAGGGGTTATATCAGATGTTTAGGTTATCTCCTAGGGTTAGATAACTCAAAACACTAGAACGGCCATTAGAGAGGAGAGGAGAGAGCTCTCAAGGCATTTCAAGGCTCAAAACTCATCCGTTTACACCGCCACCACCGCCAACGCGTAGATCGCGAGACGGGGAACGCAACCACACCAAATTCAACACCAAACCAGATTGCTGAAAATCCCAGGCAAGTGTTTATCTTGCTTATTTCGTTGATTCATCTTTCATATTGGTTTAGGAATGATTAGGATGAATTGTATAGAAGAAAAACCCAATTTGAGATAGGAAATTTTCATGTAGTGATGATTTATATGATATTCTGAAAACCCTTTGTCATGTAAAGGATTAAGAGTTTGATTAAGAAAAGAGTTCTAATCAGATACAAACACTAAAAAAAATTATTTCGGACGATCGGACCGTTGGAATTAGATGAAATTTTACAGAGAATTAGTTGAAGACGAGAGGAAGCTACAGAAAAAAATTCAGCTCGATCGGACCGTTCAATATTTTTTAATATTTTTTTTAGACAGTTTTATGTTTTGAGGACTCTTAGAGATAATAAAAATTCAATTAAAACTCCATTTTAAATTTCGATTTCGAAACCATTTGAAATTCTCATCTTTGAAAATAAAATTTAAAATCCTTTAATGTAAGGCGGAATCTATATTTTTGGGATATTTTGCATAAGGGATAATGTAAGTATATATTAAAGGGGAGAGACACGTAAGAGAGAGTTACGTTGGAACATAAATGGATATCTACTGAATTGTACATTTGGAAGAATATAGTCCATGAGGGTTACGTAGTAAGTTGGAAAAACCCTTCGAATTAAAGTTAGAAACGAACCATTATACTTGATAAATAATAATGGGAAAATAAGGATAAATGTTGTGAATGTGGGTGATTGGATAAACCTAAATTGATATAATAAAAGTGGTATATTTATATGATTGTGTATGCATATATTATATACTTGTGAAAATCATGCCCGCGTTACTTGCTATCCCTGAGGTTACCACACTGGGACGATCTTATCTCGTGTGCCTTATGGGGGATATTGACTCGTACCCTAGAAGATAGGAATCCTAGGTACAGGCTATCTAATCGGTAGTCACATCCCTAAGAGACGTGAGGGTATGTACTGACCTCTTGGACTTGGAAACTATGCTTCGCCTCAATATTGTTTGTGTATGTATTTATACAGTTCGAGAGTGATTCCGAACGTGTATTCCCTTTAGTACGATTGATATGGGGATTGGATAGTAGAGTATGCCCGCACCATAGTTTTTATGTGGGGTGCTGTTATGATATATATATATATTATACGAGTAGTTAATATATATATGGAATTCTGAAATCTGGAACTGCCTACTGTGATTTGATATGTAGGACATGGTTGATGACTCAAATTAGTGGGGTGCTGTTATGATATATATCTTATACGAGTAGTTAATATATATGGAATTCTGAAATCTGGAACTGCCTACTGTGATTTGATATGTAGGACATGGTTGATGACTCAAATTAGTGGGGTGCTGTTATGATATATATAGTATACGAGTAGTTAATATATATATGGAATTCTGAAATATGGAACTGCCTACTATGATTTGATATGTAGGACATGGTTGCTGACTCAAATTATAAATAATTGTTTTGATAAAGTATAATATGACACTGGAAAACTTTATTGATTAATAAAGTTAAAAGGGGAACCTTGGTTACAAATTGAAATCTTACGTTTTAAATACTTGTGTTGTTCAGTTGTAAATCCTGCGAATAACCTAAGATAAGTTAAATCATTGGGGAAAGATAGTGTGATATATGATGAGATAAACCATTGGGAAGGTTATTGCGATAAGAGTGCACATTAGAAGAGAGGCGAGAATTTCTCAAGAGAGTGTCGCACTAATATGTTATTGCATTGGCTTGTATCAATTTAAATACTTGCTAAATGAATTTTTAAATCATATACACTATCGGGCTCTGACCCGTTTCTATTTCCTTTTCTCTCTTGTATATATATGTATGTATTACAGGTGCCCAGCCATAGGGGCGTCTTACTTAGGATCATTTGGAAGGAACGTACTGCAGCTTAGGTGGGAGTTGCAGGCCTGTTGTTTAGACGACTTCATCCATTTGATTCTACTCCTAGTTCAGTTTTATCCAGCAGGGGCATGTGTTGCCCTCTTTCTATTATTTAGTTGGTATTATCAGAGATTGAAATTTTTACTTTCAGTACCTTTATTTCGGGATTTATTACTGTCAGGATGTTTTCCTTTAGTGTTGTAAATGTTGGGATTTATTATTGATGATTAAATTCGTGTATGTTCAATTCTATTTTGATTCTTAATGTGTGACTCTTTAGATGTTAATGGTTTAAGGTTTTATAACCGGATTTAATAAAATGAGAATAAGGTTTTAAATGGTTTTGACACTTAGCTTAATTATTTAGGGTGTTTAAATTGGAAAAGTATTTTTACGACAGTGGTGCTAAGAATGAACCAACTGTTCACCTTGATTTTAATTTAATAAAGGAGTGATCGCCTGGTATTTAATTAGGCGGGGTGTCACATAAGCCATGATAAAAATGTCCTCCTACCAATAAAAGTTAACCAGATAAAATAACAAAGGGGTCAATCCGAAAAAATTCCATGTCATGGATTATGTCCTCAAAAAAGTCCTCAACAACACTAGAAAACCTTCGAACGAAAAGTTAGGGCCTTACTAAGAAAGACCATTCAATGTACTTAGAGATGATCTACAAGGATTCTATCACAGATCTTGGAATGCGGCTAGTCTAAAGAAATATTACTTTTGATTTTATTTCCAGTATGCTTAGTTTCTGCAAATTTTTATTTCAAGACTTATAATGCTCGTAGTTTGATTCAAAGTCATTAATAAAGATCCAAGTGAATCAATTAATTACATAGTATTTATATTACTTTTCATTATTCCAAAATGACAGGTTCATGTTTTGAATTAATGATGGAATGCCGATCAGAGTTACCTTAGCTTAATTACAGTTACAAATTTGTTAATTACAATTAAACCTAAGGTCTTCTAATCTTTGTCATAAAAAATACAAAGACCTCATGAATTTCTCAAGCAATCAAAAGCCCTGCGAGGTATCCCTAGGCACTGAATGAACCCCACTTGGTCGGATAAAATCCTGAACAAGTGGAAAACCATGTGCATTTTTTCCATAGTCTGTTCTAGGTCTAAGGTAGTATGACGAAATAACCTAAAAGGTAAGAAAAGATAATAAAACACATGTCCAATATAAAGATTTGGAAAAATGCGCAAGATTGATATTAAATAAACAAATTATTACAACACAAAGTTACAAGTTACAAAAATATCATCTACAATAAAGTGCAAACACAATAAAAAAAATAAACATGATATGGTCGGGTGGAAAGGAAATTAACAATTGCCCTTATTCGGTTGTCAGTAGGGTCTAGTCGTAACTCTCCATCACTATCATAGGAGGCCAAATAGTTCTTGACAAATCGAAGAGGAACAACATCCAAAGGGACCAATTTCTCATCACTGCCAAAAGTAGGATGCCTATAAGCCGGACAATCAACTTGGTATATATACTAAAGTTGAGAGTCCTTGAGAACTTTTTAAACCCCCAAGTCATTTAGCCAACAATGTTTATAGGCCACACTCTTTGCCTCCTCCAATCTAACATGAGAATACGTCCAACCTTCATCATAGCCTGTCGACCACCCTGCTCGGGTACCCATCCTAAAGAAGAAGCGAAGTTGGACAACATCATGGTTAAGTCCCATGACCATGACTTGAGCTCTTCAGCTACTGTCCTCTATGTTATCAAGGTTCTTCTTGAGCTCATTATTCTTGGATTGAAGAAGGTCACCAACATCCGTAATATTTTTTTCCCAACGAGCTAAGCTTTCAAGTTATTCACTTCCTGTTGCATCAGGGTGCCCACTGTGACACCCCGTCTAATGAAATACTGGTTGATCAGTCCTTTATTAAATTAAAATAGGATTTTCAAATTAGTTCATTCTTATCATCACTGTCGAAAACTAAATTAATTACTAATCACCTATTACTTAATTAAACCGGTGCCAAATTTTATCTCTCATTACATAGATAAATAATAATATACGAAAAACTGAATTAAAACATTCATACCATATTAGAGTATAAATCACCTCAAGTAAAATAAACAAATAAGTCTTGCTGAATAAACCATCGGCTAAATCCAGGCCAAAAATAATAAATCCAACTAAGAAGAAATAATCCAAAAACAAGTCTAAACTGAATGCCGAATAAGTAAAGTCTAAATGGGGCAACACTCCCAAATGAAAAATGTATCAGGGAATAGATTCCAACATTGGGAATGAAAGATAGATGCGTCTAATCAAAACTCTGTAAGCATCCACTCGTGTCGCAGCTGCATATCCATGAAGTAGAATATCAAGTCTGGTGTCCCTATGGCTAGACACCTAAAAGGTTTTAAAAATATTTATAGCAAGAATTAGTACTCAAAACATTTTCAAAATATTTTGCAAGAGTTTGCCACAGTTCAAAATCGGTTATTGATTACACATGTAAGGTTAACATACATTTTCTTGAGTATCCTCACCTCTCAACTATTGTGCATGCCTAACATTATCTTCTTAGCCCACCTAGCTATACTACCCAAGGTAACTAGATATAAGTATCTAATTGGACTATAGACATCTATAAGTCCTCATACCACCCATACAGTACACTAATCGAATTAATATTTCTCGTATGTTAAGAGTTGAAATTAACATTTCACTTATTTCTTCATTTAATCAGTTAACTAAGTTTCATTACTTAATTCATTCTTTAGATATACACTATCTAACTGTCTACTGTCACACATAAGTAGATTATTCAAACAAGTATATATATATATATATATATATATATATATATATAAGCACGACGTCTCTCGAAAGGACCACCGTGAAATAGGCATACTCTGCTATCAGTCCAAGTACCTCTCCTACTAAATAGGGACTATTGGTTCGGTATATCTCCTCAAACCCAAAATCAATTCGCAAGCAATGGAGGCGAACATAGTTCTAAGCCTTAGGGCTACGCACATACCAAATGTACCCAAATGACACGCTGGTGCCACTAATACACATCACATAGTGAGCCGCCCTACGTTCTATGTTCTGGGGAAAATATACAGACCACCCTGGAATCGGCAAGGTGGGATCTCCCACTGCGCGAGAACCTCCGTGATAGCAAGCAGCGTAGGTATGTCCGCACATAATCATCATTCATATAAGTACACACACAACCTATATATATATATATATATATATATATATATATATATATATTCAGTAGGTATTCAAAAAACCTAATTATCATCATTCGTACATAGTATATATCACTCGAATAGTCATCGTACTTTCAAATTATGATTATTCTCACTATCGCATATAATTAAGTATTATTCTGTACTCAAAGGGCCCTAGTTACCCCTTATGATTTCAGTAACTAAGTCTTCCTTACCGTACTGGTCTATACAAATAAGCTCACTCACGCTTCCCATAATTTCATTCTCATTCTCTCGAATTAAATTACATTAAAATTATGCCTATTCAAACATCGCTTTAATCTTTTCCATAAATCTAAGTCCATCACTCTACTATAGACCTACTGTAATATAACAAGTTATCTTAACAAATTCCCAAATGCTACCCCGATAACAATTTAGGAATTTTAGGCTTAAAAGGAAAATCTCATATTTTCTAGGCAGTAGAATCGATTCGCCAAGAGGCCGAATCGATTCGCCCCTGAGCCGAATTGATTCGATTTTCTGTAGAATCGTCTTTCTCAATACGAACTGGTGTTTTTCACCATTAACACCCATGTAACACACATATTTCTTCACCAAACTTAAAACCAATTGTCCATAACCATTTCTACATGCATTAGGATGATTTCTAACGTAAATGCAACATCGAAACCTTATGATTTTAATTCAAGAAGGGATTTAATCACCAAATGAAGAACCTTATATCTTTGACTCACTTGAGTCTATATTATATAAGAGCTGTCTAGTTTGGAAATAGTGACAAAATTTGAGTCATACCCTTATCTACCAAAGAACCTCAGACTCCACATGATATTTCCTCTATTAGTCTCAAAGGTATAATACCAACACTATGCCTAGGATTGAATTTCTATGTTTCATTCATATTAATTTATACATGTGAGTATTAATCCCCTTATAATAGTTTTCTAATCATTTTTAGTATTTTTGAAATAATTTTTAGGAATATATAAACATTTTAAAAACATTTAAAAATTGTTTTTAAAATGTTTTGGACTTATTTGTAAATACTTTTATCTCCTAAAAACTTGGTTGGGTAGAATTCGAAATCGGCAAAAACATTTTTGGTAACAAATTTTATTTTAAAAAGTTTTAAAACTCGCATTGTTGGTTTGATCCATGCGCTACACTTGTTGGCTAGTTCCCTATCATATTTGTGGTTTTCCTCTCTCATAAACTTGAGACTCCATCTAAAGCGTTGAATTTATGTTACCTATGGTCTGCATGTCTCTTATTTCAATCCATGTCTTTATAAATTGGACCAATCAAATGGACTTTAAAAGCGGTGGTTTTACAGCCTAAGGATTTGCTTCGAATTTATACGATTTAATCTAAGCCGTTTATTTGGTTCGTCTTTCCATATCCTTCTCTTGGTTGTATAAATAGATACCAAGTGTTATACGTTTACAATCTTTAGATCAATTGAGTTTTGAGAGAGAGAGAGAGAGAGAAAAGAAAGAGAGAGAATATCAAATCCTAAATTAAACTCTTGTGATTTTTCCTCAGAAAATACATTGTGAGTTTGAGTGTGTTCAATCGTGTGTGAAGATCCATCCTCTCTAGTCTTTAATCTCTTGTCCAACTAGTCACGAAGTTTGGATTTCAATTTCTTTTCATAGAAAGTGTAGATTTGACCAGTGTGTGATACAAAACACGTATACATACTTAGGTTGATTTCATTCTTTAACAAATCCATATTTGTTGGTTGTTTTACTCGTAAATGTTTTTGTCAAAACTCTTACCAACAAATCCATTTATGTTTCCAGTTTTGAGAAAAACTAGACTTAGATCTAGTTAAGATTTTGCATGGCGTTTTACACTTTCATACTTATATTTCGCAATTTGTGAAATAACTGTGTAGATAAAATAAAGAGGAAGTGTTTAAGACCCTGGATCTTTCTGATAGCTAGGTTGCCTCGAGATCTGTGGATATAAATAAAGATCATAAGTCTAAGGTTTTCAAACAAACTGAGATTCAGAAACCATAACTGCATTTTAGAACGTAATCTGTAATTTGATAGGCATATTATTTGTATAAGTATGTGTGTGTGTGTGTTGCATACATGTGTTTAGGCACTTCACCACTTACACTATTCACACTACAACACTAAAGAAGTGTTGGTAGAGAGATCATTGACTTTAGAGTCGACTGAAAGATAAATAAGAGAAGAGGAACAAAGATGGGAGAACAACTTCAACATCAAAGCCTTTAGAGAAGTTAGAATAACCTAAAGGAGCTGGTATATTTTCTAGACTTGGAATAGGTCTGATTGTGTGTTTAGTTTGTTATATAGCTTGTAACCTATATTCTTTTTTAGCGAATTTTTTATTTTGAGGTGTAGAGACCTCCGTGGATGTTTCCTCAATTGGGTGGGGTTTTACCACGTTAAAATCTTGTGTTCTTGCATGTTTCATCTTCCTCTCATCACCTTCTACTTGTGTGCTGATTTATAATTTATTATGTTTTGTTTTTCAAAACTTGGATACTTAAAAACTGAAATATCTCGTTCATAACTTTTTATACACATCTTGTGTTAGTACTTGTTTTTGTAAAAAAAAAAAGGAGTTTCTCAAACAAACTGTTCGGAGCCATTTAAACTGTCTTAAACCTTTTAAACAACTTAAGTGGCATTATTTTTTCAATTGGAATCAAAGCCTTGGTTTTATAAATCTTTTCAATCCTAAGTTTCTGAATTTTTTTTTTCAAAACAAAACAATGGACGGGAAATTTGAGAGATTAGGTAACCTATCCAGACCCCCTCTCTTTGATGGAACCAACTTCCATTACTGGAAAGTGAGGATGGTTGCTTTCATCCAAGGTACATTGGGAGATGATGTCTGGGATTCTATTGAAATAGTTACACTTTCCCTACTTAACCATCCGCAGAAGGAAGTACTGTGAGGATTAGGAAACTGCTAAGTGAATTCACCAAAGAGGAGAAACAGACCTCCGTTAATAATAATAAAGTAAAAAATGCCATATTCATGTCTATCAATGAACACGAATTCAAGAGGATATCTTTCCATACTACCTCTAAGGAAGCATAGGACACTCTAGTGACTGCACATAAAGGAGACACACGTGTTAAAGCTGTTAAAACTGAAATGTTAATCCAACAGTACAACACTTTGGTCATGACTGAGACTGAGTCATTTGATGACTTCTACATTAGGTTGACAAACATAATGAATAAGTTGCATGCTAATGGTATAATTTATGATAAGAAGGATTTTTTTCCCAAAATTATAAGGTCACTTCCACATAAATTTGATAATAAGTGCTATGCCCTTGAGGAGATGGACGATCCAAATTTAACATCTGAACTCCTCAGTAGCAAGCTAAGGACAGTGGAAATGGAATTAGAGTTTAAGAATCAATTAACTCGGACCCAAAAGAAACAGTCCACTTCTAATCTTCTCTTCACCTCTAAGTTGACCAAACTTGAGTTTAATTTGCCTGAAATTAACTTAGATTCCGATGAGGACTGTAACTTAGACAGTTTGGATAATTCCATTGCCTTAATGTTTAAACAGCTTAAGAAAATTTTGAAATTTTGAAATAAAGCTACAAACAGACAAGGAAAACCTGCTTATTCAATGTTCTCTAATAATAGGCCTCATGAGAAAAGACAGGACAAACACCAGACTGATAACTAAAATAAACTTAGAAAATACCTAAAAACATGTTGACTGTTTTAGATGCGGAAATTAGGACATATGGAAAATGATTGTAGAGTCAACTTGAATAAGAATAACAAAAATAATAGGTTTAATTTGTGCAAGACTTGGGATGACTCAAGTGAATCAGAAACTGATGAGCCTGAGTCATCTAATTCTTTTGACCCCTGTATGTCATTCTTTGCCAAAATCATTTATATTGATGAGCATATGACTAGTAATGAATCTGATAGTAGTATTTCTAACCATGCTATGTTGAATGATATTGTTCCTAATGGTTTATCTACTTTGTTACTGGAGAATGATATTAGTAGTTCTAATGTTGTGTGTGTGAGTTAAAGGGAACGTTCTATTGACGATAAAAATGTGTGTGTGAGTCCTAAAAATGAATTGCTAGGGGACAATGCAGACTGTACACTTAGTCACTCCGACAATGAGGACCTCTCAAATATTGACACACTATACATGAAAACCCTCAAGAAGAGTACTAACCTTAAAAAAGTAGTAGAGGACCATACCCAGAAAATAGAATCCCTAAGCTAAATAATCAAACCGAATGATGAAGAATACAACTCTCAATGTCTAGATCATAAGAATGAGACTAAGGTTTTTGCTCAAAAAATCAAGGAATTGTCAGAATCAAATAAAATTGTGGAAAAGAAATATAAAGGGACGTTGTTAGAATTGGAACAAACTAAAGAGAAAACATCAACAGTCTTCAAAAATTTGCAAAATCTGAAAATAACTCCAACTATTTTAAAGACTTTGTTGCTGAAAGTAAAACCAATTATGATGAAAGAACTGGAATAGGAGTTTCCCCAGTACTAACAAACAAATAAAAAATCTTGAAATTATCAAGTTTGTGTTCGGTGGCAAAAGACCTATTGAAACTTTTACAGATTTTCATGCCTTGAAAAACAACATTGATTTGAAATAACAAAATATAAAAATTGGTGAGGCCGGTACCTCTAAGCTTAATGTTGAACATAAGGCTAAATACGTCTGTCCTCCCATAAGGAAATGCGAATCATCTTTCCAACCTCTGCCCCCTAGAAATAAAACTAGAGTCCAACCTTTAGGCAAACTCATGTTTAACAGTTTTCCTAAGGATACGCCTCCTACGAGCCATCTTTATTTCTCATACTGTGATGTCTTTGGACATTCCCTTGATGGATGTTTTTATAAACGTCTATACAAACATGTCTTTAGTTAACTTGTCTATCATAACTTCAACTACTCTAGGAAAGGCAAAAATAACTATATTCTTCCTAGGCAACCAGATAAGAACCCTATCTATCGTAATAGGAAGAAAATATCTAGTACTAAAAGATCATCAACAAGAAGAAATCCTAGATTCATGACTAAACCAAATGCTCAGAAATTTGAGAAAAATAAATTAGCGCAAAAATCTTTTAAAGAAAAGACTAATGCTCTCAAATTTTACCGTATTCAATCTAATCAGCGCAAACTCTTAAAAACTAGAGAAATATGGGTTAGGAAGGATGAATTAAGACCCCAGATGGAATGTAATATTGTGATCAGTGCTTTGAAAGCTGAGCACACAACATTTGGATTGTATTTGGATTCAGGATGTTCTAAACACATGACTAGTGATGATGCCAAACTTTCAAATAAAACTAGCTTCTCCGAAGGTAAAGTTTTGTTTGGAGAAGGAGTTTCAGCCTAGATCATTAGTGAACAGACACTTCATGAAAAAGGATTACCTACTTTGGAAGATGTACTTCAAGTACAAGGTTTAAAAGAAAATTTACTTAGTATATCACAATTTTGTGACTCTAACCATATTGTCACATTTTCAAAGAATAATTACAAAATTTTAAATGAAAATGGTGACTGCATTATTATAGGCCTTCATACTGTTACACAGTTAATCCAAGTAACCAGGTTTGTAACATTGCCAGAATGGATGACAATGAGATTTGGCATAATAGGTTAGGTCACATAAATTTTGATAGCCTTGGTAAATTGTGTTCTTAAGAAATAGTTAGAGGTCTTACTAAGATAAAGTCTATATCAATTATTATTTATGGGCCTTGCCAAGAAGGAAAATGGTTACGTCTGCACATAGGAAAGTCAAAGATGTATTGACTTCTAAACCTCTAAAACTCATCCATATGGACCTAATGGGTCCTGCTAGAATAGTTAGTCTATATGGAAATAGTTACATCTTAGTGATGGTCGATGATTTTACCCGCTTTACTTGGATAGCTTTCCTTAAACAAAAGTTCGACACCTTTCAAGAATTTCTAAAAATTCTTCTACATATTGAGAACGAAAAGGATAGTCAAGTAAATTATATCCGCAGTGATCGTGGGGGAGAGTTTAAACACTTAGGAGTAACTAAATATTAGACCTATAATGGTTATTAACATGAATTTAGCTCTCCTAAAATCCCTCAGCAAAATGGTATAGCTGAAAGAAAGAATAACACTACTCAAGAAATGGCACGAGTTATGATTCATGCCAAAAGCCTTCCTAAGTATTTTTGGGTAGAAGCTATTAGGACTACCTGCCACATCATAAACCGTGCCTATCTTAGAAAAGATACCAAACAGACTCTTTACGAACTGTGGTACCGCAAGAAACCTAACCTAAAATATTTTAGAACCTTTGGCAGTGCTTGTTATATGTGTAAGGACAAAGAACATTTGTCCAAATTTGAAACTAGAGGTGGTAAAGCTATCTTCTTAGGTTACTCTCCAAACAGTAGAGCCTATAGCGTCTATAATCTTTGAACCAAAACCCTCATGGAATCCATTAATGTGATTGTTAGTGACATTAATGTTGAGAGAAAACCCACAGGACCAACTATGGTGGAAGAGTTTGAAAATATTTTTAACTATGACTCTCTACAGATAGATGATCCTTTACCACCTGAGATGCCCAAAGTACCTAACTGGGTTTCTAAATATCACCCCTTAGACAGCGTGGTTGGTAATCTTACTGAGCCTGTTCGTACAAGATCCTAACTATGTAATTTTGCTCATTATGCATGCTTTGTGTCTCTTGTAGAACCAAATAATGTAAATGGAGCCCTAAGTGACTCCTTGTGGATAAGGGCTATGCAGGAGGAACTTCTTCAATTTATCACTCATGACGTATGGTATCTTGTACCCAAGCCAGAAAATAAAAAGGTTATTAGAACACGTTGGGTTTTCAAAAATAAAACAGATGAGACTGGGATGGTCATTAGAAATAAGGCTAGATTAGTTGACCAAGGATACTCTCAGATTGAAGGAATAGACTTCGAGGAAACATTTGCACTAGTAACTTGCCTTAAATATGTTCGTCTACTCTTAGCAATAGCTTGTCATTTCCAATTCACTCTCTACTAAATGAATGTGAAATCCGCGTTCCTTAATGGTATTCTAACTGAGGAAGTCTATGTATAACAACCAATGGTTTTATTGACCCTCACCATCCAAATCACATTTTTCGATTTAAAAAGGCCTTATATGGTCTAAAACAAGCACCCCGTGCTTGGTATGATAAATTGTCTACGTTTTTATTAAATAACGGCTTTAGGAGAGGTGGTAATGATCTAACTCTATTTGTTAAACATTTTGATAAAATTATTGTTATAACCAAAGTCAACGTAGGTGATATCATTATTGGATCTACATCCTTAATAGAAGTTGAAAATTTCTCCAAAGTTATGCATAGAGAATCTCAAATGTCTCTTATGGGGGAGTTGTAATTCTTTTTAGGACTTCAAGTCAAACAGAGTTCATAAGGTTTATTCATTTCTCAATCCAAATATGCTTTAGATATTGTTAAGAAATTCGGCCTAGAAAATGCAAAAGATGCTAGGACACCTATGAGTACCTCCGTAAAAATGTCTAAGGATGAACATGGGAAATCTATTAATCCCACTATTTACTGTAGTATGATAGGAAGCTTACTATATCTCACTACTTTATGCCCTGACATTATGCATGTTGTTTGTGTATGCGCTAGATATCATAATGCACATAAAGAAAGTCATTTTTCCCGCCTTAAGAGAATTATTAATTATGTTAAAGGAACTCTCAACTTAGGACTTCGGTATACCAATGACACATCCACCACTGTAATTGGTTACACCGATGCTAATTGGGCGGGGTGTTTCGATAGTGATCTTTGAGGATATAGGTCACAAATGTTTTAAAAATGACAAAAGACACCTCCTATATCTGTTTTAGGCGGGAGATCCTTGATGTGGCTCATTGATGTTTGTGTATTGATGAATATTTATCTTCTTTCTACTTTATTTGTTCATGTATATTTGTTCCTATCCTTTTTCCATTTGAGACAAAATGGGGGAGAAACTTTGAGTCCACTTGGACATTATTTTGATTACTTCAACTAAAATACTTGATCTTAGTAATCTTATTTTCTAGAAATCAGTACCTCGTTTTATCATAATATTGTTACGGTATTGGTATGTATTTAGTTGAGTAATGTAATTTCCTTTCTAGGATTGGGGTAGATAGAATTTTGTTTAGGAATAGGATTTTTTTTATTTTCTAGTTTCCCACAAGTCCTCGATGACTCAAAGAGATTTTGTCTCAAATTTCCAAGGGGGGAGATTGAAGCACCCTATATCTTCGACTCACTTGAGTCTATATTATATAGGCATTTTTTTCGTTTGGAAATAGTGACAAAATTTGAGTCATACCCTTGTCTACCAAAGAACTTCAGACTCTTCATGATATTTCCTCTATTAATCTCAAATGTATAATACCAACACAGCACCTAGGATTTTATTTCTATATTGCATTGATATTAATTTAGGTGTGTGAGTATTAATCCCCTTATAATAATTTTCTAATAATTTTTGGGAATTTTTAAAATAATTTTTAGGAATATATAAACATTTTTAAAACATTTAAAAATTGGTTTTAAAATATTTTGGACTTATTTGTAAATACTTTTATCTCCTACAAACATGGTTGGGTACAATTCGAAACCGGCAGAAACATTTGTGATAACAAATTGTATTTTAAAAAGTTTCAAAACTCACGTTTTTGGTTTGATCCCTGCCCTACACGTGTTGGCTAGTTACCCGTCAGATTTGTGTTTTCCTCTGTCACAAACTTGAGACTCCATCTAAAGCGTTGGATTTATGTTATCTATGGTCTGCATGTCTCTTATCTCAATCCATGTCTTTATAAATTGGACCAATCAAATGGACTTTAAAAGCGGTGGTTTTACAGCCTTAGGATTTGCTTCGACTTGATAAGATTGCATCTAAGTCATTTATTTGGTTCGTCCTTCCAGATCCTTCTCTTGGCTGTATAAATAGACACCAAGTGTTATACATTTACCATCTTTGGATCAGTTGAGTTTTGAGAGAAAATAAGAAGAGAAAGAGAGAGAAAGAGAGAATGTCAAACCCTAAATCAAACTCTTGTGATTTTTCCTTAGAAAATACCTTGTGAGTTTGAGTGTGTTTGATCGTGTGTGAAGATCCATCCTCTCTGGTCTTTAATCTCTTGTCCAACTAGTCACGAAGTTTGGATTTAGTTTTCTTTTGATAGAAAGTGTAGATCTGACCTGTGTGTGATACAAAACATGTATACATACTTAGGTTGATTTCTTTCTTTAAGAAATCCATATTTGTTGGTTGTTTTACTCGTAAATGTTTTTGTCAAAACTCTTACCAACAAATCTATTTCTGTTTCTAGTTTTGAGAAGAACCAGACTTAGATCTAGTTAAGATTTAGAATGGTGTTTTACACTTTCATAATTATATTTCACAATTTGTGAAATAACTATGAAGATAAAATAAAGAGGAAGTGTTTAGGACCTTGGCTCTTTCTGATAGCAAGGTTACCTCGAGATATATGGATATAAATAAAGATCAGAAGTCTGAGGTTTTCAAACAAACTGAGATTCAGAAATCATAACTGCATTTTAGAACGTAATCTGTAATTTGATAGGTATATTGTTTGTATAAGTGCGTGTGTGTGTGTGTTGCATGCATGTGTTTAAGCACTTCACCACTTACACTATTCACAGTACAACACTAAAGAAGTGTTGGTAGAGATATTATTGACTTTAGAGTCGACTGAAAGCTAAAAAGGAGAAGAGGAACAAAGCTGGGAGAACAACTTCAACATCAGAGCCTTCAGAGAAGTCAGAACTGGTATATTTTCTAAACTTAGAATATGTTTGATTGTGTGTTTAGTTTGTTATATAGATTGTAACCTATATTCTTTTTTAGTGGATTTTTTTATTTTGAGGTGTAGAGACCTCCGTGGATGTTTCCCCAATTGGGTGGGGTGTTACAACGTTAAAATCTCGTGTTCTTGCATGTTTCATCTTCCTCTCATCACTTTCTACTTGTGTGCTGATTTAGAATTTATTTAGTTTTGTTTTTCAAAACTTGGACACTTAATAACTGAAATATCTCGTTCATAACTTTTTATACGCATCTTGTGTTAGTACTTGTTTTGTAAAAAAAAAAGGAGTTTCTCAAACAAACTGTTCGGAGCCATTTAAACTATCTTAAACCTTTTAAACAACTTAAGTGGCATTATTTTTTCATCAAATCCACTAGAACCCTAGGTTTTCATATTCTGCATTAATTTTCAACATAAACCCAGATTAAATTCATGGATAATAACACATAATATATAATTTATTATCCTCTACAGATATAAAATCCTTCTACGTGCAATTCCTACCCAAACATGCATTTAAATCATTCTTTTCTCCTAAGAATCACCAAATTAATCAATATAATTTAAACCCTAGTCACATGGGTATTATAACTTCATACTGATTTGCAATAAACACTTGCCTTAGTACTGTAGGGTCTGATTTCGTGGCTTGATGTTGGGTTTTATTAATTTTCTTCTCCAATCCCCCCTCCTATATTGTTTGTGGTGCAAGAATTGCTTGAATCTCCCAAGAACCCTTCCTTAAGCTGCAAGAATGGTCTCTCCCTCTTCTACAATGATCTCTCTTTGATCTTGGTGTTTCTAACCCTATCCCCTTATATCGAATATCTGATATAAAGCCACAAAATTCGTAGGTCTCTTTACCTTATTTCACGAAATGACTAAAATGCCCCCGTGTGGTATGGATTATGTCCTAAAATGTCCCGGAATCATAATAGCACCCTCAGGTACTATTCCAACTATTTCAACCCTTTTGGAATCATTTGTGACCTCGAAATCATCATCCAGGTCACTCTACCCAAATATACTATCTTGAATTCAATTAGTCTACATGCGACTCTCAATTGAGATTAAATCCTATTACACCAATATCACTTGCTATTACACATAATAATTTCCATACGTTATTTACTATTCACTCAGTAAATTTAATTCATAATATTAATCATTATATCTCTCTTTCTCGATTAATAATTAATAAACACATTATCATTCAATTCAATTAAATTACTTCTCTCGTGTAATTTTAAACTAAAACGAATTAATTAAATATCAAATACAGGGTATTACATACTTCTCCCCTTATAAAGAAATTTCGTCCCCAAAATTATGTCATACCTGTGGTAAACAACTCTAGATACTGCACTCGCATGTCATCCCCCCGCTCCCAAGTAGACTTATCAACACTGTGGTATCCCCACTGAACTTTGACTAGTGGCACCACCTTATACCGTATCTTACCCTCACTACGATCCAGAATAGCCATGGGTCTCTCCTCATACGAGACGTCTGGCTGTAGGTCAATCTACTCAAGGGGAAAGTTCCAGAAAGCCCTCTCACTCCTCCTGTATTTCTTCAACGGCGCTACATGGAACACATCGTGTATCCGCCGAAGAAGCTCCGATTAGCGCAGTCTATATCCTACTAGTCCCACTCTCTCAATGATAGGGAAATTCCCCACATATCTCTACGCTAGCTTCCCCTTCTTTTCGAATCTCATGACCCCCTTCATGGGAGACACACAAACCAACACCTGGTCCCCAACCTCTAACTCAATGTGCCTCTAGTCTGCATCAGCATAACTCTTCTGCATAGCTTGAGCAATTTGAATACATCCCCGAATTAACTCAATCTTGGTAGTCGTATCCTGTATCATCTTTGTCCCCAATAAATTATTGTACCCCACCTCTAACCAGCAAGCGGGCGAATGACAAGGCCTCTTATATAATACCTCAAATGGTTCCATACCGATAGTAAATGGGTAAGATTTGTATATGCAAACTCTACCAGTGGAAGATATCTCTCCCATCCTCCCCAAATATCCAGAATACACATCCTCAGCATGTCCTCCAGCATCTGATTAACCCTCTAAGTCTGCCCGTCTGTCTGTGGATGATAAGCGGTACTCAACTGCAAGTCTGCACCCATGGCCTCCTAAAAATTATTCCAGAAATGAGACACAAAGATCTTGTCTCTATCAGACACAATGTTAATCGGCACCCCATGCAGCTTCACTATCTCAGCAATGAACAACTGTTCATAGTGACTCATCTCGAAATCTGTGTGAACTGGTAAGAAGTGGTCCACCTTGATCAACCGATCCACTATCATCCAAATGGAATCATGAGCCATCTACGATGTCGGCAACCCTGTTATAAAATTCATCGAGATGTTGTCCCACTTCTACACGGGAATGTTAATGGTTGTAGCATCCCTGAAGGCCTGTGATGGTCAACTTTCACAAGATGACAAGTCACACACTTTGAGACAAACTCTACTGTGTCTCTCTTCATCCCAGTCCATCAACACTGTCTCCTCATTTCCTAGTACATCTTATCCCCATCGAGATGTATCGTAAATCTCAACCCGTGAAACTCAATCATAATCGCATGCCTCAAATCCTCATTCTCTGGCACTACCAGTCTCCCATTAAAATGCATACCTCCCTCTAAGTTGATCGAGTGAGGCTTCTCACCCTCAGCTACCAATTATCGAACCCTATCTTGACAGAAAGGATCCTCTACCTGTTCTTTCACTACCCGCATCACAATCTCGGGAGTGATAGGTAAACCTACCATACATGCTCTGGAGACCTCATCGTCATGTTGAAGTTCACTCCACTTCGCTTTCCAGACCCTCATTAACTCTCCTGTAGGTTGTCGGCTCAATGAATTTGCTACCATGTTAGCCTTACCAGGATGATATTGTATATCAAACTGGTAGTCCTTTAGGAACTCTAGCCACCACCTCTGCCTCGTGTTCAGATCCTTTTGTGTAAAGAGATACTGAAGTGACGTATGATTCATGAACAAAGTGAATTGCTCTCCCAGAAGATAGTGTCTCCATATCCTTATAGCAAAAATGACCGGTGCCAACTCAAGGTCGTGAGTGGAGTGATTTTTCTCATGGGGATTAAGCTTTTGAGATTCATAAGCTATAGCCCTCTCCTCCTACTGCAATACAACCCCAAGTACCTGTAAGGATGCATTAGTGTAGACTTGCTACTCCTCCCCACTCCTAGGAAAAGCAGGTATAGGTGCTGACATTAACTTATCCTTTAGCTCATCAAACGTTAACTGATAATGATCACTCCACACAAACGGTACCCACTTGCGAGTCAGGTTCATCAAGGGATCGTAATTTTTAAAAATCCCTTAATGAAGAAGATATAATACCCGACCAATCCCAAAAAGCTATAAATCTCTATCGATATCATGGGCTATCCCTGCTCCCTCACCGTCGATACCTTACTCTGATCGACTGAAAATTCCCCGGTTGGTCACGATGTGGCCAAGAAACTGTACCTACCATAGCCAAAATCCACACTTACCGAATTTGGCATACAATTGATGGTCCTGTAAGATCTGTAGAACCATGCGCTAGTGCTCAGCGTGCTCCTCCTCGGTGTGTGAGTAAACCAAAATATCATCTATGAATACAATCACAAACTGGTCCAAAAACTCCCTGAATACTCTGTTCATGAGATCCATGAACACTGCCGGCGCATTGGTGAGCCCAAACGACATCACTCTGAACTCTTAGGACCCATTACGTGATAGAAAAGCGGTCTTAGGCACATACTCCTCCCGAATGCGCAACTGGTGATATACCGATCTTAAGTAAATCTTGAAAAAGTATGCCGCCCCTCTCAGCGGATCAAACAGGTCATCGATCCTCGACAACGAATACTTATTCCATATCGTGACCTTGTTCAGCTCCCTGTAATCCACACA
Source organism: Sambucus nigra (assembly GCA_949130495.1). NCBI lineage: Eukaryota > Viridiplantae > Streptophyta > Magnoliopsida > Dipsacales > Adoxaceae > Sambucus > Sambucus nigra. Next base: position 289,190,549 of record OX422218.1, on the reverse strand, counting down.
CAGGTAAAGCGAACCATCCCTCTTATTCACAAATAATATCGACGCACCCCATGGCGATGTACTTCGTCGAATAAAACACTGACCCAAGAGTTGCTGAATCTGCTCTCTTAACTCACGCATCTCCGAAGGGGCCATATGGTAAGGTGCTCGAGCAATCAGTCTCGACCTCGGTGCTAAGTCAATCACAAACTCAATCTCTCGACTGAGAGGTAACCCTAGTATCTCCTAAAATACATCCTCGAAGTCCCTCATGACTAGAATCGAGTCCAACGGAATCACCATCTCCTTTGAGGTTTCCTCTTCAATATAGTATAAGTGTGTGTGCGACCCTCCCTCATGAAAATGCATCGCCACCAAAAACATCTCTTGCACCGAAATAGAAAACACAATGGTTCTCTCATAGAAATCTACCATCGCCCTATACCCTGCTAACCAATCATACCCAAAATCACATCATAACCCTCCACATCTAACCCATTGGGTAGCAATGGAGTGCAATGGAGTGCTTATACTATAATAGGTAATCTCATTTAGTGAAGCACTCCATTGCTACCAAATGGGCAGAGACAGGGCCAGTCTCATTTGGTGAAGCACTCTATTGCTACCAATATTCAGATCTTGCCCCTAGAGGAGGGTTTAATTGCCCATACTACATTAAAGTCCCATGTGTGGAATAGAAAAGGAGTTTAAAGGGAATGCATGTCCACCGAGAGAGCATGTATCATGTTCCCGTGGAGTTGACATGGCTTGCATTTTCTAACAAACTCTCCTGAATCATTTTCCATAGTGGGCCAAAAGTAGCGCAACGTCATCAGTTGGTCGTAGAGTCTTACTCCCCCAATGTGACTTGGCTCATGGGCTTTCTTCAGTACCTCCTCATCCTCCTTTAGTCTGATGCATCTTAGGGGTCTATCGTGGTAACCCTTTCTGTAAATTTGCCCCTCTTGGACATAATACATATGAACTTGTCTTCTCAATCTTGCAGCATCGTCCTTATCAATGGGTACAATCCCATCGACTAGCATGTCCAAATAGTTTTGCCTCTAATCTATCATCTAGTCTATGAAATTGCACTCTGCCGCTTGGTATTATAGGAGGCATTTCTCGCAATCTCGTTGTAGGCACGCAACATCTTGCTTCATTGTGGGTCAAAAATATCCTGCTCTCTGGATTCTTCGATATAAGGAAATTTATGTTGTCTCCTAGCCCTTGTCGTGTATCTCAATCAGCCTTTTCTCAGCCTCCTCAGGTCCCACACATCTCGATAGTTATCATCCTTTATTTTTGAAGTATAGGTTTCCCGTAGTAGTGACGTATTGAGCCATTTCAATCAAACTTAACGGCCCTTATCCCATTTCCAATTATTTTTGCATTTTTCCCCTTCAGTCGTTGCTATCATTAAAGGGTATCATGTCTATTATAGTTGACAACGCAGTCCTCTTTGTGATTAGAATGACTATTGACTCTCCCTCAAAGGTAATCTTTGGGAAATTATTGCATAAGCATCAACATGTCTATTGACTGTACTCGGGTTCCTCCTAATCTTTACCTCATGGAATTGGATAAGAAACCTTTGTATAATTGTCCAATAGGGTTCTAGTGTCATGTGTTTCAGAGCATACTCGTCATTGTGTGTTGTACCACCAAATTGGAATCCCCTTTTATTGTCAGCATCTGGATGCTCCTTCGTGATGCCTCCAATAATCCCAACACCAAGGCCTCATACTCAGCTTTGTTGTTTACTCATTTTAAGTCCAATTTAAAAGATAGTTGGACCTCTTCTTCATCGTGGCACGGGATCACTCCTACCCCTCCTGTGTTTTCAGTTGAAGAGCCATCAAGCTGCATGTTTCATTGGTCTAGGTTTACGTTGAGGTAGTTGGCTTGGAGATCATTCCCCATTAGATCCTCGATGGGTGGTTTGAATGTCCCTTAATGGAATATGTCCAACAGGTCTGTGTATGCTTGTCTCTTGATTGCTCGAGGAATCACACATTTGAGATCATAATCCAAAAGAATCAGGAACCATCGAGCAACCCTACCTATCAGCACATCTCTAGCAAGTAAAAATTTTATGAGGTCACATCTTGTAATGATGTGGATCGTGAAAGACAGCATGTAGTGCCTAAGCTTCTGGGCAATAAATACTAGAGCTAAATGATGCCTCTTTAATACTGGTATAATGGGCTTCAGGCCCGTGTATAATTTATCTTAGGTAATACACCAGTTTTTCTACACCTTCCACTTCTTGAGCTATCAATGCCCTTATTAATCTTTTAGTGGATGTGAGACAAATGTGCAAAGGAACACCTGCTCGCGGGGGAACTATCATTTGGAGAAAGGTTAGAAATTTTTTCAACTTCTCCAGAGCTATCTCTTGTGGATGATCCTATATGAACTTCATCTTTGCTCATAGCAAATCCATTAACGGGTGGGTAACTTCTGCTAACCCTGGCATGAATCTGCTCAGGTAGGAGACTTTTACCAGGAAACTCTTTGACTCTTTTATCATCTTTGGTCTTGGCATTTTGTGGATTCCCTCTCACTTATCCAGGTCCATTTTCACCCAATGCATGTTCACCACAAATCCCAGGAACTTGCCGCTAGTCACCCTGAAGGCATACGTTAAAGGGTTCATTTTTAACTTGTACTTCCTCTACCTTTGGAACACCCTCCTCAAATCTATCAGGTGGGTGTCTTCTATCTTCGACTTTATCACCAAATTATATACATAAAATTCTACAATCTCATGAAAGAGACAATGGAATATGGCCATCATTGTCCTTTGGTAAGTAGCCCCTACGCTATTTAAATCGAGAGTCATAACGGTGTACATGAAGTTACCTAAAGGCATGCGAAAGGCTATTTTCTCAGCATCCTCTAGATCTATTTTAATTTGGTTGTAACCCATATAGCCATCCATGAAGCTGTACATCTCGTGCCCTGTCATTGTGTCTATCAAGCTATTAATGGAAGGTAAGGGAAACTTATATTTCGAGCATGCTCGATTCAAGTCCCTAAAATCCACACAAATCCGGATATAGTTCTTGTCCTTCCCTACTGGCACAATGCTGGACAACCAAATGGGATGTTGGATAGGGGTAATAAAGCCTGCTGCGAGCAACCTCTGTACCTCCTCCTTTATTTTTATGTCAAGCTCAGGTTTATACGTTCGAGTGCCCTGCTTTATTGGTATTGTTGAGGGTATGATGTTTAACCTATGGTAGCTTACCTCCTGGTCTCCCCTGGGAATCTCAGTGTATTTCTATGTAAACACGTCTTTGAACTCCCTCAGCAGCCCCACTAGTTCTCCTTTAGCAGCAGCATCAAGGTCTTTTGAAATGAACATGGGCCTTGGGTCATCCCCTCCCTTTCTCTGCAAGGTCTATCTGCTCTAGCTTCCGTACCTGGGGTCTTGGTATATCCTTCATACACTCTGGATCTTCCTCAACCTCATCCACGAACTCCTGGATATTAGAGTTATCAATTACCAAGCATTGACCTAAATTGTCCACTAGGAAACATTTATATACTAGGTCAGCCTCGTTATCCAAGCCTTCAGCTGCCCGATCACACCTTCGGAGATTGTATATAATCCTGCCATTAGCCAAGACCACTTCTTTTGCATTGATGTGGCTTCTCCTCCTGGAGAGGCCTCTTTCGTGCATTTTCCTCCAATTCTCTCACTAGGATTCTGCTAAGTACACTCTGTTGCCTAACTTGATGCTCGATTGGGTCTATGCCTATTGTCATCCTATCTCGTAGTTATCTCGAGATACTAGGAGGCATGACCGTCTCACGTGCCTTTCTTGTTCCTCGTATGCCACGAACGAGCGAGCTGGTGCGCTTACTCTTTCTCTAGAACTGGGAATTTTGATTTCGCCAATGTATCCAGTGATTTCTGTAGACTCTGTGTCCAACTCCGTGTAAAAATATGCATCCACCAAATGATCTTCCTCTCTTGCAAACGGTTTATTGGATGCTCGAATGACCACCTATTTCCCGTTGACGTTTGCGTATGTGTACTAGTGATACGTGGATAACACCAACCCATGATTATGCATCTATACCCTCCCAATGAGCAACTGGTAAGACGGCTAAAAATCCAGCAAGTGGAATTTAATATGGGAAGTGATGTTTCCCATGGTTATTCCCACGTTTACGTTGCCAATCGAGTTGCTTGACTGATTATCACACCCTGCTATGGACAAAGGACTTTGCATGATCCTTGTCTCGGAGATATCACACGCATAGAATGAGACCATGGGAATAATGTTGACGTAGGCTCCCTCGTCCATGAAAACTCGATTAAAGTTGCATCCATTCACACTTTTTGTCATATAAAGTGTCCTGTTGTGGGGATACCTAACTAGACGGTCTGCTTAAAAAAAAGGTGACCTCTGAAAGGAACTTCTTACCAGTTTAGCCATCAACCCTATTGACCGTAGGCTTGGGGCCACATTTTTCTTGGCGATCTCCAAGATCGCATGTGTGTCTTCTAGTCGAGAACCCTCAGGCAATCCTACATGTTCGAAGAACTAGTTGAACTTCTATGACCTGGATATTTTTGCGCATTCCACCTATGGGTCTGTTTGTTCTTCTTCTAACTCAAAGACCTCTTCCTCCCCCTATAAGTTGACTCATCGTACGCTATCACCACATTCACCCCCAAGCAACAAGCCTCAAGTTTACTGCTCAGGTCATCTATGGGGCTCCACTCATCTCACCTATATTCATCTAATGCTAGACAAAACATTTGGGATGAACATTCTTCGAGGGGGTCGATGAAATCTTCCTCATGGAACCTATTCTCTGTCATCAGCCATTTTACCTTCTCGTCAAAAGAACTAGCTATGTCTCCCTTCTTGACGTGATGATCGATTATCTTTCTGAGAGAAAAACATTAGCTTGTTGGTTGTCCCAACCTATTGTGGACGACGCAAAACTTAGGACCTTCCTTATCTTCTCGAGCAATGGGTGCGGTGTCTGCCATAATAGTCCAACACATGTTTTCTCTGATCATATGCTTATAGGTCTCGATAGCTTGCTCCAATGAGCAAGGCAACTCCAGGGGATCTTCCTTATCAAATTTTCTCTTATTTTCCATTCCCCTTGGGCCACTATTCCCTCTTTCGTGTTTTCCACCTTCCTCATTGGCATAATTCACATGAGGAGGTCCACCCCTCCTCGAGTTACTTAGTTGTTTCAATAGAAAAATTGGCAAAGCGGGCGAGGGTGTAGGAAGTGACTTTATGACCGACGTAATATTTCGTGCGGATCTGAGAAAAGAAGATAACGTAACCTCCCGGGATTCCGGCAACAAACCCTCCACACATACTTGCAAGAGCTTGGATTCCCGTGTCTCCTCTCTTACATTCAGGGAGCGTTCACAGAATCTTCTTATATACGTGACTACATCCTCATCGGGCTTCTATTTCTCGCGAGTCAGTTGAGTAAGAATTAATTCATCTTCAGCCAAGAAGGATTTCTGCATAAACTGGACATCAAGATCCTCCCACGTGGCCATACTACCTGGAGCCAAGTGGGAGTAGTAAGTGTAAGCTTTCTTAGTTAGAGACTTAGAAAACTCCCTTAGCCTCAACTTCTTATTATTATAGTGGGCCCCAAGGTTCTCCACAAACCTTTTAATATGCTCCTTAGGATTCCCCCTTTTTCCTATATACTTTTCCAAGATAGGGGGAATATACTCCTTTGGGTACGGGGTACGGAAGTCGTCATAAATCGAAGAAGCTTTTACTCCCGCCTTGGAGGCCACCATCATCTTTAACATCTCTTTTTTAATTTCCTCCATTGTAGGCATAGACAGGCCTTAATGCCCTAGGTTATTCGTCCCATGATTCTATGTTGATTGCGTACTCGCTGTACCCACACCTAGGCATGTTGTCGGAGGCAAGGTTGGTGTTGCGATACCATGTATCCTTCCTTCTACAGTGAATGGAGTGTTTATTGGTGGCGTTGATGGAACGTCATTGCTAATGACCGGCTGGGCCACTCCTCCGGAGATAAATGGATCATGTAGAGTCACTGGTGGGGTTATGAATGAACTAGATCCTACCGCAACCATCAATACAAATTGGGCGACCGGAGTCTTGATAAACTCAGCGAATAAACCCATTAGCCCTATCATTTGCGCAGGACTCACAGTCGTTCCCACGACAACTGGAGCTATGGTTTCTCTTCGTCCCACCCATTCTCAGTTCGGTAAGTGGGTGAGATCCTCCCCTTCTTCCTGTTATTCAGTGTCGAAGTTAATGTTCCTTGCTACTTCATCATTAGACATCTCTCAAAAGATAATACCTCCCTAGAAAAGTCGCCAAATGTAAGATGTGAGTTCTTATTGAGACTTAAGTGTCAAGGGAGGCGTAACCCCTCATCACAATGGAAATTATGGCTAGGAGACAATGATTGACAACAGTAAATGATACTCTCAAGTCAACACATTCAAGATATAAAGCTCCTGTATTAAATGTGTTCTTTTGACATAAATGCTATAACAAAACAATTAATGAGGTAGGCTCCACATATCACTTTGTTGGAGGTGGTGGAGGTAAGCACCTTTAAGGCAAGTCAACAACCTTAGACATACACTCGATAACTGGGATGGACTACATAATAAATATTCTCTTTACAAATTCTCGTGTATGGAGGTATTTTGGCAGCGATTCCTGGCCTAAAAAAAGTCTACCTCTTCACGTTATACTGTTCGAGGTATTTATATGGGAGAAGGTAATTAGATTGAACTTCCTATAATTAATGCGATTGAGCCCTATATGACTTTACCAGTAATGTGCATTTAATGCCAAAGATATTGCCTTAAATGAGATAGATTCACTAGTTTAGGTGGGAACACTGTTTGGGCTCTCAGAGTTGTCAACGCATGAAATGAGATGTGATGTGCCAATTGTGAACTTACCATCCTAAGAATATCTTAACTCAAGTGTTATTTCATTGAATTCTGAAATGTTAATCGGGCTGACGTCAAAGAAGTTGGTAAATAGTAATCTGTGCAAGATGTGCTGTCACATCACTCAAAAAAGGGTAGTTCATCGACTTGGAAGGTTTCTCGAACTACAAGTCTCGCGAGCAGCCTATAATGTATATGTGAGTATATCAAGTTAATTCTCTAGTGTATCTGTTTAGGACTGGGACCCTTAAGTGGGTTCCCAAAGATGGTATCTCGAGGTACTACTAAGATGTGTTGTGTATAAACTAAGGTTTTGCCTAAGTACCCTAAAGAATTTGTCTCTTCCAATGTTGCCTTGCACCTAATCCTCCACACCAGATCCCTACGAGATACCCAACGTGAGGTTGTTCGATAGAGCATGTAAGCTCTCCCATGTACTGCCATACATGGTCCCTCGAGGGTACCATGAAACCTGACATTTTTACAAAATAATCTTTATATTTACAGAGAGACCAAAATACAAGTACAACAACGCTCCTATTACAATTGTACATTCTCCATGTGTATCTTACTAACTTGGTATTTATCATGTATCCTTCGAGGAGCCTATCTCCCTTCGAGGGACCTTCTTCATGTGTTTATTTGAGTAGCCATCTCTAATCTTTGTTGTGAAGTGTTGACACTGTTATAATCATCTTTAGGATTAGACCTCCCTCTACAGAGGTCATTTCAACTTGTAGAAGTAGAAGTTAGATCTAGTGAGCGTGAATCGACTTCATAACCCTTATTAAGAACACTTTCAAAAATTGGGTGTGCAATTTCATGGAAAAGCTTTTGTACAATTCACAAATAATAGAAGATGTTTATGATTATATTCCATTTTCATTTCATAGAATTAGTAGAAGTTTTTATTCTCTATGTGATAGGTCAACATAAAAGTGAGTAGTTACTTTGCTTTGGACGACCTAGGTATCATATGTACATGCAAAATTAACGGTCATCTCATGCTCTCCATTAATATGGTTGTAATAACATAATTTAATCATGTTAAACTGCAACTATATGTCTCATCAAACTACCAGGCAACCCACAATAGATGTTTCCACGAAATCATCCAAATCTCCAACTTATCGGCACAGGGGGTTCCAACAAGACTTAAATATTGATAGTGTTTATCACAACTACATGCTGGATGTTCCTGCAAGAAGTTCTCCAACCACTGGTTATCAAGTCCTGTCCTTAGCCCAAGAAGATTTAGCACAATGGATATTTTTTAGTCCTCATTTATGGCACGATAAGAATTTCAGACTTCTTCGTCAATCATTACCCCTAGCCATGATTATTCTCCACTTCATAGCCCAAGTCCTACTGGTGTTACACTGCTTTCAAATCACAGATCTCTCCCCGCAGGCCCTACAACAATGCCTAAGGGTAATAATGTAAATGTCCATCCATTACCCCTTCCGCCTGGAGTTTTGAGGCCATCGCAATCTGTTACTAGTTTCTATACTATCGATAGATCAGATGCGTCATCAATGAAAGGTCAATGGATAAAAGGAAAACTAATAGGACGTGGTACATATGGTAGCGTGTATTCTATCGTGAATAGGTATGCAACTAAACCTCAAACGCTGCATAAACAATGTTCTTGAATCGATTCACAATGCCCATTGTGTCGGTTCAAGATGCCAATTTAATACTTTTTCATCACAAACTAATAAAATTAAATGATCACAAACTAATAAAATTTTATTAGGAGTGTAAATTCTCTTTTAACCCATCTGATGATACTTTAGAAGACGCTTTGGCAAGTAGGCTTTGACTTAAAGCATCCATCTCTCTCCCAACCAGATTGCACCTTACCAAACTCCCAATTGTATTAGTGAACATCTTAAAATCATGGCACGCATTCCCTTTTACGAGTTTCTTGTAAAGATAGATCTAAAATGTGATCCTCTGGACATACTCATCCCCACACGACTCCACCAATGCCTATTCATAAAATTTAATTTTCTCAATACAAGTGAAATACTTAAATTTGATTGCACAAATGACTAAGAGGTACCAAATAACATATTTGGCCAAATGCCTCTTCAAAGCTACTTGTTTGCTCACATTATTTGGTCAAATATTTTATTAGTGCACACTAGGACAGTACAGGACTAATAGTTTGGTAACAAGAGAGTCAGTATTGACAAGTAGTCTGAAATTCCTTATGATTTCAAATGAATACCTTTTGAATTTTTTTATTTATTGTATCATATAGGGACATGTCTTAAGCATACACTAAGATAGTGTTATAACATTTGATGTCTTAATCACAAACTGAGAGTAGATGTGAAAGAAAAAAAATCTCCAATTACTTTTATGCCATTTGTAGTGTTTGACATTGAAAATTAACATCCACCTAGACCATAAGATTTGAAGAAATAGTAAAGGAGGTAGTAAAGAATTATGCACTATTCTTTGTTGGAAATTTAGTTTAACCAAGATCAATCTGACCCAATTATAGCCTAACCATTTGGCAACAATATTTCAATTATCCATTTATGATATGAGAAATAGGGAAAAATTCTCTAAAGAGGACAATTCCAAACACGTACGAAGGAGAATGTCATACACTTTGAACACGTTATAGGATTGAAAACAAACTTCTCAGACATAATTCACCATAGATCATCATGAAGCTATTAAGTTTTAAAATAATTGTTGATAAGTCAAATTATTGATATCGTAGACTTACAAATACTGCAAAATCTTCAGTAGGCCAATCTGTGAGATCAGTTGACTAGATAAAGTTGCATTCTCTATATCACTAACGAACTCTGTAACATATTGTTAGGGTCTTGCAAGTTAGTCCTTAAGTTATGTAAAGCATCACCTGTTCATAGATGATAACACGAGTATATATAATATATATCATATTATCAACTAAAAAGGAATACCAATACCATAAAACACACACAATAAAGATTACACAGTTGTGAGAACAAATTTAATTTGCAATTTTCACCAGATTATCAAGTTTAAACTTAGTGGTGGGCATTAAACAATGATTAAGACGGTGAAAAAAGAGAGTATGTTCAAAATGCACAAAATAACAATTTATTAGTCAATCCCATGTGCATATTGTACTGGCTACATAGGGAGAATAATGTAAAAAGTCATTTAACGATAGTAGAACTTGCTACTACCCCAGTCTCCCTTGCTACTACTACTGCCCCTTCAGCTTTCCCCTACTCCTCTTGCTTATGCTGCTTCTATTACCAAAACACCTGCTTCTAAGATTTAAAAATTTGCTCCTCTTATATAATGCTTGAGAAAGTGATACCAAGAGTTTCAATTTACTTTAGAGTTCGACATAAAGTGATTCAACAAAATGGAAAGATGGAAAGACCAATATAAAGGTGTGGTAATATATCAAATACTAACTCATAAACCCATAACTCAAAACTAAAAATTAACAGAATAAATACATAAAAAGAAAATACATGAGAATATCTTGCAATACCAATTAATTTATGTAACGAGAGTTAGTAAATTAATTGAACACATTAATGTTTGAATTTAGGAATCGAACTGGAGATAGATTTTTTTGAAATTTGAATATTAATTCGGTGTTGAAATTTGAAGATTGCTATTATTTTCGTTAAATTGATCCTAGCGGGTAATTTTTTGAAAATGGTATAAGTCCTAATTTTTCATTGTGTGACATTTTAAAATTAATTTTATGAAAAAGATTTTATTAAATTTATAATTTTTAACGAGAGTTAGATTATCGATTTAATATTATCTTGAAATATTTCAAATTAATAAATTGAGAAATTAAAATAATTGAAAATGCAGTGTAATCCCATCTCTTGACCTTCTCACATATTTCACACTCGGTTGCACATTTTTTTGTCATTTTATAATTTTAGAATTTATTAGTTCATTCTCCCTTGAAATTGTTTTAAAAATTAAAAAAAAATATTTTCATAAAAAAATTGGAATTGCACGTTTTCACATTTATTGTTTCACTTTGAAAGTTGGATTAATACCCGTACTTATCGCAATACAAGTTATTTTTAGACAAGTTTTGTAGGTACTCAAGGGAATTTTGAGAGTGGCTTTTGCACTACAACGATACTTACAAAAAAGCTTCTTATTAAATGGCGCCGTTGCTGCTTTCTTGACGTGGAGACATGATTGAAGACTTGTAATTTCTTTTTTAGTGTAGTTCTTCCTCCTCCCTCCTCCTTAGACTGGTTGTATAGGATTTTTGAAAATTGTGTATTTATTTGGGGTGCATTTTGACACCAGTTTATTTTGTAATAATTATTCATAAAAAAAAACAGTGAACAGGGACACCGGACAAGGTAGAGAGAGGGCGTCCAAAGGCGATGAATTTTGAAGCCTCTCTACTTTGGGTCGGTAGGACTCTCAAGGACGACTGAGATAGGCGAGATTCCCCCCCCCCCCGGTCGACTTAACTCGGTTTTCACCCCACGTATGTAAAAGACGTGGGAGGTATATTTTTTTTATCCCTCGTGAATCTCCTGCAAGCGAGTCAATTTTTGTGTGATTACATGCTCCTATGTGCTTTTAATTTTTGCATCGCACTTAAATTGTATGGTTTGATGAATTAATTTACCTAAAACCTGGACCTGGTCATTGCAACGAAAGGGGATTTAATCACCCGACTCACTCGCTTATCCATTGTGTGCTACCCTAGCTGTCATTAAATTTAAAATCAATCAACTAGCTAGCCCCGTAGGAATACATTTTTGCAACTGGCGATCACAAAGATATATTCCATGAACTTTGTCGCCCGCGGACGTAATTAAAATTTGACTACCCCTTTCACTAATTTTGAAGATAATAATTGGCTATGTGCTCGTTAGGATTTTTTCTTAACTGGTGTGTGTCCAATTCCATTATTTAGATAGTCGATTTTAGTTAGTTCGATCACATCCATAGTCCATTTTCTCCCCTTTTTCGAAAAAATCCAAAACTATTTTCCTTCTTTTTTTAAAAATATTTCCGAAAAAGCCCCAAAAATATTTTCCTTCTTTTTTAAAAATATTTTCAAAAATCCCAAAAATATTTTCTTTTTTTCCCATATTTAAAATACCAAAAATATTTTCCTTTTCTTATTTTTAAAAATCACAAAAATATTTTATTTTCTTTTGAAAAATATTTAAACACCGAAAAATATTCCTCTTGTCATGGCCGAAGAACGTCCTTTACGGGAATATTTTTGTCATTTCACATTCTCTCGAAGTTTGTTTGAGGATAAGCCCAAATCGACCCTTGATTCATTAATTCAGGGTTTTAACTCTCAAACGCATACCGTTGATACTGCTGTGTCGTCCATGCACACATATCCTATTCCACCGCCTCCGGTGACGAGTGTCAACCCATCACATGCTTCGCCGTGCACACACTGCTTTCTTAGCAATCACTTATTCCATGAGTGTCCATTTATATTCTCTCCATTTGAATCCACCTTGGAACATCTGTATCCCTATGACACTGTTTTGGACCCACCCTCGACGTATTGTCACGACATATCTAATGTCGAGGGGTATGAGTACCCAAGCTATTCATAGAGGACTGACCATCCTTCCATGCAATATGAATCCCAACGCCATGTTATGGATCCTTACGATTTCCAACAGTCATCATCACCTCCTCGTGTACCTCATACCTATCAGTCCCCTTCATATGCTCCTCATGTTGATCACACTTTTGTCCCTCACGGAGATGCTTCTCCCGTGAATGTTGCACTTGACCCTTCTCCACACACTTCATATGCATATTCTCCACATCCTAGTGATTCTAGCGAGTTGTGTCCACCTCAACCACCACCTTGCACATCTGCTCTCGAACGCCTCTTGAAAAAGTTCGCGTACACTCTTAATTCTCAAACTGAATCCCTTCAAAGGCCTGAACAATGATTACATGATTTTGAGTGTGCGAATGAGTCGGATTTCACCCCTAGTCAACCCATTGTTGCTCCCACGTGGAGTGATGATGCGTCGTCTAGTTCCACTGATTTTGAGTGTGACCAACTCTATCATCCTGAGAATCTTGAAGTTGAGACCACCCAGTGGTCCGGGCACTAAGTTGACGATTGTGTTAACCTATTCCTTGATTGTGAGACTGATCCCACACCACCCTATCCTTTCAAACCCACAATTGAGGTTCGCCTTTCCCCTTCCATAGAATCCTTATTTTTGCCTGAGCCTACACCTATGGATCCCACTGCATGTGTTCCCGAGGAACCACTTCATCTTACGTTAGCTCCAGCTAGGAGTGCTACCCACTGTCCTAAGATTGCATCCGATATGGTTCTTACCTCTCTGGATATGGATCTTGTCACACCCGATCCACCCACTGTCCCCCTACCCCACCACTTGGTTTGGACCTTGTTCACCTGTTCCTATTTACGTATTTAGATCCTCACCTCCACCCACCCTCCACCCTAATACTCCACGATCACATTTGTGCATTTTTCATCGACACCACTATCTATGTGCGTCTTTGTGCTACTCTCATCATCCGTGACACCGAGCTTGTTACTCTATGCACATCACTTCCTTATGGTGTTGAAATTTTCCATCTACTGCTCCCTGGTGTGTCACGGCACGAACATTATCATCGTCCATTTATAGATTGGTCGTGCACTTTTTATAAGACCCGCCCCATTATTATTATTATCAAATCCTTCTACCTCCCCCACCAACTTGAGCACAATTCTTATAGGGAACTTGTTGCCCTCACATTTACGCTCAATAAGGCCTGTGACTGGTGCTTGTTCACCCTCACCTTTGCCCTTCGTCCATGTACCCTCCTAACCACCCGCCCCTGGTCCACCGATGCTTTGCATCGAGTGATGCACTTTGCTATACAAGTGCATTGACCTCTTTTAACCTTTATCAAACAAAACTGACGCTTCAGTCTTGTTTGGGGGTGATTCTCATCACCCAATTTTTTCTGCCACCCGTGCTTTCCTAGTTCCTATCCTTAGGGTGAGACTGATTCGGTCTGGCTGAAGACATTAAACTTAGCGCTACCGGGAGGCAGCCCGTCGTTCATTGTTTCTGAGTATGAGTCTTACCCTGTTTGGGGGTGGTGTTTCACACCACCCAATGATTTTTACATGTTTTATCGACTTGTACGTATTTTTGTATCACATCTGTTCTTCAGGTTTCATCTATGCTCTAGAATGTGGTACATTTCACTAGTGGTTCATTATGGTATTATCTTTCCTCCCTTGTGCCTTTCATTTTTATATATGGTTTTAAACATCGAGGATGATATTCTCTTTTGTTTAGGGGTGAAAAATTTATCAAAATAATACCTCTTTTGAAAATTTTCAGAAACAAGTGATTTTAAAAAATTTGTGGAGTTAAATTTAAATTTTTATGATATGATTTGTCTATCATCCCTCTTTTATAAATCTCGGAAGTTCGACCCTAAACTTACACTTTTTACAAATAAATTAATTAATACCCCGCAAAGCGTACTTGCACTATGAATTTCTAAACTCGACAATTTGCACTATCACATTTACAATCAAAAGTTCAAGAGTAACTATATTCTCAAGAGAGCCTTAAGAGATCACTAGTGGCGACTTAAACCCGTACGATTTGAGTTTTTCACCTTTTTGAGGATTTTTACGTATCTCTGAGTCACAAGATGACTCAGCTTTCTTTGGATACCGCATTTAGTCGTTGCATGATCTCATCATTTTTTCAAATTTGATTTAATCACTGAGAATGACATTACTTTCGAGTTGTAAGAAACATGTATCTTGTAGTTTGTCCTGAGCACTAAATCGATTTTGCCATACACTTACCATTTTCCCTATCACATTATCATTCACCCATTATCATTTTCCATATTACCCTTATCCATATGTCTCAAATACCATCCATCATTACCATCGTTTTTGAGAAAAAGAGTGTTTGAAATTTTTCATGTAAATTGTCTTCATTTGTTCTATGAAAAGAAAAATGTATCGCAATATATATATATAAAAAAGCAAGGCAAAGAAAGAAAATAAAAATAGAAAAGAAGAAAAAGAAAAGCATGCGATCATAAATTCAAATAATGAAGACAATAGTCAGTCAAAGTGTGCTTCACTCTTCTCAAAACACCCCACCATTCATCTTCTTCATTTCATTATCCCCTCATACCATTCATAAATCACATTTTCATTCTTAGTAATGTGTTCGGACAAACGAAAAGATTATATGGTGAATAATTCGATATTCTCGATATAGTGGTTAGCATTCGTTCATGAGTTCAAATTTCTTTCATATATCTGTCCTTTATTATAGAGTGTGTGAGACATTTGAACTTGTTTACATTTACTGACCTCCTAACACACTAGAGAGATACACTTACCCAATTCTCAGAGAGTTCGATTGAGAGAGATATATCGAGTGAGAATTGAAGTCAAAGCGTTGATTCTATAAAGGCAAGCTTAGAATTACTCTAATGATACTTAAGATTACTTCACACTATCACATGATGAGTTTTAGGAAGGATTACGCTTTTTGGTATTAAGTAATTTCATTACATTTTGATAATTGAATACGGTGTTCCTTGATGTCCTTTTAAAGTTGGGTTGTATAGCGTTTCATCATCTACTCAGATACTGCATTTAGGGGTGTTCACGGGTCGGTTCGGGTCGGTTTTGGACCCTAGTTCAAACCGAACCGATCGGTTCGGTTTTGGAAAAGGTCAGACCGAAACCGAACCGACTATGAAAAAACCCGTCAGTTTCGGTTCACGTCGGTTTCGGTTCGGTTCGGTTTCGGGTCGGTTTTCGACGGTTTCATGTTTGGGCCGGTTTTTTTAAGGGCGGTTTTCGGTTTGGGTCGGTTTTTAAAGGTGGGTAATGGTTTTTGGATATAAAAATATAAGTTATTTAGTTTTTTTTAATTTATATATTGGTTCGGGTCGGTTCGGTTTGAGTCGGTTTTTCCCACGTATAAACCGACAACCGAACCGACATGGTCGGTTTTTTATATCCGTAAACCGTAGGCCGAACCAGGCTAAAAAAAACCGGCGGTTTCGGTTCGGTTTTCGGGTCGGGCGGTTTTTTTGAACACCCCTAACTGCATTTAAATAAAATTTTGAATTTTGTGGGTAATTCACTGCAAACCCTCATGAGACACCACTCGTCCTATAAGGCAACCTATAGGTTTAACGGTTTGTTGCGCATGCTAAGTGCAATCGCTAATGCCTGCGAAAGTGGCACACTTTTGGTTACTTATCTCTATTTTCTCTCTAATTTTTGCTCGAGGACTAGCAATGTTCTGTTTGGGGTGGTGTGATAAGCACCCAAAAGTGTATAATTTATGCCCCGAATAGATGTATTGTAGTCGCTCGTTTCTAATAAAATTGGTCTTATGTTCGTATTTTATCATTTTGCAGGTCACTACATAGTCGCGGTATCAAAAGTGCTAAATCAAGTTAATTGCGACACCGAAGCGGTGAAAAGCTTGCATCGAAGAAATCAAAGGAGACCGCGAAGTCTGAGTCCCTATTTGAGCTTGGCTGATGAGTTTCGATGTCCTGAACCTTGTCCCGAACCAAATCTAAGCCTAGACCGAGCCTAGTCCATCACCCAAGTCTGTGTGTGTTGAGTTTGTACCTTTTTAGATTTTCTTAGATTTTTATTTTTAGTCGTTTTATTTTTAGGATTTTTAGAATTTATTTGGATATTTTATTTTTATTAGTGTATTTTTATTTTCATTTCTTGATTTTTTATTAGTTTTGAGCTTTTTTTAATTTTATTTTATTAGGATTAGTTTTTAGGATTTCATTTATTTTTTTTTAGATTTTACATTTATAGGATTTTAGTTTTTAGTTTAATAGATTTTTATTTTTATTTTTATTTGAGTCTTTATTTTATTTTAGAGTAGTATTTTATTTTTAGATTTTTAGTTTTGTTACTTTTATATATTTTTTTAGTTGTGTTATTTTTAGGGGTACAAATTAAACACACACATATATCCCACACTCATATACACACTAATACAACCCTCACCCTCACCCTATTATCATACACCTCCACCACACCTCAACACACCACTTCATCTTCAACCTACACCTTTCTCTCTCTCACCTCTCTCCATTAACAACAAACCACATAACCCATTCCTCCAATCTCCACCATTAACACACAACCAACAAAACCCATATCCCAACCCTTTACCCAACAACTTTCAATCCATCTACTAACTCACCAACCACCTGCAACCCACACCGGCGACCCATCTCTAAAACCCAGCTCCAGCTCAACCCAAATCGGAGCGACCCCTAATCGAATCCGAAACCAGCCGGCCCAACACCACCTCCCGACGGCCTGACATACCCTCCGGCGACCCAATCCGAAACAAAAAAAAAACATCCAACAATTTCGGAACCCATTCACATACCACTTGCCAAAATCCAAAACAAAAAAATTGGGAACTCTTTCCTACATTATCTCAAAACCCACGTGCCAAGAAAATTTGAAAAAATAAACACTTGGACTTAGCCAAGGTAAAATCCCAAAAAAATCTCTCAAGCAAAAAAACACAATTGTGGGTCATAAAAAGAGATAGCATCTCATTTAAAAAGAAGACTCGTCAGAAGAGAAAAGAGAGACGCATAGAGAGGAAAAAAGTGTGTATATTATGTACAGTTTAGGGTCATGAAAAAAATTCAGAAAAATACAAAAAAAAATAGTTTAGCTTTAGAGTCATTTTTAGGTTTAGTTGTAAGTGTTCTTTTTGTAGTCAAGTGCTGAAAATTGTGAAGAAGTTGGACGCATGTCAAGGCGCATTTCAAGACAAATTGTGAAAAAAATTGTGTATTGTATTCTACATTCTCTTTCCAATTTATTTCCTTCTTGACATATTATTTATGCACACATGAGAATGTTTGGCTAAACCCCCCGTTCAAGGGGTGGGATGCACTGCGAATTATATTAATTTAATTAATCAATTTCATTAATTGTATATTTCTAGGTAAATTAATTTTTAACTGTCACCAATTAATTAATGTAACGAGAACAAATTAATGTTTGAATTTAGGAATCGAACTAGAGATAGGTTTTTTCGAAATTTGAATATTAATTCGGTATTGAAATTTGAAGATTGCTATTGTTTTCGTTAAATTGATCCTAGCGGGTAATTTTTTTAAAATGGTATAACTCCTAATTTTTCATTGTGTGACATTTTTAAATTAATTTTCTGAAGAAGATTTTATTAAATTTTTAATTTTTAACGAGAGTTAGATTATCGATTTAATATTATCTCGAAATATTTTAAATTAATAAATTGAGAAATTAAAATAATTGAAAATTCTGTGTAATCCCATCTCTTGACCTTCTCACATATTTCACACTCGGTTGCACATTTTTTAGCCATTTTATAATTTTAGCATTTATTAGTTCATTCTCCCTTGAAATTATTTTAAAAATTAAAAAAAAAAATCATAAAAAAATTGTAATTGCACGTTTTCACATTTATTTTTTCACCTTGAAAGTTGGATTAATACCCCTACTTACCGCAATACGAGTTATTTTTAGACAAGTTTTGTAGGTACTCAAGAGAATTTTGAGAGTGATTTTTGCACTACAACGATACATACAAAAAAGCTTCTTATCAAGAACAATAAGAGAAGTTGGTTAATTTAAATTAAATTAACATTGTGGGACTTGGGAATTTAAAATCATATTGGTGTGCCTTTTTAAATAGGGATTTCTGGGGGTAGTTGGTGATTTATATTTATCACTTTTAATTATTCCCTTCAATTTAAAATATTATATTGTGATATTTATTGCGTATAATGCTACTGTCTGGATTCAAGGATCCTATTTGAGGGGAATAGTGTGTATTCATGCTTGGGTCTCTGACCTCGTGCGTTGACTAACTTTTCAGGATAAGTTTTGGAGGAGCTTCTTACAACTATTTGGAGATTTGCTTGGAGGTGCAGTTGGAGTTTCTCTACCTTATGTGTATTGATTTAGCTTAGTTTTTCACTCCTTCATATGTATTTTGAGGCACAGTTTATGGTTTTGATTAGGCCATTCGGTTCCAAAGTTGTATGAATTTTATTCGGTTTTATACTATTCGAGATTATCTTTTTATTTGGAGTTTCGCATGTGATGGATCTTTTATCGTTTCGTTGTTGTTATCAATTGAGTTTGATTCAATTATTTATCTTGAGGATTGAATTATTTATGTCTCATATATGTCTCATGCTAAGAATAATATTTTATTGACTCACGCCCGACTTAATTTTGGTGAGGGCCAACGCCAGAATTAGGCGGGGTGTGACAAATGGTATCAAAGCATGGTCTTAGGTCTCGTAGGTTGTGAGTCTGTTTAGCTTTCGCATTGCCGATCTTTGATTCCCTCTGTTGATTCGTACTCCTTAAGGAAGAGGGTCTAGCTACGTGTTAGATGTGTTTCTTGGAGATGTGAAGCTTTGTTCTAAGGACGTCGTAGGCATTGGGTTTAGAATTAGTAAGCTTGATGGGAGGATCCTTAAAATGGATTTTGGAGACGATAGTTATTTTAGAGATTTAAGTACAAATGTTTGGTATCGTATGTATCGATTTTTTATGTTGAGATTTAATTTGAGGATGTTATCATTTTGATAACTTTCGGATATAGGATCGAGTGGGGATTTGTGGGAGCGTGTGGTACGCCGTTATTTTCATAGTTGTGCGTATGTATATATGCAATATATATTATTTTTTTGCTCGTGGGGTAGGTGGGCATAGAATTGAGTGTATGGGCGCCCAATTATGGCATCCTACGAGTAGGAATATATGAGCCATATTTTCTTTTGCGAGATTTACGCGATGTGTACGCTTCGTCTAATTTCGAGGATGAAATTCTTTGTTAGTGGAAAAGTATGTAACAACCCTGATTTTTTAAATAGGTATTTTTCAACTAATTTTGAAAAATTCGAGAAAAATAAATTTTGGATTTAATTTTTTTAATAATTAAATATGTTGGTTTTTATATATAAAAATAAGGTTTTAAGTGGAATTTAAATCGGGATTAAAATTTGGAAATTATAAGTTTTTGTATAAAAATCGGGGGATGATCCGAGCAAAGGAGGATAAAAATAATATTTTTAGAAATTCGACCGTCCGATCGAACTGAATTTTTCACAACAATCCTTTGTCGCCGTTCGCTACAACTTACTAAAATTTTAAGCTATTCTGACAGTCCGATCGTCTGTAATGAGTTTTCGAGTGTTTGTATCTGATTAGAACTGTTTTCTTAATCAAACTCTTAATCCTTTATATATCACAACTAATTCATGGATGGACTTTTCAAATCATTTTTTCTCAAACTTTTCAACCCGGAGACCTCTCCAAAATTACTCCATTTCATCTACAAACCATAGCCCCAAACTTATTCAAGATTTTATCCTTAGATTAGAAGGCTTAATTGACGTTTTCTTAAGAGGAGTTCAACCTTCTACTCAGATTTTTGTCCAACTAATCACGGGCATGAATACTCTATTCATTTCCTTTAGTATTATGCATTTTAAGTATTGCATAAACTTTAATCTCATATTTTTTTTAAATCAATTAGTAATATAATTAGAGAAAGTGGACATATAAAACTTGGGATTTTTTTTATGAAATCTCTTAATATGAATAATATTCATAACTCTTGGGTGCGTAGGATTCATGAATGAATTTTGGATTTTATTGTTATAGGTTGCATGTGGAAAACCCTGGTTTTGGAATAAATGAATTTGGGGGTGTATAACTCACGTAATTTGTGTTAAGGGGATGGAATTTGAATATTGATATATTAATGATGAAACCTCGGTATATGAGATTAATTTGGGTTTTTATGACGATGAGATAATTATATTAAGATTTAATTGAATTTGACTATCATGCGTTGTTTGGTACTTTGATTAATTGCGCTTATTTACGTGACTTGTTGGTTTTATTAAATTGCCATTGTAACGACGGGTTGTTGGGTATTTATGCTTTCCCTTTATTTTAGTATGGCTTCTAGGTATGAGACTAGTGGGTAGTCCTTTTATAATTTATGCCTTCTAAGTATGGGACTAGTGAGGGTAGATTATCGCGGGTTTGTCATTTTGGGGGTGGGATGATTTTCAGTATTTTATCTTCGTTACGCTAGCCTGGACATGGGACTAGGTCAAGGTTTATATTAGAAATTCATCATATACATAGGGTATGATGTATTGATAACTTGGGGACCCTTAGGTATGGGACTAAGGGGTGCTTTGAGGATCTAACATCGATTATAAGGGTGGAGTAATTTATAAATTGAGAATTAATGCCTAAGATAAAAACGGGTATTAAAATTTGTGATGACATAATGTGTCGAGGCTGACAGTTTAAACGAGTCAGAGGATAATTTATGTCGTGTCGTGTGTGAAATCTTGTCATGTGTCGGGGGCGATATTTTAAACGGGTCATAGGACGATTGACAAGGAAAAGTGTGACACTTTGGTAGATTACCACCTGGGGTAGGAGGACCCCCATAATAAAAAGTGAAAACAATAAGAGAAGTTGGTTAATTTAAATTAAATTAACATCGTGGGACTTGGAAATTTAAAATTATATTGGTGTGCCTTTTTAAATGAGGATTTCTGCGGGTTGTTAGTGATTTATATTTATCGCGTTTAATTATTCCCTTTAATTTCAAATATTCTATTGTGCTATTTATTGCGTATAATGCTACTATCTGGATTCAAGGATCCTATTTGAGGGGAGTACTGTGTTTTCATGCTCGGGGCTTTGACCTCGTGCGTTGACTAACTTTTCCGGATAAGTTTTGAAGAAGCTGCTTAGAACTATTTGAAGATTTGCTTGGAGGTGAAGTTGGAGTTGCTCTATCTTATGCTTATTGATTTAGTTTAGTTTTCAATTCCTTCGTATGTACTTTGAGGCAGAGTTTATGTTTTTGATTGGGCCATTCGGTTCCAAAGTTATATGAATTTTATTCAGTTTTATATTATTGGAGATTAGCTTATTATTTGGAGTTTAGCATGTGATGGATCTTTTATCGATCAGTTGTTGTTGTTATCAATTGAGTTTGATTCAATTTTTTGTCTTGATGATTGATTTATTTATGTCTCATATCTGTCTCATGCTATGATTGGTATTTTATTGACTCACGCCCAACTTAGTTTTGGTGGCGGCCGACGCCAGAATTAGGCGGGGTGTGACACTCGAGTTGAGATTTGATTTTTTTAGGGTTAGCCCAATCGATCATCTCCAAAGTTCATGGTAGGTTTTGGAGATGGGGTCTTCGTCAAGTTGTTTATGTTTCATCAGGTGTGCTTGGATTGAGCCTTAATGGTGCAAGGTGAGTTAACTCATTTTTGTACTTCATATTAAGCAAAATTCAATTGTTATCACTACTAAAATTTGGGTTTGTGAATATTTATTAAGCGTGGTTTATATCTTAAAATTAATTAGGTATTGTTAATAATGATTGAGAGTAGTTGTTTGGGTATTATAAAGCTATATTTTGTATAAAACTTGAAATAACCCCAAAAAATATTCCCCTCGGGGGCTCCACTTCACCTAAATTCCTGAATTCGCCACTATTTTTGTCCAATTAATTTTTCTTCTCGCTACATACGAACTAATGAATTCAATTGTGTCTATGTGAGAGTAGCGCTGTAAATCGGGCTGGGTGAGTCGGGTTTGGGGTTGCTCTGGATCGACCCGAACTCACTTACCCATGCTCAAATCCGAACTCGGCTCGAATTATTTTTTTCCACCTAGACCCGAACTCGACTCTTAAATATTTCGGGCTTTGGCCCTGATTTCAGTCAGGCCTGATTTCAATTTTTTTTGTTAAAAAAGTTTAAATTAAATTTTTTTCTTGTATTTTCATCATAGACAAAATTACACATTAAAATTTAAATGATATTTCATGAAATAAAATATATAATTATGAAATTTATTAAATTAAAACAAGAAAAATAAGAGTGAAACCCTACAAATGCCTATTAAATTTCATACATTTAGCAAAATTTGATCACTAATAAAGGCCAATTGTGACTTGAGCAATTATTAAATCAAATACCCATAATGTGATTAATAATAAAATCACAAAATTGAAAATCGCATATAATCTAATGTATCATGACAAATGATTTTTTTTTAAAAGTAGTGTTGATACCAAAATTAGTATGCTGATGTGGACGAATAATAAGAAGACACGTGTCAATCTACGTGGCACAATAGCAACGAGGAAGATTATTTCCCCGACCAACATACTCACTCCGAGCAACAAGTATACTCCGAGGAACGCCAGTCTTTCGAGGAACACCAACCCTCCGAGGAACTCTTATCTTCCGAGGAACTCCAATGCTCCGAGGAACTCTTGGACGACGAGCAACTAAGGCGGTTCGAGCTGCACCTCGACCACAGCATTAATTGCCAGATAATCAACAGTTCAACTATTCATTGAATGCTTATCATCTTGACGCGCACGTTTGAAGAACATTAAATGAATTACCCTTTCATATGTGTATCATTTAATGTAACACCCTTTCATGTACAACCTAAGTGCTATAAATACCTTGTATCACCCTCATTCAAAGAGACCGGAATTTCTTGATAGCACTTGTAATCGAGAATTCTCAAACACTCAGCAATAACATAATAGTGGACGTAGGCCATTCATATAAGGCTGAACCACTTTAAAATCTTTTGTCTTATTTATTTATTTATCTGTGATTAAATAATTAGAGTAATCTAGTTTTTTACATCAACAGATTGGCGCCGTCTGTGGGAACGATTGTTATTATCGTTTTTCACCAAAAATCATTCATCATCAATGGCGGATAATCCAGAATCTAGCAATCGAAACGCTGGAAATGCTGGAAATCCTCCAAATCCCTCTGCACCTCCAGATCTGGCCGGGATTATGACGTATCTAGCTCAAGGACAAACCGCCATGCAAGAAACAATGAGGCAACTCATACAAACCCTTCATGGCGGTGCACCTGCACGTTCAGGACAG
Source organism: Sambucus nigra (assembly GCA_949130495.1). NCBI lineage: Eukaryota > Viridiplantae > Streptophyta > Magnoliopsida > Dipsacales > Adoxaceae > Sambucus > Sambucus nigra. The sequence continues at coordinate 289,166,594 of OX422218.1, read as the reverse complement.
CGAAGTGGTCAGAGTCAAACTTATTTACTTTCTTCACGATCCATGCGTACTGAGTCATATCGTAATGAGGAGTCTGATGATTTCTCTTATCAACCTGGGCGAACTTCGTCAATAAGGGCTACAGATACTGATCAACGTATCACTCTCTCTCCAGAAAGACCCAGTGCCTTAGAAAGACTGAGTAGGGTGTCTCCTTTCAGTCGATTAGGCCCTAGGAGGAATAAGAGTCCACCTAAGACCATGCCGAGGAGTTTTCGACAACCATCAGATCTAAGAGAAGGATCAGCACAATCACGACCAGTTGCTCGTCAAGATAGATCTCGGGAGACTACTTCAGAACGATCTATTGCTCGAACCAATAGGCCCAAGGAAGGAAATGAAGCGTGGAAAGGATCCCTTCAGCGGTTGGAGGATAGATTGGGAGAAATGGCTAAGGCGAAGAATACCCTACAACGAACTTTTGTTCAAGGGACACCTTTTGTCCAGGCCATTGTGAATTTTCCTACACCGTCAAAGTTTAAAGCACCAGTAGTGACCCCCAAATATGATGGAAAGACAGATCCTGTTCTTCATATAGAGCAATATCAAGCTGCCGCCGATATCTATGCTGTCCCCGACGAGATGAGATGCAGAGCGTTCTCAGGAACTCTTACTGGAGCTGCCCAGATATGGTACAACAATCTTCCTCGGGGTAAGATTTCAACTTTTTTTCAGTTGGCCGAGTTGTTCATCGGCAATTTCTATTTTGGAGCAAAGCCAGTAAAACGAGTAGCACACTTGTTAAGTGTTAGACAAAAATCTGGTGAGAGTACTAGAGATTACATAACTCGTTTCAATAACGAGAAGCTAGAAGTCATAGATTACGAGGAGAAGACAGCAATCACCGCCTTGATGAGTGGGTTGTTGCCTAATAAGTTGTATTACACCTTGGCGAGAGATCCACCTAAAACTATGTCAGAGTTGATGGCAAAAGCGGCCAAAATCATGAATGCCGAGGAAGCTATGGCTGCAAAATGGATAAATACACCAAGGTGGACGTTGACAAGTCTAAAAATAAAGAGCATAAGGGCAATGGCGGTGACAAGCGTTTCAGAAATAATAAGTCATCATGGGAAGTCCTGAAGAAATTCGATAATTATACTCCCTTGAAAATGGGTATTAATCATGTCTTGGAAGAAATCAAGAATAGCGAGGAGGTAAAGTGGCCGAAGAAACTGAGGTCAGATCCTGATGCGAGGAAGAGGGATAAATATTGTGAGTTCCACAAAGATCATGGCCATATGACTAAAAATTGCATAGCTCTTCAGAACGAGATTGAAACACTCATCCGAAGAGGAAAGCTTGCAAAGTATGTTGATCGGGGAGGTAAAAGAAGAAATAATGATCGAACTAGAGAAAGATCTAGATCTCCTCGTCGAGCAGAGGAGAAAAAGAAGAGAGGCCATGAAGATGATGCCGAGGATGACCCCGATCTTCCTAAGAAACCAAGGCAGCCAGAACGAGAGGTATTTTCCATACGTTTTGGGTCATTTGATTGTAATGTTATTACAGGAGGAGATGCAGGAGGAGGATATCTTACTGCAGAAAGAAAAGCTTACCTCGGAGAGGCACAAGCTTGCTCGTACATTCAGCGAATAAATTTGGCCGAGGAGGATCCCCCGAGGAAGGTAAACAAAGAGAAGTTGGTTATTGGCTTTTCAAAAAATGACCTGGCAGGTGTTCTTTACCCTCACGATGACCCTTTGGTGATCAAAATGAGGATGAAAGAAGTAGTGATTTCAAGGGTGCTGGTAGACAATGGCAGTTCGGCAGACATCATGTACTATTCATGCTTTGACAGTTTAAATTTGAAATTATCTCAATTGGAGCCCTATCACAGACCTCTTCTGGGTTTCGCTGGCGAGAAAGTTTTTCCACTTGGGACGATCAAGTTGGATATATTCATTGGAACTTGGCCTGCTTGTCGAACAGAGAGAATACGCTTCTTTGTGATGGATAAGAATGTGCAGTCAACCTACAACATCATCATGGGAAGAGTTGGTTTGAAGAAGTTCAAAGCAGTCCCATCTACATTACATCAATGTTTAAAATTCCCAACAAATTTGGGAGTGGGAGTAGTGAAAGGTGATCAAAAAGTAGCTTGAGAATGCTATTATTCATCTGCCGAGCAAGAGGAGCTTGAAGAGTCAAGGAAAAAGACTACTACTTACCAGGTGGATGAAAGTACAGAAATTGAAACACTTGATCCGAGAGATGAATCCCAACTTGTAAAAGGACAGGTGGTAGAATCTACAAAAAATGTTATTCTGGACGACGAACACCCTGAACGAGTAACCCAGATAGGTTCGTCGTTGGATGCTTCAATAAAACAGGAGTTGATAACTTTCTTGAGAAACAGAAAGACAACTTTTGCGTGGAGTCATGAAGACATGCCAGGAATAGATCCAAACTTCTTATGTCATGAGCTCAATGTGAATAAGGAGATCAAGCCTGTAAAGCAGAGAAGAAGGGTATTTAGCCCCGAGAAGAATCAAGCTATTCAAGAGGAGGTCGACAAGCTCCAAAAAGCCCAATTCATTGAAGATGTGAAGTATCCGGACTGGTTAGCAAATGTGGTGATGGTAAAGAAGAAAAACAATAAATGGAGAATGTGTGTTAATTTCACTGATCTCAACAAAGCCTGCCCAAAGGATCACTTCCCATTGCCCAGAATTGACCAACTAGTGGATGCTACCTCGGGGCACGAGCTGCTCAGCTTCATGGATGCTTACTCTGGTTACAACCAGATCAAAATGAAACCTGAAGACAGGGAAATCACTTCTTTTATTACCCCTAGGGGAACTTATTGTTATAATGTTATGCCTTTTGGTTTGAAAAATGTAGGAGCGACATATCAACGGCTGATGAACAAGGTTTTTACCGAACAAATCAGTTGCAACATGGAAGTCTATGTCGACGATATGCTGACAAAGAGCAAGAAAGCTGCTGAGCATCTAGTTGACTTAGGTCAGACCTTTGATAAACTGGATAAATACCAGATGAAGCTCAACCCGACGAAGTGCACCTTTGGAGTACGAGAAGGAATGTTCCTCGGGTACATCGTTAACCAGCGAGGCATTGAGGCAAATCCAGCAAAGATCAAAGCTCTTTTAGGGTTGCGATCTCCAACGACGAAGAAAGAAGTACAGAGTCTTACAGGACGAGTTGCAGCGCTTAATAGATTTGTATCTCGAGCAACTGATAGGCGCCTTCCATTCTTCAAAACACTCCGAAAAACTTTCGAGTGGAATGATGAATGTGAAAAAGCCTTTCAAGACTTGAAGAAATATCTGGGAACACCTCCATTGCTTTCCAGACCAGTGATGGGAGAAAAATTGTACTTATACCTGGCAGTATCAGAAAATGCAGTCAGCTCGGCATTGATCAGATTGGAGAATGGAGTCCAGAAGCCAATTTATTACACAAGTAAGGCTTTTCGAGGTGCAGAGATCAGGTACCCAAAGTTAGAAAAATTGGCATTGGCATTAATTGAGGCAAGTAGAAGAATGAGGCCATATTTCCAGGCCCATACCATCGTTGTATACACCGACATGCCATTAAGACAAGCTCTTCATAAGCCAGAAAAGTCAGGAAGACTGATGTATTGGGCAATAGAGCTCGGTGAATATGATATTGTGTATGAACCCAGATCATCCTTAAAAGGGTAAGCTGTAGCAGACTTTATAGCAGAGTTTACATATCTTGATACCCCCGAGGAACAAAAGTTGCTCGCTGACCAACCTGTGGATGTTACAGGATCAACAGACATAAGTCCAGACCAACTCCGGTTGGTAAAAGGGCTTGTGGATGTAGAAAGATCATCAAATTCAAACCCAGACCAACTTCGGTTGGTAAAAGAGCGAGAAGAGATGGTCGACGAGGAGCGAAAAATACCAGGGGAGGATGAAACAAAACGACAAATATTTCACCGAGGAACGCTGTCAGATAAGAATTTTGAAGACGAGTTACCTACCTGGAGATTGTATGTAGATGGGTCATCTTGTACAACAGGTTGTGGAGCAGGGATTATTTTGAACACCCCAGACGAGATTGACGTGGAATATGCCTTACGATTCCAATTCAAAGCTTCCAATAATGAGGCTGAGTATGAAGCCTTGATAGCAGGTCTTAATTTAGCAAAGATTATGGAAGCGCAACAAGTGATGGTATTCAGTGATTCTCAATTAATTGTGAATCAGATGATGGGAACGTATGCAGTTAAAAGAGAATTAATGGTCAAGTATCATGCAAAGGCGATGGAGTTGTTGGCAGAATTTGATGCCATTCAGTTGATTAGAATACCAAGAATGGAGAATGCACAAGCAGATGCACTCGCCCGACTAGCATCAGCTACTCGTACCGAGTTGCGAAGAACGATACCAATTGAGGTATTAGAAAGTCGAAGCATAGATGAAGGCCTGACGATGAATGTTATTTCCCTTGATTTAGGACCATCTTGGATGGATCCCATCAGGGCATATGTCGAGGAAGGAGAATTACCAGAGGATAAGATCTCTGCCAAGAAATTGAAGTTTAAAGTTGCTCGGTATGTACTAACTAATGGTGTTTTGTATAGACGAGGAATTATGGCAGGTTTGCAGAGATGCATACATCCTTTCGAGGTGAAAGAATTGATTGAAGAAATCCATGAAGGGTCCTGTGGAGCCCATGTAGCAGGTCGAACACTTTTGCAAAGGGTGATGATGCAAGGATACTACTGGCCAACGATGAGGGCTGATTGTATAGCCTATGCTAAGAAATGTGATAAATGCCAACGTTTTTCTTCCATCCGACGTACTCCACAAGCATTGTTGACACCCATAACTTCCCCTTGGCCATTTGCCATATGGGGAATTGATTTAGTTGGACCACTACCAACGACCCGAGGAAGATTCAACTACCTCGTCGTCGCAGTGGATTATTTTACTAAGTGGGTAGAAGCTGAGCCTCTGATTGATATGACATACGAGAAGGTGTACCAATTCGTTTGGAAAAATATCATCTGCCGATATGGTCTCCCTCATGCCTTCATCACAGACCATGGAACACAGTTTGATAACGAGGAGTTTGCCGCCTATTGTCATCAGTCAAACATTTTGAAGGTTCATTCAGCACCAGGCCATCCTCAAAGCAATGGACAGACTGAAGTGACGAACAGAACATTATTAAATGGTTTGAAGAAGAGGTTAAGTGAGGCTAAAGCTAATTGGATTAATGAGCTACAATCAGTATTGTGGGCTTACCGAACAACTCCCCGAGCAGCAATTGGAGAATCACCATATATGCTGGCGTTTGGAAGTGAGGCTGTAATACCTGCTGAGTTGGGTCTCCCAACACACAGAGTGCTGAATTTCAATTCCCCAGTCAGTGACTTGATGAGAAGATTAGATTTGGACATGCTCGAGGAGGTTAGAGAAGAAGCAGCCATTAGGAATGCTGCATATCAATAACGAACAGCTCTGTTCTACAACAAGAGGGTGAAGAAATGCGATTTAAAAGAAGGAGATTACGTGCTAAAGAAGGTCATTCAGAAGCACAATAAATTGGAAGCAAATTGGCATGGACCTTACCGAGTTACAGAAGTTGTTCGACCAGGAACTTACCGAATAGCAACTCTAGAAGGAGAGGAATTCAAGAATGCATGAAATGCTGAACACCTACGCAAGTATTATCAGTAATGTAAAATGTAAAGCAGTTCTATCAATATGAATAAAACGATGATGTTTCACCATCTTCTCTCCTTTTATTGAAAGTTTTTCGGGGAATAATAGTGTACAACACTACGCTGCTCGACAGCAAAAAGAAGACGATAGTTCAGACCCACGACCAACTCCGGTTGGTAAAAGGACGAGAACAAACTATACTCCTTTGGTTAGGAGGCATACACTAGCGTGACCAACTCCGGTTGGTAAAATAACTAGTGGACACTGATAGTTCGAGCGTGATCAACTTCGGTTGGTAAAATAGCGAGAACAAACTATACTCCTTTGGTTAGGAGGCATACACTAGCGTGACCAACTCCGGTTGGTAAAATAACTAGTGGACACTGATAGTTCGAGCGTGATCAACTTCGATTGGTAAAATAGCGAGAACAAACTATACTCCTTTGGTTAGGAGGCATACACTAGCGTGACCAACTCCGGTTGGTAAAATAACTAGTGGACATTGATAGTTCGAGCGTGATCAACTTCGGTTGGTAAAATAGCGAGAACAAACTATACTCCTTTGGATAGGAGGCGTACACTAATGTGATCAACTTCGGTTGGTAAAAGAGTTAGTAGACATGATAGTTCAAACCCATGACCAACTCCGGTTGGTAAAAGGGAAAGAACAACATTCTTAAAAATGCCAATTTCGGCTGGTTAAGAAACAAAATATGCCAACTTATGTTGGTCGGAAGGTAAAACTATTCCAGAAAATACAAAGTATTCCAAACTGAACCAAGTATGGTTGGTCGGGGATAAAAATCTACTAACTGTTGTTGGTCGACGAGGATAAAATTATTGACCTTGGTTGGTCGGACACATTTTATGAAAAAAATTACCAAGTATGGTTAGTCGGGGATAAAAACTCTCACTAATTATAATTGGTCGACGAGCACAATTTAACAACCTTGGTTGGTTGGAAAAATTTTAAACATTTTTATACTCATTACTTTATTATTAAGTGATCGAGCAACATTTTTGATACTTGTAACCTTTTATTACTAGATTGGTCGATGAACCACAAAATATTGTTATGCAATCACAAATATAAAAGTGTTAGACAAGTACAAAACAATAGCAACACAGATTTGCAAACAGAAAATGAAAGTCTTTCATTAAAATTCAAAATGAATTACAAATTACATGTATACTAACTATTACATTGAAATCCCTATTCTATTGGTTTTTTTCCTTCAGCTTTTGAAATAGGTTCCTCGCCAGCAGGAGGACCATTTAAGGTCTGAGGAGAATTGATAAAATTCAAGTCCTTCAACATTCTGACATTCATTACTGAAGGAGTGTCCAATAGATGCTCGGGACGAGATACCTCAATCTGAGAATGAAGATTGTAATCACCGAGGTATTGTGCAATTAAGCTCCGAGGAATGGCACGAGCTGGGATCCATTCCTTGTCCAAATTGAACGGTGTCACAGGCAGGTCAAGCACTCCGGGGTCATAATAGTCCCACAAGTAATGCCCTTGTTCAAGTTTCAACACGCATAAGGCATTCAACCAGCCTTGTTTATAGCCCTCATTAGTGGCATTCTGGATACGAGCGTCTAAATGGACTAATGCCTCGTTGTACCCAGCCATCCAAAATTCCCTGGGCTGCTTATGGAATTGGAAGGTCAGTCTCTCCAACTGCTCGTGAAGGCTTTTTGCAAAAATGTCCTTATTCTCTAAAGCAGACTTCGTCGCAGTAAGTTGATCCTCCAAAGTTAGGATTTTCTTGGACATTTCAGACAAAGCCCGATCTTTGGCATTCATTTGGTACGCTTGGGTTTCCAATGTTGACAGAGTACGAGCTTCTTCAATACTACGAGGAGTTCTTGATCGACCCTGAGCAACTGGAGTACTTTTTTCCTCGATAACATTTTGGGCAACTCTTCCTCGCCCACGAGAACCTCTTCCTCGTCCCCGAGTAGAAGTAGAAGTACCAGATCTTCTCAAGACATCCAACTCTTGCCTTAACTTGGCATTCTCAACTTCTAAGAAGGAAAATCCCTCATCGGTCACTAGGATTACTTCTGTTGAAGAAGAGGCTGCAGACTTATACTGTGCTAGTTCTTTCTGTAAATTATTATTTTCTTGCTCCAGTAGTTCAGCAATTTGTCTACAAGCTTCAACTTCTCCCTTTAGGGTCCTCTCCCTGACATCATACCTAGCAAGGAGTTTGTCGTAGCCCTTCTCGATAGAAAGCTGTTGATATTTCTTTTAATACCCCTCATGTAACAAGGCATTTGATTCCTTGTACTGAGTCTGAAGATCTTCTAGAGTATATTGGAGCTCCTCGATCATATCATAGTAAGCCACGTTATTGGCCACAACTCGATCAAGTAAGCCCTTCAGATATTGATAAGCTTCTACTACCTGCTCTGAAGCACCATGGCCAAGGATGTCGGCAACTTCTGATGCACTGAGGTCTGTGTGACCAGCTTTATAATACTCATGGCAGTGCTGCATCAATTTTGTGTCATTAGCAGACAAAAGATTCATCCTGGCCAGAAACTAACAGAGAAAGAAAAAGAAGATCAAGACAGAGTGCAGATAAAGAAGAGACAATCATATGGAAGAAAAGAACTCAAATTTTATTAGATCATAAGGCAAAGTTACAAAGATCTGAGATACAAAGTACAAGTAAAAGAAAAACAGAAAGAGAATACCGAACAACTTCACACCTTTTCCTTATCTCCCAAGACTTTCTCGGGAGGCTGGGACGAGGAGCTTGGTTGCTCGGTGGAAATAAGGAGTTGGTCGGCGGGAGCTGGAACTTGTTCTGGAGGAGCTGGCAGAGATGAAAGCTCCTCGTCAGCAGGCTGGGTCAGGATGATATCACCCACTACCAATGAAGATTCTTCTGAGGCAGCTTCGTCCTCTTCTTCATCCCCGATGGCTGGAGGAGGACCAGGGAGATGCTGTTGAAATAGATCGGAGTCCTCGCTCACTTTCAATTCTTGCAAAGCTGCAACCCAGCCATCTCGGAAGTATTTCAAACTTCCATATTGCACTTGAGTCATCATAGCAGCTACTCCCTTGTTCCACCCTTTGTCCCAGCCTGTGTTGAAAGACTTCTTTATTGCCTTGTTTCTTTTCATTTTCTCCGAGGAGAGCTTCTCGAATAGAAGGTTCTCGGAGGCTTTCAGCTTGGCCTCCAACTCCTCCTTCTGACGATTTGCTTCGCGCAGAAGGGTCAGCTCTTCCTCAGCTGATTTCAACTTATTTTCAAGCTCCCCGAAGGTGGTGAGCTTCTCGGAGTATTTCTTATTTTCCCTCTCCAAGTCCTTCACTTTATTTCCCAACTGCACCTTCTCTGCTTCAGATGCAGCCAGTTTCTTCTCCCATTCACCTTTATCCTCGTCGTACTTCTGACGGGATTCCTTCAGAGATTGGGCCAAACCCTAGAATGCATCCTCTACTCCAGACGAGGAGCTTGAAGCCTTGAGTGCTTCATCTTTCTTAACAATGGTGTTAAAGCAACTCACTAGCTGAAAAAAGAAGGTAGTGATGAGTTAGTGCCGAGATACATATATTAATAGAAGGAAATAAGAATTCAAGATAAGAAGAAACTTACTGAAGCGATGTGACGAGTAGCTAGGGATGTCAGCATATCCCTAGGCATGTTTTCCTCGATGCCTTGGACTTCAGGAATAATCCAAGTCTTTACCGAGCTCATTGCAGAGCTCGGGGGAATAATGGTTGGAACACCAGCTCCACTAGTTTGGAGGTGGGGAATGACTTCAGAAAAATTAACCGAGGAAGACTTCTTCAATCTCCTCGATGTCTTCTCAACAACCTCAACCAAAGAAGAATTTTTGGTTGGAGAGATAGTGATTACTTCCACTGGCGCATTCTTCTGTACAGGAGCCACTGGGGGCTTCTCGACGACCTTCTGAGGAGCAGCAGAAGGGGCAGCATCAACTTTCTTTGTCCCCTTTGGGACATCGACTTTGCTTCTCTTTCCATCTCCAGCAGAGGAGGTCTCTTCAAAGAGAGCAGGAACTCTTCTCTTACCCATCTTCTGACTCAAAGGAATGTGAGAGTCTGGTGAAGAGTCTTCAGAAGATGGCAATGGTTCGCTAATGCTAGCCACAGGACGAGCAGTATAAGAGGATGTATAGCTCCTGTACTGCAGCAAGTATGAAGCAGACCTAATGTGATCGTCTGCAACCTTCTGATGCAAACTCCAGATATGTTTTAAATGCTTGATATTAACTTCTGTTTCTTTTGGAGTTTTTCTCTTGCTATCAACCGCAAATAAAAACATAGTGAAATATCAGTCATACATTTTGTCAAACACAATGAAATCATAATTTCAAAAAATAAAATAAGATGAAAATAACCTATCCCATTGCCATATGGAGGGCATATACTTCGTCTCCAACCAGAGGGGCATGCTGCCAATTTTTTACAACTACTCCATGTTCAAAATAATCCCTGTTGACATCAGGGAGGTTGACTACTAGAGCCCTATTCAAAAATCTAGTTTTTAAATAATAAACATTATCTAAAACATCCCATCTATAACAGTACATAATCTCAGGAATTCCTATACGAGTTCCATGAGTTTGATTTAACCTATACACCCCATTAACTATTCTCCAGGTGTTGGGGGCTATTTTTGCAGGGACAACGTCGAAATACTGACAGAATTCTAAGCATAAAAGGTTTGGTGGAAAAGAAAATCCACATTCAGCAATAAAGAGGCTAGGGAACCAATGTTCCTCAGCCAAATCGAAATAACTTGAAGGCTCAGAAAGAACCTCCAAAATTACCCAAGATGGAATAGAGAAATCAGAACGGAATTTATCAAGAGACTCAATAATGTAAACCATGATGAATAAAAGAAGAAGGAAGAAGAGCTTACAGGGAAAAAGGAGATATGTTGACAAACAAACGAAGAAAAATATGGACGCACAGGAGAGAGAAAATCTATAGAAAACTCGAAAGCAGAAATTGAAAGGGTAGAAGACGATGGGATTACCTCTGAAGCTTAAATACTTTGCCTTGGAAAACGGCGAAAGAAATGATTACAAAAAGGAAACTATTACGCTACCGGTGGCTAAAAGGATAAAAAGGGCACGAAGATCGAAGCGCCTATAAAAATGCAAAAAGGCAGATTCTGCGAATTTGGAAGGAAATTCAAATATGAAGAAAAGGCTCCTAAAACCCAGGAAGGTCATTTAATATCGCCATATACAGAGAAAGAATATTCCATACTCCTCAAAGTTCGAAATATGAAACATTGGGGGCTTCTGTTGATACCAAAATTAGTATGCTGATGTGGACGAATAATAAGAAGACACGTGTCAATCTACATGGCACAATAGCAACGAGGAAGATTGTTTCCCCGACCAACATACTCACTCCGAGCAACATCTATACTCCGAGGAACGCCAGTCTTCCGAGGAACACCAACCCTCCGAGGAACTCTTATCTTCCGAGGAACTCCAATGCTCCGAGGAACTCTTGGACGACGAGCAACTAAGGCGGTTGGAGCTGCACCTCGATCACAGCATTAATTGCCAGATAATCAACAGTTCAACTATTCATTGAATGCTTATCATCTTGACGCGCACGTTTGAAGAACATTAAATGAATTACCCTTTCATATGTGTATCATTTAATGTAACACCCTTTCATGTACAGCCTATGTGCTATAAATACCTTGTATCACCCTCATTCAAAGAGACCGAAATTTCTTGATAGCACTTGTAATCGAGAATCCTCAAACACTCAGCAATAACATAACAGTGGACGTAGGCCATTCATATAAGGCTGAACCACTTTAAAATCTTTTGTCTTATTTATTTATCTGTGATTAAATAATTAGAGTAATCTAGTTTTTTACATCAACAAGTAGTAAATGAAATTAAATAACGAAACCTAATTAAACAATGTTAACATAAATATGTGACGTTATATAAATTATTTATTTCTTTATTTATAAATATGAAGTTTGGGCTTCGGGCCAAATTCGGGCTTGGCAAAGTTCGGCCCGGAATTCATTTGGGGATTGAAATTTTGGCTCAGACTCAACTCGGCTCAAACTCAAATAAAGCTCGGCACGAAAATAACGGGACGAACGGGCGAAGTTCGGGTACTCAATTTAGAGGCCTAGATAAGAGAACGGGTCGAACGGGCGAACTTCGGGTACTCAATTTAGAGGCCTAGATAAGAGAATGTGCAACATAAAATTGATGGGATTGGTTTGTCTGGTTCTTCTTGTATGGAGTGATACTACAAGAAGAAAAAGATTGTTGTTCATTGGGATGCGCTTCTTAACAACCATGAATAACTATTGCGAGACGGATTTGTCTTAAGACTATCGTGTTATAAACTAGCATGGATTGTTTGTTATGTTTATTTTATAGCTTCTCATTATCACCATGAGCTTTTTTTTCTCATATATAATTAATTTCAAATTTTTCGTTGATTATTTTTATTGTTCGAGAAACGCAAAATACATACATGAAATAACATATCTCAACCTACATAAGTGATCGATTTAATTAATAGATAGAAAGATAATAAATATAAAAAAATGTTTTTGTTTTGTCCATGTTTCTTTAAGTTTGTTCATTTGTTTGATATAAAAGTTCTTTGTTGTTTGGCTAGTCATACATTGGAATAATTATTAATTCTAGACAAGTTGAAATGAGACTGAATCTAGTATTTTCCATTACTACTTTCCATTTCAAAGACTTCATTAAGCAATTAATCGAAACATTCAACATAAGCAATATAATCAAACATAAAATAGGACCCACTCTTATACTAAAACAATCGTTTCTTTATTAATTTAAAAGTGTACATGAATGGGACTTTACTTTGGATATATGAAATAAGGAATAAGTTTGGCCCCCAAAAAATCCCAAAAATCAAATGAAAAATATACTTGGGATGGCCATGTCCAGAATTAGATACAATACAGAAGGGACCCTTCAAACTTCAACATATACACATGTACAAATTAAATACATCCGAGTGAATAAAAGAACTCGGTCCAAAACTACTTTTATACGTATTAGGAGTACCCTTTTTCTTTTTCTTTTTACCGTTTACAAGAGACAAGACAGTAAACCAAATAATTATGATCATAATTTTCGTCGATTCATCAAATAATAATAGTACCCCCACCAAGATGATGTGATTTAGTTACCGGTAAGTTGGGCCTCATGTTGACTAATCAAGCCCGCCTTAATTTTATTTTGCCACAGCTCTTTGTACACCTCAGCATCTCCACCTCTTGTCTTAACATCCACAACCACCAAAGTATCAGTCAACCGGTGAACCTCAACCCCAATAATCCAACCACCATTCTTCCCTTCCAAATCCACACCCCATGCTTTCGTTTTCCTCAGCCTAACAGTCTTCTCTTTAGCCGCAGCCTCAACTATCTCCATAATCATCTCCGGGGACTGGCCCACCACTAACCTTTCACCACATGATTCATCAAACAAACCAGACAAATCTAACCCAGATGAAAAAGATATAATATCAAACGCGTTAAAATTTAACTTCACTTCTTCTTCTTCTTGTTTAATCTCTTCATCGTAGAAATTAATCTCTTTGCAACCACCTTTCTTAAACCACGGGTCACGAATAATCTCATCAATCGTGATCCTAGTCACCGGGTTTGTGTCCAGAAGACAAGATAATAAACGTTTGAGATCAACTGACATCCATTTAGGACAGCGAAACTCCCCTTTGTATATCTTCTTGTACATCATCATAAGATTAGGATCATTAAACGGTAAATAACCCGCTGTCAAAACAAATAAAATAATCCCACATGACCAAAGATCAACCTTAGCACCATCGTACCCTCTTTTTGATAGAATTTCTGGTGCAACATAAGCTGGTGTGCCACAAAGCGTGTGTAAAAGACCATCTGCTTGGATTTGTGTAGTAACCGCGCTAAGTCCAAAATCAGACACCTTTAAATCACCCTTCTCATCAACAAGAAGGTTTTCTGGTTTTAAATCACGATGGTAAACCCCACGGGAATGACAATATCCAACGGCTGAGATTAATTGCTGAAAGTATTTACGGCTCAGATTTTCGCTAAACCGACCTTTAGCAACTTTTCCAAATAGCTCACCACCTTTAACAAACTCCATGATGAAATAAATTTTTGTCTTAGTAGCAAGTACTTCATAAAGCTTTACGATGTGACGGTGGCGTAAGCTGCTCATTATGGAAATCTCCCGCTTGATATTAGCCATCAAAGTTGTGCCCTCGATTTTTTTCTTGTTGATGACTTTAACAGCGACGCTTTGGCCGGTGATAATATCTCTACCGTGGTACACTTTGGCGAAGGCGCCACAGCCGAGGAGTTTGCCAATTTCGTATTTTCCGAATAAAGCATTTGCCGCCGGTAGCACCGCCGGAGAACTGACATGCATGTGTTCGATCTCTGGTGTCATGCAGAGATCGAACGGACTTGTCGTTTGTTCAGAATATGTGAAAAATGAGGAAGAGAAGGTGAAGAATATTGTGGGTTTTGAAGATTTTGATTTGACTGACAGTTGTAGTTTGGTTGTGGAGAGAATGGCTGAGATTGAAGGGAAATATTGAACTCGCTGTTTTGGCGCTGATGTTTCGGGAGTTTGTGTGGATTATATATTATGGATTTTGCAGCAAATTATTATTATTGTACGAACTTTATTATATCGTGTTTAGAGAAAAGAGACCACGGACGTGTAGACAAGAGTCGATCAGGGATCACTGGCAAATTGGATATGATAAAATAACGGGCACTTGGCATATATGTCCTATTAAATATTTTTTTATTCATTTTAGTTTCACAATATTTTGTATCTATATATAAATTCTACTTTTTTTTTTTTTTTTTTTACAATTATACCATTTTGAAATCATCAATTCCTAACTTCTTTAAGAAAATTATATATGTGATTTAACTTTTTTTTCATTTTATTTTTAATTTTCAAATGATCATAACTTTTGATTGATAAATTCGTTTTTCATAAAATTATTATTTTTGAAATTTCCTTGTCCAGATCTATCAAACAAGATTCATGAAGCGTATAAAATTTAAAAGAAAAAAAAATTGCACAAACAGTAAATTTTACTGTATGCACTAGAAAATAAAATAATTTTATATTTATAACACTTTCACATACAGTGATATTTTTTGTGTTAATATTACACAGATAATAAAATTTACTGGTTAAATAAATAGGTCAAATAATCGATAAGTTCATATATATATATATATATATATAGAAAAAAATACACCTATTTTTAACTTAACCCATTTAGTCGTTCAAACACCCATTTATCCAATATTCTCTTATTTTTAAAGGTCTGCATCAGCGGCACTCAATTCCACCCCTACTCACCCCAAACCGGAGATCCGCTGGATCCAAACCTTATTTATCCAATATTCTTATTCTTATAGGTCCGCGCCAACGGCAACGCATGACAATTCTACCCACCACAAATCGAAAAAGGAAATGGTTTTATATCTGTGTGAAGACAATAACCTTTACTGTATGCACCATAAAATGAAATTGTTTTATATCTGTGGCATTTTCATAAACAATAACATTAACTGTGTCAAAATAATTTTATATTTGTGTCATCTTCAGAAACGGTGACACTTATTGTGTTGATATTAGAGGGAAAGCAAACTTTACTATGTTGGTCAATTATTGTGTGTGTGTGTGTATATATATATATATATATATATATATATATATATATATATGGGAGAGGTTTACAAGTGGACCAAAAGAATGGACTTTTTAATGAATTTTAACAAAAAAATACATAATAACACATTAATTTTAAATTCTATAGTGTAATTGGTCCACGCCAGCGGCACCCGAGACCACACCTTCACCCCACTACCCCCCCCCCCCACCCCCCCAACCACCACCATCACCATAGCAGCCCTTGTGGCTGCCCTTATGACAGCAGGGCTGCCATGGGGGTGGGGGTGGGACGGTGGGGGGTGGGGTGGGGTGGGTGGGGGGCGTGTGGGGGGTAGGGGATCGATTGACACACGTATTTGGTGCCACTAGCGCGGACCAATTACACTATAGGAATTAAAATTAATGTGTTATTATGTCTTTTTTGTTAAGGTCCATTAAAAAATCCATTCTTTTGGTCCACTTGTGACCCTCTCCCTATATATATATATATATATATATATATTTCTAGTTTAACCCATTTAGTTGCTTAAACACTCCTTTATCCAATATTCTCTTGTTTTTTAAGGTTCGCGCAACGGCACCCCATGCCACCCCTACTCACCCCAAATAAGAGCTTCGGTGGATCCAAACCACTTTTTTCGATATTCTCTTATTTTTAAAGGTCCGTGCTAGCGGCACCCAATTCTCATCACCACTCACCCCCTTTATCGGAGCGCCAACAGCTTTAATGAAAACTCCGGTTTGGAGTGGATAGGGGTGGCATGGGTGCCGCTGGGGCGGACCTTTAAACATAAGAGAATATTAGATAAATGGAGTTTGGATCCACCGGAACTCCGATTTGGGGTGAGTATGGGTGACGTAGGGTGCCGCTAGCGCGGACCTTTAAAAATAAGAGAATATTGGATAAATGAGTGTTTGAGCAACTAAATGGGTTAAGCTAAAAATAAGTGCCTTTTTTACAATATATATATATATTGACCAGGACAGTAAATTTTATTGTCTGTGTAATATCAACACAATAAATGTTACTGTTTGTGAAAATGTCACAAATATAAAACTATTTTATTTTCCAATTTGTGGTGAGTAGTGCTGGCATAGGTTGCCGCTGACGCGTACCTTTAAAAATAAGAGAATATTGGATAAATGGAGTTTGGATCCACTAGAGCTCCGGTTTGGGGTGAGTAAGGATGGCATGGGGTGCTGCTGGCGCAGACCTACAAAAATAAGCGAATAATGGATAAATGATTGTTTGGGGAAGTAAATGGGTTAAACTAAAAATAGGTATCTTTTTTACTCTCTCTCTCTCTCTCTCTCTCTCTCTCTCGAGAGAGAGAGAGAGAGAGAGAGAGAGAGGCTCACCTACATCATGCACTATACATCACACCGTATATCACACCTAATTCTAGGCCCTAGAAAACTTTTTTTTAAAATTTATATTTTTTCCTTGAAATTAACCTTCCAATCAACTCATACGAAAAAAATTAGGTCAAAATACATTATGTAGCTATTTTTAAAAAATTCACAAAAAACTGCTGATGTAGACCCTTATAAATAGAGAATTTTTAGCAGTTTTTTGTGGATTTTTTAAAAATAGCTACAAAATTTATTTTGACCTAATTTTTTTCAAATGGGTTGATTGGAAGGTTAATTTCAAGGGAAAAATATAAAATTAAAAAAAAGTTTTTTAGGGCCTAGAATTAGGTGTGATTCACGGGTAATATATAGAGCATGATGTACTATAGCCTGACTCTCTCTCTCTCTCTCTCTCTCTCTCTCTTTATATATATATATATATATGTGTGTGTGTGTGTGTGTGTGTGTTATAAAAGTTGTATTTTAAGGTGGATCTTCACTATAACACGTTCCACATTGAAAAAGTAGGCTTTTGGGATGAGTTGACTTGTATTATAAATAAAGGGGTGACCCCCTCATTATTGACACACCAATTAATGAGAACTTTTCTTCCCTCTAAAATTCTCTTTGTGCGTTATTTCTCTTAACACGTTATCGACACGACCCTACAAATTTCTACGACTATCAATTGGAAGTCGATTAAGAGAATTTTTTTTTAACAACCGTCAACAGAAAAGGTACACATCTTCTTTATCATGTCTTCCCACCTTTACACAACAATAAGTGACATGAATAGTTGTATGTTTTAAAAATAGTATTCATAAATCTTGCTTTCGGTTTAAGATTTCATTTTCCTGTTTCATTGTAAGTCTTCATATTCATTATGCATGAATAGTCATTCTAGAGAATAAAAAAAATTCCTCTTTCATGGCATATTAGTACATGAATTTATTTTCATACGCAAGTTATATCTTTTTTAACTTTTAAAGCATAGATGATGGTTAATATTTGGTTACAAAAATCAAATCGTACAAGTTATATTTTTTATTATTATTAAAAAAAATCTTCAAATTAGTGTATGAATAAAAATGAAATTTTGGACCCGAAGTTCCAATAAAATACATCTTAAATCAAAACTTGAAGGTTTGATTATTTATAAGTTCCCAATTCTTATTTAAATTTCTACGGCCTAAAGTACACAATTCATGTTGAATTTTTGGACATGATAATAAAATATGCCATAAAATCAAACCTGAAGTTTTGATTTTGGGGACTTTAAATTTTCAATAATTGGGGTGTGAAGTTCTGAATTACCATTAAATTTGGAACTTGAATCGTTATTTATAATTTGGACTTGAAGTTTCAAATAATATATACTCTCAATCAAAACCCAAAGTTTTGATTATTTCTATCATAGAGTTAGGGACATTAAATGTCCCCGAATAATTTATAATTTGGACCTGAGGTTCCAAATATTTTTTTAAATTTGATCAAACCTGAAGTTTTGACACAATCGGATAGAAAAAGTCCCTATAATTCATAAAATTGACTCGGAGTTCAATTTTTTATGTATTAATTTGAAGTTTCAACAAATAAATAGCACCAACCTGAAGTTCTAATTATAAAATCAAGGACTTGAAGTCCTAATTGCACACATGATATTCCAATCAAGATTGAATTATTAATATTTCTTTATTATGTATTACATATTTCTGATTGTAATTTACTTATTGAATAGTTTAAAAATGTCAAATATCTCTAAACTCGAATTTGAAGCACTTTAAATTTCTGGAGTGAATTATCTTAATTGGTTTCAAGACGCTCAACTCCACTCCAAGCTCGAAATCTTGGTGGTGCAATAACACTTAAGTCCCTGATATTCCTTAGGGATCACACACACAATGATTTGAAAAGTGGGTACCTAACTGTGAAAGATCCTCTTGATTTATGGAACTCCCCGAGAGAGCGCAATGACTTACTAATGAAGAATCACACATCTAGACCCATTGGATCTGTAGCACTCCCTGAAGTGAATGCTAAATCTGTTCAGACTAATGAAAGAGACTGAGGAAATATGCGATGGGGCCGTGGAAACTCTAGAAGAGGTGGCTACCATAATCAAGGCCCTAGGCAAAATAAGAAATTCAATAACCACTAGAAGTGAATAATCACAACAACAAAGAGAATAAGAAGTCAAATCCACAGAATCTAAATGATATTTGCTATAGATGTGGCCGCAGTGGGCATTGGATACGTACCTGTCGCTCGTCCAAGAAATTTGTGGAAAAATATCAAGCCTCGAAGAAGAAAGCAGAGACAAACATTGTGGAAGGTCCTGAAGACCACTAGAGACGGTCCTGAAGACCTAAATGATTATGCTTTATTTATTTATTTGCTTTATCTTTTCTATTGAGACATTAGTAGTTTATCATTAGAGCTTAGACATTTTTATTTAATATCTTTATTTTGATAATTTATTAGTTAATGGAATGGTTTTAACCATTTTTATCCCCTTGAATTCTTTGTAAAAAGGATGGTGACTCAGATGCTATTTTGAGAAAAGATGGTTTAGTGACTAATTTACCTTGAGAACAAGGGGTGCAAAAATGATCATTAGGTAAGGTAAGTTGTTTATTTTTTAAAGAGTGCCCATATGTGTTGTTTATGATTCTACGTAACATATTTGATCCAGGGTGACCCAATCGGTCATGCCACCATATTAAATTATAAGGATCATTGAGCTTCCGGCTCATGACAATATGAGATTCTACAACATTAATTGTTATATGGTATAACCCCATGGATAATGCAGGCAATTTCTCTAGTGTGAGATTCTCGCTTCCAACACTAGAAGTAATGCAACGGAACTCTTTATTACCTTCATTACATGTTTCAATATGATACCCGTTCACTCTTATGTCCTTAAAACTCAATAAATTTCTTTTGGAATTTCTTAACAATATAGCATTATTCATGAATAAGTGGGTACCATTAAGTAACACCACACGGGCTCTTTCGGAGCCTTCAATAATCTTAGCAAGACTAGCTATAGTGGAAACATTCGATGTACTGCATACCAAGTCTAAAAAAAACTTGTTATTTTTTAAAATAGTGTGGGTTGTCCCACTGTCTACCATACAAGTATCATCACTTGCGCTTATTTTCAGATCCATACCTTTAACATAATTAAATATAAATTGAATGCAATCCACCAATCATATAAGCATAAAAAATGATCAAAACCATTCCATTAACTAATAAATTATCAAAATAAAGATATTAAATAGAATTGTCTAAGCTCTACTAATAAACTACTAATGCCTCAATCGAAAAGATAAAGAAGATAAATAAATAAATAAAGCATAATCTGTGTCTAAGTCACCGTATAAATAAGCGGCCACAACATCCATGAGTCTCATATCAAGATTTTCAAAAATCGCTAAGCTAATTAGATATTTGAAAGTTGTACTGTCCATAACGGGGAGTATGTTTCCTCAAAATCAATCCCAGGTTTTTGGGAGAAACCTTGTGCCACAAGTCGCGCCTCATATCGAGTGATTTCATTCTTTTCATTTTTTTTTCTTACAAAAACCCATCGGTAACCTACCGCGTTAAAACCTTTTGGGGTTTGTACACGCTGCTAAGTTAATTAAGCTTAGGGTCACTGCTTATCACCCTTTTTCACCTTTTCAACTTGTGTCTGGAATCTCAACCAAATATATCACACTTGCATAAATTTGGTTGTGCAGTGCACGTGCCCATCCCCCCACCCCAGTGTACCAAAATGGGTCCCCAACATCATTTGGGAATATATGTTGGTTATGATTCGCCATCAATCATTCGTTATATTGAGCCACTGACAAGTGATACATTTACCGCCAGATTTGCGGATTGTCATTTTGATGAGACACTCTTCCGACCGTTAGGGGGAGCAAAGAATGTACCAGAAGTACGATTCGTTCCTGAAGAATGACGAGAATTAACATGGGACACTTCCACTTTGTCTTATCTAGATCCCCGTACTGCTCAATGTAAGCATGAAGTTAGAAGAATATTGCATCTTCAGAAAATTGAAAATAAATTATCCGATGAATTTAATAATGCTACAAAAGTAACCAGGTCTCATGTACCTGCTGCAAATGTGCCTGTAAGAATTGGTGTACCAATGGGACAAATGTTGACATCAACAACAAATGAATCTGTTACACGCCAGAAGCATGGAAGATCTATAGGTTCCAAAGACTTTTCTCCCCGGAAGCGGAGATCAAATGAAAAATTACGCCCTAATAATCCTCCCGAAGAGGTTTTTAATAAAAGATCCACTTTCTCTGAAACCCCTAAAGAAGTTATTATCTTTGAAAAAACACAAGTCCCCGAAGTGACTATACAATCCCATGAAGAGGCAAAGGTACCTAATGATGATAATGAGATCTATATATATTATACATATTTAGGAGAAATATGGGATCGAAAAGAAACTGTCATCGATGATGTATTTTCATATGCAGTAGTTACACAAATTTCAAGAGGCAGTGATAAGGACAATGAACCATGTACTTTAAATGAATGTAGACAAAGAGTATATTGGCCAAAATGGGAAATTGCCATCAAGGCAGAAGTCGAGTCTCTAAATAAACTTGGTGTATTTGGACTTACAGTACAAACCCTAAAAGGTTTTAACCCGGCAAGTTACCGATGAGTTTTTGTGAGAAAAAGAAATGAAAAGAATGAAATCACTTGATATGAGGCGCGACTTGTGGCACAAGGTTTCTCGCAAAAACCTGGGATTGATTTTAAGGAAACATACTCCCCCGTTATGGACAGTATAACTTTCAGATATCTAATTAGCTTAGCGATTTCTGAAAATCTTGATATGAGACTCCTAGATGTTGTGACTTCTTATTTATACGGGGACTTTGACAAGTAAATATACATGAAAATCCCTGAAGTATTTCTTTTGCCTGAAGCCAATCCAAGGAGTACGCATTCAATCTGACTAAGACGTTCGTTGTACGGTTTAAAGAAATCCGGAAGAATGTGGTACAATCGTCTTAGTGAAATTTATTTAAGGAAGGGTATGAAAATAATCTAATTTGCCCTTGTGTATTTATAAATAAATCCTCAAAGGGATATGAAATGGTAGCAGCCTATGTGGATGAAATAATTTAATAAGGACTCCAGAAGAGCTCGAAAAAATTGCTAGCGGTTTGAAAAAGGAATTTGAGATGAAAGACCTTGGGAAAACTAAATTTTGTTTCGGCCTACAGATCGAGAAAAATTCTATTTGGATTTTAACCCATCAATCTAATTATCCTGAAAATGTATTAAAACGCTTTAATATGGATAAAGCACACCCACTAAGTACCCTTATGGATGTCTGGTCTTTAGACATAAAGAAAGATCCATATCATCCTAAAGAAGAAGATGGGAAAATATTGAGTCCAGAAGTACCCTATTTAAGTGCAATTAGTGCATTATTATACTTGGCACAATGCACTATGTCGGATATCTCATTCTCTGTGAACCTTCTTTCTAGATATAGTTCTGAACCAACCAAAATGCATTAGGCTGGTGTCAAACATATCCTAAAATATCTACGTGGAACCATTGACATGGGTTTATGTTATTCTTATAACTCTAATAGTTCCAAATTAGTTGGTTATGTAGATTCTGGATATCTCTCCGAACCTCATAAGGGTCAATCTCAAACAAGTTATGTATTTCTTTGTGGTAATGCTAATATTTCTTGGCGTTCTACTAAACAAACTTTAGTAGCTACTTCTTTTAACCACTCTGAAATTTTAGCTCTTCATAAAGCTAGCCGTGAATGTGTATGTATAAGATCTTTAATTTAGCATATTCGTAGTTCTTGCCAATCACCTTCTATTTTAGATATTTCAAGTACTATCTATGAAGATAATACAACGTGTAGACCAAAAATTAAAGAAGTATTCATCAAAGGAGATAGAACCAAGCACATTTCACCAAAGTTTTTTTTCACTCATGAGCTTCAGGAGAAAAATGAGATTGAAGTCATGCAAGTTCGTTCAAGTGATAACCCAGATGATCTCTTCCCAAAGTCACTACCAAAGGCGGAATTTCAGAAGTTTGTGTACGAGATTGGAATGCGTTGACTCCACCAACAGTGAAATTGAACATATCAATCAGAGGGAGCTTCTTATCAAGGGGAGGATATAAGAACATGTAATTTGGGACATATGTGCATTGTACTCTTTTTTCTTTGATTAGGTTTTGTCCCACTGGGTTTTCCTAGCAAAGGTTTTAACGTGGCAACATCAAGATGTCCAACACTAATTCACTAATCACAATAGTTGTACCATTTTTCCTTCACTTTGGTTTTTTCCAGATGTATTTTGCCTTAGCAAGATTTTAATGAGGCAACAGTAAATGAATGGTGAAAATAGTGTACATCCACAAGGGAGTGTTATAAAAGTTGTATTTTAAGATTGATGTCCACTATAACACGTCTTACATTGGAGAAGTATAATTTGGGGATGAGTTGACTTGTATTATAAATAAAGGGGTGACCCCCTTACTATTGACACACGAATTAATGAGAAATTTTCTTCCCTCTAAAATTCTCTTTGTGCCCTATTTCTCTTAACAATATATATATACATTAATTGACTGGCACAATAAATTTTACTATCTGTGTAATATCAACACAATAAGTGTTACTGTTTGTGAAAATGGCGCAGATATAAAACTATTTCAACACAGTAAATGTTACTCTTTGTGAAAATGTCATATATATAAAACTATATCATTTTCTGGTGCATACAGTAAAGTTTACTGTATTCATAAGAAAATGCGACAGTTTCATAACAATTTGCGAAAATGTCACAGATATAAAACTATTTCATTTTCCGGTTTGTGGTAGGTAGATCTGGCATGGGTTACCACTGGCGCGAACTTTTAAAAATAAAAGAATATTAGATAAATAAGGTTTGGATCCACTGAATCTCCGGTTTGGGGTGAGTAGGGGTGGCATTGGGTGCTGTTGGTGCGGACCTTTAAAAATAAGAGAATATTGTAGAAATGGGTGTTTGAGCGACTAAATGGGTTAAACTAAAAATACGTGTTTTTTTTCAATATATATATATATGGGTTTATAGATTATTTGACCCATTTATTTAACCAGTAAATTTTACTATCTGTGTAATATTAACACAAAAAATGTCACTGTTTGTGAAAATGTCATAGATATAAAACTATTTCATTTTCTATTGCCTGTGTAGTTATTTTTTTTGAAATTTTATAGGCTTCATGGATCTTATTTGATAGATCTCGTCGAGGAGATTTCAAAAATAGTAATTTTGTGAAAAACAGATTTGTCAATAAAAAGTTATGATCATTTAAAAAAAATAAAATGAAAAAAAAAGTTCAACCACTTATGTAACTTCCCCAAGAAAGTTACTGATGGGTGATTTAAAAAGGGTATAATTGTGAAAAAAAAGTTCCAAAAAAATTAGGACTAGGACCTATATGTAGGGGGAAAACATCGTGGGACTAGAATGAGTAAAGAAATGTCTAATAGGACCTATATATAATAAACGCTAAAATAATTAGACAAAGTAATAATAAGCCCGTTTGGTTGTATTCAGAAAACTCGATTTAAACACTGTTTTTAAATACAATTTTGAAATACAATTTTTTTATTTACAATTATTGGTGCACGTTTGGTGAACTTGTTTTTAAATACATTTGTTTAAAAATTTAATAAATTTGGTAAACATACATATTTATATTATTCATGTGTGTGTGTGTGTGTGTGTGTGTGTGTGTGTATAAACACATAGATTAGACTTTCATACATATATACATACATAATAAATAATATACATGCACATTTAATATCATGTATTTTTATATATATTTAATGAGGTTTGTTGGGGAGTCTATATATATATATATATATATATATATATATATATATATATTGAATGTATAATTTACAATAAAATTATACACATACATGAATCGATAATATTTTTTATAGATAATTAAGGTAAAGGTCATGTTTCTTCCTATATTTAGATTTTTAGGAAAATGCTTTTCAAGTTTATAAATATAGTCCCCGTGGTACAATAACGTTTATTTGTGCGGTCCCTTTAGAGTTGGGAGTTCATTTTTTTGGTCCGCGCCAGCGGCACCATTTTTCATGGTGTTTTTAATAGAAGGACTAAATTTATAAAATTATTTGGAGTGTCCTATTTTTATACACTTTGACAATTATAAGGACCTTTCCCCAAAACTCCCCATTTTTAATACATATGTACTATATGTATATTTTATATTATTCCATACATTAATTATAAATGTATAAAACTGTATATAAGTATCATGTATCGATTGATAATATTATTTAACATATATATATATATATATATATATATATATATATATATATATATATATATATATAGAGAGAGAGAGAGAGAGAGAGAGAGAGAGAGAGAGAGAGAGAGGCATGCTCCTGTACACAATAAGTTTGCACAGTGCTAGCGTACACCAATTTTTTTAAAGCATTAAAATAATAGTTTTTATTTTATTTTTTAATGTGATATTTAAACATTTCAAAGGATCCATATAAAAAAATTAGTTCAAAAAAACTTATTTTGCTATTTTTAAAAAATCGGTCAAACTTTCGCAGCTTTTGAAATGCTTAAAAGCAATGAAAGTTTGACCAATTTTTAAAAAATAGCAAAAAATGTTTTTTTAGCTGATTTTTTTACATGGGTCATTTGAAATGTTTAAATATCACACAAAAAAATCAACTGAAAAATAATTTTTTTACTATTTAAAAAAATAATGTGCAAACTTAATGTGCGCATGACCCTGGCTCTCTCTCCTCATGTCCGGTCCGCATTTTTAAAATGCGGATTAGTCCGCACAAGAACATTATTATATATATATATATATATATATATATATTAAGAATGAATCATTCTGATATTAAGAATGAATCATTCTGATATTAAGAATGAATCATTATGAGTTGAAAAATAAAAAACAAAAGTTATAAAACGCATTTTTACTATTATCTGAAAAAGTTGATTATAACACAGAAATATTATAATTCAGTGTTTAAAAACGGATTGCCAAACGCAAATTTTTACCTGAATTGTATGTAAACACAGAAAACAGAATTATAATTGCAAACCAAACATGCCCTCAGTGTTTAAAAACAAGTTTTCAAATGCAAATTTTTATCAAAAATGTAGTTAAACACATAAAGCAGAATTATAGTTGCAAACCAAACAGGCCCATAGCCTCTCACTTTATACTCACTTTTAATTTTGTTTTTATTTTTTTTCTTTTCTCAATTTAATTCATAATCTTCTAATTTATTTTAATTTAGTTCTTACCATCAAAGTAGTTGATGAAACGTTAACCTATGAATTATTTTGAAATAAATTGAAAGGTTAGGAATGGAATTGAGATTAACAAAAGAACATAGACAAATTGAGACGAGACAAAGGGTAAGGGACCATTTTCATAGTTCTGGGTATCAAACTAATTTTGACCAGTCTAAATAGGCACAATAAGGCACCATGGCGTCTCAACCCAATTCGCCAATAAAAAGGGATTAAAACAAGCATTTATCATGTGGATAAATATGAAATAATTATCATTTGAAGAGCTCAGATTGGCTACCTACAATCTCGAATGTGATAATTAGGAGTCACCATACGAGCCAATAGAAAGCAAGGAGAGTTCCTTGAACAACTCAACTGCTTTACATCTACGAGACTATAAATACGTCCCTCACCTGAAGGCCAAAGAGGATGTAACTTTCAAACTTTAAGAGACATAATAAAACTCACTGACCTCCCTGTGGACGTATGCAATTTGTTAAACCACATATATTAGTATGTTGTGTGACATTTTCATGCTTTTTCATTAATTTCTTTCTAGAATTCATTAATTGTGATTAATTTCACTCACAATTGACGTCGTCTGTGGGAATCAATTTTCTTTCTATGAAAGAAATCCCTACAAAAGAATAGCTACGAGCACCCTAACCCGATGACTTACGAGCCAACCTAGATCTACTTAGGGTCAGGTCTTAAGTTTGATAAGATGGAAACCCAAGATTTCGTACAGAGCAATAACTTTCTGAGGAAAGCCACGAGCTGCCTAAATTAACCCAGATCTCACGACTGATCAATGCGTATGAAGCAAGGCTTAAATAATAGGAGGAGGCAACTCGCCTCAAAATTTGAGGAGAATTCTCGCCTCCAACAATGACTAGAAAATATGGAAAGATAACTCCGCCAGGAAAACCAAAAACATCGTGATCGGACTTCTAGCCCTCAGGAAAGAAAGATTCACGCTCGAGGAAGGAGTACCGGGCGCGACCAAGAGCGTTCAAAACATGGAAGTCACCCAGGGAGGCTCCATCGGGACAATGAGTGCCTTAAGGATGATATAAAGAGTTTGTTACGGAGGAAAACAGACCAACACCAAGATCACCAAAGGTCCAGATCTATAAAAGAGATGGTTCCAAGAGTTATGATTACCTAGATGAAGTTTCCTTTCTCAAGGGCCATTTAGTAGGAGGAACCCTAAAAAAAGTTTGCAAGACCGAGGTTTTAAGATCTATGATAGAAAAATGGACCCTATAGATCATGTTAGGCAATATAGGAAGGCCATGACCTCATGGAATTATAACTATGCTCTGATGTGTCGTATTTTCCCATTCAGCTTGGGTGATGTTGCCCAGAAGTAGTTCAAGAGGCTGCCTCATAGATCTATTAAGATCTTTAAGTCCCTAGCCGAGTCCTTATCTAATCGCTTCATAACTAGAAACTCTCATCCGAAGATGATAGACTCACTACTTACAATGAGGGAGAAGCCATGTGAGTCTCTATTCGAGTACGTCAAACGTTATTGGGAAGTGTTCAATGAAGTTAAAGACTTCTCAAAGCAGGTTTTCGTAGCGTCTTTGAAAATTGGTTTGCCACCCACTTCCATATTACACCAGTCTTTAACCAAAAAGGAGACTAATACCATTGACGATCTTATGTCGTTTATTGAGAAGTACACCAAGTTGAAGGTTGTAGTCCATACCAGGCAGAAAAAAACTAGTCGCACCAAAGCGAACAAAGGAAGTGACAAGGAGATAATACCAAGAAGGAAAACAAGACACAAAATGGTGCCAAGAATGGAGGCAAAGTGGATTCGTCCAAAGCTTTCCAAGCCATCAACATAGTTTTTAAAGAAGTAACATATAAGATCCTAGGGAAAATCATGGACCAATAGTTTCTCAAGTGGTCAAAGAAGATGGGAGGCGATCCGATTAAAAGGAACAATCCTCTTCGGTGTGCGTTCACAAGGAAAATGGACACGGGATAGAGAGATGCAAGGCATTAAAATCTCACTTAGAAGAGTTGTATTAGGTAGGGCATTTGAATGAATACATAGATAATAAGTCTAATCAGGTCCTCACCAATGGCGACCAAAACCAGACTACGTCCTGAACAATGATGCAGGTTATGAGATTGTAATGATACATGGAATGTCTGACCTCAAGCAAATTTTAGAAAATAAAGTTTGGATGGAGCTCAAGAAGGCCATAGCCATGACGGAGGCCTTCCAGATAGATCCTTCTACCAGAGGATATGGATTACAACAATCATATTGTGTTCACGGAGGAAGATTTTGTTAGGGTGAAAACCCCACACCATAACGCACTGGTAATCACTCTCGGGATTTACAACTGGGATATAGACAAGTTAGTGGTTAGCCAGGGGAGTTCCTAGGAGATGATGTACCTAAAAATCTTCCATAAGCTCAAGATAAAAATGTCTGACTCGAAGGAAGTTTCTATCCTTTTGGTCCGCTTTGTAAAAAAAATGACCATGTCATTAGGGAAAGTGGTCCTGCCAGTAAGGGCAGGGAATATTTCAAAGCTCATCAAATTTCTGGTGGTAGATATTGATTTAACCTATCATACCATTCTCGACAGAGGGTGGCTTCTTACCATGAGAGATATCCCTTCAACTTACAACCAAAAACACAAGTGCATCACACATCGGGGCATAATGGAGATAAGAGGTAACTAAGTCATTGCTTCGAAGTGCTACATCACCATCATTAGGCCCAAGAAGGATAAAAAGAAAGATAAAGATATTCTTCCAGAGATGTCCTAAGATGGGGCTACTCCTTCAAAATAGTAAATACAACATGGCCGACCAGGGGTGGAGGAGACCAGGATCCTCCCCACTTATAGGGTCGTTAAAAGATTGGAAGAGGTTATTTTTATAAATGCCAACCAAAGTACAACACTGGCTGATGTATTTACATGGGAGACAAATGATATACTGGGGATTAATCCCACGATTGCTTGTCACTATCTCCATGTGGATTCGACATTTAAGCTGATCATATATAAGGCTCATCGAACAACACCAAAGAAGTCAAAAGTGGTAAAACAAGGAAGTAAGGAAACTTTTGAAGGCAAGCTCCATCAAAGAAGTTCAATTCCTGAAGTAGCTTTAGAATCCAGTCATGGTTCGTAAAGGCAATGGTAGTTTCAGAGTGTGTATAGACTTCACTAACCTCAACAGAGCTTATCCTAATGACACTTTCCACCTACCAAAGATAGATCAACTGGTCGACGCCACTACAGCCCATAAACAAATGAGTTTTATGAACGCATACTTGGGGTATCAACAGATTCTTTTATTCAACTCTGATAAAGATAATACTTCATTCATAATGCTAGTAGGCTTCTACTGTTATAAATTTAAGCCATTCGACCTTAAAAACACTGAAGCCACGTATTAGAGACTCGTCATGAAGATGTTTAAATAATAAATGGGGGAAACGATGGAAGTATACATCGAAAATATGCTCGTCAAAAGTAAAAGAAAAACCCACCATCTCAAAGACCTGTCCAACATCTTTAAAATCCTCAGGCGCTACCAAATGAAGCTCAATGTAAGAAAGTGCCCATTCGGGGTCCAGTTAGGAAAATTTCTAGGTTACCTGGTCAGTAAAAGGGGAATTGAGCAAAATCCTGATTAAATTAAGGCTATCAATAATGTACATCCACCTAGGACGTTGCACGAGATCCAAAAGCTCACCGGGACACTCGCAACACTTAATTGCTTCATCTCGAAGTCATTCGAATGTTACCGACCATTCTTCCAACTACTTAAGAAAGAAGAGGACCTCACCTGAAATGATGAATGCTCAAGGGCTCTCGAAGAAATCATGTCCTACTTGAGAAAACCTCTATTACTGGCAATCCCCGATCAAGGGAATCCTTTTTACCTCTACCTTACAGTTTCAAGCCACACGATCAGTTTGTCCTTGGTCTATGAGAAAGAGGCAAGACATTCCTTATTTACTATGCCAGTAAGATGCTATTGGATGCCAAACAACGTTACTTACCACTAGAAAAGTTAGCTTACACACTGGTGATGGCTTCTCAAAAGCTCAAACACTATTTTGAGGCACACTCCATCATTATTATCACTTCATTCCCCCTTAAAGTTATCCTTCACAAAGCCAACCATTCTGAACATGTATCAAAGGGGTCGATAAAATTTAGGATATTCGACATCCATTTTCAACCAAGGACATCAATCAAGGGGAAAATATTGACCAAATTTATAACAGAGTTTATAGGAGAAGCCCCTACAGACCAACAAATGACTGAGCAATCAAGAGATCGCAAGCAGGACCACTCCGAGAGCTAGGCGTTACATGTAGACGACGCCTCCAACTCCAAGGGGGTAGGAGTGGGAATCATCTTCGTGACCCCAGAGGAGGCATTGATAGAGCAGGGGATCATGTTTGGGCTCTGAAGACTCAAACAGTGAGGCTGAGTATGAAGCCGTTATAGATGGACTGTATAAAGCACATTTACTTGGGTCAAAACAACTCGAAGTGTACCATGATTCGAAACTAGTGTCAAGTTAAGTCACCGGGGACTTCAACACCAAGGATGAGATGATGGTAGCCTACCTCGCAGTGGAATGTAAGATAATTTAAAGGTTTGAGGAAGTAAATGTTCAACAGTTCCCCCGTGGAGCAATGGCCATACAGACACCCTAACAGCCCTAAGCTCAACAGTTAACTCCAATCTCAGGAGAACAATCGAAGTGGAATTCCTCTCCAAACCTAGGATTGAAAAAGCAATGGCATTGGATCACATTATTTCCATTGAAAAGGGTTCGAGAAGGAGGGATCCAATCGTCACATACTTATAAAATGAGATACTGCCAACCGATAAGAAACGAGCTTATCAAGTTAGGGTGAATGTTATTCGCTTATACTTGGGTCCTGAGGGAAAGATTTATAAGAGGTCTTTTGCAAGCCCCGACGTCTAATGTGTGCACCCAAAGGATGTCGTCCAAGTCCTAACTTCATGATAGGATTTATGGAAGCCACACAGGTGGAAGGTCTCTGGCATTATGAATAATCAAAGAAGGCTACTGGTGTCCATATATGAAGAAAGATGAAAGTATTTATTCTCGAAAGTGTGAGAAGTGTAAAAAATCCACCCCCGTACTCCATCAACCAGACAACGACCTAGGGCAATTGACCAGTCTATAGTCATTTGTTCAATGGGGTTGGATATCATAGGGCTGCTACCTACTGCTCCTCAAATACTTGTTGGTCGGCACTAATTATTTCACTAAGTGGATCGAGATAAAAGCATTGGCAAATATTAGAGATGCCGACGTGATCTGGTTTATTTGAAGGAAATACCTGCTTTGGATTACCCAGGACCATCATAATAGATAATGGTACATAATTCAAGAGTGGACCCTTTCAAGGCTTCTGCGATTAGCACAGAGTAAAACACCACTTTAATTTTATTGCATAACCCCAAAGTAAGGGCCAGGCAAAGGCCTCCAATAATACAATTCTCGATGGCTTAAAGAAAAGGTTGGAAATATCAAAGGGCGCTTGAGTGGATGAGCTCCTTCATGTTCTCTGGGCATATCGCACCATGTCGAGAAAACCTACGATGAAAATGCCTTTCGCCCTCACATATGGAATGAAAGCCATAATATCACTCGAATTTAGCTTTTCAACCATGAGAACAAACGTTTCCAAGAAAGAATTGAATGATGAATCCCTTCACGCTGAAATTTACCAAGAGGATGAATAAAGAAAACAAGCCATGATCAAGATGGACTCGTACTAGAAACGGTTGACAAAAAATTACAATAGAGGCTTCAATATGAAAAATTCTAAGTTGGGGATTATATCCTTAGGAAGGTGCTCGGCTACGCCAAAAGATCGTCAAATGAAAAGTTAGGACCTAACTGGGAAGGTCCATTCAAAGTCATCAGGGATGATTTACAAGGAGCCTATCCCCAGGAAACAATGAAGGGAAGATAGATACTCCGAATATGGAATGTGGACAACATCAAGAAGTTCTACTTTTACTTTTATTTTCAGCACCTTAGTTTTATTAGCAAATTTCCATTTTCATTTTAAAACTAATGTTGCTCATAGTTTATTATTCTAGTTATGAATAAAGGCTTTTTTGTTTGCTAAATTTCTTAGCTATTCAATTGCTTTACATTGTACCCAAGTTAGAGGCTCAAAATTAGCATTAATCTTTTTAAGCATCGATCAGGCTTTAACTTAATTACAATGGCAACTTTGCTTATTATAATTAAATTTAAAGTCTTCAGGTCTTTGTTACCACCAACATAAACTAAATCATAAACTGCCTAGGCAACCAAAAGCCCTATGGGGGATCCCTAAGAAAAAAACCAACTCAGTTTGGTCGGATAAAATCGTGAATGGGTGAGCTGGCCATACACTAGGTGAAATTTTGCCATTTTCTATTTTAGGCCTAAGGTTGGGTGACGACACGACCCAAAAGGTAAGATGAGAAAAATATAGCACATGTTTGGCATAAAGGACTGGAAAAATGCACAAAAATTGGTATTAACTACACTGCAATAACCAATTACAAGTTACAAAAAGTGCCAATTACAAAAAAAATCCATTATAGATAGTACAAAAAATATTACAATAATTTATGGTCGGTGGCCAAGAATTATGCGATCGACCTCCTTCTACTATCGTAAGGATCTAGATGGTACTCATTTTCACTATCATGACCTTACATTTAGTTCTCAGTAAGTTGGAGAGCAATGACATCCAAAGGGACCCATTTCTCATCATGTCCTAAGAGAGGCTACCTATATGCCGGACAATTAACGTTGTATATTTACCAAAGTTAAGAGTCTTTGGGATCCTTTACTACCTTCAGGGTGTTCAACCATCCATGCTTATAAGCTATGTCCTGAGCCTCTTGTAGCCGTAGTGGATCATCCTGCCAATCTTCATCATAGCCAACCGACCAAGCTACTCGAGGGATCATCTTGAAAAAGTATCGAAGCTTTTTCACGTCATGACTAAGCCTATCACCATGATGTTAGCCCGAAATTAGTAAGCTTCTTCTTGACATTTTCATTCTCAGGTTGAATTGAGGTGCCAACCTCCCCTACATCCTTTGTCCTGACAAGTTGAGTTTTCAATCTATTTATTTCTTTCTGCATTGGGGATCCCACATATTCTACATCTTTTAGATCATCCTTCAACTTATCTATTAGGGTGGACTGATTCTTATAGGCTTTGATTATCCTCTTTAAGGCCCTATGGACCAATAAAAATTCTCAGTTAAGCTCGAGCACTTTCATCATGTATAAGCAAAATTATCAAGGAAGCCAGTGAAGGAGGGAATCTCCTTAGCAACAGGCTACAGAAATAAACAAACACAAAGTGCAAGATTCAGTAAAGACATCCAAAATAACACCATAGTCAAAGAAACTTTCTTTTATTATTATATGACAAAATGGGTTAAGCCCTTACAGATGACCAAAATGAAAAAGTATAAGGAATCCTAAAACCTAATCTAGCCGGCCTTATTTCTCAACCTGCTCCTCGATCTCAGCCACCTAGCCTTGGGTCACCATATCCTTAGTTTGGTTGACTGGGACACTAGTAGTATCCTCCTCCTCAACCCTTAGGGGAGAACTAAGATAGTGCTCATCGAAGAGTTCAAAGTCGGTTGGGACCTTGGTCATCAATAGGGATATATCCCAACCATTCTTGAAGCTGGCCTTTCAGATGTACGCCAAAAAGAGCTTGGCATCCTCATAGGCTTCTCCCCATCATTTCTCAAAACTTGCCTCCTTAGTCGCACGGAATTCGACCATCTCCTTGGTCAATCGATCTTTCTCATCCCTTAGTAGAGTGTTTTCGACCTTCATATTATCATTCTCAGTCGTTAGTGCATTTATAATGTTATTGGTGGACTTCTTATTATTCTCGTAGGCCTTATTGGCATTGGTCGTGGCCTTTTGGGAATTCTTGAAAGCAAGACTTAACTCATCGTTAATCTTGGACTGGTCCTAGCTACCATCCAAGAGTTGGGTAAACTCTGCCATAAACTGCAAGAGAAAACACAAGGAAATTATTAGACCAAATTGTCTTAAAATCACAATAAAAAATAAGAATTCAAGTGGAAACAAAGGAAAAGAAAGTTTCTCACCATTGACAGAGTTTGGGAAGCAAGGATTGAAAGCTTGTCAAGAGATAGAAACTTGAGTTACTCACGATCAGCTGCGAGCATGACCCCCCTCAACAAACTGAAAAATTACCACTTAAGTTGTTTAATTCAAGATTAAAAAGTTTAAATGGCTACGAACAGTTTTTTGAAGAAACTCATTTCTTAAAACAAATAGCTAACACAAGATGTGTATAAAAAGAATTATGAACGAGATATTTTAGATAATATGTATCCAAGCTTTAAGAAACAAAACTAAAACAGTTTTTATATCATCACACCACTAGAAGGAGATGAGAGGAAGAGTAAGTATGCAAGTGCACAAGAATTTTAATATGGTAAACCCCCCCCCCCCCCCCACCCAATTGGGAAAACATCTACGGAGGTCTCTACACCTTAAAACAAAAATCCACTAAAATAGAGTAATAGATTACAAACTATTCAACAATCTAAACACACAATTAGACCTAATCTAATTTTAGAAATTATACCAGCTCCTCTAGATTATTCTAACCTCTCTCTAGGCTTCTGATGTTGTAGATGTTCTTCCAGATTTATAACTCCACTCCTTTTAGCTTTCAATCCACTCCAAAAGTCAATGATCTCTCTACCAACACTTCTTTTAGTGTTGTAGAGTGGAAGTGTTGTGATGTGACGTGCCTAACACATGCATGCAACCCACACACACTTATACAGACAATATTCCTAACAAATTACAAATATCGTTCTGAGATATAGTAAAGATTTCTGAATCACAGTTTGTTTGATAGTCTCAGACTACTGATCTTTATTTCTATCCACAGATCTTGAGGAAACCTTGCTATATAAAGCAACCAAGGTCCTAAACACTTTCTTTATTTTATTTACAAAGCTATTTCACAAAGTTTAATATATTTCACGAAAGTGTAAAACCCCATTCAAGATCTTAACTAGATTTAAGTCTCACTATAAGAAACCTATTTTTTTGCGGCATTTTTTTTGCAACAGTTATAAGAAATGCCGAGAAAAAACTTTTTTTGGCATTTATTTTTAAATGCAACAAATTTATGGGATTTTTAACAAATGCCAAAAAATATTTCGTAAATACACGGTATTTTACTACAAATGTTGGGAAATTTATAATAAAATTGCCTTTGCATTTTTTATTTTCACGAAATGTTTAGCGGGAGTTTTTTTTTTCAATTTTTGGGAGAGATTTTTGTAACCCCTCTCTCATCAATGAGCTCAATTTCACCCGAATCTCTCTCCCCTTCTCTCAAATGATTTCTCAAATTGCCCTAGCCCCAAGCAACCACCGCCGACCATTAAGTGTCGTCATTTTTAAGGTATTACCTCTCTCTCTCTCTACATACATATATATTTGTGAGAAACCCAAACCTGTTTTTTTTAGTTCCAAATTAGTTATTGTTAGAAAACCAAATACAAATAGAGGTTTTCGTATTAGCATTCTGATCGCTGCACAAAGATCTGTATGCATTGATGCAACCGTCATTCCAGTGTCTTCTGAGGACATTTAAAAGGTTTAATTTTGTTATTCACCTTCATCAATTTCTCAATTCATTCTGAGATCTGCTGTTGATTGAGATATGAAATCAATCTACAATACTAAAGAGGAAAGTTTTCAAATTGTTAAAGTCTGATGTCATTTTACCTTATATTTAAGTCTTTTTTATGGGAAAAGTACTCTTAGGTCCCTCACAAACAAATTTTAAATACTAAAGGAATTTTGACAAATTTTAAACACTTAGGTCCACAAATTTTCTTCTCGTAGAAGTCCACGCTAATCGCATAACAAGTGGACCTAATAGTAAATTGCCTTTAAATGTTTAAAAATTGTTACCAAGGGACCTAATTGTAAATTAACCTTTTTTTATTTATATGTTGTTAATTACTATTTTAAACATCGGTGCTTGTTTGGGACTATAAATTAACAAGTGTTATTTGTCTAGTGTGTGACTAGCTAGTTTTTACCACTCCAAGTGTTGTATTTATTTCTTCTCCTAATGATCTTGAATTATAAAATGGAGTGTATATGATTCAACAAATCTTGTGATGTGTAATCAAGACTAAATATGAATCAAGTCATAAAGAATTTCCCAAATATAAGTCCATAAAAACTCTATTAGGAGATTATTTGTTTTCCCTATATGTTTGGCAACTAAAGAATTTCCTTCATAGAAAAAAAGGCAATTGAGATCACGGGCGGACTTAGCTTATAGATGAGGGGCAGTAGGTGTTTATTATCATATCGACATCTGCGCCCAATTTCACAAACCATTAGTGTTGATATTTTAATCATTACAATTAAGTTCTTATTTTTGAATAAAATTTGCCAAATTCAATGTAATAAATTAGAACAAATCGGTGAAGCAAGCTCTGATCGTTGTAGTACTATTAAAAGCTAAAAATTTAAATACAATACTCGAAATAAATATTTAATGTTCCTTATACCATAGGTAACCAAACAACGGTTTAACAAATAAATGAATCAATGTTGACAAAAATTTGATACTGGTTGCCCCTAATATTCTCAATAGATTATAGACGGTATATAACATAACATGCATGAGAAAATACATAGGCTTATAGACTACTAAGTCACTCTCATCCCAATAATGGTCAATTATGAAGACTTATTTAGTGAATGTAATCAATTGACGCTGTACGGAATTTAGAATAGCGAAAAGTGCATTAGATGTGAGTTGTGAGGATAGGCATGAAAGTAGAAAAGATATATGCCCTATATAGTTCTAATTTTTTTTTTTAAATCTTGAAGTTTCAAGGATAAGGTACACATGCCCTTTATTGTTTTTGACTCATAGTTTGTGGTTGAAACATAATATGAATGAGAAACAAAGATAACCAAACTCAGACAGATGCAATAACAATCGTAATTTTGTATTTGTTGTCTCATGTCAATTGCGATAACGATTATGAGCAACATAATCATACAAAGGCACAAACTAGAAACCAATTTCTAGAGATTGTTAAGACAACTTATCATAAACCAAAAGTAATAAAGAAGAAAATTAATGCAAAATCTCTTACATTGTAGTCTCTCAACACACAGAGTCTTAACATTGGGAGGAGTGTATGGAATTACAAAAAAATAAGAGTTTGTGACTCTTTGGAATCGTCACACGCCTGCGCAGTCATGGTCAGTGACTGAACTGTGGCAAATGGAAACTAAATCGGGGAAAAACGTGATCCATAATGTCTTTTTCAAAAGAAAATATGAAAAAATCAATTTGCAACAGGTGACCTAATAGAAAAAACTAACCAGGAAATCACGGGTTTGATTTGGATAAAGAAAAGTCATGGTAATTTAGCGTAAAATACTAATGTTACCTAGAATGTTTTGATAGTTTTGGTTCCTCTATACACTAAGTGTTGTATGATGTGTGTAACAATGTGGCATATGTAGATCATATAGGTAAAATTAGTTGACTTAATTATAGAAAATACAGTGAAAGAAAAAAGCTAAGATAATTAGCATGGAATAATATTATTATGATTCTTCAGTTTTCATTCACCTATGGGATGGATGCATATGTTTTTATGAAAGCACGTTGAGTTATTTAATGCCAAAATTTTCTTTTAATACATACATATTGGACGCTTGCGTAATTTTCATTTGAAAGGCCCTAATACTAAAAAAAATCAATCCCTTGGTATGTCATTCCCCCTTAAATTTGGATTTCATTTTAATGTGTAATTTGATATCACATGTCAAGGAAAGTATTCTTTATAAATGACTATCCTTCTGTTTTATCTTTTCAAACTTCATATAAGAACCCTTGTATTAGTTATTCATTAGTACCTGCATTGCCATCGATATTTGGTATTTTATTATACAAGAATTATAGTCTTTATGCTAGAATATCAAAGCGACATTATGACCTTCAATGTTATGAGTTTCCTTATATTTCTTATCACATGTTACAAGATTTGAAATTCGTGCAGGTATCGGTAGACCTTGTTATTGATCATTCAGTTCAGGTCGACGTAGTAAGAACTGAGAATGCAGTGCAGGCCAACAGGAACCTTAAATTCCAAAGGAATAATGCGAAGTTTTCTTTTCTTAAATGGGGATCAACTGCCTTCCTCAATATGCTCGTGGTTTCTCATGTTTCTGGTATTGTCCACTAGGTAAAAATTAGTATCCTTCATTGCATTGAGGATGATTTTATATGATGATTAGATATATAAAGGAACTAGTATTTATGTTTGAGCAGTTTCTTTGGGGTTTGGGGCTTCAAGAAAATGTGGCAGAGTGTTATGGCATGTATGGATTGGATGAAAAACTACTGGAAATGCCCTCAAGCTAGTACTTATTGTGATGTTTCTCTATCCTCTCACCCCCCCCCCCCCCAATTGCATTGTAGTACTTTGGTTATCTTAATTATTTGATTTACTTGTTTAATGTGTGTATGCAACGCTGATTTGAGCGCAATGTTATGTGTTTTCAACGTGAACAATAGATGATACTGTGAGACAACATAAAAACTGTGAGTTTTAATGATTTATAATATTTGTCTCTTATTATTTGTCTTGAATTAAGTTGGGTGTTATCCCCTTTTTTTTATTTCTTATTAGTTGGCTTGAATTAAGACGGTGAGTTTTACAAAACGAGGCCTAGGTCGATGCCTATAGAAATTTAATGACCCGATGATTTTCCCCAGGGCATATAATGATAAAATTAAACCTCCACCTTGAATTTACTATAAACCATCTTTATACGAGGAAATATAATTATTTACTTATGTTAATATAGTAGTTTGATGTATTAACATGTAGTGATACCTTGGGTTATTGTGTTTTTCCTTTCCATCTTTGCAGCCTTGGAAACAACTAGAAGAACCCATGACCACTTAACATTTCACACTCGAGGCACCCATGATTGCTACTCGTCTGGTCAACAAGTGGGGGTAGTTTCCAATTTTTAGTTTTTGGTTTAGAAAGTGAGATCTTATGGTGATCTCACTATTTGAAATTTGTGTGTGGCTGTTATATATAATTCATTGCACTCATTATTTAATGGAGCTTACGCTTATGTTTGGAAGTGAATCACTGCATGAATAAGGTTGGAAAGATATGGAATAATTGGAAAGCAGAGGTGAAGAAACATTATCGTGCATTTGATACCAACGAAGAGAGATTGAAATATTGTCCACCTAGAGTAAAGCTAGAGTGGTTGCCAAAAGTGTAAAATAATATCAACATTTTGTTTAATGCTACTATTATCATTCTCGACAGTTTTTTAATGCTGCTAAAAGTGTGTTGAACAATTAATAGGTGTTGCAAAAGGTTATTCTCAACATTTTTTTAATGCCACGAAAAGGTTATTACCAGCGTTAATATAAATTCTTAAAAATGCTGCTAACTTTTTGCGGCATATTTTAAAATGTCGTTGTTCTTTTACCACCTTGGCTACCACACATGTGGAAATGCCGCGAAAAGTGTCTCTAACTTTTTGCGGCATTTTTTAAAATGTCGTAGTTCTTTTACCACATTGGCTATTACCGCACTTGTGGAAATGCCGCCAAAAGTGTTACCAGCACTTTTATTGTTTTTCTCGGCATTTAATTAATACCAGGAAAAATCAATACTGATTTTTCTCGTAAACTGAAAATAGAAATAAATTTGTTAGTTTTGGTTTTGAAAAACAATCAAATAAGAGTAAAAAACCAACAAATATGGATTTTTTGAAAAAATAAATAAACCTAAGAATATGAAACGTGTTTGTGTCACAAAGAGTTTAGATCTGAACTTTCTATGAAAAGAAAATGAATTAAAAAACTTTGTGAATGTTGGACAAGAGATTAAAGACAGTTGAGGATGGATCTTTTCAACTAGCGAACACACTCAAACTCACTGGTTATTTTTCTGAAGAAAAAAATCATGAGTTTGGGGTTTCGAATTCTCTCTCGGTCTTCTCTCTCTCTCTCTCTCTCTCTCTCTCTATCTCTCTCTATCTCCCCCCCCCTCTCTCTCTCTCTCTCTATATATATATATATATATATATATATATATATATTCTCTATTTTTCTCTCAAAGGTGAAATGATCCAAAGAGTGTAAACGTTTCACATATTGATTCTATTTATACTAGAGCATGGGAGACTCTGGAAGGCCTGGGCAAACCAATGGTCATGATTAATCAGAAAAGATCGATGTAAATCAAACAACTGAAATGTAATCACTATTAAAAGAATTTTGATTGGTTAACTCAGTTATTACAGGGATTGTGAAGGATAACATGAAGACTGTAGATAAACTAGATCCAAGGGTTCTCAATCAATCTTTGGTATGTTAGAGTAAGGAAACAGATATCCAACCGATATCTCAGTAACACGTGTAAGGCCATGATTAACTGAAAAACCTGTGTTTTAGATTTCTAAAGAATTCCATTTTCCACCACATAATTCTCTGGTGCTTTCGGATCCTACCCAAACAAGTTTTTAGGAGAAAGGGGTATTATAAATCAACCCACAAAAAACCAACTTTTAAATGATAAAAATTATTTTAAAAATTCCTAAAAATATTTACCATATCCCAAAAATTATTAAAAAATCATTTTTATGGGATTTAACACCCCCCTCCCCCCCCCCCCCCCCCAAATTATAAAGAATGCAACAAATGAATGCAATCCTAGGTGCAGTGTTGGGGGTCTACCTTTGAGACTTTTAGAGTAATTTTATATGAAGAGTCTATGGCTCTTTGGTAGACAAGGTTATGACTCAATTTTGTCACTATTTCCAAACTAGACAAGCGCCTATATAATGTAGAGTCAAGTGAGTCAAAGATATAGGGTGCTTCAATCCCCTTTTTGGGATAAAATCTCTTTTGAGACATCAAGGACTCGTAGGGATATAAAAGAAATAAAAAAATTCTATTCATATACAAAATTCTAACTACCCCATATCTTAGAAAAGAAAATTACATTACTCAACTAAATACAAACCAATACCTTAACAACATTCTGATAATACGAGGTACTGATCTCCTGAAAACAAGATAACTAAGATCAAGCTTTTTAGTTGAAGTAATCAAAATAATGTCCAAGTGGACTCAAAGCTTCTCCCCCATTTTGTCTCAAATGGACAAAGGGTCTACACACAGATAAAAGAGAAATATCAAAGAAACATTACAATTATACGATAACCATCCCAATTGATTTACGTAAGGATTCAAATTGTATATTGTAGGGGAACTAAATTCATGTTTGTAACCATTATAGTCACAGTATTCGATGACTCCTGAGTCTATAAATTCACCTCCTCTATCACTATGAATTATATCTATGTGGGAACCCTTTTCATTTTCTATACGAACTAAAACTTTCAAAAACTTATGGAATATTTCTAATTTATGTCTTAAAAAATGCAACCCATGTAAATCGAGTGAAGTCGTTAACTATAACTAAAATATAATTGTTGCCACAAAGACTAACAGTAAAAGAAGGACCCATTAGGTCCATATGGATGAGTTCTAGAGGTTTAGAGGATAAGACTTCTTTAACTTTCTTATAGGGATCCTTAATCATTTTTCCTTCTTGATAGGGACCACATATGATGTTTGAAATTGCTTTGATCTTAGGAAGACTTCTGACTATCTCCTGGGAGCACAATTTACTAAGACTGTCATAATTAATGTGACCCAACCTATTATGCCATATCTCATTATCATCCATTCTGGCAATGTTACAAGGCTCTATACTTGGATTGACTGTATAACAGTTATCTGGAGTACAGAGTCCTGTAATAATGCAATCACGTTTTTCATTTAAAATTTTGAAATTGTTCTTTGAAAAGGTGACAATATTGTTGGAATCACAAAATTGCCATATACTTAGTAAATTAATTAGCTTTAAGACCTTTTACTAAAAGAAAATCCTCAAGAATAGGTAATACTTATTCATGGAGTGTTCATTTACCAATGATCTGGGCTGATACACCATCTCCAAACAAGACTTTTCCTCCGGAGAAGTTAGTTTTATTTGAAAGTTTGGTATCGTCCCCGATCATATTTTTGGAACATCCAGAGTCTAAATACCATCCAGATGTTGTATGTTCAGCTTTAAAAGCACTGATCACAATGTTGTATTTCATTTGGAGTGATATATATTATCTTTTCTAACCCAAATTGCTCTAGTTTTTAATTTGCGCTTATTAGCTTGTATTTGATAAAACCTGCGAGCTTCTGTCTTTTCTTTAAAAGATTTTTGCACAGGTTTATAAGTATTATAAACAGTTTAAGCATTTAGTCTAGAAAAGAATCTAGTATTCCTTCTTGTTGATGATCTATTAGTATTTGTTGTTCTCTTTCTATTTCGATAGTTAGAATTCTTGTCTGGTTGTCTAGGTACGACATAATTATTTCGACTTCTCCTAGAATAGTTGAAGTTATGGTAAACAGGAGAGTGATATACTAGTTTATATAGACGTTTGGAATATCAACCATCAAGGGAATGTACATAGACATCACAATAGGAGCAGTAAAGATAGCTCATAGAAATCTTAACCTTAGGAAAATTATTAATCAATGGCTTGTCTAAGTTTTGAGCTCTAGTCTTGTTCCTAGGTGGCAC
This sequence comes from Sambucus nigra, assembly GCA_949130495.1. NCBI lineage: Eukaryota > Viridiplantae > Streptophyta > Magnoliopsida > Dipsacales > Adoxaceae > Sambucus > Sambucus nigra. The sequence goes on along the minus strand of OX422218.1, from coordinate 289,123,661 downwards.
AGGATGAAATTACGAATCAACTTGTCTAATAGGAGCGCAGACGTATTTAGACTTATATTCAACATTACTCTTAGAGTTACTTGATTCACCAATGTCTAACTTTTGTTATTTCGAGTCAAAATCATTTTTCAAAGTTTGAAAATATGGACAAGTTTCAACAGGTCTTTTGCCACCAAACACAAACTTGATAGGTTAAAAAGTTTTAGTTTTCTTGGAATTATTGGGGCAAAAACCTATTCGAGTTCTGTCATCAAAATCGGTCTTACTTTCAGCAACACAGTCTTCAAAACATTTTGAGTTATTTTTAATTTAGCAAACTTTTTGAAGACTGTTGATGTCTTTTCTTTTGTTTGTTCCAATTTTAACAACGTCCATTTGTATTTCTTTTTAAGAATTATATTAGGTTTTGAGTATAGTGTGTGAATGTTAGGAAGATTCTCATTATCGAAGTCACTAAGTGCGCAGTGTGTAGTGTCCCCTAACGATTAATTTTTAGGACTCACATACTCATTGGCATTAATAATAGATCGTTCCCTTTGACTCACACACACAACGAGTTTGAAGCATTATCTGAATCTCAAGTAACAAAGCAGACAAATCAGTAGGGATAGCATGATTCAACATAGCATGATCAGATTCCTTATCATCAGTGTATATGATTTTAATAAAGAAGGACATACAAGGGTCATAAGTATTAGATGACTCAGGTTCATCAGTTTATGATTCACCTGAGTCATCCCAAGTCTTGCATAAGTTAGCCCTAGTGTTCTTATTCTTATTCAAATTAACTCTAAAGTCACTGGCTAAATGTCCTAACTTGCCACATCTGTAGCATTCAGTGTTCTTAAGGTCTCTACTGGGTTTGTTGCCAAGTCTTTTCTCATGAGGCCTATTATTAGAGTTATTTGAATAGGTAGGTTTGCCTTGTCTATTTGCAATTTTATTTCTGAATTTCACAATTTTCTTGAAATATTTAGACATTAAGGATATCTGGTTATCCAAACTCTCTAAATTACAGTCCTCATCATAATCTAAGTCAATTTCTGGTAAAGGACATTCAGGTTTAGTCAACATAGAGGTAAAGACAAAATTGGAGGCAAACTGTTTCTTATGGGTTTATATTAATTGCTTCTTAAACTCTAATTCCATTTCCACAGTTCTTAGCTTGCTACTGAGGAGTTTAGGGGTAAGGTTTTGATCGTCCATCTCCTCAATTGCATAGCGCTTATTATCAAATTTTTGTGGAAGTTACCTTAAAATTTTATAGACAATTTCTTTCCTATCATAAATTATCCCATTAGCATGCATCTTAGTCACCATGTATGTCAACCTAATGTAGAAGTCATCAAATGACTCAGTCTCAATCATGACTAAAGTGTTGTACTGGTGGATTAACATTTGGGTTTTAGCAGCTTTAACACGTGTGTCTCCTTCATGTGCAGTCATTAGGGTGTCCCATGCTTCCTTAGAGGTAGTACAGAAAGATATCCTCTTGAATTCGTGTTCATTGATAGACATGAATACAACATTTTGCCTTTGTTATTATTAAGGGAAGTCTATTTTCTCTCTTTAGTAAATTCACTTAGCAACTTCCTAATCCTCACAATACTTCGTTCAGTAGCTAGTTTAGTAGGAAAAGTGTAGCCATTTTCAACAGCATCCCAGACATCATCGCCCAGTGTCCCTTGGATGAAAGCAATCATCCTCACTTTCTAGTAAGTGAAGTTGGTTCCACCAAAGAGAGGGGCCTGGACAGGTTTCCTAATCTCTCAAATTTCTCGTCCATAGTTTGTTTTGAGAAAATAATTTCAGAAAATCAAGATCTAAAAGAATCTGTAACACTAAAGCTCTAATACGAATTGAAAAATAACCAGTTAAGTTGTTTAATTGAAGATTAAACAGTCTAAATGGCTACGAATAGTTTTTTGAAGAAACTCTTTTCTTAAAATAAACAACTAACATAAGATGTGTATAAAAAGAATTATGAACGAGATATTTCAGATATTACGTATCCAAGTTTTGAAAACCAAAACTAAAACAGTTTTTAAATCAGTACACCAATAGAAGGAGATGAGAAGAAGAGTAAGTACACGAGTGCACAAGAATTTTAATGTGGTAAAACCCCACCCAGTTGGGGAAACATCCACGGAGGTCTCTACACCTCAAAAAAAAATCCACTAGAATAGAGTAACAAATTACAAAATATTTAACAATTTAAACGCATAATCAGACCTAATCCAAGTTTAGAAATTATACCATCTCCTCTAGATTATTCTGACTTCTCCCAAGGCTTCTGATGTTGTAGATGTTCTCTCATCTTTGTAACTCCACTCCTTTTAGCTTTCAGTCCACTCCAAAAGTCAATGATCTCTCTACCAACACTTCTTTTAGTGTTGTAGAGTGGAAGTGTTGTGATGTGATGTGCCTAACACATGCATGCACTTCACACACACTTATACAGACAATATTCCTAATAAATTACAAATATCGTTCTAAGATGCAGTAAAGAATTCTGAATCACAGTTTGTTTGATAGTCTCAGACTACTGATCTTTATTTCTATCCATAGATCTTGAGGTACCATTGATATATAAAGAAACGAAGGTCCTAAACACTTTCTTTATTTTATTTACAAAGCTATTTCACAAAGTTTGAAATATTTCACGAAAGTGTAAAACCCCATTCAAGATCTTAATTAGATTTAAGTATGATTTTTCCCGTAAACTGAAAACAGAAATAAATTTGTTGCTTTTGGTTTTAAAAAACAATCAAATAGGGTAAAATAACCAACAAATATGGATTTTTTTAAAAAATAAATCAACCTAAGAATATGAAACATGTTTGTGTCACAAACAGTTTAGATTTGCACTTTTTATGAAAAGCAAATGAAATCAAAAACTTCGTGAATGTTGGACAAGAGATTAAAGATAGTTGAGGATGAATCTTCTCAACTAACGAACACACTCAAATTCACTGGTTATTTTTCTGAAGAAAAAAATCATGAGTTTGGTTTAGGGTTTCGAAATCTCTCTCTGTCTCTTTATTCTCTCCTTTTTCTCTCAGAGCTGAAATGATCCAAAGATTGTAAATGTCTCACATATGGATTCTATTTATACGAAAGCATGGGAGACTCTGGAAGGCCTGGGCAAACCAACGGTCAGGATTAATTAAAAAAGATCGATGTAAATATTACGACTGAAATGTAACCACAGTTAAAAGAATTTTGATTGGTTAACTCAGTTGTTACAGGGATTGTGAAGGATAACATGCAGACCATAGATAAACTAGATCCAAGGGTTCTCAATCAATCTCAGGTATGTGAGAGTAAAGAAACACAGATCCAACTGATATCTCAGCAACACGTGTAAGGACATGATCAACTGAAAAACGCTTGTTTTAGATTTCTAAAGAATCCCATTTTCCACCACATAATTATCTGGAGCTTTCGGATCCTATCTAAGCAAGTTTTTAGGAGAAAAGGGTAATTTTAAATCAACCCATAAAATTATTAAAACCAACTTTTAAATGATAAAAATTGTTTTAAAAATTCCTAAAAATATTTACCATATCCCAAAAATTATTAAAAAAATCATTTGTATGGCATTTAACACACACACACACACACACACACCTAAATTATGAGGAATGCAACAAATGAATGCAATCCTTGAAGTAGTGTTGGTGTTCTACCTTTGAGACTTTTAGAGGACTTTGATATGTAGAGTCTGTGACTCTTTGGTAGACAAGGATATGACTTAATTTTATCACTATTTCCAAACTAGACAAGCGCCTATATAATATAGACTCAAGTGAGTCAAAGATATAGGGTGCTTCAAAAACCTTGGGCCAAGGAAAGTTTTAGGCCACAAATATGGTCTGGGAAGATATACATAGCGGAGGGGGAGCGTTATTCTTTTTATAAGGAGGAGGACCATAGGAGTATTATCCTTCCTTTTCTCCTTGATGACCAAGCTTCGATCATCAGCCTTAGGGCCCCCAGTCTCAGTCCTATATATAAATTTAACTTGGGGGAATAAGGGACATCATCATTATCATTGATCAAAAGAAATCTCTTATAGGGTGGTGCCATTGAGTCTTATTCATCAGTAAGAATCGAATTTACGTTAAGTGATTCAAAGGAGGAAAAAACTAAAGCCTCCTCGTCCATAAGGGGGAGGTCTGGGATGTCATCGACTGGGCAAGCAGTAAAGATTCCATTTGTATTGGTGTACTCCAAAATAAACGAAGTTGATCGTGGCTGGCCACCACCAGCAAGATACTCCCTTATTCTCTAAGCTTTCAAAAGCTCATCGCCGTTTATCTGGCTCACAAAAGACTCATTTTCTTTCTGTGAGCTTCTCAGATATATAAAAAGAAGCATTATCAGTAAAAAAATTCATAATGCAACAAAAAAGGGAAGATAAGAAAATAAAAGTCAAGCATTAACCTATGTCACCCCTCTAAGATGGACCAGAAACCCAGTGTATTCTTCGCGTTCGGGGAGAGGTGGATGTTGCCAATTTCTTGCAATGAATCTTTTATCCCAATATCCCTAATTGGAATCAGGAAGTTTTACAACAAGGACTCTATTGGCTTTCTTCGCCTTTAATTATACAAGGCCACCAGTAGTGTAATGTAATAATATTTGATATATCGGATGCCAATGTTGGTCCCATAAAACTAATTAATTTTGTGTACCCCATTAATAATAAGACATGTATTGGGGTCACATTGGGTGGTACTACCACAAAGTACTGATAAAATTATAAGAATAAAGGGTTTGGGGGAAAAGTCAGCCCCCCCCGAACCACTGCTAGCATATGAGTGACCCATTTCACGACAATGGCATTTCTAGGTATATGGGCACATTCAATTGTAACCCAAGGAGGAATAGACTAAGTCTTCCTAAAATCCTCTAAATTTTTCCCATGAAGGTAATTCACCATTTTTAAAGACACGAAGAACAACAACTAAAGAACATAAAAGAAATGAAGAAAAAGGAAGTTGTAAAGAGTAAGAAAACAAGAGGAGGAGTAAAACTTATAGAGTAAATGAACACGAACATGGAAGCTGTAAAGTCTTTTTAGTGAAGGAAATGAATCAAAGTGACAGTATCAGAGGTGTGGATCAAACAATGATTGAAAAATATGTACAATAATCATAAGGAACGAAGCTCAAAGTGGGTTTTTGTCACTTCATATTTCTTTGTAACCAACATGCCCTTGTTAGTTGTCACATATTTATAAGATTAACCCACCGACAGACTTCATCATGATTAGACCAATTTAATGGGCCTCCAACGGATTTAAAATTCTATGGAGCAATTCTGGCCCAAGTTTGGCCAGGAATTTTGGGGGCGATTATGGGGAACAACCCATACTTAGGCCCAATTTCAGCCAGTCCAAATAGTCCCAATAAAGCAACACGGTGTCTTAGACAAATTTGCCAATAAAAGAGATTAACACTAGCATTTATCACGTGGATAAATATAAAGCGGTTATCACTTGAATAGCTCATATCAGTTACTTATAATCTCCAACGAGTCACCATATGAGCCAATGGAAAGCCAAGAGAGTTACTTGAAAAACTGAACTGCTTTAGTTCTTTGAGTAAAAATGCATCCCTCATCCGAGGGCCAAAGGGGATGTAACTTTCAAACTTTGAGAGACATAATACAAACTCAGTGACCTCTGCGTGGACGTAGGCAATTTATCGATCCATGTATATTTGTGTGCTGTGTGAAATTTGCATGCTCTTTCATTAATTACTTTCTGGAATTCATTAATTTTGATTAATTTCACTCACAATAGTTTACTCTAAATAATAATATAGCATACAAATTAATGTATATTTTTTGTTAAGGTCAAATTATATTACAAACAATAAACTTGAACTCTTATTTTTTTCAAAGAGTTCGTTCATGTGGTAATGGCTTAGGCAAACTTTAACCATGGTTCACCTATAGGATTAGACCTTAGATTAATAAATTCACAACAATTCAATCTCGAGAAAGATACACGTAGACATCATTATTGTTGGTGTCAAGTTTAATCTTGTTAAGAGTTCTGCAAAAATCAAATATGTTAATTAATTACGATGACTATGGTTCCAACGATAGAGAATATTGGCATTATAAAGTGACTACTGTTGGTGTTGTCCACATAGTCCTAATTCTGAGATTTGAAGCTCCCGTGAAAAAACTAAATGTAGGGACCTTTATATTTACAAACTTGATTTTTTTTGAAATAATATTATTATATTCATCATATATTACCCAAAAAAAGCAACTCAATAATGTATACTACAAATAATCAAAATAATTGTAAAACAAATTTAAGAAATTACCTTTCCAAATTTGTGAAATTTCTGAAAGAAGAATTGGAGCATCTTCAAAATCAACCAACATCTTTTATCATGTCACTCGGTGAATCCTTTTTAAAAAAAACTAAGTAATTTTTTTTCTTTTGGAATTTCTACTAGCAAAATCACTAATCAAATTTTTACAATCATGTTTATCCAGCAAATCATGTTCTATAGACAATAAAGCGAGTCCAATTAACCTTTTTTTATAACATAGTTGATCAGAAGTAATTTTTTAATAATCCTAGTTTTAAAGAACTTCTTTGTGTAGATGCCACCGTCACAGGTATTGTCAATAGTATTCTATAAGAAATATATGAATTTAGAAAATGTGGTGACAAAAATTACAGCACAAATAATAATGAAAGACAAAAATCACCAACAGATCAAGAGCGGTAAACAATCACAATCATAACACAAGAATATACGTGGTTCGACAACTCGCCTACGTCCACGGAAAGGTCTACTATTTTTTATTAAGTAGCTCTCGAAAAGGTTTTTTCTACATGCCCCTGGGCCAGGGGTACAATATATATTCTGTCAATTGAACGTTGTTGTAACCAACACGTTGGGTCAGTATCCCTTAAATATCTCTCTGAGATTTTTGGGGATAGACCCGATCATATCTTCAATTTTAACTGTCAATTAAGGCTCTTAATTTGGGTTGCGTGCCTCATTAATTAACTTGGGCTTGGCCGGCTACTCTTATGGGCTTGATCGATAATAGGGACCCACAATTGCTCCAAAAAATTTTGGGCTCACGATCTGGGCTCACAAATTTTAAAAAAAGCATCTCCTCATCGCCTTTGATGGCATTGTTGTAGTTTATGTGATTAGAAGGGGTGTGAATCATCATTTTACTATATTTTTGAGCGGTAAATCTTCTTCTATCAATGTGCTCTATCATTGAGAAGTTTAAACTCAAGTGTTGGACGAACTCTATCATCACTTCAACTTCTTTGCTTCTCTTACTTCCCAAGCTGTCTCTTGTGCTTCGTCTTCCAAGCTGTCTTTTGCTCTTTATCTTCTCAAATTCAAAGTTTTTCAACATTTCCAGCTTGATTCTCACTTCGTAAGTCACCAGTTCCTTCCTTTTTCATTATTTCTTTTCGCCATTGCTTTTCTTTCCACTGTAGCTAGGGTTTTTTAATGGTGAAAATACACAATAAATCTCTGACTGATTTTAGAAAATGCTACAATATCCTCGATTGGGTAGATATTGAGTGTGCCCCTATTCCCTGCAATGTTTGTGATATTGAGGATGGACATTGGATACATGTCATCTTACCGTCTCAAGGGGGGTTGACATTCCCCCCAAATTGTCTATTTTTACACTTTTTTCAATACTTTAACATAGTTACTGCTCAATGCTCTCCAAATGTTTGGAAGATCATTAATGGAGTCCATAGAATAAATTAGATCTACGGCACAAATTTAGGGTTACTCGAAATCTTTTACCGTTACACTTTTTCTCGCACAAGCAAGGACCTCTTATATCTGAAGGTGAGGAGTCGAGATAGGGTATTGGTAGTAAATTTACCTGATTCCCATAAGTACTACTGGTGTGTAGGGTTCATTGCTAGAAACTGGAAATTTCCTCCCCAAACAGAGGGCATAAGGTACAGGGAACCTCGGATCCCTACTTATGGGGATGAGTACATAGGTTGTTACCAAACCTTTTCATTTATTGCTTGCTTGTCTACTTTAATGTATTTTTCTTCTAATGTTCTTTTCTCTTTCCCTTTTTTAGCGAGGTCTAAAATCCAAGAACCTACTGTCGAGAGATTTGGGTAACTGAGTTGGTAAAAGCTTAGTAAATAAGGGACCCCATAGCTGAAGGTGAACATCCTAGGTCTACTGCTTTCTTATTGGAATACAAGAATATTACTACCAGTTTTATTTCTCGCCCAGTGGATACCATTTCGCAACTTGATATCCCAGAAGAAGAAGAAGAAGAAGAAGAAGGTGCTCTGGAACAAATCAAGATAAACGACGAGCAGGAGAGAAGACCAGAGACTGGTGTTGTTGAATGTAGAAGAAGTGGTAGTGGAGAGGTAGGATCCAGTGGTGAGGGATCTAGCGAGGAGGAATCCAATAAAGAAAGGTCTAACAAGGAAGGATCCAGTAAAGGAGGGTCTAGCGAGGAAGAAATAGCTCCCCCAAGAAGAAAAAACTTGATCCATGAAGATGATGATGATTATGTCATGTTGTCCAACAGGTTGAAGTTCCAAAAACTGAAGTCTGGGGACACATCCAGCGGTTCTAAGATAAAAACTCATGAGAAAGAGGTGAAGAGGAAAGAAGAGAAAGAGAAAAAGGAGAGAGAGAGAGAGAGAGAGAGAGAGAGGAATAGAGAAGAAGAAGGAAGTCGAGAAGAGGAGAGAGGAAGGGAGGAGGAGAGGAGAAGAGAGGATAAAGAAAGCACAAGCCTCTTTAGTGCATGTGGCTGTTCCAACCGAGGGGGCCTCTGTGGCTTTGGCCCATCATCTTGCCCTAATGATGCTTAAGAGAGCAGTGATCGCAGTGGATCATGATCGTTATTTGGGCACGAGCCCTGACCAGTTAGCCCTGAAAGAAGATCAAGGGCTTGCTTTAGTAAGGCCAATTCCCCTTTATATATTTCTTTAACTTGTAAGTTCTTCGCGGTCTGTTTACTAACATTTGTATCTTTCTGCAGTTTATGTCTGACTACACTATCTTCGGGCGTAGTCAAAATGCAATATCAAGGAGGAATTCTGAGCTCGATGAGAGCCTGAGGTCTGCCTAGGAGGCTCGAAAGTCCTCCGAGATGGCTCTTATAGAGGCTAAAGCATCTTTTATTAAGGATAAGGCCAAGGTGGACAAAGAGCTTCAGGAGATGCATGAGGCTTATAAACTGGTGGTTAAAGGTAAGCTATCTTCCACAACGGAGAATAAGGTGCTGGCGAAGAAGGTGGAAAAGCTGGAGGTAGAGGCGTGTACTATCAGGGATAACGGTTACAATAAGGGATGGGAGGCAGTATATGAAGATGATAATGGCCAGATCGACTACATAAGCTGAGCCAACTTTAAGAAAGGCTGGTATCGGGCCTTAGTCTCTGCTAGAGTTGTTGTTGAATCCTCTCTCTTCGACGAACATCATCCGAATTGAAAAGGAGATCCCTGTTGCTCGAACTAGAGAACCTATTGCCCCTACTTCCAATGCCTCTACTGATAACCATGGAGTGAATTCTTCTCCAGATGAGGGAGGTATAATCATAAATAGGATGAGCGAGGTTACTGCTGATAAGGGGAAGGAGTCATCCCCCATCGAGCAGGCTGATACTGTCAACTATACTCCTAGGACTTCTTCTTCACTTGTGTATTTTTTATGTTTCCTTTTTATTATTTGATGTACTTGTATTTGGATGGTGCCGCTTTCCAATGAATAAAATATATTCCCTTTTTGCATTTACTGATATATGCGCTCTTTGTGTTCGATGTCTTGTAGCTTGTTGATCTTAATGATTATATTCCCGCTACCTCTCGTCTAGGCTAGATCCTTGGTCCGAACATAAGTGACCAAGCTCATCGGGCTTTCATTAAGATTTGCAAGCCCGTTAAGTCAAGGAATAAGGATTATAAGGACCAGTTCGAAGTAGTTGCCAAATTAAAGGACATGCTGGCAGAGATGAAGGAGATTGGCGCTTTCATTTAGGAAGAGATGGATGCTTTTAAGGCAAAACTCCTGGATGCATTCGAGATCAATCAAGTTGGGGAGGTGTTGAAGAAAGAAAATGATGCCTTAAGGAGGGAGGTCACTCGCCTTAAGGAAAATGATCCAAGCAATGCTCTTTGATTTATCCAAGGTTCCTTGTTGTTATCCTCGTAGCGATCTAGGAGAGATGATGGCAGTTCCCAGAGGGAGATTGTCGAGCTGAAGGGGGATGTTCAGTGATTAGGCATAAATTCTTCACATTTATCCCCTTAATTTCGGTATTTTTATGATCCCGTGCATTGTAAATAGCTTGGATTTGTCTTATATTTATGATACTAACCCTTTTTGGCAAGTATTTCGTATTCTGTGTATCTCTTATGTGTTTTACAAGTATTTGATGCAAATTAGTGCGAAAGAGAACGCAAAACAGTGAAAGAAAGCAAGAAATGGGGAGTTTAAGGGCATTTTCGTAATTTTACAGCCATATTTTGGAGGTGGGGAAGACTAGAAAGTTGAAGAGATATAAATTACAAGAATATTAGAAAAAACAGAACCCCAATCCGAGCTATGGTGAAGAAGTTATGCCCATTTAAAGTTGGAGACAGAAAGTCAAAAGTTGAAATTAATTCTGGAAGCTGAAGAGTTTCAACTCTTGAAATTTCTTGTATAATTCCTTTTTATTAGTTGTAAAATGTGGAGAGGCATGGGAAGAGTCATTTTTTATATATATAAAAGGTCAAACCCTAGTAGGAAGAAGAAGAGATTTTTTACTTCAAGTTGTAGGAGGCTAGTAGTTAGGGTTTCTTTGTAGTTAGTTTTTAAAGGATTCTTGTATCCAAGAACCCTAGTTTTGAAGTTTGGCTACTATTCAAGATTCAAAGATCTATTCAAGACTCATCATTCATCCATTGCAAGTAATTTTAATTTATTATTTTTACTGCTTTCCTAGTTAGTTTAATTAATTGTTGCTCTCTAGTTTTTTAATCCCAATTCAAGTCATGTTCTCAATTTTCTAGATTTAGTTATGAATTCCTGCACTTTCAGTTTTAAGGTTTCTTTTATTTTAATCATGTTAAGCTAAGTTTTTAAGGGTGGGGATGCATGAACCCAACCCAAAGTGGTATGTATAGATATAGAATTTGTCCTCTAAATTAAATAAGTGATTAGATCGTGTTGTATAGTTTCACAACCATTGTAGACCTTTTGACCTCGTTTGCCTTAGGTAACCGGGGTGCTTAAGGATGCAACGCGCGTGAAATATTGCAACATTGCTTTACTCATTCTTTGATTATGTATGATGCGGGCTTGAACCTCATATATGTAATGCTTTGGAGTACTAAAGACTGGGTCTGATAAATGATCTAATTCATGACTAATTTTGTACTGGCATACACACTAGGGTTTGGGGGAGTGTATTCTTAACCCATTTCTTCATTCATATTAATTCCTTCTTAGTTAGTTAATTTTGCATGTGTAGTTTAATTTATTTGAATTTAGTTCATTCATAGATAAAATTTAAAAATCAATCATCTTTTTCTTTTCTTTTCTTTTAACATCAACTTTAGGATTAAAAAACCTTACCTTTGTCGTCACGTTCACACGTCCTAACTCCCTGTGGATTCGATACCCAGACTCGCCACTATTCTCCTTAAGAGTGTAGTTACAAGTTTAGTTTTTTTTTATTGAGGTTCGAAGACGATAACAACGACTAGCGTATTACACCGACGCTCGATACTCCGACTCGATAAAATATAGCACCGTTGCCGGGGAATTTGGTAGACTTTAGGTTAGGTTGGTTAATCCCGAATTTGACCTTAAAAAAATTGGAAAAAAAATTCAAAAATATGGGTGTCACGTGTTTGAATTGCCCAATTTGAAATGTCTCTACTTTAACTCTTTTGGTGGCTTTAATTGTTATGCTAATAGTGAGGAGGAGAATGAACTCACAACTTATGAACATTGGATCAATATCACTAAAGATGAGTCTCATAAATACAAGCCCAGTGCTAAGGCCATCCAAATTTATCAAAATGAATTTCTTGAAGAAGAAAGATTTGAAAAAGAATATCGAGAAAAAAATTGTTATTGGGAGCAAGAGTTAGATGCATTATTTGAACCCAATGAGGATTTTTCTTCCGATCTTTTTGAAGTTGAAGAATGTTTTCAACAAAAATGAGGAATCCGAGGTGCTAGAACCAAGGAAGCCTACTTTGTAAGAACTCTTGATTATTGAAAAAAAGCAATCTGATGACCTTGCTGCTACAGAGTTGAAAATTATAGCAACTTGCAAGGAGTTTAATGATTATTTGGACAACTTAGAGAAGCTCGAGACTTGCGCTTTACCTAACACTTTTGAGGATGAAATCATTGAGAGTGATCCAAGTTCTTTTGAATATCAACCTCTTATAAATATTGCAAAATCTACTGAGGTTGAAGATCATTTGTCTCCTTGTGTACCCACTATTATCGAACCATTAAATACATCACAAGAAATGGATGAATGACTTGAGGATGTTGATCCGATTCTTGTATGGGAATGTTATTTTGAGATGCTTCATCTTACGGGCCATACACTTAGACGTATCACTCCAGCAGATCCAGTTAAAAAATTTTGGGGAGAAGGTTTTGAGGACAAGGGCTCTATGCTTGAATTGTTTTCTAAGTTGGAATCTTTATGATTGTGTGCTCCGATTCCCATATTACTTGAAAAATCTTTGGGACGTGATTATATTTTTCTTGGATCCCAATGGTACTTGTCCCCCTGTGCACTCAAAACCCTCATTAACACCCTAAATTTTTTAATAGGTGATGGTTCATTTCTTCCTCGTTGCACATGCTTTTCATTTTTCAAACGAAATTCTTATTTTTTGGGCGTCATGCTTTCTAGTGAGGGCACACCATTAATCCCTCAAAGTCAAATTGTATTTTGGGTGGACCCTCAAATTTTTTGACTTCTAGTGTATAACTTATTAGAAGTTCAAATCGTAGGTTGTACATAATTAGCCTTTTCTTTTTTTCTTTTTTATTAGTTTAAAATATTAGTTAAAGTTTTTGTTATTCTTTTTGTTATGCTTGGTTCTAACATGTTTTGTAGATTCAATGGACTGACACTCATCGGGGATTGCACCATTTGGGTAAGATCTTTCTTTTCCTCTCTTTATGTTGTGTTCTTGATTCTCATTGAGGACAATGCAACATTTAAGTTAAGGGGTATGGGATATTCTTCCCCTTTATTGTTTAGATTTATTGATTCGATCACATGTTCTTTCCAATTGTGTTTTTTTTAGAAAATTTCAAAAAAATGAAAATTTTTGAAAAAAGCCAAAAATATTTTTCTTCAAAATAAATAAAAATTAGAATTTAAATTTTTCAAAAATGTCCCCTTTATTCTATTTAAAGTCTCATATTGTACAATTCAAAATGCACTAAGCCAAAATTGACTGAAGATGGAAATTGAAAGAAAATTGACGACTTAATGAATAAGTGTGGAGATTGATCAAACCCGGTGAGATTTCGAGCCTTCCAATTTTTATGAGTTTTTAAATCAATCCGAGTTTATGATTAAGTCAAAGTTCTTTTCAGCATTTTAATAAGTCATTGATGATCTCAGTCCTTTGTTTTGATCGGTTATGGGAAATGTGTGAAATGTTGACTCGAAATTCGTGCTAAATACATCTCTAAACTTAATTAATCTCGAGATGCATATGGTAATGTGATTAGCAATTTGGACAATGAAGTAGGCCGTCTTTTGTTTAACCCAAAAATATTATCCATAATAAAGTTGTGAAAAAATTATTCCTTTGCAACCCACTTTGAGCCTAATAAAATATTTGCCTTTCGTTTGATACCCGAAAAATCCAAATAGCCCGGAATTGTGAAAAGTTAGAAATTCATCAAGTAAGTCCGAAGTGTGTAATTAAAAAGGGGCAAGAAAAGAAAAATAGCAAGAAAATAATGTGAGAAAAAAAGAAAAAAATGAAAAGATAAAAAGAAAGAGAAAAGTGAGCAAATGCCCGAAAAAGAACTAATGGACGTCATAAAGACATTTTTCGATTCCGAACATTCCGTCCATTTTTATTTTTACCCTTTACACTTTTTAATCCAAAAAGTCCTAACCGAATCCGAATGGCGAAATTAATTACTGCATGGAGAGCTAAGACATGAAAAGATAATAAAAGAGATTAAAATGGTGGGATTAAGAGATGATGTTTCCCGTTTCCTAATAATTGTATTCCGATGATGAGATCTTTTTACCATATATTTCCCTCTTTTCAATTTTGTATGCGTGAATTTGTGTCCATTATATTTACTTTTTATATCATGCATACCGAGAGAAAACAACCACAATTCGAGTGATTCGTTTGTGAGTGCATCCGTAAGAATTTGAATCAAAACGAATTTTCGGAAAGTAACGTAATGCTCAATCGGTGGAAATTTGAGGATTAATTTTTGGCTTTGCACACACACACTATGGTTTGAGACATTTGAATATGAATTTATGGTGATAATTTTTCGAAAAGTTTAAATTGTACAATTTTTAAGTATTTTGATATTTATTTGAGTCAATAAAGAATTTTATGGGTGTATTCACTGCAAACCCTCACGAGACGAAACTTGTCCTACTAGGGTAACTTAGGGATTTAAAGGCTTAATGCATATTCTCAATGAAATCTCTTGCCTGTAAAAGTAGACTTTTATTTTAATAAAAGGACTTTCAAAAGTCAACTCATTTCTCTTACATTGCTCGGGACGCGAAAAGCTCTAAGTTAGGGGGATTTGATTAGGCATAAATTCTTTGCATTTATCCCCTTAATTTCAGTATTTTTATGATCCCGTGCATTGTAAATATCTTGGATTTGTCTTATATTTATGCTACTAACCCTTTTTGGCAATTATTTCATATTTTGTGTATCACTTATGTGTTTTACAGGTACTTCATGCAAATTAGTGCGAAAGAGAATGCAAAATAGTGAAAGAAAGCAAGAAATGGGGAGTTCAAGGGCATTTTTATAATCTTACAGCCATATTCCGGATGTGGGGAAGACTATAAAGTTGAAGAGATCTAAATTACAAGAACATTGGAAAAAATGGTACCCCAATCCGAGCTACGGTGAAGAAGTTATGCCCATTTAAAGTTGGAGACAGAAAGTCAAAAGTTGAAATTAATTCTGGAAGCTAAAGAGTTTCAACTCTTGAAATTTCTTCTATAATTCCTTTTTATTATTTGAAAACATGGAGAGTCATGGGAAGAGTAATTTTTGAGATATATAAAAGGTCAAACCCTAGTAGGAAGAAGAGGTTTTTTACTTCAAGTTGTAGGAGGCCAGTAGTTAGGGTTTCTTTGTAGTTAGTTTTTAAAGGATTCTTGTATCCAAGAACCCTAGTTTTGAAGTTTGGCTACTATTAAATATTTAAAGATCTATTCAAGATTCATCATTCATCCATTGAAAGTAATTTTAATTTATTGTTTTTACTGCTTTCATAGTTTGTTTTATTAATTGTTGCTCTCTAGTTTTTTAATCCCAGTTCAAGTCATGTTCTCAATTTTCTAGATTTAGTTATGAATTCCCGCACTTTCACTTTTAAGTTTTCTTTTATTTTAATCATGTTAAGATAAGTTTTTAAGGGTGGGGATGCATGAACCCAACCCGATGTGGTATGCATAGATATAAAATTTATCTTCTAAATTAAATAAGCGATTAGATCGTGTTGTATATTTTCACAACCATTGTAGACCTTTTAACCTCGTTTGCCCTAGGTAATCGGGGTTCTTAAGGATGCAACGCGCGTGAAATATTGCAACATTGCTTTACTCATTATTTGATTATGTATGATGCGGGCTTGAACCTCATATATGTAATGCTTTGGAGTACTAAAGACTGGGTCTGATCAATTATCTAATTCATGACTAATTTTGTACTGGCATACACGCTAGGGTTTGGGGGAGTGTATTCTTAACCCATTTCTTCATTCATATTAATTCCTTTTTAGTTGGTTAATTTTTCATGCTTAGGTTAATTTATTTGAATTTAGTTCATTCATAGATAAAATTCAAAAATCAATCATCTTTTTCTTTTATTTTCTTTTAACATAAACTTTAGGATTAAACTACCTTACCTTTGTCGTCACGTTCACACGTCCTAACTCCTTGTGGATTCGATACCCACACTCGCCACTATACTCCCTAAGAGTGTAGTTAAAAGTTTAGGTTTTTTTATATTGAGGTTGGAAGCCGATAACAACGACTAGCGTATTACACGGACGCTCATGACTCCGACTCGATCAAAAATGCGAGCATACATAATCGCCACCGGACTTCGAAGAGACGTTAAAAATCTGTTGCACTTATTTCGAAAGGGTCCTCGGCAGGTGTTGGTTGACGTCTATGATCAAGCCTGTATAGATTCCCTACAAAGGTGAAAGAAGTGGAGGAGCTGGCCTTTATTAGAGGGTGGATAAGTGCCCTCAGGGAGTTGATGGTTCCCCAAAACTCTCCCCTATGGTACATGCATGATATCACTCCCCCAATCTTGGAGCCAAATCCCTTTCGAAGTTATGATCGTTGGATCCCTATAGATGCTATTCCAAGTCAGCTACTGGAGCCAAGCCTGGAGGGGGTTGTGGAGAGTTTTATTCCTCATCCTGATAAAGGTCGGAGATCTCGGGTAGTTGACTATCTTACTTCTCGACCTGAAGCTTCATAGGTCTTAGTTGATTCTTTACTGTTGTACATATAACCATGTAATTCCTTAGTAAAAAATGTAATTATTTATGTCTTGGTCATAAGACGACTAAACATTTATTGCTTGCTTTTCGTTTATTAGTTAGTAAACTCTTAGCTATTTTGGGCACTTCAGCTAACTAAATGTTATTTGGAGTTTAATTTCAATTGAGCATTCCCCCAGTCCCGTGCGCCTTAGCTATACCATTCCGCCCACTTTATCTTTTAGGTCGTGTCGTCACACTAACTTAGGCCTAAGTAGGGCGATGGCGAGAATACACCTGATTAATGGGTAATCCAGCTGAGTAGGATTTTGGAGCCAAGCTATGTTGGCAACCAACCTGGGTTGGCCATGCTACCTAAGGATCCCCTGTAGGTCTTTATTTGTTACCGGAGCAACCTATAAAACCAATTGTGTTTTTGAACAAAGGTCCGAGGAGGGTTACCACCTGTCGACCCTGCTAATTATGCTTTGGACGAGTTGAGTTAGGATAGACCTAACCACTGTGTTGCAATCATAAGATGGTGGTTTAAAATATCCTTTGACTGAAGTAAGTTAGCCAACTTATTGTAATCCAGGAATTCTATTATACTCATAAAAATAGTGAAGCATGTATCTTGGAAAGGATGCATATCGAAATATAATTGGGACAACCAATACATGAAGAATGCCTAGGACAATTAAGTTTTATTAGACAAAATTATAAACAAAGAGCAACATCACTTTGTAAATAAAAATTTGCCTAAACTAATGATGTACAAATAAAGAAAGTCTAGAAGTAGAACTTCTTCTGGTTGGTCGCATTCCAAGCCCTTATTATCCTCCTACCGTCCAGCGTTTCCAAGTGATAGGCTTCTTGTAGGTCATCTCTTACTACCTTGAAGGGTCCTTCCCAGTTTGGTCCCAATTTGCCATTTGATGGTTTCACAGTGTTGCCACGAACTTTCCTTAGGACATAGTCCCTAACTTGGAATTTCCTTGGATTGACTTTCTGGTCGTACTATTTGGCTAATTATTACTAGTAGGATGCCAGTTTAATTAGAGCCAATTCTCGCCACCCATCAGCTAAGTCAAGTTCAGTGAGCAATGCTTCATCATTGTGGCCTTGGTTGACCAAAGTAGACCTCATGGTAGGGAGACCAAATTCTATTGGAATAAATACTTCTATTCCATATATGATTGCAAAGGGTGTTTCTCCAGTTGCTCGCATTAGGGTGGTGCGATAGGCCTAGAGGATGTGGGGCAATTCGTTCTCCTAAGCTCCTTTGGCCCATTCCAGGCGTTTCTTTAGTCCATCAATCACTGTCTTGTTAGAAGCCTCAGCTTGACCATTACTCTGTGGATACGCTACATAGCTGAAGTAATGCCGGATTCCATGATCGTTGCAAAAACTTTAGAAGGGGCCACTCTCAAACTGGGTCCCATTATTAGTAATGATTGTCCTGGTATCTCGAAGCAGGTAATGATGTTTCTCCATATAAACCTCATCATGTCGGTGTCCCCGATGTTCACCAGTGGTTCTGTCTCTATCCACTTAGTGAAGTAGTCTATGGCGACTAATAGATACCTTTCAATTTCTTATCGCAGTAGGCAGAGGACCTACGATGTTTAAACCCCACTGGGCAAAAGGCCATGGGCTGGTTAATAACTTGATGTCACTGACGGGCTGATGGACCATGGGCGAGTATTTTGGGTATTTTTCGCACTTCCGAACATAGACTCCAGCGTCCTTCTACATGTATGTCCACCAATATCCTTCCTTCATTGCTCGAAAGTCTAACGACCTTCCTCATACGTGAATTTCATAAATTCCCTCATGAAGTTTGTGAAGAACTTGCTCGACGTCTTGTGGATAAATGCATTAGAGGTAAGGGATGGTGAAAGATCTCTTATAAAACTTCCCCTCAGGAGATAAGTGAAAGCGAGAAGCTTTGACTCTTTTCTAATGAGTCGAACTCTTATCACTTGGCAGTACATCACTTTGTAAGTACTTTGCAATTGGATCCATCCATCTCGGAGCCTTTTTAATGTGCAGAATTTGCTTAGGATTTAGTGGCTCGGTAGTCTGATCAATGTTGGGCTGCGCAAAATGTATCTAGATTGTTCTTCTCAAGTTAGAGTCTATTGCTGAACTTAGAGCTTCTAGGGCATCTACATAGCTATTATGTCCTCTAGGGAACCGTTAAACATCCACTTGATCAAAGTTTTCCATTAGTCCTTTCACAATGGCGAGATAAGCTTCCATTATTTCATCATTTACGTTAAAATCATCGTTTATCTGGTTGGATACCAGCTGAGAGTCTAGAATACTTGAAGGCTCGCTGCCCCTAGCAATTTTTCTTTACATAATCCAGCGATCAACACCTCTATTCTGCCTCTTTATTGGAGGCTTCAAATCCCAGTCTGATGCCCTGCTTGAGCACTATATTTTCGAGGGGAACTAGTACGATACCTACTCCTTCCCCCTTGAGTTGGAGGATCCATCTACATATAAGGTCTAAATGCTCGGTTATTATAAGATCTCCATTGGTCGACTGGCTTTCGACTGATCGTCAGGCTATTCTTCGATAAACTCAGTGATGAAATCATCTAGGATCTGCCCCTTGATGGTTTTTCTTGGTTGAAAGTGAATATAAAACCTTTCGAGCTATAATAACCACTTCAATAGTCGGCCAAAGAGGTCTGCTTTCCTCAGAATAGCCTTTAGGGGGTACGAAGTAACCATAAAGATGGAGTGGGTTTCAAAATAATGCTTCAGTTTCCTCGAGGCTATCACCAATGTAAAGGCGAGCTTCTCCAATAGCAGGTATTGTTACTCGACTTCCAAAAGAGTCTTACTTGCATAGCAGACTAGATGTTGGCCTTCCTCTCTTTCACATACCAAGGCGGAGCTCACATCATGGTCTGACACAGTGAGGTAAAGGTATAAAGGATCACCCTCTCTAGGGATCACGTGTAAAGGGGACCTGTTGATATAATCCTTGAGTTCTTCTAATGCTCTAAAGCAGTCCTCATTCCATGTCATGCCCTTATTTCTTTTCAATAGCTGAAAGAATGGTTGACATCTTTCTAAAGATTTTAAAATTAACCGGTTGAGTGCGGCGAGCATTCTGATGAGCTTTTGTACATCTCTTACTATTTGAGGGGGTTGAACTTTGTTGAAGGTTTCAATCTGGTTTGGGTTTTCCTCTATTCCTCTCTTGTTGACCAAGCATCCAAGGAATTTTCCTGACTGAACACCAAAAGAACACTTACTTGCATTGAGTTTCATTTAATATTTCCTGGGGATATCGAAAGTCCTCACCATGTCAGAGAGGTGATCGTCCTTAAGATTGCTCTTGATGAGCATGTCGTCAATGTAAACTTCCATAGTATCCCCCATTTTCTCTTTAAACATCTTTGTTACTAGCCACTGATAAATTGCTCCAATATTCTTAAGATCGAATGGCATAACTTTATAATAATACAAACCAATAGTGGTTATGAAGGAGGTCTTATCTTGGTCCGGTACATGAAGGGGGATTTGGTGGTATCCAGAGTAGGAGTGTAAAAAGCTCATCCTCTTATGAGTTGCTGTTGCGTCGACCAATTGATCAATCTTTGGAAGGGGGAAAATGTCTTTGGGATAATCCCTGTTAAGGTCGATGAAGTCGATACAAACTCTCCATTTTTTATTTCTTTTAGGAACTACTACTGGGTTGGATAACCATTTAGGGAACTGAACCTCCCGTATGGAACCTACATTCAGTAGCTTTTTGACCTCTTTCTCTACTGCCTTAGCTTTCTCTGAGGCTGTTCGACGAGCCTTCTGCATGACTGGCTTGAAGGCTAAGTCAACATGCAATCGATGACAAGCAATGGTGGTATCAATACCAGGTAGCTCGTAGGGTTTCCATGCAAAAACATCGAAATTTCTTCGAAGGAGGGTAACTAATTTTTTCTTCTCCTGATCGCTAAAAGAGGTACCAATAAAAAAAAATTCTCAGTCGAGCTACTTCCAGCAATGACTTCTTCTAGGTATTCAACGACCCTCTTTAAAGGATAGAGCTTGGTCTCCTCCACTCCTGATTGACTGTACCTTAGCTGCTATTTAGAGGGTATCAACCCCTCCTAGGCTTCTTCCTTGCTTTTTGATTCCTCCCCTTTTTTTCCTTCTTGGGGATAATGGCCACGATGAAACACTTTTTGTCCATAGTCTGATCTCCATGGATCTCGACTACTCCCCAATATGTTATACACTTTAGCTTTTGGTGGTACATTAAGGGTTCAACCTTCATTGCATAGAGCCACCCCCTACCGAGGATGGCGTGATACGGTGATTTAATGTTAATTACTAGAAACTGGATCATTTTTTAAATGTTTACTGCCCTGACTGGCAGGATAATCTTCCCCAAAGGAACTAAAAAATTTCCAGTGAAGCCGACTAATAGGACAGTGGTTTCCTTGAGGTCGACTATCCTCATCTTCAACTTTCTGAATAACTCTAGGTACATCACTTTGGACGATCTACCTTAGTCGAAGAGAAATATGTCGACATCCCAGTTGGCTATCCAGAGTCTGATGACCAGTGCATCATGATGAGGGGTTCTCAACCCAATCAAGTCTTCATCAGTGAACACAATGTGCTTATTATAATCGACGTCCTCCGATCATCGACACTTGCCAGCTTGAGTTATGGCGGGGTCAATTTTAAAAGCCTGCATGACTGAACTAAGCTTCTTTACTTCCATCCGAGCTACATTTTCTTAAATTTTAAGGTCTGACACCCCATGTATCATCGCGAACTCGTGGCCGATATACTCCTTGAAAATGTTATTAGGTCTCTATTCTCCATTCGCTGCTACCTTCTCTACCTTCTTTTCCACCAACTAATTAAGATTACCGGCTTGGGCTAACTCCTCGAGATGAGATTTTAGGGCTTTACAATGCTCAACTTTGTGGCCGCCATCTTTGTGAAACACGCACCTTAGTGCATTATTCCACTTGGAGGCGTCTTCTCCCATCTTCTTTGTCCACTTAATAAATGACTCATCTATAATCTTAGCAAGAATCTTGTATATTAGCTCCTTAAAGACTGTATTCACAGCCTCAAATTCCTTCGAGGCCTAATTTTTATTTCCATTCTTGGAGCCATTTTGCCCCCGTTATTATTCCTTTTTTTGTGGCTCATTTTTCTCCACTCCTTTACCACCCCTCGTGCGACCATTATCCCCTGCATTAAGATGGGTCAAATCCTTAACTTTGGAGTACTTATCAATACGAGCCATCAAGTCGTCGATGGATGTAGCCTTCTTTTTAGTTAAGGACTGGTGCAGGAGGTAGGAGCTCGGTAAATTAATTTTGAAGGATGCTATGGCGACCTATTCTGAGCAATCCTCGATTTTATTAAACACTTCCTAATACCTCTTCCCGTATTCTCTAAGGTTCTCTTGTGGCTTCTTCTTTATAATAAGCAATGCATCCATCATCTTCGAGTAGGAGCTGCTTATTATGAAACGAGCTATAAATTGCTTAGCCAAAGATTTGAAACTTTGGATGGACCTATGAGGTAGCTTCTCAAACCATTTTTGGGTCACATCGTGCAAGATCGAAGGGAAGAATCGACATATGAGCGCATCATTGTGACTCCATAGAGTCATAACTTACCGATATTGCTTGACAAGGTCAATGGGGCCAGTCTTCCCATCATAAATCTTAAACCTGGGAATTATGAACTTCTTTGGGGCCTCTTATTCTTTTATTGGCCTTAAAAAAGGGGATTTCATCTATGTTTTGAGAGCTCGCCTGGCTATCTCTATCGTAGATCAAGCACCGCGATGAGCTAGGTGCTGGTCCATCTCCCTCCGGTCCACACTTCGTATGTCATCGTTCTTTCGACTAGGACTCCTGTAACGTCGAGCCGGTTGTAGTCATTCAAAATGGTCATCACCTGTCCAGTGCCTCTTAGTTCTTTCTGACCCATGCCTCGAGCTCCTTCCTCGTTTGCAAGACTTTCTCTCCTGAGGGCTAGGAGTTCGGTTATGGTTTCGCTTCGTGCTTCGATGGAGTTCTCTCTCCATCTTCGAGTTACCTCTTGAGGCGAGCATTCTCATCTTACTGTTGATGAGTGGCCTCCTCCTTCTCTTGGAGTCTGGCTTCATAGGCATCTATCAATCTAGAGATCTGCATGGACCTGGGCGGCCCCTGTATCTCTTTAGAGACTTGCCTCTCCAAGCAAAGTCTTGGGTTTGAATGATGAATATTAGACCTTACCCTTGGAGGGTTAGGCTGTTGTTGAATGTCACCTACTTTAGGGATGTTACTGCTGTGATGGGACATCGTTGGTTCTTGTTGATGAAGGTTTTCATAGGAATAACAATTAATTCCTACAAATGGTGCCAATTATGGTGATAAAAATTACAGCACAAATAATAATGAAAGAAAAAATCACAAAGAGATCAAGAGAAGCAAACAATCACAATCACAACACAAGAATATACATGGTTCAGCAACTTGCCTACGTCCACGGAGAGGTCTACTCTTTTTTATTAAGTAACTCTCGAGAAGGTTCTTTCTACATGCCCCTAGCCAGGGGTACAATATATATTGTGTCAATTGAACGTGGTTGTAACCAACACGTTGGGATAGTATCCCTTGAATATCTCTCCGAGATTTTTGGGGATAGACCCGGTCATATCTTCGATTTTAACTGTTAATCAAGGCTCTTAATTTGGGTCGGGCGCATCATTAATTCACTTGGGCTTGGCCGGCTACTCTTATGGGCTTGATCGACAATAGGTACCCACATAAAATAATTACGTCTTTTAAAGAAATTAATTACATCGGTCATTGTGTTTGTATATTTGGGTAAAATATTTTACAAAACGTTTAGTTCTTCGAATAAATCATTTCCAGCAGTATCAAAAAAGTTATTATACTTTAAAATAGCTTCAAAATGATCACAACACGTTTTCATCTTTTTATCATCCATGGAATTTAATTTTTTCGAATAAAATAAAAATCCAAATTTTTTCTCATATTGGTTGCATTGAATAAATCTTTTCTCTAGTGAACCAATAACTTCATCTACTATACGAAATAAATAATGTATTCTAAGAGTCTTTCGGTGATTGTGTACTCTCTTCAATGGGATTCTCATCAAAATGTTTCTTTCTACGAATTTGACATGTTATATTAAATACGGGATCAACTTCCATTTTAATAGAAATTTTTTTACTGACTTCAATGATATCTACGAGCCCCGTTTCTCTATAATTTTTTAAATAGACAATTAACCCTCTCAGTTCAATTGCAATATCAATAAGCAGGTCTTTCGATTGTAGATTTTTACTAACTAAATTAACAACATGCAATACTTCATACCAAACAATCATGGCTAATAAAAATTCAAAATATCTTGTACAAGTATTAACTAATGATTTAGCTTCACTCGATACATTCTACTTTTTATCACTATTCGCTACTTGAAGTAAAGCTTATTGTAGTTATGGAGTTTGAATTGTATTGCTGACGTCATCAACCCGACTTTCCCAACGTGTGGTCAATATGACTTGACACTAATTGTTACGTTCTCTTAAAAAAAAACTCATTGTTTTGTAGAAGTTGAAAATATTGTATAAATACGTTGTACCATTCCCAAAAAATCTTTTACTTTAATATAAGAGTTTCCCATGTCAGAAAGCATTAAATTAAGATTGTGACAACCACATGGACTATAAATGCTCTAGGATTTATATATAATAGTTTTTTTTCTGGACACCTTGATGTTTACCTTTCATGTTTGACCCATTATCATATCTTTGTCCTCTAATATCATTAATATCAAGATTAAGATTTTTTTATCACATTTTGTAATTCTTCAAAAATCCCTTCTCCCTTTGTATCATCCACATTTATAAATTCTACAAAGTATTTTTGTATTCTTATTAGAAAATTGGAAACATCAATACACCGTAATATATACGACATTTGTTCTCGGTGACTTGCATCAAGGGTACAATTAATTATCACCAAAAAAAAAAATTTCTTTTAATTTTTTTTAATTATTGTGCTTTTTACTTCAGAAGCTAACATAGACATCAACTCATTCTGAATTGTATGACTAAGATAATGATAGTGAATCTCGCCATTTTTATTACATCTAACATGTTCTTTTATTAAGGGATCCCACTTTGAAATTACTTCAATCAGGCCTAAAAATATTTCGTTACTATCACAAAAGTCTCTCATTTGTTCCACGAAATGCCAAGTTATTTTTAGCTAAAAATTGTACAAAAGAAATTATTCTTTCTTATACTCCCTTCCAATGTTCTTTTTTTTTATCAATTGTTCCATTTTTTTTTCTAATCTAGTTTGTAAATCAACCCAGTTACTCATGTTATTCATGTTTTCATTACTTGCTTCATGTTCTTTTAGCCTAACACTAAGATGTCCCCAATCGTTATATCCATCATTTACTAATCTACCACCTTTGTTAGGACCGTTTTTAAGCAACTTACAACAGAAGGAAAAAAACCCTATCCTCTTCCTTTGAATATATTAGCCACGTCCTATCTGATTTCTCTCTATCGGGTAAAAAGCGAGTATAATGTACCGAAGAAAAACGTCTAGACAATTTATCTTTAAAGCCCTTTTCTACCGATAGATATCTTATAGGACAATTTTCTACTAGTATATATATAGCTATCAATAAGATTATCCCAAGTTCTTGCTTGTAAATGTTAATTGCATTAATTTGTAGTACGTCAATAACATTATCATCTTCTTTTTTTAATGTTATCCATATTTTGACATCGTCAATATTTTCATTAATAGTATTCTAATTGTTTGGTAATGATTCCAGTCGACTTATTTGTTTTTTAACAATTTTTTTTATCAAGAGCTCTGGTTAAAGATTGTGTCCATTCTGCTTATTTTCTTTTTTCTTCCTTTTTTCATATACAGATGGTCGTTTGGAATACATTTTACTTTTATAGAATATAAATTACTAAAAATTAAAATCACACAATAATATATACAATATTAATAATTTTAATAACAATTAACAAAAATATAGAAATATAGCAACTAGGACTCCAATTTTTTGTTCAATTTTTGAGGTACAAATGTCTTATTCACACACTAATTATTTTCCTCTCTCCCACCCACAAAAAATAATTGGTGATAATTGAAATTTATTTTTTAAAATATAAAACTTTTTATTCTTCAACATATTGTTTTCGTGAGGGTTAGAACATAGAAGAGAGACTTGGAAAATTGTTTGGTCTTTGAAATTAAGGGTAAGAAGAGATAGGTATTGGAGAGAACCAAATAATAAAGTAAAAAAAATGAATATGAGAGAGAGAAGGAAAATACTTGTAGTGGAGGAAAATAAAGGGTCTAGTTTTTCTCGAACTCTCAAAATCAAACATGGGAATATTTTTTTTCGGTTACTCGTTTTTAGGCCCCAAATATGCAAGAGAGTTGACTTATTATGGGCCCCACATCTATACTAAAACAACATGAAAAAAGTCCTTGAGCAGTTGCCCATTTGCCTTCTGCCCAGAACCGACCGTGTGTCAACACTATGTGATAAACATGGTGGATTTAATTTGCTAAGAATGTTTGTATTCAATATATTTAATGAATTTCTACAATGATATCAATGCCCTCTAAAGACAATATACGAGTTCCCTATGTTCGCATAGTCTAAGAAGATCAAATGGATGTACAATGCAATTAACACATGACGAACCCATTAATTCTAGTATAAATGTATCCATTTTCAAATAAACCGACAAAAAAACATCTTTCAACTCATTTTAATATATTTGACCTATTTTGAAAATTTTCAATTAAAATCTATCAAGTACATGCTAGAATGTGTGATGTGATTATCATTGGAATTATCTACTCCTGTCAAATAATCTTTATGAAATATTTTACAGAAAAATCCATCAGTCACTCAAATTTCACATCATGAAATCTAAAATATATTAGAATTTTGATACAAATGATAATCCCATTAATAAATTTCAGTGAAAACTTTTGAAAACTACCAATTCAAAAAATAATAGACGTGTATATGCACATTTATTTTATACAAGTGAAAAATCCATGTATAAAAAAAGACCTGCTGAAAAACCAGTGGAAGAATATAAATTAGAGAAAATCAACTATAGGACTATGATATGAGTGATTTAATAACTTTATTAAGCCATGGGGGTGTTTCAATTATTATTAATAACGAATGAAGAGGATACAAGTACATAAAGGTTATATAAACTCTTATTTTGTGTGCCTATTACGAAAACTTTACGCTTCTATCGATATGTTAACATATAAAATTTTGTTATGTGTCTTTTAGGTTTGATTGAATGAGACTCTTCCACAATGTGAGGTCATCACGTGCAGTATCTAATCTGCGGTTGTATTGTGGATATTAATGCATATATTTCCTTATCTAGATGCGCATTATACAAGACCTAAGAACAATGTTTTAAGTCCCTGAATATTACTTCCATAATGAGGTCCCAATAATTACCCCAAGTTTTCTTTTATGAGGGTTGTGAAGGGAAATATTTATGCATAATATCCTTCTCAACACCCCAATAAATTCTCCCTACACTCGGAAGGAGCCAAAAATTCCCAAGAGATAGAGTATAATTTAACGACAATCCAGGGGGTTCAGAGGTGGGAACCCCCGAGTTGAATATTTTGAGGTTATTTTTTAGTATTTATAAAAAAATAATGAAATTTATTTAATTTGTTTTTGTTGTTGGATAGACTTAATTTTGCTTAGGTCATTGTTGGGCCTAGCTTTGTTTATTTGTTTGGGTTGGTTTGTAAGCCGCTTGTTGGGACAATATCTTTCCTTTTTGGGATTGTATTCGGTTTTAATTAATAAAAGCATATTTTTTACCAAAAAAAATTATCTCCGACCCGATGATACCACTTGCATGCTAAGAAAAAATAAGTTAACTTTTGTTAAATTATGATAAACACATTGTTGGCATTCTTTATTTTCTTTATTGGATGTCATATTGTGTTGGGGCGATGCTTTCGTATGCTTACACATAACAAATTGGTATCTGACCATAGGTCCCATGATCCAGGTGTTTTGGATTTTGGTGGTGAAATTTTCATATAGATTGCATTCGTTCACTACTATTCATATATATGGTATACATATGATATTATTCATACGTATGGTTACTATTCATAGCCTGTAAAATTTTCTAAATTTTGAATTTTTTCATTTTTTATGACTGGTTATTTTGGTTACGGCATTAACGGGTATAATGTGGATAAATTTGATAGGAGGAACAATTTTGGCCTTTGGCAAGTGGAGGTGATGGACACCCTTATCAAATAGATCTTGATCCAAGCTTTAGAGGAAAAATTAGACATAATAAAGGGTGAAGAGTGGAAGAAGATAGATGGAGAGGCTTGTTCTACGATTCAGTTGTGTTCACTACAAGAATTTGCACCATTAGCAACATACAAATTATGTTGCTAAAGTTAGAATTTTTTTGCTAAAAGGTATCGGCAACAGATTTCACTCTGTTGCCAGCTTGTTGCCCATTGCCTGTCTAGGAAACCCTTTGGCAACACAGCAGGCTTGTGTTGCTGAAAGTAGACTTTTGGCAACACGCAATTGTGTTGCCAAAAGTATTTTTTAATTTGTCAAATTTATAATAAAAAATATTATTTGTGTTGCCAAAAGTCACTCAATAGCAACAAAAAGTTGTGTTGCCAAAAGCTATAGCCTTTGGCAACACAGGAGTTGTGTTGCCAAAACGCTATACCTTTGGCAACACAGGTCCTGTGTTGCCAAAAGCAATATCTTTGGCAACACAACAGCTGTGTTGCCAAAGGTAAGACTTTTGGCAACACAAGAGCTGTGTTGCCAAAGGTATAGCCTTTTGGCA